>CM044895.1:10802750-12172553 GCA_024500025.1 Syzygium aromaticum
AGGTCGGATTTTTTCTCTTTTAATTGGTCGTTTTGCTTTCGCATGGCGAGTGCAGCTTCAGCAGCAGTCAACCGCAGAGAATGCTGAGCTTGCTACCTTTTTGAGCCAGATCAAAGATAAAATTCAAGAAAGTTTGAGTTTGTTGATGTCTTTCCAGGCTAGAAATTCTGAACGCGTATTCAACACAGGTTTTTCTCTCGTTCTCTCATTCTCCCTCTCTTTTTATGTGTCAATGCTTGTATAACCAATGCTTTTTATTCACATAATGAATGCCAGTACACTTCGCTTTTTTTTTTTTGGTAAGTCCAGTACACTTCGCTTTCATCACTTTTAAGTGTAAAAAAGCGCTGCCATTTTTGGGATTAATTGCTTTTGTCATGAAGATATGCGCAACAGCTTTTGACATGTAGATTTGCAAACATAGCTTTAAATGTTCGCACATGGTGGCAATAGGTCTCACTATCACAAGCCAGTGCTAAGCTATGAATATAAATTTCGCATCCCTATCTGATAGATGCAGTTTCTATTTAAGTGCCACTACCCACTATTAGTGGCTGAACTTTGATTCATTCATCTTGTGGGATGAGTTGATGATCAATCTGTGAGAAATGAAGAATTTGAGTGTGGTAAAGAGTAGTGTTTCTTTTTTTCCAATAAATCTGATGGAAAATTGCTGCTCTGCTATGAGAAGTTGAATCCAAGGACCTAGTTATTCCAAGAATTGAAGCTGGAGGTTTTGATTTCTGGAACTTAAAGTGAGGGGCTCTATGTGTTCAGTGCATCTTCTCCTATTATTTATCTTTGTGTCTCGTTTCATTGTTGAACTTGGAGAAAGACAGTGATAATCCTCAGCACCTTTCCTCCTATTTTGTTGGCATTTATCGCATTTCTAGTATTGCTCAACCCATATGGTTAAGGTAAATGTGGTTATTGGCAGCCTATGTTTGAGTATCATCTGGACTGTTATTGTGCTAAAATCACTAGCATTAAATCCCGAGCGATGGTTTGCAAATAATATGCAACAATACTTACAGAATCTTCTTATGTTTTGGAAACCTAATAGTTAAAAGGCCCTTGGCAATGGATTTATGTTATTGTTCATAGGTGAAGCTTTGTCATTCAAAATTTCAAATGTCATTGTGAAATTGCCAAAAAGTCTTTTTGTTTCTTGTGTTGACTCATTAATATGACTATGTTAAGCTCATACCATAATGCATTTCCATTTCTAATTGCTGCAAATCCATGGGAAATCTAGCATAATAGTGAAACATCATTGAGACTTCTATCTAAATCTTTATCATAAATGGGCCGTGCATTCTTGTTGATGCCTCTTTTTGATTGTCATAGCTTATATAATTTAGGTCTATACGTTAAATGGGTTTCTTTTGCTTGTGGATGCATCTTTCTGGTTGTGATCACCTTGTAATAACTTAAGTAGCATATAATGCTGCTAATATCATAAAGAACTTTTGAATGAGATCCATATCCGCAGTCATGACTTACCTGCCTCAAGATTTTCGGGGGACACTTATTAGACAGCAAAGGGATCGCTCTGAGAGGAACAAGCAAGCAGAGGTTGATGCTTTAATTAATTCTGGTGGAAGTATACGAGACAGATATGCACTGCTATGGAAACAGCAAATGGATAGGTGAGATCTTTGCTTCTCAAATTGCTGGTTGTGATGCCACAGGCTGGGAGTGATCTTATGGTGTAACTATTAAATGACCTTTCAGGAGAAGACAGTTAGCTCAGCTTGGTTCTGCTACAGGTGTCTACAAAACCCTTGTGAAATACTTAGTAGGGGTTCCACAAGTATGTATTGCTTTTTGCTACCTCTTGCCCTGTCTACTTTTATTTGCACCCTGCTTTTGGAACTACACTTATGCTCTCTTGTTGTAATTCTGTTAATTAGTCACGTAATAGTTTAGTTGCCTTGTCATCTTATTGCTTAGATTGATTGTATTTAAGAAAGAGACAATAGCTTAGTTTTTTACCATTTTGAATATTTTACATGGTAATTTCTGTTTGCATGGTCATAGTTTACCATTACTTTTCTGCCTGTGGGCTGTGGTGGTGCGTGCTGTTTTATAAGCTTTAGAAATTCAGTAGCCTGTTCCTGAGTGGCCAAAAAATAATGAGACTCCTTATTCCCAATCTGGACCAGTACATTGTCATGCCCTTTGGTATTCTAGCCAGGGTGATGGTGGTCTAAAAAGGCTCATGGACTTCTGATTCGCTAGAAAACTTGCTCGGGCTGGATTTTTTACTATTGCTCCTTTTGCAAGCTTTACAACCACAATAAATTAACTCTTATTCCACCTTGTGTTGTCGATCGGATCAATACTTTTAAGCATCCGCACTATATTCAGTTTCATGTATTGTGCAAAATGTACTCATATTTTTTTTTTATTATTCCATTCCTTTTGCCAAGCTCCTTTATATTCTCCTGATGTTTCCGGTACAGGTTTTACTGGACTTCATTAAGCAAATAAACGATGATGATGGGTAAGTTCCATGGAAGTTCTCTTCTTACCGATGTCATGTCTACTCATTTTAGTCTCACCATGAGTGAGCAAGTGATCCCTACAAATACTATGTTCTGATTGTTTCTAATTAACAACTGACAGGCCCATGGAAGAGCAAAGACAACGATATGGACCTCCTCTGTACAGCCTCACGTCACTGGTTCTATTCATTCGTCTTTTTCTTTCACTATCTTGGGGACGCTTTGAGACTCGGAAATTGTGAGATGCCTCACCTTTTTCTAATTTGTCTTTCTTTCATCTTAGTAAACCTTGCATAAGGAAAACCTTCGTATCTAGATTCTTGAGATATGACACTTGCATTTTCCTCTTTTGCATCTATTTATGCACTTGTCATCATGAAATGAGCAGAAAAGGAGATGAGTTAGCTGCATTGGAACAAGCAGTGAATGTCTACACCTCAGAATTTGGGAGATTCATCAAATTTCTCAGGTACTTATTTCATATGATGAGGATGATTAAATTCAGAGATATAGATGATAAAAGGAACCATTGCTACGACTCATAGTTATGCATGCTTAGTTTTTTTTTTCATTTTGTTATGTTGCTGATTTATCTCTTTCTTCTTCTTCTTTGCTGAACATCCTTTTCTTTCCCGTTTCTTTTTTCACTTTTTTCCATTTTCTTTTCCATTTCTTTGAGTAGTCTCTTGGTTTTCTAAGGCTTCTTGGAGTGTGAAAACTGATTTATCTTTTGGGAATAATAGTTCTGGATATCTCATAAGCATAATAATACTAAATCTACTAATGTTTAATATAAATATAGATGCTGTACCTACAGGAATATACATGAAAAATATGTCTTGATGTCTTGATGAATAACAGCAATCGGAGGTCAAAATGTATCCATATTTATGTCTCTTCTGAGGTTGGTATGTTTTTTGAAAAATTAAGAGTATCCACCCATATAAACTCCTGTAACCATATGATGTAAAAAATGTTATTTTGCTTGAATGAACTTTTCAGGAGAATATTATCATGATAAACAAATGTGATGGTAACTTTTTTCTTATCTGAAAGAGAAAATAGGTTTTAACATTACCAGCAATGACAAATTTTTAGCTCTTGAATAGTGATGAATCTTTAAGGGCACAGATGCATAAAAAAATCAAGTTCAAAAGGAAAAGATGCATGAATGCACTAATGTAGTGCTAGTGTGATAATTGCAAAGCCAAAATCCTGAACAGCCTGTTCTCCTAGAAACTTCTCAACTCCAAACCAGAGATTTTTCTCGAGAGGCTTTGACAAATGTGTCGTTGCCTAGATTTAGTTAGTACTGATTAACTAGTTACCTTGGAATGTCACTTTTAAACCGTCGGACAGGTAGTGGAAACGATATTGTTCAAGTGAAAATGTCACATTTGTGCTAAGTGACTGCGCATCATTGCCTTCTATTTGGAAAGGATTAACTGATTAAGTGATGGTTCAAGTTCATGATCGGAGGCTTGGTGCTGGATCCCTTAAGCTATTATAATACACAGCCTATGTTGCAGCTGGCTGAAACTTGAAAATTATGTTGGGTTATAAGCGATTCTCAACATATTGACAAGTATGCTTAGGCCTTGGTTTGGAAAACAAAATGTATTTTTCAGAATGCATTCATGATTTATAAATCCTTATCAGCCTATTTTCGACACAGTTATAGCACACTTTAGCTTGCTGATCCATATAGCAGCCTGCCACATCAATGCCGAATTAGCGTTGTCTGGACTCCAATTCCACATTCATAGTGTCTCGTGCTGCAAAACCTTTGTTAATTTGTAGCTACTGGCCTGCTGCTGGTGTGATGGTAAAAATTTTTTTCATTGCCATTTAAGTTCTCCACTCGAAATTGGAGCAAGCACAATCATGGGCTTGAGCGGCAGTGGGCCTCCAGAAGAGGGTCATTGCAATTACATTGTCTTTTAGAGGCTAGGCAAACAATGAATGGGAAGGTGAGGCGCATGGTAGTTCTTTCAAATTACTTTATTCAAACAAGATATTTTGTATAATCAATGATCAAATATCCTAAGCACACAAAGACTCAGCTTATGGTGTCTGAAGGATATTAAAGAAAGCAACATGCATTTTAAGTAGCGGTATGATAAGCTGAATCAGATGATAATCCTATCTTTTAAATTTTAAAGAATGGGTCTTTTAACAAGAATATGTCAAATCTGTTGCTTTTATCAGTTTGCTGACTTTGTGTGTCACATGGTGAAATTTTTATGACCGCAACGAACAGAAACTGTTTTGAGGTCCTTCATTGTTGTGTATGCGTTCCTTTTCACTGTTACTTCTATGCGACATTTGTTTTTTGTATTGACCAGTATATTTTCCTTCTTCTAGTGAAGTTTTTGTGAACTCCCCCTTCTTCATATCAGCAGAGGAAGCAGGCGCAATAGAAGGGTAATTTTGTCGTAGTCTCATTCTTACCTTTCTGTTACATAACCCTGACATGTCTTTTCAAGCATCCAGTCATTTTCTGCAGGGAAAATGATGACTATAAAGAGATAAGTATACCAGCTGGTAAAACTCATGAGGTATGTTTTTAACCTTGCCGAATGACAGCATTTGAAGTAAGCTACATATTTTCTTTGTACCAAGTTATCTTTTTTGGCATCATTGAGTCAACCCTCTCTGCATAGCTGATGGGTTATAAGCAGTTGAATCCGCTCATAGATTAGAGACGGATTTGTATTTGAAATGAGATTTTCTGCATTTATTAATAAACCGATACATATCTCTACTTATGTACAAGTTATATGGAACATTATTCTTTGTTGATCGAATAGCTAGTGATTTTCAATCGAGAATTTAGACTCTAAATGCAGATGATCAAGAGCTGTTGATTCTTACAATTATAAGCTTGAAAATACTCGATTACTGTTTCTCCTGAATTTTTATAATTGGGTAGCATGTTCTTATGTAATTCTTTTTAATGATTTATGGTTTATAATTCTATTTTTGGTTTTCTTCTTGATTTCCTAATCATGGGTCCTACCAAAAAGGTGCCAGCCATGTGGTATAAAATATGTTATAGATCTAACTCCTACGCTAGATATGTTTTGTTGGTTCGGAAATTTAAGAAACTCCCGAGATTGATGAGATTCGATAGCTAAATTCCCGATTGGTCTAAAGAAGAACACAGTAGACACCTTTATGTTGATGGTTAGAAGCAATATTTGTATCGCTTTGAAAGCTTTTGCCCTTTGTGGGTTCTTCCTTAACACAAGCCAAACAATGTCTTCTAGCTTCCTTTGCTGTGCCCTCCTAATAAATAAGTCCATCATCTTGATGAAACTTTGGATTCTGCTTGCTTCACCCTGCCATCCTCTCACAAAAGTTTTGCATTTAACGTTCATTTGACCGGATAAGACTCTCGAGGAACTGTAGGATCAGGAGTTTGTCAGTTCTTGATACTTCTGGTTTGCACTTTGTCCAAGTCCATGTATATTGCATAAAACAGTGGGATTGCTGTGCTTCAGAATCACAATTCAACTGGGTTAATTCATGTCTCAAAGTATCTGGTTATGGGCTTGTCTATTAGTAACTTGTTTGCTCCTGCTGTAACCTCGATGATGCTGTTTTGGTTCCAAAATTTTTTATGCTTCATAATGGACTCTATGCTAGGTTTCCTTGATGGTGGATTCATTGAACTCATACATTGCATGGGATTTTGCACTGGTACAAGGCAAAATTAACCTAGTAAGTCACGAGGCTTTGTTTCCTGTTGTTGTTGAATCATCTGTACTATTCTGCGAGAAATTTTTCACTTCTTGCTGTAGTTGGAATTTTTTTACTTGACAATCATCTTTCATTTAAGACTATGTACTGGGTGGCCCATCATCTTAGAGAGGTGGCAAGCTGTTTGTGTTTGCCTTTTCCTCGTGATTTTTCAATCTTTCACCCTCATCAACTGTCCTTTGACCACAATTGCTTGATGCAGCTGAAAGAAGAACAGAGGGATATGTTGGTATAAGAGTTAAAAGTATTAGCTTGAATAGTTCATGCTGAACCATTTAGTGAATTTTTAACAGAGACAAAAGTATATTCCTGTGGCACTATCCTCCCTTTATAAGGCCGTGCAAACATGGAGTTATTTTACCAAGTTGAAAAGATCATTCATGTGGAAACTAATGGGATTTGTAAACCAAAATCTCAAAGTGGAAGGCTGATTGCCGCAGTAATTTCAAACTTCCCTGAAACTTTCCTATGCACTGGGAAGCAGCTGCAGCCATTTAGCTTTGACCGAAAGCAAGAATTCTTGTGCATGACCTCAACATGTTCACTAACTTGTGATTACAATTGCAGACCCAAGATTGACCAAACCAGCCTTGTTTACGGAGTGATTACTGACTACCATCTCCCCTACCCATTGGCTTTGTTAGCTTGATATTAAATTGCATTTAGCTTGACTATATGGACAAGTTCCTCAAGTCATAGACTATATAGGCTTGATCTTGAGTCAAATAACCTTTCTCGAATTTGGTTGTGGGTTGAATTTTTTGGCTTGGGTATATATATATTTTTTTATAATTTGATGATGGTAGTTGAAATGAGTGCCTCTTTTTATACTCATCAGACAGGACGTTGAATTTGGCAATTGAATTAGGAGAATCAAAATGAATGCATGGTCCAGAGTGTTAGTTTTTTGGTATGCAAGCTAGAGATTGCAAGAATATCTTTTGATATATGTTCTTCCATCTGTCAGGACATTGGATTCAGTGTGGAGTGTATAAATTCTTCGGGACAAAAAACTGTGAGTTACAATATTTTTGAGCATCCGCCAGCTACATGCTCAACTCTGAATTATCTAGATTCTTGTTTTTTTGGTACCTTTCCATGGGCCTGCCGGCTTTGTGCTCAGTAATACTGGATTCGGCAGCTTACTCACCTGCTTTCCTGTTGATCTTTGACTGCATCTTGTTGGCTGTTTTGCAGTTAATATTACCCTACCGTCGTTATGAGTCTGACCAAGTGAGTGCTGCACTTTTTATTTGTTCATGTCCTCAACAGCTTGATTTCTATGAGAAGCAAAATAATTCTCGGCTTCTGATTGCTTTCTGGGCAGGGTAACTTTTGCACATGCGTTACTGGAAATTACAAGCTAGTCTGGGATAATTCATATTCCACGTTCTTTAAGAAGGTATACGCTCTTTTCTTTTGGGGCCCCATTAGGTTGCTTTAACATTTTATTGCTTTACAGTAGACATGGCCACTGTTTGGAACCAGCTAGTTCCGGTTCGTGGCCATGTATGAACCAAAACCGGCGGTTCTGGGCCGGTTCGGAACCGGCCGGTAAAAATTAAAAAAATAAATTATGAAATAAAAAAATAATGAATTATCAAATTATGAAATAGTGAATTATTCACTATAAAATATAATCAAAATGGACATTGTAATCAAATTTGAGGAAAAAAAGAGTTTCTCTACTTATCTACAGTTTTTTTTTGGGAACCGGGCCCGTAGGCCACGGGCCGGTTCCGGTTCCAAACCGCAGGCCCAGTCAACGGGCCGGTCCCAGGTTTGACCTGGGCTGGTTCCGGGCCGAAACTGGCCCGTGGCTGTCTACTTTACAGGCATTTTTTGAAAGTAGTACAACCATTGCTTTTTCAACAAGAGAATCAAAGTTATTCGAGTTTCGTAACTTTTAGTACTAGAAAGGAATTAGTACACTATACTTGTGACTTATAATTTGAATTTTGCGATAGGCCCTTCGTTTCAAGGTAGACTGCATCCCTCCAGTCGTGGAGCCAGTTCAGTCTATGTCCGAAGAGGAAGCATGAGGAGGGCCTCTGTCAGTTTATTTGCATTTGTTTGTGATGTTCTCTATTAATCTCTGCCCCCCAGAATTTTTGCTGGGATGGATATCTTACCCCGGTATCCTTCTCATTGAGAAGGTGATCCTAGTGTTTAAATTGTTCGAAAGTTGTAACTTTTCTGTATATGCTCAAACCACACAATGTAATCGATTCTCCTTTATGATTATTGAAAGATGATTAGCCTGTTCAGTCATCGCCGCAGCTTTCTTACGGTCTGGTAAGTGTAGTGATTGAATTAATCGAAACAGAATGTGAAAGTGGGTAAATTCAGGAAAGCAGTAATGCCTTGGAAGAGAAGGGTTGCAGCAGAACCTTAGATTCTGCTAATTCAGGCGATCGATGGAGGAGAAAGGAAGGAGTGAGATGGGAGAGGGCCTGCTTGGAGTTGGGTCGAGGTAGTCCTCTTATCGAGCAGCACGAATTTCGAGATCCAAGTTTCTTTGCTTTCGCGTGCTCTCCGGTTAAAACCTCTCTTCCCTTCTTCTACTACGCCCCAAGGATCTAGGATCACAAGCTCGTGAATTTGATCTTAAAATGGTACTCGTTACCTCTTAAAATTATCGCCTGAGAGGAAACACTTGAGCTAGTATCTAAAATCGCGTACTGGTTAGATTTCTTAAGCCAAAATACCTAATCCGAGAGCTAAAATCGTGCGACAAGTATCCATTGTGAAAGCTAATATCTAAACCCAATGCTTCTTTTCTGTCTTTTCCTCCTGGGGAGTTAATATACGTTGTGCTAGGTGACAAACGTAAGAGCAATTTGTTTTAGATAAGCATGTAACAGGCTTTTGCTTCATTTTTCAACAATATATACAATGAATTTTTTCTAATGAATAGTAACCATCACAATATGTGCAGTCTGGTGACTTTTTACGTATTGATGTAAGTGGTCTACTGAGCTAGCAATCGCCGGCCATTACCAGTCACTTGGGGCATGAATTTATCCATTTTGAGGCCCAAAGATTTGCATAAACGCCCATATTTTCAAATGCCCGACCTCCCGTTCAGTTAGTAAATGTTGCCCGCGGAATGCAGTCGACAACCTTGACACGGTTGGATAAAAACCTACATAATCTATGCTTTGCTCCTTCCTCTAAAGATGACAACTTCAAGAGATGCCTAACCTTAAACATGTACAGCTACTGTGCATTATGACCTCACAAAAAAGCTACCCGCCATGGGAAAGCTACCGAAACATTCCAGGCAAGAAATACAAAAGCTTTTCTGTGTTTCCCATAAGTCAAGAAAAATCATGTGCCCGCTTAGCGGCATCAAGAGTATTGGACAGAAGCATGGCAATTGTCATGGGACCTACTCCTCCAGGTACGGGGGTTAAAGCACTCGCCACTTGCACGGCTTCCTCATAGCAAACGTCTCCCAGAAGACGGTATCCATGCTCGTGGTTTGGATCCTGTCAACACGGTCCATAATGATCTTACAGATTTGTCATACATATAGCAAAAGGAAAAGAGCGCCTTACGCATCAAACTGCAACAAGTGCATGCATGTCAATGATATCTGCCGACCATCATTATGATGTCGTGCTATACACTGCACCATATGCCAGAATTCTCACCTCAATTGGATGAGTTCCGACATCAATAATGGCAGCTCCTGGTTTAAGCCAATTGCCACGGACCAAATTTGGTACTCCAGCAGCCGTGACCACGATGTCAGCATCCCGCGTGATCTCTTCAGGGTTCTTCGTGAAAGCATGCACAACACTCACGGTCGCATGGTGCCTCTGCCCAATAATGCTAGCAAGTAAACATCTTTGATCTGGCCAAAGAAAAAAACATATATGATCCACCTTTTTCTGAAAAATAACATCTTAATACCTGCAACAGCAAGAAAGTGGGCAACCCTACAATGTTGCTTCTCCCAATAACCACGGCTTTTCTCCCCATGATCTTGATACCCGATCTTATCAATAACTCAATGCAACCTTTTGGAGTGCAGGGGATGAACAGAGGCTCCCTGCCTCTCATTGCAAGATTACCCATATTAATTGGGTGGAAGCCATCGACATCTTTTTCTAGGCTCAGAACATTCAAAATTCTCTCCTCATTCAAATGCTGCCATAGGGAATATATACTGCATCAGCGAGCTAACACTTTATAGAACACTGTACATACTCAAGATTTAGGTACCAAATAAAGAGGCAATTCCACAAGTCAGTCATAATATTTTACCATCGTGTTCATAGCAGAGTTGATAGGATGAGGCAAATCACCATTATCTTTTCTCTGTAAAACCTTACTGAACAAGAGCATTCACTCAAGAATTGTGTCCAAAATGGACTTGTATGGTACAGAGAAAAACCAATGAATGCAAGGACATACATCTAATAGAATCTTTCAGTTTCAGATTATGCTCTATGGAGCATTTCCTGATGTGGTAAGAGCAAAATTTAAAAGCGACGTACATTTGTCCATAGTATAAGGAAAGATACTGCATTTGCTTGCTTAACTTTTGTCAAGCATGCGTATTGCCAAGTAACAGATCTGGTTTCAGAAGAATTTCTTTAAAATAAGGCATCTGACCCTACAGCCATACCTCAAGAATGGACTACAACGTGATAGGTATTTGGAACAAAGCAAGGGACTAAGGAATTTAAGGACCATATAGAGAGAAGTGAGGACCGGTATATTTTTTGGCCACGAGAGATGGCCAATTTGTGTGCTATCATAATTGTATAAAACAGGGTGAATGCGTTAAGGCTTCCTGCATTTTTACGTGTCCCTCTGTGCCCTAATTTCAATAATTAATGTGGGAGGATTGCGTCAGAAACACAACAGAATAGAAGAACTATTTTCACCAAAGTGAATAACATAGGGACTAAAGGGGATAGATCGAAGTTCAGGAGGTCATGTACACATAATCCCAGGTACAAGGATCTGCACACTGTTCTCTCCCGCCCCCCTCCCTCCCACATGAAAAAGAAAAAAAGAGATACGTACAGAGAGCAGCTTTGAGTAGTTACATTTGGTAGAGGCAGCTGCACAAGAATACCATGAATTGACGGATCATTTTCAAAACTTAATAAAGCCTCGAGAACATCATCTTCTGAACAATCATTAGGTAGCTCCACCAGTACAGACTTGATTCCAGCTTCTTCACAAGCTTTCATCTTGTTTCTGACATAAGTTTCAGAATCCCTTCTCTGTCCCACCATAATTACAGCCAAGCCTGGGATCCTATCAATAGAGTCCTTCATCCTTCTAACTTCACTCGCTATTCTTGACCTGATTCCCTCAGCAATCAACTTCCCATCGATCACTGCAGCTGTCTGTCTGTTGGCTGTGATGAATACCCAATATATTCAAAGCTGGTTCTTAGAGTAGAAATCAATTTCAAGAAATGAGACAAATCAGTTCTTAAACTATCTCGGCCACTCGATTCATAAAGTAAGGTTGAACACAACAATGTTTATTTCTTTCTTTCCTAATCTTTCCTGGTCACCAAAACTTACCTCATTGATCAAACCATCACAAGACAAATGACAAAAAGATTTGTGCACAATTTCTCGCACATATTTCTGGAAGTGAGTAAATAAAAAACGAACATGCTAAAACAAGCTCAGGAACACAGTTGAACAACAAATATTGGACCGTGGTTTTATTTAGCTGCAAACAAGATATTACTGTCATAAGAACTCAAGAAACTTTCACAATTCACCGCAAATACTGAAACATAGACGATTGTACCCATACAAAAATTGTTCATTCATTTCCATTATTTTTCTTTAAGGAAGAACACATGAAGATGGATGCTGCACATTACAGTCACTACTCCTTTTCATCAATAATAAAACTCGTGCTGACTTTGATGATAAATCAGGTTCGAAGCTATATGTAGGGATTACTTCCCTGCTTTTCAAGGAAAACCATATTCCTAGCAAGCTTATAGAATTGAGGTAAAACACCTGAAAAAGAGCAGTTTTTCCAAGGGGACCATCTCTTGACATAGAAAAGGATTTCAATTCGGTGTATGTTTTAGGATCACCAGAGAGTAAGAGAGGAAAACAAAGCTGATTACATCTTTACCCAGTGGACTTCTTACAAGAGCACATAAGATGCTCTGCATATAGTTTAGAGAAGACACGACTACATTATTTACTATCTACCAACTGACGGCTGATGGCCTAACACTACGACATATTCTTCGAGACACAAAAAGAATCTTAATGAAAAAGTATGCTAGAAAGGAATCGAATATAAAGTTAAAATCTGAGTGTCCAAAAGGTTGATGTTCTGACAGAAAGGGATTTAAATCTACACAATGAATCAGAAATCTAACTAAACTTTTCAACTAGTGTAGAGGCCTAGCTGAGGGAATATGAGTCATATCCTAGTAAAGTTCATGTGACACTCAAGTCATCACTATAGTGAATCAGGTTTTGCACCTATTGCTTATCAATAAATATGTGAAAGAATTCTCTACTAGTGAAAAGTCACGTTTTGCCATCTATTACATTGAGGATCAGTCATATGATTGTGTATTGTTTTCATTGTTTTAACAGATCTATTATGTAATATCGATGTAGGCAAAGACAATGGTACTTGAAACTAGAAAGTTGGTAGTTTGCCATTTAGCTAGAACAATTCAAAACTTCAATGAAGCCAAAACAACACTTATACCTACGAACTAAACAAGGCGGGCTGCATTTGATTCATCTTCAATTAACCCTCAAATTTAACCCTCCTCATATTAATTAGACAGAGTATCCGCATGGGAACAAGAAGCGTAAAGGGCCGGCAGACTGCATAATGGGGTGCAATCTAACCACGAATATGAACACCATGTGAATGCAAGCCCCATTGTTAAAATCCAAAAAGTCACTTAGTACCCAAAGAACCGACGCGAAAAGAGATGGTACATTGGTTTCCATGGAAACAAAACAGAACGGGGAAAAAGAATTTGAAGGGCTGCAAACAGGAGAGCCAGCAGGATATGAGAAAGTAGTAAGGTAGTTACACTTGTTACAAAAGGCATGAGAAGAACAAATTACATCAAAAGATCCGCAGAGGCCTATCAACTCACTCACGCGGAACCAACACAGAACATACATGGAAAGCTACTTACGGTGATGGTGGTTGAACGGCGGACCCAAATGGCTAAAATTGGGAGCCCATACATCCGGGAGATCAAGCGAAACGAGCGGCGGCGACATGATAATCTGGGAGCGATGCTCACCCTCCGCAGCAGAATGCACTGCTCGTGGCCGTGTAGACACTGTAGACCCGATTGACTTTCTCAACCTCTGAGCCAAAAACCTCATCAGCACCACCATTTTCTTATACCCTCTTGCGCCTTCCGAAGTTCTCAGCCTTCCAGCCCTCCTCCTCCTCCTCCTCCTCCTCTCCTTACCGCCTCCTCCTCCCCGCCGAGTCCCGAGCACCGCCCGGGTTCTCCGCAACAAGGCCGCCGCCGCCGCCGCACCGGTTCATGACACGAGCTGAGCTTGGCGAGATGGCCGAAGCAGCAGCAGCAACGCCGTCCGCGACTCCGCGATCATCTCGCGGTCTGGGGTCGTGGCGTAAGAAGCTCTGCTGGCTTCTGCAATTCGGCAACGCTGCCCAGCTAGTTTTCGGACGTTGATGGCGGAGGTTTCTGGTTCCGGCGAACTTGGGCCTTGGATTTTCCTTCGTGGGCCTTCCTGGGCTGGGCCCATGATGGGCCGAGCGCTGGAGTGGGCTGAGAAGAGCCCATTGAATTCTACACCGAGTGCATTTATCCACCTGCTCTGCGACCCGACTTGCCTTAAACCGGGGGAGATCCGTGGGTAGGAACCCGACCGGACCCGACCCGAATTTTCTGATCATTAAGCATCATATGGCATGGTGTCGGTGGTTAGGCCTTTGTGAAAAACAATTGCTAGGGATTAGTGGATCAAATGCGTTCTGCTTGATCTCAATTGTGTTCTTTTTCCTCTTACATAGGATTTATCGGTCTTTGATTAGTTCCCGCCTATTGTGAGTTCCGTTTTCTTCCGGGCCCCGATCTCTTTTTTTAGACTGTTTTTCACGACACCCGCTTATCATGCCGGACCGATTCAGTCGCCGTGACGTTAGATTTCTGCCTTCTAACAAAGTATGTACATCATACTTTATACCGTCTACTTTCCCTAAAATGGACCATTTTCCCTAACAAATCTACAAGTCAAATCGTGCTTTCTCAGCCTCAAAAAGAATTGCCCCCGCAAGGCCCTTTTTCCCCCCCTAGACACCAATTAATCCCACTAAAGTCACAACAAACAGCTGAAGCAACATCAATGTCACCTCAAACCTTGAAGACAATTAATGATAGAAATCCACAAACTTTTGATTCCCCCATCACTCACTAGAATCCGAGTGATGTTGAAACATCAGATTTTGGTGGTGGTGATGGTGGTGGTGGTGGTGGTGGTGGTGGTGGTGATCACTGTTCCTTGCTCATGTTCCTCATGGAAGAAGGCAACCAGTCAAGGACATGGGCATGACCCAATTGGCCCTGCAATGTTCCACGAGCTACAGTGATTGGAAACACTCGGATCAAGGAGGCAAAGCCACATGGAAAAAGGCATGAAATGAAACAGGAAGCTGGGGCAATTTTTAAGGGGGTTCGGGGGAGATGATAATCACTCGCAAACGATAATATGTAATTGATAGGAAAAGGACAAGAACCAGTCATATAACCATACCCATCATTCAAAGCTTTTCTCCTTGTAACCCAACAGCGGCATCCAAAATAATGTTTTCCACAGGGAAAAGGTGAATGCTTGCTCTTTGCTATGGGTCAAGAAATTTGTTCCTGCAATGTCCCCTTGCTTTTTCTCCCATCTAAGTGAGGACACCCGAATAAGAATGATTTTCCCACATGGATCATGCTAAAGAAAAGGGCCATGCATTATTAGGGATGAGCGCCCGGGATTTCCAATCGATATCGTATCATTTACCAATGATGATTCGTCCCGGAGTTTTTGGATCTAACTGCGAAATTTGCAGGCCAAATTGCGCTCACATCAGTGGCCACGGTTGCTTTGGAAGATGTCCGGTTCGATAGACTCGCGTCTATTGCGAGAGAAAATTGCCAATATGCCATAGGCAATCCTTGAGCATTTCTTAAAGGGATCGATTCAGCTATAGATTACATGGAATTGAAAGAGGCACATTTGTTGGAACAAAATTCAAGTTACTCCAAATAGGCTTTTGTAAACTGCAATGCCCTTGCACAAGGCAAAATGCAGGGGAGAGGGACACTAACAATAGAAAAAGACGTATCACGAAAAACTCTAAATTGGTATACCTATAATAAATTTACCCTTAATTTATTTCCGCTAAATTTTACCATCAAATTACTTTGTTAAATGACATACGACAGTTGACTAATGTGCCGGTTTTCTGTTTTACCCTCCGTTTGTCACAGGTATAACAGTTTGTGATTTTTTTTGTATTAATTCAATTTAACGGAAACTAACGATGGGTACATTTGTCATAATATATACCGGTTTGGGGGGTTTTTAGTGGTCGAAATATTAGTTTTTGGTAAATTTGTCACGGGTGCACCAGTTTGACGTTTTTTATAGTCAAAAAATTAGTTTATGATAAAATTATTATAGATATACCACTTTGAGGATCTTTATGGTATTAATCCAAATATTTTTCTTTGACTGGTCTACTTTTCATGCCCCAAATTCTGAAAAACCCGGAAATTCTCTTACTCTAAAGTTATTTCGATAGCAACAAATCGGAGCCTTTGTGTTTACATTGGTTAAGTGGATTCGTGAAACATCAGGGACCGAAGTGAATTTAAAAAAAAAAAATGTAAAACGACATTGCATGTGTAGAACCACTTTGCACGAACGAGAATAGATTTCCTTTTTTTCCCCCCCTCCACAGACGCATGTGGTGTTGTTACCACCATAAATGTTCATGCACTTAAGAAGTTCGAGAAAAGTCCAGAACCAAGTGGGATTTGAAGTGAAGTCCTGTCGAGAGAGATGGGAACAAAACCAGCCACCAATGTCATCTACTTGGGAAAGTTGCTTTATTGGATGGAGACAAGACAGCTCTCGTCTAAACTGATTATGGTTAATCCTGAAGGGGAAAAAATCTTGCCATCGGAATTTTGACTTTTAATTTTTAAGCAACATTTTCTTTATGCACTGATGTAGGAAGATATAATTGGTCTTAAAAAATTTGACAGTTTTTATGTTTCCTTCAGAACTTTTTTGATACATAAATAAAAAGCCTTAAGGCCAAAGTGAATTGGCTTAGCTGGTAAGGTTCGAATTTGCCGCACACCATGCCTAGATTTGAATCTCATTGCCAACAATCCCTTTTAGTAGGCGATTTGTAAATCTACTATAGACCTTCTAAGTCTGTGTATGCCTTGACCTTGGCATTGGGTACCTCCCCTCCTCCTTAACTTTTTGAGACAAAAAAAGTCTTAAGTTTTTTAAGATTACAAAAGAATTTTAAACAACTTGGCATGTTAATATTCATGTATTTTTAGGTTTCGGGTATTCAACTTTATACAAAAAAAAATCAGAACTAAATTGTCATGACAATAAAAAAACAAAACAAAACAAATTTGACAAATAGAAATTTCAACGAAGCTAGAAATTTGGCCTAATACCCTAAAAAAATCTCCAACTTTAAATCCAATATCAATTCTACCTTTAAAATTTTTTTGTTTCGTTAAAAATCCCAAACTTTAGGTCTAATCTCAATTCTACTCTAAACTTTTTTTGTCTCGTAAAACCTACCAAGGTTAACTTGAGTCTCAAATTTACCCTCATTAACCCTCCATCCAAAATTTCTCTGGACAATTGAGAGATGAAAAACTCTTGAGCGAGATGTTTGAGCGTCCTGAGCTAAGTGTCTTGAGCGCCAGTTCTCCGATCGGCACAAGAGATTGAAGAGTGAGCGCAAAATCAAAGATCCCTAAGTGAGATGGAAGAAAGATTATCTCTAGAGCAAGAGTTATTAAAGAAAACAAATTCTAATTGCTCTAGTTTTTACTCAAATTTCATATTCAATAAGACGTCATTTAGGTCGACATAGAAATTCATCTCCAAAAGATATTTTCTTAGACATGAAATTTGGGAAAATAGAGCAATGCCATGGAAATGTCACATCATTAAGGACAATTTTAGACGAAGGATTAATGATGGCAAATATGGGAATCATGTTTTTTCACGAAACAAAATAAAAAAAACAAGTTTAGAGTAAAATTGAGACTAGATCTAAAATCGGTAATTTTTTACGAGATAAAAAAATTTATAGTAGAATTGGGATTGGACCAAAAGTAAAGAGTTTTTTACCGGACAGAAAAAGTTTAGGATATAATCGGAACTAGAGTTAAAGTTTTGGGATTTTTTAGGGTATTAGGCCCTAGAAATTTCAAAAGGAGGGGGAAATTCTCAACATACTCAGCTTAATTTTGCTATCATTCCACGTGGAAAAGCACACCGACACTACATATTATAAAAACTTTAATGAAAAGTATTTTCGTGTGTGTGACTGGAAAAATGAATACTGATGAATTGGGAGAATATATTGGGTTAATGAAGTCTCTTAATGTTATTCTATGAAGTTTCGATCTCGTTCAGACATATTAAAAATTAGTTACTATATTAGAATTTCATTTATAATAAGAAAACTTAAATTCATTAAATGTCCCAAGTTTTTACCTGTACTAACAATAAGAACTATAACAATCGATAAATTTTTCCTATATAATCATTTGATGCAAAAAGTAATAAAAAGAATGACGGACTCGCATATAAAAAAATACAAAAATAATTTAAAAGAAAAAAACATGGGCATAGCATTCCTTCGCTTGGCCATTCAATATGAGATTCACTTTTGAATTGTTGGAGGACGGAATACGTGTATGTATGTATGTATGTATGTATGTATGAAACCAAGTTGAACGGGTGATTTATGGGAATTAAAGTTATCCACGTGATCAAGGGTAACCGGTTATCTATTTGCTTACTAAAGGGAAGTTTAATAAGTGATTTATAGTAATAAAAGTTTAGATCCGTGTGATTGGGATTAATCGATTTCAAGGTGGGCTGGTTTGAGGCATTGAACTAAGAACCAATCCCTTTTGTGCTTTGGACCAAATTTATATGATAAAACATAAAAGTTGCATTATTTCACTACCAAAATATTTGTTGGTTGAGTGGTTATGTTGTTATTTGTTCGTGTTGAAGGCTACTGATCAATCTTTTATGAGTGCAAAACTTCTTTTTCCTAAAAAATAGATATTTCAAACCTGCTCAGCTGGGGAACTGGACTAATTGAGCCGGCTCTCGATCAGAATCGGTGGTTTAAAACTTGGAATCAGAAACTGAACCGGTCCGGGATCGGTTTGCGGAACCAGAAACCGAATCGGTTCTTCCCAAAACCGGTCTTGACCGACCCGGTCCGATTGTGGGGTGGGTCGGTCGATTGTGGGGTTGAATCAGACACGATTTTCAGCCCCTACGCGTGATAGTGACTAATAAGCGACATGCAAAGAGTAAGGATGCAGAAGATCATTGTTTAAGGCGCAGGAACATTTCCACAACTTTAGCATTTTCAGGAAAATAAAAGGAGAAAGCAACTTCTCATCTGAGGCCAAACAAATTGACAAGATTATTTTGCCTCTGTATACTTTGTTATTATTTTATTGTACTTGGACGAAGATCTCTTCCGATGCTCCATTTGGTTCCCCCCCTCCATTTTTTTTTTTGTGAAAGTATATGAACGGAGTTGAGCATTGGATTCGGTTTAACCGATACCGATTTTGGGGAGAACCGGTCCAGATTCCTGTTCTAAAGCTTCTTCTATAAAAGAAAATATATTTTTGCACCCATTAAGAATCAAATCATGATCTTGAACTCGAAGACACGACAATATTACCACTCGACCTACAAATGATTATGTACAAGCATTTGATTTTTTACCCATAACATAAAATAGGTCGGCTCCTAGGCCGGTTTCTGGTTTTGGATCGGGAACCAGCTTGTCCTGAAACCGATTAACCTTCAATATTGGCTTGTTCGTTAAACAGAGGAATCACTAATTGCACGCACGAGATGTTTGGTCACAAGGAATCTGCAGGGCTTCAGAAAGTCAAGCACTCAACGTTGACCAGACTTGAATTTTAATTCAACTTGAGCAGCACCAAGCCAAAGTCATATTTAACTGAAATGTGACAAAAATCGAATGGCTTCTCAGACTTTTTCAATTTCAGATTGAAAATATATAAATACCATTTTTTATACCTCAAGAAAAAAAAAACAATAGCCCTTTGAAATTGCTCTCTTTTATTTAGAGCCGTTTTTTCCGCGAGAAATAAATAATTTAAAAAATATTTTCCTAAAAATGATCGTTTATTTTGCTTAAATTAATTAGTCAATAAAGAAATATTTTCACCACTGACAATAATTTATACCTAAAAATTTTCGTGGACAATGAGATTATTTTTCGCTCATTCATGTTTGTAAGTGATACAAGTGATCATTTAAAAAATATATTTTTAAATTATTTTGTTTCCGCGAAACAAATGGAATCTTAAAATGGCAAAAAAAGAGGGGGCAAAAGCCACAAACAAAACCCAAAACTATGCCCATGAGATATTTACCATTAATTTTTTTTTGCGTGACATCAAAAATTCTCAAATTTGTATTTGTGCAATACATATATCCTTCGTCAAAGTTCTACCAATGAGAACCGTTAAAAATCTGTCGGCATGGACGCCAGAAAACAATCGGTGTTGATATGGCCCCCCACATGCGACGATGTTTTAACCGAAAAAATCAACTAACAGAACTTTAACGGAGGGCAAATATATCATGTAAATACAAATTTAGGTATTTATGTCACGAGAAAAAATTTAGGGTAAATGTGTTATGGTGAACATAGTAAGTAAACGTGTCACGGTGAGTATAATTTCGGTTTTCTTTTGTGGCTCTTTCTTAAAAAAGAAAGAAAGAAAGAAAGAAAGAAAGAAAGAAGAGAAGGATGGGAAACGTGAAGATGGAGACAAGAAAAGAGGGACCGAGCCCCTCCTCCCTCCGGACCGGAAGAGCATTGAAAAGTGATGTCAATCTGTAACGAGCACCCGACCAATTCGAAAGCAACTCATGCCGGTCCAAACGCTACGCACCATCTCGTTTCTTAGCTTCGGGCTTCGTGCCCCTCACGTGTTTCCGGCCAAAGTACAAAGTTTTCTCCTCCCCCCCCCGGACCCCCCTTTTCCCCCAAACTATCGTTTCTCACCCCCAAATTATTTACTCCAAACCAATTTCGCCTAAACAAAATCGCCCAATCGGTGCGGCACGGCACGACACATTTATCTCTCGACTAATTTCCATCTCGTAACACATCGCAAGGTAAAAATCTTTGACCCGGAGAAATTCCAATCTCTTGCCCGCCACCCAAATCTAGCATCCGTTAGCAATTTGGAAAAAAATTCAGATTGAGGGTACTAATTTAGGATCTTTTACGGGGAGAAAACTAGTTTCTATCGGTTTGAAATTCTTGGTGAAGTGCAATCTGTTTCGAGATTAATGCGGCACGAACGTACTGGTTCGGATATTATAATGTTAAACGGTATCGATTTGGAAAAAAACAGAAGGAAAAGGAGAAGAAAATACAGAGCCCACATTGTCATTGAACTGCTCGAAGCCCCTATAATTCCTCGTGTACTGTCACAACGGAAATTTTTCAAAATCTTTTTACTGACATTTCATTTGTTTTTGGCGCCTCGTGGGGCGTGCTTGCTTTTGGGTTCAGTATCTTGTCCGATCTCGGCAAGACTGCAAACTGCAGGTCAGGGCGGGAGGAGGGGGGTAAAAAGAAGCCATTGATTATTGTCCACGGAGTCAAACAAGGCGCTAGAAAGCTTGCCCCTATCGAAAAGGTAAGGAAATAAATAAATTATTTTGAAAAAAACATGGGGTGGGAAAAAGTAGGTCATGATGATGCAGTTGAATGCAAAATGTCAAACGCTAGGTTGCATTTTCGTGGGGTACCGAGGGTTCCTCTCCTTTTTTTATTTTTATTTTTCTGGGTTATTTTTTAAATTTCATCGAATTCAACTTAATTCCCCATTTTTACAAGCTCCTCCTCCTCCTCCTTGTCCAATTTCTGCGTTTCTGTTCCTCGTTGGTGTCCTCTAGTTCGCAGCTCGTACGTGCTGTGTTGGGTGGTGCGCAGCGTTTTTGCGTTCGGTCGTGTAATGGGGAGGCTGCTTTTGTTCTGGACATTGCCTGCCTGAGCTCTTTCCCCTTTGGTGTCTATTCAATTCTGCTCTTTCTCTAGGGAAGGACTTGAAGTAGAAGGGCATCTTTTTCGAGCCTTTGAGGTGCATGAAAATTTGAAAAGTCAAAAAAGAGTGAGCCCCCCCCCCCCCCCCCCCCCCCCCCCCATTCTCATTTATGATGAACTAAACCTCTCTTTTCTCCTAAGTCAAAAAATTCATTTATTGCTTGGATTTTGACCCACATATTCTCTTGTTACAAAAAGAAAAAAGAAATCCTTTGGGAGATTATCTAAACTGTCATTTATAGTGAAAAAATCGAAGTGCAATTTGGCCATGTTAGCTTAGAGCGAGCCTATCTAGAATGGAGACTTCAAATACTTAGATGGACTGGGAGTAAGTGTACAAGACTGTTCAATTTGTGGAGCTCACATGGATTCTAATTTTATTGATTAGTGTTTTAGATGTCTCGTCGTAGCTAGTGCCTGGTCCATATAAGTTAACGGGCGGGAATCATCCTTGCCAAATATGGGATCATTATCATCATTGGAAACTATGTTGTTAGACGAAAACCTGCACCAATGGTCATTAAACTCGGGGTTTTTCTTTTAATTCGCATGAAAAACATAAACAGGACAAAAGGGTTACTATAATCTACCAACGGGTTAAAACCAAAAGAAACGTCGCCTTCAGTCCAAACTTAATACAACCGGAGATGAATTGACAAAACTCTCTATTGCGAAATTTGATTAATCTAACAAAAAATCATGCCCGAGCATTCCGGATTCACATGTCTCGCTATCAATCTTGAGATGAACTCCAAAGTCCCCCAAACAACAAGACCCGGAGACTTTCGACATCGTTGAAGCTGTCATGACCTGCACGCACGTCTTTTTTCTAACCTCGTCCAGGATTAATTAGCTAATAACGTTAATCACCCACGTATGCCCGTGATCATTGGCCAAAAATGTCACAATTTGTCTTTAATGAATAAATCAGGGCTACGTTGTAGGAATGTCGAAGTTCCTCGCGACTATCGATGCAAGCTGAAGCAACGCATCGGGAGCGCTGTCTGGTCTCGGAACCATAAGCATGAAGTACGTTCCTCTTTTTTGCATGTAGTTTATTCTATAAATTAAGAAAAAAATTATTTAATTATTGGCCTTTTCTCATGTGTGGAAATGAGGCCACGCCTAGGTCTGGATCTGGAAAAGGTTTCGGCCGTTTAAGTCAAAATGCGTATAAATTTAGATTAATGGTACCAAGGTAATGCGACGTAATTTAAGCATTGTGCCACTCGAGGAGACGTAATTATTCGTGCAACGTTACGCATTATAAGATAGAAAAATTTGCTATAATTCGATTAATTATAATTAGTATTTGATGCATGAAATTGAAGGAAGATAATTAGATTGGGGAGAAAGTATCGTACTTTTAGAAAAAAAGAGAGAGATGAAGTACCATTCCCAAACTTTTCTATCCCTATGCTATCATAGTTGACCTTCGATGGACTTTCTCGGGTAATGATCGCTTCAAAAAGGGTTCCGATACGTGCAATAATAACTAGAATAATTGCGACATCTGCTCTTTGCCTCTGAATATAGGAAAGCTATGATTTGTTCAATTCCGATTAAAGCTATTATCAATTAGAGATTATTGTGGGAAGTTTTCGAAGAAATTAGGACATGAATTTTGATAATTGCAACTTTTGGTATCGATGTCAAGTAATGGGTCCTAATAATCAATTCTATGCCTATCTCAGTAGCCATATAGATTTTTTCGAAAGAAACTCAAACTTTGGATAACTCTTGTTATAAAAGGAAAATTCAATACATGAAAAGGATGTGTATCCAACTTGCAGGACTTCAATTCTTGAATGACATCTTTGATGAAAACGGAAAATCTCATTAAACTTTCGGAACCATTTTACACAATCAATCAGAACTTCATCAAGTTGGTAGCGACAAATGTATTTTAAAAAAAAAGAATAACATACTTCTATCTATGTCCAAGGTAATTGTCGGTTCAGCCTGGTGTCGGGTAATTTGGGCCGGTTCTCAGTTCTTTTGCACACCTCTTAATTACTTCTTCGAAATGCTAAAAGAACATTAATTAATTTTCATTTATTAATATACTATATGCCATGCTCCCTTCGCCCGTGGATTTCGATTCTTTCGATGGATCGAGGAAGCTTAAGCCAAATACCCAAACATTGGTTTTTCTTGCAAAACGACGCCATCCGCTGGGAATGATTGAAACAAATTGATTTAGAGACCGATGGCACGGACTCCACTCAACCAATGCACAAGACCACTCGCAATTTTTCTCGCGCCCCTCCAGAAAACCGAATCACAGAGAAGCAAATCTCAGCAATGCCCAACGCGGGTTCTTTCCTTTCGCAACGCATGATTCATTACTGCTCGCGCGGCATCGAAGAGCATACGAGGCGCACGATACGCTCACTAATCTTAATGAAAGCTAATTAATTTGGCCCCCTTAATTAAAACGAAATACGGGATTAATCGAAACTGAACAAAGATTAGGGAGGTGGGGGAGGGGGGCTTTGTTTTTGTCACTTGCGATTCGCATCAATCTGCATGCTCGATGGAAATGTGAAAAGGAGCCCGGGAGTGTCACTCGAGGATGGCTCGATGGCCATTGCTGCTGAAACTCTGCGTACAAGTCAAGCGCTCGACGACGAATCGCAAAGCCCAACCATCAATTCCCACCATTCCCACCCCCCCGGCACACATCTCCACTCGCCATTGCCAGCCCACCACCACCACCTCCTCTCTCTCTCTTCTCCCTGTCTTTCATACATGAACGTGTTCGCGCTTGTTGCTCCCGTGTCCATTTGATAAATACATTTGATTTGGCCGAGCTGTCTGAAATCTGCCACCACCCTCCTCCCACGCCCCAGTTTCCTCCACCCGAGTGGCGACGCCGCGCTACCCGCCACGGCCACCCTCAACCACCACCTGCTCTCTCCCCTCCCTTCTCCCCTCCTCTCGCCCCCCTCCTCTCCCCCTTTCTTTTTTCCTCGGTCTCTGCGCGGTCGGAACCATCCAAAAGCCATAGCTTCGACCTGCTTCCTCGTTATCTTAATCCTCCCCCCTGCCCCCTAATCAAGTCCCCCCGCAAAAAGGGTCCTTGAAGGCCGTGCTGGGTCTCCTGCGAAATCGAGAGATCAAGCGAGACGGAGGGAGAAAAGAGGGCAGTAGAATCCCAACGCTGTGTTTTAAGTATTTGTTTTCGCCTTTTCGTCGAGCACTTGGCGTGCATTCCTTGGTCTTCGCCTCTCCTCTCCCGCATATATTTACACCCGCCGCGAGCCCTCCTCCCCTCTGCACACCCCCCCTCATTTGGCCGCCCTCGCCCCTTCGTTTCTCCCCCTGTTATGAAGAATTGGTGCTCATGGCTGCTTGCGCTTTGCTGAGCGGTGGCGACAATGGCGGCAGCAACAACGACGACAGCGGCGGCCGCCGCGAGAGCCCGAGCTTCATGAGGTCCTCCAACGTCGGCGGCGCCAGCGACCACCTCCTCGGCACCCTCCACCACCACCACCGCCGTCACCAGCAGCAGCAACCGACGCTCGACGAGCAGCGCCGCTTCCTGGAGAGCGGTAACAGGATGGTGAGGAAGAGGATGGCTTCGGAGCTCGAGGTGCAGGCGCCCCCCGCCGCCGCCGATTACCTCAGGCTCTCCCGGCGAAACACCGCCTCCGCCTCCGTCGCCGCCGCCGCCGCCGCCGCCGCCGTCGCCAACGCTTCGCTGATGAGCAACCCTCTATCCGACGCGAACTGCTTCGTGCCCTCGAGAGATATTATCATCCCCAACCACTCCACTATGACCATGCTACCTTCTGCCACGAACTTGACCGTGACGTCAGTCGGGCCAGGGTTTTTATCCCCCACTCCATGCACCACCATCGCGACGACGACGACGACCACCTCGCCTTACGCTGCCGAGGCCGCCCTTCCGCCCCTCCTCCCGTCTCAGCCACAGCCCCAGCTCCAAACCCCCGCGCTCTGCGTCTTCTCCGGCCTCCCGCTGTTCCCGCCGGAGAAACCCCGCTCCGCCGCCGGTTTCGTGCCGCCTCCTCCGACGGCGATAAACCCTAGCGTCGGCGCCGGGGGCATTCCCATGGAGGACAGCTCGGCCATGGCGTGGGTCGACGGCATCATCAAGGATCTCATCCAGAACTCCACGTCCGTGTCGATCCCTCAGCTCATCCATAACGTGAGGGAGATCATCTACCCCTGTAACCCTAACCTCGCGGCCGTTCTCGAGTACCGGCTACGGTCGCTTATGAAGGAGCCGGTTCCGGCGGTGGATTTGCAGTTACAGAGGCAGTATAATAACCAGCATTTCTCTCTCCCCGATTCGATGATCCATCAGAGTCAGTACTTGAACTATGGCCTCGCATCGCTACCGGCGGCCGTCGGCCAAGGGAGCAGCCGCCGCTTGCAGGAGCACGAGGCGAGCGCTTCGTCGGCGGGGGCTCCGGTTCTGACGTTGAACCAGGTGCAGCAGCAGCAGCCGCCTAATAATGCGCCGCAGCTTCAGCCGCCGGAGCCGCTGCAACAACCGCCACCTGAGCAGCAGCAGCAACGCAGTGAGGCGGAGAACGATAAATCGTCCACCTCCGGCGAGACGGCGCCGACTCCGACGGCCACGGCCGCCTCCGCCGCCGCGGCCCTGGCCTTGGCGAGGGAGAGGAAGGAGGAGATGCGGAACCAGAAGAAGGACGAGGAAGGCCTGCACCTGCTGACCCTGCTCCTCCAGTGCGCGGAGGCCGTGTCGGCGGACAACCTCGAGGAGGCCAACCGGATGCTGCTAGAGATCTCCGAGCTCTCGACGCCGTACGGCACCTCGGCGCAGCGCGTCGCGGCCTACTTCTCGGAGGCGATCTCGGCCCGGCTCGTGAACTCCTGCCTGGGGATCTACACAACGCTCCCCTCCGTGCCGCACAACCACAAGATCTCCTCCGCCTTCCAGGTAGGGTTTTTGTCAATTCATGTCGCGTTATCCTATCCGAGACAGTCGTGTCCGTGTTGGGTAAGGTTCGGCCGGTCGTGTTCTCATCGTGTTCTCGTGCTTTGTCTTGTTGCTGCTGCTGCTTTCAGGTCTTCAATGGGATCAGCCCGTTCGTCAAGTTCTCCCACTTCACGGCGAACCAGGCAATCCAGGAGGCGTTCGAGCGGGAGGAGAGGGTCCACATCATCGACCTCGACATCATGCAGGGCCTGCAGTGGCCGGGGCTGTTCCACATACTCGCGTCGCGGCCCGGCGGCCCGCCGCACGTCCGGCTCACGGGGCTGGGCACCTCCGTGGGGGCCCTGGAGGCCACGGGGAAGCGGCTGGCGGACTTCGCCGACAAGCTGGGATTGCCGTTCGAGTTCATCCCGGTGGCGGAGAAGGTCGGGAACTTGGACCCGGAGACGCTGAACGTGAGCAAGAGAGAGGCCGTGGCGGTTCACATGTTGCAGCACTCGCTCTACGACGTCACGGGTTCTGATGCCAACACGCTTTGGCTTTTGCAGAGGTAAAGGAAAGAAAAGAAGTGTGAACGATCTTTTCACAATCCCAATGCCGATTTTTGCTCGTTCTTTGCTTTGGCGTTCCAAGTTCAAATTTTTATCTTTCCTAGATGTAGTTGAAGACGTCTAGCAAGTAGGGTAGCTGCTCTTTTCTGCTATCTAGTCGCGGGAGTAACGATGCCATCGCCATTTCATGTGTGCCGTGTGTGGTTTTGCCTTTTGACTGTTCACATTCTGGGTTTTGGTTGGTCATCATTTCAGATAGAAGTGGACGTGTGATTTTGATTACCCAGTTGTTTTTTCCCTTTGTTTCTAAAGAAATAAAGGATGGCTGGGCGATGAAAGATTGCACCTTTTCTTGATTCAGTGAAAGGAAAGCAATAGCAAAAGAGAACCCAACTTAGATAGCTGCACCATCTTTTTCCACACAAAAGGAAGTTCCTTTTTGTTCCCATTAGGCACGTCCAAGTCGCTTCCATGGGAGGAGCGAAAATCATTGCCCACTTGGTCCCCGTTTTTCTCCATTGAAGGAGCTGTAAAGTTGTCCTCCACATTTGATTGTCTGATCTTTACATCTCCCTGGGAACACTATTCTCAAATAATGATGGTTAGAAGCGGGTGCATTTGAGGTTCAATGCTCCGCATTATTTGGGTTGTAACATGACCATTTCGTCTTATCCTGTAATCTAGATTGGCCCCGAAGGTGGTCACGGTGGTGGAGCAGGACCTGAGCCACGCGGGGTCATTCCTCGGTCGCTTTGTGGAGGCGATCCACTACTACTCGGCGCTGTTCGACTCGCTGGGGGCGAGCTATGGGGAGGAGAGCGAGGAGAGGAATGTGGTCGAGCAGCAGCTGCTCTCCAGAGAGATCCGGAACGTGCTTGCGTTCGGCGGACTGTCGAGGAGTGGGGAGGCCAAGTTCACCAGCTGGAGGGAGAAGCTGCAGCAAGCCGGGTTCAGGGGTGTCTCCCTCGCCGGGAACGCCGCGACGCAGGCCACGCTGCTCCTTGGGATGTTCTCCTGCGATGGGTACACACTGGTGGAGGACAACGGGGCTCTCAAGCTCGGGTGGAAGGACCTGTGCTTGCTCACCGCGTCCGCATGGAGCCCGCTGAATCTGCATGCAGCCTCGGCTGGGCTCATTCGCCATTTCTCTCACTAGGCCGGAGACTTCGCTCAGGGCAAACCACGTCGGCGGTATGGATGTCGACCATGATTACGAGGACTTTCTTCTGGTGGTGATGTGGGAAACTGAACTATCATGGGCTTAGTGAGGATTTTCTAGTTGCTGGGACTATGGTTGACAATGTGATTTAGGTGAGCCGGGTGATATCACGTGCTAGGAAAATGGGTAATACGAGTCCTCTCCTTTTGGCCTTATAAAGATTTTCTACATGCTTGTTACATTTTCTGTCTCCATCGCCTTAAATTTCTTGTCTAGTGAGAAAACTGAGATAATAGTTCATTGTTAAACTTCAGGACATTGTCAAAGAGTTTTGTGACCGGACATTTCTTTTGAAGTTTTATTTATGACAAAACAGATGTGATCCCAAGCACTCGAGGAGAGAGGAAAATCAACTAGGTTTTCTACATTTCAAACTTTTTATAGCTTGACTTGATACTTTGATAGTTTTCGATTTCCAGAAAAATGCCCATTTATCTTCTGAAAATGGAGATATCATGTCAATTTGTCTTGCATATGTACATTTGTCTTTTTGTCTCATGATTTAACCCCCGAGTTACTTCAATGAACTTGATGAACTTTTGATTTAAACAAAAGTTTATCATATGGACATTAGGATTGTCTATATTGCTTATAAGTCAAAACCTAATATTACTACCAAATTTGTATTTTGAAAATGTCTACTTTTTTTTTTTTTTTATCTATTTAGGGGCACGAATGTAAAGGTCCAATGATCTGAAAGCTCAAAAAAAGAAATGATCTAAAAGCTCAAGGAACAACATGTAAGTCTCATGAACTGATTAATCCAAATTGCTATGCAAGTAATCTCGACTTAGAGTAATTTGCATGCAATGAGTGGGATTCGAACGCGTGACTTCCAATTCCCGAGTTGAAAATTTCTTGAAATTCAATCAAGTGCGCCTACATCGGAGGATTTGAAAATGTCTTAATTACGTTAACAATTACGTGCCTCTGCTAATTTTGCTGGAATTAGATTTCTGACTTCCGTGGCTCTAATGAAATCTCTTAAATATTTACATATTGACCACACAAATTAGGGAAATTGCATCGAGACTTTGTAAGTCGAAAACGAAAGCATTGAATAAATATATTCTTTTGTGAGAAATGAGCACGTCTAAAATGCGTGTGATAGCTTCGGGGGAAACATTTTAAGTATATATAGTTCTAAAGCATGTCCGTTAGATCATGTGGGTCCATTAAATCACACGGTCCTGTATGAAAGTCGCATGATCTAAGTGCACCTGGATTAACTGATTTTGACATACCCATTAATCATTAGAGCTTTAGTGGTTGTCATGTCAAATAATTATACAATATTTGACAAAAGAAAAATAATTTCACGATACATCTTATTGGAGGAGTATGGATGAAATTATAAGTAAGAAAATTGTGTGTCGGGCATTTTTGCAAATCGCCTGAGATCGAATTATCAGGAACAGTAACTATTCGATTACAAAAGAACAAATCTCGATTGTCCACTGAAAATCTTCGAAATTTTTCTGAGGTACAATATTTTGTATAGAAGGTACAACAAAATGTATTACGATACGACTTTTTAAGAACGGTGAATGAGTCTCTCGAAAAACCGTAGAAGTCTCCATTATGCAACATATAACTTTCAAAACGGGGTGTCATGTTCGGACATTCTACCCTAATTATTTTGTCAAAGAGGTTATCCACCATTTGTGTACTTTACTCAATTTTAATTTCGCATTATGAGATTCCCTCGCTTTTGGCTCTCAATTTATGTAGAAACAGACAGACTTTGCATAAACATCTTCTAATGCTGCAGTGCCCAGGAGAAAAAAACAGAAACTAATGTAACGAAACAAGACTCTAGCTATTGTCTGCTTCATAGTAACATTAGCTTTACAAATAGAGTACAAATGAAGATTATACTCAATCCCTCTCGTCTACCTCAAAAGTTCTGCTCATGTTGCTGCAGCCTTACCCGTGTGTCATCTCTTATTGCATTGAAGCCAAGTTGATCTTCTTCTTTATTATTAAGCGAAGGAAAAAGATTGAAAGACCAGGGACATAAACATCCGAATCACAAAGTGCTGAAAATAACTAGTTAAAGATGATGATCTGCTATTTTGGTTCAATCTTCATGGAAACCGTGTACCCGCTGCTGTAGTCGAAGGAGTCGTTGCTCTCGTTGCCGGTATCCAGTTTCGGCGTTGCGTCGCTGTAAGGATGCTTAGATGGTCCCCTCGGTGCCCTGAAGTCCGTGGCGGACGATGAAGCGGAAGTTGAGTTCATGTTGATTCCGTCGTGCTGCAAGATGCTCTCGATTGTCTTCACCACCTCGCTCATTGTGGGGCGGTCCAAGGCCGACTCCTCGACGCACCTCATGGCCAGCTCCAGGAATATAGAGAAGCCGACAAGATATCCTGAGTTTCTGATCGATGGATCCATCATTTCTCCCAGGCCATAGTGCTCGTCGTCCCTTGCGTCCATTGCCGTGCGCACTTCCCGCACAATGTATTTGCCCTTTTCGATTGGCTGCCTCGCAGTTATCAGCTCGAGCATGACCACCCCGAAGCTGTACACGTCGCTCTTTTCTGTTAGTTGTTGGGTCATGTAGTACTCCGGATCCAGATAGCCCTGCCACAGATTCCCAGTTTCGAAGTAGATGTTAGACTTGTTAGTCTTAATGGAAGCTATGGATCATATGATCTCAATTCATCTTACTTGTTAACCCATCTACATCACAAGAAATTTCGGGGCTCTAAAAATTATCTCTGACGGAAGCTTTTATTGTGATTTAGGTACCGATATAGGAACTACACAATTCGAATTCTGGTGATAACTTCAAGGAGATAAAATGAAGATCAAAAAGGAAGCCGCTCGATGAATCATGTTCTGCTGTTTCTTCGCAAAACCTAGAGCTAACTAAGCGGCAAGACATACCAGTGTGCCCTTGACTTGAGTCGAAACATGGCCCTTCTCGCCGTCTGATACCTGCTTGCACAAGCCGAAATCAGCAACTTTTGCCATTAGATTTTCGTCCAACAAGATGTTAGTCGACTTGATGTCTCGGTGGATTATAGGAGGATTCGCAAGCTCGTGAAGGTACGCTATCCCCCTAGCGGACCCAAGAGCGATCCGGAGTCGCCTCCTCCAATCAAGGTGAATGCCGGATTTTCCTGCCACACAAGTGAAATGCGCCATGAAAAAGATGTTATATGCAGCAGCGTCTGGAGAGAGTCACGAAATGTATGACTCATGAGCCGTTGAGCACAATCTGCTTATGTTTTCGAAAGCATTTTTGCTTTAAGTTAAGGATCTTGGTGAGACATTGGAATTTACCGGACAAGCTCGCTCTGAGTGTTCCATTAGGCACAAATTCGTAGATCAACATTTGCTCTCTCTGCTCGAAGCAGAAACCCACGAGCCCGACGAGATTTTTGTGATGAACTCTCGATAAGAGCTCGATCTCTGTCTTGAATTCTAGACCGCCCTGCATCGATCCTTGTTGAGCTCTTTTGGTTGCGATCATTTGTCCATTGGGGAGCATTCCCCTGTAGACCTAGAGGAAATGGCAACACAAGAATCAACAATTAGTGGCCATGTGCAGAAACTTCATAGGTTTGTTAACCACTCGATCCAGAGAAAATATCAACTTAATTAGTAAAATTGGTGAAAAGACGCACGAAAGGCGATTGTGAAAGAATCACCTTGCCATAGCCTCCAGAACCGATCTCATTTTTTTCGGAGAAGTTATTGGTGCACTTTTTGAGTTCATCGTAAGAAAACCATCTCGCTCCCTTCAGCTGAGGCGCGCCTCCACTGTGCTTCCCGCTCGGCGCCCATGACGCTGCAAGAGAGACACTGATCTAAGTCAAATGTCCTTCACCAACATATGTGAAATCAGTGCGACAATGAAAGCTTTTGTGCAGAAAATTACCAAAGGGTTTGCTCAAGCCGATAGCCTTCTCGGCACGTTGCTTTTGCCGAACCGCGTATGCACCTATTGCAATGAGGCCAAGTAGTAGAATTCCACATCCAACTGCGACGCCAACTATTGCCCCAGCACTCATGGATCTTTTATGATCTGAAATAGTGGCCTTTTTTTCGTCAATATATCAATTCTCGATGTCGAGGGTAGAATCAAATTCTTACAGAGTTGATATTCAAGTTACCTTGAAAAGCATAAGGTGAGGCGAGGAAGTAATAAGGACCGAATTGTCCAGGCGGTTTGAAGGTCTGGTTGCTCAAGTCAAATCCCATCCTCAAGATCTCCGACCGGTTGAAATACTTCCCCTTGGCCGGGAAGAGCGCCACCGGAACTTGCAGATAGTCGTCTGTATCGAAGAAAGGATTATCTATGAAAACCGAGCCTGGGGCGAGGTCCACTATAGTCCCGAGGCTCTTTTCTAGTTCCTGAAACAAATTCACATTTATTTCCTTGAAGGAAGGTCCTCTGAAAAATAATGTTCCTTCGTATGGAAAAGCGCAACTGCATCTATGAGGGCTGAGCTTTTGATCGTGTCGACAAGATTTTGCCCTGCAACTCATGGGCGTGGAATAAGATTTCTTGGCTTGCTGCGGCTGACAGTAGATGGTATTCTCAAGACTTGTGTTGCAGACTGGATTGCCTAATAACCTGAAAGCACAGAATCATTAGCATGATTAGTGATCATCGGAGAAAGAGAGAAGGCACGTTCTTGCCCATGACAAAACTATATTTGGATGAACTTTCTCACATCAGTGTATTGCCATATGAAAGAAAATTCTGCGTGACCAAGGAAATCCGGTTATGCTGCAGATCGATGCTCCCGAGTTGTGGGCTAAAGTTGTTGCTCATGTTCAATGTGCCGTAGAGTGCGTTGTTTCTCAATTGTCTGTCCAGTCAGAAAAAAAAGATGATTCTGGTCTCGAAATTGCACTTCCTTTGTCCTACGAAAAATGGTCTAAAACATATGATCTTACATTACTTGAATTGGTGGGTTGCTGAAGATTCCTTCTGGTACAGTCCCTCGAAGCGATCCGTATTCTACAACCCTGACCAAAATAGCTCTTCAGAGAATTCCCAAAAGATCTTACCTCCAGCTTGGGGAAAAAAATTACTGAATATGCTTCGAGTACAGGGAGGACGTACAGAGTGGTAAGCGATGGTAAGGTCCAGAACCACTTTGGAGCATCTGTTGGGTCGAAATAATTGTTGCTAAGATCCCTATTTAGTACACAACGTTGACCTTCATCAGCGCAAAAGCAGAGAATAAAACGTGTAGTGTAAAATCAGTACCATTGAGTACATGGGCATTTACTCACACGGAGCTAAGCGATTTCATGTTGCTTAAATCTGGGAAAGAACCATTCAGTCTGTTGTACGCTAAATTCCTGAAAGAGATCACAGCGGCAATTTCAGTGGACTTAAGCTGGCATATCGGAATACAGGCTAAGGAATTAATGAAATAGGTACTAACAATTCATTGACGTTCACAAGTTTGCTGATATTTGATGGAACTTCTCCCGAAAATGAATTCCTGTCAAGACGACTGTCGCATTTGTGGCACCAAGTTCAATGACAGAACAAGAATGGTCACGATAGCTTCGCGTGACTGATAAAAAAGATTTGCTGGAATCCATATAAGGAGATTTTCACTTACAGAACCTCAAGTGTCTGAACTAGTCCCAATGTGGGTGGGATTGATCCGTTAAATTGGTTAGAATCGAATAATCTGTAAGAAAGGAAAATTTAACTGCTTATTAAGAGGACGGTGGCGGAGTATGTTAACAATCGAGTATCAACTTACACATCCATCACTTGAGCGAAAAACTTACACATGTATCAGTTTCATTTTCGGGCTGAATAGTTGGTCCGGAATGGAACCCGAGAGCTGATTCTTGTTGAAATGGCTGAAAAACCAAACCAAGAACGAGTGACTTCCTTGCGGTCCAATTTGAAAGAAATTAAATAGATCTTATTCCGATCATACCCAGGCAGACAACCATACATGCTCATACACGTACGCATTAACACATTTTGCATTTACCTTGAATCTATATTAGCAAATTAATTAGATGAAACTCACAAGTGCTTGGTATTTAGGAGAAGATCCAATCCAGGGGATCCCAGGGTGTCATTCGAGAGCGGTATCGGTCCAGTTAACTGGTTTTCGCCCAAATCGAGCAAACGAAGCCATGACAGTTTCCCCAGAGAAGCAGGAATTGTGCCGGTGAACTTATTATTGTTGAGAGCCCTGGCAAGAAGGTTAGCTTGAACGGAGAGAATAAGTCACTTATACACTGAATAACCAAACGAAATTCCCATAGTGACAATCCCGAATTCTTACAAGAGGGTCAGCTGAGAGAGCTTGCCAAGCTCATCAGGAATATTGCCGGTGAAGCCACAACCTGCTAAGATTCTGATAGAAGAAATACTAAGCACAGTGCAAAAGTGAAAAAAAAAAAAAAACACAAGAACACAAACTTTTTCGAGATCAAAAAACATTCTTGCGAAGGAGCTATTACAAAGTATTAAGCTTTGATAAATCTCCTAGTCGGGCTGTGAGGGGACCAGTGAGGTCTTTGTTAAAAGACAGATCCCTGGAAATAAGATAGAACCGATTGCGATGAGAAAAAATTAGACATGAGCTGAGATTGAGCCTATCAAGAAATGTAGCACTTCTCTTTGAATTGTAGTGCCTGCTACTAAAATCAGGAAGAACTTTTATCTGATCTTAGTTATGAATCATTCTTTAAAGGCCAGAGGACTTACAAAGATCTTAGCTCCGTCAGGCCTCCTATGTCACCGGTCAATGACCCTTGGATGCTCATAGATGAAAGGCCCCTGAAACCAATAATAGCCGCACGACATTATTGTACATCGATTGATTGTGAGTCATATATGGAGAAGGTGAAGTGAAAGTACTGTACTCACAGTGCGGTCACCCTCGAACTGTTGCAGGTCACGCCATCCCAAGGTGTTCCACAGGGGTCGTCTTTTGCCCAGCTCGGCGGCGTGTTCTGCCATATTCCCCGTAGAGATTGAAGCGCTGCAGCTGATCATGTGACATTTTGAAGCGAAAAAGAGCTTATTGGATGCGCGGGCTTAATTATTTTTCGAAATTACTTAGTCTACATATGTAATATAGCATACTTCCTACATGTTGAAAACTCCCAAGTCCCAAATATCCCCCCTTACCTGGTTCATTCACAATCACAATCTCACAAATACAGGAATCGGAGCAATAAATCATACACTAACTGGGCCATCTAAATGTATTGGTGTAACAAAGTAACGAATCTTATTGGTCTAACATGCACTCTCATGAATTTACTTACAGTCACCAGGATCAGTGAAAGAGCAGACGACATGAATCCCAGCAAGTGAGAAAGCCAGGAAGAAGACCAATCTCATCATGATTTCTGTGATTGCCACCAAAAAACCCCCCCAAAAAAAAAGGAGAGCAAAGCTTGGTCTTAGTAGATAACAATCCTCAGCTACTCTAAGTTCATGATATGATCCTCACTGAGAAAGTTATCAGCAAAACTCTCATTTTTGGAGCAAGAAAAGGGTGTGTCTGGGAGTTGAGTTGATTGATATGCTCTTGGAATTGCAAGAAGTGTCTCAAGATCCTAGAAGCTGAGACAAAAGGAAAGACACAGAGAGGGAGAGGCTTTTGTGGGTGGTTAATCTTGATTAGGGAGGTTTTCTCTTCTTTTGTTTGCCTTGTCTTGGAAGCCAAAGCTCAGTAATCATTGTTATGCTTCAATTCTTCCGCGTTAATGCCTTTGCTTGGTCACTGTCATAAACAATTAAACAATGCGCTCACCGTGTTCTCCGTCCGCCAGCTTTTCCAAAGATAACAAACTACCAAGAAACAAGGATTTTTTAGAGCAGGATACAAGGCACATTTTCAATCCAATGCCTTTGTTTTGTATAGAGGGCACCCGTTATCCCTCGAATTTTTGCGAACCAGAACAATTTAATCGGTACGGCGACTTGTCATGTGATATCAAGCATTCTTTCTTCCTTAATTTTCACTCGTGCCCGGTCACCCGACTCGACGTTAAATCGTCATTCTAGTCAAAACAAATCAATCCCATGATGTCTCTCCTAGGATTAGTGAGGAAAAACATAAATCTCATGTCTACTTTAAACATGCCCGTTTGATCGTGGCGAAATGGATATGCCAAACATCGATTTTGGAAGAGGGTTTGCCATCGTCAATGGTTACAATACCAATAAGTTGCTCATTAATGCATACACCATCGAAGATTTGACGAAAGAAGTAGAACGATGATAAGTACACGTTGACTCACACGATAGATCTACAACGTAACACGTAGGATCAGGTACGATTAATCGTCGAAGTGCCACTTGGAGCTTTTACTTATTCCTGTGGCGCGTAAGACCCATTTGGAGACTACTACGCAGTTTGTAAACTAATTCGATACGAGGGGTCGAGGACTGCCATGGAATGAGTGGGTCGGCGACAAACAGAGAGGTCGATTCCTCTTTTGTCCTGCCTCGTGCTCTCTGTTGCTTAGCAGTCACTCTATGCAGTGCCATTCGCTTGTCCTCTTTCCTTTGGTTGATGCACTCGCGAAATTCGATCATTTGAATAATCACAGGAAGCACATCCCTCCTCATGTTGACAACTAACACGCTTTGGTATGACATGCATAATAAGTTTTTGTGTGCCGGCCGAAAGCTAGTAATTACCGAAGCTCAAAGGAATAAGTGCACTGGACGTTTATATTGGAGTATACTCGGATGGTATGAGGATGTATAGACTTAGAAGACATAGGGAGAGGCTGCGACGAGCCCTTATGACGGAGAATGCGTTTTTCGGTGTTGATTCATAGCACAGTATTTCTCTCTGAACGATCGAATCACGTCATTTTGGTTCATGTTTTTTCAACTATTGACTGCATAATCATCATTATTTAGAGATGGAGGGGAGTCAAATCCATCGACACAAACCTCCAATTCAGAAACTACAGAGCTCTAACTCTGCTTTCGAGCTCTTCGCCCTCTCGAAGTCTCTTTTGTTGTATTTCCGCTAATAACTTCACGCATGCACATTGTTCGAGTTATACGGGCCTACAATATCCGGAAGGGATCTTCGCCTCGGATTGGAACATGTATTCTTCACATTAAATGGACGCGATACCTTCACTCGAGGAGATCGCCCCGAGGCCGTCAACATTTCCGATTGACATTGACGTACTTCTTGCGCTCCACAACTTCCCCGCCTGTGTAGATGATTGAAGTCCTTCTGATGACTCGTCCCCCTTGCAGAGCCCATAAAGAGCGAGAAGATAGACCCAAGAACAGATTTCATGAGACCCTACCCTTCATCTTAGAATTCAAACTTAGGGTATGTTTGTTTGAGTGGAATAATTTTTCGCGAATTAGTTTTTCGCGTTTGGTTTGCTAGCAATGATCAGTCAACGGAAAATTATGTAGGGTCACAAGAAAATATGCATGTTTAAAGTCACGAAAATGAATTTCTTAATCTGAAAATTTTAATTTTTTTCCCTTAAACATGATTTTTCGAAAAATGTTTTTTTTTTTACGGTGAAGTTTTACCATAACAAGCACAACCCTTAATCATTAATTACGAGGCAATGGGAACGATGGAACACCTATGATTAGACAATCGGTGCATTGAAAGCTCCGAGTGGTCCAAGTAGTGCAGTTCTGCGCCCGATTCAACTTTTATGCTGCTTATATAATTCATACTACACACTCATAAGTGCAAAGAATGATCAATTTGCAGCGTTCGAATGATCAAAAAATGACCAATACATATTGAACAAATCGACTAAAAGACCGAAAATATTTGTCATGGTCCAAAATTGTTCTTTTTTTAGCTTACGATAATTCCTCCGAACATCTCATATTCCAACCATACACCATAGATAAAACGAAATAAATGCTAGACCTGCTCATGCTGTGTACTTAACCGAATCTCGATCTAGCTTTTGATTTAAAGAAATTTGGATCCTGTTAACAAGTGTCGAAGGACACTAGTGAACGATCAAGCTTGCGAAGTAGGGGTTCAATTCAATGCCTCAAATAATATTGTCGTTAAACCTGCCTATTTTGGTTAGGACACGCTATTAGAGTAATTAAATAGTAAATCACGTCTTCATCTAACAGTTTAAGTTTTTAGAATAGTTGATTGTGGTCCCATAAAAAGCATGAGCGGGAGCACATCTAACAGTTTAAGTTTTTAGAATAGTTGATTGTGGTCCCATAAAAAGCATGAGCGGGAGCACATCTAACAGTTTAAGCTTTCAATATAATTGACTGTGATCCTACAAAATCTCACACACGTGTGCTTACATCGAGCCATAGCATCACTAGAGTATCGTTATCAGATTAATAAACTTGTCTGAACGTCAAGAAACTCTGCAGACTATGAAGACAGTAGAAATGGAGCGATGAAAGATCAAACTCTTCTTTATTGAGTGGACAAAAGCTAAAGAAAAGTGGAGGAAAGTGGGATTAATTCCAAAAAAAAGCACCAACTTTAGGTCTATGGACAATTCTGGCCCAAACTTTTTTTTGTCTCATAAAAAAACACCAATTTTAGGTCAAGAGACAATTTTGGCCCGAACTTTTTTTTGTCCAGTAAAAAAATATTAATTTTAAGTCAAGGGACAATTCTGGCCCCAACTTCTTTTTGTCTCATAAAAAAACACTAACTTTGACTTAAATCCCAAATCTGGCCCCCAGTGACTTAAAACTATTAATTATCTAACTTGACTATTCCACATTAGCAATAAATCCATGTGGCTTGTTAACTGGATTAAAGCAATATTTAGTGTCTTATTTTTAAACCACAATTTAAAGAATAACAGTAAAACTATTTATCTCTTTCACTTCATTGACAAGTCAAAAATATCTCTAGATTGAATTCTCTCTGGCCAAATGTAATCTGAAACTAACCACTGCTTGTCGACAAACGCTATGGATGAGATTGGTCAAGCTCATCACCATAACCTTTTTTCTCAAACAATGGTGAAAGTCAACAGGTGGTCAGATTTAGGATCATGATGAAAGTTGATGATTTTTAACGAGACAAAAAAAAATTGAGGCCGAAATTATCACTCAACCTTAAGTTTGTGCTTTTTTATGGAACAAAAAAAAGTCTGGGCCAGAATTGTCCATCGACCTAAAGTTGATGCTTTTTTATGGAACAAAAAAAAGTTCGGGCCAAAATTGTCCCTCGACCTAAAGTTGGTGTTTTTTTATAGAAAAAAAAAAGTACGGGCCAAAATTGTCCTTCAACCTAAAGTAGACACCAAACTGCCTTGGATTCATTGACGAGTATGACCATCTTTACTGCCGCAATGTTGAGGGCCATTAGACATAATTAACAGAGACACAGTCGAAAGGCGAAAATTGATCAATCTGAACAAAATTAGGTCGATGATGAGAAAATCAAGTTGCGGTTGTGTAATGATGGAACCATAATAGGATCATCAATAGGCCTTCAGTTTTTTATTACCCAAAGAAATCCAAGTCATACTCCTGATGCTTGCTAGTTTGCACTAAAAGTAATCAAAACCGAGAGATTTACTCCCCATTTAAGCTTTCAAATTGGCCTGGAAAACAGTCAACTGTGTCTCTCTAGATGCCTATGGTAGTATTGAAAGCATAACGAGATGCCATAAAATAATAGGGATCGAGTTGTTGAGGCGGTTTACAAATTTGGCTGCTCAGGTCGAGTCCGATGCGTGTGATCTCCGAACCATCGAATTGATTTCCCGGGGACGGGAAGAGCGCAACTTGAACTTCCGGATAGTTGTCGATATTGAAGAAAGGGTTCCCTAGGAAAACCGAGTGGGGAGCGAGGTCCAATCCTGTCCAGAGGCTCTCCTCGAGATCCTGAAACAAGGTCACAGTGATTTCCCTGAAGGAGGGTGAGGGTGCTTTGAAATATAATTACCCTTGGTACGGAAAAGCGCAATTGCAGCTCTGAGGGCTGAGCATTTGGTCGTGTGGACATGAATTGTTTCCGCAATGCGCGAGGCTGGTAGAATAATTAGACGTCGCAGGTTGTTGTGGAGGTTGGCAGTAGCTTGTGTTTGCAAGACTGTTGTTGCAGACCGGATTGCCTAAGAGCCTGAATTGACAAGATTTCATCAGTAAGATTAACGATCATCGGTAGCGAAAATGCACATTGCGGGTAATGCAAAAAATATTATTTCTCGCACTAGTGTATGGGCATATTCTGATGAATTGGTTTCCACCGAGGAAATCTGATTATATCAGAGATCGACGAGCTCCAGATTATGGCTGATATTGCTGATCATGTTCAATGTGCCATTGATTGCATTTTTTCTCAATTTTCTGGTTGAGTTTGCACAAAAGAAATGATTTTTAGTCTCGAAATCGAGCTTTACACATTAGGATAAATATGTCCATGAAAATGTGATCTTACACAAATTGAAGTTCTGGACTGCCGAACAGTTCTTTCGGTAGAGGCCCTTGAAGCGATCCGTTCTCCACAATCCTGCACAAACCTGTACTTTAGAGAGTCTCAAACGATCTCACCACCAGATTGCAAAAAACATATTTCGCGACCCCTTAATGACTGACACAAGGACGTACAGGGTGCTTAGCCATGGCAAGTTTGAGAGCCAATCTGGAACATCTGTCGGGCTGAAGTAATTGTTGCTGAGATCCCTGTTTAGTACATGATACCGACCATCGTTAGTACAAAAGCAGGGATGGACTGTGTGATGTGGAATTGGGACGTTTGAGTGTTCCGACATCTACTCACACGAAGGTATGCCACTCCATTTTGCTCAAATCGGGAAAGAGACCAGTCAGGCTGTTGTATGCTAAATTCCTGAAAGAGAAGCCCAGCGCAAGGCCGGAGAATGTGTCCGTGAACTCTAACTGGCATAACGGAAAGCATTGAAAACATTGGACAAGAAAAAAGGTACTGACAATTCAATGACGTTGACAAGGTCGTTGAGACTCGCGGGGACTTCCCCCGAAAACGAATTGTTGTCAAGTCGACTCTTGCATTATGCACCAAATCAACAGAGACATCAGGTCATAAAGGTTTGGGTGGCCAATTAAAAGAACAAGAGGATAGCATATGAATTTTCACGTACAGAACCTCGAGTGTCAGAACTAGTCCTAATGTCGACGGGATAGGTCCGCTAAGTTGATTGTTATCAAGTACTCTGCCAGAAAGAAATGGAACTGGTTAAGATTATAGCACGAAAGTACGATAAATAATTAACTATCCACTTACAAGTGCGTCAATTTCATGTCTGCGCTGAATAGTTTCTCAGGAATGGAACCCGAGAAAAGGTTCTTATTGAGACGGCTGTATTTGCAGAGAGAGAGTGAGATTATACAGGTCAAAACATATATGTGCGAAAATATGCGCGCACTGATCTCGAAGCTATATGAGCAAAGAAATCAGATGATTACTCACAAGTGCTTGGCATCTAGGAGAAGATCCAAGCCCGGGGCACTGTCTGTCGAAACAGGTAAAGTCCCACTAAACTGGTTTCCAGCCAAATCGAGCCAAAAGAGCTGGGACAATTTGCCCAGAGAGGGAGGAAGACTACCAACGAAATAAGAGCCCTCGCAAGAAGGTTAGATTAAACAAGAGATTAAGTCACTCTTACACCGGATAACCCAACAAAAATCCCAGTTGTGGAACAAGATGGTTAGATTGAACAGAACTTCAGTATATCAATCCTGGATTCTTACAAGAAGACAGGTTTGGAAAGTTTGCTCAACTCATCAGGAATCTCGCCGGTGAAGCCACGGCGTGCTAAAATTCTGACAGTTGAAAGAATAAGCACACGAATAAGAAAAAAAGGTAAAGGATGATTTTTCTTCTGGAGATTAAGAAATGATAATGTGAAATAGTCATTACGAGGTAGTTAGCTTCTGCAGATCTCCCAGTTGTGGTACGAGGGGACCGGTGAGTTCTCTGTTAAAAGACAGATCCCTGGAAAGAAGATAGAAGTGTAATGAAAACAAAAACCGACATAAGTCAAGATCAACGATACAGAGAACTAGCCCTTGCATCAAAGATTTCCCACGACCGAACTTTGCTAAATCACAAAAATGTTTGTGGTATCTAACTTTTCAAATTCATTGAAGACCAGAGTGCTCACAAAGATATTAGCTCCGTGAGGCCTCCGATGTTGCCACTTAATGCCCTGTGATGTTCCTAGTCGAAAGGCTCCTGAAATAGGATAATCATGGAACATTAGGTGCATTAGTTGAAATAATCCATATGGACAAGAAAATGGATAGATAAAGTTTATACAAAGTATAAAGGTTCACAGGAATTTCTCCCAGCGCAGACACCCTCAAGTCATTGCAGGTCACGCCATCCCAAGGCGCCCGCTTTTCCCAGCTTGGCTGCTTGTTCTGCCATATTGCCTTCAGAGATTGAAGTGCCGCAGTTAATCATGGGATGTTTTGCGGCAAACAGATTAATCAGATGCAATGCGAGTGCTCCTAACTTGCCTATATAAACGTACTTCCCCAGCAAAGTAACAAATGTCTTCTTGTTTGAGGAAAACTGAAGATGATCCAAAGGAAACTAGGATGTGCACTCTCAGGAGCTAAGGTTGGCCTAACATGAATTCAACTGATCGAATTGAATTGACTTACAGTCACCAGGATCAGTGTATGAGCAGATGACTTGGATCCCAGCATGCAAGACGGCCAGGAACAAGACAAAACTCTGCATGATTCCCATGGCCTTGCTCTGAGTAAAACTGTATGTTTCAACTTATAATGCAGGAAAAGGGTGTTCATAGGTGTTTAGTTTTGGTGCTCTTTTTGCCGTCGACGTTGACGCCACAACGCACAAAGGCCGTTCATTTGCATCCTTGGTCGCTGTCGCGGCAATCATGAACAACCGGACAACGTTTCCACTTAACAGATTTCTCCACCCGCCTACTTCCATTGATGACAAATAGAAGGAACAAATGGTTTCTTCAGTCAATATAAGGAGAAATTATTCCATGAATATGATCAATGTACTAAAATATATGAGACAAATATATGTACTGTTTTCTTATAATGGTTCAGATGTATTTTTTGGGCGTATGCGCCGCGCTCATTGACTAGTTCAAGGCACATATTGACTCGCATCGTTTTCTTATGGCCCCATGGAATTCTTAGAAGGTATGTCATACGCCGTTTGAAGGGAAATTACCAAGAAAGTACTAAACCTATTGCAATTATACAAATTTAGTCATGAATCTTTTTTTTGTTAATTAAGTTGTAAATCTTTTGTATTTATGTTAATTCAGTCCATTCGATGTATGTTAACATGGATTTTTTTTAATAATATTTTATTTTTTTCAAATGTTTTATTATTTTTTATTTTTCCTTTTTTTTTTCTGGTTTTTATTTCTTCCTCCTTCTTCGCCGGCCCTTACCTTTGGCTAGTTGCTGTAGGAAGAAGGAAGAAGGAGGGAAAAAAAAGAGAAAGAAAGAAAAAAGAAAAAGAAAAAGAAAAAGAAAAAGAAAAGAATAAAAAATTCAAAAAAAATAAAATTTTATTAAAAATTATCCATGTCAACGCCAGTAAGTAAAAATTGGCCCGGTGAATTGAATTGATACAAGTGCAAAAGGTTTATAACTCGATTGGCAAAAAAAACAAAAAAGGGTTTAGGATTTAATTTGCACAATTACAATAAATTTATGATTTTTTTTATACTTCTTTCTACATTTGACCAAAGAGATATATGTTATGTCGCTACCGAAACCATAAACATTAGCTAACAAAGACACTTGATTAGTACGTTACACATGAAATATTGAGTCGAACATTTTGATAGACGTGCATCATTTTGAACGCATTTCAATCTCTAAATCGTGCTTGTCTAAGGCTCCGTTTGTTTGGCGAAAAATATTCTCCCGAAAAATATTTTCTGGGTTTTCCGGTGTTCAGGGGGCGGAAAACGTTTTCCGTGGGAAAAAATTTTCCTTCTCCCTTCTCACAAAATAGCCTAAATCTATGGAAAATGACTTCTGCTTCTGAAAAGCAGAAATCATTTTCCGCCAAACTCCTGCTTCCCCCCTCTAGTTGCCAACCGCCGTAGGTTGCCCGCCACCGCCGATCGCCCGCCGTCGCCGCCGGTCGCCTGTTGCTGGCCGCCGCTCGTCGGTAGCCGCTCGTCGGTCGTCACGGCCCCCGCCGCTGGTCCCCGGTCGCCGCCGCCACCGCCGACAAAAAATATTTTCCCAAACTTTTTTATATTGGTTGCCGAACACCGGAAAATTATGTTTCAGGAAAACATTTTCCAGGAAAATGACTTCTGGGAAAACATTTTCCAAAAACACAATATTTTCCGCCAAACGAACGGAGCCTAAATAGACCTTTATTTTTATTTTTTGTTGTTTGCTTAGTTTAAATCTTTGAGACGCAAGCATTTTTATTTTTTATTTTTTTGAAATCCTAAACGCTAGAAACTTTCACAATACGTAAACGTTGAAAAGTAAATTCACATATAATAATGCATAGTTTTTCAATATATGCTCTTTGGACAAATAAAACAGTAAGGTCCATTAGATAGTGAGGGGAAAATATGAATGCTTATGTTATTTGTTACGAGCCTAATTAAGCTATAAGAGAATAAAATATACTGAGTATATATATCGCATAAGGGCAAAATTTACTTATGTATAAAGTTACATGATAAAGGCTCGGTGAATTATCGAATATGGAGCAACAGTTTATATGCCAGCTTAGTGTTTACTGTATATCTCTTGTTTCTCGTCGGATGCTTAGATCCTACACCAAGCAATACATCTTCTAACTCCACTCACTTGTCTTCTTGACCTTTTGGTTTATACGTAGAATTTGTTTTCTTCGACTCACTAATTTTTTTAAATTCAAAATAGTCGTAACAATCGTCGTTCTCGTATTAACACCTTGATACGAGAAAGTACATAACTTGTACATTAGACAAGGGTTTAACATTTTTACAATTCATAAGTAACATTTCTCATTCGCTACAATGCGCAATCGATTTGTTTAAATAGTGACTTGCTTGATGTACTATGTCACTATTAAATCAATAGTCGACATCTACTTTAGGAAAATAAGGTGATTGAGTGAGTTGGTTTAATTGTTTCCAAAAATAATGCCACAAACAAGAATCGAATATTTCGCAAGCACATATCTATAATTTAGGAAGATACAACACCGATAAAGATATTTCAAGGTAAATGCTCGACTTAAAACCGGTCAATGCGCACATATCATCCCTCTTTTCTCGTACCATTTTATTATTATTGATGGGCTCATAAAAGTGACAATACGATCATCCATCGTATATATCGTAAGGTTACAGTTAACGATGTTATGATATTCATGTCTACAGGTATCAATCATCCTCTGCTTGCTGAAAAGGTAAGAAATTGTCTGATCGCCGGTGTTTTAATTAGTAGATGACATAGAAATCTAAATTTTTTTTATTTTGATGGACCAATGTGGATCTCTAGTGAGAACCCCACAAGGTCAACCTTTTTATTTAAGCTTACAAATTGTCCTGGAAAACAGTCAACAGTGTCTCTCTAGATGTTCAAGGTACACTATTGAAAGCATAAGGAGATGCACTGAAGAAATAGGGACTGAATTGTGGAGGTGGTTTATAATCTGTGGTTGCTCAATTTGAATCCGATGCTTGAGATCTCCGGACCATCGAAACGGTTTCCTGTCGACAGGAAGAGCGCAACTCGAATATCCAGATAGTTGTCGGCACCGAAGGAGGGGTTCTCTAGGAAAACTGAGCAGGTGGCGCGCCGGTCTGCGGTGTATGGGGTGTTGTTCTTCAAGGTCTCTCATCCCGTTGCAGCACGGCGACCCGGGGTACCCTCCTTTAGTGAGGTACGATGCGCAAGGGCCAAGAGGCTCTTCCACTTGCTGACAAGTGATGCCCTCTGCGGGGCTCGCCGTGAGTGCTATCATTGCCACCTCCGCCGCCGCCGCCACCAAAGCCACGCCCTTCATATCTTTTCTCAGTCGACAGAAACTTATGTCGAACTTCTCGAAGAAATTGTAGTGTGGGTGTGGGTGTGTGTTTGAGGATGATATGTGGAGAGAGTACTTATAGCTGTGAATCGAGAACTAGTCCAAAACATGGTGACCAAGATGGTCACCAATAAATACTACAGAGAACGGTTTCCTGCGACCACACTTTGTGCTTTCACCAGGAAGAATTGATTAGGCTCTGGACAAGTGTTGATGTTTTTGTAAATTTTTTTATTTTTTGATTTTTTTGGGCACCTTAAAAGTTTTAAATTTCACTCAAAGTGGGTGGCAAAAAATATTCTAAGTTATTTTGTGAAGCTTTAAAATTTTTTATTTTTTTAGCATCTCAAAAAAATTAAATTTCACTCAAAATGGGTGGCAACATGTATTCTTAAGCCATTCTGTAAAGTTTTGAAATTTTTGATTTTTTTGGACACCTAAAAAAATTTAAATTTTGCTCAAGGGTAGCTACATGTGTTTTAAGCCATTCTGTGAAGTTTTGAATTTTTTTTTTATTTTTTTTTTATTTTTTGAAAATAATTCACTAAATTTCCTATTTTCCTGAAATCTAACTTTTTTTATTTTTAGGAAATTTTGATGAATTTTTCTGGAATTTTTCAATTTTTATGCATTTTCTGAAAAAAAATTAGTGAGGTCTCAAAATGTGTTGTAAAGGCCACGAAAAAGAGAGAAAATAGGGATAATGCATTCTGGAAGAGAGAACTTACTTTTTGTAGCTCAAAACTCATTCTGAAATAAAAAATGTATTCTGAAATCAAGAATGTATTCTGAAATCAAATATTTTTAACAAAAGCATTTTTATTTCAGAGTACAAAAATTGCTCCAGAATGCATTCCGAAAATTTTTTAATAAACGCATTTCTGTTTCAGAATGCATTCTGAAGCAGAATTTCTACTCCATTATGAATTCCATGAGCGCCCTACCATTCCATTATCCATATACTTCCTCGGTCAATTAATGTCATGCTCATCATGCACGCAAGAAAAATATGCTTGTCAGTTGGGAAAAGTACAAAATTTTATGCTTTGTTAATTAGTAGATATTACAAAAGTTTATACTCTTGAACTCGTGCGATAATACATTACCAAGCAAGAAACAATCGAGAAAATTAATGAGTACGAAAAATTTTGATGGTTTATGTTGGCTCCCCAAAGTCTTAATGCCTGGATCCGAGCCAACCACAGCTATATCCGTCGCAAGAAAACTATACCAGATGGGCTCTAATCAAATATATATCGATTCAACAGGAGGATAAACTCTATCTTTCCATGGCAGAAAAGGTTGGGCTAGTTCTTCAATTTGGTCCGTTGGCCTGTTTTGGTGTTGTACGACATTGGGTTCAGTAGGTTTGGGGTTTGAGCCTATTGGCTCTTAATTGGGGCTGTGGACAGATGTGATTTAGTGGGTTTTGTACCCGGATAAGTAGATGTTAGATTACTGGTGAAATGGTGCTTTCATAATCTACAGTCATCAGGCTTGCAGTCCAGGCTGCCAAATTCACCGCTTGAAGGTGATTTTGCAGAACTTTACTGAGGATCCTACAGTGTCGGTATGCAAATCATGTTCCACTCAGTCGGTCCCTCCGCACTCGACGCTGAAATGGTGCCTTTCAACCGCAATTTTAATTCTTTCACCGCGTTTCAAGTGTGCTTATTGCTGTGTCAGTATAAAGGTTTAAATTGGTTGGTTTTGCTAACAGCAGATGAGCTTAGATTTTGAGCCAAAGCTTATGGCTCAGGACATCATGCTTATTCTTTTCCCAAATCATGACTGGTTTTCGGCCCCTTGGCAAGGCTTGTTATGAGTTTCCTCAAATTGTGTCAAATTTGGAATTCTTCTAAAACTAGCATGAGAGAAGGAACTTTGAAGAGGAGGAACATTGCTGCTATATTGAAGAGTGATAGAATGGTTGGCCAGATTGATAGAGCTTGATGGAGTGAGATTGACTCCTGTTCTACATTCTTTATTCCTTACTATATTCCCAGAGGAGTAAAATACTAGCATTCGTACAGACATCCTAAGGAGCAACCATAGGTGCTCGAGTTTTATTTCAAAACGTACTAACTGTCATATTCGGAGAACAATTAGAGTCTGGCCGGACATCGATCAATGTTTGACAGAAAACAAGGCTTAGCGTCGCACAACAGAGAAGCTTACTTGCGATGTCCTTGATCAGACACCTCGTAAATCTGTCCTTGTTGACATCGTACAAATACCACTCCTCCTCCACGCGGTGACGGAGGATCAGCTTGTCGTGTCCGTATGGGCCTACCACGGTGTAATAGCAGCCGCCGGCGCACGGGGGCCGGATCCTGTATTTCCTGGTCCACTCTCTTCTCGTGTAGTCCCCGAGCACCCACACGTCGTTGTGCCTCATGTCTGGAGAATGGACAACCGCCAGCGATCCCCCCAGCTCGAGCATTTGCATCCCCAGATTGAAGTTGCCGCATTCGAAGAAAACGTCTGGGATCGGGATCAAGCTGAATTCCTCCTTGGTAAGGTCGAAAGAGAGCATCGCCCTCGCCAAGAGGCCGCCCGACATTGTGTAGCTCTTCAGAAACCAGTTCAAAGCTCCTGAAGCAAAGACGAAGTTACGTAAAGGACCAGCGCTGTGAGGAAGTGGCGGGGCTTTGCAGGTCCTCCACGATCGCTTGTGGAAATCGTAGACTCGAGTCCCCAACGTGCAGGTGCCAGTCTTCTCATCGAAGTCGATCGTGTTAAGAAGTGATTCAAAGTTGAGTCCCTTGTTTTTAGGAGGCAGTTAGCTAGTTACGTAGTCAACAATAAATTAGATTGTTAGTGGATTCTTAGGAGCCATATCTGGCTTAGTTGCTGATTTTACATTTTGTGAATTCTATTTATTGCCATTTTGTATTCTCAGAAAAGAGGGTTGAATAAAAAAATCCTCCACTTTCATAATCTCCTCTGTTTTACGTGTAGTTTCTGTCTTGTGAACTTGATTTGTATTAAGTGACCTTCTTATTGATCCAACATTGTGGTATCAGAGCTAGGTTGAAGGTCTCTACTACAAATCAACATGACAGCAAATGGATCTAGCTCGCTGCAATCGATGATACCCATTTTCAAGGGTGAAAACTATGAGTTTTGGAGTATTAAGATGAAGACTCTCTTTAGGTCTCAAGACCTATGGGAGATTGTGGAAGCTGGTGTGCCAAAGAATGAAGAAGAGGGCAGAATGCGGGAGCTAAAAAAAAGAGATGCCAAAGCTCTTTTTTTTATCCAATAGGGGCTGCATGAAACTGTCTTCTCTAGAGTTTCAGCGGCGGAAACAGCAAAAGAAGCATGGGACGCTTTGAGAAATGAGTTTCAGGGACAACCGAGGTCAAGGCAGTGAAGCTGCAAACCTTGAGGAGAAATTTTGAGACATTGCAGATGAATGGAGGAGAGTCCATTCAAGATTTCTTTTCAAGAGGCATGACAGTAGTAAATCAAATGAGATCGTATGGAGAAGAGATCTCAGATGAAACCATTGTTTGCAAAATACTTAGAAGCTTGACAACAAGATTTGATCACGTAGTGGCAGCAATTGAGGAATCAAAAGACTTAACAACCATGTCTGTCGATGCCTTGATGGGTTCTCTTCTTGCTCACGAAGATAGAATCAACAAAGCTGGAGAGAGAATTGATGAAAGGGCGTTCCAAGCTAACTGCACTTCAAGAGGAAATTGGAGAGGATCAGGAAGCTCAGGGAGAGGAAACGGAAGAAGTGGGACGTGAGGCAGAGGTAGAGGTAGAAACGCACAACAAGAAACGAGAAGATGCTTCAATTGTAACAGAGTGGGACATCTTGCAAAAGATTGCAAGGTAAAGGTTAACCAGGCAGAATTTGCTGATGCTGAGGAACAAGAAGAGGAGGAAGAAGAGTGTTACTTGTTTATGGCACATGAGGAGACAACACAGAACAAGAGGTCCATTTGGTTTGTGGACAGTGGCTGCTCCAATCATATGACCAGAGTGAATGACCTGTTCAAGGACTTGGATGAGTCTCAGAAACGAATGATCAGTCTTGGGAACAACTACAAAATTCAGGTGGAGGGAAAAAGGCACAATACTTATCAAGACACATCAAGGAAGAAGCAAGCTGATCAGGGATGTTTTGTACGCACCTCAATTGGCTCACAACCTATTGAGTGAAGGCCAATTGCTGAAGTCGGGATTTATAGCTTTCTTTGACAACAACACTTGCACCATTGGAGACAAAGAAGGAGGACAATTGGTGGCTCAAGTAGCAATGACAGAAAATCCTATGTTTCCTTTTGAGGTTACAGCAGTAGAAGAGCTCAATATGGTAGCAATCAGTTCCTCAGAACTATGGCACATGAGATACGACCACCTGAATTATAAAAGTATGAAGGAGCTGTCAATAAATGAAATGGTAAGTGGGATGCCAACGATAGGTGACAAATACAAGCAGTGCGAGGAATGTATTTTTGCAAAACACAGCAAGAAGTCCTTTCCAAAAGAAGAAGCTTGGAGAGCCACCGACGCATTGGAGCTGGTGCACATGGATCTTTGTGGACCCATGAGTACAACCTCATTAGGTGGAAGTAAGTATTTCATGATGTTGATTGATGATTTTAGTAGAATGAGTTGGGTTTTCTGCCTCAAAGTTAAGTCTGAAGCACTTGAAACATTTAAGAAGTCTAAAGCTTTTGTTGAGAAGCAAAGTGGGAAAAATATCAAAGGGGTAAGATCAGATAGGGGAGGTGAATTTCTTTTCACAGAATTCAATCATTTTTGTGAAGAAGCAAGCATAAAGAGGCAACTTACAGCACCTTATACACCAGAACAAAATGGTGTGGTGGAGAGGAAAAATAGAACAGTGGTTGAGATGGCTAAGGCCTTGCTGAAATCAAGAGACATGCCTAATCTCTTTTGGGCAGAGGTAGTTCAAGTTGCTGTCTACATTCTCAATGTATCCCCAACCAAGGCAGTGACAAAGAAGACCCCATTTGAAATGTGGTATGGCTTTAAACCTACTGTTAGTCATTTGAGAATTTTTGGATGTGTGGCCTATGCTATGAAAAATCAGCAGGATAGAAAGAAGTTGGATGAAAAATCGGAAAAGTGTGTGTTCATTGGGTATTGTACAGAAAGTAAAGCATACCGATTGTACAATCCTGTAACTAAAAAAGTGTTCATTAGTAGAAATGTGAAGTTCAATGAGGAGGAAGGATGGAATTGGAAGGGAAAGGAGAAGAGGGAAGTGATACACCTAATAGATGAAGAAGGTACCGAAGATGAGGAGCATGAAACTCAGTCAGAAAGTGCACATGCACATAGCAGTGTAGGTGCAGGTGGATCTTCAATAAGCTCAGATACAGCGAGTTCAGATGAAACACCACCAAGGAGGATGACCACAAGAAGCTCAAGAAGAATCGAAGAAGCAGCAACTTCCAGTTCAGAAGAGACACCTCCACAAAAGATGCGCTCCTTGAGGGAAATCTTTGAGTCTTGCACATTTGCTCTCTTTATAGCTGATCCGAGCTCTTACAAAGATGCAGTTGGTATAAAAGAATGGGAAGATGCAATGAAGGAAGAGTTAGAAGCTATTGAGAAGAATCACACATGGGAACTTACGAATTTGCCACAAGGAAAACAAGCAATTGGGTTAAAGTGGATTTTCAAGATAAAGTTTCATGTGGATGGGAGAATTCATAAGCACAAGGCAAGGTTGGTGGCCAAAGGATACTCACAGATCCCAGGTGTAGATGTAGAGGAGACGTTTTCACCTGTAGCCAGATTTGAAATAGTAAGATTAGTCCTGGCGTTAGCAGCTCATATGAGATGGAAGGTGTATCAGTTGGATGTCAAATCTGCCTTTCTTAATGGTGAGTTAATGGAAGAGGCATTTGTCACACAACCTGAAGGATTTGTTGTGAAGGAAAAGAAGGACAAAGTGTACAAGCTTCACAAGGCTCTATATGGTTTAAAACAGGCACCAAGAGCATGGTACCTAAAAATCCATGAATATTTCACGGAGTGTGGCTTTGTGAGAAGTTGCAACGAACCAACGCTGTATATGAAGATAAATGGAGTTGCATACCTGTTGGTGATGTGTATTTATATGGATGATATGGTATATTGTGGGTCAAATGCTACTGCAATTTTAGACTTTAAGCAAGCAATGAAAAGTAGATTTGAGATGACGGATCTAGACCTTCTTTATTATTTTTTGGGAATTGAAGTTCAGCAAATGAAAGGTGGCATATTCATAACCCAGAGAAAGTATGCGAAAGATATGCTCAACAAATTCAACATGAGCAACTGCAAATGGTCTACAACCCCAATGAATATGAACAAGAAATTGCAGATGGAGGATGGTTCACCGGCAGCTGATGGAAGCATGTTTAGGAGTCTTGTAGGAGGGCTTATTTATCTTACTCGTACTAGACCAGATATAGCCTTTCCTGTAGGTGTTGTATCAAGGTTCATGCATAATCCTTCACAACATCACTTAAGAGCAGTAAAGAGGATTCTTAAGTATGTTGCTGGCACCATTGATCTTGGAATTTTATACAAGCAAGGGTCTGAGTTGAAGTTGTTGGGGTATACAGACAGTGATTGGGCTGGATGCATTGAAGATAGAAGAAGCACATCCAGTTACTGCTTCACATTGGGCTCAGGAGTAGTAGCATGGAGTTCTAAGAAGCAAACAACAGTTGCCTTGTCCACTTGTGAAGTTGAATATATAGCTGGAGCAGGAGCAGCTTGTGAGGCAATTTGGTTGAGGAAGGTCTTGAGTGAGTTGGGTCAGGAACAAGTAGAGGCCACTGTTATAAAGTGTGATAGTGCTTCAGCCATAGCTTTGAGTCGAAATCCAGTCTTCCATGGTCGATCCAAGCACATAGAGATTAAGCATCATTTTTTGAGGGAGCTGGTAGCTACAGGTAGCTGATGTGTTAACTAAAGCCTTATCACAATGGAGGTTTGAAGAACTTAGAAGTCAACTTGGTTTAACCAACTTCAAATCAAGGGGGATGTTAAGAAGTGATTCAAAGTTGAGTCCCTTGTTTTTAGGAGGCAGTTAGCTAGTTACGTAGTCAACAATAAATTAGATTGTTAGCGGATTCTTAGAAGCCATATCTGGCTGAGTTGCTGATTTTACGTTTTGTGAATTCTATTTATTGCTATTTTTTATTCTCAGAAAAGAGGGCTGAATAAAAAAAATCCTCCACTTTCATAATCTCCTCTGTTTTACGTGTAGTTTCTGTCTTGTGAACTTGATTTGTATTAAGTGACCTTCTTATTGATCCAACAGATCGCATTGATTTGTACCAACTTGTACGTGTTGGTAGAGCGATCGAGCCCCAACCCATAAACAGACATGTCCGGCGAAAGATCGGGTGCTCTTGGCAATTTCACGATTCTTTTAGTAAGGGGATTAATCAGGAGCTCAGGATACTTCTTGACATCGTTAAAGGGCGCGAAAAAAAGCAAGCCATTGCAGGCACCTCGGATCATGTAGTTTTTCGATCGGAACTCCACCATCCGGATCACCTTCATCGGTGCTTTCTCGTGTTCCTTCAGGAGATGGATCTTCTCTTCCTTGACCTCGCGGTACAGCAACACGGGTTCTCTCGCACGGTGCACTGAGTTGCAGAAGTAGGAATCACCGACAACATCCCGCCAGCGCTTGCAGACACGCCGGCACCGCAGCAGTGACTCGCTCGAGACTCGGGAGAGGATGTCGGAGAGGAGGGCTAGTGGAAGCTCATCCATGCTAATCAAGAATGTGGCCACCGTCTGCTTGATGATGTTCAGCATCTGTGCATACATAGAGCGCAAGGAATGAGAAGGATTGCTTATCAAGAGTATCTGAATTATATATTCTGTTTCCTTGTTCTATTCCCACGAGGATTACCCTATGTAGATACACAGAGATCGATATCGTCCGTCACCTTTCTCAAGAGAAAACAAACAAAAAAAAAACAATTACTTACTAAATTTACAATGATTATGAATAAAATCGCACACAAATTTGTGTGTGGACGTAAAAGTTTCGAATTTTCAGATTTAAAAAAAAAAATCAAAAAGCATGAACCGCAAGAATGGACTAAACAAAAAGTAAAAGGCAACAAATATTATCGGTAAATCGATAAGATATTGGTGATTGCGAGCATTTATGAAATTTTCTCGTACCTGTTGAAGGCCAGATAGTCATTCATCTTCCATGAGAAACACGAAATTGCAATTAGAGGTGATCAATGGGCGAACCCGACATTTGATTTTAAAAATCCACTCATTCTAGTAAAGTCTTAGTCAAAACTCTTCCTAGCCACCTCATGATTTTAAAAGAAAATGCGTAAAAAGTGTCGTCTTTACACCTCCTCAATCAATTATTGTCATCATCTTCTCTTGAATTCTTAACTCGTAATTTTAACGGAATTTATTACTTGCTTTTTCCTAGTTCAATTATTGCCATAAACATATAGCTTTTTTATTTTGTATTTTTGTACATTTTCACAGAAAGATATCATTTCTCTACACTAATACATTTATACATATTTTGGTTAAGCTTATGAAACAGTGCATTTTCGTTTTTCAACTTAATCACGGGAGAGAAGACAGTATCGTAAAAGTACATGGTTTGCTAACTATTTTCTGTTATCAAAGCTAGACCAAAGTTTGATTACTAAGGAAGACTCTTGGACTTGCGCAAAAAAAACCTTTACCACCGTCGCGGGAAAACTATATCGAATAGACTCTGACCAGATACATATTGACTTGATAGGAATAGAAAGTCGTCCGCTTCGTGTCCGTTAATCCAATGCAATCTAAATCGTTGGTCACATGATGTCCACATGATCAAAGTCTAAGCACGACTCAAGTTCACATTGATCGTGTTTTAGGCAAGAATATATCCAAAAAGAGAGCGAATATATTTCGATTGAAAAGTAAATTTACATGTGCTTTGGAAGTTGCTTCGGTCTATAACCTCGTTATTTTCTAATGTAGAGATATACGGATGGAATACCATAATATGTACAGCTTGAGTACACAAAACTGTTCCAAGTATATGGTTTTCTCTAAAGATAAGGAAGGAGCAAGGTGCTACGTATGGTGTCATATTTCGAGAACAATTAGAGTCTGGCGGCGTCACCAAGTCGCTCGAGAGGAACAAGGCTTAGGGGCTCACATCTGAAATGCGCATAACAACCACGTGCGCCGGTCCAACACTTCGTGAATCTGTCCTCGTTCACATCGTACAAGTACATGTCCCCGTCGCGGCGGAGGATCAGCTCGTCGCGTTTGTACGAGCCTACCACGGTGTAATAGTCGTTCTTGACCTGCCACACGAGCCGCGTGCTGTATTTCCTGGTCCACTCTCTACTCGTGGAGTCCGGGACCACCCACAGGTCGATGTCCTTGTTCCCCAGACGATGGACAAGCGCCAGCGACCCCCCCAGCTCGTGCATTCGCGTCCCCAGATTGAAGTCGCCGCATTCGAAGAAAACATCCGGGATCGGGATCAAGCTGAATACCTCCTCGGCAAGGTCGAAAGAGAGCATCGCCCTCGCCAAGGGGCCGTCCGACAACGAGTAGCTCTTCAGAAACCAGTTCAAAGCTCCCGAAGCAAAGACGAAGTTACGTGAAGGACCAGCACCGTTAGGAAGCGGCGGGGCTTTGCAGGTCCTCCACGATCGCTTGTGGAAATCGTAGACTCGAGCCGCCAACGTGCAGGTGCGAGTCTTGTAATCAAAGCCGATTGCATTGATCTGTACCATCTTGTACGTGTTGGTAGAGCGATCGAACCCCAACCCATAAACAGACAAGTCCGGCGAAAGATCGGGTGCTCTTGGCAATCTCAGCAATTTTTTTGTAAGGGGATTAATCAGGAGCTCGCCATTGTTCTTGACATCGGTCCTGTGCCTGAAAAAGAGCAAGCCATTGCAGGAGCCTTGGATTGCGTAGCCTCTCGGTACCGGGAATTCACCTATCTTGATCATCTGCGCCGCCTCTTCCCTGTGTATCTTCAGGAGATGGATCTCCTCTTCATCATACTCATGGAATAGAACCGCTCGTTCTTTCGAGCAGTGATTAAGGTTGCTGAAGTAGGAATCATCGATGGCTTCTCGCCAGTGCTTGCACACGCACCGGTACGGCAGCAGCGACTCGCCCGAGACTCGGGAGAGGATGTCGAAGAGGATGGCTGACGGAAGTTCATCAATGCTCGTCAAGAGTGGAGCCATCGTCTGCTGAGGCTGTTCAGCGCCGTATGTCCATTACAAGGAACGACAAGGGTTATTTATTGAGAGTTTATGAAGTTTCCTAGTTCTATTCGGATGAGGATTGCTTTTTGGAGATATGTACAGGTCGATATCTTTCATCACCTTTCTCAACATGCGTTAAGATCAGCATCACTATCTTTCCTAATTTGGGTTGGATTCTGCTACTTCATTATTGGTTGTTCAGAAATATAGACTTGGCCACGTTTCTTCTCTTTTTCTTTCTTAAGAAAAAGCAATCGCATGCAGATACGTTAAGTTTACAATAATGATGAAAACAATCGAAAGCAAATTTTTTTATCAACAAATTGACAAGATTTTGTCGACTTTGGCTTCCACTGTTTGTGTTGGGCAGGGTTTTAACACAGCTTTCTCGGGTTTTTGGTTAGGGTTAATAGAACAAAAAATCCAAATTTGTACATTTATAATAAATTTACCAAAAATTAAATTTTTTATCACAAAAAATCATGGGTATACCTGTGATAAATTTACCCTAAACCAATTTGTTGACCACCAAAAATTGCAAATTAATACATTTGTGACAAATTTACCCTCCGTTAGTTTATGTTAAATTAGATTAATACCACAAAAAATCACAAATCGATTGAGACAGACGGAGGATAAAACATAAAATTTGGTACATCCCCCAACTGTCGCGTGTCATTTAATAAAAGTAATTTGACAGTAAAATTTAACGAAAATAAACTGAAGGTAAATTTATCACAGTTATAACAATACGGGGTTTTTTGATATTAATCCTTTTGATTATTTAACCCTTCCGTCGTCCGTGTACACATCCCCAATCAAATCAATGTCATCCTCATCGTTCGTTCGTGTGTGCGTGCATGCATGAACGCAATTCCAATGTAGCGGGTGCATGCAGAGGGTCCCAGAAAACGTCAGCCCTCTCAATTTTTTGGTTTCTTGCTTTATCCTACTTCAGATATTACTAGAAATATATGAATGTTATTTTTGTATTGTTGTAACATTTTGCACGGAATTTCTCTGTTCTCCGCATTGTAAAACTTGTATACCTATTTTAGTTAAGCTCATAAAAAAGGGCATTCATTATCGATGCGGCAACAAAAGTAGGGAAATTTTTTTTATTCTACATTCTTTATTGCTTGCTAGGGCCATGCAGATTATTGAAAACATCCTTGAAAAGATCGTAAAGGAGCACGCATAGGTGCTCGAGTTTTATTAATGGATGAGAAAAGAACAAACTGCGGTGTCGTACTTGGAGAACAATTAGATTCACGAAAGATTCACGTCGTCTCGTCAGTGTGCCGCTTGAGAGAAACAAGGCTTAAGGTCTCGCACCAGAAAAAGCGCATAACAGCGTAGGACGATGTACTCGGCCCTACACCCCGTGAATATTCCCCTGTTGACATCGTACACATACGACTCCTTGTCCTCCAAGTGACAAAGGATGTCGACCAGAAAGAGGGAAAAAAAAAAAAGTGACAATGGATGAGCTTGTCTCGTTTATCAGGGCCTATCATGTAGTAGTCGCCGCCGTCAGGGCCGTCCGGGCATGGGGGCTCCCGGTGCCGATCTTGTATTTCCTGGTCCGCTCTCTTATCTGCATCGTGTTCAGATGATGGACCGACCAGCGCCAGCGATCCTCCCAGCTGGTGCATTCGCGGACACCGCCACCAGACAGCGGGGCGGCCGGATCTGGAGAAGTTGTCCGGGAGCGGGATTAAGCTGAATTCCTCCTTGGTAAGGTCGAAAGAGAGTGTCGCTCTCGTCCACGGGCTTGGCGACGAGTCCCTCATCAGAAACCAGTCCTCAACTCCGGAAGCAAAGGCGAAATCGGGATGAACGTCACGAGCGGGGCTTTGCAGGTCCTCCATGACCGCTTCTCACTTCTCCAAATCGTAGACTCTACCTGCCATCACGCGGGTGCCAGTCTTCTCACCATAGCCAATTGCGTTGATTTGTACCATCTTGTACGTGTCGGCAGAGCGATCGAACCCGAACCCGAAAACTGACATAAGTCGCGGAAGATCGGGTGCTCTTGGCAATCTCGGGATTTCTCTAGTAAGGTAAGGCGATTAATCAGGGAGCTCGATCGGGATTGTTCCCGACATCGATGATGGGCGCGAAAAAGAGCGAACGAACAAATACTGATTAAATTTCAAATAACTATGAGCTAATCACACACGAATTTGCGTGTCAGTGGGAGAGTTTTCAAATTAATTGTCGGATTTAAAAAAACTAAGTCAATGAGCATGAACGTATATGTAGAGTAAGCAAGGAGTAAAAAAGGTATAGCATGTATTTGGTATACTGACCTTTATGTATATATCATAACAACAAAAGATTTCTTGTCCATTTTGCCATAGATACGGGTGGATGTAATCCTCTTGGTTAGAGCAATCGTATCAAAAAAATTGGCAGACCACAACCCTTGATTAATTTGCCATAGAGAGAATGTCTTTTTGAGCCCCGAAAGCGGTGATTGCTCGATAAATTTGGAGAAAATGACAAAAAGAACCCTCGCGCTCTTGCACCTCCAAGCTGTTGTAGCCCCCTCTTCCCTTCTCTCAATGTCTTAACCCGTAATTTCAGTAGATTTTGTCTCTTGCCTTTTCCTGCTTCGATTATTACCCTAAATATGTGATTTTTTTTTATTCTGTATTTTTTTTTGTAAATTTCCACAGAACATATCATTTCTCTACATTGCTAAGCTTTTATACATATTTTGGTTAAGCTTATAAAAAGGTACATTTTTGTTTTTCAATTACTTAACCATGGGAGAGAAAACATTATTGTACAAGTTCAAGTTTTAACTTCTTATTATCTATTGTCGAAGCTAGACCTAAGTTTGATTAGTAAGGAGTTGTGCTACCAAGAGAATTCCGTAAGCGCTCGCACTTACTAGTAAAATGGACAATAATCTTTAGTTGGTATATATGATATGTACAAATATATATCATGCTTAAATCTCTCAATTGCTATAAATGTATACAAATATCTAAATCATCCACATTCTTTTTATTTTTTGTTGGTCAACTAAATCATCCACGTTCACGAAGCGTCTTTATTCTTTTTCAAAATAACATAGTTCTTTATATATTCCAGATATATATCGATCTATTAATATTTCTCTTTTACTTCTCTTTTTACTTGTTATTGTTTGTTTAATCTATTCTCGTGGTTCATGCTCTTTATCGAATGGATAGCAAACGTTAATTTTGCAGTCTATCGTGAGCATGACAAACGAATTCGTGTATTATTTTGTCCGTAATTATCGTAAATTCTTAAATGGCATTTGTTTGTGTTTGCTTTTATTTCAAGCCAAAAGAGGAAAGGGCGCCCCCGTCCATATTTGAACGACCAACCAATCATGAAGCAGCAGAGCAGAATCCAACCAAATTTTGGAAAGATAGCGATGCCGATCTTTGAGGAAGATATCGATATACAAATCCGCATAGAAGAAGGAAACAGACGATATAATTCAGATACTTCTTCATAAATAATCCTTCTCTTTCCTCCCTTCCTGCCTTCCTCGTACTCCATATACACACAGATGCTGCACAGCCTCACCGCTCATGCGGTGATGAGCATGGATGAACTTCCACTAGCCCTCCTCTCCGACATCCTCTCCAGAGTCCCAAGCGACCCGCTGCTACAGTGCCGGTGTGGGAAGTCATCGATGATCCCTGCTTCCGCAAGTCGGTGCACCGCGTGAAAGAACCCATGTACCTATACCGCAAGATTAAGCAACGGCCCGCGAGGCGGCCACAACGCAGATGATCAAGATAGCGCAGGTCTAAAAGAATACAGGTGCAATGGCCAGCTATTTTTGCGCTCATCACCAATGTCAGGAACAATCCTGAGCTCCTGATTAATCTCTTAATTTGATGGATCTTAATAAAGCTCGACCTAAGAGAAATCCGGAGTTTGATGCATCTTAATAAAACTCGATCTATGCGTGCTCCTTTATTAGCTGGCCATTCACTTTTCTATAGCAAAACCCTCGGTGGAAATGGAAGTAATAGTGAAAAATAGCATTGAAACCATTCACAATCTTTATGAAATGATTGCAATGACCAAGAGAGCACCGCATTCATGTCTCTAAGGGGTCCGAGTCCACCCATCAATCACCTCTAATTGCAGATGAATGATCATCCAACCTCCAAATTTCACGGGAAAAGTCCATAAATGCTCACGCTCACAAGTAAAATGGACAATATTCTTTTGTTGGCATGATATGTACATAAAGGTCAATTTAACAAATATATATTATGCTTAAATCTCTCAATCGTTATCATTATATATTGAAATCATCCACCTTCACAAAGCATTTTTATTCTTTGTCAAAATAATATAATTCTTTACGTATTCCTTATATGTATCGATCTATCAATATTTTGCGGTCTCTCGTGAGCTTCACCGGTGAATTTCACAAAATTAACGGTGGTTGGTAGAGAAAACAAAGGTCGACAATTTCTTTAACCCCCCTCCAATCGGATGTTTTTGGTGATCCAAAAATAAATTTTAAGTAAATTTATCGCATATTTACCAATTTGACGTTTTTAGTAATACTAGTCCTAATTTTAAATGATTTATTTTATTGTAAACCTGGTCGGTGGAGAAAATTTCTCCGCGTGCGGCTATCATTACCGTCGGTGTATTAGTTAATGAAGTGGTCCATAATTACAATCAACACATCACTAATGACTACGGCCGTGTGTGGAGAAAATGATCTCCTTTGGTAGTGTTTTTACGAATAATCCATTTTCAAAATATTATGAGAATGCGTTTTGTACTATACTTCTAGTTTATTGTTATATTTTTGTCTTTGGTGTGAAGTTAGGGAAGAAAAGTAAATTCTTTTTCAAATATTTAAGTATTGTTCTCGACCCATTTGGATTTTGAAATTTACGAGATCGGGATACCTGATTTGTATTGCACATTGTGATTTAAGAAATCCAATGTACAGGAACATCGAGAGAAAATTATTGCATATATATCTATGTGTGTGTATGTGTGTAGCGACTCAAGTCTATGTGCGTCGTTGATTATGGGGCCTCAAGACTTACGTGTTATATGAAAATATTGAATGTTGTCCGTAAACTCAAATTATTGTAAAAGTTCATGTTTTGCTAATTATTATCTATATTATCAAAGCTAGACCTAGGTTTGATTACTAGGAAAGAGACTTGGACTTTTGCGATGAAAAATTACCGAGCAAGAAACAATCGAAAAATTTGATGCTTCGTACAACCTTCGCCAAGACTCGATGCCTAGACCGGCCCCCAATCACAATTACCATATCAAATAGGCCCTTGGTTTCGTCACTCCTCTAGCGAACCGACAAGGAGACCTCCCTCCAGGTCATTGCATTGAACATTTTCATAAAGTTTAGGTACTGCTTTGAACATGTACCATCACTCTTCTAGCGAGCCTACGGAGATCTGAACATTTTCATATAGTCCAAGAACTAGTTTGAATATATACCAAAAATTTAAGAACCACATATTGAACAAATTAAAAGTCCAGAGACTACATTGCACATTGGGCAAAATTTCAGGGAACACGTTGAACAAATTTAAAGTTTAAGGATCACATTGTACATTTAATTAAAATTCAAGAACTATTTGTGTCATTCTACCAAAAAGTATTTTGTGGTTTACGTGCTTTTCATGTAAATTGCCTTTTTATTTTTTTTTGGTCTGGATCATGCAAATTGTCTTCAGTAACTTAATTGGTTGAATGCAATCATTTTCTTGACGAGGAAATTGAAGCGCCCAACGTGACGAATAGATAGAAACTCGTACAACATCCCTCATCGATAATTTTTTAACAAATAATCAAGTTAAAATTATTAAGTATTGTGAATTGCCAACATAATGGTAAATAATAAGTTAAGTATATTCTATTCATTTATGTGCATAAGATGTCAATTCTTATAAAAGGAATAGGAAAGTCGTATTTTGCAGGCGACATAAGCTCAAAAGCTTATGACGATATATTATATATATAATGTAGAGTTTGAAAGAAAAAAGATATCGTAATAAGAGGTTTGGTTGGAATCTACCGTATTATTCTCGAAAATGGTGTTAGGTTTACTAAAATCGGTTTACAAAAATGATATATTAGGTGATATGGTAGGCTTTTATTAAATATTGAATATGACCCATCTGTTTATATGTTTGACACATCATTTAGTAAATCAATAATGTAAATCAATATTAGCATACTTAACGATATTTTTTATTGTTATCCAATGGATGTATATGCCTAATGCTTTTTAATTCAATAAGTTTCACGGAAAATCAAGATCAACCCAATTTTAGGTTATATTTTATTAAAAGACTAAAAAAATTTTGGAGTGATATTTACATTTGATCTCATATTTATCAGAATAGGAACTTTCGCCGATTCATGGACTAGTTGTGCCACTAATTTAAAAACAAGTACTGCTTGATAGATGTTTATTTTCCTCTCCATTTACAAAAAGCTCATGTAGTGACTCAGTTCTCTCGGTCCATCGCTTAACCGAAAGCGTTCCTGTCTCCTTGCCGAAAAAGAAAAAGAAAAGAAAAGAAAAGAAAACTTCCCTGTCCTCCTATAAAAGTGATGAGATTGTTTTCATATTCTAGTATTTTCACTACAAAATTACTAAATTTTCTTTTTGAGAAATATTTACATATGATCTCATATTTATCAAAATAGAAACTTTTCATTGTTCATGGACTATTTGTGCCACTAATTAAAAAAAAAGCACCCTTTGATAGATGTTTATATTTCTCTCCTTTTACAAAAAGCTCGTGTAATGACTTGGTTCTCTCGGTCCATTGCTTAACCAAAGCATTCCCCATTTCCTTGCCGAAAAAGAAAAATAAAAGAAAAGAAAATTTCCCTGCCCTCCTCTAAAAGTGATGAATGAGATTGTTTTCATATTCTAGTATTTTCACTACAAAATATCCACAGGTGCTTGAAAATAAAAAGGTAGGCTAAAGCATAATCATTGGAATTGTTCACTCTTTTGACCAAATAGATGAGACTCAATAGATGTCTCTGGCTTCATCAGAAAGAAAAGAAAAAGGGGTGCTTTGGAATATAAGCTTTTTCCTTCTTGGACCACTTCCCCCCATCTTCAATCCATAGATGACAAATTGTGCTTACTTTACTCACTAATTACCATCATGAGTTTCATAATTAAAAACTCCGTTCGTCACGGTTTGATCTACATTAGGTTAGTAATTTCCGGCAGGGCCCGATACTTTAGGAGCAATCACAAAACTAATGTTAGAAGAAAAAAAGACCGTGGACCACTGAACACTTGAAATGACTGAATTGAAATCCCGTCGGAGTATTAAAAAAGACATAGAACTAATACCATTAAAATTTCCAAACTAATATCCCGCAGAGCTGCGACATGCCTATTCCAAACTAATTTACGTCTTAATAAACATCTCCAATCGGTACCCATTGATATAATTACTCAAAACTAATTCTCCTCTCACAAAAAATTCAAACCGGTACCCAACGACACATTCACCCCAAATCTACCCCGTGCTGGTTGGGTTCCGACGCGGAGAATAGATTTGAATTGGGGATACCGGTTCAAGATTTCTCGTGAGACTTAAATTATTCGAAATAAATGTACTATGGACTGTTGGTTTGAGATTTCTAATGGACAACCCGAAAAAGCAATCTAGAAGCACCCAAATATTTGAACTTTCTCCCTTGTAGCTGCCCCCGCCCTCGTTCAAATTTGCTTTATTCGGGGGACAAAAACCAAATCAAAATGCCCAAATTTTGTTTTTTGCTGGCGATTTGTTTATGTATTGGCGCCACGAGAAGTTTGAGTTATCGGTGTAGCTGCATTGCAAGTTCGAAAACTGCACTGACCTTTTTGTTTGCTTGTTTGTTTTTGTTTTTTACTTCCCCCATTTCTTTTTGGGTGCCACTCCTCCTCCAAAATGCCAATCGAAACGAGAAGCAGGGAAAGGGCAAAGAAAGGCCAGCAAGAAAGACAGACACGAGCATCGCACCCCGATGGTTGTACTGTGTAAGCCGACAAATTGTGAGCATTCAATTTGCAGGACAGTGCGGACCCGCTCGTTCTCTCCCTCCTCCCCTGCGCAATCAGCTCCATAAATTAGATCCCAAACCCCTCTGACTCTTTTTTTTTTTTTTTTTTTTGTAAAGGACAAAAAGGCGAGGCGACTAGCACCGGCACCGGCACCGGCGACCCTCCCCGAGACTCATCGAAAGAGCTACGCACTGATTATGCAATGATCGGCTTGAGTCGTGAGTATTATGCTTCGCCGGTGACCCAAAATTCTGAGTTTGGCGAATTGTTACCATAGCTCCAGCGGTATGATGGAAGTCAGAAAGCCTCTTCGCATAAAATATATTGCAGCTAGGCAACATAACATGAAATGTTCGGAGATCTGCAAGAGTTTTCGTGGTAACTTGGCTATCTCGAAAGGACACCCCGATGCACATTTTGGATTCATCATTACAGAATGCGCCACAATTACCGCTAGCAGAACTCGTCCAAAGTTATCACACTGCACCACTTTGAGTATCGTAATCAACATATGATATATATACTTTTTTGTTTGAAACATATGACATTGTAAAGGCTCTATTACAAAGAAAATAATATTTTTAATACGGGCTGAATTACAAGAACCATGTCCAAGGTCTTCCCTGACTTTAATTTCATGCTTTCGATTAGAAATAAATACTTTTCATTTCGTAATTTTGAAGGATTTTTTTTATTGTTAATTTCGCCGGTGGAGGACATTTCTCCACACGCGGCTCTCGTTACTGTCAGTGTGTAAGTTCGTGAAGCGGTTCATGATTACAGTCAACACATCGCCAATGATGCGGTCGGATGTGGAGAAATTCTTCTCCTTCGCTAGTGTTTCTACGAATAATCCATTTTCAAAAATTTCATGAGAATGCATTTTGTATTTTGCTTTTACATTTGGGAAAATACCACAAAAAATTTCAAACTATACCACTTGTGGTAAATTTATCATGAATTTTTTTTGTAACTCGAAAAACCCAAAATTATGCCACTTGTAATATATTTACTCCCACAATACTTTGGCTCATAGGTATTTTTGTCTTTTTTTTTTCTTTTTCTATTTTTTTTTTTTCTTCTCTCTTTCCTTTGCCGGTCATGGCGGAGGGAAGGCAGCAAGGATAGCCCTTGCCTAAGTCGAGTGAAGTCGCCCTCGCCAGATTTGGCATTGGGCAAAGTCGCCCTCGCCAGATCCAATGTTGGGCAAGGACAGCCCTCGCCGGCTTCCCTCTGTCGGTCATAATTTAGATAAATTTATCACAGGTGGCATAATTTGGAGTTTTTCGTGTCATAAAAAAAATTTTAGGGTAAATTTGTTACAAATGATATAATTTGGGATTTTTTATGGTATTTTCCCTTTAGTTTATCGATATATTTTGTGGCTTTCATGTGGAGTCAGAGAAGAAAAGTAGATTCCTTTTCAAATATTTATTTAAGATATATTGTTCTCAACCCATCCATATTTTGGAAATCACACGATTGAGAAACATGATTTGTATTGTATGTTGTGATTTAAGAATTTGAACACACCATGACATTGAGAAAAAAGCATGGCATTATATATAAATAAGTTGATCTGTGATTCTAAGAATTTCGTCAACGATTGAGATTTGTTGAGACATAAAACGGAGAACAGTATGCATATGAGCGGAGTAACTCCACCATTTATATTTGATCAAAAAAAAATTTCCACCTTTTATGGACTATGCAATGCCTCCACACAAGCAATCATATTGGTGCACTTAATATTTTTTGGGGAAAATAAGTCCTTGAACTTTTGTGTAATAAGGTTCATAAATTTTTAATTTGTTTAACGTGGTCCTTAAATTTTAACCTAATGTGCAATGTCATTCCCATTAAATATTTTCATATAGTTTAGGAACTATCTCGAATATGTGTCAATAGTTCAGAGACCACATTGAACAAATTGAAATTTCATAAATCACATTGCAAATTTATACCAAAAGTTCAAGGATTATTTGTGTCATCATCCCCGGTTTTTTTTTTTAGAGAAAATTAACATGCAAATTTGTTTTGTTTTTCCATAGATGGATAAGAAATCCAAAACCCTCCAAATGCCATAAAAAAATCGGGACGATTTGTTAAATTTTACTGCCCGCTTAAAAGAACGTCAAAACATTTTTACAAAACTCAATATCGTTTGGATATATGAAACGTGCATCCGAAGTCTGTTTTTTATTATTAAATTCTCTCGCACGGTGAGCGCCTTCATTTTTTTTTTTATTTCTTTTTACAGTGGTGAAGGTGCAATAAAAAAATGGAAAAATAAGTTTGAACTTTGGAATAACTAGAACTAGAAGGAGAACTAAGGTTTTGTCCCCAAGGAAGGAACCCCCCAAACCAACGTTAGCGAATGATGATGGGTGGTCGTGTCCGGTCCCCCGTTGATATTACCGATGCCAAGAAATGCTCTGTTTCTCTCTCTATCACTACTGTACTAGACCCCAGTTTCACGTTCACCTTCTTCTTCTCTCTCCTCCTCCTCCTCCGCTTCTTCTTCTTCTTCTTCGGCTCGCTCCGGCTATCGGAAGTTCATCCACGAGCCCAATTCGAGCCTCTCGAATGGGTCAAGCTCCTTCTTCCTGTTCCTCTTCCTCCTCGGCCACCGCCACCGTCGACAGCCATGCCCGCGACGCCACCGCCGCCGCCGCCGCCGGCCGTGCCCCCTGCGACCTCACGCTGGGCCTGCCCGACGAGTGCCTCGCCTCCGTGTTCGCCCTCCTCGGCTCCGACGACCGCAACTCCTGCTCCCTCGCCTGCCGCCGGTGGCACCTCGTGGACGCCAAGTCGAGGCAGCGCCTCGCCCTCCTCGCCCGCTCCGAGGCCTCCCCGTCGCTCCCGCCGCTGCTCCGCCGGTTCAGCTCCGTCTCGGTGCTCTCCCTCAAGTGCTCCCGCAAGCTCGTGAGCCTCGGGGACGACTCCCTCGACCGCGTCGCGGCGTCGCTGCCGTCCCTCAAGAAGCTCAAGCTCAAGGGCTGCGTTGACGTCTCCGACGAGGGCCTCCGCGCCTTCTCCCTCCGGCGCCCACTGGCGCTGGAGAAGGTCTCGCTCGCCGCGTGCGGGTTCGGCGCCCGGGGGATCGTCTCGCTGCTCCTCAACTGCCCGTCGCTCCGCGACCTCACGCTCAAGCGGCTCCGCAAGCTCGACGCGCAGAGCACCCCTCTCTCGATCGACGCGTATTACGACGGCGACGACGACGACCATGCAGCGAACGACGCGAATGCGCTGAAGAAGAAGAAGGAGCAAGCGAACTTTCAGCTGGAGCGACTGTGCATCAAGGACCTGCACAACGCTCGCCTCTTCATCCCTCTTCTCTGCTCGTCGAAGCCATTGAAGAGCCTCGTCGTTTGCAGGTAAATGCTAGTACACGCATAATTTTCAACACCCATCTTCGATTTGACACGAAACACGACCATGCAGTTCGAAACGATCGATTAGAAGGGCGACGGTTTCGAATCAATCCATTCCTGTGTTGCAGGAGCTCCGGAAATTGGGACAGAGTGCTCGAGAGCCTCCGGCTCCGCGGAGAAGGAGGAGCGACCGCCATCGCCGAGATTCAAATGGAGAACGCGCAGATTGGGGATTCCGGCTTGACCGCCATCGCCCGTTCGTGCCCCGATTTGGACACTCTGTACCTGAGCCGAGTTACGGATTGCTCCGACGAGGGCCTGTCGGCGATCGCCAGCTCCTGCAAGAAGCTGAGGAAGCTCCACATCGACGCGTGGACCCGGTTCGGGGGCCGAACCATCGGCGAGGAGGGGATCGCGGCCCTGGCCGCGAAATGCTCGCGCCTCCAGGAGCTCGTCCTGATGGGCGTCCCGGTCAGGGCCCCTACCCTCGGGCTGCTGGCCACCAACTGCCCGTGCCTCGAGAGGGTGGCGCTGTGCAACACGGACTCGGTCGGGGACCGGGAGATGGAGGCCATAGCGGCCAAGTTCGGGGCGGTGAAGAAGCTCTGCATCAAGAACTGCCCGATCACGGTGAGGGGCATCGAGGCGGTGGTCGCGGGGTGCGCGAGCCTCGTGAAGCTGAAGGTTAAGAGGTGCCGGGGGATCGGCCGGGAGAGCGTGAGCCAATTGAGGGCGAGGAGGGGCGGGGTGGTGATCTCGGTGGACGCCGGGTCGTTGGTGTTCGACGGGGCCGAGGGAGGAGGGGCGGGTTCGGACAACGAAGGAGGAGGAGGAGGAGGAGGGGACGAAAACGGGAGGATGAGCAGGAGGGGAAGAAGAAGGGACGACGCGGCGGGCAGCGGCAACGGAGGCGGCGGTGGCGGTCAGGCGGCCGCGAGGACTCATGCGACGCATGTGATATGCAGCAGCAGAAGCGCGCTTCTGTTGAGGTCCAAGTTCGGGAGCAGGAACGCCTCCCGTGCTTGATCCGACCAAAATCTTGGATTCGTTTTTCGTTTCCTTTTAATTTTTTCCACAATTGAATGCCCTTTTCCTCCTCCTTTTTTTTTTTGATTAATTTCTTTTGTTCGAATTTTTCGATTAAATCAAAAGATGCTTCGTTCCCTCCGAAGCTGCTGAGAAAAAATTCGGGCGGTGTTTAAGATTTCAATGTTCGGATTTTCAATTTACATGCGGGTTTTTCTATTCATTGGTTGCAACGTGTTCCTAATCAGAATTCGTAACCTAACCACAAATGCTGCCCTAATCATTTTTAAGAAATTTGAAATTACACATTCCACCAAAATCGGAATGCTTGGCGGATTTGCTTTTTTTATCGGGTTAATACCACAAAAAAAATTTTAGAGTTAATAGTGAACAGGTTTATTAACAAATGACAGCACCGTGGGGCCGATTCCTTGGCAGCATGCCAATGTCGGAAGGGGACAGGGAGATAAGTAGGTCCTTCGTCCAAAGTCGGTGCCTTTTCAGGAATTGTACGGCCACATTTCACATTAGTACCTCAAGAGTCGATCCTTTTTGTAATACGTCTAGAGCTCTCCCCGACCCTTTTAGTTTTGTCCTGGAGGGTTTGGAACTGTCTGTCGGGGCTTCCTCCCAGACCAAAATAACTTTCGCTTTCAAGCGCAGGGAAGCAGTTTCGGCTTCCCTCTGTCTTGGGCTTATTGACAGGAATTCAGCTCATGGTAATGCGCAACCTTATTGAGGTAAATTGATGGGGTCGATGCCAAGGCCCGGCCCAGATCCATCTCCGGCCGCCGCTGGGACCGATGGGTCTGATTCGGATCGTGGAATCGATACCGTTCTCGATGTGACCGGGCTAAATCTGAATACGGCTTCATTGCGAGCCATCTTTTGGCTTGACATGGCCCGTGATGGTCCCGTGCTGGGCCATTCCGAGGGCGGGTCGCCTCTGGGCCCTGTGCGGAGGCCCGGAGTGAATGGGGCAAGGGCCGGCACGACCCATTACCGCCGCGTGCCGGCCATGCCAGACACGGTCCGTTACGCTAGTAGGTTTGGTTGAGCCACGCACATCCCATGTCGGGACGCGCGAGGGACCCATGTTGTTTGGCATCTAGAATCCAACCACCAAAACTAACAAAAGGGTGCATCACGCCCTCGGATATGCTTAGTATCTCCCACTCGGACAAACACAGATCCCAGGTCACATCCATGGGCATATCCCAGTTTGACCGGAACAAGATCAACTTCGCATGCTTCAGATTCATGTCACCGCCTTCAGTGATTTTGGACGGGTAGTTACTTGGATCGAGTTGTGGACCCAGCAGGAAAAATGTGTCAAAAAGTAATTTTTATTGCTCATTTGTGGGAGGTTTTAAACTTTCTAACATCAGCCGTGATCTTCCGTATTTACCATGGGCTGTAAGTCTAATCAACCACATGAGTTTTTCTATGAATGCGAAGGTTTTTATTTTTTGTGTACTTTTGTTTTTTACCCAATTGCCTAGAACCAATCACATTCTTATCATGCATGATGCAAATTTGCAGGGGCCTTCGAGAGATACCGACCTTGATCGTAATGGGCTATAACTAAACCTACCAAAATGGGTAAAAAAAATCCATATCTTAACTTATATATAATGAGCTGGGTTGTTAGATTAGTTGGTTATATTTATATTCAGTAAACGTGTCATAAATTGATTTAAACATAATATGATGTTAAATGAGTCATAAATAATTTTGCAATTTACTTAAACCTAACCCTTCTCTATCACTCTCTCCTAATTCTCTCTCAATCTCACTCGATTTCGTGATTACTCACGGGCATTCTTACCTCGGTTTGGATATGAGTTTTCATAAATTAAGTTAAATATTAAAAAAGCTTTAGCAATACAGATAAGGTAGAAGTATGTGTTGAGTATGGGCCAGATCAGGCACGTGTCACTAGACATGCGCTGCATGGAAATGATCAAAACGGATTAAATGTATCTACTTTGATCGAACCATTTGCAATACAACCAAAATCTGATCCGACCACGTCCATTTCATTACCATTCGCATATAAATGCCATAATACACAAAAACGTTAAAAGTTTACGATCAAATGACCGAGATTTACTCGTTTAATTCGTCCTTCACCGCCTCGATCTCTATATATATATCGAGGATTTATAGAAACCTCATATATTCCAAGGGAGCTTGGACTTGGGTCTACCGGATCGAGTGAATCATGACCGTCGATTTTGCGATGCGATCCCCGGGGGTTCTGATTCTACGAGATCCAAAGGGGGTCGGGGAGATTTCTTTTCTCCAGTTGGGGGGTTGGTTTGGATCTTTGCTTGGGTGCCGAACCGATACCGGAGCAGCTCCAGCGAAAAGCAGGTGCACCTCGCCGCACACGAACCCACCTCCGCATACCTTTCCCTCTGCCCCCACCTTCAGCAGCATCCCCTCCTCCTAAAACCCTCACTTTCTACTCCCTCCTTAAACCCTGATCTATCTCTCTCTCTCTCTCTACAATCCTGAGCGCCACAAGATGATGCACGTCGTTCTGAGGAAGGCGTCTTCCTCGCCGATGGCCTCCGGTCGCGCGCTCTCGGCCGCCGTCGAGACCCTGCTCCGCCGTCCCCAGCCGCTAGCCGCTCCCTCGGACGCCGCGGCGGCGGCTGCGGTCGAGCCGGGCTATTTCCCGGCCCCCTGAGGGCTCCTCAGGAAGCCGCCGCCGCCGCCGCCGTCGCCGTGGCTCGGCGGCTCCCCGGCGAGGGGCTTCCACGCGAGCCCCGGGCCGCTGGGGTTCCGGGCGTCGGGGGATTCGCGGGCCGAGGCCGCCGTCGACGGTTTCGCGCCCTACGACGAGGAGAAAGGGAGCGGCGGTAGCGACGAAGGTCTCGAGATCGCGAAGCTCGGGATTGCTCCGGAGATCGTCTCTGCTTTGGCTAAGCAGGACATAACTAAGCTCTTTCCCATACAGGTATCCCTGTCTCTGTGCTTCTGTTTTGCTGTTGTGATGTAGTTTGGGAAGATGGGGGTACAAATTGCCGTGACTCTACCGTGTGAATTTTCTGATTGCGGTTTGATTGGTGGTTCTTGTAGTTGTTGTGTGTCGAACTGTTAGCGGCTCCTCTTGTTTATCGAATCGTTTTGTAGTTGGGGTTTTGGATGTATCATGACTGAGGGTTGGAATCTTTGGCATGTTAGAGCATGCATTCTTTAGTTTGATTACTGAGAGCTATTTCTTTAAGTATGTTTAAGGAATTTACATAATTGATAGCTTTTTCAAGGCGATTGTATTTTTTGGGATTCTTATCCTGGATTCTCTGTTACTGAGGTTACATTTGTGCTCTGGTAGTATGAATGGATCTTTCTTTCTCGATATGAGGAGTGTAATGCTGGCGGAGTTTCGCATTAGAAATGCAAGAGCTCATTGAATGATATTTTTCCTGTTGTTATATATGATTATTTTGCCTAGAAATCTGAATTTTAAAGTCTGCTTGGAGTGACCTTTGCCTATGGCCTTTGCTTTCCGTTGTCTTTTAGCATTTGAGACTCAACTTTTGATTGCTATCAAACACCCACAAACATTTAAAAAATTATGCACGTGGACAATTTTAGCCATTTGGGATCATGCACAATCCTAACATAAAAGTACTAAACTAATCTCTTTTTAGTTATAGCCTAGAAAAGCTCTAACGTAAAGGCCCTTTACTTTTTGCTGTCCTCTCTTTGTGCAGAAAGCTGTGCTTGAACCAGCAATGCAAGGGCGGGACATGATTGGCCGAGCCAAAACTGGAACAGGAAAAACTCTTGCTTTTGGGATCCCCATCATGGACAAGATAATTCAGTTTAATGCAAAACATGGGTTTGTTCACTTTGATAACCTTTTGCATGATCAGTTTGTTTAGTTTCGTTCGCTTTTAAGTGGGAAAGGCTCGGAATTATGGGAATTATGTAATCATGGAATGACACCTGTGATTTCCAAATGCACAGACGTGGGAGGAATCCCTTGGCTTTAATCTTGGCTCCAACAAGAGAACTTGCTAAACAAGTTACTAAAGAATTCGATGAGTCTGCTCCCAATTTGGATTCTATTTGTGTTTACGGGGGTACACCCATCGGCCAACAAATGAGGCAGCTTGACGATGGTGTTGATGTTGTTGTTGGAACACCCGGTCGTATTATTGACCTGCTCAAGAGAGGTGCACTGAACTTATCAGAAGTCCAATTTGTTGTCCTTGATGAAGCGGATCAGATTCTTGCAGTGGGATTTGAGGAAGATGTTGAAACAATATTACAAAAGTTGCCACAGAACAGGCAGAGTATGATGTTTTCAGCGACGATGCCAAATTGGACAAAAAGCCTCACCAGGAAATATTTAAAGGATCCGTTGACTATTGATTTGGTAAGCACCCTATGCACGAGAACACACAAGAGTTTCTGCATTTGTTCTCCTTCTTATTGTTCTGTTTTTATTTTCGGGGCTGCTTTGAGAATTACGCCATTACCTGCTTCTTGGCGTTTGTACTGGAACACTACCTGAAAATATCATTATTTTTGCTGTGCGATAGAATTATTGCAGAGAAACTGATGCAGCTTAGTGAATTAAAAATTAAAGAATGTGCGGTTTCAAATCTTCTGTTTGGGGTGTTTCAGTGGCTTATTAACTTTTTCCAGCCGATCAATATAATCCCACCCATTTTTGTGCTTTTAGATGGTGAGTCTTTGGATCGAAGGGTGAAATGACACATACTGTTAGTATCCTAAATACAAACATGGGTAAGCTGTAATGTTGATGGAAATAACTGCTGCTTAATTGGTGTCGCGACCCTAAAAAAAATCGTGTTTTCGATCTTAGGCTAATGGATTACTAGATCAATTAAATTAACTAACCTAGCTCGAGTTCTCCCAAACTCTACCAAATCGCAACTTAGGTCCAATTATGAGCATGCAAATATTTTCAATGGGAGTCGCCACTAATCATTTAAGGTAGGTTGATTAGAAATCTAAATAAAATAGCGGGAGTACTATTTTATTTCTACGAACCAGAAATTATGAATTCGGGGACTTGGTTACGCTAGATTCCCTAACGCCCTTTCGGTACCAATTTCAAGAAAAATACCCAATTTGGCAATTTTGATAAATCCCGACTTAGAGTTTAAAGGTGTAGAAATTTTTATTTTCACTTATTTAAATGAAAGCTAACCTATATGTAATGATGTGCAAAAAATTGACATGCGATGAATGCAATCTAACATGCAAATTATATGTCATGCGACGACGTGACCTATTTCTAATGACGTGCATATTATTATTTTTTTTTGTATTTTTTTAATGAAATTCGGAATTAAAAATGCCAATTATCTAAACATGCAATTTTAAACTAAAGAAATTAACCTATTCTAGAGTAATCTTTTGGTATTTTTTTTTAAAATCAAAATTCGAAATTAAAATCAAGTAAAAAAAATATAACCGCCAAATCTTTCGAATTAAGTTTCGATCTGAAGCCTGACAGATCGATCCTAAAATTCGAAATACCCGCTATGGAAATAACTCTATCTAAAGCCTGATAGATAGATTTATTTTCACGTGTGCGGTTGCGGATTAGGAAATTTTCCTAATTTGGGGTATTTTAAAATATTGCGGATATATCATTCATGGATCCAATTAGCATCACAATATCTCAAATAACGAAACAAAATATTCAAAAATCAAATTAGATAAAATTTCTTACCTAATTCGAAATATCACGCGGATTCAGTTTCTGAATTTGAACGCAACGGAATCGGCTCGGGATCACGGATGCGAGGCTCGATGGGACGGTGGCTCGCGGCGTGACTTGGCTGGCGATGTGTCGCAGCGTGGCTGGCTTTCGTAGCTCTTAGCTTGGCTGGGTCTTCGCGGTGGTGTTCTTGCAGTCAAGAGACTCACGGTCGTAGCCGTCCCGCTTGAAAAGTCATTGGCAAAGTCGGTTCCACTAAAGAATCTGCATGTCGCCACACGCCCGAACCCTTCACGATATCCTTCCCAAAAAATAATCCTTTGCTCTTCCTTCGGGCACACTAATGTTCTTCAGCCACGTTCTTTCTTAACTTTATTACTTCTTTGAATATGGGAGACGCCAGTGAAGGAGGCTCCAGTGTTGAGAATCACGGACGAAAGAGAATATCGCAAGAGCTTATGAGGAGCGTTGGGGGCATCGGCTTCGCTGGAGGCTTGACTGGGCTGCTGAGATTTTTTTTGAAAGGACTGGAAGCGTCGGCCTTGCTGTGACGATGCGATGTTGCAACGAGTCGTCAAGTGCGTCGGATGCAGCTGGTCTTTGGCATGGGCAGGTAGCATCAAGATAAAGAAAGTAGCATCGCGGTAGTCGTGCAGGTGCTCCGTTGGGCTTCGTCGGCGCCAGCGTGTTGCAAATCGAAGCTCCAAGCGGGAACGCCAAAGGAAGAAGATGGCACTCTCCCTTATCTCCCTTTTTTGTGCTTGATCAGATCAATAAGAAAAAGCCACACCCCTCTCAAATTCTGACCTAATGATGTATATATAACACTAATCTAGGTCTATTAGATGGGCTCTATAGTCATAATGGGCTTAGGCTTAGGCTCTAATTTAATTTAAATGAGCTGAATTAACTTGGGCTTTTATTTAATTAAGCACAATGGGCTGAATTAAACTCAAACTAAAACGACCAAACCTATTTGACTCGTGATTTTCGGCCCTTGCCTTTCCGAGCGAACCGAGTCCCATTCGATGAAATTTAAGCTCGTTCGCCATCACCGGTTCGATGCAAAATGCGATTAAATTAAAATGAACCTAAACTATATGTTATGCAATTTAAATATTTTTGTTTAGGGGTTAAAATTTAATCCATAATTTTCTATGCAATTAACCACTAAATGATGTGCTAAAATTTAGGTGTCAACAATTGGAGACAGCTCTTTATTAAATAAGAAACAGCAGCATAGAGTACAAGAAATGGACGTGTTGATGCGATTGATTTTGCTAGGAGTGTTGATTTCATGTAAAATTGCAGGTTGGAGATTCTGATCAAAAGTTGGCGGAAGGTATTTCACTATATTCGATTGCATCGGACATGTATGGAAAAGCATCAATTATTGGACGTCTGATAACAGTAAGAACCCAAAGCCTTATGGTTACTGTTAAGATGTTTAATGAGATGCCTTCTTGTAATTGTCAACTTTTCCTCCTCCATGTCTGTAACCTAATGCTTAAATACTGCTGCCCGCTCATCCGGTTTCCTGTTTCTGTTATTTGATGACCTTGTAGGAACATGCAAAAGGTGTGTTGAATCGATGGCAGAATCGATCCCGTTCCTGATGCGACCGGACTAAACCTGAATAGGACTTATGGGAGCCATCTTTTGGCCCGACATGGCCTGTGATGGTCTTGTGCCGTGCCATTCCGAGGGCGGGTTGCCTCCAGTGATATTGGACGGGTAGTCACTAGGATCGATTTATGGACCTAGCAGGAAAAGTGTGTTGAAAATAGTTCTTATTGCTCGTTTGGAGGGTTTTAACGGTCTTTATAAAATCCATCTTTACTTAAAGAATGATATTTTGGGATTAGACTTTCTAAGGCAGCAGTGATGTTTCGTTTTTATTATGGGCTCTAGGTCTAATCAGCCACATTTTTTTAGATCGAGAAGGTTGTCTTTTTGTGCACTTTTATTTGGTACGCGATTATTAAGAACCAATCACATCCTTATTATGCATGGGGCAAATTTCGAAGGGCCTCTTTGGTATATTGAGAGATACTGACATTGATTGTAATCGGTTATAACTAAACTCGTCAAAGTGGGTTATAAATCTATTTTTTAACTCGTATACAAAGGGCTGGATTGTTATTTAAGTTAGTTATATTCAATAAATAAATTAAAACATAATATGTGTGTTAAGTGAGTTATAAATGGATTCACAACTTAGTGATTCCACTCTTCTTCACTCTCTTTTTTTATCACTCAGTCTCGTGTTCTCTTAGTCTATACTCTCACTTTGGTTTTGGTACAATTTTTTTTTAAATTAGATTAAATATGTAAGTGTTTTCTTCTTCATGACTATCTCTTCATTCTCTTTTACTATTACTCGATTTCGCGTTCACTTACTTCATATTCTCACTTTCGTTCAGGTACAAGATTTCTTAAATTTGATTAAGTATACAAGTGTTTTAGTAATATAAATCGGGTTGGATATGAGCCGAGTTGGTTATGTGTGGCCAGACTTGCATTGCATGAAAATAAATTAAAATGGATTAAATTTGTCTATTTGGATTAGACTATTTTTAACATGATCCAAACCTAACCCAGCCTATTTGTTAGACAAGTCTATTTATAATCACATCCAACTATTATGATATGATACACAAAAAAGGTTAAAAGTGGACGATCAAATGTCTCAATTTACTCATTTAATTTATCATTCGCCGCCTCAATCTATATATATATCGAGGATTTATAGAAACCCCATATTTCAAGGGGAGAGCTTCTTTCTCGGACTTGGGTCTACCGGATCGGGTGAATCACGACTGCCGATTTTGCGATCCCCGTGCACTCTGGACGTGGATTTCACGAAATCAAAGAGCCGGGGGGGGATTTCTCTGACAACCCCCCCAAGCCGTTGAGCCGACACCGGAGCAGCTCCAGCAAAAGCACGTGCACCTCGCCGCACGCGAACCCACCTCCGCAAATATCTTTCTCTCCCGACGTGAAACCAAAGAAAGAAAAAGGAAAAAGAAAAAGAAAGCGAGAGAGAAAAACCCTCACAGTCGCACATGAGCCCTTCCCGACATCTCTCTTCATTTCTCACACGCTTCCCTCTGACCCCATCCCGCAGCAGCAGCAGCAGCAGCAGCAGCAGCAGCACCTCCTCCTAAAACCCTCGCTTTCTCCCCCAATCCTTAAACCCTAATCCCTCCGCCCCCCCCCCCCCCCCCCTCCTTCCTCTGAGCGTGCATCTCTCCACGAAGATGATGCACGTCGTTCTGAGGAAGGCGTCTTCCTCGCCGATCGCCCCGGGTCGCGCGCTCTCGGCCGCCCTCGCCTCCCTCGAGACCCTGCTCCGCCGTCCCCAGCCGCTCGCCGCTCCCTCGGACGCCGCCGCGGCTGCGGTCGAGCCGGGCCGTTTCCCGGCCCACGGCGGGCTCCTGTGGAGGCCGCAGCCGTGGCTCGACGGCTCCTCGGCGAGGGGCTTCCACGCGAGGCCCGGGCCGCTGTGGTTCCGTTCGTCGGGGGCCTCGCTGGCCGAGTTCGCCGTCGACGATTTCGCGCCTTACGACGAGGAGAAAGGGAGCGGCGGTAGCGACGAAGGTCTCGAGATCGCGAAGCTCGGGATTGCTCCGGAGATCGTCTCTGCTTTGGCTAGGAAGGGCATAACTAAGCTCTTTCCCATACAGGTATCCCTGTCTCTGTGCTTCTGTTTTGCTGTTGTGATGTGGTTTGGGAAGACGGGGGTACAAATTGCCGTGACTCTACGGTGTGAATTTGCGGATTGCGGTTCGATTGGTGGTCCTTGTAGTTGTTGTGTGTCGAACTGTTAGCGGCTCCTCTAGTTTATCGAATCGTTTTTTAGTTGGGGTTTTGGATGTACCATGACTGAGGGTTGGAATCTTAGGCATGTTAGAGTATATAATATTTAGTTTGATTACTGAGGGCTATTTCTTTAAGTATGTTTAAGGAATTTACATAATTGACAGTTTTTCCAAGGTGTCTGTATTTTTTGGGATTCTTATCCTGGATTCTCTTTGACTGAGGTTACATATGTGCTCTGGTAGTATGAATGGATCTTTTTTCCGCGATATGAGGAGTGTAATGCTGGCGGAGTTTCGCATTAGAAATGCAAGAGCTCATTGAATGATATTTTTCCTGTTGTTATATATGATTATTTTGCCTAGAAATCTGAATTATAAAGTCTGCTTGGAGTGACCTTTGCTTATGGCCTTTTGCTTTCCGTTGTCTTTTAGCATTTGAGACTCAACTTTTGATTGCTATCAAACACCCACAAACATTTAAAAAATTATGCACGTGGACAATTTTAGACATTTGGGATCATGCACAATTCTAACGTAAAAATACTAAATTAATCTCTTTTTAGTTATAGCCTAGAAAAGCCAGAACGTAAAGACCCTTTGCTTTTTGCTGTCCTCTTTTTGTGCAGAAAGCTGTGCTTGAACCAGCAATGCAAGGGCGGGACATGATTGGCCGAGCCAAAACTGGAACAGGAAAAACTCTTGCTTTTGGGATCCCCATCATGGACAAGATAATTCAGTTTAATGCAAAACATGGGTTTGTTCACTTTGATAACCTTTTGCATGATCAGTTTGTTTAGTTTCGTTTGCTTTTAAGTGGGAAAGGCTCGGAATTATGGGAATTATGTAATCATGGAATGACACCTGTGATTTCCAAATGCACAGACGTGGGAGGAATCCCTTGGCTTTAATCTTGGCTCCAACAAGAGAACTTGCTAAACAAGTTACTAAAGAATTCGATGAGTCTGCTCCCAATTTGGATTCTGTTTGTGTTTACGGGGGTACACCCATCGGCCAACAAATGAGGCAGCTTGACTATGGTGTTGATGTTGTTGTTGGAACACCCGGTCGTATTATTGACCTGCTCAAGAGAGGTGCACTGAACTTATCAGAAGTCCAATTTGTTGTCCTTGATGAAGCGGATCAGATGCTTGCAGTGGGATTTGAGGAAGATGTTGAAACAATATTACAGAAGTTGCCACAGAACAGGCAGAGTATGATGTTTTCAGCGACAATGCCAAATTGGATAAAAAGCCTCACCAGGAAATATTTAAAGGATCCGTTGACTATTGATTTGGTAAGCACCCTATGCACGAGAACACACAAGAGTTTCTGCATTTGTTCTCCTTCGTATTCGGGGCTGCTTTTAGAATTATGCCATTACCTGCTTCTTGGCGTTCGTACTGGAATATTACCCGGAAATATCATTATTTTGCTGTGCGATAGAATTATTACAGAGAAACTGATGCAGCTTAGTGAATTAAAAATTGAAGAATGTGCAGTTTCAATTCTTCGTTTTGGGGTGTTTCGGTGGCTTATTAACTTTTTCCAGCCGATGAAAATAATCCCACCCATTTTGTGCTTTTACATGGCGAGTCTTTGGATCGAAGGGTGAAACGACACATATTGTTAGTATCCTAAATACAAACATGGGTAAGCTGTAATGTGGATGGAAATAACTGCTGCTTAATTGGGGACAGCTCTTTATTAAATAAGAAACAGCAGAATAGAGTACATGAAATGGACGTGTTGACGCGATTGATTTTGCTAGGAGTGTTGATTACATGTGAAATTGCAGGTTGGAGATTCTGATCAAAAGTTGGCGGAAGGTATTTCACTATATTCGATTGCATCGGACATGTATGGAAAAGCATCAATTATTGGACCTCTGATAACAGTAAGAACCCAAGGCCTTATGTTTTCTGTTAAGATGTTTAATGAGATGCCTTCTTGTAATTGTCAACTTTTCCTCCTCCATGTCTGTAACCTAATGCTTAAATACTGCTGCCCACTCATGCGGTTTCCTATTTCTGTTATTTGATGACCTTGTAGGAACATGCAAAAGGTGGAAAGTGCATTGTTTTCACTCAAACAAAAAGAGATGCCGATAGACTGGCATATGCTATGGGCAGGAACTTTAAATGTGAGGCTCTGCATGGGGATATTTCACAAAGTCAGAGGGAGAGAACACTTTCAGGTTTCCGGGATGGGCATTTTAATATTCTAGTGGCGACAGATGTTGCTTCCCGTGGTCTTGATATTCCCAATGTTGATTTGGTTAGTTCTATTGCTTTCTGCTCTCTGGATAACAATCTCTTGATAGTTCATACTTCTGCTTCCTGCTCGCAAATTAAGTTGCATATTAACTGATATTTTCTGTTAGGGGTGCAGTCATTGTTGCTTGGTGACTTGATGGCCCATAATTTGGTTTTACTTCTCAAGTCGTTCTCTCTCTGTCTCTGATACTCTCTTCTCGGTTGGGTGCAATGCCTTTTTTTTTTTTTTTAATTTTATTTAGTGGCTAATGTTTTAACATTACAGTATGTAATGTAAGTACAAGCTGAATGTGACCTTATTGCTAGTTTTCTTGCAGCTCAATATTCTGTAGGGGTTCATCATAGGCTGGAATAGAATGGGTAGTAGTGGATGCGGTTTGTGTGATATAAAGGGTGGTTGGTGTGCTTTATACTTAATTTGTCTGCTCACCAATGCCTCTGATGTTGTTGCGTGTGGGATGATTTTGGTTTGGAGGGGAGACTGCTTAATATATTATGTCTTGATATATATGTGCAGCTGTTCTGTACACCTACTAAATTTTTCTTACCATCTATTCAAGTTCTATGTTATAATCTGTTAATGTACAGGTCATACATTTTGAGCTTCCAAACTCTTCAGAGATTTTTGTCCATCGCTCTGGTCGAACAGGGCGAGCTGGTAAGAAAGGAAGTGCGATCCTCATCTACACACGGGAGCAGACAAGGGCCATGAAGGTTATTGAGCGAGAAGTGGGATGCCAATTTATCGAGGTAAATTTGCACCTTGCATTTTCTTCAATTCAAGATGTTTGCTTCGAAGTCCTGTTTGACTCATACATTTTAGATAGTTGAATAAGCTTTGTCAGCCATTTATCTTTTGTGTCTTTTTTTCTTCCCGGCAAGCTATCTTCCTTTTTTTTGTTTTTAAATTCTATCAAAAGAATCATATGCTGTTAATAAAAATGCAGCATAATTGTGTGAAAGGGATGGAGAATTTGCAGGTTCTTGCCTGGAGGAAAAATTTTAATCTAAAAAGTTTTAAATCTTGATGGTGTAGTGTAAAATTGTCCCTTTTTTCTTGTTAAAGTTTACTCGACTAATTGGTCCTTGATGATATTCATTAGCTTCCCAGTATAGCTGTTGAGGGAGGTAGTGCGGATATGTTCAATGACTTTGGTGGTGGTGGTGGCCGATCTGGCTCATACGGTGGTGGAAGAGAACGTCGTTTCGGTGATTCAGGATTTGGACGTAGTCAAAGAGGTTCAGACTTTGGTCGATACGGAAGTTCTAGCAACTCTAGTCGTTTTGGTTCCTTTGGTGGTCCTAGTACAGGTTCTTCTGGAGGAGGCTTTGGTAACTCATACCGATCTGGGAATTTTGGTGGCTCTGGTTTTGGTCGCCCTTCAGGATTCAGCGATCGCTCCAACAGCTTTGGAGACTCTGGCTCAGGCAGATCAGGTCGCACTGGTGGATTTGGCTTTGGAGGATTTGGCGACAACAATTCCAGGAGGAGTGGTGGTTTTGGAGATAATAAGTCTAGCCGAAGTGGTGGTTTTGGTGACTCTTATTCTAGCCGTTTTGGTGGCTTTGGCGAGAATAAAAGCTGATGATCTGTAGACTGTAAGATCATCCAATACAGTTGAAGGGTGAGCATGCCCTCTCCTCAAATATTCCGTTTTTTCTGTCTGCTTTGTGTTTTCATTAGTTATCCAGTTAATTTTTCTCGCTGATGTGCTCTTGCATGTACTCAAGTACGTGCTCAAAGTCACCTGTGCACCTAGACTATATAAATGCCGCATTGAAAGTTTGCTTTAGCGACAGAGTTGCCTGTACCGATCTGCTGTAGTGCAGGACCTTACTACACACGAGATTATTATGGGTTGTCCCTCCCTTGTATAATTCAGGCGGTTATGCTTTCCATTGGTGTCAAGATGGTTAGTAGTAAGGATCATTCATTTGGTGTTTCTCAAATCTCCCATGCGTGCACTTTTCTTCCCATTGCAGGTGCCTAGAAGAGGCATATAAATGCTTACCAAGGTAATTTAGTGCCCCATTGATGTCAAAGCTTCTGCACACATGATGTTTTGCTGCAAGGACAGTCTCCGTCAGGGCTTTTACTCGACCGAAGAGGAGAGCGCTGGAGTGGCGAAGTTAGTATGAACCGCGTAGGGTTTTTGTGTTGTCGATATCTAATATGTGTTATCATTCTATGGGGGGAATAAACTGTAGTTGAGATCCAACATGAGGAAAAAGAGGTTGCCGATCTTTGATTTTTTATTTAGTTTTTTCCGCATCAATAGTAAAACAAATTTCGCTTCTTTGCCCGTTCCTCTGCGACAGGAAGTGCTTGGGTAGTTGCTAGAGTTTCCCCTTTAACGTTGTATTGGTTAAAGTAGCTGATGAATTTCCTGATCCTATGTTAAGCGATGCGACCATAAGATACGGGGGCGTTGGACGCCAGCAGGACAGCACTCGTGCGTACGATAGGGGGGGAGAAAGGGTAGTGGGACTACTGCTTTTGCCGTCTTGTCTTTGTTGAAGTACGAGAAAACAAAATACAGTCTGACAGCGTACTATTCTCATTCGAGAAAATAGTTATTAATGGGGTAAGTGAGAAGAAGCAGCGCATCGCATTTATGGATGCGCACGCAACAAAAACAACTGGCGTGGCTGTTTTTTAAGATAAGTATAAGACGCGAACGGATCTCACACGGTTTGATTGTATCCTTTCTTTTGACATTAGGAATTTCTTTCTCACCAATAGTATTTTCTCTTTAGCGTGCATTTATTGGTTATTTTCCTCTTCTCGGTGTAAGTTTTGCGATCCCTATGAGTCACACGATATTCCCCGTAATTTCCCTTCGGTGGTCGTCGGTTCTTTGGTGCATGTGATTCGTAAATTCTTTGTTGTGTGCGTAATTGCTAATGAAACATCTAGTTAATTGTATCCTATTTTGACATTTCGTAAGTCCTTCAACCTAGTTAGTACTTATCCGGACCCATAGTAATTTTTTAGTTTGATCATCTTCGTGCAACTTTCTTTTACCGTCGGGGATAGAAAACCGATTTCCAAAGCAGATTTGAGGAATCCCGTTTTCCCCATTTTATGCCTCGTAAGAACACTTACGGAACTGTAGATACACAAAAATAGGTTTTTTATAATGTTAAGACACCCGAACACGCACCTATGAGACAGTTTCATGTTGCTAGCAAACATTTGTAGGGCTCGTGTTGCGTTGCCTGACTGCAGCATTACTCATGTGGAAAAAAACTTCACGGTTGCTAATATATCGACGGGATTGCGGACGACGGGCATGTCGACCTTGAATTCTCACATCGCAGACGACGCGAAATAATTATGGCCGAAACTAAACATTCGTTACTAGACCTTTATAATGATTCCCAAAAGAGGATTGCTAGGGTCGATTGTCCCATTTTTTTTTCGACTTTTTATGGGGGAGGGGAAGAGACGAAAACGATCAGAATCCTGTCTAATGATGAATGAGTGAGACACAAGCGATCCTCTTGTGTGATAATAAGTGATAACACTCCCAAACACGCACTGCCGAGTGAGTTACGTTGTCACCATTGTCATTACCTTGCCCCCCCCCCCCCCCCCCCCCCCAACATAAATCCTCTTACACAGACGCAAGGAACACTACCCCCCCCCCCCCCTTCTCTCTCTCTCTCTCTCTCTCTCTCCTACTCGGCTTGATCGGTCCGAGCTCCGATGGAGTGCTCCGCCGCCGAGCACCGCCGCCGAGCACCGGAGGAGTCCGCCGCTGAATCTCCCGACGGTCCCCAGGTACTCCCGTCCGTTAGCTCGCAGCTGCCTGGTCCAGTGCCTGAAGTCGAGGAATGCGGTGCGCGAGAGTTGCGGAGGCGGGCGGTGCTCGATCCCGTTCTCGCTTTGCCGCTCTGTGTTCGAGCGGTTCGGTCGCCGTCGCGGTGAAACAAAAAAAGGAAAAAAAAGAAGAAGTCGAGTCCGAGGGGAGGAATATGGCGATTCTTCTGGCGGCGGCGGCGGCGGCGGCGGCGTCGGTGCCGCGCGTGATTCGTCCACTGAAGAATGTCGCGTCTGATCCTTCTCCTCGCCTAGGGCAAGGAGGATAGTGATGAGCTGCTCATGTTACGGTGTGACTGCGGGGATGCGATGATCGCGTTCGCGAGATGTTTCGTTGGGCCGTCGCTCGAGTGTGCTTGAAACGTTTGCTCGAGCTATCGATGATTCTTTCGGATATATTTCGTGGAGCGTGTTCCGTTCCGTGCGGAGCGGAGCGGAGCCCATTTGTTTGTGCTCCTCGCATCTTCAGTTAGCTCTTAGCTTCGTCCACCCTATCCTGGCTTTATTTGGTGTTGAATTTCGATGCTTTTTGTCATGTTCTTTCTTCCGTGTAATTGAGCGACTCGTTTGCCTTTCTAGGCGTGCGATGAGACGGAAACAAACGAACAGATCGACCCGGTTCATCAGTCTAGGCGGCCGAATCTGTCGTCCCTGCAGATACCCGAGAGGTCTCTGGAAAGCGCCATCTCCACTTTCGTGAGAATCGACATCCCTTCGACTTCGAGTCCCGGTTCGAGCAGACTCGGGCTGCCCCCGAGACCCAATTCCGCCAAGTTCAAATCGTCCGTGAGGAATCTGCTTCCTCAGAGGAGCCTCCGGGCGAAAGAAATCTCCCGGGATGTCGAGAAGGCGGTTCTCATCGTCCCGGACACTCCGCTGTCCGACGGCCGTCCTAATAGGCCTAATACCCCGAGATCGTTTTCCGTCAAGGAAGTCTTCTCGCCTTCGTCGGCGAAAGCGGCGCATTCTGTCCCAGTTACCCCGGTTACCAGTATGGGTCCTGAAAGTGCGAGGGAAAGGCCAGTTGACGGTCCTAATCACTCTGTAAGCGGTCCTTATTTGTTCCCTCTGATCGTAACTTAAAAGGTAGTAATCAGTACTGGTCATGTGAATTTCATTCATTATTACAGGAAGCAGATGTTCATCACCATATGACGCGATCCTTCTCGGTTCCGGTTAATGTCAAAACTAGAAGTCTGAAAAGGATAAACTCCGGGGGCGTCATCCGTGTGATTTCGGCCACACCTCGCCCTGAAGCCGTAGATCCTGCCTCGGCGAATGTTGCCCCTGCGGAAGATACTGGTAAGATTAACGATGCTGGAAAACTCGAGCTTCGTTTGTCTTGTACATGCTGAATAGTATCGCTGTCCTCCAAATTGTCTGCTTCAGCTAATGAAGATGCCGGTGAAGATATTCCAGAAGAGGAAGCAGTTTGCAGGATTTGTTTGGTCGAGCTTAGTGAAGGAGGAGATACTCTTAAAATGGAATGCAGCTGCAAAGGGGAGCTCGCACTTGCTCATCAAGAGTGTGCGGTGAAGTGGTTCAGCATAAAAGGGAACAAGACTTGTGATGTTTGCAAGCAAGATGTTCGGAACTTACCGGTTACATTATTAAAGATTCATAATCCTCAGGGTGTAATTAGACGGCCACCAAATGTACAGCAGCAAAGGGAGGTACCTCGTTACAGGCAAGCCCCACGAATTTTGACAATCTTCCTAGCACTTTTTCTGGGTGGGGATTGTCAATAATTCCATGAGTAAAATATGCGATTCTTTTATGTTAAAAAGCATGTTTCTCTAGAAAGGGAGAATGAATCTGGACACCGTCCTACTAGTTATCTATTCAGAGAAGTGCTGCAAAGGCTTCGGGATGCATTTGATTCTTGAGAAGTCTTCTTGTTTCCAGTTACACTAAGTCTTCTCCGCCAACTATTTTTGCTTTTCCACTGTCCTGTAATATGTTTGGATGCATATTTTTCTTTTCTTTCAAAGTAAGACAGCTGCCCACTTGCATCTTCCCACTCTCCCATGAGGTTCAAGGTTTGAACCTGGACTCTCCCTTTCCACCCTGTCCAATTCAGATAAATACCACTGAATGGGTATATTATCAAATGATATGGTTTGAACCGCCAACTATTTTTTTTGACTTTTCCCTTAGTTTGCTATAGATATGGTCCAGTAAATCAAATGCTAAAAAAATTAATCTTCAGAGTTTTTCTTCTCATTTCATTCAGAAAACATGGGAAGGAACTTGTTCATTGTCTTCTAGTTTTGTATCAGCTCTCAGAAGATGAAAATACAAGGGAGGGTGCCAAATACGTCTTCTAAGTTCTAATCGACTTGTTTTTTTCCTGGAAAACAACATTAAACTACCACAATGTTACCAATATGACACTTGAATAGGTCCTACTACCATATTGTACGTTGCCATGGTGGTATCTATAGTTGATTGGACTCTACCTACTACTCAAACTGTTAACTGTTCATATCTTCTCTGGATGGTATATTGCATGCTTCATTAAACTACCGCAATGTTTACCAATATGAGTTTTCTATGGTAGCATAACCGAAAAAAAAGTTATCTGTGGTAGGCGTTATTTGCTGATGCATGATTGTGACTTGATTTGCGGCCTCTCATGTAACAATATTGAAGGCTCTACAGGAGTCAAATAGTTCATAGCATTGCTTAGAATGACTAAGACTTCTTCTTGTGATGCTTTCTCAATCCATGTTTATTTTGTAGAGGAATTTAGCCCTAGATTGAGCTGTTTGCTGTTGTATTTGATGATTAAAAGCAGTATAAATGGATTGATGATGTGACTTAGGTCATCCAAGTAGACTGTATCAATTTTGCTGCACATCATAATTTTGGTAGCCCAATTAAATCTCTAATATATTCTCTTGGCTGTTCGATGGTTAACAGGGTCTGGCAGGATGTGCCAGTCCTAGTCATGGTCAGCATGCTCGCATACTTTTGCTTTTTGGAGCAACTCCTGGTACATACATTTTTTTTGAACAGTTGTTTATTCCTGAGATTAAATACCTTTGTCATTGTGTGGATCACATTATGGTGCTATATGACTTAGCAACTATTCAATGGATGGTTAATTTCTCATTAGAGTACCGTCTTCAGTTGCTGTGTGTCTATAAGTTCATATGATCATCTTAAGCAGGGTAGTAATGCAAGGTTCAAGACTTAGTGTGAAACTTATTGCAAACTTCAATATACTAAGAACAACTCTTTTTAGTGAAGAATCTTAAAGATGTACATGAAAACAAAGTTCCACTCATCTTAGCCATCCATGGATAGACTTATACTACAAGGACAAAAGCTGCAAGTTGTTCATGGATATTTAATCTTCTCTTAGATGCATGTGCGTATTTTTTGTTCAGTCTATATGTCTGCCTTCTTGTAAATAACCCTGTATGTTCAGTTATTTTTTTTTTTTTAATTTCTTAACTCCATTGGTGATTGTATTTTGAGCAATGCCCCTAAAAGAACTTTTATTTCTTATTGACTCTGATGACATTATATATTTTACCCAGGTATCAGATTTGGGACCTAGAGCTCTGGCCATAGCATTGCCCTTCTCGTGTGTCCTAGGCCTTCTTTCATCTATGATTGCTTCCACCATGGGTAAGTCAAAAAGCCTTAAATTACCTACCATTTATTTTGGTAAAGAAAATCTGACATCTTTCCCACGTTTAACTACCACTACCAAATAATGATTTCCCCTTCAATGGGTGAATACGTGGATCATCCTATGCTATTGCTTTCTGTCAAAGATTGAACGACTGAATAAAAGTCCACATATTGTGGGTTCTTTGACACTTTGTTTGGTTTTCTTTAACTTCTCGCTTTCCAGTCTTCATGAGTGCTTTGCCTATATTCACGTTTTCTTCCTAGTACTTCTTGAGGATGTCTTCACCTTTTAGTCCTGGCTTATTTTCCAAGAATTTCTGTCAAAATGCAATGCATTCTGGGTGAAATCGTTTCTCATCTAGTCAGAGAAAGCTAAACAACTTAACATTCTTCTATAAAACTCTCTTATTGCCATCTCCTTGATCTTTCTTTGAGTTTAAGTTGTGTTCTGCTGTCACAAGGCAATATAGCTTATCCATTCCAATTGGGTATCGCCAGTATTCAGTAATTACTACTGCTTACTTTTCATCTGCATTTTTGTCAGTCCCACCAGTTCACTTCTATTCACTTTGCTTTTGTTATAATGCATTCCATGGAATTTTGTATATGAAGCGATTGAAGTGGAAATTGTAAAATGATGAGCGGCTCTCTGAGAGATTTTTTCAATGGTTTCTTTTTGTTTTTGGTTTTCATGCATTGTTGCTTTTCAAAATTTGGCTAGTATTAGTAAAACGAAATGTATATACATTTTCAACAAAGTAGAATGGGGTTCTAAAGAATATGAGGACTCTAGAAGATTCTAGTATGCTTTTAAAATTATTTTTCGATCTCACAAATTGCTCAATGTATTTGTATTCTTACTTTTCCTAGTCTTGTAATATTCCAATTTTGATATATATGACAACATTGTACCTATATACAAAAACAAAATGAGGGTATGGTTGTTCTAGGGTGATGTGGTCTTCTTAAAAATTGTGAATTTATTTTCCAATTTGAAGAGGTGGAAAGAATAATGTTAGTTTCTCCTGGGAATATGGTGTGTAATTTACTCGTTGTATTCCCAACTTGAGTTCTTTAAATGTTGTCTAATAGTGAACTAAAAACTTTAGCTTTAGTTATGCCTACTTTTTAATTATAGATGTTACTCTTTTCAGATTTTGCGCAATAATAAATTCAATTATATTATGTAATTTGGTATCTTGCCTAACCTAAGTTCAACGGCTTATGATGTTTGATGATGAACTTTACGGTAGATGTGGTCTTTATCTATGATAATCCATGGTATATTATGCTAAATATTACACATCAACATTTGTAGTTTACCCTTGTATATTTTCTTATAAAAAGTCATAATATGATAATCACAAGGTTTTTTGCACCCTTGCACTATCGATACGAGGTGTTTCATGAACGATTATTTAAATGCAATTTAAACAATCAAAGATGGTCTGTTTGATTGTTAACTTAGATTATTAAGATTACCAAGATAAAAATGATTAGAAGTACAAAATTTGTCTTGTCGACTTATGTTCACTCTTTTGATAAGAATAAAATTTACTTAAGAGACATTACATGGATTTGCCATTCTATAGACAAACCATTTGATTTTTTTAAGCCGACAAGATGTTTGGACTTTCTTAAGCCTAACCCATCTGAATTTCCGGTAATATTCGAGTAAATAGTTTAAAAGCAGAATATGGGAGGTGAATGACACCCCAGTTTTTTGCTGTATTCAGCATAATACTACTAAAGGTCTTATTCTCAAACTTTTATTTTACCTCTCTCTGTTTTTGTTTACTTGCTACAGCTCTAACTTGATTCCTGTGTGGTTATTTGCTGTGACCTTTAACTCATAAATTCAGTAAGTTGGACGTCCTCCTGCAGCACTATATATCCTTGGCTCTAAACAAAATTTTTAGCTCATGGATTCACTGTAGCAACAGGTTTATCTATCACAGCAAAAGACCATAGCTGCCCTTACCTTATATAATGCAGAAATCTTAGTCAAATTCTGTCAGCTTTGTTTGTGTCGTTTTTTAGGTCTATTTTTGTTTCTGCACTTCAGAGTGTATAGCCTCCCGTAGGAGTCTCAACCTTTGACTTTCGGATATTTGTAGTGAGCAGGGGTTATATCTGGGCATATGCTTCGTTTCAGTTTGCCATTGTGATCCTCTTTGCTCATATCTTCTATAACGTGGTGAGTGAAGCAAATTTAATATGTACTTTCTGCATTCTACTTTTGTATCTGAACGTCCCCTGTAATTCGTTGCTTTAACTTGATTCTTCCTGCTAATGCAGCTTAGTGTGAACGCCATTCTCTCGGTCCTACTGTCCTCATTCACGGGTTTCGGGATTGCAATTAGCACTAACTCCCTCCTTGTGGAGTACCTTCGATGGAGAATGAGCAGGCAACTAAGACCTCGTCCTAATAATCCGAACAGAAGAGCGCAGGAGCGGCAGCATTTGCACCCTCCGCAGTATGAAGCACGCCACGAACAACATCTAGAGCACTCACAACGGCAGAATCACCACATCCATCACCAGCAAGATCGTCAAAACCCGCACCACCATCAACTTCAACCAACAGAAGAACCGAGTGTAGTTCCAATCGATAGATCCAATCGGCAAGAAACAGGGATTCAGCAGAGCACGTAAGTCCCTATCACTGGGTCGAATGCTGGTTTTCATCAGGAGGTAGAGTTGCACAAGGTCTTCAAATTGCGAACGGTCAAATTATTTCACTGTTTCCTGAGAAATGGGTGTTCCGAACTTCTAACCACACATAATGACCTGTGAAGCGCTTCACTATGAAGTACAAAATACAGAAGAAAAGAAAAGATAATTGTCTAAATCGAATCTGTACAAATTAGAGATGATATGTGCATGCGGTCTTTGTATTCTGACAAAAGAAATCTGATAAATATCTTTGGTCAAAGAAGAAAATAGATCATGAAATTGAATAACTTAGAAATGAATCAGACAAGAAGCCTAAGGAAAGCAGTTAGGTTGAAGAAGTCGTAAAACAGCGGACTGCACTCCAAAGACTTAAGGAAGAGAAGAATCCTGTGGATTAACACACGATGTGGCCAGGGATAACCGGAATATAGAATGGAAGATAACCTCCGTATATGATATGTTTAGCTCGTGTAAATAAGATAGTTGTCAGCATTGCTCGACTTGTAACTATTTCTTCGTGAGGGACAACTCTTCGTTTCTCCATTGCCGTGAGGCTTTGGAGAAGACAGCTTGGTTTTATGTTACATCCATCCCCAACAACCACTTGGAAGATCTGTAGGATGGGACGCCGTGAGCCTCATATTCTCGAGATTGTACAAATGGACTCATTCCCTAAATGACGCAGTGGCAGCTTGTTAGTTTCATGTAGATCTGTCGAAATGTAGTCACTATAGTATTCGCAGGAGGGTCCTACTGATGTGATCCTATATTGGTGTGTCCACTCTTTGCTCGTGTCATCCCAGTGCCAAGGTCCCTTCAAGCTCGAACATTCCTTACACGTCGAGTGACAATGAAATGTCCGAAAAATTATGGGATCTCGATCAAGTTGAATTCCTGTTTGTTGCGATCGAATGAAAGCATCTTCTCTCTTCGGGGACCATTTGGTGCTGAAGAACTGTCGGGCGCCCCAGTTTTAGAGCTCCAAACATGAACACGGAATCATTGGGTACCGGAGGATGAGGAGGGACATCTCAAGTTCTCCGCTCTTTTTCTAAAGTCATAAAAACTAGAACCCGCATTATGCTGTTGCAAGTCTTTTTCCAGAGTCGATGGCGTAGACGCGAACTGTCTTGTCTGTGTTTGTGCAACGATCGAACCCCTATTGTGTCCGTCAAGATGTCACGAGACTCTAGCCATTGCAGCCATTGGCTACCTCAACATCTCCTTTTGTAGCGGTGTTAACCGAGAGTCCGTAGATCAGTTTTCTTGAAGATGGATTCGAGAAATTTCCATCTCCATAGAAGGATTGACCCGCCATAGCTACCCAAATCGACGAATGTCGAGTTCGGGAAGTCTCGCTCTCTCTCCTTTTGGCTTCATTTGATAAGATAATCCCATTTATTGAGAGAGCTCACGTTGAAATGCAATAACATGGGTTCTTGTTCAGATGCGAAAATTTCGACCATCGATGTTGTCTTTCCAGACTCTGGAGACGAACTTGTAACGCAGCAACGACTTTGGCGAGACTTTTGAAAGAATGTTGAAAAAAGGATAGGATGTGGAAGTTCATCCATGCTCGTCTTGTGATGGGGACTTCCAGTCTTGCAATAGGTGCTGAACTTTCTTAAAATTCGAAAATTTTCCACTAGATTTAGTTATGACCCTCAATTTGTACTCCAAACTATATGAAATTCTTCAGAAATCAAAATGAGCACAATTAATAAGAAAATTAGTTAATTTGGAAACTGTAATCTTTACAAAATCAATCATTTGACCCAATAGTTATTATTTTCTTAGAATTAGAAGTTCTTCCTGTAAAATGTACTTTGATCCTCAATTTTTGCTCCATACTTCGTTAAGTTCTTTTAGAATCAGAATGATCGCATTTGTTTTATGCATAAATCAAACCCTCTAATTAACTTAATTAATGGGATCACATTCCCGTGATGATTCATCAGTCAAATTGCTAATTATTGACATGGATAAATTACTAAGATAGTAATGCCATACTTTCATGGACAATCTAAAACAAGAACATTGTAACAGAAACCCAAGAGTAACAATCTACTTTCAAAATGAGAAACCTGCTAGAGAAGAGAGAAACCGCTTTGGAAACATGTTGACTAGGGGCGAACAAACTTCGTGCCCCCGCCCTCGGGCCGGCTAAAAAAGACCTTCAGCCAACATAGTCAACATGAAACCCAACTGCAGCATGGTCCGACAATTACCCAACTGTAGCATGGTCCGTCCATTGTCGATTCAACATCGAATCATGACTCACCTGAATCCGCTTAAACCAACATGGGGATGACTCCTGCATGCTGAGCAAATACATGTTCTAGACTCTGTTTCGAGCAGGCACAGAAGACTGTCAGCCAATACTGCCAACGTGAAACTACTGCGGATCCACCAAAACGTGACTAGCACGCCATAGAGATCATACTCTGGATCAAAGTACTCAAGTACTGCTTGTTCTAGACTCTGTTTCTCTGAGGTAGATGTGTTCACACATTTAAAAAGAAAGTCTATCTGATTTCATTTGCTTCTCTTTTGGAAATGATTTGTAGAAATAATCAAATTCTTGGTCAAAACTAAGATACATTCAGTACATTAAATCACTTTCTGTCTACTGAAACTACAGTGACAACGATAATTAGACGAGATCTACAATTCACCCCCGGCCTCATATCTAACCCAATCCAATGGCGCATGGGCGAGAAATCTCCCATAGAATTTAAGAATGTTCTGTTCAAAATTTTCAGGAGAAATGACAGGTAATCAGAGCTCCCCAGCCTTATCAGCGTACACTTCTCGGGTTTGGCTTAGTGATGGTCTCAAGAAGCCTGTACATCCAACGATCAAGCATTCCTGTCAATGGTGCAACAAAGAAATAGGCATACAGAAGGTTAGGCAAATGCATCTAAAAGGAACTGTCAAACGCAGGACAGTTGAAGAAGAACCATCAACAAAGTACTACTTTCACACATAAATTGCAGGCACAATTTCAACACCAGTTAATTCCCATAAGTTACGCATGATTCATTACATCAAATATTACGTATTCACCATCATTAGCAGCAATACAATGAGGAAGAGAAGAGTTTAATATCTAGCTTAGTCCATGACTTTCCATGCTTATCATATTTCCGAGAGAGCCACTCTCAAGACCTTAAGTTGATTCTATAGCAACCCCATTCAAATTCCAGTCCAAGGGTACTCATGGAAGTTATTCTAACCCACATCAGGAAGAGGGCGAGACCTACCTGTCAAAGCAAATGTACCGCCAAGTACAGCACAAAGCCGAGTGATGAAATGAAGAAAACTACGACGTTCTTCTCTGATAGTCACAGTAATGGGTGATAGATCATACAGGAAATAAACCGCTGAACCAAGAAATGGCAGAAAAGTCTCATTAGAAAAGAATAGAGGAAAAAGGCAAGATTAATATCTACATTTGAATAGTCACAAAATAAGTCAAATGACATTCCTTGAGCACAACACAAGCTCACACAAACGAAAGGATAGAGACAAAAGAAGTCTAACCTGGCCATGTCCTGTCATACTCATTCATTGGCGAAAAGTATTCTGTAACAGAAAATTGATTTGTCGGCAAAACCTCTTTTGAAATATATCTATATTCAGTCGGGACTATCTGCAATGCAGTTACAGAAGCAAGCACAATTAATAGTCTAAAATAGAGCTATAACATGGAAATGCTTATGAGAGAAGTAAGCTTCCATGCCACAATTCTGCACTTTTAATCTGAAAAGCTTTCCTCTTAATTGGCTATTTCATGGAAAGAGAACACATAAATATCACCTAGATAATTCAGCACCTCACAAGAAGAAAATCCAAGTAGTAGAACAAAAGAAAACTCAAAAGAATGAAAACCTAGGATGACGACAGCACCAAATAATTGACAGTGAAAACTTAACCTGACCCTTGAGTGTATAAAGAGCCACATGAAGACACCCCACACCCCCCCCCCCACCCCCCCAAAAAAAATAAGATCTCTTTCCCAGGAAAGACATTTTTTGCTATCTTGTTTCTAGCTTCTACTTCAATTTTTTCATGCTTCATGTCAAGTCATTTCACAGCCTTGACCCCATATTAATTCTAGTTCCTGCCAAAATGCTTTTATACCTGATGAAAGACATCTGAAATCCAGACTCCATCCAAATTGAAAGGTTTATGGGATCATACCTTAATATAATACTTGAAAGTTCCGCTTGCCTTATGTAGAATTCGCACATTCCCATCAAGTGGATTGCGGAGTCCCGGATACTTTGGCCCAAATGACAGATCATGGATGATGTGACTAACATTTACATGCATAGCTCCTTCAAATATCTGCACTAACATATTACTTCAGCTTGGGTAATACTGTTAAAGCTCCAAAAAAGAGCAAAAGAAAACAGTCTCTCAGCTAATAATGTTTCTTAAGGCTCAACAGAAGCATCTAAGACGACTTGTAATATAAAATTCAACCCACTCTCAAGTTACAGCTTCAAGCTTAACATACACCAACTAAGCGATTGTTGGAGTTGACCTACATCAGACTCGCTGCACAAAAGATCAAGGATGCTCTAACAATCTTCTTTTTCTTCTTCTTCTTTTGAAGTTTTACATTAGGATACAATGGAAACAAGAAAAGGAAGATTCGTTGAACAAACTCTAAACATTTGAAGAGAACATTAGGTTATGAAGGTACAATCTCAATAAAACATTCAATTAGAAAGGTTCTTAAGTAGTACTAGCAGTTAATAGAAAGATCCTCATAAGTCCACCCACAATAACAAAGTTACATTTTTTATCCATCGACTTACCTAATTGTTTAGTGCATTAAATATCCTAAAAAATTTATAATGAAGTGCAATCCAGTTCTAAAACTTTCAAATAATGCAATCAAGTTCTAAAACTCGTTCATTTGTACAATCACATACTTCCGTTAGCTCCGTCCAGTTGATTGACGAAAATTCTGGTGTGAATTTTTTTAACATATTTTGATGACATGTGGTGCAGATGTGGCGTCAAAGAGCGCCATGTCAAAGAAAGGCCATAACTAAAAATTAAAAAACCAAGAAAGAAAAAAAAAAAAGGAAAGCCAAAGAAAATGAACAGGGAAAAAGGAAGACCACATATGGCCATGAATGATGGTTGAAGAGGCACCGACGCCATCCCATCTTCGTCAATGAGGGCCGTCGACCCTTGCCAGGGTGTTGGCAAGGGCCATCGATCCTTGCCCAAAGAAGAGAGGATAAGCCAGATCCAAGCGCAGCCATTGCTGCCAGCGTCCAATTGAGGTTGACACCACTCAATCCCAACCTTGTCAATGCCTAAAAACCGGAGTTCAATCAAGATTAGGGTTGGGCTTGCTTCATTCCAACAAGAGCCGAGCCTTGAGGGGCCAGACCTGGTCTCCCTCTAGCTTCAGTGCTGCACAATGGCGCCTACAAGACCACACTTTCAAGAACAGTTGCTCAAAGCTTTTTCCTTGAGCAAGATTGGATATGGTCAATCTCAAAAATCTGGAGGGAGTTCAGTGGAAATGGAAATGGCTATGGCAATGGCAATTTGCTGGTGGAAGATTTCTCGTGCTCCATCTCCAAGCAACACCTATTCTGGTGAATATCAACATTAGGGAAAACAGAAATGGCAATTTGCCAGTTTTGTTCACTCAGATCCATCAATCTCCATTTCTGATGAACAATGATGGAGGACAGTGGCCTCAAGTAGCGATGGTGGCCTTGCCCAGATCTGGTCGACCCTCTCTTCAATGGTCCTCACCTTTGGCCAGCAAGGGTCAGACCCTCGTCGGTGAAGACGGGGTGGTGGTGGTGGCACCCCTTCTCAAACACCAACTACGGCATTATAAAATCTCCCTCACTTCGTTCCGTGTGTCCAGATTCAAATTTTCATCTCTTTTGAAAATTTTCACTTTCCTTGGGTTTTCTTTCTTTTTTCGGTTTTTCTTTTTGGCTTTTTTCAGTGTTTTCTCTCTGGCTTTTTTCAATGTTTTCTCTTTGGCTTTTTTCAATGTTTTCTCTTTTGAAGATAGGTGAGATAAAGGTTCAAAGCCGCCAACCAATAGAGCGAACAATTACATCAGAAATGGGGATAATTTCTTTATACTAACTAAATATCAAGATCTTAAAACCATTAGGAGTACAGGGATATCAAAAGCCTAGAAGGCTATTACAGTAAAACAACAAGAACTGCTGAAAACCAGAGCTGACCTATGGAGATTATCTCTGATATGAGGAGACAGGGGGCAACACATTTTCACAGTTTAAACGTAATTAAAAACAGACATAATATAGATTCATTTGCCAGATTCGCTATTTCACCAAAAAAGCAGCTGATTATTATCATTGTTAAAAACCTACAGTAAGTTATCACAATTTTTTCTTTAAAAATTCGTGTGATTTAGGGTACAAATTAACTTTTTTTATCATATTATTCAGTAAAATATTTTGAATCTATGTCGAACTAATCTGCCATGACCTCCGGTTATAAATCCATCGGGACCTTTACCTAATTAAAGACACTATTTTCTTGACACACAAGCAATAGTAGACATGCAATCATTCATGCAGTTGTTATCTCTCTAAGCTCTCCTCGAAATTCAATTCAGTAACAAAGTTGAGTGTTTATGAATCTAACTTGACTATGAAAAAACTTTAAACCTAATTAAGTGGTAAGCATCTTATGTTACAAGCCCCACAATCTCAACAAATCAACCATCCTCAATTTTACCCACATCTATTTTAAGCATCAGGTTTCACAAAATCTATAAGAGATAAATCTAAGATAAATATGAAGTCGATTATATCCAGTTCACAGAATACTAGAGATCAATGTCATAGAAAAGGAAAATGAAGAAGCGGCATTACCATCTGAGCAACAAATATATTCAACCCATGAACTGAAATGTGGAAGTTTCCAGCAACCCTTTGCACATCCAGAACGCCATACACCTGGAAAAAGTGTCAAGGCAATGAATTAGCTATTGCATATTTGGAGCAGAAACTACCAGCTACTCAACCTTTGTCTCCTTTAAAACTAGAGCCACACTTAATTAAATGAACATGTATGCAAAAAAATTCAAAGTAAGGACATAAGTACCCGACACCCTTCTTCATTTGCCAAAGCTTGCTTCACCTTCTTAATCATTTTCTCTGCAGTCTCATCAAAGCCATGGCCATGAGTCTTTTCACTTGATTCCTTGTGATGATCCTTACCATCATCTGGTCAACGTTTTCTAAATGTTATAATCGTACACCCTCTTGATACACATTAATATGTTAAAATAAAAAAGCAGCCTTATGAGCTGCAACCCATAGTGGGTGGACAATCACAGAAGGATGTAATGATACATGAACAAAACCAAAGAAATTATTCTTATCTAGGGGGTAAAATAAGCTAAAAAAGAAAAAAAACAAGGCCCATTCAGCAAAATTTGAAGTCAATAGTGATGGGATGGAATCATGTCTAAATTTCTTCAAATAGACTACTTTTATCACAACCGACTTTCCTGAAACCTGATGAAAGAAAATAAACCAAGTTTCTTCTATATCAAAAGTAAACCCGTTCTCTATACGAGGACTGTAAAAAAGCTAGTTTATCCAATAAAAAGAAAAAAAAAACCTATCAATTAAAGGAGCGTCAGCTTAATAATACTTTTCAACTTGCTCCTAATGGAGTCTAATACCTTCTAGATACCTCACTAGTAGGAAACCTCAAAACGAGCCCATCGGCAATTAACTTTTATTAGCCTCATTAAGGGACGAGTAATTTGAAGTAGTGATTAATTGGGTAATCTCTTGGTAACTTCACAATCAACGGTCTGGTCAACTCATTAATCACTTGTGGTGAGCCAACATTTATCATGCAGGTAAGAAATAAATAAAAAAGCCTCAAAACCATGATATGAGACTACGGCCTTGAGAGCAACTTGTGCTCTGAAAGCTTTCTTTAATACATGTATGTTGCAATTTTCTTTGCATATCTTCCTGTCTCAGTTCTTATTGCCCTTTCTCTCCCTTTTTTTGGCGAAATTCCTATTCTTGGTCCTTTGGTAAATTTGTTTGCTGTTCCGTTTTCTTGCCTTTCACATTTTCTGCCTCTCAAATCAAGCTAATCAGGTAAATTGTATATCTCCTTACTGTTGCTCCAACTTTCTTCATAAGTGAGGCAATGCAAATATAGTTTCTTAGGGTAAATCATGAAACTGGAAGATGAAAGATATGATCAATGGAGAACTATTGAAAGGTAAATCATTGTTCAAGCCCATCGATTCATCTAATGAAAGGATTTGTTGATGCCAACAGTTGAAAGAGCAACCAACGACGATGAAAAAAGTTTGGTGGTTGGCATCTAGGATAAACTGCCATTGTAGATACTGCCGGTTAATCCTTCTTGTATGTTATTTGATAATGCTATACCCTAAATATGTGTAGTGAAGTATAAAACAAAATAGTGATTAATAATACACTATCGAGAGGGACAAACCCTACATATGACATCATATACAACCACAAAACAGAACTGCACCTCAGAGACATTCCCAGCAAACAGAATTTAGAATAAGTGACAATCTATGCCACCTGTGGACTTATTACAAAAAGAGCAGCTAAAAACTTAATATTGCGCCCACAAAATGATATTCACACCAAGGATTTTACCATGCTTGTGATCTTCATGCTCATGATGTTCATGACCCTTCTCCACAAGGTCCGACAAATACTCCGTACCAATTATCTGGCCATATTTGTTCAGTCGAAGCTGCAAAACAAGCGCAACACATCCATATGAATATGGGTGAAAGGAGTATATTTAGGCTCTCCACAGCAAACACATATCACATCCTACTAAAACAACTTTCGCAACTGCCTTTTCAACTTTGAGAGGTAATAACCCCACCAATTTGAAATTTGAAGCTTCACAAAGACACCTAGGTATGTCCACAGTATCGTGGTGAAGTGCCCATGTCACAAAGCATGTTAACTTTCATCTGTCAAAGAGAAATGTTTCCTATAAAGGGCAGAGAATAATTATTTGACCTAAATCCATACCCCCTTTGTTAAACTGAGATGGCATCTAGATATGGGTAATGGTAGAAATATTGCCTCACTGACAAATGACTTCCTTAAAATGTGTTCTCTTTATCAACTATTAATGCAAGAAAACCTTTTAACAATGAATAAACAAAGAGCTCTCCGTCAATAGTTTTCCTTACAGTCGAGCTAAACTGCAAAGCAATTCTTCCATTGCTTTTCTCCTGATTTCTTCATATACTTAAATGTGAAGTAAAAATTTGAATGTCCACAAGCGGTAGAGAGCTGTTGCCAATCCAACCAGTCAGGGAGCAGAGAGTTAATCATACATTAATAGAGGCCTCCTCATATTCCTCAAAACTTGTGGATGAGTGAGTAATTATACATTCAACAAGAGATAACGCACATAGCATTCAATCATCAATCAGCTCAACCCAATAAAGGGTTTCAATATGGAGCAAGAATACATTACTTTCCAAATGTTAGTATCGAGATCCACTTCATGCTTCCCCGACATGTCAATAGCATCAACACTTACAACTGCATGAAGCCAAAAATATAAAAAAAGATTAAAACAAAGCCTACGTATAGATAAGCTGACAGAAACTGCAGATGTTTAGTACGAACCATCACAAGGCAAAGATGGAAACGTCATATTTATGTGAATTGGAAGTGTTTCTCCTCGTTTCAGGTCCACTGACATCTGCCACACACGCGTAACCAAGTGAGGCACCAACAACAGATATTAGAATCACTTACCTTCCAACACTAATTTTTGCAACAATATCTAGTGCCTGGACAACCCTAGAAACTTCAATCTCGGGCAAGGATACACCATATACATATTATGGTGAAAACATACACACTACGTGAAAAAAGCTTCATGATTAAATTCCTCTCTTTGGTCTCTACAAAGCATTGGAGAATAGAACCAAACCATCCTCTTCCCTCGTTCTCTCTAACCGCGTCTACCGATTTAAGGATTAGAATGGCCAGTGGCATTAGCAGAACAATCACAAACTATGAGAAAAATAAGAACAATGCTCTAACATGAACTTCGAAGTAATAATCAAAGCTATTCCTGTAAAGAAAAAGTGATTTATACTCATTTTGCATCATTCATAACAAAACAAAACAGATGTTACAACTATGCAGAGAAACAAGTGCCAACAATCCTCAAGAAGCTTAAAGACGTCCTTCATATGCATGTTCCACAAGAAAAATATATGAAATCTCATGCACAAATTGCCGAAAGTAACTCTTAACAACAAAGTGGTTTTTGCCTAAAAAGCTCAGGAGAAACATGCACTTATGGTCATCTCATTGGCAACCCTCAAAAATCACAAACAGTTGCAGAAGAGCAGACAGCACTGTTTGAAAACTTTTGACTCAGACAAATTAGACAGCAAATTGACAAGGGACAAATGTCAGACTACCGAGAGGCAAAAGGAAAGGGCGTGTAATGTTGTCAGGATGAACATGTATCAAAAAAGGAATAAATCAATAGCATGCTGATGTTATTCATGCCCATGAAAACAAAACAAATAAGTTCTGGTCCCTGGGCTTCAGCACTTAAAGGATGTGCTTGAGAGTTCCATGCATAACTCAGTATGACGAATTCCAAGAACCACATAAATTCTGTCAATCCTGGAACGAAACATCTGAAACTGGCCTAAACCCCAAGCATGCGACATGCTCAAGCTAGTCACACATCCCAAAAAAGTTGCAGCATCGGTATATCTACAAGAGAGAGATAGAAACAAACCTGATGAACTGTATACGTGGTAATGTAATATCTCAGCTCGTGCAAGAACAATGTGGCCATTATTGTGAGCCCAATGACAGAAACTACAATAACATAAAGGAAAGGTCTCGGGTTACAAACATTATCAACCGTCCATATGGAGGATCAGAACAACCAACCAGCGATGACAGTTATCAATCCTTCATATCGTAGGGAAAAGCATCAGCCAATGCCAAAATCGCATGTTTTAAGTTATCCACCGCATAAACTTAGACGAATATGGTAGTTAAATGACTTATTGACAAGATAATCATGAAAGACTGGAGATGTGTTTAGAACAAGTATAGGATGATGGTCTGGAAAGAAGGTACAATTTCAGACAATCTTCAATATAAGCTTTCAGAATGCAGTCGAATTCTTTTGGACTACAATGAAATAAATATCACCAATACTCGTGCCACGGCTAACAGCCAGCAGAGCTAGCTTATGGGTGGACTAAGAAACTTAATTTGAAATCCTCAAGTAAACCCTGATGTTGGAGGACCAATACTCTCTGCTCTTCAGCTCCCTCTACGCTCACTCCGCGTCCTTTTATATGTTTGACAAAAGACTAGCAACAGAGGAAGGTAAAAGAGGAAATAACAGGTTGGTGACGCCTAATCAACAACATATTTTGCTTTTCTCGGAAACCCATATAGTAGAAGCGAATCGACTAATAAACTACACGCCCCTGTGAGTCCAAAACCCCTGCCAAAAGCATCCTTAAAACTACTCAATCCCTATCAGAAAGAATTTCAAAAAAAGACAGATGCAAAGAGGAAGTTGCATTAAGCCAACAAATGGGCCCCCTCAAATCTCGGCAATTTGCTCCCCCGCCCTATCCAAGCGACACACCCTCCAGGACGGACATCGAAAGTTAGGGCCAACTTAATCCCCCCCCCCCCCCCCCCCCCCCCCCCCCGCCCCTTTTCAGCACACAATCGCAAACGCCCCCGCAACCGCAATCAGGGAAGAGCCGATTCGACCCTCTTCCACACCAGTCACAGACGAACCGCGAAGGCCCCCGAAAAAAACAAAGGCATTCATTCTCGCGAGCAATCCCACCAAAACCCAGAACAACGCGGCGAAGCGCGAGCAAAACCCCGAAGAAAGGAGCGGCTCACCGAGAGCTCCGGACTGCGTCTTCTGCAGCAGGTGCTCCTCCGCGCGCGGGAACGCATCGAGGCTCTTCAGAGCTTGCCTGACCCCCATCGCCGTTCCTCCCTCCTTTTCACCCTCGATTCAGCGCAGAGGAGATCTTCCGGAATCTCAATTCGCCGCCACCTGAAAACGCCGATCACGAGATGCTCCCGTCATTGGCCCATTCAACAATCCCCCCCGCCCACCCCCAAAAAAAAAAAGAGGAAGCAAAGACAAATCGAGCAACAGACGATGACGGAATCGATGCAATCGGAAAGCGCGTGAGCTCGTACCCGACGAGTCGCGGTCGTGATCGCGGTCGGCAAATGCAGAGAGAGAGAGAGAGAGAGAGAGAGAGAGAGCGCGAGAGGGAGATGACGACGGAGAAAGATAGCTGAATGGGGTCAACCAGCTCCGGACCCGAATCCAGCAGCTGGCGTTTTTTCTAGGAAAACAATTGGCTTTTTTTTCTTTTTTTCGCAATTTTCTTCTGCTTTTTATCTATTTTAATTTTACATCGTCTAGCTATTTATTTAGAGAGTGAGTTGAGAATTAAAATATAATAAACGAAAAAAAAAGTTTGAGCATGTCCTGGCCCTCATTGCAGTAAGCAAGGCCCCTGGCGACCCTCACCAGCCGCAATTCAAAGAAAAAAAAAAAAGAAGGAAAAGAGAAAAAAATAAAAAAATTAATAAAATAACAAATTTGTCTACGTCAGTATTGGCTGTGCCACAGAAGGTCAGCATTGACTACACCATATAAGACTACCGCCATCCACGTCAATGATTTCAGGCCAACATTGACCAAATGGATTTAATTAGGAAAACGTGAAAAATGTTTAAAACTTAATTAGCACATTTAAAAAAATTATGATTAAATTGACAAAAATGCAATAAATTGAAGACATTTTTGGTAATTTTCCTAGAAACATGTGTTAACTAAGGTTCCTATAAAAATCGGATGACCAAAATCAATCTTTTTTGTTTCTTGGCCAAAATAATAAGCTCCTTATTGGCTCTTGACACCCTCTTATCACTATAAATTGACTATATTGCTTTTTGCGAGTCTCACTCTCAATTTAAGATTATTTTTTACATCTTTTGTTTCAATTTTATAAAAAGGCAAAACTACCCACGTCCCTTTCAAACAATTTTTTTCACCCGAACTGCTTCTTTCACACCCATCGCATTTTAGGTTTCCTTCATGTTTGTTTTTTTCTAAACTTATTTCACTAACCCAGATAATTCTCATGATCATGAATTTTTGTATTTCAATTTTCGGTACAAATTTATGAGAATTTACTCAAAGATCGTTGTATTTTTTTTTTCAATGTAGTCACTGTGGAAGACAATATTGAAAATGACCCAAATTGCTTGACTATATCCATTGCGATTGGAGGATAGAAATGAATCATGTCAACAAGTTCATTTGGAGAAAATTATTCCTTGATATATATTGTTTTAAGCGAATAGTGACTCTCTCATCAATATAATTAATAACTTTTATTGTCTAATTCAAATAAAAGCAACTGAATGAACAATATGCTTTGTTAAATTGCATACACAACTTGTTATTATTGCAATACATTTGTATTTTGAAGATAATTTTCTTGTCATTGATGATTTTATGAAAATTCCGTTGCGTTCAAAATTGACAAAAAAAAAAATTTTCAAATGGTTTGAATGGGTTGTCTATTACAACTGCCATAATTTCTTGTCAATAACTAATTACATCACATAATCAAGGCAAGATAGTATTGTATGTAATAATGTTATAGGGTGTATTTTCTTTTGCATTTGCATGCTAATAATGGATGTTTAGAATTTTTTATGTACTAACTCTGTCACATTTTTAATTTTATTAAAGTATCTTTTAAAACATGATGCAATGATGGCATGAAAAATAATTAAAAGTTAGACTATTATATTCACTTAATAAAATGAAAGTCGAGTAGTTAAAATACATAGATTACGTCACAACACATATTAAAGTTATAATTAAACGAAATGCAAACTAAAAATTTGTAGATTGTTTTTTTTACTCTTGCTTGCGCTTAGGTTACTTTTCAAATAATAGTTTCTTAGTACAAAAAAAAGATCATACAAGTCATTAACATAATAATTAGTTAGTCATCTACTAAATAAACTACTTTTGACACCAACTTATTCCAAGTGGAGAAAGAAAAGAAAAACTAAAAAAGAAGAAAAGAAGGCAAAAAATCTTAAATCAAGAACAAATCTCATGTTTAACCTAAATAAATATTGTTTGAGATGATCATGGGTAGCTCAAGAAAATTGAAATAAAATATTAAGTAAAAAAAGGGTAAGAAATCATCTCAAATTAAAAGTCGGATGGGTAAAAGATAATATAGTCAATTTAACGTGATAGTGAAAATAGCGAGCCAATAAAAATGGTATTATTTTGACAAAAAAATAAAAATGGTATTTTGATTTCTCTCTCTACAAACAAGAAGGGAAACGAACTATAGTCGCAGAAGAAGAAGAAGGAAGACGACGCCAACCCCAGCAACCGAGCAGAAGAGCAGCGGTCCATACCTGCCGTTAGACATTAGTACGAGAAAACCGGGAACCGCCGCGAGCGTCGGGGAGGATATGCCGGTGCCCAAGTGCGCTTGGGTGGGGATCACCTCAGTTTCGGTCGCTCTCGTTGCCCTTCTCATCAAGATCAACCCAACTCCGTTCTCCTTCTCTCGACAGGTCCGCATTCTCTCGCTTGCCATCTCCCTGCTTTTCTTTACTTTTCTTTCTGCCTTTCGATACTCGGGGTCATTTTGAGTTCTGGGTCTCCAACTTTTATTGTCCAACGAACGAAAGTTTGGCTCTTTGACTTCGAACAGCTCTCCAATTGCTCAAGCAATAGCTGAATTTGAGTGGGACTGGTTGATTTTTTGTGGCAACGGTGGTGTTCATCTTGGAGGCTTTTTTGATGGGACTGTGCTTAATGGAGCTGTTATTGAATTATTTGTAGAGGGTGTTCACGGTTGAAGAACTAGCTTTGTATAATGGGACTGATGACGCTTTACCTATTCTTCTAGGAATTCTGGGGTACTCTCTCTCTCTCTCTCTCTCTCTCTCTCTCTCTCTCTCTCACACACACACACACACACACACACATTGCAATTGTATGTCTCAGAGTCTCAGTTTCTCTGATGTTGTATCCGAAGGAATATACTCGTCTATTCAATTCTTAATGAATATCAAAACGTGGGATTCTGCTTATCTATAAAGAAAAAGAAACGTGGGATTCCTCAAAATTGTCATGTTATGTTTCCTCTTCAGCATCAACCGATTAAACTTGGGTTCAAAACATTTGTCTGGCTATCTGGTGACGATGATTCTCTACTTACTACAGGGGATGTTCGTATGATCAGATCGGATGAGTAGCTTATTTCGTTTTGTAGAGATATGTTGACTTCATTCTGGAAAATCCTCTTCTATTATACTTCTTGAAATCGTGAAGTTTGAGAACTTGTTATGATTGCTTAAACAAAGGAATTGCCACTGTGACAGAGTGGGTCTTACTTTTCCTTGAAGAACAGGAGAATTATGATATAATTGGATATTAACTAATAATGAAACCACTTAGATTTCTATGTGTGGAACAATCACATGCACTTTGCTGAGAGAGTGAGACAATGTTTCAAAAAACCAAGACGTGTGATTTTGAGGATTTTTTATGTAGCGAACACAGATAGGAAATTTAAAGAATAGCTTTTCTCATATCAAAATCAAGAAGCATGTAGTTTGTGATGCTGATTTAGTATTTCCTACTTATTTGAGATTGGTATCATGTTATCTTGGACCAGTTCAGTGTTTGACGTAACAAAGGGAAAGTCACACTATGGCGTGGGAGGAGGCTACCATCATTTTGCTGGAAGGTATGTGATTTGATTTGGGCTCTGTATCTCGTTGCTTGTGGGTGCAAGTGTATCGGTCGCTGCTTGTAGAAGAAACTATCAACATCAGGCAATATTGGCTATTATTGTTAACTTACATGATGAATGCATTCAGGGCTTCTGCAATCACATATAGGGTATTACTTTAGTATCTTTTGGAAAGAGGGGAGTCCATCTCATTCCTACCTGAAGACTGTACCATTGAGTTACTTTAAAATTACCTTGTTAATTATAGTAGGATTGAATTATCCAGAGAAAATTTAAGGCAGAACAATTGCATTTTGTGTGTTGAGGTTTTTATCTATTGGCATATGGTAGGTAGATTTCATCATTTTAGTATATATTATCATCTAATTTCCTTACAAAAATTGCCTTTAAGGCTGAAGAGTAGAAAGATTGTTTATACCAATGGTCAAGGGAACTCCTTGATAATGGCGTAGCAGAACTCGCAGGATAAGAATTTGCAGAAACGAAAACCTCAAGTATATCTCTTATTGAAAATTTTCTGGGTTAGTTCAATAAGTAAATGATAGCAAATGATTCTCGCTTTTGTGCACTGATTCAGACTGGCTTGTCAGGGAAGTCGACATTATGTTCTTAGCGCAGAACCTATGTAATTTACCTGTAAAGTTGGTGTTTCTATTGCTTTGACCATGATTCTCGAGAGCTCTATTTGTTATGTGAGTTATTGGTAATGATACTGGATGCTCTGGCAAAATCTGCTGCAATTCTTACTTTTGGGCGAGCCCCTAATTCAGTTAATACCCTATCTGTTAGCATTTTGCTATAGGATCTTGAATTTCTTTCACCTGTGACTCACGTACTGATGTCAGTCTTGACATGTTGCCTTGGTCAACTCAGAGACGCCTCCCGAGCATTTGTTTCAGGAAACTTTACAGGTAATGGTGATCTTTCCTTTCAGTATGAATACTGTATTGCAGTTAAATGAAAGAATTCATGGGCAAAAAATGGGATGGTGCCCACATAATCAAAATTTTGGGTTCTTTTGACCTCTTGTCTTCTTTCTCATCGGGTATAAGATTTCATGATAATAAAAAGCAGGGCATTCCTAAAGGTAATGATTTATATCTATTTCTTTTACCTATAGGAGGATAATAAGTCTAACACTCTATGTGGATAATTTGTATTTTTAGGCTTTATTAACTCTGCCTTCACTATGTAGGGCCTTAACTGTTTCTCTTTCAAGTTTCAGTCTGTAGTTGCACAAGTATCGGTTTGGTTTCTTCATTCTTATCCTCATCCTCATCCGAGTACAGTAAATGACATAGTTTATGGAGTCTAAATTGAGAGATGATAATTTGCTTTGACTTATTTAAATTATAGTTTCCAAAACTTCCAGATCTATTTACATTTATCTTTGTGCATTTATATTGTTTCATTAAGGAGAGGGACTCACGGACTCGCTGCGTGATCTATCCAGCTCGCAGGTAATTAATATTATTTTGGACTCCAAATTGTTGTCTTGTGCTCATGAATTTGCAGCGACTCACCTCGTCAGATAGACCTTTGCTTTAGCTGGTGCAAGTGTAGCTGTGCTTAAGAAGGTCCTTAAGGTTGTGTGATTGGCAACCAAAAGGACACGAAACAGAAAGGACTTTAAGACGAGCATATGAGCATCGGGCATTAAAATTCAAATATAGTCAAAATCTTCTACACATTGCCACAGTCAACACTTAGTTGCACCTGTATTGTTGCATGTATTATTGCAGCTCACAAATTTTTCTTCTGTTTTTTATTAACTTAGTTTAAAGCTATTTGATAGCACCAAAGTAATTTTTGGGATAAACAAATAAACTTTGTCATTTCCTCAAATATGGTGCTGCTTTAGTCAGAAACTATGTTTTATTGTAATCTTGTTAACTTGGGTTGCCGAAGACCTGTATCTTACCTAAACCTTACTCGATGAGGGATTGGCTTCATTGGTGCTTGGGGAATCTATGCAGACATGTATGCTACAAATATCAAACTAAAAAATCATGTCGCCGTCCATGCTTATAGGATAGTGGTCATTCTTTGATTCTCCTTTGCCATTTTATGCAGGTGAAGAGTGTAGTTGATTGGAGGGACTTCTACTTTAGAAGTTACACGTGAGTTTATTATATGCTACATTCTAATATTTACTAGTAGCTTCTTATTTTGTGCACTTAAAGTCTGCATGTATTATAGGTCGAGATTTTCCGCATAACATACTTATTTTGATAGAAGAATGAAAAGCCATTTAATCCGAAACTCACAGAGAGTGCTTTGATGCTGAGAATTGAGGACTCGGGGAAGCTTATTTGTTCGGTCAATTTACTTTTTTTTCCCTAGGAGGTATATTCGCACCACTTTCATTTTGTAGAAAAGATTTTCACTTGAATATGACTTTTGTAAGAGGGTGTTCAAAAGGTTCATGGGGCTTGCCGAGTTTTATATCTCACTGCAATACTTTGCTTGAATGTCTATTTGGGGGTCTCTCAGTAATTAAGAACGTATTGACCTTGGCCCTTAGGTGGGTTCAAGAGGTACTCTCATTGTCATCTTTTTCATTTGGAGTGGAAGAGGTGAGAGGTAATGGCTTGAACCTTGGCCCTTAGGTGGGTTCATGGATCAAGAAAGTGGGTAATTGTAATTTTGCAAAATGCAGAGATTATACCCGACTTTTGTTGTCTAATGTAGTGGTTGCAATAATAATTTCGGTTTAATTAAACCAAAAGTTCTTTTGTGTGGAGGTCTCTTATATATTTTCTTTATGTCATCAGATATGTAGGCAAGTTAGTCGGCCGTTATTATGACAGCCAAGGGAACCCCACAAAATATTTGAAAGGAGTTGAAGCTAAGGCCGCTAGAGGTGCGCAATTAATGGAAAAGCAGAAGAAAGAAGAAGCTAAGCAGCCTAGTTGCAATTCCAGATGGAGTCAGGACGAGGGAGGACAGGTATGTCAAGTTGGATGACTTCAGATGTCTACTTTAACAACCTATAGATTATGATACAGATTCTATTTCTTTGTGTGCTGTGTCAGACAAAAGCGAACATGTCATCATTTTTGCAATACCCATGGGCATTTCAATCCGCTGAAGAGTGCATGACTGCTTACGCATCATTTCTGATGATCTAAATGTTCTGTTTTTTTATTCAACATCTGTCCTTATTTGTCAGGTTTGGTGTGACGTTGGCTTCCCGAGATTGGTACAGAGACCTCAAGAGATTGCTTTGACGGGGAAGATGAGCAAGCGTTGCGCCTGCTTTACAGTGGACCAGCTGAAGAATCCAGGGTTGGAAGTATATCAAGGATGTGACTACCTTGCTAAGACCTGCATTGTCTGAGTTGGGATTTTGCATGAGCCGTGCATAACAGATGTTTCTTTTTGTAGTGTAAACATTGAGCTTGAAATGTTCATGACGCCATAGAAGATAGAAATGTCTACACTAAAGCACGTATATTGCTGCCGCACATCAATGACGTGTTTGTTGAAAGAACAAAAGTCAGGATTTTCCACTCACTTGAGTTGAATTGATAGTTCATCATATTGTCTCTACATGTTAACTTCACTCGATAAAGTTCATTTGCAACGCCTGCATTTTGTTTGGTCCTATAGTGTTTGGTGTTGTTATTTTCACTCTTAACGGCATGACCAAACTGATTAACAGCGTTTTTAAGATTGAATAATTCTGTAAGGCGTAGTTGAAGCACAATGAAAACTACATAGGCAAAACAGGAGTCGGAAAGTGCCCTGGGCCAAATGAATGGTGAATGCGATGTGAAACTGGCTGCATAACGGTGTGCTAATATACCTGGATTAATCTGTCGTTACCGTGACTTGTTCACCTTCTTCAATGGGTTGAGAAAGGACTCTGGAGGGGACTTCAGGACGTAATGTGACATGAGCGAGGGTCAGATCCCAACACTGGATGACACCATGTATACGAAGACATGATATCCAACTATCAAAAGTCTGAGTCTCGGCAAGTTCTAAAATAAGTGAGGATGGGTGCAGACACAGCAACTGGAGAATCCTAAGAGCAAAGGTATTCGTCCAACGACCGAATCCTGTCATACAACACTACTATGCATGTACCCACAATGTCAAGTTCAATAAGCTATTTCAATTATTAAAAGCTCAAGCTACTTCCAAATAGGCAAGAAACAAACCTTTACCTTAACATTCAAAAGCCACTTCTCTGGCTGTAGTTTTTAGGAAAGGAAGCAACATGTCGGTCTAATCAGCAGAGATTTTAGAAATTTCAAGGGGAGGAAAATCATCAAATTAGAGCAAGCATAAAGTTCCTTAAACCTATGCACGAGAGCAATATCAGACGGTAGAATCCCATCTTTTGAACAATCCAGTGTGACAGCGAAAAGAGTTACTTTCTCTGCCACATTGTCATTGCCTTCCTCTCCCCATTGTTAGGAGGAAGGCAATCTTTTGCCCAGTGCCCTGCCTTGCTCATTGTTATTGCCTTCCTCCCCTCATTGTTAGGAGGAAGGCAATCATTTGCCCAGTGCCCTGCCTTGCTCATTGTTATTGCCTTCCTCCCCTCGTAGTTAGGAGAAAGGCAATCTTTTGCCCAGTGCCCTGCCTCGCCGCACTTGTAACAAGAACCAGGTGCAGATGACTTTCCAGTTCCACTTGAAGCGGAAGAATAGTCAGGTGCAGGCAAAGAGCAGTCCTTCGCCCAATGTCCCTCCTCACCACACTTGAAACAGGACAATCCACTTGGTGTGCCATAGCTTTTGCCGCCCATGTCATTGAAGCTGTTATAGACCTTACCGGCACTTGCTGGAAGACTAGCTACCGCCGTATGGTAATTGCACCATTTGAAGTAACCACAGGAACTTCCCTGCATGAAAATGGACAACAGTGAAGATTCACAAACCACAAAATTTCGTCAAAAGTACTCCCATGAGTCCCGAAAGTAATATGACACTTTATGGAAGTTCTAAATAACCAATTAGGTGATGCTAATCAGGCTGCCGCCACCAACTTCTATTGAAGATCTGAAAAGAGTCCAAGGTCATTCAACAGAGCCTCAACAGTGCCAGAAGAATGAAAGACCGATAAAACTGCTAATATCACCAATACCAGGACTAATGTTTCGCAAAAAAAAAAAAAAATTCGACCAAATATTTGTAATATCAATCATTTCCTATTCTCAAGTTGGAACTGCAGAACAAGTCCACAAAGTGCTTCTATTTCCTCCCACTTCATATTTTGCCGTCTGCCCAAGTGGGGTTAGGCACATCTTGTGTCATGTTGGAGGAGGACATACTGCAGGTAGGGGAGTAACTTGTTTCGAGTTAAAAGTGGAACTTTCAATTGGAATGTGCAAAAATCTTTAACAGGAGTTATCTGACTTGTGGTGTGCAAAAATGTTGAACAGGAGTTATCTGACTTGTGGCCGTTAGGCTGATGCAGAAACTGGTGAAAGAGTCACAAGCCTTGCATCTACGACACAGTGAAAATAGCAATGGTTTTATCCAAGTTTAACTCAAAACTCCAGAAAGAACAATTTAATGAAGAGGGAAAAAGAATGCAAAAGCCGAGAAACTTTAATATGTGAGGGAGAATATTGGAAATCTATGAGGATTAAACCTCTGAGTGATACCTGATTGGCAGGACACCGATAGAATTGCTGCCCCACATTTTTCCCTGTTTTTGCCGTTAAAATTAAGCAAGACCCAGCCCCACATGGGCATAACAGATCTGGAAATTGAGAACTGCTGCGACTATCAAAAGACATATTGGGCATGTAGGTTGCTCCAGAAGCATTATCGCACCACTCGAAGAAACCACATCCCCCATTTTCCTGTACAAAAGCAACAATTAGTCCACGAAGTAATGACAGGAGCTCAACTGTCAGATTAGAGACATTCAAGATATCCTTAAAACTTGCTTCAGCCTAAACGACAATATCTCCGCTGAAATTACTTAAATGAAAACCAAGTACACTGTGAATATGTGTGCTGGCGTAACACTTGAGTTATGAAATGAAAACGAGAGAGGAGGAGACTGAAAGGACAAAAAATCTTGACCCTTTTAGTGCAAAAGGCAACAGAAGCTTTCTTATTTCTGACCAAAAAAAAACAGAAGCTTTCTTATATAATCGACCCAGACCCTCTCAAGACAGTAGAAACCAATAGGATGAAATAACTTGCCAGACCTCTATCTGTGAAATAATTTCATGGATTGAGCCAAACTCTTTTTGTATGAGGAATATGGTTCACGGCTAATTGAGAGCTTGATAAACATTAAATGGAAGCAGAACTATTATAGTCGGCCATTACTCAAGCCAAGAAACAACAGTCACTCAGCTACAATGAGGCAAGGCTTCAATGGGCAACAGATAAGCTCTTCAGGAATCAGAAAATTTGATTGCAGTATCTATTTTTCGGCTACTTTGGGATAAATTAATATAGCTGTTGAGGACACTGAGACTAGTGTTACTCCCATGATTTTATCAAGCACAAATGAAAGACGCACCAACCCTTCCCACGGTCGATGCGGACCGGTTAACTCATTTAAGTTTTTGGCCATTCTTTTATCTTCTTGATTGTTCAGTCGAAATGATTGTAGTGGTACACAGGCAGCACCGCATTGATGCCATCTTGCGAAAGATTTGTGCCAAGTGATCAGCTGGCAACATTGCAGATTGTTGCGTGATTCTTGTAAAGCTTCCCGAATCATGACTTGCAACTGGAATTCTCGAACACCCTATGGAGAATTTCTACACCAAAATGCTGTGCAATGGTAGTGCTAGCCACAGCTCCAGCTTCTCTCAGGAAGGAACATACACGCTTTCAATGAATAGCAAAATAATTTCCACAAAAACCATATCGAGTGTTTGTAGGTTCTAACACACTTGTCAGATCATCAAGCATTCAACATAAATCTCCATTCGCTGATCAACATTTCAGTATGCGAAAATCAATACGCGTACCTCTCTCACAGGGCACTTGTAAAACCTCCTGCCCCTGTTCTTCTCCGTATTCGCAGTGAGAACCAAGCAATCGCCAAGCCCGCAGGGACACGCCTTCTGAGGCTCGCTCGATTGCGCCCCTCCCCCGACCGGAGCACCATCGCAATCCCGCGCCCAGTGCCCTAACTTACCGCACTTGAAGCACGCGTTATCCCCGCCGCCGCCGAGCCCTAACCGATCGCCGCCAACATTGGCGCCGTCGGCCGCGACGACCTTGAGCCGGCTTCCCGCGCCGGCGGACTTGCTCTGCCGCTCGCGCCAACGGCCAGTCGCGTCGTCCCCTCTCAGAGCCGCGAGGTACGCCCCTTTGACCTGCGGCTTGACTTCTCCGGCATCATCGGCGGCGGTGAAGGAGGGCCTGGCGCGCTTGGCGGCGGCCTTCGAGGAGAGAGCGCGGGATTCGGCGTCGGCGACCTGGGAGAGGAAGTCGTAATCGGCGTCCTCTCCGTCGTCGAGGTCGATGATCTGCCGGAGTTCTCTCTTCATGGTCTCGCCGGCCGGACGGGAGACGCCGCGATCGTCCGCCTTTTGTGATTTTTCGAATCTCTACATCTGTTTCGGGGTTTTTATAGCTCCATTTTTCTAGCGCGTCGTCTTTCCCGCCCCTTTCTTTCGATGCGTTTTCCAGCGTACGGCCGTAGACATACGAATCCGTATATTTAGAAGTATATTTATATTTTTTGTTCTTTCTTCCGCCGAATTTAAAATGTTATGCGATTTTGAAAAGATTACGGAGAAGTAACAAATAAATCTGCACGTCGATATTTATTTTTTTTTTCAAATTAATTATTCTCGTATAACTTGAAGTTAAAATTGGAACTTAAACTAACAATTCGAAGAGCATACAGGTGACAAGTAAATGGCCTATCCAATACAAAGTAAAAAATTAACAGAGTCATTTTATTCTATGACTTAAAAGGATTTGCAAAATAAATCTTTGAGACATGAATGGTAGATGACAATAAATATTATTGGCAATAAAAAGTGTCGGAGATATGATTGGAGATATAAAGGGATTTGATTGTGATATTGATTCTAATTACGAACTAATCAATACGGTCAATCCGTAACCGGTTAAGTAAAATAGGAAAATGTAATTTTGTATATTCCTTTTTTCCTGTTTCCGTCTTTCTTCCTTGTACTGTAAATAGACTTATGTACAAGTGCGCAAATTAGAGCAATAAGATGAATTCTAGACCTATTAAACGGGTGGATTGGGTCGGGTTTGGGTCATGTCATAAATGGTCCGATCCAAATTGACCCATTAATCCGTTTATGACCCATTTATTCGTAGTGTAAATATCCCAACCTATACCCAACCCATACCCGACCCAACTCATATTGCTAAAACACTTTTATATTTAACATAATCTAGGAATACTTGTTTCTTATGATTTTTTTTGAAAATTATATTGCTAAAACATTTTATTCAATACAAAGCTAGTGAAAAATTTTTATAGTTTTTTTTAAAATTGAGGTTCTGTTTGTTTTGCAAAAAATGCGACATTTCTAGAAAATATTTTCCATAAAGTCATTATACAAGAAAACAAAAAAAATTTCTCACGTTTGGCTGAAACTTGAAAATAAACTAGAAAATATTTTTCGATATTTGGTATATAAAATTTAATTTGATCTTACTTTGTGTATTCATTTTAATAATATTAATATTTTTTTATTTTTTAAATTGAATTTTTAATTATTTTTTATTTTTTTCTTTTTCCTTTATTTTTGGCCGACCGTCGTGGTCGGCGACTGACCACATGCGAGGAAGAGCTCGCCGGAGGCCGGCGAAGCTCGTTCTCACCAGCCTCAGGCGAGGCTCCAGCTCGCCCGATTCCAGCGAGCAGAGACTTGCCAGCCTCGAGCGAGGCTCCACCTCGCTAAAAGGTCGAGCTCAAGTCTCGCTAGCCTCGGGCGAGGCTCCACCTCGCTAGATCAGCGAGGCTGGAGCCTCGCCACAAGTCGGCAAGGCTGAGACCTCGCCAGGATTGGGCGAGTCTCAAGGTCACCGGAATCCGGCGAGCTTGAGGCTTGCCAGATCGGCGAGGCTCGAGCCTCGCTCGAGGTCGGCGAGCTCGAGCTTTGCTGGCCTACGGTGAGGTTGTCCCGCTCCGGTGGCCAGTCATTGTGACCGACTACCGGTCGAAATAAAAAAAAAGAAAGAAGAGAAAAAAAATAAAAGAAAAGGAGAAAAAATAAAATAATTAAATTTTGATTTTTTTAAACATTTTTATAAAGAGGGAGAGAGTGTGTGAATGAGTCTAGTGAGTGGATTGGACATGGGTTACAAACTCAACCCATTTAGACTCATTTATCTTTAAACTTTAAAATTTAAAACCCATCTAAAGTTAACTCTTTAAAATTAAAGTGACTCATATCTGACTCATTTATTTTTAAATGGGTCATATATGGGTTTAAGACCCATTTTGACACCTCTAAAATTCCTCCGATATTCTTTAGTTTTTGTCAAAAAGTTAAAAGAATAAGATAAAAATTGCACAAACAACAAAGTAAACACATCAAAAGAAAGTAAGCTAGGTGATAACTTTGTAAATGGTACAACAAGATAATAAGAAACCTGAAAAGTTCTAGAGAGAAAATCTGAATTAGCCACGACTCACAATATCAACGGGATTAATCTAAAATTGGCATGAATTAATTCATTTTAATCATTTTTCTATTACGATAGAAGAATTTCAAGATAATAGCTAAAGGATGAGCATATTTCATTTAATTATTTGCAAAAAAACTGACGATAGCCGAATAATAAATAGAGCTATTTAGTTTTGGATCTAAAATTGATATACTACTTCCATTTGATCATAGAATTGAGATTCAAGAACTCATTGATGGTTCCATCCAGCAACGTAGTTCCAATTGTCCTTGATTAAACATCTTCCCAATCCCGTCACCTACCAATATGACATTGGTCTTTTTACTGTGCACAACATATACTCCAAAGCTGCGTTTGGTCGTTCGGATTTTTAAACAGGATATGACTAGATATGATAGGATAAGAAATCCCGAGATTTCTTCATATCCTGTTAATTGTTTGGTGGACTACGGATTTAAAGTCGGATAGGATAATTTTTATCTTTTATTTTTTGCTATTCATGGATTCGGAGGAGTTAGTAAAGAAAAAAAAGCCAAGAAATTTTTTTGATGAAAGCACACAAGGTGTGGGGATGAAGATGACGGCGAGTGAAGTGTAGCGTTTTTGGAAAAATAGGCATTAGAAATCCTATCCGGGTCAATCTCATCCCCCGGATTTTTTTATCTGGGTTATATCCGGTCTATATCCGACCTTATCCTATTATGAACCACCACCAAACACATGATAGGATAAAACATATCTTATCCTGATTTTTATCCGGTCGACCAAACGCAACCCAAATACACCACCTCTTTAATGTAGATCATAAACCTGTACAAAACAATAAAGGTTTTAAAAAAAATAGAGACATTAATAGCACACTGGACTGAAAATAGACATGAACATATGCACACGAGCTCCTAGAATATATCCAGAAATCATACGTTAGAACCTAGGAGAGAAAAGGCCTGGGTGCACAAATATGATTTTGAACTTGAAGCCATGTTTGGAAAAAATAGAAACATAGAATGAGGTTTGAATAACTTTGATTTGTGCTGTCTGATACTCCTACCAAAAATGTCCAGGAGGATTGTAGAACAAGTGGGGGACATTTTTAATAACTACGTGGCCTCAAAATTGTAATACGCAACGTGTATGTTTTGGAATTAGAGGAAAGTTATGAATGGTTCTTGTAAACTTCCTCAAAAAGAAAAGATAAAAACATTCCATAATTATGTATAGTCTAACATGATTTCACCCTCGTTCGTTTAATTGGAATGAACTATTTGGTAATTGAAATGGTGAATTACCATGTTTAGTAGTGGATTGGAATCGGAAAAATTTGAAAAAATAAATTTGAGCAGAATTCGTGCACGGTCCATGCCGAATTTGTGCAAGGTTCGTGCAGGTTTTGTGCGTGAGTCGTGCAATGTGTCGTGTTTTCATGTGCTTGAATGGTTTCTATTTGGATTTTATTCAAAAAATTTGCTCAAGCTAAAAAGGGATTTGGGACATTTGGGTGTTGTTACAATGGATATTATCAACTTAAGCAAGTCGGAGTGGCTCCCGGATGAAGTGAAATTACCGGAACCGTCCTTTGTCACCAGGAATCCTCTCATCCATTTCTCCTATGGTTTTCTTGTACAGGCTGCAATTCTAGAGAACCATTGCCGTATTTCCAAACACAAAATCCACCTTGCCGTATACATTGCAGTAGTGATACAGGTGAAGACCAATGTTACAGTGTATCTTGGTATCTTAAGAAGCTGACCTAAAGAACGTCGACTTTTTGAGCTGCTCTGAAAAGCCACGACTTGATGCATGCTTGGCCCCGCAAAATTCTCAATGGTGATTCCCTTAGCAAAAAATCCATTGGCCTTGACGGTTATAAAGAAAATGACACTAAAAATTTGCTAATTAAATTACGTATCGTTTTAGAATTGTACCCAGGATAAAGAATTGACAGTGTTTGGATGGTAAGTGCTCCATCCATCGACGTAGTTCCAATTGCCCTTGATTAACATCTTCCCAATCCCGTCACCTACTAATATGACATTGGTCTTTTTACTGTGCACAACACATGCTCCAAATACACCACCTCTTTAATGTAGATCACAAACCTGTACAAAACAATAAAGGTTTAAAAGAAGAAGAAGATAGAGACATTAATAGCACACTAGACTGAAAATAGATATGAACATATGCACACGAGCTCCTAGAATATATCCAGAAATCATACATTAGAACCTAGGAGAGAAAAGCCCTGTGCACAAATGTGATTTTGAACTTGAAGCCATGTTTGAAAAAAATAGTAACATAGAATGAGGTTTGAATAACTTTGATTTGTGCTGTCTGACACTCCTACCAAAAATGTCCAGGAGAATTGTAGAACAAGTGGGGGACATTTTTAATAACTATGTGGTCTCAAAATCATAGTACGCAACGTGTATTTTTTGGAATTAGAGGAAAGTTATGAATGGTTCTTGTAAACTTCCTGAAAGAAAAGATAAAAACATTCCATAATTATGTATAGTCTAACATGATTTCACCCTCGTTCGTTTAATTGGAATTAAATAATTGGAATGAACTATTTGGTAATTGAAATGGTGAATTACCATGTTTAGTAGTGGATTGGAATCGGAAAAATTTGAAAAGATAAATTTGAGCAGAATTCGTGCACGGTCTGTGCCGAATTTGTGCAAGGTTTGTGCAGGATTTGTGCGTGAGTCGTGCAATGTGTCGTGTTTTCACGTGCTTGAATGGTTTCTATTTGGATTTTTTTCAAAAAATTTGCTCAAGCTAAAAAGGGATTTGGGACATTTGGGTGTTGTTACAATGGATATTATCAACTTAAGCTAGTCGGAGTGGCTCCCGGATGAAGTGAAACTATCGGAACCGTCCTTTGTCACTAGGAATCCCCTCATTCATTTCTCCTATGGTTTTCTTGTACAGGCTACAATTCTAGAGAACCATTGCCGTATTTCCAAACACAAAATCCGCCTTGCCGTATACATTGCAGTCGTGATACAGGTGAAGACCAATGTTACAGCGTATCCTGGTATCTCAAGAAGCTGACCTGAAGAACGTCAACTTTCTGAGTTGCTTTGAAAAGCCACGGCTTGATGCATGCTTGGCCCTGCAAAATTCTCAATGTGATTCCCTTAGCAAAAAATCCATTGGCCTTGACGGTTATAAAGAAAATGACACTAAAAATTTGCTAATTAAATTACGTATCGTTTTAGAATTGTACCCAGGATAAAATAATACGATGTTGCTAGCACATCGTGTGTCTAAAATTGATCAACTGGCCAAAAATTTCCCTTGCTATATAATTTTGGCCCAGTCTACAAATTTCTCACAAAAAATAGGCAAAGAAGTATAAAAACTATAGTCCAAATTAATTATCCTCATATAACTAAAAGGCAGAACCAAAACTTGAATTTTCCATTTAAGTGCGTACACGTCACATGTAAATGCCCTATCCAGTACAAAATAAAAAAAAATTAACAGGGAGATTGTTTTGCTATAATTTTAAGAATTTGTAGGAAAAATCTTTTGAACTTGAAAAATGGGTGTGATGTGATAAATTTAAGGTGTAAAATCTATATTAAAAAGCATGTATTAGATGACAGTTACGAAGTAGCGACAAATATTATTGAGTACATGATAACTTTATAGTATGGAGTCATCCGCTCATATTGATATGTTCTTGACGTTCATATACTTCTATTTTACATATGAATGATGGATGATATATATAAATATATATGTATATATTTTCCTATACAAAGTTAAAGAACAAGGCAAGAATTGCATGGTAAGAAAAGATTTCTTGTATTTTAGAGTGGTTCTTTTCCAGTTTTCGAAAAATTGAAAACTTCACGTGCCAAAGTAACAAATACCTTAGTAGCAAAATACAGTATTAAAATATAATGTAAACACCCCTAGGTCTTATTACTATATTTAAAGAATGTAAACATAGGTGATAATATTGTAAATAGCGAAACATAATAACAAGAAACATGAAAACTTCTGGGTAGAAAATCTGAATTAGTCGACGCTCACAATATCAATATGATCGATTTAAAAATTGGCATGAATTTATTCATTCATATCCTTTTTCCATTACAATCAATTTTTTTTCCTTTAATAATTAAAGGCTGAGTTATGAAATAAATTAAATAAATTCATGTCAATTTTTAAATTGATCCTATTAATTTTTTGAGCCATGACTAATTCAGATTTTCTCCATAGAACTTTTCGTGTTTCTTTAATATTTTCTTATGCCATTTACAAAGTTATCACCTACGCTTACTTTCTTTTCTTTTCTTTTTTATATAAAAAACGGATCAGCATGTTTTATTGAGACTCAACATGAACAATGTCTCGAGAAGAATGCCGAATTATTCGACTTACGGTGAAAAAACGCTTTGAGGTTATGAACTCAGTATAATGTATTGTGGTCGTGTTTGTAATTCATGTATCTTGATTTTGATTCTAAACACCAAATAACTAAATTATATTAAAAATATGTCAATTCATATTGACGTATAAAAGTAAGTATTGTTACGTTCTATATTCGAATTTTCGCTTTTTTACTTGTCATGATAGTACAATTCAGAAATTATAAGAGTTTGTCGGGAGTAGCTTTTTAATTTTAATTTTTTTTTTATTTCTTTCCTTCTCATTTTTACATTACACGCATTTTGAATTTTTTTATTTTTAAATATCTGAAATTTTGATAATATGTAAATGCCAATACTGAAAACCTCCATATATATTTTATAATAGTTTTTAACATTTGAATCATACAGGGGAATTTGATAAGAAAGTACAAAAAAAATTATTTTTGACTTTTCACGAGTCCCAACAAACAAAACCCTAGTTTTAGAAAAATGAATGATGCTCAGCAATCAGAAAAGAAAAATTTTCAATTTTCAGTTACATTTGAAAAATTTGGAAAATTCTCTCGTTCTATAGCACTCATCAATTAACATGACAAAAATTTTAAAAAAATCAGGTTAAACTAAAACAACAGGATTAATGAGAAATGAAGTGTTCGAACCGAACCGACCCGGCCTAATCATGTGATTCAAATCGATTCGATTTTGCTTCACCGGAAAAAAAAAAAAACACAGTTCACTTTTATCTTTCCGCGACTTTTGCCCAATCTCTCAGACCTGATTCCTTGGTGTTTAAGCAATTCAAGTTTTTTCTGGAATTTTTTTTTTCATAAATATAGTTCCTTTTAAAATGCTAGGTAAATGTCGTATACGCTGACGAACATAGCTCACCTCCTCGTCCGAGCAGAAAGACAAAAGAACGTTCTCAGAAATGTACCATGCACAGTTCTTCCTACCAAGCCGTTGACGACCACAAATAAGATTCCAATCTCAAGTAATTGAATGCCTTCATATACAAATTATGTTCAAAGCCGATCTCTGACTTGGCTCGGAGACGGATGAGCCCGCCGGCTAAGATTCGCGAACCCTGGCGGATCACGACTCGGAGCGGTGGCCTGAGCGGCGAACCCTTTGCATTTGGCCTGCCTTATGAAGAATTCGAACTTATGTCTGGTGTCTAGTCACTGCACACGAGCCCTTTTTCTTAATCACCGAATCGATCGCGCGGATTGTTATTATTTCTACCGCCGGCAGATGAGCACACGCATGAAGTCATTTTTTTCTCTTGATCACGAGTCAACGGAAGGAAGCGAGCATGTACGCCTTTGATCTGCGTTGGTTCCTGCAATGTTGGACCACATTTTGGACTTCGATTATACGCATGAAGGCGCGTTTCTGGCTACTTTTCTATTGCGCGTGGAAGCATGTATTAAACTTGAACTTCTCCTTCCACTCCTATAAATCTCCATGGAATAGAAACTGTGTCCATGCAAAATTCAGCAGAGAGAGAGAGAGAGAGAGAGAGAGAGAGAGTTATTAGTGACTGAGCTGAGAACTTGTGGGAGGAGGCATCATGGCAACAGCGGAGGCAGAACATAGAGACATAGTCATTGTTGGTGGTGGCATCTGTGGCCTAGCCACTGCACTTGCTCTTCACAGGTCATTTAGAATCATACCCTTTTCGATCTTGTGATTTTTCCTGGTTTTAATTCGCCGTTGCACGGTCAGTTTTCGCCTGCACCAGTCGATGCTGACGTAATCGCCTGTCTATTATCATCTCTAAAGAATTGGCTCATCTTCCCGTCAAACGATATCCGAGGCGTGGACGTGTAATTTGCAAATTGTTGCGAGCTAAAGTGTTCTTATGCTCATATTTGTGCAATGCTTGGTTTCCACTGGTCACAGGAAGGGGATTAGCAGCCTGGTTCTTGAACGGTCAGATGCTCTTCGGGCCACAGGGACAGCTATCGGCATTCAGACTAATGGTTGGCGCGCGCTCGATCAGCTCAGGGTTGGGTCGAAGCTCAGACAAACTTCGCTTCCTCTCAAATTGCTTACCTCTCCTGCAGTGAACTCGAGCCATTCTATCACGTTATGGCGACAATACAATACGATATGAGCATATGGGATTTCACCTTAGGCCGGCCTCTACTACCCGATTGAACTTGAGCGGCTTGTCCATCTTAAGAGCATAATGTGAGATGGAAGCCTTTTCTTGTTGTCCTGTTTTCTGCATAAACGAACGAGTCTAGTGCACTAAGCCTCGTAATTAAGCCAGATCGATGCGTATCCCAACAAATATTGTCACGTTATTGAGTGAAATGATTGAAATTTCTTGTCGAAATGAAGAATGCCCTAGTGTTTATGCATGTAAATTGACGTACTTGCGTTTGTGTCGCCAGATTTCGCGATGTATCGATCAACAACACTACTCTGAAGGAGGTTCCTGTCGGGTATGCTCTTGCTCTTTCTTCTTCGACATATGTGGTGTTACAATCTGATGGAGCTGAATAAAGCATCCATTCTTGCTGGCGAAAGTAGCTTCGAAATTCAGCTGAACCGCAGAAGCCGTTCGCAATATGAATTACACTGAAATCTCTGGCGGATGCTCTCATATTGATTGAACCAATCTGCAGAAATGGGATGTGGACTAAGAAATCGCTGAAATCAGAACGAGGCGAAAGTAATGGATGCTTGGTCGAAACTAAGTTCCCTTTCCTTCTTGATTGCTCACAGGCTTGGAGAAGCGCGATGCTTGTGACGCAACGTTCTCTTGGAAGCTTTAGCCGGTGATCTACCGAGCGGGACAATACGCTTCGGAAGCCGAGTACTGGCCATTGAAACAGATCCTCAAACTTCATATCCTATCCTCCGGCTACACGACGGTAGTGTCATCGAAGCCAAGGCATCCCGGTTCATATATCGTGCTTGGTGGATTTAGACAAGAAACCACGATCGAAAGCGGATAGAACACCGTTAGAACATGTCGAAATTGAACAACTGCGTGATCAGTCTCTCATTGTGGATTTCACAGGTCGTGATCGGGTGCGACGGAGTGAACTCCGAGGTCGCTAACTTCATAGATCTGAGGCCGCCAAGAGTGTCACCCACATGCAACGTGAGGGGGTTCACAGTTTATCCGGACGGGCGCGGTTACCCTCCCGACTTTGTCACGATAAACCATAATCGTGTTTTTCTCGGAAGAATCCCACTCGACGATAAGTCGGTCTACTGGTTCATAGCCCGACCGTGGACACATCAAGGTAACTCCTTTTCTCGCGCCATTCTCTTCCAAGATTCATGTAATCCTCCATGTTCTCTTCAACCGGTTTTTTTGGTGATAGGCACATTGCCTGCAGCTTCGTTATAGCTTGTTGATCAGCAAATTTGCCGTGGAAAACTCAATCTTTGTGATGATTTTGTGTCATCATTTGACAGATTCAACCATCTCAAAGAACTCTGATCTGATCAAGCGATCGGCCGTGGAATCGATGCCTGGCTTCCCAGCAGAAATCCTGGAGATGATCGAGAACAGCGAGCCCGATTCGTTGTCCCTGACACGCACGAGGTACCGTGCGCCGTGGGACGTCCTATTTGGAAGCTTCAGGAAAGGAACCGTGACAGTTGCCCGGGACGCCATGCATGTGATGGGCCCGTTCCTAGGACAAGGCGGGTCCGCCGCATTAGAAGACGCGATCGTCCTAGGTCGATGCTTAGCGCCGAGTATGACTTCCCTAGGCCTCGGGGAATTAAGCAGGGAAAGAATAGGAGGCGCATTGGACAGCTATATAAGCGGACGGAGGACGAGGCTGGTCCGGTTGTCGGCAAAGACCTACGCTATCGGGTCGCTGCTCGAGTCGACCTCGCTGGTCGAGAAACTGATCTGCATTTTGGTGATAATTTTGTTCTTCCGAGACCGGCTCGGCCACACGCGATACGACTGTGGCCGACTGTGAACCCTCGGAAACGTTCTTCTTGCTGCTTCCTGTTCGGATGTGCTCTAGTGTACTTGATTTGTGTCCTTGGTAGGGGTGTCAATGGGTCAATTCGGGTCGGGCTTTCATGATACCCGACCCGACCCGAAAATAATAGGGTTGCGCTTGACCCGCTCAGACCCGACCCAAGACCCTGTTCAGCATACACCACAAGGCCGGGTCGGGCCGGTCCAGGCCAGGTCGGGTTTGGGTTTTTTTCTCTTCAAAAACACACGCACACACACCTTTCTCCCACTCTCTCTCCTCCTCCTCTTCATCTTCTTCACCGTTTCTCTCTCTATAGTTGCAGACAATTTGCAAAGACCAGAGAGAGAGAGAGAGAGAGAGAGATGAATTTGTTTAGCAACGGCGTCCGAAAATAGGGGCGGCAATCGAGCGCGGCCGCCGAGAGCGGCGAATGCGGTGGCGGCAGGGGACGGCGGCTCTCCTGCAACTAAGTGAAAACGAATAAGAACTGAGACGAAGAGCGCCGGGTTCAAACGACGAAGAAGAACGGAGACGAAGAGCAGAGCTCTAGATTGAATCGATTTGCTCTTTTGCTCTGGGTTTCGAAAACGCGAATCCTCTCTTCTCGTGCTCGCCTTGGGCCCTCCCTTTGCTCCCCCCGTGCTCTCTTTTGCTCTGGGTTTCGAAAACGCAGAACTTTGGACGTCTCCGAACAGTGTCCCCGAGATCGAGATCTGCTGCCCCCAAAAAGGCGTCCACCTTCCTCCACCCAACCCTTTCGCCTCCCGTGTCCTTAGATAACGCCAACTGACGCCTAAGATCTCCCCGCTTCGAGGGCTTCGTCTTCGCCTCCGCCGCGTTCTCTCTCTCTCTCTCTCTCTCTCTCTCAGTTTGGGTTTGCGTGTTTGGGTGGGGGGTTCGTGCGCGCAACGGGGGATGCGTGAGATGGGGGGGACAGATCTGTTTGACCCGAGGTCGGAGATGGAGCCGCAGTTCTCGCAGTCGTCGTCCGACGGGGACTTCCGGGTTCGCGTTCAACGACAGCAACTTCTCCGACCGAGTGCTTCGGATGGAGGTCGTCGGGGGGCCGTCGAAGTGCAGATCGGACAGGGAGGGGGGCTGCTGCGCCAGCAGTGTCAATGGGTCGGCCCAGAGTGACAATGGGCCGGCCCGATTTTACTCTCAATCCTGTGATACCCCAAATTTTAGGGTCAGATTGAGGCCCGATCCCAAAATACCCTAAATTTTAGGGTCGAATTGGGCCGGGGCGGTTCGGGCCGGGCCAGCCCGGGTTTTGTTGACACCCCTAGTCCTTGGCTGTTTTAATTGGTGTTGTATTGATTTATTGAGTAGACATTTCGTTTTCATGCAAAATTGGCTCCGGCGAACGAGGGAGGGCCATTTCTACCCCGCCGAGCTGGCTAAATCGCAGCAAAGTTGTCGGGCCAGTCATATGCCGACATTCAAGATATGAGCAAAGTTATTGAAAGATTTAAGACTAAATTGATCAAATTAAAAAATTTACTTTTTTGGTAATTATCTCCTTATTATTCTGTCAACTTCGTTCTTTACTAGATCCAAGTATTTTAATTTTCGTTGGACATAATTTATTCGTAAGTGAATAAAACTACGGGTGATCGATTCCCGCTTCTCAAAATCAGTCACTTAGGGTTTAGTTCACATTTTACTAATTTTTGTCAATAAATTTATGTCAATAAAATTCACTTAAGGTTTAATTAACATTTTACTAATTTTTTTGAAAATAAAAAATAAAAAAATATATGTTGTCGATCAGGAACCGGATCGCTCGAATACCGATTCCACTCTTAGGAATCGTGAACCGGACTAACGCTCCCAAGAACCGAATCCAACCGGCTGGTTCGGTTCGTTTCGGGTAATTTCCGGTTTGGGCGGTCCGTTTTGCACGTCTCTAGAACAGAGATGGTCAAACAGAAAAGGCACATGTGACTTGGGGCCTAAGAATTGGTACCACGGCCAATATAACGACCTCCCTCAGAAGAAGAAAAATATCTCCTTGACGAGTCCCAACTTTTTCCCGGAATAGAAAATTCACATTTTCCATGCAAATCTCTCCTCCCTCGTACCTAAGAAAATATCTCTCGTTGTTTTCTGCTTCTTTCCTTTTTCTTGTCAGTTTCTCTTTCTGGTTCGAGAGGCTGAGATTCGTTGTGTTCGGCCCGAACTGCAAAAGCTAGAAAGTCAGAAGCCGCACGCCAAACATCGTCACGTGAAATCCTTTCCGAGAACTCCCACGAGCAGCACACGTTCCCGGTCCCGATCGACATTTTCCGGCGAAGGGAGTCGGCCGACGTGTCCCCGTTTTCATGCGGCCCTGTGATCTGTCGCCGATGATCGGGATAGTTAGTGGAATTCGCAAGCCACGACGGGCTTGGATGGTATACTTTTGTTGGCCTTTCAATTACGTCGTTGATTGTTGATTTTACTCGGCCGCTGCACCGAATTTTATGGGATTCTGCAACCGGTACGATCTAAGCAGCATTCGGCACAATTTGGTCCTGGAACTCATCTCCAATGACAAGTTTTAGGGACCGTATTCAATCTTCCGTCTAGTTGTGTAGTGGTGCCTGCATGTACGGATTTCTAGAATATTACACTTTCGGTCCTTGTAATTTTGTGACGTTCAACTTTAGTCCTTATGTTTGATTCTAGTTACAAAACCGGTCTTGATATTATTTTTCAATGAAAAATTAATTTCTTTAGTCACATTTTTATCCCAAAACCTTGTGAAAATTTAAATTAAAACCGAGTATTAATCGGCGATTCCTACGTTTACAAAAGTGTCTAATGCTATGAAAAGTCCAATTAAGATAAATTCCATCATATCTGCAATTTAACATCTTGAGTTTTGATACAGATCCACATTCAAGTGACCAGGCTACTTTTAGGAGGAAAAAAAATAGAAAACCTTTTAATATTCCAACCGCAGTTTTAACTCACCATTTTATAGGCAAAATATTTTAGATTGGTTAAATTGGTCTTCAATCTACAGGATCATCAAAATGTTTGCATCATCTTCACTAAACCCATCAAATGGGTGGATCGGGTTAGGTTTGGATTGGGATGAAAATGGTCCGACTCAAATTAACCCATTTCATTCGTTTTGATCAATTTTCATATAATACAAATCTAGTGACATATATTTAATTCGACCCGACTCAATCCAGCCCGTACTGCTAAAATACTTATATATTTAATCCAATTTAATAAAACTCATACCCAAACCGAATTGAGAGTGCGGAGTGGTAAGCACGAGATCAAGTGAGGGTGAGAAAGATTGAAGAGAATGTTATAAAAGTGGGTTGAGTCTAAATAAATTGTAAACCCATTTAAAGTCCATATCGTTTTGGGCTTTGCCAATCTAAACCTATTTGTGACCTTTATACTAAATATAACTATTACATATAACAACTTAGCTCATTAAATATGTATTAAGAAATTGGTTTATGACTCATTTTAACAAGTATGCTTCTTGACTGTAGAGAATTGTTCATGTTGCGAGGAGGTAGTTAGTATGGAGTATCAATTCAAGTTAGAGTGGAATTAGTAAAAGTGGCACTTGCTCATTGGCATGGAGACATGAACAATTCACATATAGACTAATATTCATTGTAAAAGCAAAATATATGGACTAATTTGACACAGCTCACATATGCATATGCATGTGCGAGCTCCAGTCTTAGGCATGCTCACCTTAATGCAAACGTCATTTTGCATTAACATACTTCAACTTGAATTTTCACATTGTTGCAATGCATCTGGAGTTATGCACAACAATAATCATCAATTTGCATTGTGTTTTTATTGCCCAAAGCCCGCTGGCACTCATAATCTCTATCACGCTTATCAGATCAGCTATCTATTCTTCTATCACTCAAAATAAGTATTAATTATGAGAATTCTTTTTTTAAATATGTCGAAAAAAGGATATCGGAATAGACTGGAAGCCTACCAATCAATCATCGCACGCCACTTTGTTAGGACGTGCAGCAATTGAGGCGGCTTAGCCGCGACGGCGACGGCACAAAAATTAGGACCGTCTCTTGGCAGGCGATTTAGCATTTGAGAGCGATTGCACATGAACTTGCCCTCGAATTGGGAGGATCTACATCTGGTAATTGACGGAACGGGGGAGAGCCCTTTGCCCGAGGAATTGCGCACTTGCCATGTGGAACCATTGTCAAGCGTTGTTCACGTGCGGCAAATGGCGAAGAGGCAAAAGAACCTCGTTGAACATCAGGCGTTGCCTTCGTTTCTGTAGTTAATAATGGTCATGCTCAAGCTCATGCTCGCACGTTAGTCCTTGAATTTCAACAAACATTTAGCGTGCGTTCCAGCTCTTGAACGTATTCCATTTCGCGAGCGATTCATCCGAATTTTCGTAGCATTTTTCCCTTTCCTCTTTTCTGCATCCTTTTTGACTTTCGATCTGTCACTGGGTTTTCGCGCAACCAAAACGAAGATGTAATACATCAACCGGTAACTATCGAGGGCTTCATTATATCATGGTAATCAGGCCTCGCCTGATAACATGAGCAAGATAACTGAACACCTCGAGCCAGCGACATAACATGTTGCAATCAATTTAGGAAATGCTTATACCCCAATCAAAATTCTCCATAAGCTATATGAAATTGGGCATTACTATGGTATCTCCGTTGTGATCGTAAATCGTCACCACGTGTTGTCGTGTAGATTGTGTTATGATATCACAGCAACCGAGTATAAGAGAGTCGAAGAAAAAACCGGGGCATGACATGTCAGCATACCTTAAAATATCGCATGTGAAATTGTGTTGCAGTAAGACGCGCTGCATTTTGGAAATTTAATCGCGTGGTTAGACGAGGGCAATAGAAGGTAAATGTCTTGCATTTCTTTAGATCACGTGAAAGTAATTATTTATAAAAAAAACTGGTTTGCCTCATTCCAATTTCCGCCTCCTCCAAAAGTGGGAAATTAAAGACAAGAAAACTTTCCAATTTTAGTAACCGTTCCAAAAGCAAAAGCATGTGAATTGTGATAATTTCCGAAAAAAATCATTTTCATGTTTCTTTTCAGTTTTTTCCCCGCACATGCTCCGCTCGCTCGCTCGCTCGTGTTCCACGTGCGCTTTTACATGGTCGCCGATGTTTTCTGTTCGTACGTTTCTTTTCGTGCTCTGCTACGTCGAATCACTTAAAAAACGAAAAATAAAAGAAATAACCCAAAAAAAAATGAAAAAAATGGGAGAAAAAAATATAATTCCACTATAAAAACCGCTACGATTTGCCACTGCCCTTCTTCTTCGTCGCGTCCTCCTCCTCCTCCTCCTTCTCATCTCCGTGCAGTTATGGCGTTTGTTCTTACATCCTCAATCTGACAAGATCTTGAGCGAGAGCGCGCCAATCGCCGTGGTTTCGATTACGGCTTTTGCCATGGGGAAGAACTGCAACCTGGATCTTCACCTCCTCTCTTCCATCTCTTCTTCTTCTTCTTCTTCTTATGACGAGAGCTCATCAACGTGCGTCCCTTCTCCCTCCCTCCCTCTCTCTCTCTCTCTCTCTATGCGGGTTCATCGTCGTGTTTCTTTGGTCTGCTTGTTCGTTGATTATCGGTGATTATCGATGTTGATGTGATTTCTGTGTAATTTGCATGTAAGCTCATTAGGATGCACATGGTTATGTGAATGCATGCAGGACTGAGCAATCGCACGTAAATCAGCAACAGCTCGCCATTTTTTACAAGGGGCGAGTCCGTCCCTTTGACTTAACAGAGTTTCAGGTAAATCAATTTAAATTCTCGAATGGAAGTCCATTGCAATGCCCATGTTTCTCAGAAAATTCGAAAAGGAAAGAAGCATATGATATCGGCATATATGCACAGATCCACATACTTTGTGTACAGATTTTCAGGACACGTGAGATGACGCATAGTGAATTCTCGTTCACTCTTGATCGTTTTACCATTCACGAATGATTTCGTCCTTGGAAGCCATATATGTTGCCTTTTTTTTCCACCTTAATCTTTGATTTAAGGTTATTGGGTGCACTTGCAAATCCAAACACCTGAATTCTTGGATCCCCGATCCCACGTGGGATCCACATTATTCGAGGGTCAGCATGAATTGGGTGCACAAACGCGTGCTCGGCTTGTGCCGGAGTTTTCCCTAATCTTCAGATTCTGTTGAACCCCGAATCGTGATCGTTCTCTCTCTTTTGTATAATCCCATCATGGCACAGCTTCATGCATTTCAGAAGCAGCAAAGATGAGGGCAATTAGTGATTTTGAGTGGAAGGAGAAAGATCAACACTCATGTTCTTACCAAAAAAAAAAAAGATCAACACTCATGTTCTTACCAAAAAAAAAAAAGATCAACACTCCTGCATCTTCCCTTTGTTTCTGCTGATGCAGGCAAGAGCCATCATTTGGCTTGCAAGCCGAGAAGTGGAATCAAAAGCTGGTTCATCTCCGCCATTGAAGAAGACCCAGCTGTGGAGTCCCTCATCTTCAGGCCTGTCAATGAAGAGATCGCTGCAGAGATTCCTCCAGGAAAGAAGGAAGAGGGCTCGAGCCATGTCTCCTTATATCAGCCATTAACCACCCTTTGTTTGACTCATGATATTGTACTATTGTCCCCTTAACAACTAAAATTGGCACTGTTGATTAGTGCTTGTGGGGGAAATTTATCAACAAAAATATTCGAGATTAAAGTGATTGTATGCTTAATTTCGCATCCTATGCATTACGAGCAGTTTTCTTTCTTCTTGTATCTCCTCTAGATTTGGCAATGATATATTTGTTAGAAATTTCGTGTGAATGCCTAATTTGAATATCGAATGGAACAAAAACAAGTAACTATCATATTAAGGCGTGTAACCTTTTTCCATTCCGTTCCAATCAAGTTTTTGTTGTTATCTCAACTTAATCGAATGTGGGTGAACAGACGTGACGATTGGATGATGTCACATTAGTTTAATACGTTGATGTCCTATTGTAGATACACATTCGATAGTTTAATATGTTGGCACCCAATTCTAGTTTGGATCAAGTTGGCTGCTATTTAGACATGGTTCTCTAACTTATGCTTGATTCATCTCAATTTACCAAGACGACATAAGATGTCACATGCATCAAGAGTTTGCAGTACCCGATACCTAATCGTGTGCTTTCTATTGATGACATTGGAAATAGTCTCATGAAGTTATGAGACAAGCACCCCTATGCTTTTATGTACGAATATAGTCTATTTGAGTTTAGATCGCTGAGCAACAGATGCAATGCTTTAGGGCATTCTCTGTTAGTGGTCTGCCCTAGGAATCAATCAAGGTTGATACTCTAATATTAGTTGTGGATTAGGTTGTGTCGGAATATCGACCTTCACTATACTTAGGTAGTTATAATGTTTTGCTAGAGACCGCTTATGACTTGTGGGCCAAAAAGGGTTTTGAGCACACTGCTAATGTTTAGTGAACCTACAGGGTCGCACACAAAAAGCGAACTGAATTAATATTTTCTGTGCGTCGGAATCTACTTAAAATAAGAAGTAGATTTTTAATTTATTCTCATATTCAACTTATCTACGCGGTTGTGCACGTTATGAGATAACGATTAAAGGTGGACGATTTGGCGGGCCCAAATCGCCTGGCCCACTTCTTTTAATTCCGCTAGATAATGAGGTTGTATAAATAGATAGAGAATCGTTCTCTGTCTAGGGTTTTTATTTTTTCGACAGAGTATCGAAAATCAAAAGGCGTTAAAGAAAAAGAACTTCACGATCTTTAGCTAGCACTTGGATCGTCGGAGACTTTTGTTCGCGCGTGTGGATACCGGTAGAGGCGCAACACTTGGGGCGCTAATCCAGACACAATTTAACTGCTAATTTTCGTTCGATTTGCAAAAGGTACGTATCGAACTTTTATCTCGATTTTAATATACACATGGATCCTGTCTAGGGTTCTATATTCCGCTGCGTTGTTTTTCGTTGATGAACCCTACATTCTCAACCACTAATCCGACTGGCAATTCAAATCTGAAAGGCAAATAGTCAAATTTAAAATGGTAAAAGGTCGAAAAGCCGAACCTCGTTCTCGACTCGGCCCTATCCGAATCCGCCCAGTTTGAGCAGTTATATCCGTAATGCACTAGTAATATATACTTATTACTTACGTTTAAGGAAAATGACACAAATAGTCCATAAACTTTGGTTTAAAGTGCAAGTTGGTTCATGAACTTTTAATTTGTTCTATATAGTTCATAAATTTTAGCCTAATATTCAATGTAGTTCTTGAGCTTTTAATTTATTTAATATGATCTCTAGACTTTTGATATATGTTCAATTTAGTCTATGAATTATATGAAAATGTTCAATGTAGTCTTTCCATTAATTCAAGTACAGGCACTACATTGAACATATTAATATAGTTCAAGGGCTAAATTGAATATATACCAAAAGTCCAGGGATCACATTAAATAAATTAAAAGTTTATGGTTGAACATATTAATATAGTTCAGGGACTAAATTGAACATGTACCAAAAGTCTAGGGACCACATTGAATAAATTAAAAGTTCAGGGACAACATTGAATATTAGACTAAAGTTCAGGGATTACATTGAACAAATTAACAATTCGAGGATTAAATTGCACATTGGATCAAAGTTCATGGACTGTTTGTGTCATTATCGCTGAGCTACAGACTCAATGCTTTAGGGGCATTCTCAACCACTAATCCGATAGGCGATTCAAACCCGAAAGGCAAATAGTCAAAGTAGAAATGGTAAAAGGTCGAAAAGCCGAACCTCGGTCTAGACTTGGCCCTATCCAAATCCGCCCATTTTGAGCAGTTATATTCACAATGCACTGGTAATACTTATTACATACGTTTAAGATAGTCAGACCATACCTTTGATGGGCTTATCCTTCCCACTCATAATTAGTAACCATCAAATTGGACAGGATGCTGCTGATTGGTGGCATGATGGTAATAATGTCGAAAGTGCGGGCGGGTTTTGTTTTCCAACATCGGATTCGGGGCGGCCCAAATGAATTGCGGATCTCAGCCCTCCTCAGGGCCCACAGCCCGTTTCAGGATTCGGACCTTCTTCGGTGTATACAATGAAAAGCCACCGGCGATCGCCCCTTCCTTCCTCTGTCGAGGCCGCGAAAGATCAAGAGCACGCACGGGCGTGGCGCACGACGGCGCTCTACAGGGCAATGTCCGGAGGCATGGAGGAAGAAGATGGGGCGGAGCGGCTTCGCCAGCGCAAGCTCGAGGAAGCTCTCGAAGCCAAGTCTCTCCGGCGCATCATCAGCGCCTTTCTCAAGTACGCACACACACTCTCTCTCTCGGTGTGTCTATCTCTCCGTGCTAAATTTCCCGATTTTTTTCTTTCTTTTATGCTTCTTTTGGGTACCCATTTTTCCAGAATTGCGAGATTCAGCTTCTGTGGGTTCATGTAAGGAAGGGGCAGTTGGATTTTCATTTTGCACATCTGTATGTCTGTGACTGTGAGTGCGTGTTGATTCGAAGTTAATTTGCTCAAGCGGCAATAGCTGTGCCGAGATAGTTACACATAGGTAAATGAAGTTGGTCGATTAGCGGGAAAGTGCAGGTCTTGTATCTGATTTCCGCAAGAATTAGTTGGTTGATTGATTTGTCTGTTGGACTGAAGGATGCATGAAAGGAGGGAAAAAAAGAAAAACTTCACTGATGAATCCTTTGAAAGAAAAGTGTGTGGGGGGCGGGGGGGAGTTTTTTTCTCGGGCACAGGAGTGATTTGGCGAAAAAGCATGTGGGAGTACCGGGGTGGTGAAGATGTTAGTTCTGGATTAGCTTTTTCGGTGAAAGAGTTTATAGTTTCTTTTTTCCCACGTTCTGCTATATAATGGCATTACCGTTATGATTATTTTTTGTTTCTAGTTGAACCCGGAGATGATAGGTTATATCGGTAACCAGTGCTCTTGGATGGTTATTAGTCACAAAACCGTCGAAAAAGCTGGTGGCAGAGCGCTTTTCTAGCTGTTGGCATGCAAAATATTCAATGCATTAGTTCTTTTCAGCTTTTCGAACATGTGATGAGGAAGCTTCACTGATGTTATAGTGGCTATGGAGATTCCCTTGTAGCTTGCTTTCAGAGCTTTAATTCATGGCACTTCTCAAAAATTGATGTTATATTTCATCGAGTTCTATTTCAATTTTGTTTTGTTGCCTTGATTATTCAAATTTTGAAGCCTTTTGTTTTAGGTGATACATTTCTTTGTTGGCATCATGCGAACCATTTTTCGGTTTTATCTTTATGTACTGCTGAACTATCTTCTTGTACAGTTATCCAGAAGCCGCAGAAGAAGATGTAAAACGATATGAAAGATCTTTCAGAAAGCTTCCTCCTGCTCATGAGGTACATAATAAATTTTGTTAAATTATTGTTGATTCTCCAGTTAATAAATGTTGATTCTCCAGTATGATATAGAGAGAGGTTTGTCTTCCAAACTTTGACAAAAATCAAGATTTTATTTGGCTTTGTGCTTCTTGCTCGTCACTTCCTTGGTGTACTCGCCAGCTACTAATCCATTAAGCACTCTTTAGATTTTCCTCCTATTAAATTGAGAGCATTTGGAAGAGAAAGATGTAGACGCCATGTGACTGGGATAAACATGATTGAGCAAGTACCGCTTTTGTCAGGTCAGACAGTCACATATCAAATCGGGTCTTGGCATCATGTCATCAGCCCAAGTTGATAAAGCTGTGTGTGAAGTGGTTATGAAGGTGTTTAATGGTAATATTTTTCTATGGGGGGGGGGGGGGGGGGGGGGGGGGGGAGTTGTTTTTAGCAAAGTGAGGGATTGATTGAACATTCTAGCAAAATGAAGTTTTTACAAAGAAGTCATTGCTATGGACTGTGGTGGTAAACTTTTGGGAGCTGGACCGTGATTTATGAAGAATCTGTAGATAAATTTCTGTTAATTTTATGCATGCCATGATAATGCAAACGACAAACCTCCGAACTGAGCTCTAGAACCTTTTTTTGTTGGTGGGGAAGACGATTGCCTTGGTATGTCTTCTATATAAGTTGAAGAGGGAAGCGAGTCTAGAATGTTCTGTTACCAGGAAAATACCAATGCTAATATCCTTGGTAATAATAAGCTGGTATTATTCTTGGCACAAGATTATTTATTGGCATTGAAGTTTTGCCATGATGAGGTTGTTTCATTTTGGATGAGGTGGGTATCAAATTCCCCTCGGAAGTTATTTTGAAATGGGGATGCTTAATCCTGGCTTCTAGTCTTCATCCCCCTCTGCACCTTTTGTAACCAAATAGATGGAAATTACAACATCCTGATGGTTGTGAACAGGTGCGTATGGAGTTTATAAGTAACTTTCTTCTAAATTGTGCCTCGACTAGGAAGATGTGATTACTGACCTTCACTGCCAGGTATTAAGTGGGGTAAGATCATGTGGCCTAGGACTGATTGTTCTACTAAATATGAGGTACACCCGGTGACAGTTTCCTCTCATCGGAACTGCATGATATAGAGTTAACACAAATGCAGGGACACAGTATGGGGATCTGTCAAGGCAGACCGGGTCAGACTCAAAAAGTTGTCCTTTGTCGGGCAAACCTGACAACAGTCTTGACTCTACAAGCGAGGTGCAAAAGGTCATCTTGAATTTGCTCTTGACAAAGGATATTATCCGGCAACCCCAGGAGAAAACCAGGACATACCAGGGGTTTGTCAACCCAGGACAGTAAGGGTGTGCATGGCAATGATTCTATGCCCGGGAACTGATTCTTCTAAAAAATGATTCTTTTTAATTCTGTGCTCGGGAACAATTTCTAAACATTTGAAGGTGTTTGGTAACTTGTCCAAAATTTTTATTTTTAGAATAGAAAAAGAATATAAATGCGTATGGTAACTACACAAAATTTCTTTTTATTAAAAATATTTTGAATTTTTTAATATTTCTTTTTTTTTCTTTCTTTCCCTTTCCTTCCTTGGCCATGGCTAGTTGCTAGCGCCAGCGACTGGCCACAGGCTAGAGCCGTTGACGGCATAGCAGCCCTTGCCTTTGCCCTCGCCGTTGGCACCCCGGCGACGGCGAGGTTGGCTCGCCATGGCTGGGCGAGGCCTTGTCGTTGCGGCCACGAGCCGCCCTCGCCGGCCACCGGTGAGGGCCGCGACGCCTTGGTCGGTGGCCGGCGGCAGATCGGGAAGAAAAAGAACAACAATCCAAAAAGGAAGAAGAAAATCAAGAAGAATTAGAAATGGAAAAATTGTTCCAGAATCAAGAATGTACTTTTTTTTTGCTTTTTGATTATGTTCCAAAACTAATTCTGGAAACAATTTTTTGCAAATTTGTGCTCGGGCACAAAAAATTTAACAAACGGATTTCTATTCCCAAACTGATTCTGGAAATAAAAGAACAAAAATTTTCACTATTTGGCGACTTGCCAAATGCCCCCTAACTAATCTTCTTCTTTCTATCCTGTGACTAGGACAAACCAGGAGAATGGTTGGAATAATGACCAAGGAACATGCAAACTTGAAAGGATAGGTCATTAACTTTAGGGAACCAATTATGTGAAGTTGAGGCTATGGAACCGTTCGGTGAAGCCGACAATACCTCTCTTCACATTACAATATTGAATCCTCAATCCTTTGTTTGCTTATTATTGGTGTAAATGTTTGTGTCGGTCATTGTGACAGAGATTTAGTGTATGATACTCCTCTTAGTTTTAACATTTAGAAGTTGCTTTTTTTCAATTCAAAGAACCATCAATTGCCTTTAGTCAACTTACGTTCTCTGAGGAAAAAGTTGTAAAAGCACTACCATCAGAGTGGGAAAAGAGTTGGCTGATGAAGTAAGAAGTAGTGTTTCATTTTGAATTATACATTCATGAAGAAGTTGTTTAAGCTGGTCAGCTGGCATGAATTTAGCTTATGCATGAAGCAGAGGAGAGTCATATTGATGTAGTTTTTATTCTGGTCCTCGTGTCGACTGCTGCTCATGGTGCTGAAAGCATAGATTCGTAAAGACTATGGACTATTGGTAAAGACTGTAATTTTTGGTTTGTCATGGACATAAACGATATTGGTAAGTGACCACCCGCCTGGGTGGCGCTGCTGGAGCGCGCACTCTTCCTCTCGCAAAAGGTTGAGTGTTCGAATCCCGGGCGCCGCAGGGTGACTTAACCGGTGGCACGTGTGTGGTGGCTAGCACGTGTCGCCTCCAGGTTTTACTCCCCGGCTGTCGGCCGTGCGGGGGTTCCCTGGGTTATCAACAAAAAAAAAAAAAAAAAAAAAAAAAAAACCGATATTGGTAAGTGAATTGCTTTGATGTTTTTCTCCCTGCTTAGTCTAACTTTCATCGTACTGATGATTCTTTGTCTTAATAGTGATGCATTAAGAATGTATTCTGCAGTCTTCTAAAATTGCCATTGTTTAAGCTCGACAAGTGCTTTCTTAATTTGTGTAGGAGAAAAAGTGATTGGCCTGTATTTTGAACAAGACACTGTTTACCCATTTTAGTTTTGTTGAGTGACTTGATAAAATGCACGAACCTTAATTCGTTAAATTTCTACAAATTTACTGATATTCTGTTTGACTAGTTTAATTGTAGAATTGTTTCACTACTTAAATGTGCTTTTGCAGGCATTGCTGTCACACTACCCTCAGAAGTTCCGAAGATTGAGACAGTGCGTTGCTTCGGCCTGTTTCTTGTGTTGACTTATTATGGGTTTTATTTCAATATGTTCAGTTTGTAGTTTCAATGCTCAAACACACTGCCCCTTAGTAGTGTCATCCTTCTTCAAGCTCTTTGAGATCTGCTTCTCCAAGTAGTCGTTCTAGTTCTTTTCAATGTTTTCCAGAGGTTTGCATTTCTTCTTTGTTGTCAAAGAGAAGGTATGTGAGTGATATCCAACCTAAATGAGTGTTGTAAGAGGAAATAGTGAAGATGAACACTATACATGGGGATCGTGGAATTCATACTAATTTCATTTTAGCATGTGCTAGTCATTCTTAAGTCAAATTCACTCATCTCGGTGTTGGAACAGTATAAATGTTATTCAACATGTCAAATTGATTCTCTCAAAACATGTCAATTGGTTCTTTCAAAACATGCCAATTGGTTCTTTCAAAACATGCCAATTGTTTATTTTTCCAGCCAAACATGTTGAGTCGCCAATATTTATCATTTAGCCCTTTGGACGTTGTCCTTGTGTTATGTTATTGTCCACTTGTACTCTAGTCTAGCCTTCAAGTATGTCCTAGGCAACACAATGCCGGATTTACTATACTATAACCACAATGATTAAGCCTTTTGAGTAAATATGGTCCCCTCCCCTTCAATAAACATAGGATAAGCACACTTGATTGTAGATGATTTTTCTTTTATGCTACTGTGACCTATTCAGTATATTTCCATACATCAGAAGCATCTTCACTTGGCAATTTGGAACTGACTGCTGTCATAGGGGTTTTATAGTTTCTTTTGGGTGATTTAACTTACAAATTTAGGCTCCGTTCGTTTGGCGGAAAATAGTGTTTTTGGAAAATGTTTTCCCGGAAGTCATTTTCCTGGAAAATGTTTTCCCGGAACATAATTTTCCGGTGTTCGGCAACCAATATGAAAAAGTTTTGGAAAATATTTTTTGCCGGTGGTGGCAGATGAGCGGCAACGGACGAGCGGCGGCCGGCGGCAGCGGCGGCTGGCGATCGGCGGCGGCCGGCGACTGGAGGGGGGAAGGAGGAGTTTGGTGGAAAATGATTTCCGCTTTCAGAAGCGGAAGTCATTTTCCATAGACTTAGGCTATTTTGTGAGGGGGGAAAGGAAAATGTTTTCCCACGGAAAACGTTTTCTGCCCCCCGAATACCGGAAAACCCGGAAAATATTTTCCGGGAGAATATTTTCCGCCAAACGAACGGAGCCTTAGAGAAAATGCAGATAGACAACTTTCTTGATATTGTGTAATACGCTGGTCCAAAATTGGCATCCTAGATAGAAGTGCTTTGCTTCTATTAATCTTTTCACCCAGATATACGTAGAATTTTTTTTTTTTTCAATTATGTAAAAGAGCCCAATAACCTTTTTGATTTATCTTTGAAACCTGTGCATATAGCATTTGAACTTAGGTTCCACACTACATGTCTCTGTTATAAAGTTAGATATCCATCTGGACTCTTGCTTGCTGCTAATGCATGCCAGAGGTTTTGACAGTTTCTTTGGTTGGTTTTTACGATCCTGGGGATGTGCTATCTTGGATAAGCTGCATTTGGATATTAATATTGATAGTTAGTTAGATTATCATGGGCATATTTAAAGGTAGTATTTGATTGAGTTTCTCAATGATACAGGTGCATCTCAGCAAATTCATACTTCATTTTCAGCATGCTTCAGGTATGTTGCAGCTTATCCATGCCATAATATTTTTCCATAAGTTCGTTCTTGATTCTTTCTCTCCAATCATGATAATGGATCCTTTTATGCTATTGCTGACCCGGCCAAAAATGAGCCCTTGTGAGGCTATTGAGGTGACTTGCGCTGACCTTAAGGGTTAAGGGGGTGGGGTGAGGGTTCGTTGTCTAATCTTTGGTTGGTCAAACTAGTTATTTGTGACTTCTATGCCATGCAAGTTTGATATGTTCTATTAACTAAAATCGACTATGCTCCCCCCCCCCCCCCAAAGAAAAAAAAAAAAAGAAGGAAAAGAAAATCTGTAAGCAACAGCACGTGTATTAATTGTAATATAGGGCCTATTTTATCACTTTTTCCAAACTCACTGGCCACTTTGCCTTCCTCAAGTGCTTTCAATTGCTCCAGGTAATCTACAAATCTAGAGCCACGGTAACCTCACAGGGACCAGGCACCTAGGAAATTCAAGCTACTCCAGCTTATCTGTATCTTTCAAGTTTCTTTGAATTTATGATCCCTCAGCCAGATCGGTTCTGCTGTTGATATTTGACAACTGGACTGATGACACCCTTAACTAGCAGGACCATAAAACATCTAAAGCAACATTCGAAGTATGGGTCTATGGTTCTGAGGTTCTTATGTGGTTCTCTGGTTTTTTAAGGACACATTCATCAAATTGATTTCCAATTTAAGCTCTTCAAATCTCGACTTTACCTCAATTCTAGAATTATGAAATTGGTTAAAAAAAGGATTTGAAGTGCTTGAAATCAGTCAACTGCATTCCTTTTTTATACAATCATTCATTATCATCAGAACTGTTTCTAATGAATTATGCAAAAGAAGTACTGGAAATGAGCTCCAGGGCAAGTGCTATGATTCTTGAGTTGTTAAACTCAACTGAATTTGAGTCTCTTTTTGAGACATTGATCATCTACTTGGCACCATTGGCTACATATCAATATTTGGCATCATGTTGTGCAATTTAAAGTTTAACGCTTGCTTTCTTTGCAGGCATTTGAACCCCCAATTGATTTGAGCCAAGAGATTGATATTTGTGAACACTCAGATCATGAAAACATGCAAAATGGTGACCTCTTCTCATCAGAGAGGAACATTTGCTCAAGTCAGACTGCTTTCAGCAGCGGAAGTTTGTTGTCATCTGCATGCGAAGCTGCTTCTGCAGATGGTGACAATGCAAAATACAAAGCAGAAGAAAAGACTAACAATAAGGTCCATCAACTTTCATGAGTAACAGTGATTGTTCTGTAGCTGTTGTGTCCCGACTTCAATTGTGCTTTCTCATTACAAACTAACCTGACTTCTCTCGATGCTTTGCAGGAGCTTGCAAGCAGAGGACACCATGACTCCACTGCGAGGAATTCTTGTGGTTGCTCAGAGTTCCACGAACAGAGAAGAGAAAGTGATGGGAATAGTCTTGCCGACACTAATAAAGATGTAAGCTCGCTAATCACCTCCAATGGGGCAAATGCAAGTGCCCCACAGAGATGGGGAGAAAGAAAGAAGAGAAAAGCTATCAGGCCTCATGCGGCTGGATCTCTGTTCGTTGAATGATAGTGCATCCTGGCACTTGTGTTTCCATAAGAATTTTCAAAGCCTTAGTAGAGTTGTCCAAAACTAAAATGCATTTTATGCAAGATGGTTACTTCTTTGTTGCTCACAACTTCAGGTTTCTTCCTCTTCTTGCGACTGGTTAGATCCTTCATTGCAGTTGCATGTCCCTTTGGTTGACGTTGATAAGGTATGTATCATTCTGATTTTACTTTTACATTGGTTTGTCATCTATTTAAGAATGGTGGTTTTTCCCCTTGGGTCGCATTGCTTTCTATTGTACATGTATAATTGGAAACATGCAAATGCTTGGGTTGCTGCAGGAGCTTCGAATTAGAATGTTAAAAGGGTTGGCTTGATCATACCCTCAGTGTCTGTAAATCGTGGTTCTTTAATGCCATGGAAGACATGCACAAGAGGCAAGGAAGCCATGGGTGACATGTCCCATGTGTAGATTATGAGTTTTGGATCAGTGGTTGGTCCTTAATTGACCAATGGCTATGGTAAATTGGATTTGTAGGAAATTCATGTGGAGAGGAGGTTCCCTGATATAGCATCAGGAGATTTTATTTAGTTGTTACATTGTTATTATCATTGTCATAACTTCTTCAAGCTCAAGAGCCTTGCATGCAAAACTTGTGGCATGCAAAACTTGTGGCATGCAAAGTGGATTGAGAATTTCAGTTAATAATCGATAATGTCCTATTCCTTGAGGGTAGCGTGAATTGGGATTCGGGAAGCGTAAAAGTCCACTTGCCATGAGAAGACTGTGTGTTAGAATTCTGATATTAATGCTTCATTACAGCTACTACTGGTCTCGATAGCCACAACGGGCATCAATTAGTGGATGGATCTGGCTTAGCCAATGGCCAATCATGTCTAATTAGCCATGTCAATCAGAGATCTTAGAGTTGCTGAAAGCTTAGCAGCAGCCCAACCTTGTATTAATGCTTCTGCTCATAACACAGCAAAGGTTAATGGGTCATTTTTACTCTTGGTCAGTGCCCAGATTTTTGGCAGCTTTAAGTAATTTAAATGCTGGTGACTCAGTAATATAGTACCTTTGTGAGGTATCTTGGTGTATGTATGACGACATCTTGGATTTGCTGTACTTCTTGCTGTTATATATGATCTTGAGGTCAATTCTAGCTATTTTTAATGGACTGGAGGGTGGTTTAGTTCCGTGTTCTATATTGCATATTCTTTCAGTTAATTGCCGAATTCTTCAAATGGATGAATTATGGTCGGCACCGTATTTAAGGGGGCTCACATTGTGCATCAACATGATGATGTTGGTGAGGGTGAAGGAATTAGAAGTTGCAACATGATGTGTGTAACTAGTGATGAATTTACTGCATATCTGTATCGCCTTTCGCCTTTGAAATAATCCTTTTCAAAATTTTAACAGGTCCGTTGTATAATAAGGAACATTGTTAGAGACTGGGCAGCAGAGGTATCTTGTAATTTGATCTTCTTATTTAAAATATTGCAAGTCCAATTGTTACTGAATTGTAGTATTTTTCCTGTAATTTCTTTCTCACATAGGGGCAGAAAGAACGTGATCAATGCTTCAAGCCTATTTTGGAAGAGCTTGATGCCCTTTTCCCCAATCGCTCCAGGGAAAGGTATACAGAATTTAGTTTCCTTCTTGTTTTATCAGTTTTCCAAAGGCTTTTAAATCTCTTTGGCCACATAATAGTTAAGTTGTTGATTTATTACTCTCTGGGAGAGATGCTGTAATGAGAAAATGCTGACAAGAGAAGAATTTCCTCATACAGCCCTCCTTCTTGTTTAGTTCCTGGGGCTGGACTTGGGCGGTTGGCTTTGGAGATATCATCTCTAGGTATGTCAAGATGTCAGCCTTCGATAGTTTTTTTCGGTTGCTTTTTCCGTTTTGCCTTATCATTTCTCTTCTGAGAGACAGGTTTCATAAGTCAGGGAAATGAATTTTCGTACTACATGATGATATGCTCGAGTTTCATTCTAAATCAGTAAGAGTCTTTGTGCAATTTGTGCCAAAGTTCCATGCATTCTTAAGATTAACAAGACATCTTCTGTTTTGTTGGCCTCACTGCTCCAATTTTCTGCTGAAATTGTTAGAACTCAAGCTGCTGATGAGTGGACAATATATCCCTGGATCCATAGCAATTGCAATTCACTTTCAGACAGTGACCAACTTCGGCCAGTGTCAATTCCAGATATTCATCCAGCGAGGTATCACTTTGCTGGGCACTTGCTTTTTTCTGTCGGCTACTGGCTCTAGATGCTAGAGAAAGTTCAGTCATGCGGTTTTTTTTAGGAATTAGATACATTTGGTATCGATTCATTTCCTATGAACAGGTATGGCGTGGCTTGAACTAGATAGAATAACTACTTGAGTTTAGGGTCAGAGGAAAAGTTTGTAAGTTCTAATAACGTGAAAAAGAAGAGCTTGCTTCATTGTCACGAGTAAATATCTGAAAGCTTGTGAACCCCAAAGCATGTCGGGGAAAATTGCCCGTCGGTTGCCAAATAAACATTTTTCACTATCTACATCCTGGGTTTCATGTGATGGTGATAGTTTAGTAGGTTATAGGTTTATCCAGATATGACGTCAGTTATGCTTATCTACATTGAAAATTTTATGTTGGATGCTAATCGACATCTCTCCATTAACATAAATGTTACTTCTCCACGTGGTTCTTCCTAGTTATATTCATGTTGAAATGATGTTATGACATTAGTCTTTGTTTCTCTACTTCAAAAAACTCTGTTCCATATGTCAAATCAGTAGATGTGAGAACTAATGCTTGCGCTGTTTCTTCACTGAGAGGACACTGTGATCAAGAACAAGAGGTCATCCTTCTTCATTCTGGAGGTCTTTCTGAGTGTATACTTAGCTGCAAACTTGTGCGACGATTATGTCTAGTTAAATCTTAAGTGTTTCAATAAAGTTGTCTAGTGATTGATAACCTATCTTATTATAGGTTCTTGGAAACTATTGGCTCTATTATATTATACAGCAATTAACATAAAGAATATTAGTAGGAATCCGCTTAATAATTAGGTGACAATTGAAACGTTCTCTCAAAGTTTTTATCTCTAGGTAAAATGAGAGTTCTGTCTGATTTGATGTTATAAGAGGTAATCTGTGGTTAGGCTGAGCAGTCACGAAGGCTGCTTCTGACTTTCTCCTGGAGGTACATGTTGAACAAGGGGTTATAGGCTAATTTAGGCTGAGTGATTACTGGGATCATCAGCGTTTCCATAACTGCTTTGAGCAGGCCAGATCATATGAAAAGTGATGATTCACCCAGGGAGTTTAAAATATGATGTTCGTCATCGTGACATTATCTGCAAACATTAGTGAGGGATAATGGTAAGGCTGAACTTCAAATATGCATTGTCTGAGAATTCTGTCCTCAGCTTGTCAATTTGCGCATGTCGAATGATAATATTTATGTGCCAGTATCTTAGAGTTTTGTTTTTTATGTAACAGTTTGGAATCAAATTATCCACACTGGCAAGGATAACTTGATCCACTGAAATGTAATATGTTACAACTTTGTGGATTTGCTCCACTTCTAGTTCTATGAGGAAAATTCCAATACATATCATTATTGTTACCTAATTCTCCTTGTATAGCTATTGATGATTAATTGCGCTCTCTGGTAGGTAGAAGTTTCTGAAAGAGCAGAGCTAATCTTATAGCTTTGTCCCCCAATTTATCCCCTAAGTTGGCTTTTAAATGGAAAAATATTGTGTTGAATCCTTGGCCATCTAATATGCGTTCCAAGACATGGTTCGTCTCATGCTTATCATGGAGTACTTCCTTGGACCAGTGCAGGGATAACAGAAGGATTCTCCATGTGCGGTGGTGATTTTGTTGAGGTTTACAGTGACCCCTGCCAAGTAGGTAGGAGAAACAGAATTGAACTTGGTCCTGTCTATTTGTTATTCTGTGTGGTAGATAATGAGATCGGAAATGAACTTGCTCTATGTTTGCATCCTCTTCTTCCATTTTATTTGAAGCATGTTGATCTTCCTATTGACTTCACTCTGAAACCTTTATGGAACATGCAGGAATTTGGGATTCAGTTGTAACATGCTTTTTTATTGATACGGCGCATAACATTGTCGAATACATTGAAATCATATCGAAAATTCTCAAAGATGGGGGAGTAAGCTCTCAAATACTTAGGATAATGACTTTCTTTTTTTCCCTTTGATCATTTCCTTGGATCTTCCTATTGGATTTCTGATGGAATTTCAAAATACATGACTTCCAGGTGTGGATTAATTTGGGACCTCTTCTATATCACTTTGCTGACATGTGTGGAGAAGACGTAAGTTCTCATTTGTTACACGAGTTTTAGTGATTTATCACATGGTTTAAGTAAGGATGGCTCAAAATGTCGGTTTCATTTTTCCCTTCCCTTTCTTATACTTTTGAACTTCTCGCATCTACGTAATGCAACCGCAGGAGATGTCCATTGAGTTGAGCTTGGAGGATGTAAAAAGGGTTGCTTTGCACTACAGTTTCGTATTTGAGGTAATTTAGGCTAACATTTCACTTGCAACCATCTAACATCTATTCTATTTATTGGTTGTGTATAAAGTCATCTCTCATGTTTCTTGAATGCAGAATGAGAAAACCATAGAGACAACTTACACCACAAATCCTAGGGCAATGATGCAGGTGAGCTTCTTAACCCTTGCTTAAATCTCTTCATCTGTTAATATGTTTGGCTATTTTTTTATCGGTTTACTTATAATCTTGATATTATCGGTTTTCTTAGAAAGTGTCTTTGAACACTCTTTATGTAAGAGTGCCATTCATAGTTATAAATGGGCATGGTTGCTTTTAGCAGTTCGAGATGGTGATTTGGAACGCTAAGGGCGCGTTTGGCAACCAGCCAAACAGTAACTATTTTTATTCTTTTGTTCTCAAAATCAGTTTTAGAACAGAAATCCGTTTGGTAAATTTTTTGTTTCCAGGCATAAATTTTTGCAAATTTATTCCCAGAATCAATTTTAGAACATAATCAAGAAGCAAACAAAAAATTGCTTCTTGATTATGGGAACAAGAATCAGAAATGAAATTTTTTTTTTTTTTTTCTTCTTCTTCTTCTTAGCCTGTGGTCGGCAACAGCATTGCGACCATCGCCGGATTTGATGAGGGCGGTGGTGAGGGTCCAACCCCCTTCAGATTCGGCGAGGGTGGCGGCGAGGGTCCAGCCCTTGCCCAAGTTGCAAGCCACCCTCGCTGGAGCCAGCGAGGGCCATGACGCCCTCGCCAGCCTTGGCCTGTGATTGGGCTGGTCGCTAGCGCCGGCAACCTGGCCATGGCCAAGGAAGGGGAAGAAGAAAAAAGAAAAAAGAAAGAAATATTAAAAAAATCAAAATATTATTAATAAAAAGAAATTTTATGTAGTTACCAAACATATTTATGTTCTTTTTCTATTGCAAGAATAGAAATTTGGGTAATTATCAAATACCTTTAAATGCTTAGATATTGTTTCCCGGCACGAAATAAAAAAAAATTATTTGTGAATAGAATCATCAGAACACATTTAGGGTGCTTGCCAAACGCACCCTAAATGAATTAGCAATTACAATGGAATTATTAAATGCTAACCTTTGCATATAGTCTAACTGACATCTTTGAGTTGGGTAGCTTGCAAGCCTTTTCCTCGAGACATGTTTCATGCTGATGGTTCTTTTGTCTATTGCAGAATTGGTATTACGCAGCTTTTTGGACGATGAGAAAGAAATCAACCGCTGCTGATGTTGTATCATCATAATCGTTTATATGATTGCCAAAATAAACTTTTCCAGTTTTACCATCAGTGTTACCTCCATTTGACAGAAGCCGTGCTACTGTCTTTCAATTTATGCTATAGTATCTCTATGAAGACATGGTGTCGCCATCTGACTTGAATGCTTTTCATATTTCTGTTCGTTCTTACTTTAATGGACCTGTGACAATAGATTTTATTAATCTGTATTAAAATCCGCTTTGCTTTATAGATCCTTGTGTTTTTGGATTTTGGCATGCGGATACAAAAGGGTGATTTCGGCACCAAAGCTGAAGATGGCTGTTTCGCATTGTTATAGGGTTCCTGGTAACATAGAGAATTAATTTAAAATGCGAACTACTCTTCGAGAACGGTCTGTACCCTGAAAGATATAATGCTGGCTATGCCGATTGGCAGCCTCTTCCTAGTTTCTGCTATTTAGAGCCAAACTTAAGTTCGACAAAAATAAAGCTTCGGGCAAGTGAATACAAACCAGATAAGAGGTTGGGGAAAGATCTATGTGCAAAATCGTTGATATGAATCAAATGAAAGCAAATCATGAATACAATACATGTAGCAGTCTCGTGCTGAGGTGAGGGCCACGATCGCCGGAGGTAAAATTCAGACCTCGGTCACACACTTGAGAGTTTACTCCGCTCTAAACCTTAGTCTACTATTGCTGGGAAGGAACAACATAAGCTGAATGCAACGCCAGACACTGAACCACGGACAAATTTGTGCGACTACCGAGATGTTCATCAGTTGGGAACATTACAGAGCTAAAAAATAAAGCAGCCGACATAGCACGTTAATAGGAGAGTGGTGAGCTGTTGCCCAAGACTACCATGTACATGTTAAACATTCAGTATCCACTACAATTCAACTTTCCTCCCGGACTTTAACAACATGGAGCAGCAAAATATAGCTCCTCAAGAGGAAACCAGGACACCACTTAACCCCCATCAAGAACCTTCCTTCTTAATGCACATTCATCCATACGATCATGGAAATGACAACACTAATCCTGTTTTAATTGAACAGTAAAGGGCGAAAAATCATAAAAAGGGAAGAGAAGAAAGAAGAAGGGAATAGAGCTGTTTCCTAGGATTTACTACAATCGAGGACTGCATGTTTTTTTTCCCCCTAGCATCCCTTTATCCACATGACTGAGTAACCGAGGGAAGCTTCTCAAAAGCAGCTAGATTCTGCAAAAGTTTCTTGATGACACCTGCAACCGCCACACCGTGTCTTACTACCCCCTCACGGACTCGGAGTTTGTTTGGCTGCTCCCACCGCCCATGCGTGCATTAAATGCATTTATGGGCATGGATCGTTGAGCAAAGTCCAACAAGAGCTTACGCTGGTTCTCGTCGGTGTGCGGGAGACTAGCACGCAAAAGCTCCACAGGCATTTCCCGGTTTATTGCTCTGGCTGCCTCCGTACCAATGATTTCCGAGCTAACTTGGGTCTGGGTCAAGATTGACTGAGCTATAGTTTCATATTTTGTGAGGCAGTATTTTGTGAGGAGAGCAAAGAACTCATTGAAGGAAGCTTGCCAGAGGGAACGATTGGGCATGCTACAGCTCTTTGGGGCATGGGGACCGGTCAAAAGGTCGGTCGCCCTTTCAAGAACGGATTTCAGAATCACAGATGCCCCATCTCCAGCTGTGCTTCCAAGGGGCCGAAGTGGTGGCTGCTCAGATGAACAAACAACAGCAACAAGACATGCGCTCAGCGCACGAAGGTCCATTCCACTGACACACCTTGAAACAGTATTGGCTAAATTCATGGTTGCCTCAGCTGCTCCAGGATCCGAAGGAAGGCCACCATAAAGAAACCTCAAGTGGCGGAAAATGGTCATGCATACAATCCTAGCGAGCTCACTACCTGGGAAGAGAAGCTGGAGGTACCTGGATAGGAGCTTCCTGCCCTTAGGGATGGAAACCAACCGAAGAAAGACAATGTCGTCCTTCGGGCCCAGCCCAACTGTGTGTCCACTTTTGCCCAGTGGGTCCACAAGCTGGAGTGATGCAGCTAGACCTTCCAGAAGAATCTGCCGCTTCCGCCTCAACTGGGTTCCACCGTCTTGGGGCTGAGTAAACTGCAAGAGGCGATCAATGTCATCAACATCAAGGAGGACACAGAGGCTGTCCTCGATGGTAATTCTGGCAGCAAGCATCGGTTCCTGTTCCAGAGGCTTCTCGACAACCTTCTGCTCAGAGTTGCCATCAGCAGAATTAGGCAGGGAATCAACCTCGAGGAGGGGGCGAGGCCTACGAACAGAAGATAATGGAACCCTCCCAACAGCATCAGCAGTGAGATGAGAATGCTGTTCCGAAGAACTATTGCGAGATCGAGAAGGGAGTTCTCTAAGATGGGAAGGACAAAAACGCTGCTTCGATCTTGACCCGGAAGATTTACTGGCAAGACGTGCTTGGTGGTAATAATCATCTATGTAAGGATCATTGCTGTGGGTTGCAGCATGCTGCATTTTAAGAATACTTTCAATCTCCTCAGAAGTCATATACTTGGACCTGAACTGTATAGAAATGGTATCACTTTTCTGGCTACTGAGATCGGATCCTTGTTGAGAAAAGCGTACACTCTGTTTCCCTCTTTGTGATGATTTGGGTCTGTGATCTCTAACATCAGACAACCCTAGAATCATTTTATGCGAAGGTGAAGGATGAGTACTGTAGAGTGGGGAATGCAGGGCAGTATAATGGGCCAAAGATGACTGAAGGGAATGGAGCCTTTGATGTTGGAGCTGCTGATGAGGTGACATCAGATGTGGGGAAATAAACCCATTTTGATGAGATAATTGTTGTTGTAGCATTATGTTTTTCAAGATTCCAGACTGACTACCATGAAGTACGCCAGCTTGGTTGACCCAGTGGCTTTGTGACCTGTTACTAAAAGGAAGGCCAGAAGGGGTGAATTGAGGCACATTATTACCATATTCAAGTCCATGGGATAAACCAGCAACCTGAAGATTGTTGTTAGATAAGGGAGAGAAGATTGGTGCAGAGAAAGGCAACTGCAATCCACCAGTTAAAGAGGGCATGTTTGGGTTTTGAGGTGAAGCCTGCTGAGATCTGCTCCCGGGAGGAGGGAATGATGTGAATGCCGATTTAGGCACCAGAATTGGTTCACTCGAGAAGTGATAGAGATGGGGTTGCTGCTGAGGATAGGAGGACGTTCTGTACAAAGGCTTTGAGTCTGCATAACGAGGAGAAGGTTGAGATGACCATCTCTTGCCTTCTTGAGCATTTTCTGCATCAAATGAATAAGGATCCAACCAGGTGGAAAATTCTCCATCTTGTGCCCAATCAGTGGCTGATGAACCTGCAAACGCAAAACATAGACAGATTCAGTTTCAGGAACATGAGAAACTTAGAAAAACTGTCGTTTCATAACATCCAGTTGTAGGTACTAGGTATGGCCCTTATCCTATATCTCCAAAACTACAGAAATGCATGATGCTTCTTCAGAAAAAAACAGGCAAAAAAACGCAAGTAAAGAAACTGATGGACAGGCAAACTAGGAACTAACTCCAGCATGTGACAGATGTGCGTGCACACGGAATCAACATGAATATGCATAGCAAATCAGGAAATGTTCAATATGGGAACACACGCAAACTAGCAGGAACCAATGCATCTTTCTAGTGCTTTTGGAAGCTAGAAAATTACAAACAATAATACAACAAACTTGAAACTAATTATTTCTAGTGACGTAATGTGATCCCTCCAAATTTTCTACAATAGTTCACGCAGCAAGCTCGTACGCCACAGAATCTGTTGCTCCTCCAATATCAACAAAAGACACCTCTCAAAATGGCATAGAAATTTCCAGGGATGCAGTTGACCAAGGGGTTCTTTTTGTTTATTATTATTTTTCGACACATTATACCAAAGGAGTTGTGATCTGTAGTTTTATAACCAAAACAAACCATGTAGTTCCCTTTACAATGACAAGATATAAAAAAAACAAGCAACCTTCCACAGAGGACCTGGCCTTCACGCATGAAAGTCAAACAGGAGTGGATGTTTTCTCCCGTGCTAAACTATGGACACAAGTCTATCTGTGCTCGTCACTTCAAAGCCAAGAATATCAGTTGAAGCAAGGTAGTTAAACTCACTTTTTCACCTAGGATCGATGAGGTCCCCACAAAATCAGATTCTAAAATCGTCATTTACAAACTTTGCAAAGTAACTTTTAACAAACTGGTGAGTCTCAGTCGTAGTGATCATCAACAGCTGCATAGTTAAAAACTAAACAAGAACCAAGTAAATAGTCCATGCTTAAACTAAACATCGACGGCACACTTGATGTCATAACTTAACTGTATTCACAAATAAATCGTAGTCTCAAATAAACAAATCATCAGTACCATTAATAATAACTGAATATTACACTAATAAAACTTAGAAAAACTAATATACTAATACAAACACTCTACCCCAAAGAACACAAATTCGCTCAAGAAAAAAAAATGTTTAGCTTTTCTAATATAGTTTATCTGACGTGAAAATAGTTTTACCTCACACAACTAAATCAAAAAAATTTCTTCATCCAGTCCTAAATAGTCGGAGTTTGCATCACTTTCTGGTGCAGTTGTTGGTGGTTGATATTAGTGCAACCGCTACCAATTCCAAAAGAAGAAAACAAGAACTCTAGCTTTGCCTTCGTAGTATCAACAGGAGGCAACAACCTTGTTTATTCATATGCTCTTCTCTTTTTTTATTCCTCTTTTTCATTTAAATTTTATTCAATCAGGCATCGGTCAAATACACCATTTCACTAATGCCGCATGGGCCTATTTAGTTGGTTTTGGGCTAGCCCAACACCCCAAATAAAGTGCACCAGGAAAGCAGAAACAGCCACCACCAATTAAATGCAAGGAAACTCATGATCTTGACATTTTTAGCGATTTAAAATCACAATTTCACCGATCTTACCCCTACAAATGATTTTCAGCCGAGTTTACAGACTTCGCATTATTTGTCTCATAAAAATGTACGAATTTACGAGTTAGAAAGCGAATTTAACAACAAGAGTTGGAGGACTGGTTCGCCTTTATTAAACTGAAAAGACTTGTCACAGTATCATTTGATTGAACCTATGCTTGAACTGGGATACAGGTACTTGATCCTAGAATATACTCCTCACTCCAACTTAAACTATCTTGTGATTCAGGACATGCAGACTTTGACAAAAAGTGATGACATCAAGCTACACTTCACGATTCAAAGTCACGGTAACATTTTAACATGGCATCTGGATTCTATGATGAAGTTTAAGAAGGAAAAAAATATCCTGGCTCGTTCCATTGGCAACAAATGTTTTACTGCTTTCCCTCCCTGCCAAGCTCACATACCATCTATGGTTATCGCAATGCCCATCCTTCATAAATTTTTATGCGTAAAGCAAACCTGATGGATTATCCTACTTGGATTTTTATCTGAAATGAGTCATCTAAGCTGTTGTAAGAAAGAAACAAAATGTAAATTTAAAGTGGCTAATGTTATTCAAGACGAGAAATTTTCCAGGAACTTTCCCCAAATACTTTTCTATCTGGAATTTCACTACCCGTACTCCACTGGGCCTGAACACAATAACTAAACTAAACAGAATCCATAAAACAAATTAAGAATAAGAGACCTAGGACAGAACCCAAGAGGATTACAATCTATAATCAGTCATCCTCCTCTGTACCGTAGCGATCTATAGCAACATTCAAGGAACACAAAAGGAAGCAAGGATGCAGCAGGGTGCAAAGGAGAAGCGAAAAACACTTGAATCTTCTTAGCATCATGAATCCTCTTCATGTATTGCACGCACAACTGCTAACCCACCCCAATTTTTTGCTGAGAGATACATGATCTAGCTTCAATATGACCAATGGTATGATAAGAATCATCAAATTAGGGCGCATTTCATCCTAGTTTAGCATTACCCTTTTTGTTTTTACAGAAATTTCTTTCATAAGGAACTTTGCTCTTCACATTTTCACTTTTTCACAAAATTAATGGATATATTTTTACGATATGCAAACTAACTTCTTAAAAGGATGTAGCCAAAGCAGTGCTGTGGCTTCTCCTTTCCATGGAGTAATAGACACAATTATTTGGAGAAAAAATATAAAAGAGCCAACACAATCTTCAGCAATTTTGAAGGGTTGGGCTTTTAAAACTTTGCAATGGAGAACATTTTCAGACTAGCAGTATCAGACGCAAATGAAACCATAATAAAACATCCATCCACCATAGACAAACAAGGATCAATAAAATCACTGGAAAAGTTTCTAGACTTTCAATATGATTGTAGAAGGACCCTTCGAACACAACCAAAAAAAACAAGTAGCTTACTCACTTTCCCTGGAGAAGGATCCTGATCCTCTGTCCCCGATGACACCTGGGTTCCTTGGTCCTGTGACTACTCGGTTCAACTGCCGATGGAACAAAAAATAATTGAGAAATCAAGAAAGAGGAATTTGGAGCAGAAATTCTTAAGACATATAAGGCAAGATCCTCTTAAAATATATCAGCTAGACCAACCCATCAGATGTATGATGAGGTGAATGGTAAAAAGATTAGATCAAGTCATGAAGCAATCTTTAAAGACAACATCACTGTTATTTTTATCTTTGCTCAGTTCTACGGAGGCAAGACTTCAAAGGGGAGCAATGATGGTCCTATGCCAAAAGTACTTAATTTTGTGGATCAGGACTTCCAAGAGTGGTAACTGAGGCACTAAAGGCAGGCTTAAAGTTGGCCGGAAGCAAAAACAGGTTGTCGCAACAATTAGCTTGAGATACATTTTATTGTACTTACAGCATGTAAGAATTAAATGTTAATCTAGAGCAAGCCCAACCAAGGGAACTGTTATTAATGAAGCCCAGAGAAGGATGAGAGTAAAATGGGTAAAACATTATGTAGCACTGGGGAATTTTTATTTGGGCCTAAACAGTGGGTATGTGCTCAGCTTGAGATCTAATACAAGGTTGCTCTCTCCTCCTCTCTCTTCACAACTACATCTAACTCGCAAAATCACCTTTTAATTCTACTCCATCCAAAAGAAGAAAAGAGAGACTATAAAAACTGCCTACCCAATTGTTCAGACTAGTGAATCAGCATCAAACGTAATGGTGGGAAATATCATCACAAAATGAGAGAGAGAGAGAGAGAGAGAGAGAGAGAGAGAGAGAGAGAGAGACTTAATAGCACCATTTACTTTTCAATTATGACTGCATTGGGTGAACAGTGTTTATCAAAAAGGTACAAGTCTTTGGTGTTTTGACTAAGCTTTGGTGTTTTAGTTGGCTCCATAGAGCTTAAATTAATAACTCAGACAGACACAAGTGAAAAATAGAAGAACTCTAGGAACCCAAATAACAACTTAAAACAACCATAGAAAGGGTGTGACCTTAGCAAAAGTAGTGGCCAGATCATCCACTTCAGATAGAGATCCCAGACCGCTACCCTGAAAACGAAAATTGAGGCAAAAGTTTAAGAGGGGAAAATCTGCTACAATAAAGAAAAGGCGAATATTATAAGACAGGACTTAAGTTTGTCCTCCGGTAAGGGAAAATAGAAAGTGGAGAAGCTGTTCACAAACCTCTTCTCTATCAAATAAATGATACTCATCGTCTGCAGGTCCAAAAAAGGAGAAGTCTCCTTCGCCATCTTCTAGCCCCCCCAATTCCATTTCTTCCACACGATTTTGACCAAAAAATGCATATTGGGATGCATCGAAGAGTGCATCTGAATTACAGTGAACACACAAATTAGTGGTTGCAAATAAAAGTAACATCTAAACAGTTTTAGAGCATCGGGCAGGAATATCATTCGTGAGTAGTACTAAGGCAATTCAAACTTACAGAGGAACAGCAGACCTATTTCCAAGCACAGAAAATAACATTGAAGGGCAATAGCAGCAACCAGAGAGAAAAGTTAGCTCAGATATCCTCTGGACAAACCATTCCGGAACCCCCAAAGAAAAACCCTTTGAGGCCCATTGTGATTCAGCCTCAGAAGCTCAAAGTTAGCTGCTACGGTCACCAAAATGATACTTTGACAAGCAAACGGAGTAAGCATGAGTCAACCTTCACTAAACGGGACTAGGAGTCTCCATCTAATTATTAGAGATCGAGCTATCTTCTATCAGACACCAATCACTTAATGTCAGCCAATAAGCAACAAAATTGCTAACCATTACGCCCACTCAAAAGATTGCTATGATGGGTTAACAAACATCAGATATACAATTCTTAATTCTTACAAGGCCCAAGCACACAACTGAAAACATACATATATCATTCACAACAACCTTATCGAAACCGCTCTAACACGTCCTCCCCACATCAAAACCAGAAATCTCGTTCCCCGGCGGCCGCCACGTGATTCAAGAGCACCAAACCCTAAAACCCCAGCTCCGCACAGATCCAGCCCTCTTTCCAACTTCGCCAGAACAAAAAAAATTTCCCGGCTCCGTTCCGCGAATCGCACAGGAAGCTCGCCGAAACCGGCAAGAACCGAAAACAACGGCCCTGACAAAAAAAAAATCTCACTCCTCACCGCGCCCCTCCCCAGCGAACAAACCCACCCTCCCCCAAGGCCAAGGCAACCATCTTCCCCGCACACCGAAAAACGGAACCCAACAATTTCAAAGCTCAGACGAGACCAAATCTCAGGGTAACGAACCTGAGGAGCCGTCACGGAATTCCTTGGAATCCTTGGAGTCGGATCTCTCCATGAGCGTTGCGGGAGGGAGGGCGAAACAGCCGAAGCTCCGTAACCCTAGAACCCCAGAGGACCACGGACCTCTAGGGTAGGAGGAGGAGCAGCACCGACAGAGCCGGGGCCGTATCGAGCATGACAACTACGCCGCCAGGAACGCAGAAATGGAAGAACCCAAGAGAGGGGGGCGGGGGGGGCGGGGTGGAATCGCTAGGGTTTCGGAGCGCTCCTCGCTCCCCGTCCCCGACGATCGGAACTGGAAAGGAGAAGAAGACGATGAAGAAGATCAAATCTCTCTCCAAGAGAGACCGAGAGAGAGAGAGAGATGCGATAAGGAAGGCCTTTGTATTTCTTTGTTTTTTTTTAATTTTTATTTTATTTTTTGGGTTTCTTTTCTCGAGTCGCCAATGTCAGGTAATTTTTCATTTTTTGTTTTTTGCGGTTTTGGTGGGGGTTGGGAGGGGGGCGTGGGGGGGTTGCGGTGACGACGTGGCGCGAGGCGAGTGGAGGGGGAGCACGGAGGCGCCGTGCACCGCGCGGTGCGGATCCGCGCCACCCCCACTGTGGAGATATGCGCTCTCCGCGCGTCTCGTTTGATCCTGATTCCCCCACTGAGGAAGGGGGGGCTACGGTTGCGTGCGGGCTCGCCGTTGACCTTTTGGGTGGGTGAGGGGTTGGGGGGGTGGGCCCAGCGGAGATCGGACGGCTGAGGAGGGTTGGCCGAGATCGCACGCATCTTGCTTTTGCCAATCGGGTTCGGGTCGGACGATAACCGGGGCTGATTTACGGGGCGGGGGTTCCGTTGGCGTTTGGAGACGGTTCTATTATTATACTGTCGGCGCCATCTAAGGGGCCGCGTGATCCACGTGGCGGAAGGCGATTCGGGGGTGACGGAGATTTTCTTGAAGCACGTGATACACGTGGGTGGGGGACGCCCAATTAATGACGTGGGGATGGAATGCGATGCGCATAGTAATCTTCAATTGGCTCGACTCATTTCATTAACTTCAATTACGCTCGAGAAACCCTTAATTCTCCGTAACCTTGCCATTAATCCTGCACAAATCCCAATCTCTTTGTCCTCAAGCATCGTCCTTGTCCTTCGTACATACCAGTACTACTATCGACCGCTTCCCCTCTTCTCCTTTCCTCGGTGCTTAATCGACATAGAGATGTTATTGTAGTCACTAGCCACCTCGATCCGAGGCCGTAGGGGCTCGCAAAAACGCATCTGTCATTAGATCATCGTGGTCTTACTCAAAAGTAACACGCGGATCAATGACGGTTTCCATTTGCTCTTGCACTCTTTTAAGAATCGTTTTTGCTTACGAAGCAGGTTGACTCGGCCCTCGAACTTAGGTTTTTGCCAAGAATTTCCAAAGCGGTTGCCTTCTCTGTTGCCATTAGGGGTGATCGCTTGTTAGAATCGGTTCTCATTTTTGAAACTTAAAAAATCTATCTTATTTGCTCTAAAACTAACCCTATAACTTATCTTGTTTTTCCGATCCATTTCTAGGGTTTACCAGAGATCCTATTTTTTCTTTTGTTCTTTTTTTGGTTTTGTTTTTACAACAAAATCATGTGAGTTCAAAGTATGAGATGAGTGAGGGCGGGCGAGCGAGCAAAGGCAAGTCATGAATGAGCAAGGGCAAGTCGTGAATGAACGGCGGTTGTGAGGCTCAAACGAGCGAGGATAAGTCACGAGCGAGCGAGGAGGAGGGTAAGTTGAGAGCAAGAGAGAAAGATTTGTGAAGTGTCCGAGTGAGATTAGAGAGAACAAACAAAAAAAAGAGAGATAGAAGAAAAGATGTTCAGAGAAAAATTAAGATTTTTAGATTTTATAAATCGATTCCAAATTTGGTTCGGTTCCCGAATGGTTCTTCACTTGGAATCGGGAATGTAACGACCCGGTCCGACGAGAGCGGGGAGTGATCGTCGAGGTTCAAGGACCTGGACAAGGAGCGGCTTCCGGCAGACTTCTAGGATGGCACGGGGGGCATGTCTCTTGTTCCACATCGCCTAAGGAGGGAGTCTTGAGCTTGCTTATAAAGGTTTGGGAAACCTTAACTTGCAAGAGACCTTTTCTAGGTATAGTATGGGCTGCTATCGGATGAACAAAACCGTGAGAACTTAGTGTCCAAAGCGGACAATATCTTGCGAGTGAGACCCAAGTTGTTACAGGTGGTATCGAAGCCGACTCCCGACCGCAAGTGGGGTCACAGCGAGGACGTTGTGCTTGAAGGACGGGAGAATGTAACGACCCAGTCCAACGAAGGCGGAGAGTGGTCGTCGGGGTCCAAGGACCTGGACAAGGAGCGACTTTCGGCAGGTTTCTAGGATGGCAAGGGGGGCATGTCTTTTGTTCCACATCACCTAGGGAGAGAGCCTTGGGTTTGCTTATAAAGGCTTGAGAAACCTTAACTTGCAAACAAGAGGCCCTTTTTGGGGATAGTATGGGCTGTCCTCGGAGGAACAAAACCGTGAGAACTTAGTGTTCAAAGCGGATAATATCTTGCAAGTAGGATCCGAGTTGTTATAAGGAACTGGACCAAATCCCATCAGTTCCAAAATTTTGAAATCGGGAACCTGAAATCAGATCGATTTTCAGAGCGGTTTGATCCGATTGCCGGGTAGAATCGGTCCAATTGCACAGTTCTAGCCAAAATAGTTTGTGATGTATCATAGTATATAGAGCTGGGGCAGATTGAATTTTCAAGTTGTTTGTGACTAAAGAATAACTGCTATGTGGTAAGGTGTACTTCTATCATTGCTAGCATACCGTGCTAATTTACCTTGTTAGTTTACTCCCATTAATCAATATTTGGTTTGTTGTTTCTCTACTTTTTTAATCGACACTAGTGCATATCTAGTTCTACGTATCATGAAATTTTCTTTGTTTAATTTTACAAAATTTGTAAGATCTTACGATGTTACAATATGATGCTATAGAGGTACCATCGGGCCATCGATCTTAAGTGAAAAAGCGAGTTTAGCCATCTTGCTTGATCCTCACTAATGACTTTGATTTCCTTTCCTCATGCAGTCTAATGCCGATCAATAAACTCAATACTGATTTATCAAAGAGTCGCACTTTTTCCACATTTTTTTTTTAAAATTCTGACACCCTCAATTATCTCGATCTAACCATAATATTCCTTCTAGGTCCTACTCTTAATTTAAAATTATTTCTCGCCTTTTTTCTTCTTTTCTTAGAATTTCCTTTTGACTAAAATACAAAACTATCCATACTTCTCTCAAACAACTTTTTTTATCCTGGCCGCATCCTCCACACTCGATATATTTCAACGTTTCCTTCATGCTCGTCTTCTTCTTAACTTACTCTCCATTGTTCACTTGTATAAGAGTTTAACCATTTGCTATAATCTGATCAAGCGCCAATCAATGGAGTAAAGAGATGTTTGTTATATATGCACGTTCTTTACTTTATTTCTTTTAGATTCTCCTCGAAATCGTGAATTTTTTGACTTTGATTTCCATTACAAATAAACAATAAATTACTCAAAAATTGAAAATTGTGGTTGATGTATGCGTTACGTATAACTTACTCATCTTTCATTATATATTTTTTTGTATTGCAGTCACTATAAAAGGCAATATTCAAGAGGATCCAAATTACGTAAATATATCTATTAATGATGAAAATATGATTGGAGAAGAGCAATCAATCATGTCAACAAGTTCATTTGAAACTTTACTCGGTAATTTTCCAACTCGAAAGGATCCTTTGAGTAGTTTGCGGAGCCACATTCTTGCTCAAGAATATGTTGTCTCTGCGAAAAGGTCATGGAGAGACATATAAGTTCTTCTTGGTTGTGATAGAGGAGAAAATAATATTGATCGACATAATATTTTCTATTGCATGTCAGAGAAGCAAAACCGTATCTCATTGGATTAGTTGTCCTTTGGAAATTCGTTCTCATAAAAAGAACAGATCTTGTTTACTCAAAATATTGAATGCATCACGTAATCACGATCCTTCGACTATTATGTCCAGATATCTTACTTGCCGTCGCTTTTATGAAGTTGAAGCCATGTGTGAAAGAGACGTCTAAAGCTGGTATACCTCCTCACCAAATTCTATCTTGCTTGAGACGAAGAAATCCCATTGTCTAAGGTATTGCTAAAACTGTCTACTAGATGAAAGTGATAGTGAATATTTGAATGGTCGCACTATGGTCCAAACTTTATGGGTAAGCTTAGTGTTGATGGATTCATCTACAATTTTAAACATGATGGCGATGGTCACTTAACGCATTTTTTCTCTCATCCTATCTCCATGGCACTAACCTGAAGTGCCTTTGTAATCGATCATACTTAGGGTTAATATCACGAAAAACTCTAAACTGGTACACGTGTGACAAATTTACCCCGAACTAATTTTTTGATTACGAAAAATTCCAAACTAGCGCATCTGTGACAAATTTACCTTGAACTAATTTTTTGATCACAAATCACTCCAAGTTGGTACACCTGTAACAAATTTAGCTCAGATTAATTTTTTAACCTTGAAAAAGCCCAAACTGGTACATATGTGATAAATTTATCCTCCATTAACTTCCGTCAAATTTTACTGTTAAATTTACTGACGTGGATGATACATGATGACGTGATATGGTGACATGGCAAGTTCATGTGGAAATCTATAATATAAATACCACAAAAACCTCAAATTGGTCCACTAATGGAAAGTAAATTTGTCTTAGGATTACCAGTTTAGAATTTTAGTGTTCAAAAAATTAATTTGAGTAAATTTACTACACGTGTACCAATTTGAGATTTTTTATGATAAAAAAATTAGTTTGGAGTAAATTTATCACATGTGTATCAGTTTAGAGTTTTGGTGGTATTAACCCTTATACTTATAAGACTAATAGATACTAAATGCCTTTATTGGATATTGTTGGGGCTTCCGGCTTTAGTACTTCGTTATTCTCATGCTTTGCATTTTTGAGAAAGGAAGAAGACGAAGATTATGCTTGGGGTTTGACGATGTTTAGCAATACCTTGTTTGTCGGTTGTCAACCTTAAACTATTGTCATGGATGGAGAGTTGGTATTGATTCATTGGGTTTTTGAATGCCGTTCGATTCATTTTTCCTAAAAGTACAAACTTGTTGAGCTTTTGGCACATTATGAAGAATATTGTGGTAAAATGTAAATCTTAGTTTGAAGAAGGAAAGGATTGGGATTCTTTTATGTCTGGTTGGTCTGAGGTTCTGAACTCCAAGGGCGAAGTGAAATTTGATAAAAATATTTGGCAATTTGAAGATCGTTATAAGGAAAAGCCGTTGGTTCTTAATTACATTGAAAAGACATGGCTTCCTTTCAAAAAGCTAGTTGTGTCTACTTGGACAGATTTGCACATGCATTTTGAAAATCATTTTACTTCAAGAGTTGAAGGGGCAATTCAACTTTGAAAGCATATCTACAATTTTCAACGGGGGATTTAGTCGAGGTGAAAAAGAAAATATATCTCGAGTTGAGAATCAGTTTCAGGAAATCAAAACCAAATTGTCAAGTGAAAAGTAAGAGTTCTTCATCATCTTTGTATTCCTCTCTTTAGGAACTTGATTACTCGTGTGTCAGTATTTGCTTTAAACAAGCTCTTTAAATAATATGAGATTGCTAAAAGTAGGGTTGAGCTACCTGTTTGTACTAAGCATTTCATGCAATTTATGAGGCCATCCATGTGCGCATGAGATGAGATTTAGGTATTTTGATAGTTTGCCTCTAGATATAATTAAACGACAATAAAGGCTTGATGTAAAGTCCTTCCTTGATCATGATATTACTCAAAATAAGGAAGAAGATTCATTTCCACGGCTACTTTATGAGTTGGACAGGAGGTATCAAGAGTGGCTTCTTTCTAAAAGAAGTTGTTCAAAAGCAAATGGAGCAATTTGTACGAGCAAGTGAACATTTCTTATATGAGCCCTTGATTACATTTCATAAAGTTGTTCTTCCCGTTTAAGAACTAAATGATAAATAACTTCTACACGACGCGATCTTAAGCTTTTAAGACTGTTGAATAGGGGAAGGGATGTGATACTTAGGGTTACGGCCATAATAGTCAGACATAAATATTGAGAGGCAAAGATCCTGGATCGACACATACATTGGAATTCAAGGTGGTGAAATATAATAGGCATAGAGGACTCAAACATTCAACAATTCAACCTAAAAGAACTATTATAAGATTGGAGCTTCTGGCATTATGACATTGAAAATTATTCCAATATATTTTTAAGTAAATAGACTCTCTTATTGATATAATTGAATATTTTTATTGTCTGATTCCGGTAAAATATTTATTTTCCCAGAGAGTTACCTCTTTTAGGGAGCACTTTTGTTAAATTGCATATGCAACTTGTTATTATTGCAATGATTTGTACTTTGAAGATATTTTTCTTATCTTTAATGGTTTTTTTTTGGAAATAATGATGCTTTTGAAATTGACAAAAATATGTATTTACAAATGATTTGAATGAGATGTTTTCTAATGCAATTGTAATTGTCATAATTCTCTTGTCAGCAGCTAATTATTCCATGTTATCCAGGCAAAGATAATATTCCATTTTAGTAATGTTTTAAGGAGAATTTTTTTTTTGAATTTGCATGATAATATTGGATGCTTAGAGTTTTTAATGTAGTTAATTTTGTCATATTTTTAAATTTTTTGAAAATACCTTTTAAAAAATCGTGCAATGATGGCATGAAAATTAAATAAAAATTGGACTATCAGATTCACCAAATAAAACAAAAGTTGAGCAGCTAAAATACATGGCTTATTAAAGTTATAATTAAATTGAATGCATTTGTTAAGAGTAGACTCTGTTTGTTTCACGAAAAATAACTTGCTGGAAAACTTTTTCCGGATTTTCTAGTGTTCGTTTTGCGGAAAATAAATTAGTCATGGAAAACATTTTTCCTCAATGGACAAAGCACCTTAAAAAATGAGGAAAATATTTTCCACTTTTTGAAAAGAGGAAAACATTTTCCCCCTCCTTCTTTCATCATTCATTATAATTATTTTTATTTTCTTTTTTTAAAATTCTACTTTTTTATTGTTTTTAATTATCTTTGTTTTTTTCTTTTTCTTTCTCTAGCGACCGTGCGATTGGGCACAGGCAAGCTTGAGCCTCACCATAGGCCGGCGGAGCTTGAGCTCGCCAGATTCTAGTGGGGTCGAGCCTCGCCTCATCCAGCAAAGCCGAGCTCACCTGAGGTCGGCGAACTTAGGCATCGAGCAATCTCAACCTCGCTAGATCAAGCAAGATGGAGCCTTGCTAGCCTGTAGTGAGGCTCAAGCTTGCCTGTGGCCAGTCGCCGGCCGCTGCTGTGGTCTGCGATCGGCCAAGGAAGAAGAAGAAGGAAAAAAAGAAAATTAAAAATATTTTTAAAAAATAAAAAAGTATTAAAAGTATAGCAAGGAAGAAAATCTTTTTCATACCAAACAATAGAAAATATTTTTTGAGACTTTTTCAGATTACAATCGAACACCGGAAAATTGTGCCATTTTCCAAGAAAATGGTTTCCTGGAAAATATTTTTCAGAAACATAACATTTTCTATGAAACGAACAGAGTTGTAATGAATGATTCTTTTCACTCTTACTTGTGTTTTCGTTATTTTTAGAATAATGATTGCCTAGTACAAAATTAAAAAGAAAAGAAAAGAAATAGACAACTCATTGACACAATAACTAATTAGCTATCTGCCAATTAAACTATTTTTTAGAAAAGACAGAGACTAGTATCGTCCCTTTTGCAATAAAAAAACAAAAAAAACGAAGAAGAAAAAGAGTTAAAAAAATAAAATTTCCAATTTTTTTTTGTTTCCGGACATCCCTAACATCTTGAATTTACCAACAAAGTTTTTTGTCTTAGCCAATACTAACTTACCAACCTAAGGTCCAACCAGCAAATTAGAGGTAATATAACAAAATAAGTGAAGATAAATATCTTAGAACTCCATATGAAATCAAATATCCCATTTGAACTAGAAAAGTAACCAGACAAGATGCGAGGAAACAAAAATATCTCGATAATCCTGTCCCCCACCTATCTGAACTCTGGAAATTGCCTTGAAGAGGATGCGAAACGCCGTGACTCGGTCCCCACTTGGATCTTGATTTCTAGCCAAGAACGCACATGCACTTCATGGGTCGTTGACTTTATAACCAAAAGTCGAGCAATAAGTCTCTTGCTGATCCTTTCTTGAATGGAAGCATATGAGTCCAACGTTGGAACGTTACGGTTTCATTGCCCAAGCCGCTGCATTGGAAGTGACAATCCAGAAGACCAGGACTTGGTCCAAATTCCCACCTGGGTGTCTCTCTCTCTGTCCTACCCTTAATTCTCTTTTTCCAGCCTCCCATTGATGGTCGGGGACGTATCTTTCTAATGCACAGAGCTCGTAGTTTCCGAGGTTGCTTGCATCAAGCGCCCTTCTGAAGTCATACCGAGTCTTGTTCGGGACCTTCAGGTGCGTGATACATCCGTGAATTCTGAACTTAAGGGTGTGTTGCTTTTCTTCTGCTGAAGTTTGTCTCGGATGGTGGTCAAATTTGATTCAATCACGTATTGTTCACAGAAATATTTGTTGCCCGGGTGCTCTCTCGATGCTTAATTCTCTGCCTTTTCTGGTGATGCTTCTGCTGCTTTGGCTAAGACTTTTCGTCCAATCGGTTCTGTGCATGATTCGATTGGTGTCGAGTTTCTATGGATGATCTTGTGATGCTATGTGTGATTTAGTTTGATTTGGTCGCTCAAGACGACTGTTGGTGCTTGCTGATTATGTCCTTCTCATCCAGTGAAGATAAAGATTGCTGCTTCTGTGGTATTTGAAAAGTCAACTTTCACTCCACTACTCTCTTTGCCTTCCTGGCTTTCTTTTCTTTATCTGTTTCGACGATCATAATTCCCTGCTTTTCAGCGCTTGAATTCTGCTTAGGGCATGGGATGGCTGAGTTCGTGGCATGTCAACGCTCATTTTCTTTTGGCCAAGAAAAAAAATCTCAGTTGCTTTTGTTTGTGTAACTCTCCATGTCAGATTCATGTAATTGTCTAGGATGCTGGACTCTCAGATGCTCTCTTTGTTAGTCTCAATTGACTCGTCTCATATTAAAATTGGGCGATGTCACTTTCTGAATGGAAAAGGAGTGATGTACATTTTTCAACGAACATGAAGTCGAGTTGATCACTGGGATGATAAATTGAATATCAGGCTTGCAAATACTTCCTCTGTCAATAACGACTTGATTGTTTCTTGAAGTAGATATTTTGGCTATTACTTCGAGAGACTTCCTTTTTTTCTCTTTGCATTGATAACCTAAATATGAGTCTGAGGTTGCTTTGGTTCTTAATGCATATCGCATACAATGCATAAAATCCAATATGCTGCTTAACAGTAACTTAATTGATGCTACATTTGTAGGCATGGACGTTTTCGAACTGAAGCAGAAGAGCATTCTTGTCGGAACAGTACTTGTGGCCTCTGCTCTTACCATCTTTGGGATTGCGATGCTGAGACAGCCAACCCTTTACAATCGTCCCGGCCTAGTACGACGCGAATTTTGACAATTTAATGAAAATGAGTGCCTTCTGTGCATATTGTTCAGTATAAGTTCAACAGCAGTTGCTTCCGGCAAATACTTCTCATACCAAATATCCAATTCTAACTACTCGCACAAATTTAGATGGATGACAGCGTTCCTGACTAAGTCAAATCTTACACTTCAAAACATTTTTATCTGTGGTTAAATGGCTCTTTCGATCCATGTTGACTCCTTGGAATCAATTGACCATTATTTCAGTTGATAATATATGTCACCAAGCGGACAGATTTTCCGAGATCTTATCAAATTCTTCCTTTGATCCTATGACCAGTCCACTTCTGGAAATCGGGAGGACAATTCTAATAGTTCTCTCCCTACTCCTTCACGGCAAGAGGTATGAATAGCTTAGTCAAAATACTGCAAACAGATTCCTTTTGTTTCTTTTCTTGCATGATATATCTTCGTTCACTCTACTTTATATGGCCTGTTTCAGCAGCACAAAACAGGGGGGATGCACGTGCTGGTGACTGGAGGTGCTGGTTATATAGGCTCTCATGCTGCCTTACGCTTATTAAAAGATTCGCATCGAGTAACAATAGTGGTGCGGCATGTTCAGAAATGTGCAGCGTTCATTTTTAATGTTTTTACTCTGAAAGTCTAAGTGCATATCAACAAACAACAACTTCTCTTTGCTTTTGAAGGACAATCTTTCACGTGGAAATATAGGTGCGGTTAAAGTTCTCGAGAAGCTATTTCCAGGGCCTGGTCGTCTTCAATTTATTAATGCGGATCTGGGAGATCCACAAGCAGTATCCTCCTGATGGTCCTACAGTGAACTTCATCAAACATGCTGACTTTATTTTTTATTGAATCACTCTTTTCCAATTAACCCAGAAGGGGAAAATTCGATTGTTTCTCCTTAAATTCATATGGCAGGTCAACAAAATTTTTGCACAGAATGCATTTGATGCAGTCATTCATTTTGCGGCTGTAGCTTATGTTGGGGAAAGCACACTGGATCCACTTAGGTAATTCCAGTTTCTGAAACCCAAAAGAGGCATGCTGTTCACGATTTCGAAGGCCTAACAAAATAGATCTTAGGTTATTTATTATTCATTATATGACAATCTCATGGTGAGCCTAAGAACTTTGAACTGGAAGCTTATGCTTTCTATATTTGTTCCACTACCTGGTCTAATCCAAGTAAAGGACAAATGAGACGCCCAGGTTTTCACACACTTCACACCAACTGTTTTAGGCCATCGTCGTGCTTTTACTAGCTCTCTCAGCATTGAGTTCATCTATAACACAGCCGTCACACCATGAAAAAGGTTTCCCTCACTAAGATCGGCAATGGCAGTATTATGCTCATCATTTCTTAGAAAATTGACATCCCAGTCAAATTCCGAGACCTAGGTAGAACATCTTTTGTTGTGGTTGTTGAATGGATACAAGTACGTCACTTTGAAGTACCTGAAGGTAACTTTGATGTACATGGCAGGTACTACCATAATATCACATCGAATACTTTGGTAGTGTTAGAGGCAATGGCTTCCCATGGTGTGAAGAAATTGATCTACTCGAGTACCTGCGCAACGTATGGAGAGCCAACGAAGATGCCCATCACTGAAAAAACTCCTCAAGTAAGTTTCTTATGGTATACAGCTTCTGCTCTATTTTATGCTGATGATGCTGAAATGATGCGCTGATGCCAGTGCAGCTCAATTGAGTACCTAGCGTTACTGTCATTTACTAACATTGTGCGAACATAAACGTGATACGATACTAAATTTCCTGTTCAAATTGGCAAATCTCTGGATATATGTAGAAAATGATTGTACTACCAAATACACTGTGCAGCTCCCCATCAATCCATATGGAAAAGCCAAAAAGATGGCAGAAGATATTATACGGGATTTTTCCAAGAATTCTGACATGGCCGTCGTGATCCTGCGGTTCGTGGCTCTGTGTAGATCAATTAAATCATCTGTCGTTTTCTTAATTTTTCTTTCTTTCACCGAGGAATCCTGAAGGTGGTAGAGGTCAAATGATGAAAGAAAAGTACAAGCAGCAAATTTACATCACTCGCGGTATCTTTTAGTCCTAAGCAGAGAGCTCAAACTTTTACTAATCGACAAACTACTACATGTTCAGATATTTTAATGTCATCGGATCAGATCCAGAAGGAAGATTAGGTGAAGCTCCCCGACCGGAACTCCGTGAACATGGTCGGATATCAGGTGCTTGTTTTGATGCCGCCTCGGGCATTATTACTGGGTTGAAGGTATGACTTATATTTCCTCATGGTAATATCCTGTGAAACCTGGAATAGAAATGAAGAATATAAAGATATTGACTTCATGATGATGTTTCTAGGTAAGAGGGACAGACTATAACACTCCTGATGGCACTTGCATCAGGGATTACATCGATGTCAATGACCTCATTGACGCTCACATGAAAGCTCTGGCCAATGCCGAATCTCAACAAGTGAAGACTTACAATGTCGGCACAGGAAAAGGTCTTGAAAATCTTATGTAGTGTAACCCTCAACATTTTAAGAAGTCATGTTCACCCTTTCTCATTGAACAAATTAATTCTCCCAAATGTCAAGCTCTAATGTGCATTAAGGTCTGTTGAACACTCGTTTTGCTCCTCTATATTTGCTACTGCTTACTGGAAGCTCTTCTGGTCTCTCCTGTCTCAGGTAAATCGGTGAAGGAGTTTGTCGAGGCGTGTAAAATCGCGACGGGGGTTAACATAAAAGTCGAATATCTCGATCGACGGCCTGGCGATTACGCCGAAGTTTACAGCGATCCTTCGAAAATAAGGCAAGAGCTGAATTGGACAGCTCAGTATACGGATCTTCAATTAAGCCTTAAGATTGCATGGAGGTGGCAGAAGTCGCATAGAAATGGTTATGGCCCTCCAACTGACACACATTGAAAGTGAGGTGGTCGGTCTAGTTGCGGAGTTGGATTGGATATAAGAGGTTGCTTTCCCAGCTGCGATAAATCATGCGGAGTTTTTACATGTTTGATGATCAATTGAATTGCCTGAAATTTAGAGATTTCCAGGAGAGATTGCAGAACCTGGTGACAAGGCAGAAGAATGGTCATGATTGACGTGTCTGCGGATCTGTAACTTAGTCCGTTTCAACTCACATACGTCATATTCTTTCCTTGGTGTATACACAAATGGTAGAATTAGGTTCTGCTCTTGGGTAAAGCAGGATCATGAACAACGAATCTCTTTATGATAAACATATCCATTTTGCAAGTTCATCATTACTGGTAGTTCTCTTCGTCAGTCAGGGAAAAAATCCGCCCGAATTGGAATGATCCTTTACTCTGACAACATCTGGGATTCCTCGAACATCTCCTCAGTATCGATATCATTAATAGGAAAACCTTTAGGCTCATTATCCAGACATCATACTTCACCATTTTCTTGTGAGGTATGCCATGAAATCTATCGAGTTGGTGTCTAATCAGTGCAATTAATCATAAGCAGCCACACAAAGGAAGAATATCAAAGGATCAATACTAGGAACCATAAAGTATTATGCGCGGACTGCAAGATTCCCTGCAAAACATCAGATCCTTGATTTTAAAACATCCTTCAGATTTTAGTGCAAGACAAGCTTTCACATGAAACTTCATTTGCCGCAATTACTAGTTTAGAACATCCTTGTTCTGATGGATAACCGGTGAACAGAATTCAATCTTGCCTTCATCATTGTTCTGAAATCTGCGATAATTAAACTTCATTGCGCGGAAATCAGGGAAATTAATAGACATGACCGAAATATTTTCAGTCGTGTGAGATTTCTGGATGCAGGTGTCAACCAACACTGTAAAAATGTATAAGAGGCCAGGCACCATCAACCAGAAGTCAATCCAACTTCACATAATTGCCAGATCACATACAGAATTCCCCAACAAAAGAACAGTTTGCTTCAGTAATAGATTCTATTCGATCAAGGGCTCAATAAATGATTGTGTCAACGACATTGGATAAAGAAATCTTTCTCACCTTTGTTGGAAAGAGAGATCTTTTAAACCTTTGAAGGAGATGACGACAGCTTCAGCAGGACTAATTACAAAGATACACCTTGTCACAACGACAGCTCACAGTGTCTACCACCTAAATATCCCTATGTAACCGTTTATTGATGCGTATCTAATTGAATCGTATAAAAGAATTGCAAGTGATGAAGCATCACTAATATAGAAACTACTCCTCTTTACCCCTGGGTTTGGATCTTGTATCATCATGGATCCACGATGATTGAAATAGCGGCAACAGCGTGCAAACCACTTGTATCGCGAGACCCAGTGGAAGTCCTGAAAAATCATCTCCTGTGACACCAACAGATGATGCAAGCGCAACACCAAGGAATCCACTGATTATTAATGCTAAGGCAATGGCGGACATGACGAAAGCTATCAAAGATCCTTCACACCCCGGTGGACAGAGTTGCGCCATTAGGACGCTGAAGGGTAGAATTTTGAAGAAGAAGAGAACCTCCAAGACCCCCGAAAAGATGACCACATACAATGAATCTGGAATTCCCATTGCTTTGTAGACACCCTTGACGAAGAGAATATCTGAAACCATAAACAAGGCCATCATGGCCTGAATTGCAGATATCAGTTTCCTTGGTGGGACTGATTTCAGATGATGATTATAAATCATACCCCACAGGAGCATTGTGGCTTGGCCAAACACTTTAGAGATCCCCAATACCGATGTGTCGATCTTGAGATACTGTGTTTGGTAGAAAAACATGGTCCCAGTGAGAGCTGGAATAACTGCATAGGATGCCGCAAGCCAGATTATGGAATTAGCAATCTCAGGTCTTTTTAGTGCAGACAAGAGATCGGAAAGCTGCTTCCTAATCCCTGCTTTGGTCAGAGTTTTAGGGAGGTCAAGAGCGCTTTCATGGACACTGATTGTAACAAGAAACTGCACCGTGAGGAGAAGGCCAAAAAACAGAAACATAATCTGCGGAGAAATTCTCCCAATAGCAACCCCAGCGAGAAGGTTCCCAAGGACACCACCAGCAGAGGAAGCCATCCAAACAAATGATGGGAGGTCACCGGACGAAGATGACCTAGTCTTCTTCGAAGACGAAGCAGGCTGTTTTCCTACCTCTGCTACAATGGCATCATTTGCTACCTCTGCTATTGAAGCGCCAAGATTGCTTAGGAGGAGATAAATCGAGATGATCGTTATACTTGATGGGGAGAGAATTGCCATGGCTAGCCAGGACACTGCTTGCAAGAATGCTGCATACACAGATGAGAGAAAATGACTTCAGTTGAATGCATCCAAATAGATACACCAGCATATACAATTGCAGTGAAGCAAATCTATTAATATTACGATACAATGATATCACTTTGACTTACGATGAATGAATAACTTAAAATCTCTGAAGTTTAAACCATGATAGGAAAATAAAGGTCTCTATTTAACAAAAGGAGGCATGTGATTATTTCATTCATGTTGTTCTCTCAGAAGATTTTCAGAGTCAGAAAAATGAACTTCTACTTAATCAATTCATGTGTCTCTAAGAACTGTAGAACCGGGAAAATATCCTATCATAACCTAGGTGCCTATTATATTTAGTTATGCCATACTTTTGAGGAAATAATGCATTACTATTTGTCAGAGATAGTCCTCTCAAATCCATATTTAACCAGCTAAATAGAGGAACACAAGTTCTTGTCCATTGAGCCCCATGGCAATCTGCCATCTATCATTGCTCAAGTTGATTCACGCACACACACAAATTGCAGCAAGTTGAACATCATAGGAAACTAAGGTGTGGTGCGTGAAGCATCAAGATAGTTCACTTTAATTTCATCTGTAATTTTGCATTACCCCTAGTATTACAGCAGCATCCACATATTTCTTCATCAAAACAAAGAGAACGTAGATGCTGGACCAACAAACGGACCCCAAACACTTACCTCCGAAAGCAATGTAGGGCAGGCGGTGTTGGCCCTGAATATAAAACGCGTCAGACACCACCCCATAGAGAGGCTTGGCGACCATGGGAAGGTTGGCTGAGTTCTGGAGGATCTGGAGGGTGGAGGGATCCACATTGAGGCCATCCTTGAGGAAGAAGCTGACAGTCATCCATGGGAAGCACCTCAGCCCCTGAACCCAGTACCCTATTCCCAGTACTACTTTCCGAACCAGCTCGGTGCCGCCACCACCGCCGCTTCTTCTAGTCTCCACCACCATCTGATGCGAACTAAATCACTGCCAATTACAACACTGACAGTCAGGCAATCATAACTCAGAACTAGATCACAGGACAGCATTTCCTTTTCCAACCCTTTTTAACCCCTCAATTTGGAAGTGATTCAGTGGTTTTTTGAAGTAGAACTGATATGCAGGATCACAGAGCCGATCTTGTCCAGTTTTATTGAAGAAAGTTTTAATCTTTGAATTGGTAGACAGCATTTTCTCTTTCAACCCTTTTTATGCCCCACAATATGGAGGCCATTCAGTGGTTTTCTGAAGTAGAAGTGATATGCGCAGGATCACAGACCCGGTCATGCCCAGTTTTACTGGAGAAAGTTTTGATCTTTGAATTGGCGAACTCGATACAGAAAGCAAATTCTCGACGAAAAGAACTCGACAAATCAAAGGAAATGTTTTGGTTCAAAGAGATGGTAAGATTTGCACCCGAGAGATCCATATACAAGTCTAACGATGTCGGCGAATTCACAGGAAAGGCGAAAAAATCAGTAGCAGACGCGTAATTGAGTGGAAAAATGACAACAAGAAGAGAGAACACCGACAAACAGCTAAGGGAAAGAAACACCGCATATGCAGAAACAAATCTAGATACAGCACAGACATGGAGAATCAGAAGAACAAGTAATGGCAACTGGCCACCTCGTACACTGTAAGAGAGAGAAACTGCGGACACCTCCTGGCGGCCGGCAGAGAGGGAGAGAGAAGCAATTCTGAAATGGGCTGGGCGTGGGACAGAATGGGCAACCACCGAAATCGATCTACCGTGGGACGAGACGAGGAAAGCGAACCGTTGCAGTGTCTTGTATAGAAGCCATTGAGAAGAAGACAAAACTCGCAGGAGAGAGAGAGAGAGAGAGAGAGAGAGAGAGAGAGAGTGAGAGATGTCGTCTTCTGCAATGTTCTAATGGGTCTCCATCGTCATCATCAGTAGAAAAAGATCGGCGAGATTGTGTGCGTCTCATGTGTTTAGCTCATCCTTGCCTGAATATATTTACTTTCCGTGTTTGTGTCGTGTCAGACTGAGAGGGCTGAGAGCAACTCAGTTTTTTTGACTGATGATTTGACTATGGACGTCATTACGATCACCCAATAACAAACGATCTCCAAAGACTGCCTGAGGAAGGATTATTGGAGTTTTAGCCATTAAAGGAAGAGCTTTCCATTTTCCCCTCCTTCTTTCCTCTGTTTGCAGCTGATGAGTTTAGTGATAGTTTCTTATAGGAATAAAATGAATTTATTACAAACGCCGTGTAGGAGAAGCACCGTATATTCCAACGTGTACATTACGTTGAGTGGTCCGTATAGGTGTTCCGGTACACGTCAACGCTCGCCGTTAGCGTTTTGCGGTCGGGGGGGCCGCGTCTCAGACTGGTTTGACAGCAACAATGCTTTGGCTGACGAACTTGAGATTTGCGTATATACGGAATGCTTCAATGCATCTAGACTATTCAATTTTCTGAACACATGTTACTCTTTGATTCCTTAAATTCTTTCTTAAAGTGAAAAGCAGTACTGGAAGGCATCTGCATGAACAGAATAAATAGAAAACTCCAAACAAAAAGGCATGGACATGGCAAAGTTCTCACAGCAAAGTGGATGCACTTGCAAAAGAAAAAGCAGTATCCACGTGGATGCGAAAATCTCCGTCCAAAGATTCGATAAAATCTTTCGAGACGTGATGGATCATCCCGTCTTCGCATATTAGGTGAGATCACGAAGGGCATGAACTCTAATTCATAATTTAGAAGCTTGTTCGGCTAACGTGTACAATAACAACATGGGGACTGACCCATGATTATTGGGTTGTATGTTTGAAGTTACTTTCGATGTCTGAGTAACCTTGTATCAATTCTCTATTCGCAGAACCATGTGTCCTTGAAGTCCCCTTCAGTCCACAATATCTGTCTCAAAGCAAAACTCCTATTGTCTTAGGTTTCTGCCACCATTGAGGCAATTTCATCAGAGTAAGGCTGACTCAAAGTATATCCTTTGAATCTTCCTTTCTTCTCTTGGAGCAGTTTGTTGCTATGCCATGGAAAAGAATGGTTTATGACACCTAATCCTCAGAGTCCCTATGAAATCCTGATTCTGATTTCACTATGCTTTCTTTCTGATTCGACAATGCTTTCTAGTTCAAGGAAGGAACGAATCTTTGCAGACTCCGGCTTTATCACCCCGACTGATAAGATGAGCCACAACAATGTTGGATACCGAAATTCCCTGAACGTGAGATACATCGGCTTCAGTGAATCTATCTTTCACTATGCTTTTGGCTAAAAAGCTAGAGAATTGGCAACAATGTCCTCACGTCTCTGGGGAATTCACGAAACACTTGGTTTTGTTACCCTACCCTGTCAAAGTGCCTGAAACTGGTCCCTGATACTGACCACTCCATAGCTACGTAAGAATAAATACAATGCCTAAGATATAGAAACGACGACCTTTCAACTCTCAATTCCTTCAAACAACTTAAGGTCTTTAGCTTGCTATCTTCCTCCAACATATTTTTTGTCCAAAGAATGTAAAAACAACTAGAATGGTATACAATGAAAGTAATTTCCGCAAACTCTCGGTCGTCATGTGTACGAGTGTCTGTCTTCTTCGATCTAGGACTGCTGTTATGTACAGAAAATGATGATCTGCGACATATCTCCAAACTAAGTTCTCTCGGCAGTTGAAATAACACCGATAGCACAGCACTTGCAATCAATGCATTCAACTAATATCTGCCAGTGCTGCAGGTTGACCTCATGATAACATCGACTCTTCAGAAAAGCCAATGCTTTTTTCGTGGCTTTCTAGCAGGAACATCTGCAGAAAACAAAAACCACCAAAATGTCTTTCGTCATTTAGGGCCAAGAGTTGGAGACATGAGAAGTCACCATAAGCAGAACACCGATATGAAAGTTGCGCATCCTCACCTCCTCTTTCGTATAATGAATTGTAGTGTACTTCACTCCAAAAGCTGAGCCACAACTCTGGAGTCACAAGAAGGCCGTGATAAGCCAGCATATAAAATTAAGCAGCACTTCAACCAGGTCTCTCACATAAATTGCCAAAAACAGTACAATGTACAGCCGGCAAGTATCATGCAGAGATGGCCACTTAATGGTCCATCGGAGTTAAGAGCTACCAAAGTAATACTAACATATATGTCCCGCAACAACAAATGTAAAAATCAAACCGAGATAGTCATAAAAACACATAGCCAATGAAAATCCAAAATGGAAAAAGAACCTGCTTTGACATAAAATAGAGTTTTTTGAGTGTTGGATCTTTATTTAGAGAATGAAGAGGCATCTACTTTAACAATGAGAAGTTATGAAAAACCACTAGATTAAGATTTTCCAAAAAAAAAAAGAAGGGCCACTGCAGCAGCTTTAATTATTTATTGAGGGTGTTAGAATATTCATATAATAAACCACGCTTTCATCTAATAGCTTAATCTTTTAGAATAGTTGGCAATAGTTCCACAAAATCTCAAATGATATCGGAGTAGGAAGTCCCGAGTTCAAATCTTTTCCCCTATTTGCCTCCCCAATTATATTTCCACACTTTAGGCTTAGGCCAAGGTCCAACCTACGTGTAAGGGGGAGTGTTAGAATATTTAAATAATAAACCACACCTTCATCTAATGGCTTAAGGTTTTAGAACAGTTGGCAGTGGTCCCATAAGATCTCATAGAGTAGTTGGTAGTGATCCCACAATATCTCATGGAGGGTACTGCTTTTTATTCACTTTATATAATTTCGATGCTATGTCGTCATCCGTAGCTTTGTGAAGGCAAAGAGGCCATCCATATCGACAAATAATTGACAATGTGATGCACAAGATGCATTGTTAAAGCAGACATTTAAAGTCAAAGGCTCACAGCAGCTCTTTCTACCAGTATTATCATTATTCACAAAGAAAGTAGAAAAAGAGAAACAAACCATGTTTGGGTAGACAGATTACAAAAGGAACGGGGACAGCCAGTAGGCTCAAACATGCAGGGAGGTTACTGAATTGTCACAATATTTGTTATTTACCTTTTGTAGGATTCTTCCCATTTGGAACGATCTCAATGTATGAAGTGTCCTTAAAGGAGGTCACCAAATTAATTTTTGCCGCAAACTACAAATATTACCGAACGAGCATGAATAAGTCAACAAGTCATCATAGAAAGGCATTTCAATTTACTAAAAGAGGGGAAAACTAAGATCGTGATGAAGAATAGTGTGAAAAACTATAGTAAAAAATAATGAGAAAGTGACCAAATTAGAAACACAAGAAAAAGCACATAGAAAGCCTAGGTATGGCAAAATGATGTAAACATGTGACAGAAGCTTCATATAATATGAAGACAGTGATGCAGGAGAAGCTCTGGATAATATCCAGACTTGAAAAGATTCGCCATCCAATTGGTTAATTGCTTCAAACTTGGAATCTGATAGGATTATATGATGCTTTCCTTATTCAATTGAGTTTGATTTTGGACTCTTTAGCTATCTTGAAACAAATATATGGTTACTATTCTTATTTTTGGTAACTTATATGTAATCGTGACCACAGTCACTCTGAAATAGCTAGTCCGACAGAAAAGATGCCTTTCTCAAGGTCAATTTAAAGAAGTACATCTGAAAGGTTAAGAATAGTTACATTGAAGAAAGTCATCCAATTAGAGCTGGAACAAAACTCATGTTTGCCCATTATTCCTTAACAAAGCTCTGAATGCTATGAAAACAAGGTCATTCAGCCTAAGATGCTACTAACTCAGGATCCTGCATGAGTTAACATGCTATGAAAGATTTTTGCAAAGTTACTGATGTCAGAAATTGTATCCCCATACACAAAAACTGACGTCAGACATGGCTATAGTTTATTCATATCATGACAGAAATGGTTACTCAAGTCTATGTAAAAATAAACTAGACAGCAGCAATGCCACCTGAAAAAACATTAGGCCTTTCACCAAGGTATGCTCACTAGACCAGAAAAAAATGTCCAACAACAAAACTTCCACTCACACGGTCTGCAGCTGCTTGCAGTGTGACATGGTCTCCCCATTCTCCAGATCTGGTGGCATCCAGAAGTTAAAAAAAAAATCAGACTTACAAAAATCACAATTAGCATATGGAAACAAAGCAATGTTACTGAAGATATCTAACCTTTTCATCTTCTTTAAATAGCTCTTGTACTTCATGGGCACGTAACCCTCATACAATTTCCTCTCGTGCTTTAGCTGGAAAAACATGAAAATTGGAATCAAACCAGACAAGGTCATAAGATGAAAACTTCTAAATTCTAATAGACAGGAGCTACAAAAGCAATCTTAGAGGAATTCGATCACATCTCTTCCAAGAAAACTCAGAAGAGGCAGAAGAGCGTAGGGGAAAACAATTAAAAACCTTGGGATAACAGTATCAATCATACCTGCTTTATTATCTCTTTCCTTACGATTTTGTGATGGTCTGAATTGCGAAACAATTGATCAGCTAATGCGCGGAACTGTGCAATTTGAAATAGCATCAAAAATTGGTTTTCCATAGTAACAAACCAGGAAAGCATTATCTCTAAAGCCAAACCTGGCAATTCCCATCACCTTCAATTTGCATTTCTTCTAGATTATAAGTCACTAATCTGAGAGAAGGGGAAAAGCAAAACCATCATCCAGCAAGTAAAATCCCACAAAGAATGCAATCCTAAGATGCAATGTATAAGAGACCTAATACAAATGAACATGCATGGCATATGTGACTTCACATCTCAGCATATTGAATCGATAACGGATGTTTTAAGTGAGGCTTCTCAGTATTATTGCATGAAACAAAGAGAACACATAAAGCCAAAGAAAAAACAAAAAAAGGGCCAAGTATATGGATATCCAGGACACGAAAACAAGCGATTAATCTTGATGACAATCTTCAGCTCAATAGAACAAAAATTAGTTGATGATGAATAGGTGAATACGAGGAAAATGATATTGCATAAAGAGGACCATGCTGAACCCCACTCAGTCTTAGCATAAAAGTATTGTTATATTCTAACTCCAAACATGATCGACCACATTATAAGTCACAAAACCTCTCAGAGAGCCGCTCATGATCCAATGTTGCTTCGTTTACGTCAGGAATCTCTCCAATTACCCGAGGAGTGTGCTGCCAACATAGTAAACTTGTAAATCATCTGCCCCTTGTAATTACTATCCACAGCTCAAATCAGCAATGGCATAACAAGCTACTAGGTATTCTGCCTAATGGCAGTGTCAGTGAGAGTGGAGGCGCAAAATACAGGCTTCAACGCTCCTGAACCCAACATTACCAAGCGATGGTAAAACAAAAAAAAATTGTTGCTGCTTCTCTGGATTCTTATGAAGCCATCTGTCAACAAGTACAAGTCCTAGGATGTAAGCCCCAAAATAGGTCAAATTTGCGCACAGTGCCTACGCGCGCTGTCTTCAAGGAAACCAGTAACTACTCTATGCTAATGTGTCTACTCATATTTTGGAGCTGAAACATTAGAATTAGATTGGCATAGTTTATGGATTAACCTCCAGTAGTCAGAGAATTTTAATAGCTAGTGCTATTAAAATGGTCCAGTTTGAAGACGAAAAATAATGTAATATTTGAAGATGTGATGAAACCTACACTGAATGAGATAAGCAATGACCATCAATGAAGTGAATCTCTAGGAATTGCAATCCAAAAACATGTATTACTCGACGACTGAGTATAAATTTCTAGCAATTGCATAGATAGCGAGTCAAATTGTAGCTATCACGTCAATGTAATCGACAAAGGTTGGAGAAAACGATACCATAATCAAACAAAAAGAAGAAGAAAGAACCTCCTTAATTGCCTCAAGGGGAGTGGTAGACATGAATTTTCTTATGAAAGAAAGGGATCAGGTAGATATAGTAGGTACTACAACATAAAGTAGGCAAGAACATACCGGGATAGAATCTAAGTGAGATAGTCTCTTCCCAAGCTTTCCATCTGACTCAGAGCTCTCCCCTTCCGCCAAGATGGCCGCGATGGTTTGGTCGTCCTCCGTGTCATCATGGAAGCTGCTGTTCAAACTCGAGCTAGAGCTCGGACTCGCATTGCTACAGCTTTCCGTCATGCTACAAAGAAACCACGCTCCGTATCAAGTCCACAAAGGATAAAAACGAACCAGATCATCCCCCAGAATCGCCCAAAACATGCAGTAAAAAACAAGAAACAACAGGAAATCGTCCAACCGTTGAACACTTTCTAATACAGAACCCCCAACGGAACGACCCACATAAACAATCAATCCGAAGGCAAGAACAGAGGAACCTAACCGGATCACCGAAAAGACCCTGCGCACGAGCTCAAACAACGCGCCCGCGCTCTTCCTAACCGTATCAAGAATCCCAACAGAGCCCAACTTGAGAGGCGACAAAATCGACGCGGGCATCGATTCATGCAAGGAAAGCAAGAGCAGCGCGAGGAAACGAAACGGAATCGTCCAGAACGCGAGCCCCCACATCACGAGCCAATCCAAATCGAAAGACCCAGCAAAACCACGCCCATCCGGAGGAGCATCGACTCCCCTCCGAAGGAAAGGCGAACCCGGAAACGAAAAACAAGCCCAAAGGGTCGCGATTGTCGAGATTACTTACCCAGCTGATAAGGCAACCGAAAGGATCAGGCAGGAAGGGAGGAGGGAGGAGGAGGGGGGAGAAGGATCAAGATGAAGCGGGTGGCGAGAGGCGTTTCCTTCGCTCGGAGACAAGCGTCGTCGAAGACCGCGAAGGCAAGCTCCTTCCGAGATGACGAGACGTCATTGTTTGGTGCTGCAGCGTCCGGCTAGTTTTATGTCCCCGACAAGAAACCTCGAAGCGAGCGACGCCCATGACGCGGCCATATCGACGACGACGACGACGACGACACAGCAGCTTAGCCGAGGAGGACGGGGGAAGGAAGAGAGCTGGCGATTAGTCAACGGGCCGAGTCAGCTTTGACCCCTTGTTACTGCATGGTTTGTTGGAGGTTCGCAGGGCGAACGAAATTAAGGCTTTACGTACCCGCCAACGCAATTACACGTGTCCGATAATCATTGATTTTTTTTTTTAAAATTAGATGCGCCATTTCTTCTTTTTTTTTTTTTGTGTATTGAGACAATTCGAAGAATTCCTTTTTGTTTTTTCTTAATTTTGAACGCCAAAACAAGGACAATTCGAGGAATTGGGAGGTGAAAAGAAAAAAGAAAAGGTAGGAAGGAACGGTTCTCGTCGTCCACGTGCGATTTGACTGCTGACGCGGACTCATTCAAGACGGTGTCGTGCGCCGCCCATCAATCCTTTAGTTTAGTCCGGGAGGGGGGCTCAATTAGCGAGTCGTGCCTTGATAAATCGATTTATGGAAATCCTTTCGACCGGTGAAATAAAAAAGCAATTTTTTTAGCACGAAGTTAAAAAGAATATCAAAAATGCCGGTCCAGCAATTTCTCGTTTATACACGTGCCAAGACACAAATATTATTAAAATTCTATTTATTTTACGAAAAATGAATGATATGAAAATATTTTTTTAAAAATGACGGATTTCGTAACTTGAAATAATTAATCAATAAAAAAAGCCTTTCATCATTGATAACAAAATATTATCATAAATGATAAAAATAATTTCTTTTATAATTGATATAAATAATTATTTTTTAAAAATATTTTTTAAGTTAATCATTTTTCGCAAAACGAGCTCGCCGTGAAAGCAAGCGAGTTCGAACTCGTACGGCGGGGAGCACAAGCTAGTGCTCATTTGGCCCCGTCGATTCGAGTTCCATACATCCTAGCGTACGATTTTGATGGGTCCCGCGTGTAATCCGGGAGATCCAACGGTCGAAATGCACTGGGCTCACGCGCACCCGATCCGACGGCCTTCGCGCGTTCGTTCGTTCGTTTTGTCCGCGCCAGACGTGGCGCGACTGCTTTTGCAGGACAGCGCACCGTTCGTCGTCGTGTTCCTCGCAACCGTGCAAGAACGCAGTCGGTGCCGGAGAGAAAATGGACGCGGCGATGCAGATAGCGATTCCGGTGGCGGGGATCGTCGCCGCCGCCGCCGTCACCTTCTACGTCGTCAGCTTCGCGGAGATCAGGGAGGTAAAAAACGGAGAGAAAGAAAGCCTCCGTTACCGTCGGTTTTTCCTGGTTCTCTCTGATTATCTATCGCCATTGAAAGCTTCGTGATTTTCACCCCCTCTTTTTTTCGGGTTTTCGCCTTCTCCTTCTGGGCGCAGAGATCGCTCAGAGAGCTGGATGAATCCGACGAGAGCGGAGGCGGCGGCTTCGAATCGTCTCTGAGTTCCAGGAAGCGGAGAGCCAGGAGGAAAGCCGATAAGCCCGACAAGTTCTGAAACCGTTCTCCGGTTCCTCTGTCGGTCTTTGGTCGGTGCAAAACGATGTTTCATCGCACGAGAGGTCGGAATTTTTCGATCAGCGCTTTGTGTTCTTCTACTTCTTCTACCTCGTCATCTGTAATCTCATACTCTCTTCTGTCGAAAGATTGCGTGAATTTCGAGAACTCTCTTGCTCTGATGGATCGTCTCTCATAAGCGTGAAAAAGATTGGATTTTGCATCTTCTCGGGTCTTACCCATTTGCAAGATTGATTGCGTGGTTCGCTCATTCCCACTGTTTAGAAGTATAAATGCTTCTTATCCATAACGAGACGATCGTTGACAAAGTCAAAGGAAGTGCTTTTTTTCCTAGTGATTTCCTCTGCGGTGCTTGTTTACAACAATCTTGAAGAATCGTTTCATTCGAGATCCAGTGATCTTCAATTAAATTAAGAGAGCAAGTTCACATTCAATTTGATGAGTTAAACCGCTCATGACGGGAACTGAATTCACGTTACCTCAAACTTTCCTGAATAAGCCATGTAAGGGTGCAAGTGGTGAAGTGAACCCAAAAACAAAAGGAATGAGACAAGTTTGGTAATAATGCCACACCTTGAGAGGACGGTATGCAGATTCTTTATTTAAATAATCATTTGTTTCAGATGTCACAACACCAAATGGTTTTACATTGCAAAGGCTCCATGCCGGTTCTTTCGCCATCATCTTATCGGCTTCTGCGGAATTTACTTCTTCTGAGATTTCAGCTCCTTCACCCTCTCCTCCGTTGCCTTCAGCGCCTCTCCGTAGATTCTTATTAGCTGAGAGGAGAATTGAGTCAAGCCAACGATAAAATGCTATGAAAAGATACATGGTGTTCGTGATCATGATCTATCATCTCACTCTAAGAAGCTAACAGCAACTGGACAAAAGCAATATTCTGAAGTATTTCAGGCAGTGGAAAACAGGAGGAAGGATAGATCTCAAACTAGAACATGGAACACGAGAATGCGGTGAGTAACGTTACCTCATCGACCTCTTCAGGAGTGATTATGAAAGGCGGAGACATCATAATGTTATCGCCAGCTACACGCACCAACATACCATGCTTCTCGCACTGCGCTCCAAAATATGCACCGATTCCTGAGAAATACAGAGCTCGCCCAATAAAAAATCAAATGAGAAATCAAGAATACAACAAGTAGCCACTCAGTAACATATAACTAGCTTTAAGGGACTGCATGAGTGACTTCAAACGATTACGAAAGATGCATCTTAGTATTAGGATTAGGCAGCATGCAAGTGTGCATGCACGCAAGTGCCGTTTTTGCTGAAAACATGCGCATGTCTATAAAAATGTGTGGGGGTCTTTGTTTGCCTTTTGTCTCTGCATGGTCATAACAAGTCAGATAGACGAAATTTACTTTCGATGTTGACCAAATTTTACTGGATGAAAGAAACGGGGACATTTTCTCTGCTGTCATACATCAACTCTTTCATTTCGTGGTAGAAGTGAATTTGTGAAAACAGACAGAATCTAATATAGGATTTACCCCATTCGGGAGGAAATGGATCATTAGGTGATTTATTGTCTGTAAACTCGGTACCAAGAATCAGCCCAGTTCCCCGAATCTGCAGAAGAGGACCGCATATTGAATGAGATCAAGTTGTTGAAACTATCATGTGCTTTAGTTATGCAAAATATGAACTGTACCTCTCCAACGACTGGACTGTCCGAGAAGGCTTTCAATCCATCCTGAAATCTTGGAGCAATTCTATTTACTTGCTCAACAATGTTTCTTTCCCTGTAAAAACATCCATACGAAATTTAGAGATGTATCAAAAGAAACTAACAAATCTCACAGACACTCGGCCCGCATAATAGACAATCAGTGATATATTGTTGCTTTTGACTACTAAGAATTAGTACAACTCCCATAGGCTGAACCAAGGTCACGCCACAACAGTCAAGATGATTCTCTAAAATAAGATATGAAGTTATGTTATCAGAACATAGCATCAGCTAGTTGACCCAATTTGAAACATAAAAAAATAGGAACGAACTTGTATATCTTGAGGGCTTCTATTGCAACGGCACAGGATACAGGATGTCCGGAATACGTGAATCCATGGGAAAAAGTACCTGATAAAAAGGAAATTGATGAGAAGAAAAACACAAAATGAAGAAGGAAAGAAATAATAAAGAAAAAGGAATGGACATACCGAGTTTGTTGCTCTGAGAGTGAATTACATCCGAAACTTCGGGGCTCACCATTACAGCTCCAATGGGCAAATAAGCAGAAGAAAGGGCCTAAATAATTAAAACATGAGGAAAAAAATATCATTGATCCTGAAAGGTGAACACTTTATTCTTAGGAGATGGCAAAAACAACTTATCTAGAGCGAATTTTCAGGCTTAACTTGCCAAAAGTATGTAGAGGAAGAGTCTCCAGATCTTACCTTAGCCACAGATACAAGGTCTGGTTTAATATTGTACTTGTCACATCCATACATCGTTCCCAGCCTTCCAAATGCACAAATCACCTAAAAGAAAATGGAAATTTAAGCTGAGATTTGCAGGTAGACAAAAAGAACTCACAAAAAGTTACCCAACAAATAAGGATGTGGAACAACCTCATCTGCGATAAACAGAATATCGTATTTCTTGACAACAGCTTGAACCTACAATGTATGGAGCACAAGTGATTGATGAGAAGAAACAGGAAAAATTCATTTATGATCTCCAATGTGTAGGTGAGACACATTTCTGCCTGTAAATTATCGTCTGATAAGCAGTGCGTGTGGGAAAATTCATGCAAAGAACGGAAACCAAGAAAACCCAGGCGTTTAGCCGTCCAGCTTGAGCACCGGAAGCCCTTGTAAATGAAATCCTTTTCGGTCCCCACTCACCTTCTCAAAATATGTTACTGGAGGAGGTATGACACCTCCAGCCCCCATAACAGGTTCGGCAATAAATGCAGCAATCTGCAATGGAACCACCAGAGTTACATCAGAAAAGATCGGGGCATTCCATTCAATTCATCAAGAAAGATCAGTGCTCGAGCACCAATATGATTTGCAAATGGTTAGCACAATATCATAGTACGGCCAATAATCAGAGGTCAAGTGGATGACCAATTTACATGCACTGCGTGCCCACCGACGCAAATTACATTGCCATTCTGCAGAGGTACAGGTAGTGGCAAGTGAGCAAGCACTTACTGCACTTGTACCTGTGAACACTAACCTGTGCTTGTGAGTGTGTGAATGAGAGAGAGAGAGAGAGAGAGAGAGAGAGAGAGAGAGAGAGAGTAGTTACGTTCTCTGGTCCTTCTTTGAGGATAAGCTTCTCCAAGTTATTGGCTAATCTGGACGAGAACTCCTCTTCTGTCTCACCTAAAAATGCATTTGGCCAATGGCTAAGTAAAAAGTTCAGAGTAGCAGCTATTACCATGGACAAAAACCAAGCTAGAACCTGGAAGATGATATCTCCAGTAGTGAGGGCAGTCAGTATGCAACACGAATGGAGCCGGCAAATCAAACTTCTGATGCAGTGCTGGTAGGCTGTTGAGAGAATGTGCTGATTTGTCAGTTGATTAGAGATGCTCCTATAAGTAAAGGTTTTGGCATAGCAAAATATAATTAACTTACCCAGAAAGACTTGCTGATATCAATGTTGAACCATGATAGCTATCAAAAAGCAGAAATAACATGAGTCCCACTTTTGTATCACAGAGAGAAACAATGAATACTAACTGCTAGGACCTACGATTTTGCACGAGCTATAAACTTCTTCTTTTCAGGTCTTCCAAGTGCATTATTGTAGTACCAGACCAACTTCACCTATAATCACATTGATCAAAGTAAAAATGGTTATAAGACATTCTGGTAGTGACCTGATTGTTGTACTAGACCAATGGCCATAGATATAGCAGGAAGCTTCATGAGAAGAACAACGATACTTTTACCAAAAATGATCACTTTCGCTTCACATATGAATGAGCAAACGCATGAGCAGAACACAATCAAAATGGTTGGTGATCGTGATATTTTCCTCTATTTTCTTTTCTCTTTTTCCTTCTTCTATCTGCGCATCTTTGCTGCAGTCATTTACAGAATGCTTAAGAAAGCATGTATCTCTCTTTATGCATATCCCAAATGTACAATAAATCTGACTTATTAGCTCTAGCAGGCAATTATGTGCGACATCAATCCTCTCCAACCCAGCTTTCTTGCTTTATATGTTTAAACAATGTCAGGATTTTTATCCGATGCTACAGTTAAGCCAGAAAAAAAAGAGCGTTTCCTCACATCACTATAAGGTTCATTTTACTAAGACATTCATATCAAGAAGACTATCGTACCTGAGTATCATTGGCTTCTGATCCACTATTGGTAAAAAACACCCTAGCCATTTTCCTTGCAGTAAAGGTTTCTACAAGTTCCTTAGCAAGGTCCTGAAATATGAGATAGTACTCAAGGAATCATTAGAGAGCCCTTCGTTTTCTGTTCATTCGTATATAATAACTGACAAAGCTGTAAATATATAGGGGGGACATCTGATTAGAAACAAGAAGTTGGAAACACCAGAAAGCAACAGAAACATATCGTCCTAATATGTATCATCATGCAAAGAAAAAGAGTCCTGATGTGACTATCATAGCAAACTAAACTAAAGAATCATCTTGTACCAGAGATGGTTTGGTAGTGCGATTCCAAAATGAGTGATAAAATGGCAAGGTGTTCAACTGTGCAACAGCAGCATTAACAAGTCGGGGTTCACTGCCACCTGCAATTATTAAGCCAGCGATCAGAATTTAAAGTGATAATTTTCACTGAAAAAAACATTATCGCCATTTTTCAGTAAGTTCTGTATTTGTACAAGTCGTGATCAGAGAAGAAAGCAAATGACAGAAGTATTGGAGGACTTCTACAAGGTATGGGCATGTGACTTATCAATCGTATATCCCTGGTCAGACATTCTCAGGACAAAAAGTTGCAAGTGACAGATCCATAGGCAATTTTCTCTTTCCTTTCCTATTTCTGAGTGTGGAGCTGTGGATAATGAGGTTTCTAATCTTTCAAGTATCACCAATATCCAAGAAGGGAAGTGAGGATTCTGATTACAGAGGAAGCCAAGAATACCTAATGCCGTGCACCATAGACCCGCCAGAGAGTCAAGATATTTCTTCCCATTAATATCATACACGTAGCTACCCTGAAATCAGTCATTAACATGGGATTAAGCTCCAAATTTTTGAAAAAAATGAATCATATTCAAATAACAATTACCAACAATAGATGAGGATTCTACCAGTGAGTGGCGTCAGCTGCATGCTTCTACAATGTATATACCAGATTAACTTTGGGAATATGAAAAACACCTACCTCAGACTTTTCAATCACCAATGGATGCAAGTCTGTGCTTTGCCAGCCCGGTGTAAAAGGAGCCAGCATATCATGGCCCTTAAACCTAGAAGTATCCAAATATGAACAATGTTTGCATCAGTGATGTATTGGAAGACAGTCCTGATGTTACCACAAATACATCAATCTGACTCTACTTATGCCATAACCTATATGGATACATGGTTTACTATATATTGGGTAAGTTAAACAAGACATGCATGGTGCACCATCAAAGGATGCCTCAGAGCTATATAGTAAGTTAAACAAGAAAGACCATGTACCCTTGACCATCTTTTGATTCGGTTGATTCTTCCTTCTGTAAGGATGCCCCAGAGCTATACAGTCTGGCAAGTCTAGGAACTTGTATGAGGTGCTCCTGGCAACTTTTTGAAGATGCATGTCTTGCATAGGAAGTAAGCTAAAAGTAAAAAACACACGGATTACCATCACACAAGTAACAGAAAGTATGGCCAGATATAAAGCGAGACAACAGAAGACAGACGCAATCCACACGCGACTGCTTTTTTCAGTTTTAGACATTCATGACGTCATGCCATCTGAGAACACGGTATATGAAACTGAAGAGCAAAGTTTAGTTGCTGTAATAAAACAAGAAAAAAAGTAAGTTGTGCATAGTAGTTTCAGTTCCAGATCTCAGCACAACTAAATTGATTAACCTCCAAATTCAATCAATTTTAAAGCAAAAAGGGCCCTCATAGTTTTCGGCATAAGAGACTACTGCATTAACGAGCAGAAGAAATTACACAGAGTTCTGAGAAGAACTTGTGCATTACCGTTAGTCATTACTCTCAATCAGACACGGATCAGATAATTTATTACATGCATGGAACTCAACCACAAGAAAGTCCAACGAATAGCTAAAATCATAAGCCAACAACTCATGGAGGTTGCAGTGGCCATAACGAAGTGCAGAATGAGAAATTCAGCACAATTGAATAAAAGAGTCTTCTTTAAGAGAATCAATTAATTTCGGAGTGAACCCGATTCGCACATCAGTACTTCCAAAATAACCAGGACCGGCATTTCCGTAAACCGTTCTGGATACTTTCCTAGCAAAACATGAATTGATCATATCTCGAGCTGTTTTCCTAGTAAGTCATATCTCGATCAGCTAGGTTCTGCCTAATGAGTTCAATGTCTGAGATATGACTCTCTCTCTCTCTCTCTCTCTCTCTCTCTCACACACACACACACACACACACATTTTGCGCCGGTCTACAAGAGTAAAGCCCCGTTTCAGGATCTGGATCGACACGCGACGACGTGTCTACATACTCTCATTCAACTTCTCTGTAGCAGCAAAATCAAACCGCAATCACAACTGGGTAATTGGTGAAGTAAGAAACTAACTAGAGCGAACGGAGTTACCCAAAAAATTAAAAAACAAGAACCGTGAATCGATTTAAAAAGAAATGAAGAATGTAACCCAAAAAAAGAAAATAGTACAAAACACCAAGCACCCGACACTGACGAACCCAAGCTCGCCCTACTCTACCAACAAATCGAGAATCTTTCCGACACTACCACGAAACGATCAAGAAGAAGATGAAAGGATCTAACTTTGAAGACAACTCAGTCTGGGACGAGTTGATCGCTCCGACCCACCGAATTTCTCTCGCAATCGAAGCGAACTACCGCTGAAAAATCAAGAAACGGGAGACGACGACGACGGTCACCACCGCCGCCGTTTCAAGAACACGGACCTGGGAGTTCAGGGAGGCGAGGAGGAGCCGAGTGATCGCCATCTTCCTGTTTGTCTAAGCTCCACAAATTCATGCAAGAACAAGACTGTAGAGAAAGAGAGACGAAGGAGGGACTGTGTGTTGAATTATCTATGGGGGCGTGATCGAGATGGCCATTGAAGCCGGGAGCACAAAGTCAAATCAAGATAACGCCACCACCCTTGTCTTGTCCTGATGCATATCCTAACAATGCTTGCGATCTCCAACGGAATATTTTTAGGGTTAATACTACAAAATACCCTAAATTGATATATTTATAATAATTTTATCTCAAATTATTTTTTTAACTATAAAAAATCCCAAACTGATATATTTGTGATAAATACACCCTAAACTATTTTTTTGACCACCAAAAACCCCAAACTGGTATACATATGACAATTTTATCCCGAACTAATTTTTTAATATTATTTTTTATTTTTCAAATTTTTATATTTTTTCTTTACCTTTATTTTTGTTCTCTTCAACTCTGGCCAGTCGCCGGTTCGGCGACCGGCCAGAGGCGGAAGCTAGCGAGGTCGACCATGCCGACCGCTGGCAAGGCTCGACCTCGCCGGCGTTGGGCGAGGCTGACCTCGCCGGCATTGGGGGAGGTCGAGCTTTGCCCAGATCCGGCGAGGCTCGGCCTTGCTGTTGTAGGGCGAGGTCGGCCTCGCTAAGCAACGGTGAGGTCGAGCCTCGCCAGCAGCCGGCGGGGCCATCCTCGCCAGCTTTCGCCTCTGGCCGGTCGCCGGACCGACGATCGGCCAGAATTGAAGAGAACAAAAAAAAAGGTAAAGAAAAAATAAAAAAAATTCAAAAAATAAAAAATAATATTAAAAAATTAGTTCGGGGTAAAATTGTCACATGTATATCGGTTTGGGATTTTTGGTGGTAAAAAAAGTAGTTCAAGGTATATTTGTCACAAGTGTACCAGTTTGGGGTTTTTTATGTCCAAAAAAATAGTTTGGGGCAAAATTGTCATAAATGTACCAGTTTAGGGTTTTTCGTGGTATTAACCCATATTTTTATGCTTATCACATACATTGCATTTTCCATATTTCTCATTTCAAAATTTTTCATGGGAAATTTCATGATTTTATGTAACAAACCAAGATTATTAGTAAAAAACAAAGGTCATCAACATACAGAACTAGAAAAATAAACTTGCTCCCACTAATTTTCATGTATATACATCGATCAATAGTTTTTTCTTTAAATCCAAAAGAAGTTATGGTATCATTAAACTTAAGATACCATTGTCGGGTAACTTGTTTAAGTCCATATATTGACTTCTTTAACTTACACATCATGTGTTCCTTTCCTTTAACTGAAAAGCCATCAGGTGGATCCATATAAACTTCTTCCTCTAAATTCTCATTAAGAAAGACAGTTTTGACATCCATTTGATATAACTCTAAATCGAAATGAGCTACCAAAGTCATAATGATTCTAAGTGAGTCTTTCTTGGAGAGTAGTGAAAATGCCTCTTTGTAGTTAATGCCTTCTTTTTGAATAAAACATTTAGCAACAAGTTTGACCTTATATTGTTTGATATTACCTTTTGAGTCGCGCTTAGTCTTAAAGACCCATTTACACCCGACCTATTTGCATCCTTCAGGCAATTCAACAAGATTTCAGACTTGATTTTGATCCATTGATTTTAACTCTTCTTTGATAACATTGAACCATTCAATAGAATCATCACATTCCATGGCTTCTGAAAATGAACCTGGATCATTACCAATTCTTAAGTCAATTTCTAACTCTTGTGGATAGACCATATAATCATTAGAAATAGCCGATCTCCTTTCTCTTTGAGATCTTCTTGATGCTATTTCTTGTAGCTCAACTACTGTAGGTTCAATATTAACATTTTCATTATGGAGTGTTTGATCATTTATTTGTTGTTCTTGATTATTATTAGATTGAACTATAATATTAGGAACAACAACTTTAGAAGTTTTGGGTAAAGGAATTTCCACCCTAACTTCTTGAATTCAATCATTACGAATTCTTTCACTCCCATCGATGTCAACATTTTCAATGAACCTAGCATTTCCAGATTCAGCAATTCTTGTACTATGATTAGGACAATAAAATCTATACCCTTTGGATTTCTCTACATAACCAATGAAGTAACCATCGATTGTTCTTAAATACAATTTTTTTTCATGTGGATTGTAAATTTTTACTTCTGCTGGACAACCCCAAACATGCAAATATCGTAAACTAGGTTTCCTTCCCGTCCACAGTTCAAAGGAAGTCTTTGGAATTGTCTTACTAGGAGCCATGTTTAATAAATACATAGAAGTCTTTAATGCATACATCCACAATGATAAGGGTAGAGATGAATAACTCATCACACTTTTAATCATTTCCATTAAAGTATGATTACGCCTTTTTCCTACACCATTTTATTGTGATATATTTGGCATTGTGTATTGAGCACAAATACCATGTATTTCAAGGAATTTAGCAAATGGACCCGGACATTGTCCCTATTCATTATATTTTCCATAATATTCCCCATCTCTATCCGACCTTACTATTTTCACCTTTTTAACTAATTGCCTTTCAACCTCTTTAATATACACCTCAAGTGCATTCGCTAATTGAGATTTATCGTACAATAGATACATATAATCATAACGTGAAAAATCATCAATAAATGTGATAAAATAACTTTTTCCACCAAATGATGAAACATCAAAAGGACCACATGTATTAGCGTATAATTTCAAGAAGCTCTATGCTTCTTTTGGCACCTTTCTTAGTGTGTTTTGTTTGTTTTCCCTCAATACAATCAATACACACTCTAATATCAATAAAATCCAAATTTGAAAGAATTTCATTCTTAACTAATAATTGCATTCTTTCTTTGAATATGTGACCCAAACGTTTATGCCACAAGTAAGCAGAATTCTTATCCACTAAACCGCGTTTAGTGCCAACGTTATGATGCAAGGTTATTAAGGTCTCAGCAAAAGCATTATCAAGTTTAAACTAGTAGAGACCATCATATAGAATTCCAGTTCCAATAAGATTATTGTTCTTTTATAGACTAAAAGATGTACAACTAAATTTAAAAAAGAATCTCGCTACATTATGTTTTGGCAAAGAAACTAAATTGCGTGAAAATGTAGGTACATAAATGTTTTGAAACAAATCCAAATAATACCCAGTATCAAAGATCAAACGTGTGATATCCCCGAATTGGGGCCAAGACAATCAAAGGTGAATAGTAATAGAATGGGTGAGCAGTCCAATATGAGAGTTGGTAATGGAACGGATAACATGATTGGAACGAGTCTACTGAGGGTTAGTCATGATTTGATCGAAAGATTATCCATGGATTGACCGTGGGATTGATAATGGCATGACTCCCCAATCATGCAAGTCAATTAGAGTGATACGACTGTGGATTGACCTTTCGACCATAAGGGCCGTTAGTGGAAAAGTCCAGGACGACCATGGGTCAGTTCTGTGTCAGCATGTGTTGGTCGCGAGTGATTCCGCATAACCATGCATTAGTCCCGGATGACCATGGATTAATCCCATGGTACTAGATTTCACATGGCTACATGACAACTAAAAGTCGACCATGGATTGTTGATACTCGAATGTGGACTGGTCGCGAATCGACCATGGATCGCCGTGTTAAGTCGGTAGGCCATAGACGAGTCATATGCCAGGCCACGAGCTTAGTGGCTTAGTCGCGGATTAGGCTTTGTGCCAACCGCGCCAGCAAAGCCTTATGCCTAGACATGACCGGCCATTGTGCTTGTCAGCTAGACCACGGACTAGCCTTGTGTCCAGCCATGTGCCAATCATTCTGCCTGACCCTTGTGCCAGTTATTGTGTCCTTCAGATCTGGCTCCAACCTAGTTTCATGCTTAATGGATTTGGCCATGAGCCATGCATTATGCCAATTCATGAGCCGTATGTGTTTGGTCCATGAACCGGTTCCTTGTTTGTATGGCTTGGCATCGCACTCGGCGCACCACCCGTGTGGCCCGACCATGTGCCCGGCCGTGTGCTTGTGTGGCCCGACTGTATGCCAAGTCCTACGCCCGGTCATACCCTGCCACACAAGTCACGCACTTGGTCAGTCCGACTAGCCTGAACTTGCACAATTGAACTCGGACTTTGGCTTGGTTATGTTTGATCATATTTTGAGATATTCTAACACTGAACCTCGATTTGAATGAGTTGGTTGATCAGTCTAAACCCGAAATTTCGTCACTTACTTAGTCATCCTTACTTAGTTAACTTTGCTAAGTACCATTAATGATTTTGGGGATTATGCTTAAATGCCACTAGCCAGTTGTCCTTAGTGAAAAATTAGGTGCCCTTGATGGACAAGAACCAGCATGATTCGGCCAAGCTTGGGGAGCAAGAAGCCAATTTTGACTAAGTCAACATCGAACCAATTATTGGAGGATAATCATTAGGAAGATCTTATCGTGCAAAATCTTCAATAATTGAGAATCTTTGAGTAATCTTGCATGCTCTAGAAGGTGCCACATGTGCCTAAGCTTGATGGGCAAAAATGAAAGTTAAGACAAGAATCGTTAATAGAGAGACCATTATTAGAGGTTTATGTGTCCTCTAGGAAATTAATGTTTTAGGTGACTCATATATCCTAAGTTAGAGCATAATGACCCTAATAGAATACTTGGTAATCATTTGGATAATCTAATTATTAAGCCTAAGATTTGGATAAAATTCCCACAAGGTTTTCCCTAATAATAGGTGCCACTTGCATGAAGATAATTGGTCCATTTGGCATAGTTATTAATGGAATCTTGGCTATAAATAGGAGAAACCCCAAGCCATTTCATTCTTTCCCCAAACCGATCAGCCCACTCTCTCTCCCCAATCTCTCTCTCCGCCATCTTCTCCTTCTCCCTTGGCCACACACTTTCCCTCTCGGCCATTCTCTCGGTCTCACTCCCTCTCACCCACCACACCACCACCAAACACCCTAGGCCATCCGTGTAGTAAGTTAATTCCCTATACTTTAGTTAGGATGTGGTGTTGTGCATTTGGACTCGAGTGGTGACTTTGTTTGATGCTTGTTGCGTGCTTGTTATTGTGCATCGTGGCCGTAAGTCAATGCACGTATGGGTCACAAAACGGGGTGTCGTATGGTCTCATACTCATGTTGTGGTGTCACGGGATAAGCTTGGCTTGGTACGGGTTTTCATTGAGGTGTGTAGACTCTGGCCAAGTCCATCTCCAAGCCGGCACTCGGCATGGTGGACCAAGCCACGTGCCCCTGACTGTGCCCTGCATGTTAGGCAATTCGCCTTATAGAGCATGGATCACATAAGTATCGCACGATTGCATGGGCTAATGTTATCAAGATAAGAACTGAATTGTTTGATATTTGTTGCATAATCACATGAGGGACTAAGGCCGTCACTGATGGATTTTGGGACGTTGCCACCGTCAATAAATTTCAAAGCGATGCCGTCATTGATGGATTTCGAGACGATGCCGCCATTGATGGATTTCGAGGCAATGCCCGAGAGAGGCTCGGATGCCCTGGAAAAATTGGAGGAACTGATGGATTATGGTTGATGAATAATGACGAATCACGTGTGTTGGTCTTTACATGCAACATTAAAAATCATGCTTGATGTTATCTTGTTTGTTGAACATGCCAAATTTAGTATATAGGCAAGGTAAGAAGCATTTGCTATTGATCTACCATCGACAAGCTAACGGTAACAGTTATTTCTCTCATTCAATGCGAGGCTATTTCTTAGCTGAAGCATAGTAAATTTAACATACTGAGTTGTGTAACTCACTCCTTAAATTTTCAGTTTTGTAGGTATGGCCCTACCACCTCTAGTTCGCTTTGGTCTTCCGATTGAAATGCATGTGCGAGTGATAGATGTTGTCAATGTCGAGACCGAAACCACATACCGTAAATGTAGTACATTTGTTTGGGTCCAAGAGAATGTGGATGAGCTAATCTTTCACCATTATGAAGCATGGTTCATGTGGTTTGACAGAGACCTTTTGGAATCCCTAGCTGACTTCACCGGGCCACCCGGGGATGTTGGTGATGACGCGCCCAATGGGAATACGGGTGCACCATAGCTAGTTGAAGAAGTTTGGGAAAAAGCAGAGTTTTGTTTTTTGTAAAGGGGCAAGGTAGTGAAGATGGGATAGCCCTAGCCATGCGGTTAGTATGAAAAGAACTTGACGTGATCCATATGTAAATAAATAACCAAGAAGGCCCATGAGAAAGAAGGGTTTGTAACATAACCATCTATCATGTAAATTACATGTGCTTGTATGATAAACTTCCTTGTTCATGTTGTGCTCTTGTTATTGTTTGCTAGTTGTTTCCGCTTGAGCTTAATTAATAAAACAATAACGGGACGTCACGTTACAAATCCTCGGAACAATGATATTCACGACCAGCTTAGGACCGAACATCACGGCGTTGGCTCGGGGTATGACATGTAGGTGGAGTGTTGTTTCGTATCAAAGCAGGTTCCCCTCCAATAAGTTTCAGTTCGGTGTTAAGTCAAGTAAAGGCTGTTGAATCCTGAAATAACCGATTCGATGAGGGCGGGGAGTGGTGCCGGGGCCATAAGACTTGATTAAGGGGCGGTTTTTGACAAAGGTGGTGCCGGGACAAGAAGCCTGATCATTGAGTTGCCTCTAAGCAGAAGTGGCGCTGGGGTATACTTCTGATTATTGAGCGACTTCTAAATAGAAGTGGCGCCGGGGTTATAAAGGCTTGATCATCGAACAGATCTTAGCAGGCTTCTAAGATGTCGAGGGAAAGAGGAACAAACTGAACTAGGCATTAAACGGGGGAGAACCGTTCTGAAGTTAAAAAAGGGATTATTACCTGGAGTGATAAGGTGCGCCGGAAGTCTTGGGATAGATAACCAGGAAAAAGAGCAGCGCATATGATTGCTTGATTGATCCTAATGATAGGTTGTGACCATTGACTTTTTGTCTATCTTATAGAATAGTTTCCTTAGAACCCTGAAAATCGCGGTATGAGTGCTCAACACCCAGCCACGACCTCGAAGGGGAAGTTGAAGTAAGACCCCCGAATAGATGGAATTCTACAAGCTCTTACAACCATTTGAGATCTCATGGGACAACAAGTTCAGCAACGAATAACAAATGCCACTGAGAATTGGGTAGCAAATGGAAATGGAAATGGCGACCGAACATTACATGGGCTAGTCGAACAATTCTTGAAATTACGACCCTCGAGATTTGTCGGGATAGGAGATCTTGAAGAAGCAAAATCATGGATAGATGAGCTGCAAAAGATATTCGAGCTCCTAAAATGCTTTAAGGAGGAAAAGGTAACCTTGGCAGTGTACCGGCTATAGGGTAGCACAAGTCATTGGTGGAAGGTGACAAAGGAAATCATGTTTCCAGAAAAGACTGCTATAATTTGGAATGCCTTCGTTGAGGTATTTAACAGAAAATACTTTTTCGAGTGTGCTCGTGATCGAAAAATGAAGAAATTTATGCAACTTCGGCAGAACATAATGATGGTGGACCAGTATGAGGCAAAATTTGCTCAATTGTCCAGGAACGCCCCTAAATTTATCGAGGGTCCAGTGGACAAGGCAAAGCGATTCCATGATAGCTTAAGATCTAACATCCGAAGTCAATTAGTGCCGCTAAATCTCAAGGATTATAATGAGTTGTGAGAACAGGCCCAATTGATAGAGAAAGACTTGCTAGAGATGGCAACTTTGGCAAGGTCTTATTATTCTACTCCTCAAGTGAATCAATGTCCGAGTAAGAGACCAATGCCGAAATGAAGGCGCTAGTTCACTCATAACAAGAAGCAAAATTTTTCAAAGGTAACTACCATTTCTGGTGAAGCTTGTTTTGTTTGCGGAAGACGACGTGGTGATGCTCCGTGCCCAATTCGTACGGGGGCATGCTTTGGGTGTGGTCAGTAAGGCTACATGGTGAGAGATTGCCCCCAAAGGTGACAAGAAATGCAGCCGCAATAAAGGCCAGCAACGTTATCAAATGGAGTCCAGCCTCATGATAATAATGGTAATCGTCCCCCAGCACAAGGACGAGTATATGTGCTTACTTAAGAAGATGCTGAGAACTTCGAGACAGTTATCACAGGTACGATCTTTCTCAGCAACCGTGTTGTGTATACACTATTTGATGCAGGAGTTACCCACTCATTTGTATCTAAGCAATTTGTGCGATTAGCAAAATTAGAAATGAAGTCCTTTGAAAATGCACTTAATGTTTCCACTCCCATGAAATATGAGGTGTAGACTACCCTAGGATGTTAATGGTGTAAAATTGTTATAGGTGGATTGGAAGAAACCATAGACCGAGCTGTACTGGTTATGTATGATTTTGATATTATTATAGGCATGAATTAGCTTAGTAAACAATGGGTCAATATAAATTGCCATAGTAAGATGATTCAGTTTAGTCCACCCATTTGTCCCTGTTATACATTTGTAGGAAATAAAGGAAGGTCTTTGTGACATTCTCAAATTTCGACCCTATTCGGGATATAATGAAGTGATTATTCATCGATCTACTGTTACTTAAATTTCGCTCTCGATTGATCACTCATGAGAGACTAACCATCAGGGAAAGGCTATTAAGAAATTAAGTATGCACGACCTGAAAACTCGATCATGGATTGACAATTCGACCATAAGGATTGACGAGGGATAATTTTGAGCCATCATAGACCGATCAAGGAGCCGTTATAGAATATTTCGCCAATAGTATATAATCGGAGTACGGGTGATTCCGCTTGACCATTATATGGATTGCGAATGACCTTAAACCAATTTCAAATAATCGTGTACTTCGGAACTAGCGATTGACGTCTCGCAATTTCATGACAACCGAGATCATCCATGATTCGAGAAAATTTAAACGTGGATTGATATTAAGTCAACCGTGGGTCGAATACGCGTAACTCCTAAAAGCCGCCAATTAGTTTGAGATATACTAAAGTCACAATCGATTGATTATGACCATGAATTAGAGTCTGAAATTGGGTGTCGATCTTTCAAGGATTTCAAGACTAAACTATTGGAAGTCTTCTCGTTAATTCTCCGATTTATCGGTTTGCTCGGAATTCTCGGAAAAGGATTGACTGGCCGAGAATTTGGAGCCCACTAGGAAGTGGGTCGGACAAAGGCACATTGGGCCCAAGACAAGCCCATTAAGCCCATTTTCTATTTTCAAGCCCAAGTTTGAGCCCGATAGCATTTTCAAGCCCATTTCTTATCCATTTGATCCTAAACTTGATTTATACGAGCCTGTGCAAAATTCTAGCTTGTATATGTGTATAATATTTTTATACCATGTGAAATTACCATTTTACCCTTCTAGCATTTATGACTAAGAAACAAAAGGATTTAATGCATGAAGACTTTAGGCTTGGCATTTATGTGGGGAAATGATGAAGAAGACTTGAAGGGCATGGCTTTAATGAGAGAAATGTCTCTCTTAATCTCTCAGCTCACTTTCTCTCTCTCCTCTCTCTTCCACGCCAACTTCCCTTCTTTTCTTTCCTTTTTTCTTTCCTCATTCGGCCACAACAGAACAGTCTTTGGGCTAATGTTCTTGCAACCATGCACCACCACAAAACCACCAGCAGCCTGGAGCCGTACGCCACCCATCTGAGCCATTTTCGTCGTTCAACCAATCCCCACCGAGCTCAAACAGCCGCCCACAGTTGCTGTTCAGTAGAGACCCAGTCACTGTCGTTGTTCCATGTCATTTTCGGATCGTGCCATGTATAGCCCTCACCACCGCCATCGCGTCCGTGTAATTGGAATCTCTAACGGGTGAGTTATCGCTCTAATCCCTTGATTAGTATGTTAAACTTGATTAGGATGAGCTAGTTTAGGTTAATTATATTTAGTACTAATTAATTAAGGATTAGTCGATCAGTGATAAGTGGACTCGATAAGTTATTGAGAAAATGCGATAAACTATCGAATTTTTAGCGATAAGCTATCGAGGATTTGACGATAAGCTATCGAATTATTTTATTATTAAATAAATTAATTTTTGGAATTTAAATATTAATATTTTCATGTAGAGTTTAATAATAAATTGTGATTGTTTTAGGATTGTTTTAGGCTTGAATTGTGATGCCTATGTTGGAAATTTCCGTATAAATTAGATTGTATAACTAAATGAATTGTATTGCTATTTTTAAGGATGGAATTGCGGGCATATCAACAGTAAATCCCGAGGTGTCGGATTTGTATGTCAATTTTTATGAGCTAAATAGGGCGTGGATGTTTGAATTGGGAAGTATGCCAAATTTAATGATTTAATTGTATGCACGCTATCACGTGTGATTATTTTAGTGCCTTTTTATGTGTGAATGTGCAATATTTTAACGTATTAGCACGGATCCTATCTGTATTGGCGAATTAAGAAAGATAATAATGGGACTTGAGTGATTGTTATGTGTGCATGATTATCTAAAGGTTCCTTTCGTGCCTGGTTATACCGGATGATTCACCAACCTAGGGTTTGGTCGTGGCCTTAACAGGTGTCCTTAATTTGGTAATTGGATGCCATCGCAGGGGCAGGGGAGATGAAGTCGTTCGTGAATTGGATTCGGAACGAACCCATTTATGAGATGCCATCATTGTGGTAGGGTGAGTCGATGTCGTGCTTGACGGGGCGGGACGATGCCCGGTTATGCCGAGAGACCACCAACCTGATGCTAATACCGCGGGTTGTGTAGTGCCTTGTATGGTCGTAGTAATTGGAATATGCATGAAAGATTGTGGTGATATTGCGCTTGATTATGGGATGAAATTGTGATGCACGGTATGGGAAGGGCCGAACCGGTTTCATCTTATAACCTGGACACATGTGGATACATTGTGCATGGAAAAGTTACTGCGTATTCAAACTGCCTTATATGCTTATAGAATTATCATGGTACATAATGTTATATCGTGCAGGGCGTGTGCTAAGGTAAGGTAAGGTTACTTACGATTGTTTGATGGTATCTTGTGTACGTTGAGATAAGTTGTATGTTTTAGGTGCATCCGAGATAAGTTGACCTCCTAATCGAGACTTAAGTCATTAACTCGCTGAGTTTATCTCATTGTTGTTATTTAATTATTTTTAGGCCCTAAGTAATGAAAAATTGCCACGTGCAATTTTGGAGTCCATGTTAACCGGGACCAGGAGGTGACTAGGTACCAGTTCGAGGGATCAAACTTCTTCTGAGGTCACCTCGTAGGTAGAGGAGATAGGTTAACCCTTTACCTTTGTGATTGTAATCGGGAAGGTCTGCGTGGCGGATTTCTAATATGTTAATCCGATGTTTTGTTGATGAAATTGTTTTTATTGAGGTGTGTTTTCCTGTCTATCCCTATTGTTGTTGATTGGGTGATTGTTGTCACTTCCACATGCTTTTAATCGTAAGTCAGAATGATTGGGTCGGTGATGCATCCTAAGACGTTACCATTTCACAACCTTTGGCGGGATGTTAGCGTGCTCATGGGTTCGGACCGTGACAATCTTCTACCCCTCTAATCTCTACATTGGAAGCACTTCGACTTTAGAAAAAGGTTGCCAATGGTATTTAGCAACGGTAGAAAACAAGTCAAGAGAGGAAAGACCAAAGTTAGAAGATATTCTTGTTGCAAGTGAATTTCCCGATGTTTTTCCTGAAGAATTGCCAGAACTACCTCCGGAACGGAAAGTAGAATTTGCTATTGAAATAGCCCCTAGAACGGAGCCTATTTCCAAAGCTCTCTACAGGATGGCTTTGACCGAATCGAAGGAATTAAAAGTGCAATTGCAAGAGCTACTTGATAACGGATTTGTCCGTCCAAGTACATCACCATGGGGTGTACCAATATTGTTCGTAAAAAAAAAAGACAAGTCATTACGTCTTTGTATCGACTGTTGGCAACTGAATAGGGTCACTATTAAAAATAAGTACCCATTACCAAAAATCGACGATCTATTCGATCAACTCCAATGAGCGTTCGTATTTTTTAAGATCGACCGAAGATCGGGATGCCATCAGCTGTGAATAAAAAAAGAGGACATCCTGAAAACGGCTATTAGAACTCGATATGATCACTATGAATATATAGTTATTCCGTTCGGCTTGACAAATGCTCTAGCTGCTTTTATGGACCTGATGAATCGAGTATTCAAGCCATACTTGGATCGTTTCATCATGGTATTTATTGACGATATTCTAATATATTCGAAGAACTCTACTAAACATGAGCAACACTTGAGATCGGTACTCCAGATGCTCAAGGAACACACCATTTATGCCAAATTCAACAAATGTGAGTTCTTGCATTCCCACATGGTGTTTCTTGGCCATATAATAACAGGCAAGGGAATATCAATAGATCCATCTAAGGTGGAAGCAATAATCAATTGGCCAAGACCAATGACCGTGATAGAAGTTTGAAGTTTCTTAGGCCTTACAGGATCAGATAGAAGGTTTATGGAACGATTCTCTAGCATCGCTATTTCTTTGACACGATTGTTGAAGAAAGAAGTAAAGTTCAAGTGGACAGATAAATGTGAATGGAGCTTCCAAGAATTAAAGCAAAGATTGATTACCGCACTTATCCTGGCAATACCAAAAGGACTATGAGGCTTTGAAATATATAGTGACGCCTCTCATAAAGGGCTAGGCTCTGTGTTGTTGCAGTATGACAAAGTGATGGCTTATGCCTCAAGACAATTGAGGCCATATGAATTAAATTATCCAACTTATGATTTGGAGCTCGCCGCGATCGTTTTCACCTTAAAAATTTAGAGACATTATTTATATGGGGAAAAGTTCATAATTTATATGGACTGCTAGAGCTTGAAGTGTCTATTCTCCTAAAAGGAGTTGAACATGAGGTAAAGGTGTCACGCTCCAAACCCCCGTCGAGCCCGCGACATCTCGCCTTCAGTTGAAGAGTGTGATATCCCAGGTTGTCGCCGACCTCATTATAATCATCAAAGATTTTTAAATCCACAGCGGAAACCACAAACTCACCCTGACATTTAGACACTGGGGAGAACAGGGAGAATATACATTTTCATTTCTCAACAAACTTGTACCACAATATTCACCATTTTACAAACCTTAATACAACAGTGCACACCGTACTATTAACCGTCAAAATCAAAAGGGATCGATGACCTGGCATTCATCCTAAAAAATGGTCATCACAAAAGCCTGGCTTTCCAACAGACACCCTAACCTCTACGCCCCTTACTCGGCGTCCATTCTGAGTCTGACTCATCGTTCTCCGATTTTGAACTTTCTTGAACCGTTTGCTCGTCCGAGGACTCTGGCTCCGCCTCGATTACAATCGGATGATTGATGTCGCTCGATTCCGCCGGAACTTCATCCTCACCGTTCTCAGCTAGTACATCCCAGAAATGGAACTCAGGCTCAAAATTGGGATCCATATATTGCTTAAACGGGAGTATATACTCCGGTTCTCCTTCCGGCTCCTCAGACTCAATAGGCTTATTCTCAGGTTCGATCTCAGGTTCCACCTTTCCTGGTATCTCCTCAGGGATCGGTTCTAAATCTATATCCATCGGGTCAGCTTTGGCTTGCGACACTTCGGGTTCAGGTTTGTGTTCAGCCCCTGAAGATCCCTGTATTGTGGGGTCTGGATGTAGACCAGACTGGGCTAAACTAACCATAGTACTAGTCAATTCTCCGTCTATCGAGGGTATGGCAGCCGGATCCCAATTTCCAACTAAATCAAATGGGACATCGAAGCCTCTAACTCGACCGAACTCGTCCTCATCTGCGTCTTGAAAATACCAAGCTGTGTACACATTGATCTCCCACAATGGCAATCCTACCTCTACATACACGGTCGTAGTATGTCTAATCCAAGTCATCTAATCACCCATTGGAAATTTTGCCACATCGTACTCCGTGTGCACTGGTAATCTAAAACGTACTGGTGGTGATGGTGGAAGGTTCATGTCTCAGATCGAGGTTCTGAAAATTATTGGTTGAAACAACCATGAGATTACATCTCAGCAAGTACACCCCTAAACCCAATCTAGGCTATCACGTACCTCCAAACAAATACACAAACATACGCAATCATACACATGAAATCACCACAGTGCAGACACATCAATTAATATTGCCAAACTCTAACATGCAAACATCGGCACTCAATAACGATCTAGTCATATGCAACACACACATGTGAAATTCTCGTCCCTCGTATCCATTTTGTTCTCATTTCCTCTTTCACATTCCTCGCCAGTGACCCACGTTGAAGTACATGCCTCAGGCACACTGCGACTATTCATCACACCACTTCCAGCCCACGTATCCGTACACGCCTCAGGCCTTGATCGTGACCTAAGCATCACACGCCTTAGGCCCGACCCCAATACTCAGCCCGCACTAAATGCGACAGGCCTACATGATCGGAACCTGAGCTTATAATGCTTCGGTCTAATCTCGGTCTCACCCGAGTTGATCGTGCTTCAGACCAATTCTCATTCTTGCTTTTTCAAGCCTCAGTCTGTGCCAAATGCAACAGATCTATGTGATTGCTGCCCGAGCTTATGATATCCGACCCGATCCTATTCTCACACTTACACACCTTCGTATGAGTTTCCGTGCACACATTTGCACTCACAATCACACTGTCACACCTTACACATGCATTCACGCACAAATTCGCATTTTTCCGCACTCAAACGTTTTCAAATTGATTTTAGCCCTTCACGGGACTTTCATAAAATTCTAAGACGGATCTAACGGTACCATCCATGTGCCGAACAACCACTCATAGCACAGCACACAACACATCACAGCCATCAAATAGTAATTTCCGCACTCCAAATCACAAAATCGCACTTCCGGCTCTTTACAACATTTTCTCACAATTAATTGCCGGTTCTAAAAATCCAACTTGCGTCCCGATCAACCCATCACAGCCTTATGAACAGTGATTCACAGCCCGTTTTCACCCTCTAAATTTCCATCAAAAATTCCAAAATTAATTCCTAGGGCTCGCCACACAATTTCCATCTTAATTCACACAATTTCACCCCTGCATAAACCCTATTTCACCCCAAATCAATTTATCCGTCGATACCCAATGTCCTAAATCGGGTTTAGAGCGCGACTTACCGAGTTCTAGACTAAATTGGCTAGAATGGAAAGCAGCGGCACTCGATTGGGAACGGTGGGGACGGCGGCGAGGCTCGACGACGTGTGGTAGCGGTACGGCTGCCTTGGCCGTGGGTTTTGGCCTCACGGGAAGAGAGGGAAAAGGAGAGAGAGACAGTGAGGCTAGTGGAGGCGTGAGGGCGGTGTGGATGGTGAGGCGGTGCGGCGGTGACAGGCGTACGGCGGCGGTAGGTGGCGGTCCGGCGTAGGACTTCACGGTGGAGGGAGGAATCAGGAGAGTGAGGGAGAGATAAGACCGAGAGATGAGAGAGAGGTGAGAGAGAGAGATGAGTCTTGGACCAAATAGTGTCCATTTAACCAAAATGGTAAATTACTATCATACCCCTATCTCATAAACGAAATCAACGGTCCAGATTCGATCTTATCTTGAAACCAACAGCCGAGATCGAATCTCACCCAAAAATATCTAAGGATATTCTTGTAATTTCTCAAAAATCCAAGGGTAAAATTATCCAATAAAAAATTTGGGGTAAAATTACCAAAATGCCCATTTACCCTTAAAGCTTTCCCTTTAATAATTCTTAGGGGTATTTTGGTCACTTTCTTGATTTCTTGCCCAAATCGAATTTTTCTGAAGGATTTGAGCGCACCCAAAATTTGCACGTATCCCCTGCAACGTCGTCCTAACATTCCGTCGTGACTTCCTAATTTTTCGATATCCAATTTGGGCTAAATTCAATAATTAAATTTTTATTAAGCGCAACTCAAGCGCTTCTCAAACTAACGGGAGGCTTGCTGGGGAAATTCACAGAATCGACTCATGACTGATACTGAATCGAGTCACGCGCAAGTTCATTCGGTACGTGATGACCTCGATTGTCATTAAAATCACGAAGATCAATCACTTGATTCAAGGGGTACGATCGTTTGGTATAGGTTCAGGATCATTCGTCAAGTCATTTCGTGGTCCAACAGAATCACCTGCGATCCACTACTAGGATAGTGGCGAACTGACCCCCTGACTATCCTTGAATTGGTCAACAGTGACTCAAAATATCATTTCAGTGATTTAATGGTCGAAAATCAATTCACAATTGAATTTTCTTTAGTTGTGTGAATTTAATTCCCCTATTAGCCTTTCCCTAATGGTTAGCATCCCAAGAATGATCAGTTCCAGCGAGAATTTACTACGAGCACATTTCATAAAACTCAGTTATTTTATAAATTTCAATTAGTGGAATTTCGGAATGTCACAAAAGGCGCTGGATGGAACTTCTCAAAGACTATGACTATGAAATATTATACCATCTTGGCAAAGCAAACAAGGTTACCGATGCTCTTAGTCAGAAATTTGTCATTGCTCAATTAATGGTTAAGCAATGGACCTTACTTGAAGAAGTGCGAGACTTAGATTTCAAATTTAAAGTTGGACACCATCAAAGTTTATTAGCTGCTCTCAGAATTGAACCGGAGGAATTATCAAAAGCGAAAGCATTGCAGCAAACGGACTAAGAAATCCAAAAGATTCAAAAAGGACTCTCAGAAAAGAAGAGACATGATTTTCATATAACCGAAGACGGAATATTGAAATTTAATGGACGCTTATGCGTGCTCAACAATGACCAACTTAAGGAGGAAATCTTGATAGAAGCCTACAAAAGTAACTATAGTATTCATTCGAGCAGCACCAAGATGTACCAAAATTTGCAACAATATTTATGGTGGAACGGCATAAAGACAGACGTCACCAGATGCATCGCTAAGTGCTTGACGTGTCAAAAAATCAAGGCTCAACATTGCAAGTTAGGAGGACTATTGCAACCGCTAGAAATTCTCGAGTGGAAATGGGAACATATTACCATGGACTTTGTAATGGGATTATCAAGAAGCCAAAGAGGAAATGACTCTATATGGGTGATTGTCGACAGACTAATAAAATTAGCCCATTTTCTTCCTGTAAGGAAGGATTTCTCATTGGAAGAATATGAATAATTATACGTTCGCCATATTGTGTGATTACATAGAGTTCCAGTAACGATTACGTCGGATCCTGATCCTAAATTTGCTGCTACATTTTTGCGAAGTCTTTAAACTGTTCTGGGAATAAAGCTATAATATAGCACTGCTTATCATCCGAATACGGATGGACAAATGGAAAGGACCATCCAAATACTCGAAGATATGTTAAGAGCATATGTTATTGATTTCAAAGGAAGTTAAGACGAACATTTCCATCTTATTGAGTTTACATATAATAATAGTTATCGGCAAAACATTGATATGGCACCATTTGAGGCATTATACGATCGAGCTTACAGAATTTCAGTATGTTGGAATGAGGTAGGGGAAAAGAAAGTCACGGGTCCAGAGTTAGTTCAACTCACTATGGAGGTGGTACAAGTGATTAGGGATAAACTTAAAACTACCTAAAGTCGATAGAAAAGTTATATCAATAGACATAAGAAACTTTTAGAGTTTCAAGTAGATGACCACGTGTTTCTTAAAATATCATCCATAAGGGGTGTGTCGCGTTTTGGGTAGAAAGATAAGCTAATCCCTAGGTACGTAGGACTGTTTGAAATTCTAGAAAAAATAGGGAATTTGGCTTATAGGTTGACATTGCCATCGAAACTTGCTTAGGTGCATAATGTGTTTCATGTATCCATGTTGAAAAAATATGAACTCGATCCAATACACGTGCTAAATTTTCACGAGGTTGAATTAGACAGTAAAGTGTTTTATACAGAAAAGCCGATGCAGAACGTGGACAGAAAAGAGCAAGTAATAGGAAATAAAAAACATTCCCATAGTAAAAGTCTTATGGCGTTATCATGAAATAGAAGAAACCACATGGGAAAGTGACAAAATCATGAAGCATTAATACTAGCATTTATTTGAGGAACCATATATGTGTTTAAATTTCGAGGATAAAATTTTACTAAAGGTGGAGAATTGTGACATCCCCGAATTTGGGGCCAAGACGATCAAAGGTGAATGGTAATAGAATGGGCGAGCAATCCGATCTGAGGGTCGGTAACGGAACGGATAACATAGTCGCAATGAGTATACTAAGGGTTAGTTATGGTTCGATCGAAAGATTGTCCATGGATTGGCTATGGGATCGACAATAGAATAACTCCCCGATTATGCGAGCCGATTAGAGTGATATGATTGTGGATTGACCCGTCGACCATAAGGGTCATTAGTGCGAAGGTCTGGGACAACTATAGATCAGTGACGTGTCGGCATGTGTCTATCGCAGGTGATTTTGCATGGCCATGCATCGGTCTCGGATGATTATGGATTAATCCTGTCATATTGAATTTCACACGGCTACTTAACAACCGAGAGTCAACTATGGATCATTGATACTTGAACGTGGACCGGTCACGAATCGGCCATGAATCGTCATGTTAAGTCGAGTAGGCAATGGACGAGCATGTGCTAGGCCACGAGCTTAGTGGCTTGGTCAAGGACCAAGCTTTGCGCCAGTCGCGTCGGCCAAGCCTTGTGCCTAGACATGACCAGCCATTGTGCTTGTCGGCTAGGCCACGAACTGGTCTTATGCCCAGCCATATGCCAGTCATTATGCCTGACCCTTGTGCCAGTCATTGTGTCTGTCAAATACGGCTTCAGCCTAGTTTCGAGCCTAATGGACTTGGTCATGAGCCATGCATTGTGCCTATTCATGAGCCAATGCATGTATTTGGTCCATGAATCGGTTCCTTGCTCGTGTGGCTCGGCATTGCTCTCAGCGCACCACCCATGAGGCCCAGTGTGGCTCCCATATGGCCCAGCCATATGCCCAACCATGTGCCTACGTGGCCTGGTCGTGTGCCAGGCCCTACACCCGATCAGACCTGACTGTACAAGCCACGCGCCTAGTCAATCTGACTGCCCCAAACTTGCACAATTAGACTCGGACTTTTGTTTGGTTATGTTTGGTCATATTTGGAGATATTCCTATACCGAACCTCGATTCAAATGAGTTGGCCAATCTTTCTAAACTCAAAATTTCCCCACTTACTTAGTCATCCTTACTTAACCAACTTTGCTAAGTACCATTAATGATTTTGGGAATTATGCTTAAATGCAATTAGCCAATTGTCATTAGCAAATAATTAGGTGCCCTTGATGGACAAGAACCAACATGATTCGGCTAAGCTTGGGGAGTAAGAAGCCGATTTTGACTAAGTCAACATTGAATCAATTATTGGAGGATAATCATTACGAAGATTTTATCTTGCAAAATCTTCAATAATTGAGAATCTTTGAGTGATCTTGCATACTTTATAAGGTGCCATATGCCCCTAAGCTTGATGGGAAAGAATGAAAGTCAAGACAAGAACCATTAATGAAGAGACCATTATTAGAGATTTATGTGTTGTGTTCTCTAGAAAATTAATGCTTTAAGTGACTCATATACCCTAAGTCAGGGCATGATAACCCTAATAAGGCATAATAACTCTAATAGGGCACTTGATAATCATTTGGACAATCCAATTATCAAGCCTAAGATTTTGGATAAGATTCTTACAAGATTTTCTCTAATAGTAGGTGCCACTTGAATGAAGATAATTGGTCCATTTGGCATGGTTATTATTGGAGTTTGAGCTATAAATAGGAGAAACCCCAAGTTATTTCATTCTTTCCCCAAGCCAATCAACCCACTCTCTCCCCAATCTCTCTCTCGGCCATTTTCTCCTTTTCTCTCTGCCCCACACTTTCCCTCTCGGCCATTCTCTCGGTCTCACTCCCGATCACCAGCCACACCACCACCAAACACCTTAGGATATACGTATAGTAAGTTAATTCCCTATACTTTGGTTAGGACATGGTGTTGTGCGTTTGGACTTGAGTGATAACCTTGTTTGATGCTTGTTGTGAGCTTGTTATTATGCATTATGGCTGTGAGTCAATGCACGTGCTGGTCACGAAACGAGATGTCGTATGGTCTCGTACTTATGTTATGGCATCACGGGACAAGCTTGGCTTGGTGCGGGTTTTCATTAAGGCGTGTAGACTTGGGCCAAGTCCGTCTCCAAGCCGGCGCTCGACATGGTGGACGAGCCACGTGCCCCAACTGCGTCCTGCATGTTAGGCAATTCGCCCTATAGAGCATGGATCACACATGTATCGCACGATTGCATGGGCTAATGTTATCAAGATAAGAACCGAATTGTTTGATGTTTGTTGCATGATCACACAAGAGACTAAGGCCGTCATCGATGGATTTCGGGACGTTGCCGCCGCCAATAGATTTCGGGGCGATACCGTCATTGATGGATTTCGAGACAATGCCGCCATTAATGGATTTCGAGGCGATGCCCAAGGGAGGCTCGGATTCCCAGGAAAAACCGGAGGAACCGATGGATTACGATTGATGAATAATGAATCTCATGTGTTGATCTTTACATGCAACATTGAAAACCATACTTGATATTCTATTGTTTGTTGAACATGTCAAGTTTAGTACATAGGCAAGGTAAGAAGCATTTTCTATTGATCTACCATCGATAAGCTAATGGTGACAGTTATTTTTCTTGTTCAATGTGAGGCTATTTCTTAGCCAAAGCATAGTGAATTTAACTTACTGAGTTGTGTAACTCATTCCTTATATTTTCAGCTTTGTAGGATGGCCCTACCACCTCTGGTTCGCTTTGGTCTTTCGATTGAAATGCATGTGTGAGTGATAAATGTTGTTGATGTTGAGACCGAAACCACATATCATAAATGTAGTACAACTGTTTGGGTCCAAGAGAGTGCAAATGAGCTAGTCCTCCACTGTTACGAAGCATGATTCGTGTGGTTCGATGGAGACCTTTTGGGACCAATAGCTGACTTCGGCGGGCCACTCGGGGCTATTGGTGATGATGCGCCCAAAGGGAATACGGGTGCACCGTAGCTAGTTGAAGAAGCTTGGGAAAAAGCTGGGTTTTGTTTTTTGTGAAGGGACGAAGGTAGTGAAGATAGGATAACCCCAGCCACGCAGTTAGTATGAAAAGAACCGGTCATGATCCGAATGTAAATAAATAACCAAGAAGGCCCGTAAGAAAGAATGGCTTGTAACATAACAATCTATCATGTAAATTACGTGTGCATGTGTGATAAACTTCCTTGCTCATGTTGTAATCTCCTTATTATTTACTAGTTGCTTCCGCTTAAGCTTAATTAAGAAAACAATAACGAGACGTCACATTATAAATCCTCGGAACTATGATATTCACGACAGGCTTAGGACTAAACATCACAGTCTTGGCTCGGGGCGTGACAAAATGATAAGTGCCAATGCCTTCAACTGGAGCTTTGTTTCTATTACCCATGAGCACATAATTTTCATTTGGCTTTATGGTTTGGATCAAAAGAAATTCCTGCATTGTATGAAACTTGAGTGGTGGCATCGGAATCAATCCACCGAGTATTATGAGAAACTTCAGTAAAGTTTGATTCAAAACATACTAAAGTACAAGGCTTACCTTTCTTTTCGAACCAAGCTTTACGCTTCAAGCAATCTTTCTTCAAGTGTCCAATTTTATTACAAAGCGACACTTAATAAGATTATGTTCCTTCTTATATATTTGAGAAGCTTTAGAAGAGTCATTCAGATTGTATAAACCTTTATTCTTGCTCCTTCCACCTTTCCTCTTGGAATTATTCTTAGTTTCTTGATGACTTAAGAAATTAACAGAATGAGCCTTTTGATTCTTTATCATTGTTTCCTCTTGAACAAGCATACTGGCCAATTCATTTACATTCCACTTATCCTTTATAGTGTTGTAATTCATTTGAAATAGCCCATATTGTTCATGAGGCGAGGAATTAAGTATGAAGTGTACCAAAAAGTAGTCATCCACGTTCATTCCCAAAGTTTTTAATTTTTGCCGCTAAATTTGTCATCTCTAGTACATGTTCATGCATGGTACGTGAACCATCATATTTCATGGTAGTTAAAGTACTCATCAATGTATTATTAAGTAATTTATCAGAAGTTTGAGAACGCTCTTCCACAAATTTTATAAATTCTTTAGCAGTGTCGGTTTTGGGAAGAGTTGTCTTTAAGTTGTTTGTAACTATCATTCTTATAAACATTAAGCTTAATCTGTTCGGTCTTTCCCGAGCTTTATGGAAAGACTTTTCATTATCGCTACTCTCATCAGTAATAGCAGCTGGTTTCCCAACTTGAAGTGTTAAATCAAGATTCAAAACACCTAAGTGAAACTGGACTTGTTCACTCCAATTTGAAAAATTCATTTCATTGAATAAATGAACAGATGAAGCATGCGAATGAAGAGAAACAAATATAACTACTGCAAATATACAAGAATATACTCATACATTAATGCTTTGAGAATATCACATTATCAGATTCAAATTAAACAATACATGTATATTATAGTTCTCCTTTGGTGATCCTATGATATACAAACAAACAATAAACCACAATGATGCTAATAACTTTTATTTACTAATTATAAATACACATCGTTAAAATTTATTTGATTTCTTTGGATATACAAATAAATCTAACAAGACATATTAATTACCAATTATTATGTTTATGAATTATAAGAAATTGATTAACCTTTGGGCCAATCCCTAAGTTCTTATAATAAATGAACTTCAATATATCCATGACACCAATAAGGATATGTAATATATCAATTTCTATCATAGCATCAACTAGTCATGGGAAATTGAATGAAAATTTATACAATTTCAAAATTCAAGACATTATGGTTTGGCCACTTTGAAGACTAGCAAACCATTCATAAATTGCATGCAAGGGCAAAATAGTAAAATAATGCGACCAAGGGCAAAACAGTAAATGATTCGGTCAAGGGCAGAACCGAAAAATCACGCGGGGAAAGGTAGAACCATAAATAATGGGTGGAGAGGGCAGGAGGTGCGTGCGCCTCAATTGCCACGCAGGCGCATGTTGTGCATGCGCCTGATCCTTCCACGCACGCGTCATGCGCGTGGCGCATGCTTCCACGCGCTTTCTTCATCGCGCCCGTTTGCTTTTTTTTTTTCTTCCCATTCTGCCATACATTCCTACTAAATTTTCCGTCCTATTCCGCCACACATTCCGTCATTCAGGTCTCCTCCAACAGCCCATTTCCGACCAAATTAATGAGTGGGTTTTGGAGACCACATCAACGAAACCACACAAGTCCAAGATTCGATGAAATGAATCGGAACAAGAAATCATTTCAACAACTTTGGCAAATAACAAAACTATCAACATTGTTTGACGAATCCAATCCCAGAAGCCATAATCGGAAATTATGAGATCCTAAACCATGCTCTAATACCAACTATAAGTAAAAATGTAATCTTTTTATGCGGAAAAAATGTTAAAATCTAGAATTTTAGATCTTCATGATTTTCATAAGAAGAGGGATGAATACATACTTTTATCCATAGCATTACCCTTAAAGATAATTGTTGTGGAAATAGAATAAACATATGATTTCTTTTCCTTAACCCACTTCACTCATTAACGTAGCTTATCTGATGGAGGATAAAATACAACATTCGTTCTCACTTCTGTGAATGGAGAGAGGACCAGACTCTATTAATATGGGCTATCAATAGGTGCTTTTTATCAAAGTATATTACGTTTCGGAGAGTTGCACCTCTTCAGTGGAATCGTAACTTCTCCATAAAATTTCCTATTTTCATCTTTTCATAGCCAATACGTTTTAGCAATTAAATATTTATTAAATCATTAAAATAACATCATGTGGGCCATATTATTCTTATAGTGAATTTACATGAACAAAATAAAAAATCTCCATCCAACTCACTTTTCCTTCTCCATCCAGGACCACCTTGAGCCCAACTCCGCGTCTCCCTCCTCCATAACCACCGACGGGGTTGCCAGCGCCACTGCCAAACTTCCAACCCTCTCCGTCGTCTTTGTGATCGGCGTTCCTTCCCTTAACTTCGTTGCCACATATCATAGACATGGGGATGGAATTGCAAATCTGAAGTCGACCACCCGTCGCTTGCAACCATGGATGAGCCGCTATCGCTGTAGCTGTTGAGAAAACAAGAACGATGAAGACGTATTTTTGGGGCAATATTTTTCATCTTCCTTCACATTGTATATATATGCATTTTTCATACAAAAAAAGAAGGAAATAATAAATAAGATTACAGCGATTACACTCTCCTACTTTATCTCCGAGTATCCTTGATTGAATCAATTCAAATCAAGGTTAAAGATAAAATCATATCTTTCTCCAACACTCCCTCTCAAGTTGGTGCATAGATATCTTGGATGCCCAACTTGTCAAGTGAACTGTAAAAGATCCTATTTGATACAGCCTTCGTTAGTATATCCGCCAGTTGATCTTCCGATTTTACATAGGGAAACCGAACCACTTTAGTATCCAGGTTCTGCTTAATGAAATGACGATCTACCTCAATATGTTTTGTACGATCATGCTGAACAGGATTATGAGATATATCGATGGCTGCCTTATTGTCGCAAAACAACTTCATCTCGAACATAAGAGTATAACCAAGTTCTGTCATTAATCTCTTAAGCCATAGAAGTTCGCAAAGACCTTTGTGCATCCCCCTGAATTCTGCTTCCGCACTTGATAATGCTACAACATTTTGCTTCTTGCACCTCCAAGTAACTAAGTTTCCTCTGACAAAAGTAAAATATCCTGAAGTTGACCTCCTATCAGATATACTCCCAGCCCAGTCAGCATCCGTAAACCCCTCAATTTCAAGGTGTCCATTCTTCAAAAAAAGAATTCCTCTTCCTGGAGCTCCCTTCAAGTAGCGCAGTATTCTTATCACAGCATCCATATGATCTTCACTAGGGGCATGCATGAACTGACTAACAACACTCACAGCATAAGCAATATCAGGTCGAGTATGCGACAGATAAATTAATTTTCCCACCAATCTTTGATACCTTTCTTTGTTAGTTGGTATCTGATCTGGATACTCCCCAAGTCTATGGTTCTGTATAACTGGAGTGTCTGCGGGCTTACAATCTAGCATCCCCACTTCCGCTAATAAGTCCAACACATACTTCCTTTGCGAGAGAAATATTCCACCTTTAGATCGTACCACTTCTATTCCTAGGAAGTACTTTAGTCCCCCTAGATTTTTCATCTCAAATTCTAAGGACAGTCTTTCTTGAAGTTTAGAGATTTCCTCTGAATCGTCCCCTGTAATAATTATATCATCAACATAGATAATCAATACAGTTATTTTTTTCTGACAACACCTTAAGAATAAAGTGTGATCTGCACCACTCTGAATATACCCATATTTCTTCATCGCCGCACTAAACCGGCCAAACCAAGCACGGGGTGATTGTTTCAACTCATACAAAGATCGTTCTAGCTTGCAGACCAATCCAGGCCGTAAAGGAAAAGTGTACCCCGGTGGAATATCCATATAAATTTCTTCTTCCAGATCGCCATGAAGGAACGCATTCTTAACATCAAACTGATGCAGTGGCCAATCTAGATTCGCCGCTAAAGACAGTAAGACCTGAACAGTGTTAAGTCTTGCGACAGGGGAAAACGTCTCCTGATAGTCTACCCCATATGTCTGCGTGTATCCCTTCGCTACTAGCCGTGCTTTGTATTTATCGACGGAACCATCCCCTTTATACTTAACTGTGAAGACCCATTTGCACCCCACCGTCTTCTTCCCTTCAGGTAACTTCATCAACTTCCAAGTCTTATTCTTTTGCAATGCCTCCATTTCCTCCTCCATCGCCTGAACCCACTTAGGATCTTCCAAAGCCTCTTGCATTCCACTCGGGATGTGAACTAAAGATACATTCAACACAAACACCTTCAATGGTTCTAATAGTCTCCTCGTCGAAACATAGTTTGCAATAGGATACTTGGATTTCTTCTCCCCAACATCAGGTGAGTATCGGTCAGGAGGCTTGCCCCTATTATGTCTGTCAGGTAATTTATATCCCACAGATATATCAGAATCATCACGTAAACAAGATGTAGTAGTAGGGAAAATTACCTCAGGGATATTCTCAGGAAATGAGTTAGATTTGGGTGCTGAAGAGAGAGGGGGCTGTTCTTGTATATTCAGTTCTTGTACATCCATAACTGCCGGTTGCAGAGCTTGCTCATTGTCACCATTTTCCACTAGTTGCTTTTCATTTTCTGGCGACATTCTCGCCGGTTGTTGCTCATTTCCGGGCTGCACCTTTTGCACTTCCTTCTGTCCTCCGGACATGACACCACCAACTTGCCACCAATTCACACTTTCTTCCTCTATCTCCCCCTGAAAGGAAGAATTGGTGCTCGGATAGAAAAAATCTGACTCAACAAACGTGACATCCATTGTCACATAGGTTCTTTTAGTAGTTGGATGATAGCAGCGATAACCCTTCTGATGTGTACCATATTCCAAGAAAACACATCGAACCGCATAGGGATCAAGTTTGGTTCGGTGAGTCTTTGAAATATGGACATAAGCAACACACCCGAATACTCGAGGGGAAATAAGCAAGACAGATGGTAAGGTAGTATGTATAGACAGCACTTGCAGAGGTGTCTTGAAATCCAATACCTTGGATGGCATTCGGTTTATGAGGTGAATAGCTGTCGCAACTGCATTGTCCAAGAAACGTTTAGGAACGTGACCTTCAGTGAGAAGGACACGAGCGGTCTCTAAAATATGTCTGTTCTTCCTCTCCGCTACTCCATTCTGCTGTGGCGTGTGAGCACATGATGTCTCATGCAGTAGACCATATTCCTGAAAATAGTCCTTAAGTTGCGCATTAACGTACTCTCCACCATTATCACTTCTTAAAATTTGTAACTTTCCACCAAACTGTGTTTGCACCATTCTATGAAATACCCGAAAAACATTAGCCACCTCATCCTTATGTTTCAAGAAATAGAGCCAAGTCATTCTTGTGCAATCATCCACAAATATAACAAACCAACGATATCCCGAAACTGCAGTAACGAGAGAAGGCCCCCAAACATCAGAATGGACTAAAGAGAATGCAATGCTACTCTTATTCAAACTGATTGGAAATGGCACACGATGGCTTTTGGCCAAAATACAAGTCTGACATTGAAAAACTGAATCTGGTAAACTGGAAAATAATTAAGGAAGTAATTGTTTCATATAGCCAAATGAAGGATGCCCCAATCGGCGATGCCATAGCCAGATTTGTTTTTCTTTGCTACTAGATAAGCCTCGCACTTGGTGCACCCCCCAGAACTGAAGTCATCCAAATAATAGAGCCCCCCCTCTTAGTACCACGCCCAACTATCTCCTTCGTGAGAATATCCTGAAAAAGACAAAATTGTGGATACATCAAGATAACACAATTCAAATCTTCAGCCGCTTGCCCCCACTGATATTAATTTCGTGGACAAAGATGGTACAAGTAAAGTATTCAATAGTGATATAGAAGAGGAAATAGCAATGGTTCCAGCCCCTGTCACTGGATATACAATCCCATTAGCATTTGAAATATTTTGCCGCATAAGTTTAGTATAACTGACAAAATCATCTGTTGTGAAGGTCATATGATCTGTTGCACCTGAGTCAATAATCCATTGACTACATTTATCTCAAGAATTACTAATGAAAGCGTGACCATAATTACCTTCACCTCCAGTGATTGGTTCACTGTTTGATTCTACCAGTGGCATCAGTGATAGCTGAGCCTCCCCAGTAACAAGTGATGCCTTCCCTGTTTCACCATTCGTTGCAATCTCTACTTGTTTGCGTGCTTTCAGCTCCTTCCACCAATCAGGATACCCAATCAATTTGAAACACGTCTCCCGGGTATGCTTCACACTCCCACAATTAGAGCAGCCACCGACTACTGTCGAGGAAAGTTTGCTTCTCGATGCTCCACCTGGTCGACCTCCTCTTGTCACACCACCTGGCTTTGTCATTTGTAATGCTGGTATATCCCGAGTTCAGTCGAAGATTTGCAGTCCCGTCTTGCCTCCTTAAGACACCATAGCTGCAGACAGGTGTGTGGTATCTCCGTGTGCTAGCATCACACTCTGCCGTACGTCTTCCCGTCGAACACGAGCATAGGCCTGCTCAACTGTGGGAAAAGGCTGCATTTGAAGCACGTCTGCTCGAACTTTATCCAAGCGGTCATCCAACCCGTCAAGGAAGATATAGACTCGATCTTCCTGAATAGCTGAATTATATCGCTCAATATCAACAGGGCAAACCATCGGATTTGCGCGGCGAAAATCAATTTCTCTCAACAAACCCTGCAGGTTGTTGTAGTACGCCTCAATTGATCCTCCTCCTTGTCGCATCCGAGCAACGCGTCTCTTCAAGTCATAAACCTGAGAGGCATCCGTTCCGTCAAAGAAAGTCGTTGCAACTGCATCCCAGACAGATTTCGCTGTTGGGAAGAGAATGAAATTGCCAATCAACGCCGGATCCATGGAGTTGATAAGCCATCCTTTCACAGTCGAGTCTTCTGTTTTCCACTTCCGAAAGCCAGGATCTGTAGGCAGTGGCTGAGGAAAGTCTCCGTTGATATATCCCAGTTTGTCTTTGCCGGTGATGTACATCTCGCCAACCTGAGACTACAATCCATAGTTGGCTCCATCCAATTTAATCGCAATCTGAGAAGAAACCGAATCATTCTGCGGTGTTGGTGATGGAAGAGGAGGGTTCGTCTGATTCTGAGTGAGAATCTGAGTTAATTTGGCAGTTAAATTCTCCAAAAAAGCTTCCGTGGTCGAATTCCCCCCTGGTTCTGGTGGGGAATCATTGTTCCGGTAGGGTCCTGATCCGACATGGATCCAAGTTTAATTGCGCATCAAAGATGAAGAAGATCGGGTAAAACGCACGCCAGACGGCGCAATAGAGAAAGAAAGCGAGCCAAAAAAAACCTAAAGCTGTAGTCGATGATTGACGTACGGTACCCCAGGGATCAAAACCTAAAGCTCTAATACCATGTTGAGAAAATAAGAACGATGAAGACGTATTTTTGGGGCAATATTTTTCATCTTCCTTCACATTGTACATATATGCATTTTTCATACAAAAAAAGAAGGAAATAATAAATAAGATTACAGCGATTACACTCTCCTACTTTATCTCCGAGTATCCTTAATTGAATCAATTCAAATCAAGGTTAAAGATAAAATCATATCTTTCTCCAACAATAGCCACGGTTGTTGCAAATTTGGAAGTCCCGTCGTGGCCATGGACGAGCCAATATGGGCCAAATTTGAAGGGAAGTTTCAAAGTTAGATCATTTTATCTTGTTCCTTTCATCATTTTCATGCTTTGCACACACGTTGTGGGAGTCATTTCCGCTGATGTGAAATGATTGAGTTCATAAAGGATCACTTATCAGAAGAAAATTTTAATGTACTAACAAGAGTTACTCAAAGTAATTCATTTTATATTTTACAATATTTTTGAAGTTTGATTAGTATCTTCGTCAGCGGCAATGGGGTCCACGCCGACTATTCGGATCACGCGACGATTTACGGTACTCGTATGGTGGATTTCAAAATGTCTTTTTCCCCTTTTGTGAAAGCAAGAAAATTGCAAATTGTCTTCTCAATATAAAATTACAACACAATTTGCCACAAAGGGCCCTACTCTTTCAAAATATTTGTATAAACTCCCTAAATTTCAAGTTCGTAGCGAATGACTCCCCCATTTTCAGATTCACGAAGATCCGAGCCTTTCTTCTTCTTTTCCCTTAAACACGATTACCAGGTAACATAGAGAGAATTAAGCAACAAGAATGGGACTTCAAGCTTGCAAGAATTGTATATCGGACTCCACGAACCCGGTAGAGAAGGTTTACTCAGAGACATGAATCAGTATCGGGATCCATGTCGTCTGATCATATGAACTGATAGAACAAGAAGGCGTGAGCTTCTTCTTATCCGCAGCAAAACCCTCACACTCATAAGAGATGTCATCTCAGATATCATGGCTGCAAAACTTGCTGGATCATCTCTTAGCATCTTGACTCTCTTCCTCCAACTTCTGTACTTCAGTAACTTCTGCAGTCCTCTAGACAGACATGAGGATGATGATGCAGATCACTTGGGAGTACGCATCCCCTTCCCATTCGGTGTCAAAGGTTTCCTTTGGATCCCCTTTGCTATGCAACAAAATGAAAAAAACAAAAAGAAATCGATCTGCATGTTTATTTTGCTGGCCCTTCTGCAAAGCACAAACTACTACTGGCCCAGTTTTTCCATTTTGGTTTCTCTTTCTCCCACTCTTTTTCCTTTTTCCATTGATGTGGGATGTCCGTTGCTCTACTTTTTCCTTTTTCGTGCTTCATCTACTTTTCTATTCTAATTTTCGGCCAATTTTTAGCTTCCTGATCGTTTTTCTATTGCAATTTGCACGTCCCACGTAGAACATGGGCCATCTCCTCAATTTTTTATCCTCAACCTCATATCCGAAGCCGGCGGATATCCTCAACCTTAGATCACAGGTTTTTGAGTCTTGGAGAGAGAAAAAAGAGGGATGGCCACGGTGCTCAAGGACAAGTAATAGTAATGGCTAGCCATGGGGGACGGCGACGGTGCTCAAGCGACGACCAATGGGGGGACAATGGCGGTTCTTGAGGGACGAGCAATGGCGGCAAGTTGTGTCCCTCGCCATTAGGTTCATGGGCCGTGTTTGAGTTTGATTTCATGTAGGTACATTTTGAGTTTTAGCCGACAACCTCAAAATGGTTTGAATATGGATCTGGTGCAAACCCACATAGACCCATACAATATTAGGGGTTGGATGTTTTAAATTCATTTTAACTTGATTTTAAACTTTTAAGTGACCCACATTCATTTGGCTCGCTAAAACTGAGTTGAAAAGGGGGGGTTTCCGATTGATATTGCCATCTCCAGTAATCACCGGATCATGAGCCTAATAGCCGGATCACGACCCCCGGTGTTCGTACCTCTCGTTCATAGGGCATAATTGTGGCCCAAAGACAAGTGCCATGACTTGAAATCTCATGGCTGTATAAAGTCAAGACATCCGAAGGTGGTGTTGGTGGATTCTCTCATAACAAGCGAATATCCAGATGCTTTACAATCTCACGTGCTTATTCTTCAGAAATTTTCTGTGAGTACTCACGAATTGGGATTTGGACAAGTTAAGTTACACCAATCAACAACACGAATCAAAAGGCAAAACATGAGTTAGAAGTTTATAACCACTTGTTCCATATAATCAATGGGGTTCCCAAGGCAGCAATTTTTCTTTTCCCATTTGCACTGTGGTGTGACCTTTCGAGTTAACTTTCATGCGCCAACACCCTATCTTTTCAGTCCGATCAAAACATTAGCTGTTAACCCCACATTAGGTATCGACAAAAAAAAACAAAAACTGAAAACCCTAACTTAGTCGACTACTTTGGCACATCGTGTTAAAATACTGTTAGAAAAGTCATACGTTGAAGTGTTGGTGTGGTATAGATCGGTTAATATATTTTAGTTAGCCTATAACTTAATGGTTTAAACTTTCGAATGAATGTAAATTCAACTGCATATGTTAACGAGCTCAGATTTGAAATCTTCCTTAGCAATTCCCCTAGTAAAGGTATCGGGTTTCTACCACGCGTTTCCAGCACATCGTATTAAGTATAACTTTGATTGAATATTAAAATATTAAATCACGCTTTTATTTAACAGCTTAAATTTTTTGAATAGTTAACGGTGATCTCACAAAATCTCACATAGTATCAAAACAAAAGGTTCAAATATTTTTAAGCCCTATTTGCCTCCTCAATATATATGTCCACACTTTTAGAACGGTTAGCACCTACTCCTTCTTCGAGATTAAAAAGGCAGTCGCTCACATATCTAGATAAAGTTTTTCTCCGATTCCAATGCCGGTGTGCCGATCTTTATATAAAAAGAAACATTAAAGAGACGTGCAGTCACGATCAAAGTAACTTCCCAAGACACTTCCTCTACGCTTTGGAATTTAGGGGAGGTCCAACGAATCAAATGCAGTGGCTTGGCTTGGCTCCCGAAGATTGAGCAGAGGATGGATGGTCAATCAAAGAGGAGCCCTTGGTTTTATAGCAGTCAAACCCACGTGCTTTTGAACCATATGAATGAAGGAATATAAATCGCAATCAATCAACATATATATGTATGTATGTATGTATGCATGCATTTATATACCTTGAATCATGTCATTATCGTATGTGTACTTCTTTGACCGACACTTGTACCGTTCCTCGTTCATGGGAAAACAACCAAAACTCCATTAGAACGGTACCATATGATATATGCCATTCATATGAAACATTGTGCCAAATTCAGTCAAAGAAAAGGGCGCATGTCTCCCGTAAATTAATTAGTACAAGGAAGGCGTTCATCGGATACCCACCATAGCTAACAACTTTACAGCATGTGGATATGCTCATAGCTCTGATTAGCTCTTAGGGTTGAGCTCGATTCTGATCGTCGAACAGGTGTCAATTCTGTCCTTTGACTTTTTATGTGTAGTCGGGTTTTTTAACTATTTCGATTTCTACAATCAAATTTTCTTCTTATTAATTACCAATGTTGGTTTAACATAGCCAGCGTGAAAAGAAGTTATTGACATGATACATTACGTGAGTAGTTGGTTCTCCGAAGATGGATGAAGGTAATCAAATCACATTTACAACATGTGCATCTTACAACAGAGATTTTTGGCGCGGGATTCATGGTAGATAATCCCGAGGATTGCTAGTTTGTGGTTAAATACACGAGCATAGTCCACTTTGTTGTTTTCTAAGGAATGTACGCAAATGAATGAGGCACATATTTGATTGATAAATGACATGCCACTGGTCGCATTAATATCTATTGTCTGCATTAGAATTTAATCTCGTTCACACCGGTCAACTATCGCATGATTAGTATAATTAACTTCATTTTTCCCTTTCAAAATGATAATGCTCAACAACACGATGACGGATTTGTACGGAAAGGCACATCGCGTGGTTTCCAATTGGCACGACACCTTCTTGTGCGACCTCATGAAACATAGTGTGATTTAAAAAAAATATTTATGTAAAGAAATCATTTGAGAAGAAGTATTTCGCCCGACGTCCTACCCTTAAATTATTAGAAAAGAGAGAGAGAAAAGGGTATCTACCATATTGAGATAAACATAGAATCAACATGAGTCGAAGAAGGATGCATATGATGTCAAAATTAAAAATACCCTCTTCTTGTTAGCTTAAGCTAATAAGAAAAAATGCAAATTATACTTCCTACACATCATTCGATGTGGATAAATATGAGAATCTGATCCGAAATCTCGGGTTCTGATATCATGTTAAGTCAAACGTCTACAGAGATCTCTTTAAAATAAAAAATAAAAAGTGTCGAAAATGCCAAATGACGACAAGGACGTGATCCACATTTCACATCTTTTTAAGTATCGTAAGTGCACAAATCCCTCGACCAAAAGCACGGACATGTAGCGAACGCGAAAGTGCGATGTCCTTGTTACACCGTCAATCTCTCAGCAAAAGCAAGAAGCTGCCCGGTTGCTTCCAAACGACCACACGCATGTCTTCATCTTGAAGACTCCGAGTCATAGAAGCCACCTAACTTAAACAACAAAATAACAAAAATAAAAATAAACACCAAACCCACGAAGACGGGGCCACTCGACGCCGTGACGTCACCGTGACTGTGGTGCCACGGTTGCTTCCTGGAACCGGGCTCTTCCCCATCGGCCAAACGTGCCCTTTCCTTCCAGAAGGAAGTTCGCACTGCCTGCTAAAACGCTCCCCGCAACCGCAGGGCGTCATCCACGCACGTGACGAGTCACGTGCGATCGGCGGGGTTGGACCCGATTGAAGGGTTGGGATCCTTTGACCGGTTCTTCGTTCCTCCTTAAATACCGCATCCCCAGCCCCGTGCTTCAGTCCTTCCTTCTTACGAAAGTTACACGAAAAACAGGGGTTTTTTCCGCTCCCCCGGGGCACATGTTCTTGGCAATGAACAAGACCATGTCCAACAGCCCCAATGACTGGATGCAGTTCTACCAGCAGGACTTCCTCTCCCAGGTCGCGCCCTCCGGCCGCACCGCTGCCGCCTCAGAGGCCGTCTCCAGCGACCGGTCGCCGCCTGTGGGGGCCACAGCCGGGGCCTCCGCCTCCTCCGTCGCCACCCCTGGCCACCACGCTGCGGCGGCAGGGCTTGGCAACCTGGGACCTTCCGGCCACCTGAGCCCGGAGGGGGGCGTGGCGAAGCCTGTCCGGAGAAGGTCCCGGGCATCGCGGCGGACCCCGACCACCGTGATGAACACGGACACCACCAACTTCCGGGCCATGGTGCAGCAGTTCACCGGCAGCCCCAGCGCGCCGTTCGGATCCGGGCATGGGCCGGGGGGCGTGCTGAGCTTCAACATCGGGCTCGGGCAGGGGCAGGCGGGCGTCGGCCGGCCGGGGGGCATGGGGCCGTCGGGGTTTCCCGTGCAGTACCAAGTTCAACCGCAGCCTCATCATCAACAGCAACTATTCCAACAGCATCAGAACCAGCAGTACATGCTCTCCCTAAACACCAGCAGTCCTGCTGATCTCTCCCTCCAACGTCAAAGGCTGGTGAGCTCAAGATCGTCAGGAGGAGGGGCTGCTTCCGATGGGTTCAGCATGGAGGGTGTCCCGTCGCACCAGGTCTCTTCCAGGCCTCCTTCCTCCTCCTCCGATGACAACAACCGGAGTAACGACTTCATCTTCTGAGGAAATCAATACAGTACACGATCGATTCATCGGAACGACATCGGAAGCTGCGCTAACTCGATGACGGGCTTCTTTCTATTTTTTTTCTTTTTCTCTCCTCTTTTTCCAGTCTTGGTCCTCTTCAAGAATCATCAAAATTATTTAGGGTTATTCCTCTTGTTGCTTCGAATGAGAATAGGGTTTTTGGCTCATGAGGCAGCGTAGAAAGTTAGGCACTGACTTGTGTTTGGATGCGGAGAGAGAGGTTGACTTCTTTGCATGTACAGACTGTTTGAGTAGCCAATGGTTTGGCTCCACCTGTTATTGTTATTTTTTTTTCTTTTTCAATGATTCAGCATTTAAACTATCAATATTATCAATACAATGTCAATTATAGTGACCGCAGGCATTTTACTTTTGGACTTCGATTGCGTGCGTGCACAGTGCCCCCAAATTCGCCATCTTTCCCGGACGACATGGCCTACTCCCAATGAATGCCACGATCTATATGCAATTGAATTAACGAAAATGCCAAAGATCATATGAAAATTAATTTACAAAAATATGTGAAATTCGTGCGCTGATCTTCATATATAGACCAGTCGAGAAAATTATCTGAAAAGTCATTTACCTATTGTACAACAGCCAATTCATTCAGACAACTTTTAATTGTATCAAAATTGAGTCTTAAACATTTTAATGATTTGTCAATTTTACCCCAAACCTTTTAATGATTTGTTAACATAGTGCTTCGCGATTTCTGGCCAAAATAATTAGGAAAGATTATATTGGCAAATCATGAAAATATTTTAAATTAAATTGGCACAATTGTTAGGTTTAAGACTATATTGGCACAATTGAAAGGTTTAGGAACGAATTAGCCGCCGTGTAATAAGTTTTAAGACTTTCTAGACACTTATCCTTAGACTAGTCTTACCGTAATATTAAAGAAACGGTCCATATCATCATGGAATATCTTGACTCTTGAGGTCGCTTGTGGAGATTTTTCTGATCGCCGATGACATCCGCTGATAATAATGCTCATTTGAATGTGGTATTTGGTCAAAACATGCCAAACCAGGGTAACTCGAGCATAAGTCGTAATCTATGTGCCGGAGGCTAAAAGGCTGAAATTTCCTCTCTCTTTTTTTAAATAAATAAATAAAAGCATTTTTTTGATTTCTTATTCCACTAATTATACGGCATTAGCACCTCAAAATGCGCTGCCTCACTACCCACCAAAACTTGCAAAATTATTAGTCAGAGGTGGGATTGTCCTCGAATAAAAATTACACCCAAAATAGAGGGTGTCTTTTTAAAGTACGGAAAATAGCGAACTTGCCACGTGGAGCATATTTCTCACATTATTTTACTATATAAACAAGTCGAATATATATTAGGAAGGTTGTGCTGCAATTTACAAATTTTGGCAAAATCTGGGATGAGTCCCAATAAAACGTGGTTTTTTTCATTTAATTTTGCCACGCATTAAACGTGGTTTTGACATTTGCATATAAGGACCAAAAATTGCTGTATTTTGATAATGATAATATTGGACCGACAAAACTTATTTAGGAAAATGCCATTTATATTCATATCATTATAATAATAGTATCTCACAGAAAATAGATATTCTCCGAGCAACTCAGTGTAAATGATTGAAGCGAATGCATTACATTTTTTTTTTGGTAAGAATGCATTACATTTTTTTGTCCAGACTAAACTATTATTTTCATTTCGACCACAAAAAACTATTATTTTCATAGAAAATTTATTTCTTTGGTAGTAAAATTAAATTTTCTAAGATACTTTTGTGAGCTAATAATGATTTTGGAAAGAAAAACAAGTTTAATATAAAAGTTGAGTGAGTGTAAGTTAATAAGCACCTTCGAATACTTTTAAGTATTAATTAATTTTTTTCTTATATTTCATTTTTAAAAGGTCTTTTCAAAGTCAATCTTGGAGCCGTTGCAACATTACCTCAGATCTAAGTCATTTGAAAATATCTGTATTTTTCAAACGAATTAGTTCTCTTAAATTTGACGAAAGAGAAAATTATTTTTTTATGCTTATTTTTTCCAGCTTAAGTAAAAAAGCAAACAACAAGCCAAACTTTACAATGTTATTCAAATTTGAAAATCTTTTGAAAATTACATATGGATTTATTTACCAACATTTGCATTTTGTGAACTAAATCAAATCAAATCAAATCAAATAAAAATCTCTAGTTTATTGTTTATTGATTTGGTTTTGCTTCGATAATTTCGCAAGTGCATAGAATCCGAAGAACTTTTTGTTTTAGTTTTAACCGTTTGATGCATTTTACGTGTCACAAAATAAGTAATTCATTTATAGAAGAATTTGCTTTTAAGACTAATATAATGTTTTGCATGCAACAACAGATTTGTCTAAAATCTATAAATTGAGCTAAAACAAAAAATGCCCGGCTAATAAATTTTTGTTTCAAAACTCCGATCTTGTTTAATTGTTTTTGGTTTTTAACATTAGAAGTATATTTTCTAAACTTAGCAATGTTATGATTCTCATTTATAAAATGAGATAATAACACAAATGGTTCATGAACTTTGCTCAATATGTAATGTGGTTCCTTGACTTTTAGTACATGTGTAATGTAGTCCCTGATCTCGAATTAATTGAATGACTACGTTGAAAATTTTTATACATTTCTGGAACTAAATTAAGCATGTACCAAAAGTTCAATGATCATATTAAATAAATTAAAAGTTTAAGGATCACATTGTATATTGTGCCAAAGTTCAAAGATTATTTGTGTTATTAAACGAGTTTGGGTTTGAATTCAAACAAACCTTACGGCGAATCGAATACTCGATCCAAATTGAATTGGTTTTTTCGCGAGTCGATGAGCTGGATTTTGGGTTGAAAATTCGTCCAAACCAAAGCGCAAACATCTCTACGATGCTGGCCCAAAAGGGTACAAAGTAATTTCACTTGAGAAAAAGTTTTCTATCGAACAAATAGATAGAAGGTGGGAAGAGGGGATGAATGCGAGCACACCATGCGGGGCCCCATCACCCCATTCACAAAAAGTAGATAATAACGCACATGTCCAAAAAGTCAAGCATACCCATAATACTTGATTAGTCGATTTAAGCGTGTATTAAGTGCCTTTTGATTTTTTTGGCCAGGCTACGCCGTCTCTATTGGTTGAGGGATTCATAATTAGCCATTTGAAATAATTTGGCTACCGTCAAAGGAAAAGGAGAGAAAAATGCAATGTGGGTTTTCGACTTTATTGTTTTTTTCTTTTTTCTGGCTAGCCCACATTCACTGCTACCGGTATTGCGAAACTGATAGGAAAGCGGTCTTTATCCTTTCAAAACGTGGCATACAAGTCGATTACTCGTCAGCAGCAGTTGATTACTTGTGTGTAGACCAGTCCCGCATCATGCGAGGTGTGCGATGTGCGCAAACTTAAGATTGCTTGCGTGTAGATCAATCAATAGATGTTGTAGTAATTAAACCCGAAAAAAGAATCCGAATGGCTTCACATGCAACTTGCTAACTTTGTTTTGTGAGCTCTTCCAAGCCTCGCCTACAAATGTGTAAGTTAGGATGGCACCGACAACCACAACTTGTTGTTATCCCACATCAATAGCGGCTCATTCAAAGTATAAAGGTAATCTTACCATATGATAAATAGAGAAAAGAGCCGAGCAAGTGTTAGCTTTCCTCATGCCTAACTCGAAAGGCACTTTCAACCCCAAAATTAAGGCGATTAGCATCTTTGTAGAAAATTTTCCTAGCCAGCTATTTCATCATGTCCCGCTAATATCGCATCAAGTTCTGTAAACGTTCTAAGTACTTCCTATCAGTCTCTATAGAAAAGACAAAAGTCTTTGGAATTGCAATCCTTGCCAAAACAAAGATGGATCTGAATTGATAATTTATCACACGTCTCAATCTCAACATTTACAAATTGAAAAAAGTTTTCATAAAAGATGGTGCACCTTAAATCTCTTTGATTTTTTACTTTTCGCTTTAGTAACTCTCGTCACACCATTTCTTTATTCGTTTTGTTTCGAGATCTTTACCGAATATAAATCAATTAACCAGTATTTCGAAACACTTATCGATTAATCACGAAGAAAGTTTATAATTTTCAATACACTATTTTTCTCGTATTTTACAGAACAAAACTCTGAAAATGGAAATGGTGTCGGCCTGGTCTGAAAGGTTTAGTGCTTTTTTCTTTTTTTGAACGATAAAGGTACAGTGCTTTCAAATGTGAAGCTTCTGGGAAACACATGCCAGCTTCATTCAAAGGTAACACATGGACACGTGGAGAGACCGCCTCCTCTGTCTCTCTCTCTCTCTCATAATGATGCGTTTAAGTGGAGGAGGAGGCGAGGAGGTGCAAAGTCAACCTCGTCCATCTCAGAAGCATTGAACGCCACGTCATCCATTACACTTGTCGGCTCGCCCACGATCATTTTTGGGGCCGTTGTCCCCGCCGAACAGATCTAATAGGCACGATCTTTGACCACATGTCGCGGAGGTTTGGGGAGCTGGTGCCGAGCAGATGATCTCCCGCCACCTCAAAACTCGCACGAGTTTTAAACCAGCGCAAGCTGGTCAGTTGCGACCAAAATAGATGATATCATTTTGGTTCAAAGTCGACAAGATTATCTAATAGAAATGAGTGGTTTCAATTTTTTTTATAGATTTCATCTGAAAGTTGAAATCTATCCGTCTGAGCAGGTTCCTTATTTTTTGAAACATGAAACCTACTTTGCATATCCTCACAATTTTCACGGTTGATTTCAGGATCTATCTATGTTCTACCTATATTCATAATTAAACGATTACAGTGAATCATCACATCTAATGACTGTCATTTGCTGCTATAATTCACTAATCACAAATTATATTTAAACCACGTTTGGAGTGTTGGTGCCGAGCATATGATCTCCCACCATCTCATAACTCGCATGAGTTTTAAACCGGTGCAAGCAAGCGAGTTGCGACGAGAATGGACGGTATCACTTTGGTTTAAAGTTGACAGGGTTGCCTAATAAGAATGAGTGGTTTCAACTTTTTTATAGGTTCCACTTGATATTTGGAACCTACCTATTGAAATAGGTTCCTCATTTTTTGGAATATGAAACTTATCTTGCATACCTTCATAGGTTTTATGGCCGGTTCTAAGGTTTACTCAGGTTCCACCTATATTCATAATTGAACGATTGCAGTGAATTATCACCTCTTATGACTATCATTTGTTACTACAATCCACTTACCACAAATTATACTTAGACACATAAAAAAATATAAAACATTAACAAAGTAAAATCTTAATCATTATTGTCACCGGAGATGGAAGATTAGGCCAATGGTTTTAGATTACACACTCCACGAAGTTCTACAGGATTGTGCAATACATAAAACAAGAAAAATACAAGGACTTATTCTAATTGGAATGTGCCCGTTGAACCGGCTCTCCAATTTTTGAAATCTAGAACCTAAATTGTGTATCCAGGAACCATGCTCACTTCTATTGCCTAGCTAGCAGAGTGTGGATAAACAACGTTGCGAATGTTTCTGATCTTGCATTGCCTACATCCAAAAATATCTCTGATCATGCACTTATTACGTTTGGATTGTTGGTGCTCGCAGATGATCTCTCGTGACCTTAAACTTGTACAACGAGTTTTAAAGCCGATAAATGCTAGTGAACCACGACCAAAGTAGACAATATAATGTAGTAAAACTCAACTTGTTCGATTCAATGGAAAATCTTTACCAAAAAGTACAAACAAATTCTAAACTTTTTAATTTGATTCAATTAAGTCATCAACTTTTACTGAAAATGCATTAAGCCCTAAACTCATGTTGAAGATTGCAATTTAAAGATGTCATTCTTAAATAACACAGAGACAATTTTAGATACTGTTCATCAAGACCATGCAATTTTTATGAAACATGTACTGCTTAATTGAACTAATTCAAAAATTTATGACTTAATTACATTCTGTACATAACGTTTATGACCTGATTGCATACCGTATATAAGGTTTACAACTTTCGATTGAGTTTTTTTCTGTCAGCCTCAAACCCTGTGGGTGGGGCTTCATAACTACTAGAGTGTGAATGTCAGATACAAAAAACATCTCCGATCTTATACTGCCTACATCTGCACTATTTCTTTGATAGATAATCTCGTGCAATCCCAAACTAGCACTACATATTTTAAAGCTATGTAGGTATGATTGAGTGACGACTAGAACATACAATATTGTGTCGGCGACAGTCCGAATAGAACTATCAAGATACATGTGTGTATTATGCTAAGATATTGCTAAGAGTGGCCCACAACAGCTCTAGTCGAATTCCAACGTACGATAATGGGGAATCAAGTGAGGGAATTTCACGTGATAACCCTCGTTTACCTCGTGAGGTGTTACGCCCGGCGCATGCAAGAATGGCTCACCAACATCGGGGTGGGTTCTAGTTTCAATATGAACTCATTACGATGACTACGAAGATTGATATATTGCCTTAGTTATAGACCCAACGTCGCTTGTTTATCTGATGATATTGTCACCGACTAACAAAATATTCACTTATCCTCCAAAAAAACAAGCTATTTAGTGAAATAATTGAAATTATTATTATTTCATTTATCTAACAAGAAATTGTGATATTAGCATAAAAGAAACGTGATTGAAGTAAATTGTATCATATTTTCATATAAATTACACACACACACAATCCATTTCATTGCTGAGACGATGTTCATAAGTTTCGTGATGCGATAATCGTGCAAAGTACTATGGAACTAGTAGACGGTGGAAAATTGATTGTTTGATGGAATGTTATCAGCGCTAAAGTTTGATAAACCTCACATCAAAAGCAATATGGTATTGTTTTAATTAGTATAAATGCGATATCCCAAGTCACGCCTTTGAGAACTTGACATTATGAGGACTGAGCAAGGTCGTTACATACCTACAATCGATGCATGGTTTGTGGATGGACTATACTCATACTCAACCTAACGAGAGCGGAGATAGATAGCCATGGCAGAGGGCTCGAACTGGTGCGGCTTTTAGCAGGCTTTTGGGATGTCAAAGGAAGGTAGGGATGGACCGAATCATACATCAAATGGAGGGAGTATCGTTGGGCAACAGTGGCCAACATTGATGGGGATGTCGATTCTTAAGTGAGAGGGTTCATAACATCTCAAGTCCTACATTGGATGGGAGCTTCCTCATTGAGTGATATATAAACTAACACTTAACTCCCTAGATTGTGACTACCAAGCGTGATTACTCAGAGTACTCTTTTTGAGACTTGACCCATATTGACCCGGTGAGGATCGTTAAAACTAAACGAGCTAATAAACTAATATATGTGAATTGATCTCGTCATGTTGAACAGAAACTGAAAGACTAGGAAAAGAAAAAATGAATCATGTAAACCCAAAGAAAGTTCGACATTTCGCGGTGTTCATGGGCTTGATCGAATAGCCTAGTGAAGACCAAGCCCAGAAATTTGCAAGAATAACCCAGAAAGAAAAGAGGTGACATTGAATAAGAGTCACGTGACCTGTGATGCCATCCCGTTAGAACTTACATCACTTCTTCTTATTCCAAACGACCCGACTCATTTTTTTTTTTATGGAGAACCGATATTGACTCATTCGTTTCACGAAAAATAAATAATTTAAAAACATATTCACAAAAACGATCATTTATATCGCTTATAAAAATAAATAAACGAAAAGTATTTTCAAGGTCTGGAAAAATACTTAGACATAGTTGATTATCGATAATGAAAGTATCTTCCATTGGCTAATTATTCAAGCGATACAAGCGATTATTTTTAGAAAAATATTTTTCAAATCATTCATTTTTCGCGAGATAAATGAGGTCTAAAGAAATGAGAAATAGCAACACGTAGCGAGCCCAACTTAGACCGCAAGCATTCCTTATGCCCAAAAAAAATAGACCAATAGGTCAAGAAATTCAAATGGACCTTTGAGAACTCCCACAAGCCCACACAGTCTCTCAATTCATCTTCAAGCCCACTTCAAATTACCTCTTGATGACGACGGTACACTATTCCCAAAACATAGCCTCGGATGGTCATGGAGTGACTACATACAGGAGTAGTGATAAAGGATCGACATTGGCAATCAAAAAGATGGAAAAAAGTTGCGGTGAAATACATTCTCCAGCTTTAAAAGACAGCGCGATTGACACACCTCGAGATCTTCAGGAAAATCATAAAAAAAAGTCCTAAATTTATGGTATCTTTATTAATTCAGTCTTAAACTTTTTAATTATATAAATTAAGTCATGAACCTTCTCACGCTTTGCCAAATGAGTCAATCTGGTCATTTTTGACTGGTAACCACCAATGTGGAAAATATTTATAGCTAAATTAACAAAAATGTAATAGATTTAAGACATTTTTGTTATATCTTTTATAAGCTCTCGTGTTCTATGCCTTACGTGGGTTTTGTTTTCCCTTTTTTTAGTCCCTTCCAAACATAAAGGTTAGTCGAATTCTCGCAATTGGATATAAAACAAAATGAGAGAAGTTTAGGTAATCTCATAGCATTGCACGAACGTCTATCAATAACCATCGTGACGAAGTTTTTCTTTCGAGGAAAGCAAGGCGATTCATTGAACCCAATTGGTCGGGTAAACGGTTGCGCGACGCTTCCGTTGCAACTTGAACTTTCGCCGAGGCAATTGGAGAGTAACCACACCATTCCCGACTTGCAATTTGTCTGTCTTTTATCGAAATATGTGCTTGGCCAGATTGCTGCTAGTATCGCTCTAGTGCATTTGAATAGGAAGATGGTAAAATTCCACAAAATAACACTCGACAATAGAAGACCAGGGTTTCAATGCTCAGTGGACTAAGTGTCATCTCTCACAAGCTCAGAATTTACTACACAAAGTGCTTCCTCATCATAAAAAGAGAAAATTAAGCATAATGCTGCTCTCAAATTACATGCGGGACGGACGAATCCTGCTGGACGTTTTTACATCGACCTTGAATCGGGATATGTTTTTAAGTCAATGCACAATAGCAGTCTGTCATTGAGTCTGTCATTGTTGAATGTTGACGATGACCGACAACAGCGTGTGGATATCAGAGCTCACTTCCAAAATCCTATCGGATTCTTGTAGGTGTGAACATTGCACTAAGGTTCGAGGTTGGCAAGCCTGTAAAGCAATGAGAAATTCTTTTCCCGTGACAATGGCTCGAAGTCGTGATCTCGCGGATCACGGAATGGACATGCAATCCCGGACGAGGTTGGAGTTGGAAGTTGGTTGAATGTGAAGGGGTAGAAGACCGTGGTCAAGTCAGCTGTTGTGACCAAACAACATGTGCACAAGTTGAATTATTTGATGGGTCATTGAGCATGAGACAAGGAAGCTTCTGCGTTTTCTGCACGGTTGCCTTGCTTGTGGCCCATCGCGAAGAAAACTCATGCATTCCTTCCTTCCATAGGAGTGAAACTAGACAGGCACGGGGAAAAAGTGGGGCTCAATGACGGGGACGGCGAGGTACCTCGACCTGTCTCTTGACCACTCAAATTTTTTTTCCACGGTGAAAAGATTCGAAATAGGATAAATTCTTGTCGAATGAATGCTTGAGTAGGGACGGTGACATTCTGCCTCCCTTGTTTCTTTCTTGGCTTCGGACAATCTCTCTCGTTGTGTCTCTATCCAAAAGAATTATCAAAAAAATCATAAACCTATTGTAATTGTGCCAATTCAGTTCTAAACTATTTTTTTTGTCAATCGAGTCCTAAACATTTTGAATTTGTGCTAATTTAGTCCATCCGACTGATTTTAGTCGGAAATTTCTGACTCGGATGTCAGTTGTCCAACATGACTCGACCGATACTGACGTTATTACTTTTTTGAATTATTTATTTAGTTATTTTGTTTTCTTTCTCTTTTTCTTTTTTTTTCTTCCTTCTTCCTCTGACCGGCGAGGGCTAGCCTCACTCACCCCTCGTCCTCACCAGATCTACGCTAAGTTGTGCCTTGCTAGGGGCAGTGGGGGCAGGCAAGGCCCCTCTGTCCCTAGTGAGACTCGCCCTTGCTATCACAATTAACACAATTGTAATAAATTTATGAATTTTTTGATAATTCTCCCCAGTAAAGGCACATGAGGAGAGATTGTCCAAAATCGAGAAATAAACGAGGTAGGCAGAATTTCACCGTCCCTACTCAAGCATTCATTTGACAAGACTCTATCCATTTTCGAATCTTTTCACTGTGGAAAAAAATTGAGTAGTGAAGAGACTGGTCGGGGGACCCCACCATTCCATCATTGAGGTAGAGGAAGAAGGAAGAAAAAAAAAAAGAGAAAGAAAAGAAATAAATAAAAAAATTGAAAAATATTAAACCATTATTAGAAATTGTCAACTTCAGTTATGGTCGCGCCATGTAAAACAGTCAGTGTCCATGTCAGTGATTTCTAGCTAAAATTGATCGGGTGGGCTAAATTGGCACAAATACAAAAGGTTTAAAATTCAATTGAAAAAAAAGTTTATAGCCGAATTGATACAATTTCAATAAATTTAGTACTTTTTTGGTAGTTTTCTCGTCTCTACTCATGATGCTAAAAGCACTTCAACTGACTTTTAGACATTCTATGGCACTCATTCAATATGCTTTTACCTTTGTTGTCGAATCCCGATATTTATATCTACCTCAAATCACCGGTACTTGCGCTACATTTTGCACTATACTGTTATCTCACAACATACTTCGCCACTTCTTAGAGAGGAAGACGGATTTTACCTCTTCCGAAGTAATTATGATATGCTCCTATAATAAAAATCAATAAAATGCTGCCATGACTTTGCTTGAGACACCAACAACATCATGCCCTGCTTTTCATTAGTTAGCCACTCATTGACTTTCTTTATATCTATCATGAATTCATTAAACTCATCTAAGTGGGCTTTGGTGAAATTGCCTTCATAAAAACAAAATAGAAACATCATCTTCAACAAGTATAAGCGATTATTGAAACCCTTCATTATATAAAGACCTTGAAGCTTTCCTCACAACACTTTGGCATCCTCCTCCTCGGTTACCTCTCTTAACACCTTCAACAAGATTATACTATATACCCTCTTCATTAACTCATCCTTATTGGCCTGTGTCCTCCTTTCCGACAACTTATTATTTCTAAGCAATATCTTGGCCAAATCTTTGATTTTTAATAGCGCAAGCATTTTAACACTCCATGACCCAAAGCTGTTCCTCCAGTTAAATTTTTCAATTTCCACTTTCGCTCTGGACATAATTGCAAGAACAAAATTTCTAGACAGTAATCGTACAAGCTAAAAACCCAAATCAAATCAAGAACACCTTTGCCCTAACTCTTATACAAATTGTTACGAAACAATTGCTGCTGTGTATAGATCTTGCAATTCAAGTCTAACATGAGAAGGAGAAATTACCGTACAAATCAACAAGGAATTCCGAGTGTCGATATCTACTCCGCCAGGAGAGCTAATCACCAAGAAACCCATCATGCATATGGAGAAAACATCGCTTAAAATCGTTCAAGTGTTATCCTAGATTACGTCCAAAGCAAAATCCACAAATATTATCTCACAAAGGAAACTTATGGAGAAACTAGAACACTCCACTCGTTTGCTTTGGCATGTAATAACCGAGTAAAATTTCCTTTCTTATATACATATCTTATAAACTGGGAATATACCTACAAAAAGTGCTTCCTCATCATAAAAAGAAAATTAAGTATAATGTCACTCTCAAAATACATGCGAGACGGACGAATCCCACTGGAAGTTTTATCCCCTAGACCAAGCATCGACCTTGGGATTCTTTTTTAGTCAATGCACAGTGGCACTCTCTGTTACAGTTGATGATGACCCAAACAGCATGCGGATACCATCGCTCACTTCCACAATCCTTTCAGACACACGCAAGTGTGGAAAGCAGTCCGAGGTCCAAGGTTGGCGAGCCTATAAATCTGAGATTGATTAAAAATTCTTTGCTCATGACAATGACTCGAAGTTGTGATCTCATGGAAGACAAAATGGACACGCAATTGCTGATGCCTCTTCTTATTGCACGCGGAGGATGGAGTTGGAGGTTGGTTAAAAGTGAAGGGGTAGAAAATGGTGGTCAAGTCAGCTGTTGTGTACAAATAACAAGTGCACTGGTTGCATTGTTTGATGGTTTTTGTAGCCGTGGGAAAGGTTACATTCAGCATCACGAAGTAAACTCATGCATTCCTTCCTTCCACCCCTCGTGAACCTAGGCAGGCACGGGGAAAATGGGGCTGGATGATGGGGATGGCGAGGTCCCTCGACCTGTCTCTTGACCACTCAAGTTTTTCCACGGTGGAAGATTCGAAATTGGATAGGTTCTTGTCGAATGAATGCTTGATGGGGACTGTGTCTCTCCTCATTGGCCTCTCCACTGGGAACGCTTAAAGTACTTCACACAACCCTAAGACTTTCTAGGGCACTAATTCGATCTGCTTTTACATACGTTGTTGGACCCTCGATATTTATCTCTACCTCTAACCACCCTAACCACTAGTTCCCGCGCTACGCAACTTTCTATGCCACTCCTTAAAAAGCAAGACAGATCTCTTTCGAGGCAATTGTAGTACGCTTCTGTAATAGCGAATCGGTGAAGTGTTGCCATGACTTTGGTCGACACCAACAACATCATGCCTTGATTTTCATTAGTTGGGGCCTCATTGGCATCCTTCAAATTTATCAAACAAACTCATTTAAGTCGGCTTTGATGCAAATACCTTTAGCAAATCAAAATAGAAACATCATATTCAACATGCCTAGGCGATTATTGAAACCTTTCGTTATATAAAGGGCCAGAAACTTGGCCACAACAATGGGGCATCAATCTCCTCAGCCATTTCTATTAACACCTTCAACAAGATTATACTCTTTGCCCTATTTGTTGACTCATCCTTACCGGCCTCCGTCATCGTTTTCGGCAACTTATACTTGCCATCTAACATCTTGGCGAAACCTTTAATTATTAATAGCGCATGCATTTTAACACTTTGCAACCCGAAGTATTTCCTCCCGTTAGATTTCTCAATTTCTATTTTTGTTCTAAGCATAATTACAAGAACAAAATTTCTAGACAGTATTCGAAGAAGCAAAAATCCCAAATCAAATCCAGAAACCTTTACCCTAACTCTTATACCAACTTTCATAAAATAATTGCCAAGGTGAACGGATCTTGCAATTTAAATTTAACGTAAAAAATTATCGGAGAAATAAACAAGGTACTTCAAGTGATGACACCTACATTACCAAGAGAGCCAATTGCTAAGACATCCACCATGAATTTGGAGAATACAGCACTTAAAATCACTTAACTGTTTTTGAATCCTAAATTGCACCTAAAGTAAAACACACAAGTGTTATCTTATTAAGGAAACTCATGGAGAAACATGATACTTCTTTTGTTTGCTCTAGTGTGTAATAACCAAGTAAAACGGAATTTTTGGATCTAAAATAGGAAATCTTTTTAAGAAACGTATTTAAACTAGCAAACCACCCAAATTAGAAACCCTACTCATATTAGGAAACTACTAGCCATGTACATAAAGCGAAAATAGCTCGATATAGTATTGTATTGTGGGAAATCTCTTATTTTATAAAATAGTTAAACTTTGATCGATTGACATTAATAAACAATAACCTTCTACTTTTTAAATGAAAAACAAAAATAGAAGTATTGATAGCCTACGCATTTATATAGAGATGAGTTCACTAGAAGTCCTTAAATTTATCATGAAAATACAATCGAATACTATAACTTTTAAAAAGTTGTAATTAAATCCTAAAATTTATCAAATTGGTGCGGTTAAATTCTTTTATTAACTCCGTCTAATTTAGTTAAGTGGTTGCCACATCAGCTATTTTAGTACAAAATTTTAAAAATATTAAAGGGAAAAATGAAAGAATATAAAAAAGGAAAAGCGGCTTGAAGGTTTGAGGGAAAATTATATTTTAAAAGTTTTGGGAAAACAAAAATCTGAAAAAAGGGAAAAATCGATCAAGAAAAATAACAATGGGGAAGCTGTAGCAGAGAAAAGGTAGTTGCAGCTGGGGCGGCGCCGGCGAGAGGTATCAGGTGAAGCCGGCCTAGACACTGCCGCTACCTCAGCTACTGAAAGAGAACAGAGGACTGTGTGTACGTATGGCAAGTGAGCCAGGCGAGGCCGCGGACGTCGTCGGCATCCCCACTCGCCAGTGAGGTTTGCTGCGATCTTGCCACTTGCAAGCGCCACTTCGGGGGCGAGGGTCACGGTCCTCTTCACAAATGGTGGCGAGGGGGCATACCTCGCTCACGGTGAGGGCGCGACATGACGCGTTAACGCACACGCTCGTCGTGGATCAACGATTCCTCCATCCGAATCCTGCTTGTCAAAGAATTTCAATAGATTGCCAATGCAGAATGATGCCCGAATTTCGCTCCTCGCGGCACCAAATTAAGCAGGACTGTAGCTATTCCCAGCAGTGCACTGGCTGAACTCGTCCCCATTATACGCACTTGGCTATGATCTAAAGACGGTCTCGCAGCAATTTCCTTGCCAATTGCCAAGCTCTGGAACCAAAGGGAGGAATGTTATAGCGCAACAGCTAGCTGAAGTTTCGCATGAATAGGCCAAACATAACCACAGGGAGTTCTAGGACTGTAGAACTGAGCGAGATGTGCCCTCCCAAGATCTGTGGGGATGGCGACGACCTTTGCAGAGGTAGCGGCGTTGCCGGGGCCGGAGGTACGGCTTTGCCTGATGCCCCTCGCCGGTGTGTGGGCAGTGGCGGCACCGCTGCCGCCTCAGCTGCAGCTAGCCCATTGCTACAGGCGATGTTTTTTTTTTTTTTGTTTCTTGTTTTCCTTTTTTTTTTAATATTCTTGTTTCCCTAAAAAAAATTCGGAAAGTACTTCCCACGAATCTTCAACCGGCTTTTCCTTTTTATTTCTTTCAGTTTTTTTCTTAATTTCTAGTAATTTTATTTTGAAAATTGACTACCACATGAGCGCTTCTTTTTTAGAAAAGTAATTAAAAACAAACCACGTTCACTTTTCCCATTAATCAAATCGGGTGAAGTTAGCGAAGTTATTTGATTACAATAATTTGACAAGTTTTATGATTAGATCGCAACTTTTTAAAATTTTAGAATTCGATTGTGCTCTCGCAATGAATTTTAGGATTCTTAATACATTTATCCCTTTAATATTTAAAGAAAGAAGCAAGTCTATACGTTGTATTTCCACTCTCCCAACACTATCTCTTAACTTTGTAAAATACTTGCCTTATCCTCTATTTCTCTCTAACCAAATCACTTCTCAAATTAGGAATTCAACACCGAATTCGAAATTTATAAAAAAAAAAGAAAAAACTCGGTTCTTCGAAACTTAATCCGAACAAAGCCAGGCTGAGATATTAATAACAAGATACTGTATTTGGCCCCGATAAGGCTGGCCCCTTTGGTGGTTATTCGCCCGTGTTCGACGCGTTGTTTAAGGTTTGTTCAAAATCCAAAATCATGTCGACATAGAATCGACACCCTCCCTCGCCGATTACCTCAACGTGATCGAACTGTTTGTTAGTCAATATCCTTTTCGTATGTTGCCGCCCATAAACACTTTCCTATTAAATGGTCAACAATATGACCCCACTGTTTCTCCAGTAATCTCAGGCGCCACAACTATTTGAGGATCACAACGAGTGACCCAGGTGACACCCTGCAATTTTTACCCCCGGAGGCACACGACGAACTTGGCCACACCACCCCCACATTGGGAGCGCGCAAGCTCGCTCGTTCCATCTCGAAGCCATGCGGCTCTTGCTGTGCCTGCTCGCGCTGATACCGCTCGTCGCGGCCGATTGCAATTGCACGTGCGACAGAGAGCTCGGGGACGGCAACAAGAGCCAGGCCCTCAAGTACAAGCTCGCGGCCTTCGCGTCCATCCTCGTGGCCAGCACGATCGGGGTGTGCCTCCCGATCCTCGGCAAGACGATCCCGGCCCTGCACCCGGATAGGAGCGTCTTCTTCATTATCAAGGCCTTCGCGGCTGGGGTGATACTGTCCACCGGGTTCATACACGTCCTCCCGGACGCCTTCGAGAACTTGACCTCGCCGTGCCTGAGCCATACCCCGTGGGGGGCATTCCCGTTCGCGGGGTTTGTGGCGATGCTCACCGCCCTCGGGACGTTGATGGTGGACACCACCGCTACTTCTTACTACAGGAAGTTGCATGCCGACAAGGCCGGATCGGACAGGACCGTCGGAGATGAAGAGAAGGTCAGAGAAAATGAAGTTGATGTTCATGTGCATGCAACTCATGGCCACTCTCATGGTGCCATATCGACAGACTCGGATCTCCTGCGGCATAGAGTGATATCTCAGGTAAATTTCTTTATTCCCAATTTCCGCACATTAGTCGTGCATATTTTTTACTTAATATGGTGAGATATCATTCGAGATTTGGGGTTATGACATCGTTAGGTGCTAGAATTGGGGATTGTGGTGCACTCAGTGATCATAGGGATCTCGTTGGGAGCTTCGGAGAGTCCAAGCACAATCAGGCCTCTCGTTGCTGCCTTGACCTTTCACCAATTCTTTGAAGGCATGGGCCTCGGTGGATGCATCACTCAGGTACTTTTGCTCTTTAATCCTCAAAATCTGCTCTTGAATTCAATAAGAAAGTACTTTTCATGCACATTGAAGTTTATTTTCTGATTTGAACCATGTAAAGTCAATTTATTTTCCAGGAAAGAGGGGGGCTTGTAAAGCAACCACTATTTTGGTTATTGGTCAATTGGGGTAGCATTAATTTTCTGAATGCTTCCAAAGATGATAAGGTCTATCTACACGTTAAGCCGTTTAACCACTGAAACTGTTGAACAGGTTTTTGATATTTGAATTTGAAAACAATCTCTATCATCTTGGAATAAACTTTTGGCAAGATACTAGTTGTCTTCTTATAGGGGGCGTGACCTAAAAGAAATTCGAATTGAATCTAAACTTGGTCATGTTAGAGATAATCTCTTTTTTCTCTCTTTTGCTTTTGTAGGCCAAGTTTAAGACTCGGGCAATCGTAATCATGGCACTGTTCTTCTCCCTCACAACCCCAGTTGGCATTGGTATAGGATTGGGAATCACCAGCGGGTATCATGAGAACAGCCCAACTGCACTCATTGTGGAGGGCATCTTCAATGCTGCATCTTCAGGGATATTGATTTACATGGCCCTGGTCGATCTTCTTGCTGCTGATTTCATGAGCCCTAAGTTGCAGAGCAATGGGTGGCTCCTGTTTGGGACCAACATAGCTCTTCTTATCGGTGCTGGTTGCATGTCTCTCCTGGCCAAGTGGGCTTGAAACATAGGAAGCAAAGAGAAAGATAAATGGAAAAAAGAGATCTAACGTACATTTTTTTATTTTAGTTAGTTGAAGAGCTTTGGCTTTTTCTTTAATCCTAGGCATTAGTCAATAAGCATATATGATTGTTCGACCATTTCATGATGTTTGAGCTCAAAGGAGATGACGATTCTCGCGGAATAAATGTCGGATATCTTCTAATGACTGATCCTGTCTGATAGACACACGGGAGAAGTAACTTGATATACGGCAGGTTTTTCTTTCTTCACTGTTGATTTGGTAGTTGCAATTGTCCTTTGTCCACTTCATCGTATGTTGTCCAAAATCTTACTAATCAGCTGACCCGAGGAAGAGTATGAAGACCCACCTTCCATGGCCGCCATCCTACATTTTGCCTTCATCTCATTCACCTTCTTCCTCACTGCGGCTTTCCATCAAACTCTTTTCAACCCTCTCTCTGTCTCGTCTGCACAAACCATTGATTCCCTCTTCACCCCTCACATCTCTCAATACATCCTTATGTCAACGTTCAATCCCAGCTCCCTCACCATTTCGAATTCATTGAATTGCTGCTCCAAGTACAGCAGCCACGTGGCGATCAGCACGCCGTACCATAGATACTTTAGCATGGAATTCCATCCACAGTATGATCCAAACCCTCCGGCTGTAAGTTGGTGTAGGACCGCAGTAATTGACACGGTTGTTGTCTATAGCGAGGTGGAGCTTGTACGGCCATCGATTGCTGTAGTTGCTAAGTTTGATAAGATTTGTGTTTGATCTCTTGATGTAGATACAACGGTTGCTTTATCTCTAATAAAGAAGGTTGCGTATGTGAATCCTTGTGGAACGGTTGAAGGTGCAAGTAGACTTGGTATTTTGATGAGGCCCACTGTTTTGACGGAGTTCAAGCATGGCTTGGACTTCAAAAATCTTGGGTCGAGCCCGTGAGGGGCCGTAGGAAAGTAACTGTTTCAGCTTCTAGCAAAGTGATTGTAACTTGACTCAAATGTTAAGTGAACGTGGAGAGATCGTTAAAAATATGTCTCAAGTTTGAGACTTTTAAGGAAACTTAATTTAAATAGACATTGAGTTTGAGCCTCTTAAGGAAACTTCATTTAAGTAGATATTTAAATCCAAATAGCACTGGTGGTTAGACAATCAAACTAGCAAAAAATTGTTGTAATATTTTCCAAATACTAGTTTGATTAGGTTTTCTAATTTGAGTTGGCTAATAGGGTTCCTATTCGAATTCAAATATCATATGTATATGTATATGTATGTATAATCAGTTAAGCGCATGACTATTTCTATAAGAACTTTAGTTGAGATTTGCAACTAAATGTAAACATATTCTTATAGAATTTAGAGGTATGATTACTGGTCTAAATCAGAGAGAAAAATGTAATAAATTCACAAACTGATTATACTTCAGTATACCCTGCAAGAATTCTTATATAAGAAATGGATTTTGGTGGTGTTTACCCATTAGTGATGAGAAAAGTTTTTGGCCGTAACAGTCAATTGTGCACGTGCCTATAAATTATATTTCAAAGAAATTGCAAATATTCTAAAACCAATAAATCTTGGGGTAAGATCTATAAATTTATTGTTTCGCGAGTCATCGTGAGGCTGAATGAGTTATTGAGTGTAATTGGGAATAGAGAATCACTTAGAGTGTTTGAATAACTAGAGTATAATTGTAAATTTATTGTATTATTGATTTATGGGAAAATTTCAAATAGAGACCTAAAGTGAAGCTATTTTCTCAAATAAAAGCTTAGAGTGGACCTTGTCTCAAATAAGGGTATGAAGTTGTTAACTTAATATCAAATAAGGGCCTCAACTCATCGACTAGTCAAATTTTTGCCGATTGATTTATTCTGGCGATTAGAGCATGGGCAATTTCATCCGAAAATTGTAACTGGATTAAAAAAATTGGCAAACGCTTACATCGAAAGATCCCAAATTGAATTCTATGGTTCTCCGTGAATTTTCTTCCTTTCCCACGTTGCCCTTCAATTCTCGGTGCCTGTTCTCTCTATAGATTTTTCTCCCAACCAAATTAGAGAGAAGCTTCAGCCTTTTTGGTATATTTACGACCCAAAACCCCCACGGTCTCTCACCTCCTCCGTCATGCATCTCTCTCTCGCGGACATAGACACGGCCCTTCATTCTCAAGGCTGCTATATAATGTATGTTTTTGTTGGTTGCAATATGTTGTCATCGCACTTCTGGAAACTAGTTTGGTACAGGCAATTTATGCTCTCCCTTTAGTGAGATATGTTCTTTTTTGGCTTGGAAGGAACAGGCTCGAGATGATGCTAATCAATAGCCTCTTCAGGACTATAACTTGCCATAGTTGTTCATCTATGTGGATTAGAGGGGTTGCAAACTTCTTTAAAGATAATGAACTAATTGCCTAACTCTTGTGAAGCGTGATTAAATGGGTGGAGTGACTTATGTGATATGATTAACGACGGGTTATAGTCACATAAAACTGTGGCTCTTTAGTTGCTAGTAATGTTAGTGTCAATTGGATCAATTACTATTTTGGGTATCAAATATTAGCTTTTCGTTTCATTATTCACATAAAATGTTTATGTCCTGGGTACTGTAGTAACAATGAAGAAGATGCTGGGGATACAGTTGTCTGGTGTCGATGTTGTTCTTGCAAACTACCCTCCACCACTGCCAAAGCCCATTTTGGCTAAGTTGGTGCCAGTCACTCAGATAGGAGTATCTGCTATCGTCATGGCCAGAGAGCATTTTTTCCAGTGCTTGGGATTGCAGTGCATCTTATTTTCTTTGTGCAAACAGGTTGGGATTGTTGCTTCAACTTGGCTTTTCACAATGTGTTCCAGCCCTTCCTGCAAAGCTTTGGTGCTTTTGATGTTTACTACAATGATGAGCTGGTTTGTTTTTCCATTTACAAATACTTTATGTTCAAAAATTTTGTTGCAGGACCTAGATGTCGTGGATCTTTACTTTTGAGTTTTGACATTGAATTTACATAAGCAATCCAATACATCGTTGCCTTTTTTGTCTTATAACTTTTGGACTCTGTTGCCCTGCTAGTTCTGTGGCCTCTTCTTGGAGATTGGTAAGATCCAGTAATGTATTGTTGTACCGTACAGTCATGAGAAATGCCCTCAATTTGATTGCATTTGTTGTCTAACTTTGGTATCATATTGTATGATTCAACTTGACTCTTTCTCTCTCTTGTACTTCCCAGGTTTTGCCAAAAATTGAAGGAGGGAAGGTTTCCCAGGACATTGAATTGAAAGATTTGATCGATAGAAGATTGGCAAATTCATGGGTTATGATGTGGGAATTGATGGGGCTGTGAATGCTTCCTGTCGTAATGTTTCAAGGATCTGATCAATTGTCGTAGGTGTCTTTTGGAGTTTCATATTGGTTGCTGTAGGATGATCTGTGATTAATGGATGTCATTTGTGGGAGGTTTAATTGCTGTGTAAACTCATATGTTGTCATCTCTTCTTGTAATGCAAATATCTAAGTTTAATGATGAGTTGGTGATTATGATTTCTTGGTCAAATGGTTGCAGTGATGAATGAATGTTTCATATGCTACTGTTGGCCAAGCGTTTGTGTTGTGCTATGTGCACAACATTCGTGGAGAAAAAAGAATGCTCTTTTCTATTTGCACAACTTCTGTGTTGTGTTATAGCACCACGAAAGAGGTAGAGGTTAGAAGGCACAACTCAAAAAAAGGCTGCATAGACAACACTTCTGAGCTATGGCACAACAACCACTAACTCAAAAGAAGGCAAAGCAAACGAAATGTCATTAGTTAAACTTAAATTGATCCAACATTATTTTATGGAAAAGAGAAACTTTCTAATACAAGACATCTTCCAAACATAGCAGACCTATTTATACTTTTACTTTAATATGCTTCATCAATTGACCTATACAAACCCATCCGGATCGATCGATAGATTAAAAATAGAATTTGTTTTGTTGTTCTTGTTGCTTTTGCATATCTCAAAAAATTGCTCGCGTTCCACCACTTTCATGTTGAGGTTCCTTATATATGTTGACACCTAAATTTTACCTAATCATTTAGGATTTTATCGCATAAAAAATTATGGTTTAATTTTTAACCCCTAAACCAAAATATTTTCATCAAAATGGTATAACATATAGATATTAGACGCATTTGCATTAATAGGGTCTATTAGAACATATCAAAAAAAAAAAAAAGGGATTTCCGGACCAGGTCAGTTGGCCCGTTCTTCTTCTTTTCTTTATATCTTCGCACGGCCTATTCTTCTTTTTCTTTTTATTCTTTTCTCACGAGGGCCGGCCCTCACCCCCAAGCCCGGCCCGCGCACTGTTCACCTTCTCTCCCCCAGCTTGGTCAGCATTTCTGAGCGTACGGGGGAGACAGAACATAAGCGAACAGAGGCCAAAATGGAGCAGAAGCCAGAGAGGCGCGAGGTATGCTAGCGCGATCCTCGGGTCAAGATCAAGCTGGCCACGGTAGACTGGTGGTGGCAAGGGCCATGCTCGCCTGCCTGCTAGCCGGCCTTAAATTGGAGAGAACGAAGAGAGATTCGGGGAGGGAGGGGGGGGGGACGGCAAGCGTCGAAGAGTGAGATTCGAGGTCGAACGAGCTCCTGTCGACGACCGTCGAGCCTCAACCGTGGCCGGCGAAGCTTCGATGCATCCTATTTCTTGCAGTAGGTCCCAACCTCAAGTTTTCGTCGGGTTTTTGTTCGGTTTGATTCGGGGTCGATTTCCCTTGGATTTTGGCTCGGAGGCGTGCGGGGCGACCAGACGAAGTCCGATCTGTCACATTCGCCCCTGTTCGCCGCCCCCAAGCCGGATAGGAAGCGCAGCAACGGCCACCCCTCCTTCCCCTGTTTTTTTTTTTTTGCTTCCCCTGTTTCTCGAGCTCACTAGCCAAAGCTCGCGGCCGTCCGATTCGCGCAAGTTCCAGTCCGTGACGCCTCGTGCTTGTTCCCACTTCCCCGTGTGTCTTGCGTCGTTAACTTTGATCTGTTTTGTGCGTCGATCGAGCCTAAAATCTCTCGTTTTCATCGCGTGCTCCAACTATTTGATGTTATGCATGAGTGAGATCCAGTTTCCCTCCCTTTGTGTGTGATACGTTCCCGAAGCTTGGTGTCTCTCCCTTCCCTCGCGGTGTCTTCGTTGCTCGCTGAGTTTGGTGTGAAGGTTTTGGTGGGTCGCCGATAAGCGAGGTCGGTCCGCGTTCACCGGTACACGAGTAAGGAGCTTGTTTGGCCAGTCTCCCATCGGGGTTTTAATCAGTTCGTGGCCAGCGATGCACGAGCAGGGAGCTCGTTTGGCTAGTCCCCCGTCGGGGCTCAGTTGGTTCGTAGCCGGCGACGCACGAGCAAGGAGCTCATTTGGACCGGTCCCTCATCGGGGCCTGGCCGGTTCGTGGCTGACCATCCCCTCGCGGGGCTTGGACAATCTCGGTCGGTTGCTGGTCGTCATGGTGGTGACGCGGCTGGTCCGACAAGTTAGATTGGCAAGCGGCAGCCGGGCATGAGCCTAGCCACGAGGCTGAGTTTCCCGGCCATGGAGGCTAGTGCAAGTCGGGTCGGCGACCGTAAGTCGGGTTAAGTGTACGGGTCATTACCTAGTAGGGTTTTAGCATTCAAGTCGGCGGCCGTGAACCGGGTCGGTCGAACTGGATAGGGTTTGGCTCTAGGGTTTCCTTTAAATGGGCTAGAATAAGTTGTGGGTCGGTATATTTATGATTTTGGGATTTTATTTTCTTGTTGGGCTATGGGCTTTTATTTTTTAAAATTCAAGCTGGGCCCTTTCCCTAAAAAAAAAAAAAAGAGTTTTGCTAGATTGGGCTCAATAAATGGGCCCGGTTCGGTTGTGGACCTAGGCCAACGCGCCTGGGTCAATCACGATCCGAATCGGCACGCCCGAGTTAGTCACGATCCGGGCCGACGTGCCCGGGTCAGTCTCGATTTAGGTCAGATGTGGAGATCCGACCCAGGTCCCTTTTTTATATTATTTTAATATTAAAAAAATATTTTTTTAAAAATAAAAAATTTCGAAAAATCAAAAAATGTTATTTGGACTTTGAAATTGGCTTTTCTTGCTCTATTGTGTGATTAATGTTATTTTTTATTACACGTTGCTTGGTTCACACACTTCAAATCACGCGTTTAATTTAACCTTGAATGTAGTTGATCATGCACGTTAGATTCATGTATTGATTGTTACTTTCCCTAGCTTGGTTAGGAATTGAATTTTGAGACTCCTGATTAGTGTGAACACGTTAGGCGGTAATTGAACATGATTAGGTACCAAAATGACATTAATTGGTCAATTAGTGTCATCAAGTCCCCGTATTTATTGAATCTCTGGTTCGTAAAAGTGAAACATTTCTCACGTGCTTGACTTGGGTGACTAATCAACCCACCAAAAATTGATTAGTGGCAACTCCTAAATGAAATTGATTTGCATGTTAATAACTTAAATTTAAGTCGCAAATTGATATGAGCTTGAGAGAGCTCAAGTTAAGTTTAACTTAGTAATCCATTAGCTAAATCACATAGGCAATGAGGCCAGTATGGGAAGGTCGCGACAACATCATTCTCTTTACCTACAGTTGAATCAAAAAATAAATCAATTTAGTTAAGAAAAAATCAAGTCCAACAAAGAACAATTTTAGGACAAAGTCAAGGGCAAATTAATATCTGCATCTTATCTCTTCCCATAAATGACAATGAGTTTGAAGTGTTGCCAAAAATTGAAGCAAGTAGTTCAATTGTCTCGAGTTGTGATGTTGATGGGGCTAAAGTAGTGCTTTCGACCATGTCTTAGGAGCATGAGGTAGATGTGGAAGCTGTTGGGCATGATGCTACTGTTATTGTAGATGCTATTGTCGTTAGTGTTGATGTTACTGATAGATTTTTGCAATGATTCCTATTATAGCCTAACCCACCACATTTCCCACAAGTGATTGTTGTATTTTGTCTCTTCAACTTCATTCCAACGGGCTATTGCACAACTTTCTCCTTCCTTGTTTTCAAATTGTTATCAGCTGTTTCATTCACTAACTTCGTTTTTTGTTTCTTCTTTCTACCAACTTGCTTAGGCACATCTGGGGAAGGGGGGGGGGGGGGGGGGGATGGCTCTCGAGCAAGCCATGTGTCCTTGGAATCCACAACATGCACAAGATGGCTATAAATTTGCATGAATGTTTCCTTAAGGAAGCATGTGTGAACCCATTTTTCAGGTTGTTCCCTCATGTGTATAAGAGCCGCCACAGCATGACAACAAGGGATTCCACTGATGTCCTATCTTCTATAGCTATAAGTTCTATGTCTAATATTAACAACCCACTTGTCTCCATATGGCCCACTCGATTCAAACTCATCTTCCCCTTCCACACAAGGATTTATGATGCTGAATATTTTTTTTTGAAGATCCAATATCTTTTGGATGTTGGGATAGATCACACCAATGTGCTGAGCCAGCCCATCTCTTTGTCTACACTCTTATAGCTTCAAGCATTGTGACGATAGGTTTGTCCTTAGCATCAATAATGCTTTTGTTTAAGTTCTCGCATCAGTTATTTAAGGAAATGTCACATTTTGAGCTTGTTTTGAAGTGAGACTTGCTCCACTGCACCGGAGGCCTCTGGGACAACCATTTATATGCTTTCTCATTAACTGCCTTTAGCTTTTTCATTGCCAAGTCAAAATCACATACCTGAGTTGCCATCGCAACCTTCTAAACTAACACTTGAAGTTCTAGTCCTTTGTGATGCAGCCTAAAGTTCTCATAAAGATATCTCTAGCAAAATTTATGTTCAGCTTCAGGCATTAGATTTGCTAGTGCCTACACCAATCATTTCTACTTGTTACACAAAAAAGTCCAGTATTTTGAATTCGTTGAGTCTGTAATTCCTAAGTCTTTTGCAATCATACTAATAAACCAGTGCCATGTCTTATATGTTTTTTGTCCCACGACTGCCCATGCAAAGGGATACATTTGATTGTTGGCATCTATGCCCATAGCTGCCAGAAGAATACCCTTGTAACTTGATGACAAATGGCAACCATCAAACCCCACAAAGCGCCTACATCCTTCTAGAAAGCCCCTCCTTAATGCATCTAGACAAATGTAAACTCCTAGTTTAAACTTGAATTTGTCTTGACATTGCTTAGTCTTGATTATACATGTGGATCTTGGATTGGCATCGAGAAGTGCTTGATAATAGCTCCTAAGTATCCCAAATTACTCCTCCTCATTCCCTGTGATCATTGCTGAAACCCTAGCTCTGTAAACCATTGACCTTGACAACTTCAAAACATTCTCAAATTCCATTGTTTTCTTCATTGAAGCACCTAGCCATGTAGGATTATTCCTCAATTTATCACAATACTTGTTTGCTAGCCATTTAGTGCTTACATGAGGAACATGTAGCACTCTATTACAAGTGTGTATGGGGTTGAAGGTTTTGACTTGTAAAGTATGATCCCTTTGCACTTTGGAAGCATATATAAGCCAATCACAGCCCTCAGAACACACTAACCTCAACTTATTTCGTGTATTCTTAGTGAACCTCACTTGTCTCCCATTTTTATGGCATAGTTCCTAACAACCTTTCTAAACTCTTCAGCGTTACTAAAGCATATCCCCAACTTGAAAATAGGATTCTCTATATCAACCTCAGCTTTGAACTCAGGATGTGTATACTCATTTTGTATAGTCATATTTAAGAAATCTACATTATCAGCTCATACATCAATATACAAGCTATTATCTCCAACATCCATATCCTACTCCATTGAACGATCACCCTGAGGACATCTTATGTTTCTTCTGTATAAGTCATCAAGATCAATAATAGTAAACCGATCTTCTTCAGCACCCTCAATACGCCCAATATCAAGCATAGAATTGTTCACTTCTTCACATCCCTCACCTGGTGCAAATAGATGAAAAATAATGTTAATATGTTTCCCTACTTCCCAGTTCATATATTCCCTTGACAAGTATGCCTACAGTTATGCAAATCCAAGAAGATAAAGCTAAGTTCTTTGCTACAAAAACAATTAAGTCTCCTAGATTGATGCGTTACTCCATAGAATCACTAAAGGAAGAAGTTTAATACAGCAATTGTTATAGCCTTAACTAGTGAATGAAGCACAACGATAACATATCAACAATACTAGTACTTACTAGTCTCTTCCAAGCTTCCAGCAAACAAAAGCTCATTTACTAATTCTATGGAAAAGAAATGGATTATTGTCCTAATTCTTGCTAGTTAATGATGGCTATAAATCAGGTAGATAAATCGACATGGTCCACTCTAGATACAGACTAACTTAGCAAAAAAGCTTTATGTTTGTCCACAAGTTTAGTACATATCAAGCAATATAACAAAGATAATCATCATGTTGATATCTAAAGCATAATCCTTAAAAGCCAACAATGCAATCATCCAACCCTTCTTCCCTACTCGTAAATAAAATTACACCAAATGCCAAAAGAGTGGATGGGTAGATCAAATACAATTAATTATGACAGTTCCTTTAAGTCTTTACTTGGTGGAGATAAAAATAGAAAATTCACAACTCCCAACAATTAATAGATTGGTTGTTAATAACAAAATATAAATCAAAAAAGGCAAAACGAAAATAGTAAAGTTACAAATTAAGTACCATAACCGGCATGTAGGGACCACGATGGCAAAAAATCGAATCAGAAAATTCACAATGAATATCACCTCTATTACAAAATGCAACTCATGGGCATTGCTTGAAAAGGAGACAAAATGCACCCATAAATTGGACAAATACTAAAAAATATCTCTTACCATCACTGCAGTTGCTGCCATTAGTGTGATTTTCCACAATATCCGTATACCTTGTCAACATGTTGCTTGAACAAGCTGTAATGGCCTTTTCTTGGACGAGCAAACGATTAGAAGCACCAATTTAGTAAACTGACCTCGGTCAAAACGAAGCAAATTAGAGGACGCTAAAATTTGATGGAATAGATGCTCCTCCAGCACTTCTTCAAAGTGGTGCACCACGTGTTTTTGAGTGAACTAACCGCAGCAAACAAATTCTTCAATCTAGGATGCTTCGAATAGCAAAAAAATTCTTCAACAGGAGACTTTGTAAAAAATAATTGGTTTTCATTCGTCTCGGATAGCAAACGAATTCCTCAATTCAAGTTATAAACTGAATTGATTCAAAGCAAATACCAAAATCAATTTGACCTCAGTTGCAATTGTATTATAATGCCCAGTGTCAAACACACGCTTCTCTTGTCAGAATAGTATAAAATTGATTGTTGAATATTTGAGCACGTTGGTTTCTGAGCTATAGATTTGGTTGTTAGTATTCTTCAAGAATTGTCATGATTTATGGTGGGCATCAAAAGAAGAATGAAAATGAATCAGTGAAACATGATTCACGGTAGGCGCCTGAAGAAAAATGAGGACAAGAGGAGCAAGAAGAGCTATTGCATTTAGTGAAGAAGAGAAGATGTTAAAGCACGAAGACAAAGAAAGCTAGTAAAGCTTGTTGAAGAGTTCTCCACGCCTGTCTTCAAGCATTTATTGTGCATCTTTTATTTGACTTTGTTTGTGTGCATTTATGGTCTTTTCATTTAATATTTGTCAAGCTATGTACACTTTCAACCACTATAATTGGTTGAGAGCTTCAGATTTGTAGACACGCCGTAAGTAAAGGCATTTGCAATTCAGTAAGTTCTTCATCCAGTCTTTGTTCGTGCACTTGTTCCAAACTTCCAAAGTTATCATTATTCCTTTTGGTTTCAACATTTGATGTTAGAGCTAAAAATGGCATCCACTAATTCTGTTCAATTGCAACTTCCAAAGTTGAATAGAAGGAATTTCAACAACTAGTCGGTCTAGATAAAGGTTCTCTTCAAATCGCAAGATTTATGGAATCTAGTGGAAAATGGCTACACCAAAGTGGCTGACGCTAAAGCATTCAAGGCGTTAAGAAAGGAGGAGAAAGATTATTTGATGGAGTCACGAAAGAAAGATCAAAAAGCATTATATGCGATCTTTTAAGCTGTAGAGGAAACGATATTTGAAAAAATATCAAGTGTGGAGACCACGAAAGTAGTGTGGGATATTTTGCAAAAATTCTACAAAGGTGGTGATCGTGTCTAACATGTGCGGCTTCAAATACTTCGAGGTGATTTTGAGTCTCTACGCATAAACAACTCTAAATCAATCTAGGTATATTTTGATCGTGTGCAAACTATCGTTAACCAATTGAGGGTTAATGGTGAAGAACTCCAAGATGTTCGAGTCATAGAAAAAATCTTGAGGTCTTTGACTGAAAGATTTGACTACGTCATCGCAGCGATCAAGGAAGGGCAAGATGTATCAACCCTAACATTGGAGTGGTTGATGGGTTCATTATGCTCACATGAGCAAAGAATGAATCAAAAGTCCATCGGTTCAAAACCCGAGCAAGTATTGCAAAGTCGGTTTGTTCCATCAAGCTGAGGAGGCTATCAAGGCGGTCAAGGTCGTGGAGGAGGTTGAGGTAGAGGTGGAAATCCAAATTTTACTGGAAAATTTAAACCGTGTGACAAATCACAAGTCAAGTGTTTAAAATGCAATAAATTTGGACATGACAAATCTGAATGCCGTGCAAAAGCGACGTATGAACAGGTGGAACATGCACATGCCATCGGTGCTGAAGAACACATGCGACTAGCATGTAAGAGGATGACTCGAGTATCAAAGACATAAACATATGGCACCTGGATACTGGTTGCAGCAATCATATGACTGGTCGGAAGGACTTATTCTTGCAGTTGGACGAGACAAGTCGAGGTGAAATCAACTTCGAGGATAAATCAAAAGTTCCCGTGATGGGCACAGGTAACATCAATATCAAGCCAAAAGATGGTATTAATGTTACTATTGTAGATGTTTACTTTGTGCCAGGACTTTTTTGGAATTTGTTAAGTGTTGGGCAACTTTCCGAAAAGGCTACAAGGCTCATATTGAAAATAGAATTTGCACCATCAGAAGTGTCAACGACAAGTTGATCATGAAGGTGCAAATGACAAAGAACCAGATGTTTCCCCTAACTCTTCAGACGATGAATTCCTTGAGTTTTCAAGCGATGATGAAAGACAGTAACTGGTTGTGACATCTTCGATTCGGGCATCTAAATTTTCGTGGACTAAAATTACTTGTCTAGAAAAAGATGGTAACTGGGACGCCTTTGATTGACTATCCAAATCGTCCATGCAAAAGATGTCTTGTTAGAAAACAACATCGAGAAACTTTTCAAGTTGAAAAAGCCAGAAGAGTAGAACAACCTATGGAGTTGGTACATATTGACATATGTAGTCCTATTGAGGTTCAATCATTCGGACAAAAAAGGTACATGCTAATTTTTGTGGATGATTTTACCATAAAAACTTGGGCTTATTTCTTGAGAGAAAAATTCTAAGCTTTTGGCAAGTTTAAAGAATTTAAAGTCTATGTTGAAAAACATAATGACTTTAATTTGAAGACATTGAGATCAGAGAGAGACAGAGAATTTACTTCAAATGAATTTGACAAATATTGTAAAATTCATGAAGTAAATTGTCAATTGATTGCCAGCTATACTTCTCAGCAAAATGGTATAGCAAAAAGAAAAAATGGAATAATTTTTTAAATGGCAAGAAGGATGCTAAAAGCAAAAGATTTACCCAAGAAGTTTTGGGTAGAAACAGTTGCGTGTGTTGTATTTGTGCTAAACATGTGCCCAACAAAGAGTGTTCTTGGAAGAACCCCAGAAGAGGCTTGGAGCGGCAACAAGCCAGATGTTTCATTCTATGAATATTTGGGTGTGTGACATATCCCCATAGACCAAATGAACGGAGGAAGAAGTTGGATGACAAAAGCAAGAAGTGCATCTTCATTGGCTACTGTAACACAACTAAAGGTTATGAGCTATATAACTCAGTCACTAAAAAGGTGATCATCTACAAGGATATTCAGTTTTTAGAAGATAAAGCCAGGGATTGGAGCCAAAAGGTTGACCAGAAAATCATTACCATCGAAGATGAACCATTGGAGATCCATCATCTTCAACTAGTGGTGCATCTTCTTCATCAACAACAGCTTCAGCACCACTATTACATCGTTCACAACAATTGCGAGAGACTCCAACAAAATTCAAGGATTATGTGGTCACAAGGAACGATAACAGTGATAATGATGAAATCACTTAAGAAACTATGGTAAACTTTGTTTATTTGCTGAATGTGACCCTATATCCTATGATGAAGCAGTTATAGATGAGAAGTGGATGCAAGTAATGGAAGAAGAAATCTACTCCATTGAGAAAAATGACATATGGGTGCTAACTTATTTACCTCATGGTAAGAAGCCCATTGTTGTCAAGTGGGTGTACAAGACAAAGTACATACCCAACGATTAGGTGGACCATTACAAAGTCAGACTGGTTGTAAAGGGCTACAAGCAAAAGCCAAGTATTGATTATTTTGAAGTATTTGTACCAATGGCATGAATGGATACCATTCGGATGATCTTAGCACTTGTAGCTCAAAACTGTTAGAGGATCCATGAAATAGATGTGAAATCAACATTTCTTAATGGTGTCCTTGAAGAGGAAGTCTATGTGGAGCAACCACAAGGATCTAAGAAGAAAGGGCATGAAAATCAAGTTTACAAGCTAAAAAAGGCATTGTACAAGCTAAAACAGGGATCTTGTGCTTGGTACACGTGGATAGACATGTACATGTTAGAGCATGATTTTCAAAAGTGCCCGTATGAGCATACATTATATATCAAGTCAAATACTAATGGTGACATAATAATTATGTGTCATTATGTTGATGACTTGATATTTACAGGGAGCTATGAAAAGATGTTTGCTAAATTCAGGGAGGCAATGACTTGCCAATTCAAGATGACAGATTTGGGATTAATGTCTTATTTCTTGGGTCTTGAAGTGAAGCAAACAAATGATGGCATATTTGTTTCACAGCAGAAATATACTAAATATATTTTGAAGCGACTAAAAATGGAATCGCTCAAACCAATTTGAACTCCTATAGTAGAACGGTTGGAACTGAAGAAAGAAGGAACCGATGAACTGGTAAATCCCACTTATTTCAAAACCATTGTTGGCAATTTGAGATATTTTGCCTCTACTAAGCCAAATAATACCTATGGAGTGGGAATTTTTAATAGGTTCATGGAAAAAACGTACCAATCACATTTGCAGGCAGCAAAAAGAATTTTGCAGTATTTCAGTGGAACTCGTGACTATTGAATTTTATATTCTTATACTGACAATTTTAGTCTAGTGGGATACATAGACAGTGATTGAGCATATGATACCGAGACTCGAAAGAGTACTTCCGAATATGCTTTCTTTCTTGGATCAGGAGTAATTTCTTGGTTCTTGAAAAAACAATAGGTTGTTGCACTCTCAACAGTTAAAGCAGAATACATAGCGTTAGCTTCGGTAGCATGTCAAGCGATATGACTTCATAGGATGCTGTGTGAATTAAACGGGTAAGTACACTGCAAGTGCCATAACTTTTGTACAGAGAACACTTAAGTGCCATAACTTTTTTTTATCTCACTTGAGTACACATCAAAGTAGAAATAGAACACTTAAGTGCCATTTCAAGCCAAATGTGCTACGTGGATTTCTGACTTAATTTTTTTTCATACGTGGAAATTAGAAAAATAAACGGACGTTCAACGTGGAAAAAGGATATTCCATGTGGAGAGAAATGACGTCGTTCATCGGATCTCTTTGAGTGAAAGAAACGTCATCGTTTCTTATAAAGAAAGAAACGTCATCATTTCTTTAGTTTATTTCCTCTCCAACGCATGAGCTGCTTGTTACAACAATCAATTAGGGCAGAATTAAGGCATCTCTCTATCTCTCTCTCAAATCGATAGATCTCTATCCCTCATTGATCGTCTTATGTAGTCGTGAATTAAGGCTTCGATCTTCGTCAACACTTCGATGAAGGAGCAAATCGAACTATCCCTCGCTCATATCTTGTTTGTTTGTCAATTTCAAAAGGAAATTGAGTATGTTGCATGCCGAGTGTTGGTCGACAGTGAGTAAAGGTTAGCGAGTGATTTTTTTGTGTCCACTGACCGACCAAATGAGCTTCGCTTTATCCTTTGTCATCTTTGAATTCTTGGTGTTGTTGACAAATTATAAAAGCACGTTGAACGGCCATTGACCGACGCCCCATATTAGCGTTTGATGCGAAAGTGTAAAATTGGGTGCTTTATTTTGTTCGTCATTATATTTTGTCTTATTGTATCCATTGAACAATGGCTAGAATTATTGTTTATTGAACATGGGGACTGATCGCAAACTTGTCTTGTCTTTGTCTATTGTTTACTTAAAATTGGGTTAAAAGTGGGAACTGAATCGATTGCTCAACTTGTCCTCTTGTGTCTATGTATTGGTTATTGAAAGTGGGGACAAATCGTACAACTTGTCATTTATATGAGTTGTGGTCCCGAACAATAGAATAATTTTTTTTGTCTTAATTGCAGTGTTAAAATGGATGATAACATTGCGCTGATTACTATGTTCAATGGTGAGAAGCTTGTTACTGGAGAAGTGTGGAAATATGTTGGAAGAAGTGTTGTTGTTGTTAGGGTCAGCATCAGTAATCTATCATATGAAGACCTTGAGAAAGATATATCGAAACAGTTGCGGTGCAAAGTAGGAAAATTGCACTATCAAATACCTGATAAGAGTCTGAAAGATGGATTGAGATTTTTGTATGATGATGGTGGCGTGAGAGATCTAATTTACCATTTTCTTCATCGTCATGAGGTTTATGTATATGTTGAACCTGTTGGTGCTGAGTATGAGGAAATAGTGTTGGAAGCTGGTTTGAATCTGAGGTTGGTGATAGATCTGTTTTAAAACAAGATCGGATATCTGAGGATGCCGAGGCTTTCGTCACAGCTTGTGTGCTAGAGATATGTGAGCAACTTGAGAAAAGTGGTGGCTTAGGTGATGATGAAGAGGAGACACTGCTTAAATCATTGAGTAGAATCAATTTGGGTTCTTGGGATGTTGCACTATCCAATGATGAAGATGAGGAAACATTACTGCATACAATTTACATGAGTGATGTTGATGATGAAGACATTGTAGTTGCAAGGGAAGAAGTGAGGGCATATCGGCAAGGAAGGAAAGCATCAATAGGGGTAGTGGATGAGGGCACTTCAGTAAACCGGGATGTTTATGCTCCAATGGCAAATTGTGATGATACAGAATATGAGCAAAGTGGTGACAATGGCAGTAGCTCAGAGGATCGTGATAAAGAAAATGTTGCAGCTCAGCGTACAATGGGAAGAAGGTATCCTTCTTATAATTCAACCGATACAAGTTCTATGCTTTGCTTATCGATAAGTTTTGATGATGCCAAACAATTTAGAGATGCTATTGTGAGGGATTCAATCACTCATCAAAGGAATATCAAATTCACTAGAAATATCAAGAATTATGTTAAAACAATCTGTGCACAAGCTAATTGTCCATGAAAAGTATTTGGTGCATTAAGTAAGAAGACCGGGTCATTCCAAATTTAGTCACTTCAGGAGGAGCAAAACTGTGGCATTGTATTTGATAACAAAAGAGTTACTAGTGCATGGTTGACTAAGCAGCTCTTTAACACCATTAAGATCATGCCAGAAATCATGACTTCTCAATTGAAACAGCTAGTGAAAGAGCAAGTAGGTGTGAATGTGTCAAAGAATCAATGCAAGAGGGCTAAGTCTATCATCATGAGAACATTGATGGGTACATACAAAGAAGAATACGCTCAGATTTGAGAGTATAGTAGGGAATGTAGGCTTCAGAATCCACTCAGTAGAATTCATGTAAATATTGTGGAGAAGCCATTGCCTAATCATGGGATACAATTTGGTAGAATGTACGTATGCTTTGATGCATGTAAAAAAGGGTTTTTAGCTGGCTGCAGAAGAGTGATAGGGTTAGATGGTTGTTTTTTGAAGGGGTTATGTAAGGTAGAGCTATTGGCTGCCAATGGGAGAGATGGAAACAACCAAATGTTTCCATTAGCATGGGTTGTTGTGAAGATAGAAAACAAGAACACTTGGTCCTGATTTTTGAAGAATCTAATGGCTGACCTTAGCATAAATGATGGAAGAGGTTGGGCATTCATAAGTGACCAACAGAAGGTAATGTCACTAAACTATTGTATTTTTAATACAATTTACATATTGTTGCTTACATATGTTTGTTGGTTTTGTAGGGACTTGTCTAGGCAATTGCTGAGTTGATGCAATATGCTGAGCACAAAATGTGTGCTCGGCATATATATGCAAATTGGGCAAAGAAGTACAAAGGTGATCAACTGCAAAGGCAATTCTGGCTAATTGCAAATAGCACAAATATGGCAGAATTCAGAAATCACAAAGAAGCTCTACATGTCTTATTAGCTGAAGCTTTTGATGCATTGTTCCAAACTGAAGCAAAACATTGGTGCAAAGCCTTTTTTAGTGAAGAATTCAAGTGTGATGCCGTGGACAACAATCTTTGCGAGGCATTCAATGGCAGGATCATAAGAGCTAGGTGTAAATCCATCATAAGTATGCTTAAGGACATTAGGATTGTGGTAATGACGAGACTGCAAAAACAGAAAGATGAATGTGCCAATTGGCCTACACAGTGTGGGCCTAGGATTGTGAAACTATTAGATAACAACATTGCTGCTAGTAGGTTTTGTCATCCAATTTAGAATGGAGACGATGGATACGAGATTATGCATAATGGTGACAAGTATGTTGATCACTTGGAGAGGAAAATTTGTTCTTGTCGAGCATGGCAGTTGACTGGGATACCTTGTTATCATGCCATTTGTGCTATCTTGCTTAAGCAAGCCAATCCAAAGGATTATGTAGATGACTGTTACAATAAACCTAAGTATCTTGCTGCATACCAATTCATGATGCAGCCTTTGAGAAGTAGCAAGTTTTGGGATAAACAAATCATTCACCCCCAGAACCTCTACCACTGAAAAGGCTACTTGGTAGGCCCAAGAAGAAAAGAAGGTTGCAGGAAATAAAGATTAGTAGTAACAGAATGAGTAGGGCTGGCAGAATCATACGGTGCTCACTATGTCATCGGGAAGGGCACAATAAGGTTCATTGTCCAAATAAGAAGCAGCAACAGTGACAAGAGCAAACAACACAGGCCAATGATATAGGGGTACCTCAAGGAGCCACACAAAGTAATAATGGGAAACCAAGTGGGCCAACTCAGTCCAACATTGTACAGCCGAGGAGCAAAATTCAAGTAAGCTCTTTGTTAAGGATATTCCACGTGCATGTAGTTGTTTGTGAATTAACCTCATTCTGTTATATCATTTTGCAGGTTAGAAAAAGAACAAATGGAGGTGTTTCCATTGACAGTTCTGCATCATAACATATACATGGTGCACTTGGGAAAAGGCTTAGGGAATATGGCTATGGGTTATTTACAGGCATGAATACCGACACGACCATTTTGAATGTAAGTTTTTTAGTTGTTATGCATTTAACATATGTCATATGATTGACATGGTAACTAATGGTTATATGATTATAGCCTGGGAGACCTTCAGAGGTGATGATATCTCAAGGAAGACCAAGTCAAGAATCGACTGCACCACCAAGAACAAGAAGAAGTCAAGGGCAAGCACTACTAAACCAATCAATGGTAACTCGAGCACAATCCAAGAGGAAGCAACCAATAGCACTACCAAATCAGAAAATGCAAAAGCTAGCTCGAAAGCAGGCACCTAAAAATGCCATAATAGCGCTTGTGTCCAAATCAAATGATCCTGGAAATGTCACTACACATCAATCTGAACAACCTGCTACCACAGTGGCACCAATCACAAGAAGTTCAGTAGGAGACAACACCAATAAACATCAAGGTTCAAGCAAAAGAATGTCTCCTCCAAAAGCTAAGCCAGCTGAAAAAGAAACACGATCGAAGGATGTGCCTAGAGTTCCAGTTTGAAAGAATGCAAAGATCATGAAGAGTATGAAGAGTTATCCGTCAAACAAAGGAAGTGACCAAGTTTTGACATTGACTAATGGGATGATGAGAAAGGCTGTCTATTTATGTGTGTTTAGGGGGATTTTGTTAGGTGTTTAATGTCATTATTGTATTTTGGCTGGTGATGTGTTTGGTAGCAATGTTGTGAGGTGTTTATGTTGCTGCATTTTGGCTGGTGATAACTTCATTTTAACAGCAATGTTATTTGGATTTATACTTTGATGTTGACGTAAGATAACACCATTTTGAAGTGTAAGGATTATGTTATCATGTTTGATGAATGAAATTGCCATTTGGTGTCAAAACAGGCTAGGTTGATGGCAACTTGTTACTTATAGTACATGTTACAAGATAACAATGCCTAAGAATCTTTGCTTTAAGCTAACTCAAGATGTGTTTAAGAAAGTGAAACCAACAGCTTTTTGTTTATGAACCTAAGTGCTTACTTTTAAAAAGTTGAGGAACCTAGGTTATAACTTTTTAAAAATTAGTTAACTTAAGTGTTCACTTTAAATAATTTGTGGCACTCAATGATCATTCGTAAAATTATTTGGAACTTCTACCATCCTTAACACCATACGCAAGATAGCCAACACGAACCACAAAATCTAGATTCATTACAGCTTGCTGCAAAAACTGCAGCAGAAATTGCAAATCATCTTACTCTTTATAAACCTACAATAATGGACAAATTGCATCCTAAAACACCACTTATCAAATCGATCAAATATAGTCATTCAACGCAATCAACAATAATGCACAAATTGCATCATAAAACACCATTTTCACTAAATCAACCATATGTAGCTATTCAGCCCAGTCAAGCAATCACAAATAGTTCATTAACTCAGATACACAAAAATTACCATAACTATTTAAGTATAAACACATTCCAAAGCCTAATATTTATTGCTCCAATTATCACAATACAATTCTTCAACTATGGTAAACTCATAAGCTTCTTCTCATTACCAACGTTACATATAACCAAAAACCAGACTAAACCCGACAAGAACAACACAAGCAAAACTCAACAAATATCTCTTTGAATTTTCATCCTTGATACTTCATTCTTCAAATGCTTCACCAAAGATTCCATACCCTTGATTTATGCTAGCATTGAGTCAGCATCGTCCAACTCGTCCATCAATACAGGCCAAGCTTCATGTCTTCCTTGAAGTAGTTCCAAGATCATCAACGTTGCTTGATTCGAAAATCTGGTGTCAACCCACTTGAAATATTCACAATTAAAGTCTTCTCTATACTTAGCGCATCCATGGAACCTTCTCCCCGGATTGTCTCTCGTCCAAGCCGTTCTTGTTAGACTTCACAACCCACAATAGCAAAAATATCGACTTTCATCTTCGCTTTGTTCATCAACTCATGAGCCACTTCTCCTGCTTTTGCTCTCCATTGCGAATTTCATGAGATGATTTGTCTCAACTTAGACGATTGGAAATTGGGGATTCGGTTAGGGTTAAGGTTGAAGAAGACAATTACTCATTTTACCCCAATTTATTGAAGAAACCGAGGGTTTTTCAATTTGTGATGGTGTACGACATCATTTTGAACTTTAAATGCTGACTTCAACTTTCCGGTAAGCCACGTAAGATGAGTTAATATTTAAGCCACGTCGGACGTTCCGGTGACAATGGCACTTATATGAGCATTTTTTTTTTAAATGTGGCACTCAAGTAAGTCAAAAAAAAGTTATAGTACTTAAATGTCATCCGTACAAAAGTTATAACACTTGCAGTGTACTTATCTTGTGAATTGAAGCATGAACAAACAGGTTTTACCAAAATGATGTGTGACAATAAGTCGGCTATTGCATTAGCCAAGAATCCAGTTTTTCATGGCATGAGCAAACATATCGACATCAAGTATCACTATATTCGTGAGCGAGTCAAAGATGATGAGATTGAGCTTAATTTTTGCAAATCAGAAGATCAAATTACAGATATTTTGACGAAATCATTAAAGGCGGATTCGTTCAAAAAATTAAAGGAGATGCTTGGTGTTGTTGAATTCAAAAATCAATTTTAAGGGAGACTATTAGAATAGTATAAAATTGATTGTTGAATATTTGAGTACTTTGGTTTCTGAGCTATAGATTTGGTTGTTAGTATTCTTCAAGGATTGCCATGATTTATGGTGGGCGTAAGAAGAAGAATGAAAATGAATCAGTGAAGCATGATTCATGGTAGTTGCCTAAAGAAAAATAAAGACAAGAGGAGCCAGAAGAGCTACTGCATTTAATGAAGAAGAGAAGCTGTTGAAGTATGAAGACAAAGAAGGCTAGTAAAGCTCATTAAAGAGTTCTCCATGCCTATCTTCAAGCATTTATTGTGCATCTTTTATTTGACTTTGTTTGTATGCATTTATGATCTTTTCATTTAATGTTTGTCAAGCTATGTACACTTTCAACCACTATAATAGGTTTAGAGCTTTAGAGTTGCAGACACACCTAAAGTAAAGACATTTGCAATTCAATAAGTTCCCCATCCAATCTTTATTCGTGCACTTGTTCCAAACTTCCAAAGTTATCATTATTCCTTTTGGTTCCAACATCTCTTCTTTAAAAGTTTTCCCTTTGAGCCTCTTTTCACCTTATTTCTGGAGAAACTGTTATTGCTATCAACCTGAAAAGCTTGGAGGTGTAGCAAAGAGGCTAAGGAGAGGCTCGATGAGAAGCTTGCGACACAAAGGGGTTAACTTTTTGAAGAAAGATTCAAGTTAGAGGAACTTGACTTCTCTATTGGGTCAAAACATAATTTTTTTGACAAAATCAATTTGGGATCTTTCTGATTTGGTTGGCAGAAAATATTATAGAGAGAATTCAAGAGCGGAGAGGATTCTCTTTGATTTGTTTGAGAGAAAAATCTGTAGAGAGAACTAGCACTGAGAATGGAAGACCACGTGACAAAGAAAATCCATAAGGAGCCCTAAAATTCAATTTGGGATATTTCGTTCGTAGGATTCTTTTTTTTTTTATTAGTTACAAATTTTGGACAAAATTGCCCATGCTTTAATTGCTGGAATAAGTCGACTAGTGAAAATTTGGTCGGTGAGCGAGTTGGGGCCCTTATTTGAAACTAAGTGAAAACTCCATTTTCTTATTTAAGACAATGTCCACTTTGGACCCTTATTTAAGAAAACAACTCTACTTTAGGCCTCTATTTGAAATTTTCCATTGATCTATAGTTGAATCTTGTACGGCTCTTTTGGTGGAGTAGATCACATTGACTGACTGAATTACGTAAATCTAGTGTTTGAATTATTTCCTTGTTTTGCTTGTCACTATGTTCAATCGCTTATTTTCACAACAAAAAGTACATTTTCTGTAGTTAATAATGTTATCCTTCTCATTTATAAATCGGAGATAAACATTATAGGGCTTGAATTCAAATATACCTTACGACAAATTGAGAATTTATCGGGTTTTGTAGACATGGACTATGTGTTCTTCATCACATTGGAGTAAATGAGATACCGAGCAATTACATATCATCTCGATGGAGAAAGGATTTTAAGCGTTCATACCTTTCGAACTCCATATCTAACAATGTCAATTTTGACAATCCAAACAAGTCGTATGATCACTTATTTAAGAGAGAAGAACAATAAAAATGTCAAAAGCTGTGTACAACGCTCACTTAAGTGTCAAAAGTTTCTTTTGAATGACTTTAATGCCAAAATTTTTGAAACACGATCATTTCAGTGCCAACTCCGATTTGTTTAGCTGAAAATCTAACGTAGCCTTTTTTTATTTGTTTCTTAAGCCGACATGGCTCACTAGAGTTCAATCAGCATCTAATCCCTAAAACGACGCCGTTTAGTATTCTTTCTCCCAAATAAGAACCCTAAATCCCCAAATTAAAAGAGAATCCCTCAATTTGCAACCTTAACTGGCTATTGAAACCCTATTTAGATTCGCTCCCAAAGTTACGAGCTTGATCTTGCAAATGGAGAGCAACAGCTTCAATAGTGACTCAAATTCGTTTCAACAAAGCAAATAAGAGGGTGAATATTACTATTTTTGTGGGTTATCGAGTCTAGTAAGAACATCTTGGACTCAGTTAAATCCCGAAAAAAGATTTAATGGTTACACCATGTATAGAGAAGGCTCGAAGTGCAAATATTTCAAATGTGTTGATGCGAAATTCTCCGGTCGAGCAACAAAGGTGATCTTAGAGCTACTTGAAGGACATCATCAACCTCCACCTATATTAATAGATAAATTGGAGGATGTCGACTCAATGCAAGTTAAAATGAAGGTTTTAGCATCTCTGGCCAACCAATTAAATAAGAAAGTTTCAAGGATGAAAATTGAAAGGAAGTGTTATCGAGCATTGATTGTATTGTTGTTCTGCTGTGTAGCTTATTTTATGGTCAAATGTAAAGCGAGTGATGAGAAGAAGTTTCTCAGTCTATTATAGTTGAAAATGAGTTAATTATGTACTTGTGTTGGGTAATTTATAAGTATAGTTATATTATCTTATTTTTGTTTGGAACAAAAGTTTGTTGTAATCAATGGTGGACATGGAAGATTGAAATTCATTGGTTGTGAGCACTTACAAGTTCTCTTGTTTAGTTTTGTATTCTCAATCTTGATTTGCTTAGTTTTGCTTGAGATGTTTGAATTGCTGCAATGGTTTACTGGTAAATGTTTGTTGCAATGTTTGCTGATAATGGGATGCTGGTTTGCTGCAAACACTTGTCAAACGAAGGAGTGGTAACAAGTCCACAAGTCATTATTTTAGTGTCATATGTTGTAAATAAAGATCGTTTCAATGTCAAGTTTTGCTAAAACCGGTTACTTAAGTGCCATTCGTGGTGAAAAATGATCACTTAAATGCCAATCGATGTTAAAAAAATGATTACTTAAGTGCTATTTGTTGATATGTTCGTTTCACTTGTATTGTACTAGCAACCAACACATAGCTAGTGTGCTTGCTTGCACCAGCTGCAAAGTATGCATTTTGTGCTTGCACCAATACATAGCTGGTGTAAGCATAAGATGGTGCAACCTATGTGCTGCACCGACACATAGCTAGTAGGCTAGCACCAACAGCTTGCACTTTGCACTAGCACGTATAACTATTGGTGCAAGCCTTGCACCAGCACCAAGTACCACCAGTACCAAGCATTGCATTAGCATCACTTCCACCAAGCCCTACACCAGCACAACCACCATTAGCACATATAACCGCTAGTGCAAACCCTACACCAGCACCAAGTACCACAAGTTCCAAGCCTTGCATCAGCCAAGCACCAGCAACACCTCCACCAAGCCCTACACCAGTACCAGCACCAAACCCTGCATCAGCTAAGCACCCTCAATACCTTCACCAAGCACTACCACCACCATGACCTACACCAACCAAGCACCATAACCACCATGACCTACACCAGCCAAGCGCCACGACTTACACCAGCCAAGCACTACCACTACTACTGCACCATCACAACCATTACACTACCACCACGACCAACACTAGCCAAGCACTACTACCATCACTATACCACCACAACCATTACACCACCATCATGACCTACATCACCACAACCACTACATTACCACCACATACACCAGCAATCGCCGCCGCCGCTAGTGCACCACCACCACCACTACTGCACTAGCACAACCACTGCACCAGCACAATACCACCACCTACACTAGCAAAACTAGCACATCAACAGCACAACTAGCACAATTAATAGCAAAATATGAAAATTTCAAAAGCATGGACAGAATAAACATCGGTCTATTGACATTAAACTTAGTTTTTTACATTTGGTCAATATAAATAATTAACTGAAACATCAACATCCAGGGAATTGCTTCCCACTTAACAAAACATTCAACTAACTCAACACCATACAATGTCAATCCCATGAGTCAATATGCACAAGCTCCCAACAAAAAACAAAAACTACCATATTTAGCATCTTCCCATCAGTCAATATGCACAACCCCCAGTTCCTTTTCATTTAAATAGACGTTTGGATTGATTCATAATCCTTGCAATCTTTCTAACTAGATGTGCAGGTTCTTCAACTAGCCTTCTTGTCTCATATATCTTCTTCTTAGCAGCAACCATTTTCTTCATAGGGCGTGTCATTTGAGGAGAGCTTTCTATAGGGGTCATTGTTGGTGCCGGAATCACTTGGTTGAGATGCAACTGGTGTTGAGTTCCTTATTGGTGGTTGTTTTAGAGCTGCAACATTGTCCCCCATGCCTATGCTATACCTAAAGAAAAAAAATTAGCTTTTGGGACCATAATGCACAAAAGCCAATAACTTCACATGAAGGTCCTCACAACCGCAACTAAATGATTAAACAAATTGCAATTGTCAAAATAAAATAACTTCAGTCGTTGTCGTTCAATAGAAACGAAGCAACACAGCTAGCACTAGCATCCCCACAATTAGAACTTAAGGTCCCCACAATCACTATTTTGTGATTCCTTCTCTATTATCATTGTGCCCACGGCTGCACCAATATTCCTAATTTTTCTCTCCCCCTAAGCCCTGCTTTTGCCCTCAGAGCCCTAATTGTCTCCCCGAAGCCCTAATTTTTCAATCCAATTGAACCATGGAGAGAATATGACAAACCTGAATGACTGAGGATAAGAGACGACATGTGAGTGACGGTGAGCAAAGACGAAGCGAGCGACGACGGCGACAAAGCGAGCAACTACAAGCGACTATTACTGAACAACGATGACTTCACCTGAACGACGACCAGACCAGTCCTAATTTGATCCTCCTTTGTGCAACGTTGTTTTGTTAACCAGGGGAAATGACATCGCATTGGATGTCCAAGCCATGTAGGCAATGCGACATCGCTTTTGAAGTCCACATAGAGTATATTTTTTAAAAAATTTGTCAAGTCATTTACAAGATTTAGCTAAAAAAGGCACGTTTTAATTTTGGCCAGAATATCTCGCCGTTCACACTTAAGTGATCGTTTTTCCTCCGATTTGGCACTTAAATGAGTTGGCGAAAACTTTTAGCACTAAAATGAGCACCATACATAACTTTTGGCACTTCTGCTATTCTTCTCCCCTTGTTTAATTATGCTATCCAGATCATACCCAGTGTTTGAATTATTTCCTCTTTCTGCTTACTATTATGTTCAATCACTTGTTTTTTGTAGCAAGAAGTACATTTTCTCTACTAAATAATGTTATCATTCTCATTTATAAAATCGGAGATAAATATGATCGGGTTTGAATTCAAATATACCTCACAACAAATCAAGAATTCTATTCGAATTAAATTTCTTTTCTCTATTCGATAAGTTAAATTTGCGTTGAAAAGTAGTCCAAACCAAGGGCCCTCGAACAAGGGATTGAAGGTGGAAAGAAGGGTTGAATGTGACACCGCCATGCGTGCTCCATCACCATGTGCTCCACTACCTTTCACAAAAGGGAGACAATAAGGCACATCTCCAAAAAGTCAAGCACACCACAACGTTGGTCATTTTCAAGTGAGCATATATTTATGGGCCTTCTGAATTTTTTGCCAAGGTTACATCATTAGCTATATGAAGTAATCGGTCTTTGGTCAAAGGAAAGGATGGAAAAATGCAAAGTTGCTGGCAACTGTTTTTGGTCCTCATCTCATCCGCAGCCACCGCCATTATGAAACTAATACAATAGGGGGCTTATCTTTCCGACATGTGGTGTATAATTTATTGGTAACAAACAAATTAAGAGGCCCCTTGTTCCACATTGAAAAGAAATGAGTGTTTACCGGACGAGATTCGACACTAATCAACGATTATTACTTTTAATTTATCAAAATTCGAAATTATTAAAAATAATAATAATAATAACTATTATATCATATTGAAATAGTTATGGTTATTTTTATTATTAATTAATATCGATTTTTTGTTTACTGCCTAACGGTTAATGGGTGCTCTTACAACCTTTAGAAAGTTATGTCTATTCACACATAACTTCTTCACGTTTGAGAGGTTGTGTTTATTCAACATATACAAGTTTTCAACGTTCTTGTTCGGTATAAAAAACTACCATTTTTCGTTTCTTCCAAGAGATATACATCCATAGTTTCCAATTATTTTCCTTAGAGACTCTGGAGAAGTACCACAATTATTATATGGTATTCTCATTCAATACTTTGTTGTATCCTGAAAAATTTTTGCCAGTAACCATTAGCAACGTTGTTCAGCAACAAAAAAAAACTCCTTTAAGAGAGTGTTATCATGCCTCAAAATCTAATTTCATTTTCTTTATGTTCCAATTCACGTGGATTTTCTCCCAACACAATTTGGTACAAGTGTACGATATACACAAAATTAAGATTGTTTGTGTGTAGATTAATCAAACGTCGTATCAATTAAACCAAAAAAAAAGCCCGAATGGGTTCTCATTCGAATCGCAAACCCTGTTTTGTGAGCTTTCAAATGCATCACTTATAGTTTGGCGATTACTGAAAGACTTTTGAAAGTTAATGGTAGTTTGAGCTAATACTTTTTTCTCTTTGTATTTCGAATTTCTCTTTGCAAAATAATAAAGTAACCCGGTTCAAGAGGAGAAAGTTAATCTTACTATATGATAAAATGAATTCCAAATGAAATTTTAACCCTAAATTTAAATCTGATTCGTTTCGAGATCTCTATCAAATATACCTCAATTAATGAGTGTCTTAAAATACTTATCAACCCACTTCCAAAAGAAAGATTCGCCAATTTCTAATTCACCATTTTTCTCGTATTTTATAAAAGGAAAATGCTGAGCTGACCGTCTTCGTAAAATGACGAAATGACGGTTAGAGCTCGGCCTCAAGATTTTGTGGAGGAAACCGGCAAACTTCCTCAACCGGTTTCAAATTTTGACCCTAAGTTTCTCTTTCTTTTTCTTTTTTGAGATTTCTATAATTCTTTATTAAAAGCTTAGATTGAGAGACAAAATCATAAAAAAACAATTTGAAACCGGTTGACATATGAAGAAACAAATCAAAGTGATAATATTCGAATAATATGAAACAAATCAAAGTGATAATAATCAAACAATAAGAAATATATGAAGAACTTAGTTGCAACTTTTAAAATAGTGGATATTATTCTCTGGCCAAAGAAAAAGATCATGTGGATATTGTTCCCAAATAAAAACAACTTAACAACTCAAAAAAATACAATGATCTTGTATACTTTGAACTTCCGATTATTATAGGATTTTGTTGCAAGAAAATAAGAGAGGTATTCATTGTCATCGAATTATAGTTTGTTTCTATATTTTTCACATGTAATGCTTAATTTTTCTTCTAATCTTGTTCAAATGGATGGAGTTTGTATTGATGAAAATAATGGTGGTGGTGACGAAGCGATGAACAATGCAACCGAAGATGCTAGTCATGAAAGCACCTAGAACTTGAAATCTGCACCTTGCATAGGTATGGAGTTTAATTTTTATGATGAAGCTTATGTATTTTATAACAATTATGCTAAAGAAGCAGGATTTGGCATTAGAGTATTAAACTCGTATAAAAGAAAAAGTTAATTTCACGAAAAACCCAAAATCGATACACTTGTAATAAATTTACCCCGAACTAATTTTTTTATAATAAAAAGTCTTAAATCGGTACACCTGTAACAAATTTGTTCTGAACTAATTTTTTGACTACAAAAAAATTCTAAATTGGTACACTTATGACAAATTGACCCCCGATAAAATTAAATTAATACAAAAAAAATTTACAAATCGGTAAACATGTGAATAACAAAGAGGTTAAATCCAAAATTGGTATACCCATTAACTATCATGTGTCATATAACTAAAAAATTTTACGATAAAATTTATTAAAAATTAATGAAGGGTAAAATTTTTATAAATATATTAATATGAAGTATTTTGTGGTGTTAACTCTAAAAGAAAAAGGTGGCGAGGAAAAATGTGGTGCGGCACTTTGCTGTAGTCGTCAAGGGTACAAGATCGAAAAGGAGCTGTTTAAGTCCAGATCGGGAAAAAGATGCGGCTGTCCAGCAATGGTCGAGAGTACATCCAGTTGAGTCTCAGAAGTGGGAAATAACAAAAGTTGTACTTGATTATAATCATTTAACAACTCCTCAAAGCGCTAAATTCTTTACATCACACAGGAATATTGACTCTAAAACAAAAAGAAAAATCAAGTTGCACTGTGATGCAGGGATTAGAACAAATGAATAGTTTCAAGCGTCGGTTGTTGAAGAAAGAGGACATGAGAACTTAAATTTAGAAGAAAAAAATGTTAGAAATCGTGTTACAGAGTACAAAAGGTTGAAATTGCAAGAAGGAGATGGGCAAGCACCTTTCAATTATTTTTCAACCATGCAGTTGAAAAAATCCAATTTTTATTACGTGCTTGAGTTGGATGATGAATAAAGACTGCATTATGTTTTCTGGGAGGACACACAATCAAGAAACGCGTACCAATATTATAAAGATGTAGTCGCATTTCATACCACTTATTTGACAAATAAATATGACACTTAATTGCAAAAATTAGGGGGTCATCTTCAATGTAAGAGTATAAAGTTAGCAATAGAAAAAGCAGTTTTTTGCGACTCACTATACGTGAGTGACTTTGAGATTGCTTGGAAGGAGCTGACTGATGCACATGGACTCCATGATAACGACTGGCTTCAAACACTACATGAGGAACAGGGAAAATGGGTGCAAGCATTTTTTTTTTTTTTGGTCGGGAGGTGCAAGTATATTTGAAAAATACATTTTTTGCAGGCATGTCAACTACTCAAAGAAGTTAGGGTATGAATGATTTTTTTGACGGATATGTACATAGACAAACATATTTGAGTGATTTTGTCTCTAAATATGAGCTTGCACTCCAAGACAGTTAGAATTCAGAACCTTTAATTTGTTGAAAACCAAGTGTTTATGAGAGGCAACTCTGCTCCATTTATACCCATAGTATCTTTAAAAAGTTCCAAGTTGAAGTTGAGACGAAGCTGCAGTGCTTTAACGTAACTCAAGTGCACACGGATGGAGTAGCATCAACTTTCAAAGTGAATGAGTATCAAGGCAATCATGATAATGGTAATTCCAAAATTGTCGTACTTGAGGTTTGGTGTTGTAGCACGGGGAACTGAAGTTCGCTGCATCTGTGGGATGTTTGCTTTTAAGGGCTACCTTAATAGACATGCACTATGTGTTATTCATCACATTGGAGTAAATGAGATACCGAGCAATATTATCGCGATGGAGAAAGGATTTTAAGCGTTCATACCTTTCAAACTCCATATCTAACAATGTCAATTTTGACAATCCAAGCGAATGGTATGATCACTTATTTAATTATGCTATCCAAATCATATCCAGTGTTTGAATTATTTCCTCTTTCTACTTACTATTATGTTCAATCGTTTGTTTTTTCGTAACAAGAAATACATTTTCTCTACTTAATAGTGTTATCCTTCTCATTTATAAATTTAAAGATAAACATTATCGGGTTTGAATTCGAATATACCTTACGAGAATTCGAGAATTCTATTCGAATTAAAAAAAAAAAAAATCGATTCGATAAGTTAGATTTGGGTTGAAAATTAGTCCAAATCAAAGGTCCTCGAACAAGGGATAGAAGGTGGAAAGAAGGGTTGAATGTGAACGTGAATGTAAATGTGAACGTCAGATCACCTCGCGTGCGCCCCATCACCATGTGTTCCACCACCATTCACAAAAGGGGGACCATAAGGCACGTCTCCGAAAAGTCAAGCACACCACAACCTTGGTCATTTTACATTAAGCACATATTTATGTGCCTTTGGAATTTTTTGCCAAGGCTACATCGTTCGCTATATGACGTAATCGGCCTTTGGTCAAAGGAAAGGATGTGAAAATGCAACGTGGTTGGCAACCCTTTTGGTCGTCCTCTCGTCCACAGCCACCACCATTATGAAACTGATACCATAACGGGCTTATCTTTCCGACACGTGGCGTTCAATTTGATGCCGGCCAATCACATTTAGAAAGTTAAGCACATTTTACTTAGAAAATAAGATACATGTGTACGATATGCGGAAAAAATAATTATTTGTGTGTAGATTAATCAAATGTCGTACCAATTAAATTTAAAAAAAAAAAAAAACCTGAATGGGTTCCATTTGAATTGTGCACCATATTTTGTGAGCTTTCACATGCGTCGCTTAAAATTTAGCGATTAGTGATAGACTTCTCAAAGTTAATGGTAGTTTGAGCTAATACTTTTTTCTCTTTGCATTTCGGATTTTTCTTTACATAATAATAAAGTAACCGGGTTTAAGAGACATAAGATAATCTTACCATATGATAAACAAATTCCAAATGAACTTTCAACCTTAAATTTGAGTACGATTCGTTTCAAGATCTCTGTCGAATATGCCTCAACTGATGAGTGTTTCGAAATACTTATCAACCCACTGCAAAAAAAAAAGATTCACCAATTTCTAATTCACCATTTTTCTCATATTTTATAAAGTGAATGCTCTAGAAATTGGAATATCTTTTTTGTGGTCAACAAGTATTTAGGACATTCTTAAGAAAAAATAAAATAAAATCATATTACCAAAACGTGATTGAAACGGTGCTGATGTTGAAATATAACGTAGAAATTGATAGAATCTATCGATTAAATCAACACAAAATCACCAAAGATATAAACGAGAAATAATAGATGACAACAGAAAATTACATGATTCGAATCACGTATCGATATATACTCCAATAGGAGAGCCAGCAACGGATAATTCATTAAGAATCGGAAAATCAAAATTACAATCGCTCATGTATTCACATATTTCTTCCATCTAAATTAAGTTCACACTTACCGTATTTACAAATAAATAACTCAATTGATTCTTTCTTTTTTTGCTTCGTACAACGGCTTATTTTCTCAAGAAAACCCTCTGTTCGGCGCGCGCGCGCGCACACATATATATATATATATATATGCGCCGGCGCGTGCGCTTGTGGGTCGCCTTTTAAAGGAGTCTCCCGTCAACTTTTGCGAGAGTCCCGCTATCTCGGTCAAACTAAGAAAGATGTCTCCACCAACAAAAACAAACACAGAAGTCCTCTTGACCAAAGAAACCGAAGACCCCAATAAGCCGATGTATGCGTCCCCCGTCGTTAGATAATTGGAGAAATTCTAATCCAAATAGATAATTGGTTACGAGTGTACCTGATAATTTGTACACTCGTAACTAAATGCTTACCGTTGATCCCTGGTGGTGTTTACAAGTATACCTCACCACAGCAGAGGAAGTAAACCTCCGATTGGGATCGCCCTGCCTATTCAGGTGCATGCACTTAGTAAGCTGAAAGAATTGCGTTTTTTATTTTATGTGTCGGTGCCCGCCCGCATACCTAGTCCCCTAAGTTCCACCTGGATGTTTATCTTAATATCCCATTTGAGGTTCTACATCTCTGAAAGCCTAAGGGAGAGACATGAGAGATGAAGGACCCCTTGGTTAGATAATTGGAGAAATTCTAATCTAAATAGGAAAATAGATTTCTTCCTTTTAATTGATTCGGTTTAACAAATCGCTCTACATCCTCCACCTAGATCGGATTTCATGCACGAATTCAAACTCTAGACATAATAACCGAGTAAAATTCCGATTATTATATATATAATATTTGGATCCGACAAAGCAATCTTTTCAGGAAACCCATCCAAACTAGCAAACTTCTCAAATCAGAAAAATCTACTCCAATCAGGAAACTATTAACCATGAACATTAACCAAAAAATATAGCTTGATATAGTATTGTATTATAGGAAATCTCTTATATGAAAAACAGCTAAATTTCAATCTATTGATATTGATGAAAAATAATCTTCCGCTTTCTAAACGAAAAGCGAAAATAGAAGGAATTGATAGCTTACCCATTTAATATGGGAAGAAACAAACTTCTGTCCGTGATATCTCCACTATCCAAACACACTATCTTTTTAACTTGCCAAAGAACTTCCCCTTATATATCTTATTCCTCTATGGCCAAATCACTTCTCAAATTAGAAATTCAACCCGAAAATTTGCGATTAAAATATTCAAAAAACGATTTTTCGAAACGTAAATACGAACCGACAAACAGGCTGAGAAATGAATAAACAAGATACGCCGTATTTGGCCAGATACGGATTTCCCCTTCGGTGGGCAAATTCGTCCCGTATTTCCCGCTTGACGCGTCGAACTATTTAAGGCAATGTGAAAAGCCCCCGAAGAATGTCGACATAGTATTGACACACTGTCTCGCAAAGTACCTCAGTGTCGTCGAGCCGCTCGTCACAATCCTTTGGGGAACATCGCTGCCCATCGCCACTTTCCTTCAATGCTTTCGAGTTCGCGTAACGAACCCAACATTCGTCGGCTCAAAACGCGTATGAATGGTCAACAATGACCCCATTGTTTCTCCAGTAATCTCTGCCCCGCCGCTATATATCGAATCTCCAGGACGACCTTTAAAGTCTCAGAAGTACGAGGAGCGAGAAACAACGATTTGACAGAGGTGATACCCTGCAATTTCTACCACCGGAGGTGCCCGGCGACGACCTTGGCTGTGGCGCACAACCCCACCGTTGGGAGCACGAGCTCGGTCGTTCGACATCGAAGCCATGCGGGTCTTGCTGTGCATGCTCGCGCTGATCCCGCTCGCCGCGGCGGAGTGCACGTGCGACAGCGGGGAAGAGGACCGCAACCGGAGCCAGGCCCTCAAGTACAAGCTCGCAGCGATCGCGTCCATCCTCGTGGCGGGCGCGATTGGGGTGTGCCTGCCCATCCTCGGGAAGAGGGTCCCGGCCCTGCACCCGGAGAGGAGCATCTTCTTCATCATCAAGGCATTCGCGGCCGGGGTTATACTGTCCACCGGGCTCATACACGTCCTCCCGGACGCCTTCGAGAGCTTGACCTCGCCGTGCCTGAGCGAGAAGCCGTGGGGGGACTTCCCGTTCGCGGGGTTCGTGGCGATGCTCGCCGCCCTCGGGACGTTGATGGTGGACACCGTCGCCACCTCTTATTATAAGAAGTTGCACGCCAGTAAGGCCGGACCGGACAAAAGCGTGGTCGGGGACGAAGAGAAGGCCAGGGAAAACCCAGACGATGTACAAGCGCACACGCACGCAACTCACGGCCATTCTCACGGTCCAATATCGACGGACTCGGACTCGGATCTCCTGCGGCATAGAGTGATATCTCAGGTTCGTCCCGTGATTCCCAATTTCCGCGCATTAGTTCTCATTAACTCTATTGATTCTTCTTCCCAATATCGTTAGGTGCTAGAGCTGGGGATCGTGGTGCACTCAGTGATCATAGGGATCTCGTTGGGAGCTTCAGAGAGTCCAAGCACAATCAGGCCTCTTGTTGCGGCCTTGAGCTTTCACCAATTCTTTGAAGGCATGGGCCTCGGTGGATGCATCACTCAGGTACTTTTACTCTTTAATCCTCAAATCTGCTTTTGAATTTAATTGAAGTAGCTTTCGCTCATATTGAAGTTCATTTTCTGATGAGAGCCATGTAAAATCAGTGTACTTTTCCGGGAAAAAGGAGCTATAGAGTTTGTTTTGGCCATTGGTCAATTGGGTAGAATTAATTTCCTGAATGCATCTAAAGCATCTGGTTTTTCCTGTGCCAGCTTTGTCAGTTCTGGGTTCATAAGACGATGAGGTCTGTCTACACATGAAGCCATTTGACCGCCGACAATGTTGAACAAGTCTTTCATGTTTGAATTTGAAGTCAATCTCTATCATCATCTTGGAATAACTTTTGACAAGATACTAGTTGTCTTCTGATTCAGGGCGTGGCATTGAAGGAATTTGAATTGAATCTTAACTCGATCATGTTAAAGATGACCTCTGTTTTCTCTGTTTTTCTTTTGCAGGCCAAGTTTAAGACCCGGCCAATCGTGATCATGGCTCTGTTTTTCTCCCTCACAACCCCAGTTGGGATTGCTATAGGATTGGGAGTCACCAACGTGTATGATGAGAACAGCCCGAACGCACTCATCGTGGAGGGCATCTTCAACGCTGCTTCTTCAGGGATATTGATTTACATGGCCCTGGTAGATCTTCTCGCTGCTGATTTCATGAGCCCTAAGTTGCAGAACAATGGGAGGCTCCTGTTTTTTGCCAATGTCTCTCTTCTTCTTGGTGCTGGTTGCATGTCTCTCTTGGCTAAATGGGCTTGAAGCAAAGGAAGCAAAAAAGAGATCAAACATATCAAAGAAGGCATTTTAGTTGCTTGAAAGGTTTTAGCTTTTCATAGTCCTAGGCATTAGTCAATGAGCATATATGATTTTTCGTCCATGTCATGGTGTTTCGAGCTCGAAGGAAACGATGGTGAATGTTATATATACAGCGAATAAATATGGGTATGTATTTAAATGACAGATCCCATCTGATATACACACATGAGAAGTACCTTGACTTAATTGTCATTTGTTCACTCTATTGCATGTTGTCCAAAATCTCGACAATGAGCTCGCCCAGAGAAGAGTATAAAGACCCTTCTGCCATGGTCTCCATCCTACATTTTGCCTTCATCTCATTCACCTTCTTCCTTATCTCCATCTCATTTCCGCTTTCCATCAAATCTCTTGAGCCCTCTCTCTATCTCGTCTGCACAGACCATTGATTCACTCTCCCTCCTCAAATCAGTCCTGTAATCTATCCTAATCTCATCGCTCGATACCAGCTCCCTCGACATTTCAAAGGCATTGGATTGCTGCTCCAAGTACAGCGGCCACACGCCGGATGGGCCAGGACCGCCACCTGCAGGGCCCAACCGATCACTCTCCCGACTGTGGCGGTCCATTCCAGGAACATGTCGGGCAATGTGGCCTCAGGATTGGCGTAATCATTGGGTTTCCCCATCTTGCCTTTTGGCGGAGGCCGACGTAGGGCCCACACGAACCTATACCCGCATTGCTCCATTGCGCAGGCGATATCTCTCACTGGATGCTCGCCGAAGCTTTCCCATGCTCCAGAAGCATAGGAACATGACCGATGCTGGAGGATGGTCATCCAACCAACAGATGAGATCCTCTCTGTGTCGATCATCGCTGGACAGGTCTAGTATAAGTCCAACGGGTACACCAATGGGAATTCACTGTTTGCAAAGGACTTGAGGGCATGGCATTCCAGCTCCAGAAATGTATTAACCAGTATGCCCTTTGCATCTTTGAATGTAAGAAACTGATCCAGTATCCCCGTGGACCAGTCCCTGTTTAGCACCACGGAGAGGCTAGACTTTTGCTGGAACTGGGTTGACGCAACTCGCACATCTGAAATTTTCCATATTTGATAATAATATATATAGGATATAAAGTTAATTATTGATTAATTTGGAGTTTTAGATTGCCCGTATGGAATATCAGGTGAGTCACTAATTTTGTGACGTGCTGAAAGTTCGAAGAATGATTTTCCACATCCGTAGTCGCCTGAAATGCGATGCATTGGGATAAAATTAATAAATACTTATATATGTGTTGATTGTGTAGAATGACGGTAATTAACTTACTGCCTTGGCAATTGTTAATGGGATCGATACAATGTTGAGATTAGAAATTTACTAAGTTGTGATTCTCTAGCTTTTGATAACTTTTAATGAATTCAAAATATTTTTCCGTATTATCAGTGTCTAGATTGGGTACTGTTTTCCTTGTTTTTGTACTGAAATTCAACCCCTTCTTGATCGAGTAAACCATTACAAGTATTCGAGCTTTAAAAAGAATTGCAACTTGTTCATGCAAAAGAAATAAAATAAAGCTCACTTCACTTTCCTCTTCGATTCTCACTTTCTAATCTTTTGAATAAAAACGAAGGTTAAGCTTCTAATTCGATATTTCAAGTGTTTACAAGGTGAATTATTGAATTTCCTCTTCTGTTTATCAAATTGGTTTTGTTGTTTAAAAGGATGGAGAGTTGTCAATTCCAATTTTGATTGTTTTTCCTTGAAGTAATTAAAGCTTTGAGTTTTTCAACCTTTTTTTATTTAAGGTAAGTAAAAACTTTAGGAGCTTAGTTTGGATTGATATATTTAGTAAGCTTGACTTGATTGATTAGATGTTTGTACTTTTGGCTTAAGTTTGAATGAAATATGATGGAATTTCATTACTGGTATGTTGAACTTTTATGATTGTTTGGGTGAGCTAAAAAGTGATCCACATGCTTAGGATGCGCTTGGTTTATCTTGTCAAAGGTATTGTCGTGCTTGGAGTAGGAGAAATGGAAAACGGTAATGCTGGACTTGAAAGTGATATTTTCGAAATTTCAATTACGTGTTGGTCGACCTATCGAATCACAAGTTTTGATTGAGTCATTGATTTTTCATCAAGTTATCAAATTCTAATCAAATGGTTGATTTTAAGATTGAGGGTAAAGTTGACCATTTCACCGATTCTGGTTACTCCATTGATTTCGACCACCTCACCAATCTTAATCATCTTATCCATTTTTCAGTCCAAGTCGATTTATTAACCAATTGGCCGATATTACTCCACTAGCTAATTTTCATATTGTTGATTTCCGACCAAGTTGCTCAATTCAAAGTTGTTGATTCTAACTAAATTATCGATTTCGAAGCTATTGATGTCTAAGTACTGATCTCTAAAGTTGACGATTGTCTGAATAAAGCCTTTGGTTAAACAAGGATAGCATGGTGAGAAGAGAATGAGGGTATACAGGTTGGAGTGCATGAATCAATTAGGTTAATATCGTGTGTGTGGAAAATGTTGACATATTAACACACTTTTATTATAATGGTGATTGTCGAGATGTGCATGACATTTACCCTATACAAATGAATTAGCGATGCTCTGCGATGAAGACCGTTGCTACAACCTATACGCTAAAGAGTGAATTCATTTGTATGAATATGTGTGAAAGACTCTGGGAGGCTTCAAGAGTGGATTCCTCATCGATTTGTCGCTTGGTATTGAAATATTGACGCTAAGTTGGTTGGACCGTTTAGAGGCTTCGATGGTGACGACGACAGCGACATGTCAATGGCCGAAGTCATTGTCTCGCGGTGAATTGGACTTTTGTATGGGCAAGTTTTTGGCGTAGGAGTGGTGCGACGGAATTGGGTGACCTTAATCCTTCCCAACTTATATTATATGATTGTGTTTTGCTCGGATGCTGTATCAAAACATCATCTATTGATGTTAATATAAAGAAGCACGTGTACATTAATTAATCTTGTTGGATTTGTTCTTCGGAACTATGTATCTTATACATGTTGATATTAATACGAAAATATAATTGAAAAGGGCACATATTGTGCATGACATTGTAGGGCGTCGCACCGTCAGCCTAGTATCCGAGTTTTTCAGCTCGGTGATGTCTTGGCTGTGGACGTCACGAAGGGTTTGGAGATGGAGCATGACTACCAAGTGCGCCAGCACTTGAAGTGCAAAAGACATAAGTGGGGACTTCAAACTCATTGGCAATGTCCATGATTGTCGTGCGGGATGAGTCACCCGGCGGGCGCCAGCCTTTCTGACGTTATGTTGCATGAAAAATGAAAGAACAAGAGTTTGATATTTCGGGGCGCAACTAAGACTACAAGCGCACCGAAAATAAAGAAGCCAGAAACTTAAAGAGAAAATGACACAAATAGTCTTCAATTTTGGTCTAATATGCAATGTTATCCTTTAACTTTTAATTTGTTCAACACAGTACCTGAACTTTGATCAAATGTGCAAAGTAATTCCCAAATTTGTAAATTTAGTCTAGGAACCACATTGGATACATACTAATAGTTTATTCATTATATTAAATAAATTAAAAGTCTGAGATGACATTGCACATTGGACCAAAATTTAGAGATTACATTACATATATTAAAAGTTCAAGGACGACAATACATGTTGAACTAAAATTCAGAGATCATTTGTGCTATTAACCCAAACTTAAATGGACCTGCGAAATCTCCAGTAAGGCGGTACTCTCAATTCATAGTCAAGCTCACTTCAATTACCTTTTAACCAAACTACCTTTTAACCAAACGCCATCAATTGATGATAACTTAAAATTATGTCGATGAAATAAAAAAAAAAGGAAAAGAAAAAGTTAGACACTGTCTCATCGATTGATGATGACGTAAAACTATGTCGTCAAGCCCACTACAAGCCCACTTCAATTGTGTCGTGGACATGAAGGGATTGACATTGCCAATAAAAAAGAAGAAAAAGTTGCGATGAGCTTAAACATATGCGGTTTGTTCATATGATAATTAGAGCTTTTTAAATTTTCCAACAAGCTGAATGGCTCGATTTCTCATAGCTCCGTGCCTCTCGTGTCTCATCAAGAGTAAGTGGATAGCGTGATCGACATACCTCTAGATCTTTGACAAGCTCTTGTGGTCTATGCGAATTTTTTTTAGGAAAATACCAAAAAGTTATAAATTTTACTATAATTGTGACAATTCAATTTTGAATATTTTATTCTCTCAATCTAGTTTAAGATCTGGGAGCTTTCCTCTCTCGATCTTATATCTGGGAGCTTTTTTCTCTGATATAATTCTAGATTTTGAGTTTAATGAATAAATATTCAAAAATCATTTATGGTATTAACCCAAACTTAAATGGACCTGCGAAATCTCCAACAAGGCGGCACTCTCAATTCATGGTCAAGCTCACTTCAATTACTTTTTAACCAAACCTCATTGATTAATGATAACTTAAGATTATGTCGATGAGATAAAAAAAGAAAAGAAAAGAAAAAGTTGACACTGTCTCATCGATTGATGATGACGTAAAACTATGTCGTCAAGCCCGCTACAAGCCCACTTCAATTATGTCGTGGACATGAAGGGATTGACATTGCCAATAAAAAAGAAGAAAAAGTTGCGATGAGCTTAAATATATGCAGTTTGTTCATATGATAATTAGAGCTTTTTAGATTTTCCAACAAGCTGAATGGTTCGATTTCTCATAGCTTCGTGCCTCTCGTGTCTCGTCAAGAGTAAGTGGATAGCGTGATCGACATACCTCTAGATCTTTGACAAGCTCTTGTGGTCCATGCGAATTTTTTTTAGGAAAATACCAAAAAAGTTATAAATTTTATTATAATTGTGACAATTCAATCTTGAACCTTTTATTCTCTCAATCTAGTTTAAGATCTAGGAGCTTTGCTCTTCCAATCTTATATATGGGAGCTTTTTCCTTTGATCTAATTCTAGATTTTGAGTCTGATGAATAAATATTTCGCCTTCAATTTCAATGGTTTTCACGGCAGCTTCAATGTCATATATGTGCTCGTTCAACGTGTTTTAGTTAAAAGCTTTGGCGCCTCACACTGGCTAAATGGGTTACTCTCATAGGTGTCAGATCTAAGTTTATTCAACATGTTTATATTGTCTTCGTACGGTGATGGTGTTGAGGAGTAAGGACGTCGAATCTACGTGCACACTGTCGAAAGGAAAATCCGTAACTACAAATAGAAATCCCGACGCATGCTTATCACTAATGATGCTATATGATTCAATGATCGGCCACCATCATTTCGCTTGAATACAATCACAGATCTGTTCTTGAAGGACAAGCATATGATTATCTCTACCAATCATGCTTTGAGGATATACCTTGATTTCTGGTTTTCGGCTTATTTTTGAGCTCTATGGGCCTGCCTTGTTATTGTAACTTTTGAGATTTCCTATGAATACTTTCATGTATCATTTGGTAATGAAATGAAATTTCTTTTGACCAAAAAAAAAAAATTTCTGAACCTTTTGACGATTTGTCAATTTAGTCATTATGGCCAATTTTGGCCGGAAATCGACTATACAATGGTCTAGTCAGCACCGGGCCATCCTACGTGGTACGAATAGCGCTAACATGGACAAATTTTATAATTTTGGCCGGAAATTACCGACATGACGGTCTAGTCATCATGTGAAATCTCTATCTCAAAAAATAGGTCAGATTTGATTGCTTGACCTGGGATGCAAATTTTTTTGCTTTTGAAATGAGGAACGAAATAGAAGGATTGGCAGCTTACACATTTACTACACGAAGAATGAAGCAAGCTCTCAAGCAGGAAAACTAGTCCATGTTATACAATAATACTTGCCCCGTATTTTATTTCTCTCACTGCGAATCACTTCTCGATTAAGAATTTAGCCCAATTTGCAATTAAAAATAAAGGTTAATGCCACCAAAAATTTCAAATTAGTGCATTCAAGACACATTTTCTCCATATTAATTTTCGTGTCATAAAAAATCGAAAACTGGTACACCTTGATAGATTTATCAAAAATTTTAAAGCAAAGTTGGGGCAAAATTAGGGATTTTAGCAAATTTTTGGAACGTGAGGGGGGCAAGATTAGTAGATTTTAGTATATTTCATAGGGTGCGTATGTTTAACAGAAAATGAACAATTTGGAAAATATTTTTCTAAAATAATCGCTTATATCGCTTGAAATAATTAGTCAATGAGAAATTGTTCTAATCATTAACAATAATTTATGTCGAAATATATCATTGGACGATTAAAATATTTTTCGTTTATTCATTTTTTAAGCACTACAAGCTATTGAGGAAAGTGTTTTTGAAATTATTCAGTTTTCACGAGACAAATGGAGCCATAATCTCAATTTATTTTCTTTAGATTTGGTTTCCTAAAACCACCCAGCTCAGGAAACCCATTTATTTTGAATATCCACGTCACACACCGATAGTCCGAGTCGTTTTCGTGTATGTTTCCACTTCAGCAATTCCGCGGAAGCCAATCTATGATAGATTTGTCAAGGGTATAATGGTTTGAGATTTTTAATTATATGAAAATTGTTTCAGGGTAAATGTGAGACAAACGTATCGATTGATCAACGGGTGATAAATTTGTTAGGAGTGTAGTGATTTGAGATTTTTCTCAAATTATTGGAACGGTCTGAGTAATTAATTAAAAGCAAGATGAGAATTTGGCCCCTTCCTACTGTTCGTATTTCCCGTTGGACGTTGTCTATTTTAGGTATTTAAAATTCAAATCATGTCAACATAGGAGAAAATATTATGTGAGTTGAATATGCCACGTGGGATGATATAACACTCCATCCAATAATGCCACGTGACAAGGTGAGTCCTGCTATAAATCTTTACTCTCTCCCACCTGTCTCTCTCTCTCTTCTCCGTTATCTGCCCGCCGTTAACCTCTCCGTCTCACCTACTTTTCACCATCTTCTTCTTCTTCTTCTGGCACACATACCAGAAGCGCACCATCGCCATTATGGACGCAGAAGCAGAGCTTCATTTTTGTTTCTTCTTTTATTTTTGGGGCCATAATCTTTGCATTGTGGCCGCGGGCGACGAGCAGCCATGGCTCCAGATCTGGCCAAACTTCCAAATCGAGCCGTCCCGTCCGGCGTTGCTCGATGCCAACGACGACCATGGACATGGATGAGCGTCGTCCATGGCTAGCCGCGAGCGTCGTACATGGTGGATGGGAAAGATGGATACCCAAGGGGTCAATAGCATGCCCGAATGACACCGACAATGGCCATGGATGAGCGTCGACGTGCTCGTGAGTGGTCGTCAATGGTTGGCTGGTGACACTGCAATCCAAGCGCGAGCATCATCCATGGTCTCGAAACGCAAAAAGAAACAAAAAGAAAACAGTGAAAGAAGAAAGAGAGTAACAAAGGAGAGAAAAGATCTGAAAGTGGAATAACGGCGGACTGCAAAATCTGACCAGTGGGCCCTGTCCGCCACGTGTCATCAGCCGAATGGTGTGTTATGTAGCCTACGTGGAATGTTCAACTCACTTAATATTTTCTCGTCAACATAGTATCAACACACCTACTTACCTCAAATTCATCGATCTTTTCTTCACTAGCTTGTTCTTAAATCACTTCCCATGAATGCTTTCAAGTTTGCGCAACAACAACAACAACTGACCACACTCGTTCTCCGGGAAAATTATCCAAAAAGTTCCAAATCCTTTACACTTTTGCCAATTCAGTCCTAAACTTTTTAATTTTGTCAATTGAGTTCTAAACATTTTCAATTGTTGTTAATTAAGTTCATCCGGCCAATTTTAGCCGAAAATAGGTAGCGTGGACGCCAACCGTCGCACGTAGTATCACCGGCGCTAACATTAATAATTTCTAATAACATTTTTTCGAATTTTTTTGAATTTTTTTCCCTTTCTTTTCTTTGTTTTTTGGCATCTTCTTCCTCCTAGTTGCCAGCCTCCTCCATGGCCGGTGACCGGCCGTAGGGGAGAGCCGGCGAGGGGCAACCACACCAGGCGAAGCAAGGCTTGCCTCCCAAGTGTGACATCGCTGAGGCAAGCAAGGGTCGGCCTCGCCAACTTCAGTCGAACCTCGGTAGCTCTGTCTGTCCATCAAGGCCTCTCTATCACAGGTCAGCCTTAATCAAGGCTCGACCGAAGCTAGTGAGGGCGAGCCTCGCTCGAGACCAGCGAGGTTGGCTCTTGCAAAAACTGGCGAGGGGACCTCACCTGCCAACGTCGCACCTGGGAGGCAAGCCTCACTCGGCTGATGAGGTCGACCCTCGCCGGCTCTCCCCTGTGGCTGATCACCGGCCATGGAGGAGGCCAGCAACCAAAGAAAGAAGAAGCAAAAAAACAAAGAAAAGAAAAGGAAAAAAATGAAAAAAAAAATTCAAAAAAATAACAAAATATTGTTTAAAATTACCAACATCAATGTCAGCGATGTCACATAGGAAGGTCGACGTCCACGTCACCCATTTCTGGCCAAAAGTGGCTAGATAGACTCAATTGGTAAAGTTGAAAAGTTTAAAACCGAATTGATAAAAATGTAATAAGTTTATCACTTTTTGGACAATTTTCCACTTTCTCTGGTCATCTCAACAACACAACTGTATATTGAACTACTAAACACCTAAAAGTCTCGGGAAGCCCAAGGATAAAAACATCTAGCCCAACCTTTTTTTATACCAAAGGTGAAAGCTAGGCACCCCAATTGAGAGCAAAAATTTCTTGTTCAATCTCAAGTTATGAGGCTTTTGTGCCTGCTCGGCGTGCTCGCATTGATCCCGCTCGTCCTTGCCGATTGCACATGCGAGAGCGACAGCAAGGACCGCAACAAGGGCGAGGCCCTCAAGTACAAGCTAGCGGCGATAGCCTCCATCCTCGTGGCAGGCACGATCGGGGTGTGCCTCCCGATCGTTGGGAAGACGGTCCCGGCTCTGCACCCCGAGAGAAGTATCTTTTTCGTCATCAAGGCCTTCACGGGCGGGGTGATAGCGTCCACCGGCTTCATACACGTACTCCCGGATGCCTTTGAGAACTTGACCTCGCCGTGCCTGAGCAAGACCCCGTGGGGGGATTTCCCGTTCGCGGGGCTCGTGGCGATGCTCGCCACCCTCGGGACGCTGATCGTGGACACTCTCACAACTTCCTATTATAAGAAGTTGTACACCGACAAGGCCGGACCGGATAAAAGCATCGGAGATGAAGAGAAGGCTGGAGAAAACCGAGGTCATGTTCATGGCCACTCTCACGGTTCGATATCGACGGACTCGGACTCGGATCTCCTGCGGCATAGAGTGATATCTCAGGTTCATTCCGTTATTAGTCGTCTTGACTTGTTTTCTATTACAGTTATGTTTTAGTTAATATGGTGAGACATCATTCGAGATTTGGGGTTATGACATCGTTAGGTGCTAGAGTTGGGGATTGTGGTGCACTCAGTGATCATAGGGATCTCGTTGGGAGCTTCGCAGAGTCCAAGCACAATCAGGCCTCTCGTTGCTGCCTTGACCTTTCACCAATTCTTTGAAGGCATGGGCCTCGGTGGATGCATCACTCAGGTACTCTTGCTCTTTAATCCTCAAAATCTGCTCTTGAATTCAATAAACAGCATTTTCCCATGCATATTGAAGTTTCTTTTCTGGTTCCAATCATGTAAAATCTTTGAATGTTCCAGGAAAAGGGGCTTTTAAAGCGACCGTTAATTGTGGTTTTTGGTCAATTGGGTAGCATTAATTTCCTGAATGCATCCGAACATGATAAGGTCTATCTACACGTTAAGACATTTGACCAGTGAAACTGTAGAACAGGCTTTTGATATTTGAATTTGAAATCAATCTCTATCATCTTGAGATAATAATTCGGTGTATTCATATTTCGACTAGAGCAAAAATTACCTAAAGAGTCTTAAACCTACTGTATTTGTGTTAATTCAATCACAAACCTTTCGATTTGACTAATTTAATCATAAACTTTTTAATAATTTACCAATTCAATCACAACCCTTTCGATCGTATTAATTTAATCTTAAATATTTTAATGATTTGCCAACTTAATCCTTTCAATCAATTTTGGTTGGAAAAGTCTAGTCAACACCGGCCATAACACGTAAGAGAGTCGGCGCTGACATGAATAATTTTTTTTTAATTATTTTTTATTTTCTTTGTTCTCTTCTTATCTTTTTCCTTCTTTTTATATCTTTGGCCGGCGAGGTGGCTCCAGGCCCTCACCAATCATGGGCGAGGTGACCCTCATCAAAGCAAGGACCGCGACACCCTTGTCTTTGGCCGACAGTCCAAGGTTGGAAAAAAATGAAAGCAAAAAAAATAATTAAAATTTAAAAAAAAAATTGTGCACAACAGCAATTTCCTGCCAATATTGACTAAAATGACTAAATTGAAAAATCGTCAAAAACCTTAACACTAACTTGTTGGAATTGAAAGGTTTATGACTTTTTTTATCATTTCCAATTACCGCGTCGGCGCCTTATATGGGTCATGGCATAAAAGAAATTTGAATTAAATCTTGATTCAGTCATTCGTTCCAACATATTTCTACTGCTCATGCAGATGTATCTCAACATCGACCTTTAAAAAAGGCTTTATTTTCTTAGAAATCTGTAAAACAACCATAAGGGTCGATCATTTCACTCAATGGAACTAAAAATTAGCAATTACCACTTTAGTTCTAATTTCCCGCATAACTTTCAAAATACATCGAATGGTGGTGAAGTACCAAAGTACCTAGTGATTGCCTTTTCATAATTTGTCCAATCACCTCCACTGCATCAAAATTGAATCGGTCTTATTATGGTGTTGACCAAATACATCTATTAAAACTAATGTCTGGTTTCTCTCTTTTGCTATTGTAGGCCAAGTTTGAGACTCGGGCAAGTGCAATCATGGCGCTGTTTTTCTCCCTCACAACCCCAGTTGGCATTGGTATAGGATTGGGAATCACCAATGTGTATGATGAGAACAGCCCAACCGCACTCACTGTGGAGGGCATCTTCAATTCTGCATCTTCAGGGATATTGATTTACATGGCCCTGGTCGATCTTCTTGCTGCTGATTTCTTGAGCCCTAAGCTGCAGAACAACGGGAGGCTCCTGTTTTGGTCCAATGTAGCTCTTCTTCTTGGTGCTGGCTGCATGTCTCTCTTGGCCAAATGGGCTTGAAGAAAATTTACTTGCAATGATAGATCCTGTCTTACATACACACGAAAGAAGTCCTTGACATAGAACGTAATGAAAAAGCAATAATTTCTGCATACAACGGTGGTTTCACGATAGTGTTTGCATCCAACGCCGGTGGAAGAAAAATTCTCTGCAGACGTCCTTTTTCCAGCGTCGATTTGGTAGTTGTAGCTGTCATTTGTCCACTTCATTGCATGTTGTCCAAAATCTCACTAATCAGCTGACCCAGAGAAGAGTATGAAGACCCACCTTCCATGGTCACCATCCTACATTTTGCCTTCATCTCATTCACCTTCTTCCTCATCTCCATTTCACTGCCGCTTCCCATCAAACTCTTGAGCCCTCTCCCTATCTCATCTGCACAAACCATTGATTCGCTCTCAGCCCTCACATCTCTCCTGTAATCCATCCTTATCTCAACGCTCAATCCCAGCTCCCTCACCATTTCAAAGGCATTGAATTGCTGCTCTGAGTACAGCGGCCACGTGGCGACTGGCACGCCGTACCAAAGGCTCTCCAGTATGGAGTTCCACCCGCAGTGGGACACAAACCCTCCAACCGCCGGATGGGCCAGGATGGCCACCTGCGGAGCCCAACCAATCACTCTCCCAACCGTGGCCGTCCGTTCCAAGAACCCATCGGGCAATGCGGCCTCAGGATTGGCATAATCGCTGGGGTACCCCATCTTGCCTTTTGGCGGAGGCTGACGTAGGGACCACACGAACCTATACCCGCATTGCTCCAGCGCGCACGCAATCTCTCTCACTTGATCCTTGCTGAAGCTTCCCATGCTCCCAAAGCAAAGGAACACAACCGATGCCGGAGGCTGATCATCCAACCAACAGATGAGATCCTCCCTCTTTTGATCATCACTGGACCCCACGTGAGCGTCGCCCTTGAGGTCTAGTATGGGTCCCACCGGGTACACGGACGGGATTTCACTGTTTGCAAAGGACTTGACAGCATGGCATTCCAGCTCCAGAAACGTATTTACCAATATGCCCTTTGTTTCTTTGAATCTCTGAAATTGATACAGTATCACCGTGGACCAATCTCTGTTTAGCACTACAGAGGGCAACACTTTGGCTGGAACTGGGTTGATGCAGCTCGGGACCGTCAACTCAGTATCCGAGTCTTTCAGCTCGGTGATGTCTTGGCTATGGACATCACAAAGGGTTTGGAGATGGAGCATGAGGCCAAGAGCACCAGCACTTGAAGTGTAAAAGACATAAGTGGGGACTCCAAACTCATTGGCAACGTCAATCATCGTCGTGCAGAACATGCCAATCACGAAAGCTGCAAGTCTCGTCTCCTCATGGCCTGACCCAGAATAAGCGAACCGGGCAGCCGCCATTCTGACATGGGGTTTCTGGGTTTCTATCAGGGAGGTCAAAAAGTTCCCCTCTGAGGCAGGTTTCTGTTCAGGGAGGGTAACAAACTTAACGCGGCCATCAATGGAGGAGGAAGAAGAAGCAAGAGAGTCGGTGTAGGTGGTGATTTTATTGTCAAACGGCAATGTAATGATGAATATTGTGGCCGAGAGGTGGTGGTCTCTCTGGACAAGGAGCTTGGCGACTTCAACAGTGGGTACAAGTTGACCGATGCCGGGTGAAGGGATGAATACCAGCTCTCCCCTCTTCATGGCTATAGAAACTTGGATCTTATCTTTTCTCTTCTCTTAGTCCTGAAATTGCCATATAGTGCTGGTGTTATGGATAAGGAAGAGGACAAGAGAGGGTATGTGGTCCTGAGAGGTTCTGATCCGTATGGGGAAGATAAAGCCTCTGTAAGTCCAATTATTTGAAATGCTAAAAGACAGTATTTTTTTGTCCTTTTGATTGGAGAAAGGACAAGGAAGTTGCTTCTGATGCAGTAGTCATGCTACTTTGTATCACAGGTAGAGGAAAACTCACGAGCATATAAATTATGAGAAGTCGATATTCCGCCAACTTACAGATCGTCTTACAAAAAATGATGCAATGAAGGTGGTCTCAGTTGGAGGAGGAAGAAACCTTTTCCCCAAGTGCCTGGATGATAATTGTACGTAATTTCTCACTTGGATAACAGGGGCCTCATCTATTAACAAAAAGATAAATGGTAAGATTATATTGCACAAACACAGATCACAACCGAAGGATAAAGAGGCCATTTATGGAAAACAAATCAAGCCTTTCCAGTTTACCTTCACTGATGCAGGGTTGGGAAAAATGTGCAGAGTCAAGCTGAAGGCATCTCTCTCTCTTGAAAGATATCAATCTATATTAACTGCATTCAAATCCTCCAACAGTATTGGAATGCACAGTCATTGATAACCAACCTGTGTCGTTTATATGGCATATGCATTGTTTTTGAAGATGCTCCAATAACTTAAAGCAATTCATCTACCATTGCTCGCACTGGCTACATTAATCCTCATCAACAGACTCAAGGAGCAATAACCATGTAGGTTTCTGAAATAAAAATACCCCGGAAATCTGAGTGAACCAAAATTCGGGTTCAACACTTCCAAGCACACAGAAAACACTCTCCCTTGAAGATTTGACATAATGTTCTGGAGGGCGGATATTTAATAGGAGAATAAGACATTCAACAAAAGGTTTAGTTTCCAGTTGCCAGCCGTCCACAGATTCATGGAGAGAGAAGACCAAATATGTGCTAATCAGAGACAATCTAGATATTTTATTCAAATACCTCAACATGATCAGGATCAAGAGAAGGCCTATAACCAGTATTCCTCATCTCCATGGCTAATCCATCCAGCATACTATGTATCTCGTCGCATTGCTCATGGCTTTGACCCCTTGATAAAAAATAGTTCATGGTACCTGCTATATCAATCCAACTACATCCAACCTCCTTTCTCAGACCCTTTTCCCTCATCTCTCCCCTCAACCTATCAACGCTCTCCCAGTTTCCTTCCTCCGCGTATATATTTGATAGCAAAACTTGATAGCCTGAGTTGGTGTTCCTTATCCCAAGTTCAATCATCTTTCTTGCAACACTTTCCCCCATTTCAAAATGTCGATGAATTTTGCAGGCTCCCAGAAGTGAACCCCAAATTGCCAACTTATTACCATCTTCACCCAACTCACTGACAAACTCAAACGCCTCTCCCACTCTCCCAACTCTGCCTAACATGTCAGCAATGCAGCAGTAGTGCTCAGTTGATGGTTGAATTTTATATTCCCTCTCCATTAACCTAAATATCTGAAGGCCTTCATCAACTAATCCAGCATAACTACACGCAGACAGGACTGCAACAAAGGTAATTGCATCAGGTTCAATGCCAAGCCCTTTCATTGAGTGAAATAATGAAACAGCTCTCTCACCCATCCCATGCTGACCATAACCAAGTATCATGGCGGTATACGTGACCGAATTTTTCTCTGTGGTCCTTCTGAAGGCATTTTCAGCGTCTCTGATGACACCCAACTTGGAGTACATGTCAATGAGAGCAGTATCCACAAAGACATTTTGGTCCAGAAAGTAGCGAACTGAGAATCCATGGAGTTGCTTGCCGAAACTTATACTTCCAATTGAGCTACAAGCAGGAAGAACTGATGCTATTGTAACAGCATTGGGCATGACTTTTTGCTCAAGCATCTGTCGCAAAATCACAAAAACTTCTTCAGTCAGTTCATTTTGAGTGTACCCAGAAATCATAGCATTCCATATAGCTTGATCTCGGTCATTCATGTAATCAATGTTGAAGATCTGTTCTGCAGTCCTAATCAAGCCACATTTAGCATACATGTCTATGAGATAGCTACCCATTCCCTCAAATTGAATCCCATTCCTGAGAAGATATGCATGAACCTCCTTGCCAATGCGTTGATTCTTCAGATTTGATGCTGCGGAGAGTAAAGCAGTCACTGTCACAGGATCAGCCATAAACCCTTGTTTCTGCATTTCATAGGCAAGCATCAAACCTTCATCATCCAGCCCATTCTGGACAAAAGCAGAAATGACTGTATTCCACGAGACAATATCTCTTTGCAGCATCTTATCGAAAACCTTAAATGACGTCTGAACTGAATTGCATCTTGAATACATTACTATCACTGCATTTAATATGTTAATGGGCAATACTATGAACCTCTTAATCAAATAGGCATGAAGCTGTAAAGCTAAATCCAATCGTTGCAACTGTGAAACAGCCATTAAAACAGAGAGATAAGTTACATCGTCGAGGTTCATTTGCTCTGAAGCCAAAGCTTGAGCAAAGAGCTCAATCCCCTCGGCAGGACAATCACTCTGAACATATGCACTAATCATGGTGTTCCACACTTCTGTGTTCTTCTCAAGACAATGATCAAAAATCTTCCTAGCAATATCAAGACACCCAAGCTCCGCATACAAAAATATAGCTGAACTGACAACAAACAAGTCATTCACAAATTCATCTCCCAACTTTACAAGAAACCCATAAAACAAGTTGGCTAGTTTTCTCGTCCCAACACCTGATATGGCAGGGAAGATACTAACGAAGCTGACCGGACTCGGCCTTATTCCGGTCTTTATCATTGTCCGAAACTGCTTAACTGCATCCATATACCTCTCGGTCTTTACATACCAAGATACCAATGTATTCCAAGATACCACATTTCTCCTGCGCATTGTATCGAAAACTCTTCGCACCGGATCACTCGCGATGTAGCCGGAACCCATCAAACAACCCACATCATTCTCCGCACTGTTCAAGCACGCAGAGTACATATTCAACAGAGAATTATACACAATCCTACTGGGGTTCGGCTGGCACCGGATGAAATGGCCGTGCACAGCCTTACCTACCCTCAAATTACGCGTCTCGGCACAGGCCTTGAGTGTGGAGGAGTAAGTGTAGGAATCGAACTGGACGTCAGGGGAGGCTCTTTTCATCCGGGAATAGAAGAGGAGGGCTTCGTCGGGCATGTTGTTGCAGATGAAGCCGATGATGATGGTGTTCCATAGGACGGTGGACGGGCGAGTAATTGTGTCGAACAGTTGGCGGGCGAGGAGGGGCTGGCCTTCTTGGCAGAGCCTGCTGAGGCGGGAGCGGACGGTGGGGGTCTTGAGGGTCGGCTTCGGCGGAGAGAGCAGGGCTTCGCCGCCGGTGGCGGCGGCGGCTGCGGCGGCTGCGGTGGCGGTGGCGGTGGCGGTGGCGGTGGGGATGTGAGAGTGAGGAAAGGGCGGTAACAAAGGAACTGCCGAAGTCGCCATCATGGGATTAGTGCCTGGTCTCGCCTCTGAAGAGAGGTGGAGATAGTGTTTGATTGGCCGTTAAGGCTCCTTCGGCCTCTGTTTCTTTCTCTTTTTTTCAATTTATCTTTTTCTCAGTTATCTTGGACGGCAGTCGATTTTCTTATTTTAATAGATTTAGCACCTAAAACTTTATAAACATGTTAAAATTTTTTGGGAAAACGATACAAATTGCCCTTAAACTTTAATATAATGTACAATGTTATCCCCGGACTTATAATTAATTTAAAGAGAACCTTCAAATATAGTTCATAAACACTATAAATATGTTTAATGCCGTCATTTCATTAATTCAAACTAACGAAAACGTTGATGTGACTTCCAATCTATTAAGTTTGAATCGTATACGACAACAAAAATTTGTACATAGGTTGTCGAAGTAAAATATTCATCTCAAATCATGATATAAAAATCCATGTCATCAAATAATTATGGACATGTCAATACCCTAATTTTTTTTTGCTTTTCTAAAGTAAATACAAAAAAAGATGAAAAAATGATACAAATTATCCATGAATTTTGGTACAATGTGCTAGGAGTGTCAAAAACCGAACCAAAAATCGAATCGAACCGAAAATTTATGCATTTTCTGTTTAGTTTCGATTTCGGTTCAGATAATAAGTAAAAAAATCTGGTTAGTTGACTGTTCGGTTTGGTTTAGATCGGATTGTATCGTATCGGATCTCGATTTTTTTTATTATTTTTTTCTTTTTGCTTACATTCTCTCTCCTCACTTCACTATCAGTAGCCGTCCTCTCACTCACTTTTCTCTCTCCTCCATCCCACTCTCGCTTTTGCTTTCTGCTAGGGGTGTCAGAACCGAACCGAAAAATCGAATAGAGATATGAATCGAGTCGAACCGAACCGAAAATTTCAAGCATTTCGGTTCGGTTTCTGTTTCGGTTCGGATAATCAAAATTAATCAATTTCTTTTTAATTCGGTTTATTTCAGTTCGGTTCGATCCGAACTGAAATAATTTCTGCTTTATTCTCTCTCTTCCTGTGTCCCTCGCTCTCTCTCTCTCTCTCTCTCTCTTCCACTTTTCTTCTTTATTCTCTCTCCTCCTCTTCCTCACCCGGCACAGCCTTTGCTTCGCTTCCTCTCCCCACGCAAAGCAAGAAAGAAGACCAGACCGGACCTTGACTGTGCTGAACCATTGGGCTCCCTCCTGCCTTCTCGTCGGAGGACGTCGTCATCAGGTCGCCCAATGACCTACGGCTCCATAAACTTATCCGTCTCCACAATGGGGCTCTGCGCCTTGCTCGTTCACGATCCCAAGATTTACCCCGACGGTGCAGCCCCCAGTCGCTCCGGATCCACCCACAACATCGACGGCCATGAGGATTTCGACGAAGATGACGATGAGGAAGAAGCTGGTAGTCAGGGGGAAGAAGAGGACGACGATGAAGAAGAAGGAGAAGAGGACGAAGGAGACGAGGAGGAAGAAGGGGGACCCAAAACCGAAAACAAAGCAGTGAATAAAAAGCAAGAAAAAAAAAAAGAAGAAGAAAAAACCGAACCAAACCGGTTTTTCGGTAAAAAACCGAACCATTTACACCCTTACAACGTGCAATGTGATTATTGAACTTTTAATTTATTTAAAATGGTCTCTAAACTTTAACCCAGTATGCAATGTGGTAATTAAATTTTTAATTTGTTCAATATGGTACCAACTAGTTTCTAGACTACATGAAAATGTTGAATGTTTCAACATTGAACATTTTCATATAGTCCATGGACTAATTTGAACATATACAAAAAGTTCAGGGACCACATTAAACAAATTGAAAGTTCAGAGATCAAATTACACATTGAGTCAAAGTTGAAGAACCATCTATATCATTATCCCTAAAAGGATTGACATGTTGATTCATCCTTTTTTTAAAAAATCCAACTCAACATACAATAATTCATGTTATTAAATAATGTCTGATTTGTCATTTGAGCAAACGAGATAACTATATTGAACATTTACTAATAATTCTAAGACCACATGAAGCAAAGTAAATAATCAGAAATGATGTCACACATTTAGTCAAAGTCTAAGGAGCGTGTCATTTCCCCCTTTTTTTTGTAAGATGTGAAATTTTACTCTAAGCGAATCAAATTTCATAAAACACCCAACTAGGTATATAGTGGCTAGAGGTGGCAATAGAGGTAAGAAACTCACTTATTAACTCGTTTTTAATAGCTCTAGATTGAATATGGGTTACTTGAAATTTTGAAAACAGATCAAAATAGATTTGCAACATTAAAGCTTAAGTTTATATGGTTGTAAACCCATATTTGACCCATTTAAGTTATTAACTTGTAGCCTTGTAGGGTAAATAGCTTAAGTGAATCATATTATCATACATGTTATTTAAAAAAAATTATTTTTTATTTTTATTTTAAAAAAATTGATTTTTTAATTTTCTTTTCATTTTTTTTCTTTTTCTTTTTTTTTTCTTTTTATGTTTCCTTCTTCTTCAGCCAATCGTCGGCGATGGCGATGATTGCAACCAGCCATAGGCGAGCTTCGAGCTCGCCAGGCGAGCTCAAGCTCGTCTAGATCTCAAGCTCAAGCTCATCCAAATCGGCAGGCTCAAGGCTTGTCCAGATCGACTAGCTTCAAGCTCACCAGAGGTCGGTGAGGCTCGAGCTCGCCGGAGGTCAAGCTTACTGGAATCTAGCGAGCTTGAGCTTGAAGCTCGCTGATCTAGCCAAGCTCGCCTGTAGTCAATCGCCGGCGGCTGGCAAAAGAAAAGGAAAAAGAACATTACTTAAAATTTTTATTTTTAAAAAATAAAAAATAAATAAAGATATATAAAAATATAAAAAAATATTTTTTAAAATTATAAAAATCGTTCACTTATTTTATATTGCTAATATTCCATTGAAGCATTTTAGCAATATAAATATTTTTTAAAATTTATAAGAAATAAGTTTTTTTTCTAAATTAGATTTTATATTAAAGTCTTTTAGAATACGGGTCAGGTCGAGTATAGATCTTTAGATTTACACTATATGAATATGGATCAAAATGAGTTAAATTGGTCAAAATGGGTTGGACCATTTTTAACCCGACCTGATCCACTAGTTTGACACTCCTAATAGTGGCCTACGCATTTGGAAGCAAACTTATAAACTACGTTTGGTAATCGGAATAAAATTTAAAATATAATAAATTTCATCATATCCCGTATTTGGTGCCTGCCCAAACAGGATAAAGTCATATATAAATGGGATATAACCAGGATAAAATTATCTCATAAGGGAGGTAGGATAAAGGTAGATAGGATTTCTAATATTTATAATATAAAAATTATTTTTCTCAAATAGCAAAATTGTTAAATTAATAAAATTAAAATAATCTTTGAATATAGCTAATCTTTGAATTTTAATATAAAAATTCACTCAAAATAACAAAAAAATAACAATAATTTTTTTATTCTTAGTTTTATTTTTATATTCAAATTTCTTTCTATCTTATGATATAAATTTCATATATATATATATATATATATATATATATATATATATACATTTAGTATTTATATTTATTACATATTTTAGGTATATTAGTTTAGTTTACTATTTAATTAGAATGATAGAAGGGGAAAAAGGAAATAAAAAAGGAAAGAATTAAAAAAGAGACTGAAAAATAAAAAATATATATATGGTTAATACCACAAAAAACCCCAAACTGGTACACCTATGATAATTTTACCCCGCATTAGTTTCCGTTAAATTTTACTGTTAAATTGCTTTGTTAAATAACACTTGGTAGTTGACAAATATACTAGTTTTGGGTTCTACCTTCCATTTATCACAAGTATACCGGTTTGTGATTTTTTTTTTGCATTAATCCAATTTAATTGAAGTTAACGGAGAGTAAATTTGTCACAAATGTATCAGTTTGGAGTTTTTTGTTGTCAAAAAATTAGTTTTGGTAAATTTGTCATGGATATACTAGTTTGGAGGTTTTTTGTGGTATTAACCTTAAAAAATAAGCAAATAAAAATGAAGTAGGTAACAGAGGAAAAATGATGCTAGACATCAATTACTAGCTACTCAACTAATTCCTCCATGAGAGATTTTTATTATCTCCATTTGTGCAATTTTTAGGTTCATTTATTGATATGATATTCATTAAAAATAACGAATATGGTAAGATGTAAAAATATCCAACTTTATTACTGTGATTCACCAAACAGTAAATAGGATATAGCAAATCCCTTGGATTTTGTATTCTATCATATCCGGTCATATCTTAATTAGAAATCCAGACGACCAAATACAGTCATATATGATTACTTTTGGATTCTTTTATATGAATTCAATGACATGTAACCAAGGGTACTTGGTTGGCAAGACGATTACATGTTACTTCTAACCAAGCAAGAGCCGAAGCTTTCCTGTGTTACCCAAGGCATAGGAGGCCAATATACTTGCCCGCCTAGCAGTAGCCAGCGGAGACTACCGTGGAATCTACATTCCTCACCCGCAAACCCTTGAGTTCCCTCCCATTGTTTTTCTTTCCAAGAGAAAAGGAATACGGAGATAAATTACAGGAAGATCCCTCAACCATATTGGAGAGTTATTTCTCTTGTTTTTCTTTGAGCCTTTTAAGGTCCTCTTAGGACCAATCGAATTCTTTTATATGAATTATGTGATTTTATTACAATTCTATCGAGCAAGTGCAAGAAACGTGATTCGTATTTGACGATAAATCGGGATTAGGGAAAAAAGTGACCCAAGGATGTCCCAAAGCCAAGGTCATTGTACAAATTTCACGACCCAATTTAGATGTAAAAAGTTGAAATGAATGCAAATATCCCCATAGAGTGTTTGTTTCCCGAAAAAGTAATGATTTGGAAAATATTTTCATTTAAACACAGTTAACAAAAAAAATTTCATCATCGATAAATATGTTGAGGTATAAATTATTATTGATGATAAAAAATAATTCGTTGACTAATTTTTCAAGACTATATAAACGATTATTTTTAGAAAAATATTTTTCAAATTGTTACTTTTTAGTTACAAAAAAAAAAGGACTGTAAGGTTCAAACCACAATCTTATTCATTTCTAACATAATCACAAGCATGAAGGTTGCCATTCCTCACGAGTCTCATGTGCTGGCGACCCTCAGGGTGTGGTTCTTGGCCTTTCCGGCGACTATCATACCTTTGCCACTCTCTCTCTTGAAATTTTTTTTATTGCTGACGTGGCATGTTCTTGGTGCCACGTGAGAAATGTGGACTAATTGTAATCCATCTCATGTATCCTCGGCGTCCAATTGAATACTCTGATTTCCAATTCAGCACTTCAATCAAATATTTAAACCGAATGATTAGGGTGCGCATGAAATCATTTATGTTTCTCTATTTTTTTATTTTTCTGTTCCCAGGAACAAGTTTGGAACAGAAATCCGTTTGGTAACGCAATTTCATTTTTCTATTTCTAGAACAAATTGTTATTCCAGAAATAGATTTGGAACAGAAATCAGAAATAAAAAAATTTACTTTTCTATTTCTAGAACAGAAATAAGAAATAAAAACTTTTCTTATCGCTCTTTCATGCTACTAGCTAGCCGCTCGCTATTGCCATCGACAACCTCCCACCATCGCCGTCAGCCGCCTCCCGCCGACATCTCCTCCCATCACTATCCTTCGCTGTTTGCCACCGCCCAACGCCAGTCGCAAGCCACCATTCTTTGTTGCCACCTGCCGGCCGACTCCCGCCACATGCCACCTCCTACTATCGACCACCGTCCTCCGCCACCCAATGCTGACCGCCACCCACCACCGGCCGCCGACCTTCGCCGCTGGTTACAGTGCTCCATTGCCCGACGCCTGCTGCCACCCTATGCCAGCCACCCTTTGTCGTCGGCCTCCCACTGGGTGATCAACAGCCACCCACCACTGATCGCCATCAGCTGCCGTGCTCCACTGCCCGACGCCAGTTGCCCTCCACCCCCAGCAGCCGCCGCCGGCCGCCATGCTCTACCACCTAACGCCGACCGTCGCCAGGCGTCGGCCGTCGTCCACCTCTTGCCGTCAGCCGCCATCATCGACTACCGCCAGCCGATCGCCTCCCACCGCCAACCACTGTCCTTCGCCCCTCGTCGTCCTTCACCAGCCGCCCGGAAGAGAGAAATTTTATGTCGTTATCAAACGAATTTCTATTTCAGGAATAAAAATTTTGTGTTGTTATCAAACACACTTTTTTGTTCAGAAACTCTTTCACGAAATAGAAATAGAAAAATCTTTTTTTAGCCAGAAATTGATTTCTAAAACAGAAATGTTACCATGCACGCCCTTAATGGTCGACAATTTAAAAAAAAAAAAGGTAGAGCAATGATTTCGATTTATCGTACTCGGACCTCTGCTTGTTCATGTATTTGTCAAGAGAGATCGACTCATGGTTTCTAACCATGGATTTAGCAGCTTGCAAAACAGGTTGAGCTCACCTACGTTCTTGGATAAACACTGTATTAGTTGCCTCCCAACCATGTTGTAATAAAATTTACGTATAGATATGACGATAAAATTATCTAAAAAATCCTAAACATAATTTATAGCGGCTAATTCAATCCTAAACTTTTCAATTTTATTAATTTAGTCATGAACCTTTTGATGATTTTCTAATGCAGTCCATCCGATTAATTTTGACTGTAAAGCACTGACATTGACAATTTTTACAACTTTTTTTAAGTTTTCTTGAATTTTTATTTTTTTTCCTTTCTTTTATTTTCTTTGCTTTTTTCATTTATCCTTCTTTGTATTTCCGGCCGGTAAGGTCGCCGAGGGCCCCGGTGACTCTTATTGGCCATAGGTGAGGCTGTTGCCGCAACAGCGACCAATGGAGAAACAAGAAAAAAGGAAAAAAAAACGTAAAGAAAAGGAAAAACAATTAAAATTTCAGAAATATTTTTTTAAAAAGGGGAAAAATCGTTCACTTTAACGCCATTCGTCGCCAGCTATGCCACGTAAGACGGTCAGTGTCTGGACCGCCATGACAGCGATTTTGGTCAAAATTAATAGGATGGATTGCACCGGAAAATCGTTAAAATGTTTAAGACTAAATTACTGAAATTGAAAAATTTATAATTGAATTGACCGCAATACAAAAAATTTAAGACTTTTTGGACAATTATCCCTAAATATAAGTATTTGGCGACAATTGCAAAGCTCACCGACGTTCTAGATGAACACTGTACTAGTTGCCTCGTGACCATGTCAACTTGCACAGAGTACAACGTGCCAGAGATATTTTGGCGATGATTGCCGTGATAAGCGGCTCCACCACCGTCAATGGTTTCATAATTTATTACATACACGAAAAATGCGAAACTCATAAATAAACCAAATCGTACAAAGAATCAATCCGAATGGTTCATAGTTTTTGACTTTGATTTCACGGATTTTTCATTGATTGATGAATCAAAACTTGACTGGAGGCCGCATGGCTCGTCCCCACCCAAGAGATTACCTCTTCATCAGGAGCTATCTTCGGATCATTGATGTTCAATTAAGAATTAATCTCACCAAGGAGAACGAGCCAAAGCTTTAGTGAGGGATTCTGTGACCTGTCCGTTTGCATTGCAACGATAGCGGACTCCACAGATGAATTTCTTATTTTAACGTACTGGTATCTGCACGCTTTGCCCCTCTAATTTTTCCAAAGTTTTTGTACTACCTAGGAGGTAGGAATACCCTCCTATTGCTTTATATCCTGCGAATCCCAAAATACAGACAAGGCTCAAGATGAAGCAATTTTAGGTCTTGCTCAGGACCAATGTCCTTTTCTTTTAGGATTGCAAAAAAGGTTTAGATCATATGTTCCCATGACGGTCGAAATTGATGAACTTGGCACCGTAGTAAGTCTCTTGATTTTCATGAGCCTCCAAGTAGTTAAAGATTTTCACGCCTGTGGCCATAAATTATCCACAGAATGGAAATGGAGGGTATCAAGGGATGCAGTTCGCTTTCAAGTTTGATCTTTTAATTCTATCTTTATAATCTAGGGGTACGAAAGCAAAGCCTGACTGCCTAAAAGTTCATGAAATACCTTATAAGCCCAATGAATTGATTAAGTCCTGATCATTCGGCCGAGCAGGTGGTCATAATCTATTACAGCTTGCACCCAACCGGTGGGATTTGAATGGTGACCTCCGATTCATGAGCCGGTAATCTCTTGAATCCCAACTTGCCGCATGGATCCCGAAAAGTGAAGTTTCATCTGCGAACCAACCCCCTCCCCCCCCCCCCCCCCCCCCCCCCAAAAAAAAAAAAAAAGGAAAGATCTACGATAATGGGATGTGATGGGCTTTGTAAATAATCTATGATAATGGGATGTGATGGGTTTTGTAAACAAATGCGCTCTCCCCCCCCCCCCCCCCACCCCCCCCAAAAAAAAAAAAAAAAAAAAGAGGAAAGATCTATGATAATGGGATGTGATGGGTTTTGTAAATAAATGGACCGCCCATGATGGGCTAACCCAGCCCATTAACCTTGAAAGAGTCCATGAAAAAAAAATAACCGCAAATGGTAGTTATTTTGTAGGAATAAAAATGAGAAGATGAAAAACTTATGTGCGTTCCGTAAATGGATTTGGTTCACTATCAAAAACTCTCACTCACTTGAAAACAAAAAAAAAAAAAGCAACTTTACTCGATAATCGAAGGATCGCTCTTTCTCTCTCGAGGCTGCAATAAGTGCATTTAATATGTGGTAAAGAGATCTGTTCGTTTACGTAATATGCTTTATTCGATCGGTGATTCAAGTATAAAATGGGCACGTTTTTCGCGTTTTACATTATGTTTAGGAATCTGTTTCCTACAGTATGAAAATTGTTTGGCCCTCAAGCATGTCCTCCCTCGTCTCATTTACAAGATGCCGATAAGATTTGCATCATTTTGTAGTTCACTTCACCCAATCAAAATCTCAAAATCCTAATACCAAACCTCTTTTGTGTTTTGGCGTTGGTGTTGCTATGGAGATCTCGGAAAGATACATCTAGCATACATAGACGTCAAGATCTCGACGACTATGGGACAAAGCTCAATGTGTAGCGTCTAGCTCCGGGTCAAAGGCACCGAGCTCAACACAAGCTCCACACAGGCTCAAGAGCACGTTGATCACATGCACAGGCTCAAGTGCCAGTGGCGTGATCAGGAGTAGTCATATCAAGAATCAAATCGGATCGAGTTTGGATCGGATCGAAAATGATCTGATCCAAATTAACCTATTTAGTATGTTTTGACCTATTTACATGCAATATAAATCTAGTAACTCATGCTTGATCTGACTCATATTGATAAACACTTCTATATTTAACTAAATCTAGAAAACCTCATATCCAAATTAAGAAGATAGTACAAAGTGAACAAGTACGATATCGAATGAGGACAAGAGAAAGCGAGAGAGAGAGAGAGCAATAGAGGTGATTGGGTCTAAATAAGTTGTGAACCCATTTAACAATCATATTATTTTGGGCTTCACTAGTTTAAATATATTTATGACCCATTTAATAAATATAAAAAACTCATATAACAATAAGGCCCATCAAATATGGATTAAGAAATGTGACCTATTTTGATAAGTCTAATGAGAAGCAATGGTCAACGAAGGCGCGACGGTCGTAGCAACTGGGGTCCAAAGTAGTGGGCAAGGGAAAAAGAGCGAGAATGGAGGAAAAGGAAAGTCATGATTTAAGTGAATTTTCTTTCATAAAAGATGCGATTAATGAGCAGGATATTCCTTTTATTGGCGGGACCACTAAAATAGGAGAGACATCAAGATAAGTTAGTTGGTCGGAATCATTCTATTATCGCGCACATGAAAGTGTCAATCACACAATTTTACAAAACAATAGCCTCATTAACAAGTTCCGCATCGCAGGCGATGTGATATATTTCAACAACCTTTATCAAGTTTCCATTAGAAATGAGCAAATGTTATTAGAAACGACATGTCGAATATGGGACGTGAGCAGGAAATTAATCGGGACAGAACTGGCTCTAATATCATGTTAAAAATTTTGATCCCAATATTTAAATAGAGTGAGATCGCATATATATAAAAAAATATATAAAAATTTTATAATCAAACGATGTGGTATATTGCGACAAGACCCGCCCTGGCAATGTCTATGAAACGGATGCATGATATCAATTTTTATTTGGACATCCAGCAAGCAATTACCACGACACGACCATGTGCACGAACCTACAAAAGTCATTATAGGTTAGGGCCAAAACAAACGATAAAGGATTATTTACGGCAATTTGGGGGGCCGTAGGGTAGGGAATAGACATAGGGTCGACAAAGGTAGGCATAGAGTACGATTGAAGATTTCTTTATTCACAAGAAGAGATATGATGCACGACCAGGCATCTGAGGAGAACTGCTCTTTCGCCCTCTCCTCCATGCAGCCTGGTCACCCCGCAAGCATTTAAATAGTGCCACGCGGACATGATACATACCGATTATTTCGATATATCACGTCGGCATATCACTTGATATAATCATTTCGTGATAATATATTTACTCGTTCACGATGCAACCGAGCTAGCTCGCGAAAAAGCTACTCGAGATCTGGTAAATGACTATTTCATCTCATCTCGATCCTTCCTCTTATCTTTTCTTTTCCTTCATTTTTTATGATTCGGATGCAAGGGTATCGAGTTCTAGCTATTCAAAAACTCATGAAACACCATCCAAACTTAAGGTGAACCGATTAAGTCCAATCCTTTAGCTTTGCATGTAATTGGCAGATTTGAACGGACAGCCTCTAATTCTCGAGTTAAAAATTCTCCAACACCCCAATTAACTGTACGAAATTGTCACGGGACTACTTAATCATGTTTAACTAGTCCCAGAAAGACGCAAGTGGGGGTTCTTTTTGGGAACTAAGGAACGTTGCTTGGCTTTGAGACCTTCTCCAACTTTTTTTTTTTTTGAAACTCTTATCAAAATTGGGATTGAAAATTAAATGAGAAAACATATGATTATTCTTGTCATTCTTTCCAATTGTCGAAGAACTTCACACTAATCAATCTCACAACTAAACGGACGATCAAATATAGAATTGAATTATTAACAAATATCATCACTTGATGATGAGGAAGATAGCGAATAATTAAGTTATTCACTTGATGCCTTTTTCAGGGAACGTAAAATCCATGAGAACAAAGTAAAGAAATTAAGTCCCTATTTATTTTGCAGAAAATAAATAAGTTGAATAAAAATGATCGCTTTTTTTATTTAAAATAATTAGGCAATGAAAAATACTTTCATTATTGACAACAATTTACGCCTAAACATTTTCGTGAACGGTGAAAAATATTTTCGTCGACTCATTTCTACAAGTGATACAAGCGATCATTTTTTACTCTAATCATTTATTTTCTATGAAACAATCGTATCATTAATCAGTAATTAAATTAGATTCTCAATGATTGAGTGAGGATGCCTTGGAAACATAAAAGTCGCAACCAACTCCAGTTAAGTTTCGACGTGAGAACGCTCGTTCTTTTGCTTTTTTCACATTTGTATATAGTGTTAAATCGGGTTTCTTTGTTCTTCCTACAATCTGTGGCCTCCCTTCATGTGTATCGACTTTTTAAGTTGGACTTTCGAACCTAGTAGGGTTTGGAGTTGCATGCCGCGTAGGCAATTCCTCATCCAATTGCTTTCTTCTGAATTGACAAATTTAGGGTTTCGGTTCATATTATTCTAGGAAAATTGCCCCTTCCTCTTTATGTGGTTTGTATGTATATTGCCGACAGAGGGGGGGGGGTGGGGTCGCAATATCAGCGTCAACTTTAATTGTTTGCTTTTGTTCTTGACAATTTGGCAGACCCCTCCTTTCTGCTTAGCCTCAGAAGTACCTGTATCTCAGAATTCACCGAACTTTCCCTCAAATCAGTCTCCCCGGACATACTTTACGTGCGTCGCTTCCTTTTTTTTTTTCAAGAATCGACTCGTTGCCAACGCGATACTCCATCGGGGACAAAGGATGTCCCGAAAGGAAAAATGTGCGGAACTTGACTCGATGCATGTGTTACGAACACGATACTTCATCGTGGACAAAGGATGTCCGAATGGAACGACGGGAAACTCGGTCTGATGCGTGTGTTGCTAGCTCGATACTTCGTTGTGGACAAAGGATATCCGGAAGGAACAACGCGAAGCTCGGCTTGATGCATCATGTGTTTGCTAACACAATACTTTGTCGGGTACAAAGAATATCCCAGAAGTTAAACGCGAAACCCCGCTGCTGCTGACTACAATGAAGATTTGGCATGAGATGAGAGGTTTGGACAGAGACCTTCCCCCCCCGTCGTGTCGGCACTAGAGGATCGGCCGAGATGAACAAGTACAATGACAAGAAATGAGATTTAAAGTTTTGTTGATACCCTTTTGATATGCTCAGAGGTCCTTGATGCCTGCTTTTTCAATAGGCACTTCCGAATTAAATTAATTCTTTTTTTCCTTTTTTGATAGAAAAATGACATAAATAGTCTTTGAATTTTGGCTCAACGTGTAATTTGATTCATGAATTTTTAATTTATTTAATACGGTTCATAAATTATAATAAATGTGCAATGTGATTTATGGGCTTTATATACATGTTCAACTGTATATAAAGCCCATAAATCACATTGAACAAATTAAAAATTTAGCGATTACATTACACATTAAATAACAGTTTATAAATTACGTTAAACAATTAAAAAGCTCGAAACTATATTATACATGTGGTCAAATTTTGGATACCGTCCATTCCATTTCCCCTTTTTGATTGAAGAATCGGTGGTCTCAGGATCTTGCAGATGGCGGAGTGACAGGCGACACCAGTGGTGCGAGAGCGAGAAATCCGACGTCCATCGAGCGTTGTCGTGTTGGTGGCTCGGAGTCCGTGGAGAGGAAAGAGCGCGTGGGGTCATGGGCCCGAGAAGATCTCGTGTTCACGGGCACGACAGTCAGGTACACGCCAAAGAAAACCTCATCCGCGTTTTCTCCATTTTTTCTAAAGTTCAAACCTTTCGTCTGTTCTAATTATACCTTTTTAAGAATTCTAGACCCCCCAAAAGGAAAATAATAATTATCACACACTTTGTAGAATCCTGTACTCCAATGTTCGATTCCAGCTTCACTCCACTCGTAAATATGACGTCAGCACATTGGATTTCGGGCCATATTTTTTGGCTTTTGGACCGGAAAATGACGTCGAAAAATAAAAAAAAGGCTGGTTGCAGTGATTCATTGGATACTCACTGAATAATGACCGGGAAAGAAGGGAAGCGGGAAGAAAACGACGCACGCACTTGATTTAGCCAGACATGTTTCTCCAGGTCGCATCCCAAGTTCTTGACATTTAACCAAAATCTCCGTATGAACACGCGAGCGACGGAGGGGGATCGGACGTAAGAGTCTAACCGGAGCGGGGCGACGCGGATTCTCCATGTCGTGTGGTGCTTCTCTCAACAGTTCAACGGATCTCGACCATTGATAATTGAAAAATGTGATCTTCATTAGTGTTCAAGGATTCGTCCGAGGCATCGATAAGAGCACCTTATCAGGTTTGGAGGATCTACATTCCGGATTGGGATTACGTACGAAATTCGATGACGCCGTGCATGTGAGGAGATTCGACCCATATGAGGGTTCGAGGCATTTTGTATTCGAGCGATGCTGGTAACAGAAATGGAAATGAAACATGAAAAAGAACATGCACTCAATCGGGACTACTGAATGAAATGGGAAACAAAATCCAGCTTAAACCCTGGCTCCACCCCACTAGGCTGACAGTAATGGCCCAACGCATAGCTGTAAAGTCAATGAACCAAGACAAACCACACTAAATTACTAGATTTTCAAGAGCAGGACGATGATTGCTATCCCTCTCTCTCTCTCTCTCTCTCTATAAAAACATAGTGATATTTGCGTGAACTGCATTGCACTTCACTCGAAGTGTATCAGTTCAACTGCTGCTCCTGCTCCCTCTCTCTCTGGGCAGCCATGGCCATGGGGAAGCACCTCCTGCTCCTCCTAGCCTACTTGGTCGTCGCTGATACCTTCCTCGCCGCCCTCGCCTGCCCCTACTGCCCCTACCCGGCGCCAAAACCGCCCACCTCTCCGGTGGTGAAGCCGCCCCACCACCCCAAACCGCCCTTCATCCCCAAACCTCCTTACTTCCCCAAGCCTCCCATCGTCCACCCTCCCATACTTCCCAAGCCGCCCCACTTCCCCAAGCCTCCCATCGTCCACCCTCCCATACTTCCCAAGCCGCCGCACTTCCCCAAGCCCCCCATCGTCCACCCTCCCATATTTCCCAAGCCCCCGCACTTCCCCAAGCCTCCCATATTTCCCAAGCCTCCCGTCGTCCACCCTCCCTACGGACCCAAACCTCCGGCCCTTTGCCCTCCTCCCATGCCTAAGCCTAAGCCTCCCCCGAAGCCGAAGCCCCCCGTCGTGTACCCGCCGCCCATCCCGAAGCCACCCGTCTTGCCACCATCCCCGCCTTACGTGCCCAAGCCTCCGGTGGTGATACCGCCCCCTATTCCGAAACCTCCTATCGTGTACCCGCCGCCCATCCCGAAGCCACCCGTCGTGCCACCATCCCCTCCTTACGTGCCCAAGCCTCCAGTGGTGACACCGCCCCCTATTCCTAAACCTCCCATCGTATACCCGCCGCCCATCCCGAAGCCGCCCGTGGTGCCGCCGTCCCCGCCTTACGTGCCCAAACCACCGGTCGTCCTGCCCCCGCCGCCGTCCCCGCCCGTCGAGAAGCCGTGCCCTCCGCCGCCGCCGCCGCCCGTGCCTTGCCCGCCCCCGCCGCCGGCGCCGCAGACGTGCCCGATCGATACGTTGAAGCTCGGGGCGTGCGTGGACGTGCTGGGCGGGCTGGTGCACATCGGTATCGGGAGCAGCGCCAAGGACACGTGCTGCCCCGTGCTGCAGGGGTTGCTCGACCTCGACGCGGCGGTGTGCCTCTGCACCACCATCAAGGCCAAGCTCCTCAACATCAGCATCGTCATCCCCATCGCCCTCCAAGTGCTCGTCGACTGCGGCAAAACGCCTCCTGCTGGATTCCAATGCTCCGCCTAACCAAAAAGGCGAACGCTTCCAAGCGTATACACGTACCCCTCGAACGAAGCAGCGACTGCTTCGGAGGACAATAACCCCCAAGAGAGCTTCGCAAGAAAAAGCAGCGTAGCTCGTGTTTGTGTCGAATGTTTTATTTTTTCCTCTTTTGTTTTTGGGTTTATGTCCATCGTATATCGAATCGATATACGGTGGGAGAAACTGTGGACTACATCTCGTATTCGTAGAGCTGTACCGTACTTGCTTTTCCCTGTCAAAGATTCTCGCTCACACATGTACCGACACCAACTTCATCAAATCTCTTCCTTTGATAATTCTGCATGTATAAAGTTGATCCCGTGATCCATCACGTGGACGTTGCATGAGCTAATCACGTTAGACTCGCCGCTCAAAAAGGAAAATTAATTATAATACGGGGGTATTTGAATGAATGACTCGATCAATCGTTTTAAAAGTGCACGAAACCGTTCCGTCTACATGCGTGGTCGAATAGTAATCTAAGGATTCACCGACAGAGCGATTAATAAAGTTGATCCGGTGATCCATCATGGATGTTGCATAAGGTGATCACTTTAGACTCGTGGCTAAAAAAGGAAAATTATTTATAATACGGGCGTATTCGAATGTATGGCTCGATTAATCCTTTTCAAAGTGCACGAAGCCGTTCCGTCTACACGTATCGTCGAATAGTAATCTAAGGAATCACTGACAGAGCGATTAATATTGTCTCTAAAGTCATTATGAATGTGAGACAAGATGTCGTATAACACAGGATTTCACGCGTTTTGCTCCGGTCGAAAATCAGCTTTGCTAAAACCTCGCAATTAAGTCCTTCGTAGAAACATATTGGAAAATCTAAAAGAAACCCTTTTATCCTTAGCAATGTTGTAATTTTTGTGTTATGAGGTACTCGAATAGGTTTCCCTTCATAAAGGGAAAGGCCGGAGGAAAAATATTATTTTCTCCATCGGAAAATGTCCCTAGTCTAAGATGTCCCTCGAGGAGTAGTGACAGCTAAAGTTTAAGTAGTAGTTAAAGACTGGCCCCACAAAGCCAAAGGACGATAAGCATGTTAAATTTGCTAAATACATGATGGAGTCGGGCTATTCTCATGGTTAGTATGCCAAGAACCTAATTATTCATTAAATTCGTAAAGGTAGATCAAGTTAATTAATTGGTGAGTCATGTGAAAGGGAGGGGGGGTGGGGGGACATTCAAGATTCAAGCCTCGAGAGAGAACACCGATTCGAAATTCGATGTGTGTAAATAAAATAGATACCATATAGGCTTGTTCTATATATAATGTGATGAATAGTATCAATTTCGATCCCATAAAAACGTGAAAAAACTTATAGTTCCTGTTCAATCAAGGTCCTTTGATGCGTGAGTGGCGTGGCCTGACAAAATTGAATCTACGGAATTGTTTTATTTATATTCTCCAAAGACGATGATGGCATGTCATAACTTTAGACATAATCTTATCACAATAAAAAAAAAAGAAAAAAAAACGAGTTCATGAAAATCTAGGAGAGTTGCTTCCAAAAGTAGGGAATAAAACCTTTTCGGGGTACCTACTACCTAAAGCCAAAGCGGTCCCAAACTCTTAATTGGCGTTGCCTAAAACGTGGGTCTTGCATGCATCTACCACTTTCACATCAGAAGGAGCACCACACAAAAGGACACAAAGCAATAAGACCTGGAACACCCACCATGTCCTGCAACCCAAAAGATACTCTTGGCAATGTGACCCGTGACTGCATAATATTACCGTTCCCATGAAGATTTTTCATTATAAAAACTTTAAATTCGACATCTTCTTGGAGTGGAAATTTAGGCGGTCCACATGAAACTTTGTGATCTTTTGTACTGTTTAGTCAACTAGCCTATGTGCATGTGGTCCCTAGTTTAGCTCTACCTGAATTTTGCATCTGATGTAAATCCTCAGTCACCACATGAACCTAGAGGATAAGTTTTCGCAACCTTAAAATGCGTTTGTTTAAGCGAAAGAATTTTTCACAAATTAGTAATTTGGACATTCACATGCTTAGTTTGTTGAAAATGATTAGTCAACCAAAAATAATTTACGATCAAAGAAAATATGCATGCTGAAAATTAGAAAAATGTATAATCTAACTTAAAATGTTAAAATATTTTCCTAGAATATGATTTTCGGGAATATATTTTCCATTCTCATATAGTTTTCTCCGAAACAAACACGCCATAAGTACTTCTATTATTTCAGTCGAATGATCGATTATGTCTCCAAATTGCCATTCTATGAGGTACCTCAGCATGAAATCTTTCAATATAATACCTACTGACTTTCTTGCCATAACGTTGAAATATTTGTGGATTATTGGAGAATTCCGAGAATATTGTTATTAAATATCAAGTCTATCATATGATATCTCGTTATTTTCTTGTTAGACAAAGATAACTAGTTTTTTTGTTACATTACATCGCTTTATTTCTGGGAAAATTACCAAAAAGGTGCAAACCGTACTGTATGGATGCCAATTTAATCCTAAACCTTTTGAGTTGACCAATTTAGTCATAATCTTTTGTCAATTTACTAATGTAGTTCACTGAAAATCGTTGACGTGGACATCGAGTATCCTACATTACACAGCTAGCTCTGATGTGGATAATTTTTGCAAATTTTAAAATTGTCTAAATTATATGCATTTTATTTTGGCAACCCTCATCGGCCACAATTTAAAAAAGAAAAGAAAGTAATAAATAATAATAATTCTAAAAAAAATTGTCCACGTCAACGCGTGTACATAGGACGATCGAGATCCACGTCAATGATTTCCAGCCAAAATTGGCCGGAAGGACTACATAAGCAAATTTCCATAATGTTTAGGACTAAATTGGCCAAAATGAAAAATTTGGGACTAAATTGACTCTGTACAAAGGTATGGATTTTTTGTACTGCATTACAAAGAAAAGCTATCGAGTAAAGATGCAACTCTTAAGTATTTTCTCTCTCCCTCTCTCTTGAAGGACCTCTCTCTTGAAGATCCTACAATATTAAGTAACTATTTTTCTTGATAATAACACGAGACAAATTTTTCAAGGTGCGATATGACATCAAACGACAAAATGCATAAGATACTTGGACATAAGAAACAAAAGTGAAATTCAAAAGTTGAAAGCAAAACCTACCCGGACATACAAATGCACTCAAAGAGTTTTTCTAACTTTTTGAGTAGTAACAATAGATATGGGGGAGAACCAAAAAGGATGAAAGAGGAGTTGCCTCCATCCTTCCTCCATTAGAGGCTGAACTTCTAGACACGCAAGAAGAAGAGAACTATAGGATGAGGTAGCCAATTGGATTGAAGCCATAAAAAGCTTCCTTGATGACAAGCAGTTATCGATAGTGTTAATTACAGCCCTGGCAAGTTTGGGTTACAGCCCGCAGATCTGGTGCTAATGGCAATCAAGGATAAGGTACAAGTTTCATTGGAAGACTTCGTCGAGAATGTATTATTTAATGACGATGGTAAACACACGAAGTTTCTGAGGCAACGATTCTTTCCAAGCAAGATGCAAGAGCGGGCGAGCTTGTGTGAGCACTCAAACAAGATGGAGAAGATGATCGAAGAATTGGTAGCAGTGAGTCATTTTGACCAATTGTAGCACAACTCGACTCTACTTCGAATGGTTGTGCCATGGTAGTCAAAATCGTTGTGGTCTAGACGAGATTTTTCATTACTCAGAAGATCTTAATGAGAAATATCATGTAGAAGGTAAGTTTGTTAGCTGGTTCAAAATGGGGAATATGAGTCGAAGCAATAACTAGAAAATTTTGAGTGGAACATCTTTCACAATCCGTTGAGAGATACTTCATTAATAGACTAAAGTAAGTAATTCGAGCATCTCTAGGTGGTCCATTTCTAGAGTAGGAATTGAGAGCTGAGCAAAGAGGACCGATTTAAAAATTCCTAGAATTGGGACCCAGACCTTGTTTCCTTTGAAAACCTACCGGCTGATTCCAAGCCAGTTCCCAGATAGAACATAGAGCAGCCCCCCTCCTCCTCCTCCTCCTCCTCCTCCTCCTCCTCCTCCTCTTCTTCCTTTATCAACTTCTTGTTTTTTGGCAAAACTGGAGAGACTAAAAGAAAGGCTTGAAGACTAAAATGACTGAGTGAGTTGTGGGTCTTTTAATTCTTTGAATTCCTCAATTGTTAATAAAGCAAATGTTTACCTTAAGAAATAGTCTGCAAAGCCGATGCTTCACTGGAATCAACTTGGTTGGTTTGATTCCCGAGTGGGAAACGGGGGATTGAACCATCAACTCGGGAATCGAGCCTGGTCGGTTCCCGAGTTTTCTACGAGTGAACACATTTGGCTCTTTTCTAGGACCTGGCCTTGAATCGAACCGGACCGGATTATTCTCCCAATAGAAGGTGACGGAGGCCACACGTGCTGAAAGCAATTTACATAGCAAAGGTCCATGTAAACTCCCGATTTCAATGACCAAACAGGACAAAAACTAAGGAAACAAAATGAGATCTTCTGAGGCCCAAGATCATTCCACTCTATGCATGATCTGTGAAGTTGGTGAGTTCCGATGGGCTCTTTTTGGGCTGATGAGGCATTAATAGGTTTAGTTGCAACTCACGGTACATAGATACGATCCCAAAAGGCCCATTTTGTTAATGGGATATCGATTGTCGACCAATAATAGGACGTTTGCCGAGAAAATTGTTGAAGCCCATATTAAATCAGGCCCCCGTGATCCGTGTCACTTGTCACTAACTACAGCAGGATGATGATGGCTCTTTGAGCTTCGACTCTGATTTCGAATTCGATTTTGATGAAATCCAAATTGCCCGTGTACATACGAGTTCTGCAAAATTAGGGTGACGGGATGGCAAGCATGATGTACAGGACGCTCCCATCACATGACGTGCTAGTGTAGCGCCACTCATCCAGTCAATTGTTGTCGCTCCATAACATATGTTTGAAAATCGCAGCCGACGAGATCGATTCAGTGGATAAGACTATAAGATTTAGTGTGTAATTTTTACCCAACATCATTAGATTCCCTTCCTCTGCACATTGAATAAAATCGAATTTGCAATCACTAGCCAAGTGTTGCTTAGACTCTTTATATTTTACGAGTTTTATTGGTAATTTCATTTAAATTAGATTTTGTCTCTCCTTTGGTGGCGGCAACGTCACGAAGTCTCTCCGTCTCGACTTTTGGTACTCGCTTTGGCATTGCATGTGCTTGCATGGGTTGAAATCGATTTTTTAATTTGACCATCCACTTTAAGAATTTTTTACAAAAAGGTCCTCGAATTATTTAATTAGTTGGATGGTGCGAGTCCATCTGGAGTCTTGCCAGTGTGATCCATGTTGAACGTGCATATTATTGAAGCTTTTTGTCTTGGCATTATTTGGAAACGATAAAAAAAAAACAAACATATCTTAATTCTTGAAATGAGCTTCTCTGTTTTCTCGTTGTGAAGAAAGTCGAGCCAATACTACCAAAGATCCCAAATTAGTTTGCTTGTGTTACATTTACCCCGAACTAATTTTCGCGTCACAATTAATCTCAAACTGATACTCCCATGACAAATCTATCATCGGCTAGATTGTTGAGGTGGAACCACACGCTGCAATACAACTCGAATGATGAGTTTGCGACGTGCATCCGACATGGAAAATCAACCTACTTGGGTCTCTTAAACGACGTCGATTCGGAAAGCCAGATATGAAGTAAACAAAGTGAGATTTTGGAAATCTACTAATTTTCCCCTAAACACCCCCCCCCCTCCCCCCCCGTTTTGAAAGTCTACCAAAATTTCTCAAGATTGCGATAGATTTGTTACGGGAGTATTGATTTTAAAAAAAATTTATATGAAAATTAGTTTTGAGTAAATATAACACGAATGTATCAGCTTGGGGTTTTTCTGAAACGATGGAACTAGGAATTCAAATTTATTCAAATTATGATGAAAACTCGTTTTTCATTTTTGAAACGTAGGACATGTTTTTTTTTTTATTTGTTTTTTTGGAAGATGATAACATTGTATGAGCTGCATTGAATTGCACGACAAATTCGAGGTACTTACAGCTGAAATCGATATGACAACACCAAGTCTCAATTATTGTGAGATGAGTGGAATGAAACGAATGCAAACAATCAATGGCAATTCATCCACAAGCTTTAATTCGATCGTCGATTCCGGATGATGATAAACTCAATTCAATTCCAATTAATTGAAGCCCAACCATATTACACACGTTTTCAATTTCTAGGGAAAAAAACACAACGATCTCATTTATTTCGTTCATCATAATTGGTTCCGCAATAATACTTTGATCTCATCCCTTATTAATTACGTTGTTAAAAAAATCAAGGATTTCGGAAAATTTGTCAAAAAAGGTCATACACCTACTCTAGGACGGCCAAATTCAATTCCAAAGTTTTCATTTTTTCTAATTTAACTATAAATCTTTTAACGATTTGCCAACGTAGTCTTTGTCCCAGCAAATTTTGGATTAGGATTTCTCGAGAGCTCCTCATTTTCTTTTTTAGGTTAATATCACGAAAAATCTCAAATCGTTATACTTGTGATGAATCTACCAAAACCTAATTTTTTTATCATAAAAAATCCTAAATTAGTACATCCATGACAAATTTATCATTCGCTAATTTCCGTTAAATTTTACCGTCAAATTACTAAATTGGATAACACATGGCAGTTGACAGGTATACCAGTTTTGGGTTTTACCCTTTGTTTGTCACAGGTATACCGGTTTGTGATTTTTCGTGGTATTAATCCAATTTAACGGAAATTAACATAAGAAAAATTTTTCTTATGTTTTTTTTTGAAAAAAAACATAAGAAAAATTTCCCTTACCAAAAAAAAAACATAAGAAAAATTTATTACAAGTGTATCGGTTTGAATTTTTTTATATAAATTTATCATAAATGTATTAGTTTTGGATTTTTAGTGATATTAATATTTTCTTTTTTTCTCCATTTTTATTCGGATAATATAAGCGGGCCCCACAAACCGGACGTATTAAATTAACCCTCCAAAAATGGGCGTGTCTAATTTTTTTTTTAACTATTCAATTATTTATTCCATACCACCATGTGCAAAAAAAAAAAAACAAAGAAATTCAAAATCTGAGCGGGCAGGATCCGAATTTTCACGTTGATTTGACAATCGAAACTTTTCTTTTAGTCATCTAGTCTTGCACGAAAGATTCGGAAAAGATTCCACATTTATTTGCAAACATATAAAAGTCCAACTGCTGCACATTTGCAGAAGACTGCTGCAGAAAACGAAGAAGAAGAAGAAAACTAATTAAGACCGACTGATCTGATTATCATAAGATTAAGGCCCTAATCAGGTCTGGTTTTTTTTTCTTCTTTTCTTTTCTGGTCGTGTAATCGGGTCTGGTTTGGCCGTATCCTTTCTAAGATTGCAGCACAGATATGCATCACTCACTCACTCTCTCTCTCTAGATTAGTCTCGTGATCGCCATTGCTGGCCACCGAAGGATGGCATAATTCTACAGAGCAATAACTAGGAGGGGCCTGTCTGCACATAAAAGCAATGGATGTTGTTAATTTATAAGTTTTCAGTGATCGAAACAGCGACGTGATATGCTAATGGAGGTCCACGTGTGTCGTAGGGTGGTTGCGTATATAACACAAAGATCTAATTTTTTGATTAGTTGGGCGAACAACTTGTATATATACCTTTGGGGGAAATTTAATAAGGTGTACATATAGTTGATGGCGGGAAGTATTCATGTGATTTTATATCGGCAGACAATTTTCTTTTTATTTGTGTGCGCAAATAGATTTCGAACGAAGCATCCGCCGATCGTTCGGGTGAAAACATTTTCGAGAAAAACTTACGTTCGAATATCCCGTGTCATATGTGGCTCGACGTCTCGATTAGCATTGCTTGGGGACCTCCTTTCTTTCGTTTCTTTTTTCTTTTTTATAAATTTTTTTTTGCTCCTCTCGCATGCGAAATAGACAAAAAAAAAAAAAGGCACTTCTTGTACATTAACAATATTTGAATAAATGCACCGAAAGCCCTAAAATTTATCAAGAAAATAAACCTGAGTTCCAGAAATTTAAAAAAACGCAATCAAATCCTCAAACTCTGTCACGGGAGTTTAATCGAGTCTCGAAACTTTTAAGAACTGCAATCAACAGAAGAACTTAATTGGACTAATTTGACAGTTTTAAGAATCGAATTAAAAGCCCCGTTCAACGACCGTTCGCTGAAATCCGGACGATCATTTCGGTATCTGGTTTTCTTTTTCTGGAGCGCTAGAATCGGAACCCCTAAAATCTATGAATTCGGGTGTCGATAATTCGTACGCAAAAAAAGTTGACTTTTCGGAAGGTCAGACGAGTCCCGGCCCCGTCCATTTCTATCTATACGTACGGCAGCTCATCATGACCGGGGAGTCTCGAATTCGAACTGAGATATTGCCTCGTCGTCCATCCCCACCCTCCTCTACGTGGCGTTTCCTCATTGGACCAGTGGGAATCCCCCCCTTCCCTCTCTCTCTCTCTCTCTCGATCTCGAGTCACAAGAAGGCGAGGCGAGCCTCGCCAAAACTTAAAAAAGCCAAAGGCCCCCACGTGGCAAAGAAAAATAATCCGAATTAAATAAAAAATTTCGCCCGTCCTATATTCTCCAATCCGATCTTTAGTAGTTCATATAAATTAAAAATCAAAACTAAAAATTGAAATTATTTTCCGAAACGATGCACACCCTCGGCTACAAATTGAATAATACCGCCACCGTTCTCCGCCAACCGACCGTTTTTCTCCCCCCACCCTCTGTCCTTACCCATTTTCAATTTTTTACCCACGATTCATAAAAACAAAAAATAAATAATTCGTTTTTTGGTCGAAAACAAAACAAAAATAAAACAAAATACAAAATAAAAAACAAAAACCGATCTGAAATAGCCCCCAGCCGTAATCCATGTCAAACTGACAAACCTCTTGCATCGTCTTCGTCGTCACCTTCCTTCACTCCCCTCCCCCCGCATTGCCGATGGCCGCCGGAACGCCGCCCTCCGCCGCCCCCCTCCTCCTCCTCCTCCTCGCCGCCCTCCTCCTCGCCCGCCCCCCCCTGTCCCTCCAGCAGGCGATCAGCGCCGCCGACCTCGCCGCCCTCCTCGCCGTCAAGGATAGCCTCACCGACCTCCCCGGCGCCTCCTTCTTCTCCACCTGGGACTTCGCCGCCCCCGACCCCTGCTCCTCCTTCGCCGGCCTCACCTGCTCCCCCTCCGGCCGCGTCGCCGTCCTCTCCCTCGGCGCCGGCGGCCTCTCCGGCTCCCCGGGGCTCGCCGGCTCCCTCTCCCCGTCCCTCGCCCGCCTCACCGGGCTCACCCAGCTGATCCTCTCCCCGGGCATCGTCACCGGCCCGATCCCGCCGGAGCTCGGCCGCCTCCCGGAGCTCCGCGTCCTCTCCCTCACCAACAACCGCCTCACCGGCCCGATCCCGGCATCCCTCGCCGCGCTCCGGGGCCTCCACACCCTCGACCTGAGCTACAACCAGCTCGCCGGGCCGATCCCGCCGCGCCTCCCGGCGCTGCCGGGGCTCAAGGTCCTGATCCTGGCGTCGAACCGGCTCTTCGGCCGGATGCCGCCCGTCTCGGCGGCGCTCCTCCACCTGGACCTGAGGAAGAACCTCCTCTTCGGCCAGGTGCCGCCGCTGCCGCCGACGCTCCGGTACCTGTCGCTCAGCGGCAACGCCATGTGGGGCCCGCTCAACGGCCTCGCATCGCTCTCGGAGTTAGTGTACCTCGACCTCAGCATGAACCGTTTCGGTGGGCCCATCCCGCCCTCCCTCTTCTCCACCCCGTCCCTCCAATCAATGCTCCTGCAACGGAACAATCTCTCCGGTGGGGTCCCCGCCGCCGGAGCCGCCCCCGACCCGCCATCCTACTACGGCCCCGGATCCGTCGTGGACCTGAGCCACAACGCCCTGGCGGGGGAGCTGTCGACGGCGCTCGTCGGGGTGGAGACCCTGTACCTGAACAACAACCGCCTGACGGGGAGCGTCCCGAAGGAGTACGTCAAGAGCGTGCTCCAGGGCCGCACCCGCACGCTGTACCTGCAGCACAACTACATCTCCGGGTTCCCGTGGGACCGCGGCATGGCGGTGCCGGACGCCGCGGAAGTCTGCCTGTCGTACAACTGCATGGCGCCGCCCGTGGGCCTCGAGGGCTGCCCGGCCAGCGCCGGGACGCAGCCGTCGCGGCCCGCCTCGCAGTGCTCGGCGTTCCGCGGCGGGGAAAACCCTCGAGATTGATTGATGGCATGGTCGGCGGGGACGCGAGACATAATTTCAAGATGTAATACGAGGTTTCCAATACAATTTTAACTTGTAGATTTTGGGGGGAATACTTTAGTTAACTCAAATTCTATTTTTTTTTGGCCATTTCCTTCCTTTTTTTTTATTTTTGCTTTAATTTTGCTCAAAGAGGTTGTAACTTGCTTTGATTTTTCTTTTATGGGGTTTTTTTTCCTTTTCCTGTTAATAAACAAAAAGGGTAGTGACGGGGGTACGATGGATTTGATACAGCATCAGTGCAAAAAGGGGGCGGTGAAGTGACATTTGCATGAGCTATGGTCTTTTCTCGTCCTTTGTCGCTTCTTCCTTCGTTTTGTCTTCCATGCTGTCTTGCTGATCAAATATCGCTGTTGGAAGCCATAGCTGTCGACTGTTTCCTCTCAATGTTGAACAGTGGGGAGTTAACTACTAATCCCAGAGAATGTAAATCCCGAATACGAGAAACACGGGAATGGAATGAAAAGGTCGGCGGAGATGGATCCGCTCGGGTTGGAGGCAAGATGATAACTATTGAATTTCGAGATTGCGATGGTTACGAGATGAATTAGGATATACCGAGTAAGCTACGCTAAAAGCACGAAAACGGGTCTTTGAAAGATGCCGATGGGCATGCGCGGATTGCGTCATCCTTATGTTGATTCTCTTACCTTGGACGAGGCCATGCGAAGAGGAGTAAATGACGCATACGTGAAAACTGTGAACCAGAAAAGAGGAAAGGTGCCTTCCCCATTATTAGGCTTAGTAAATAAGGAAAGGCCCGAATGCATGATTGTCAAAAAAAAAAAAACAAAGCCAAAAATATTTACTTTTTCCCCCCCACAAAAAAAAAGGGGGGGGGGCGCAAGGCAAAAAAAAGGTCACGCATGAACCAATTACGGCGGCCTGCGAGTCATGCGACCAAACAAAGTGTGGCCCGAAGGGTGAAGAGAAAGAGAGAGAGATCGAGTGCTGCTCATTTCGTCCCTACGCGCATGCTCTCTCTCTCTCTCCGTTTCTCTCTCTGTCCTTTCTTTTGTATTCACGAGTGGAGTGACTGAGCATAGTTGTTTGAGTGGTCTTGTAGTTATATGGAAGGACCGTATGTCCCCACCAAGTACTCTAGATGTTTTGTCCTCCTCCTCGGCCCTGTTGATGGCCATCTTCATGAATTCCGTAACGTCTCTTTTTTGGAACGTGACAATCCACGGAAACATCTAAGCCAATTCCGACCCCATCCTCGGCTCGACTTCAATGCCCATCGGAAACAGGACTGCGCTCTTTCCCGAGCTTCGAACTGGTGACTTCACATTACCAGCTACTTCTGAAGTTGATCTTTGGGAGTGTTCTATAAGGAGGAGGAGGATGAGGAGAACGTTTCAGATAATGTATGGTCGACCGTTACACCGGCATTCACCGCCACTAATGAGACATAAAAACCTGTTCGGAGAATGAAAGCTATCAAAGCAAAAGCAACAGGCTTGATTGACAAACTTTTAAGGGAAAAATTATTATTAAAATAATCTATTCGGCAATGCACGACAAGCGGCAATGACTACGGCAACGATGAGCTTGAGCTCTGGAAGCAATCCCCTTGACAACATGCGGCAATGTCAGCATCTGTCGAAAAGGATGCATCCCTCTCTCTATAAGGTTACAGGGTTTCAGAAATCATGATACAACTATTGAGACTACAACAACTCTGTCAGCTCCTCTTGTTTTCATACAAAACCCTGGATCTGAATCCTGCTCGGCTGATTTCCAGGGACGTTCTAGAATCACGAGCTTGGTGTAACGGTGGCTCTCTTGCAGAAAGACAGGCTTGCTTTCTGAGGCCTACCTCCCCCACACCATAATTGCATTGGGAAGACAGGGAAATCTTAAAGCTACCTTCAAACTTTCTCGCTCTCAAAAGTTTGCAAACGCTTCCAGCCATCAGACATAACAGTACATGGATGTGTGTACAAAAGTTTGTCGCCTCATCACTTTAAGAACTTATCTAATTATCATTCCTGTTTTGCCAGTCAGTACCCGGTTGGTTATCCTTTGAGACAGATATAGCAGAACCTGACCTCGAAACCAAACACATTGCATGAGAAGCACCAATTGCAATGGATAACACGTTACAGGGCCCCAGTCCATCATCTTCGCTCAAGAACTTTACTTCAATAGGAGTAGGATGCACCTCCGGCAACCCAGGAACTCCAAGTTGAGAATCTTTACAATTTCCCCACATGTATAATTTCCCTTCATCTGTCGAAGACAAGAGAGAAAGTATTTACTTACTCTTTCTACCATCAATGACTTTAAAAAAAAATGTAGTAAGCTAACTCCTTTAAAACAAATTGAGAGATTCAAGGCCTGAAGCACCAGTTTAAGCATGCCCAAGTGCACAAGAACTACCGCAACTGCTACCCTTGAAAGGACCCCAACAGCACAGAGTGGATATTTCAACAAAAAATACACTTTAAGGAGTTGACTTGAGACACGATCACTACAAAATTAAAAATCTTGCTTACAAATACTCTAAAAGGGATATTTATGATTTGATAAACCAAGGTGCTGCTTCCCATAAAGAGCAACTACTGTAAGTAACATATGCAGTTAACAGATAAATTCGAAGGACTATATGCATTTCTCACTTCTTACCAGTTATAGCTGCTGAAGTTGAACCTCCACAAGCAATAAAGACGACATGCTCATTAGCTAATACCTCGACCACCGTAGGAGCTTTCTCACTCTGGATAGAAGAATGGCCCAACTGACCGTGTCCACCATGACCCCAGGAGAACACCTTTCCATCATCTTATACAATGTAACATAAGCATTCATCAGAATCAGAGAAAAAGAGGCATAGACTAATTTCCATAAAGAAATTTTCCAACTGTTTACCAGTTAAAGCAAGAGAATGATATCCACCACTGGCCATCTGGATGATGCGAACATGTTCAAGGCTTGGGATGGGTTTTGGTTCCCAGCCACCAGCTTTGTTACCCCTTCCAAGTTCATAATTTGAGTTAGCTAAAAAGCACAAAGAACGCTCCATCAGTATGTAGAAGAAGGACAAGGTCAACTATCTCATAACAATGTGCTTAAAAGCATGTGTACATGGTTTGATTTTTTTTTCTTTCTCTCTCCCATTTTTTGAAAGAAGGAAGAAGATAAAACAATCAATGAAAAATTATTTGCAAAAAAGAATCAGAAATTATGATGAGCATGGCAGAAACTCATTTATCCATGTTGAGATAGCATTTCCCCTGTGAATTGAACTTCTTACAAGAAAAACTTGAGAATCCATTGACTTATTGTGATGAAAAATGAGCAGAACATTTTGGGATGCAATTTATCTTGCTGAAACTACTAGAATGGCCACTTATCTTACAAAATTTAGTCCCTTCAATTATTTTAGAAATTTGTCTCTTCTGTTGCAAATCCCCCAAATAAATAACCATGAAGGCCCAGCCAGTATGACAGTGACTCGAACACACCGTTAATGTATATGGTGAGTTCCACTACCACCATACCACCATAGAAACAAAAAAATCCCTCTACCATGAACTGCCGCAATGACAGTCTTAGCTAAATAAGTGTAAGGACTACAATCACTCGACCATGACTTGTCGACTTATAACTGACGGCTCTGGCCTTGCATCATTCTTCTCTGTTAGTCCTTGTTAGCTACCTTAATTTAAAGCTCTCACTTGTTAAATATGTCTATTTTTTCATTCTTATGTCGTGCTTCCCTTTCTCAAATTTTTGCGAGAAATGAAATGAGTTGACCCTTCTCATCAGGTGAGGGACCCTTCAACCCTCAATGATAACTATCCATAAGAGTTCAACAAAATACTGGTGATTTTTGCAATTTCAAAGTGGTTGAGCATCTATCTAGAGATGCACTACCATGTAGTTTCTCACTAGGTTATCTTTCTTACATTCTTAATGCATAATAATAGATTATCTTATTAGGAGAAAGAGCTAGTTACCGAGGGTCCAGAATATTGTTAAATCATACCCTCAAACACTTGCAATCTTAAAGACTAATTAAAACATTGCACACTGACCAATTCTCTAAATAAATACCACTTCACATAATGTGTCCCATAAACTGGTGTAAATAGAAAAGAAAAATGAAAGATCATTTTCTCTGCATGTCCACTTTTCACATCTTTAAAAACATTAATGCAGAATACCAAGAAAGAGGCCCAAGCTCGCACCAAGATTTGCCACGTGCCAATTTGTGGTTGGCCTATCCGGTCTTACTTATTTTTTATATATACAGAGTTTGTAAACAAATAAAAGAAAAAAGAGATATCCCAGATGGCGCTGAGGCCCATATCATATCCTGGAGGAGCTGAGCTTCAGTGCCTCCAGTTTTTACTCCGTTGGAGACAAGCTGAGAAATTTTTTCCCCATGTGCCCCGACTTTTTGTGCGTGATGTGCTTTAAACCACCCAAACGATCATCAGTTGTTCGCAATTTTGACAACCTTGTTTTGATCTCCACTCAAGCATATAGCAAAAACATAACAACAAACTCATTAAACACTTCACTAATTGTAACAGCCAAGGCAACTAATGCAAAACCAAATAACTAAGAATAATACAAACAAACATATAAACTTCCGAACCTCCCCAATTCCAAACTTGACCATCCTTAGTTAGTGCCATGGTGAAAAAACCACCACAAGAAACAGATGACACGGGTACAGGTAGCGCCTTTACTTCGCAAGGAACACTGAGGCCACCTGCCTGATCTGGTCCCCGACCAGGACCAAGGCCTAATCTACCATCTCCTTCTTCTCGACCCCAGGTATACAGCTCGCCTACATTTAGTGAAGAGCAATGACATCAGATGAGTAATAACTTCAGAACCAGACGTATATGAAACGAAACAAGGTAATCTCTAGATTTCCTAGTAATCCAATCCAACAACCTGATTTTGACTGCTAACTTCTGGCTTACGGTCACCTATTCACCTATCTCCCTCCCCTCCCCAGGTGCAGTATTCACTCATAGTGTATTTTGCATTACCATAATTACAACCAGATCAGATCCGGGCAGCAACATGACACAGGGAGCATCACCAGCACTACTGATCAAAGAAATGATTTGGAAGCCAACAAATGCATCATGATTTTAAATGATTTCTTAGTTCGCAAAGTGAATTGACTAATGTGAATTTTTACAATGAGTGACGTCCTCAGGGGTGAAAAGGCACCAACTTTCCAATTAAGCACGCTTTCTCACGATTCAACACCAGCAGCTAAGTCATACAACAATAAAGCAATACATTTTAGACGGCTACAAATTCCAGAACTAACCAGAAATACTCAAAACATTAGAAACTGGTAAGCATCTCCCTGCCTCAAACCTCAAACACACATATACAAATCCAAAGAACGAGAGCACGGAAGTTAAAATCTCTAGTTTGCTTACCTGCTTCCGTGATTGCAGCAGTATGAGTGCCACTAGTCGCAATATGGCAAATCCTCCCATTCCACGACCCCTCCACCAATCTCGGCAAGAGCTCTCTATGATACACAGAATGCCCAAGCGCTCCGAAACCACCATAACCCCTGCACACTTCACATCAGAATGCCGAGGACGCTCAAGTCCATCAGAACCGACATTCCAATCAAATTAACAACAACAGCAACAACAAGAGCGACAAAGATTTCACTCCTGATCACTTCAAGAGAGACGCGACGCACCAAGTGAAAACCCGACCAAGCGAATCCAGCGCGACTGAGTGAAGACCACCGAGAGCAATGCACCGAACACCGTCCAGGTTAGGATTCAAAGCCGGCACGAAGGCCGGGTCCTCGTGACCAAGGCCTAGGCGTCCGCCGTCGCCCTTTCCCCATATCCACAGCTTACCATCCACAACCGCCGAAGAATGAAACAGCCCGCACGATATGCCGACCTCAACGGCGGCATCGGAGGCCGGCGATGAGTCGGTGCGGCCGGAGCCATGAAGTCTGCCGGGGACAGGAGCGAGGGCGAACGAGGGAGGGAGGGGGAGGCCGGCGACGGGAGCTGGATACATCCGGACCTCCTCGATGCCGCCGCCGAGCTGGCCGGAGGCGCCGCGGCCCCATGAGTAGAGCTGGGCGGCCGGGGCGACGTCGCCCTCGGCAGCGGCGTCGAGGCGGCGGCGGCGGTGGGACAGGGGGAGCTTGGCGGCGGCGGCGGCGGCGGAGGAGGAGGAGGAGGAGGAGAAGGGGCGAGCGAGGGAGGCGAGGCGTTGCCTGACGAGCGAAGACATGGACGGGGGTGGTGGGTCTAGAGTCACAGTCGGTGAGTTAATGGAGTTTTTCTGTTGAGGGTTTTTGCGAGGTTTTTAACCAGGAGCCCACTTCTCCACCGTTGGATCAATCTGGGGATGTGATCCAAGCGGTTCATTCAAAGTACTATTTTCTTTTCTTGTTAGTGATAAACAAAAATGATAAGTGAGTCGGATAAAATTTTGCTAATTTCACGTGAGAGATGATAACTTCGACAAAAATGAGGAATTCGACCACCAAAAAAAAAAACGAAAATTGAGTGAATTATTAATATAATCGATGATATTAAAACGATTTTAATATTAGATTTTGAAAAATGGCCCAAATAAGAGTAAGTAATCTAACAATAATTTGTACTTGTCGTTAGTACCGACAAAATGATCGTTGGCAAACCCTATTTGATTCAACAGCTGTGGTAAAAGCAATTGACTGGCCACTTATTTTTTGTGTAACTAAGTACTAATAGCATCAAAATGAACGTAATTATAGGTAAATTAGATTATTCGGAAGCTCCAAAAAAGCAAACGATTAATCATTTGACTTACAAAGAGCCAACCCTTCTTAGAATGGGAAGTTCTTTCATTAGAATGAACTTACGGTCCTCAACTTCAGCTCTAAATTTTCCTAAGTACAAATAGAATCAAATTGAGTACAACTACAAGTAAATTAGATGATTTGGAAGCTCCAAAAATCACGTGATCAAGCATTTGACCCGAATGAGCCAAACTTTATGAGAACAGGAAGTTCTTCCTTCCGAATGAAGTCATGGCCCTCTTAACCCGTGCTCTAAACTTTCCCAAGTACTAATAGAATCAAAATGAGCACAAAGAAAATTAAATGATTTGAAAGTTCCAAAAATCACAACATCAAGTATTTGACCCAAAAGAAGGCAAACTTTTTAAAATGGAAAATTCTTCCATTAGAATGAATTATGGCCCTCAACTTGTGCTCTATAATTTGCCGAGCACTAACAGTATCAAAATGAACAGTAAACTAGATGATTGGACAACTCCAAAAACCACTACTCAAACATTTAACCCAAAAAGAGCCATACTTTCTTAGAAACGGTTAACTCTGATTAAACAGGGAAGTATGGATTTGCAATAAAGCAATCTCTCAAGTTCTATTGCTTTGACAAAAATAAAAAAGTTTCACTGCAATGTCCTTGGCCAAAGGGGGAAGAAGAAAAGCAGTTACTTCAGAGAATTACTCCGTGAAGTGACCAAACGCTTAACTGAAATTTGGAAATGAGAGAACTAGAGATGCCATAAGACCATCCACCATCACCAAGAGACTGTTGAAATATCTCAAGTGCTTTTATTGAGCAATTATCGTTCACTGCCGATACACAAGAGTACACAACAACATGATTTACAAGAGATCCGCCGATATCTCCTACCTCTAGCCATTAAACAAATTCTGGGGTGCACCTACCAACTCAGTCATCAAGCAAAACAAACCTGACATGGAAGACGAAACGGTGAAACTACACACTGCAAAATAACGCGCATCAAGCTTTGCCAAGAATTACTGGAGCCATTCTTTCGGATTAATGCAAGCGTCTAGTAGCTTCCACTCCTCACTTCCTTCCTCTGGTTTCTGCACAGAAACAAGTAGATAATCCAGATTTGAGTTAATGGGCTTCAGAAAGTTTTTTTCTGGATCCAATATTATAAGTGCACAGACCAATTAAAAAACCTTACATGGTCATATTCCCACCGAGCAGTTAAAGGAAGAGAAACAAGGATACTCTCAATTCGCCCTCCCGTCTTCAGTCCAAATGTTGTGCCCCGATCATAAACCTACATTTTTGGAAAGGAAAATATTTATGAGGCTTAGAGGGGAAAAACTGAAAACGTACTAAATTTTATCAGCTTTGCTCCTCTTTTGTGTTCTCCTTTGTTTCATACCAAGTTGAATTCTACATAGCGTCCTCTACGCAGCTGTTGCCATGCCTTGTGTTTCTCTGTGAACGGCGTATCTTTCCTCTTTTCAATGATCGGTATATAAGCGGGGATCACACTATTGGCACATTCTGAAAACGGGCAAAAAAATGTTACTTTCTGTCCGATAGAAACACTAAGAAAAATTCCATGGTGAAATCACGTGAGGAAGCTTCCTTCCCACATTTATGTGCATTACCAGTTGCAAAAGCAAGAAGCATCTCCTGATCGTAGTCATTGAGATCATCAAAAAAGATTCCTCCAAGTCCTCTCCTTTCACCTCGGTGCTGCAAATCAACAAATTTTGATTGAGATGGAGAAAAATTAAGATCACATACTCAACTACTTGTACTGACTTTTGATAATTGATCACCATGATATAGGTACCCTGAGGACAATCATGAAATATGAATATTCCAACAGAGGTAATGGTATCTAGCATAAAAAACCTTTCAACCCAGCCCTGGTCAAAGTGCATGACATGAAAAATGGAACATTTTGTGCAGCATCAAACAGCCAAACCTATTTAATCAACTCCCCGTAATGCAGGAATTCACTGAAGATTCCAGTAAGGGAATGAATCCCCACTAGATCAATTGAGAAGGATAGACTTATATATAATACAGCCGAAGATCAATGCACAATTAGGTGCCAAATGTCAGAGAAGGCACAGATTCAATAATGAGAAGCTTTGAGGAAAGTGTACCTTGATGTAAAAATAATCGTCACACCATTTCTTGAATCGAGGATAGAAGGAAGGATCGAATTTGTCACAAGCATTCTTTTGAACCTACAAAGAAAAATAAACAAAATCCTTTCAGGAACCTTATAATTGAAAAATTAAGCAGGAGTGAGTTTAATATCAAGCAGGAGTATCTACTATTTGCAATTAAAGTTCTACGAACGACTTACTAGCAACCATAAGCACACCTGTTTCATTAACACAACACATCAAGGTGACTACATCTCTTGCACAAGTGAAAACTTTAAGTCAGCACATAAATGGTAAGTATAAGTCACAGTAGGATTGCGATGGGGCAAAAACTTAAAGGCGATTCAGTGAGGGGAAGAAGTATGTAGAAAAAAACTCTGGCTATGCAGAGTGACCGAGCCACCTAAATCTGGTCGAGGGGAGAAGTCAACACAGTGGACAGTTTTTTTGCAGTTAAGAGTTCTAGAAAATGCACTTTTTTTTTCATGCCTATGTCAAACCCAGTTGAAGTATACGAACAAAGCAGTTACAACTAGTCGCTAGACCTGGGCTTTCGTAAGACAAAATCAGCCACTAGATCGCAAGTTATGCATATTATTTGGACTGAACAAATTGGCCAAGTTAAAAGGACAATCTACCGAGTGAAAGTGCTTGACATCCTCCTCAAAGATGTAAGCAGGAGTAAAATCAGTGCCACCACCAAACCACCATTGCCTCGGAGCTCCAGGTACATCTACAAAATTTTACAATCATTAGCCAGTAGTTAATAAATTACAACTGCTAAAGCAAAGAATGCACATGTATAAGACTAGCAAGTAAGAATTAGAATGTGATGAGACATGCAATACACAAAGGAAACACTATGAATAAGGGTGATGAAGCTATCCTTTTCTTCCTTGTGTCACAAATTTTCATGGATATCACTAAAGAACATGTCTCGTGCTTATTAAAGAAAACCAATGATATCCATGTATGTATACCTACAGTTCAGATGATAACTTGTAAAACAGAAGCTTCCCAAATAATGTAATTGGATTACTCAATCCCCATAGTGGATGGTGTCAATCAAATACCTCAGCTAAGCAAAACATGATCAATGATTGAACAGATTAATGCTCACATTTGAAGTCTTCAAACATTGCGCTTGGCAGAAGACAGTTCAACGAGGGAAATAATATTACAACAGAGACAGGCGATGGCGTAGCAGCATCCAAATCGGCAGCATGTAGCAGTCATAACAATAGCTGGAACTACAATCTAAAAGAATATAAAGCAGATATACTCCAGTTGCAGCTCTTTCGTGCATGGCCACATCAAGCCAATAATGCTTCTATTCCAGTCAAATGGTTTGGTCATTTAAAATGCGAACCTTCATATGTCATAGTACCCAGATGTTGCCTTTAGGAGTGGCTCTTGTGGGGGCATAAGACTGGAGAGAGGATCTCATTGTATACCTCATTTGAGGTTATGATACTAGATAGAGCATACATACAGTCCAATCCCCCCAATATGGACATTTCTCTATCTATCCGGACAGTGATCCTAAAAGCATAGCAGTTTCTCAAAGAACACTTCTTCATCCCAAGGGCCTTTTGTAATTTTCCAGCATGAATCTCAATTAAAGAGTTCACAAGAGGCGTAAATGTCAAGTAAGCAGTTCTATGAAGTAAGTCATTGCGGCCACATCATGAAGGTGGAATGTACTTCCTTACCAATTATGCCAACAGGCCAAATCCACCGAAAGCTAAAAACTGCTTTTTCAGTTCTTAAACCGTGAAAAATGGGGTGGAATGTGGAACTGCAGACCATCGAACAGTGAAAATATAGTATAATTATATATGCTGACATCACATGTAAATCCCCTTCTGAAAATGAAATCAAACGGGATGCTGGAACAATAATAGAAAAAGAGGACACTAAAAACCTAAAAAAAGGCCAGTACCTTTAGGAGCATCAGTCTCAAAATATCTATAGTTGAAGTGCAGCGTTGGAGCAAAAGGATTCTTCGGATGTAAGACCTGATAAGGCAAAAGAAAGAAAAAACCACCGAGCAAGTTATGGAGGATACAGACCTGGAAAAACCTCAGTAGTTCTTTCACAACTCGAACAGTTTGATGACTGAACAACCTCATTCGGATAACCTTAAACCACTGAAACCGGGTTTTTCGGCGATACAAAGTCATTCTTGGCAAGTTGTTTCGGAAAGCTACATTTCTGTAGCGAGCTAAAAAAGAAAAGAGGCCTTTCGCCGGTCGCAAAATGCATTTTGTCTGCCGTCGTCCCAAACTCAAACTGGGAGCAATTATATTCCGCTAGGCTCGTCTAACACAGCAGAATGCCTCTATCAGTTTGAACCGCTATAAGGAAATAACTGACTTGAGAGTCTGAGACACCCATACTTGTCCCACATTTCACCACCACAAGTCCCTCTCACCATCAAAAACCGAAGCTTGACATTATCAAAATTGGGGGAAAGAAAGAACCACAGTCATATAACCACAACCGAAGAATCCCCATTTCTCACAATCTTCATCAGAGCAAACTGAACCAATCGCAACCGAATCGCGAAATTCACTCACCGAGCTGATGCCGGCGGCGAAAAAGGGAACGGGACCGGGCTTCTGCTCGGAAGCAGCGCCTTTTGCAGCCCTGTAAGCCTCGGGCGGCATCACCCCGTACACCACCGAGACGTTCACCCCCGCCTTCTCCCAGACGGCGCCGTCCTGCAGCACCCTGCTGATCCCGCCCCCGCCGCCGGGCCTCGACCACACGTCCTCCACGAACTTCCCGCCCCCGTCCGCCGCCTCGATCGCCTCGCACACCCGGTCCTGGGCCTCCCTTATCATCCTCTCGAACCTCGCCCGCACCGAGGACCCCGGCGGCGACGAGGCGGCCGCCCCGTTGTTCCCGCCGTCCGCCTCGCGGAGGAACGTGTCGGGCCGCTCCGTCTCGGGGGTCTCCTTCTCGATGGACACGGCGCGGCGGGCCGGGGGATCGCGGGAGACGATGCCGGGTCGCCCGAAACACCTAATGGGTATCGCGGGTTTCGCTCCGAAACCGAAAGCGAGCGAAGCAGCGGACGCTCCGCCCCTGCCGGACGCGGAAGAAGAAGAAGAAGAAGAAGAGGGGAAGTGGGGGGCGACGGAGGAGAGGGAGAGGGTGGCCAGCGGCGGCATCTTCGGCTTGTTGCTAGCTTCGCTGCGCGTCTTCTCGAGAGCGGAAATGGCGATGCTTTGCTCTGCTGCTTTATAGTGATGGCGGTGGAGGTTTCATGGAGGTCGTGCCAGAGAGAAGCGGAGGGGATAAGGTGAAGCAGGAGCCCACTGGGTTGCGAAATACCGTTGGAGATTTTTGGGGGAGCAGATTGATTGCAAATAAACCAGGCGAGGTGAAGGCTTTTGGAAAGTTTGACCGCTGACTTTCTCTGGGGGGTGGTTGGCTTTTCCGTGCTTTGGATGCTGACCATCAAAGCCCACTGAATTGTGGGATTAAGGTTAAGGCTTTGAATGGATTATTCGGTAGCACTAATAATATTGACAAGGGGGAGAAAAGAAAAAAAGAAAGAGGCAAAAGGGGCACTCAATCGATGTTTAGATAATTCCACATGTTGGTGACTCTTACTTTCTAAGATCCAAGTAAGAAATGCTGGGGGGGGGTATAATTGTCCAAAAAGACTTAAATCTATTATGCGGAGACCAGTTCAATCGCAAAATCTTTTAATGTGCAAATTCGGTCCTAAACCTTTTGACGATTTGACAATTTAGTCATGGACTTTTCGATTGTGCCAATTCAGTCCTAAACATTTTGATAATTTTTCAATTTAATCATAAACCTTTTGCGACTTGCTAATGTAGTCCTTCCGGCTAAATATCCAAATGATAGATTTAGGACTGAATTTACAAATCTTTAAAATGTTTATGACTAGTTTGGCACAATCGAAAAGTTTTTTTGTTGAATTGGTATCCGTATAATAGATTTAAGACTTTTTGGACAATTATACCAAAATCGGCTACTATTAGTATCAAAACACTTAGCCGCGCATTAAAGTCCAATTCATTTCATTACTTACGACATCTAAACGTTGGCCAATTCCAAGTTCTAGATGAAAGTGAGATGGAAGATGTGAAGTAAAAAGATAACAAAACCCTCACCAAAACTCATTGACTTTAGGTCTCGTTCTCAAGGCTTGACCCATGAACCTCACGGATCATGTAAAGTAGTAAAACTTGAAATGACAACAGCTTGACGATAGCTTATTTGACTTGTGTAGTTCAAATCATGTCATCCACGAACTAAAGTCCATTTCATTAAAGCTTAATTTGAGTAGGCCCGAACAAGTATAATTTTCGCGGGCTAGCTTAATAGGAACATTTAGGCTGAATGCCCAGCCCCGCCCAACCATTGATCAGGTCTATTTAGAATTACCCCGAAAGTAACATACGAAAAAACAACCATCCTTACTAATCGAACTCGACTCAACGTAGGCCGAGTCCTTGGCATTAAGCCTGGAATGCAGAGGTTTCATTCATTCGTGTTTCCTTATTGGTCCCTAAATGAAGGACAAGGCGGTGTATGACACTGTAGATTGAGCAATTGATTTAGATATAAACCCAGAGTACTTGCATGTTTTAACAGCGCATTCACACAGAATAGATACAATCAATCTAGCAGGCCAATTTGCAAATTCGACTTTTCAAAAAACGGCATGAACATATCTACGTAAATGCAGTAACAAACACCCTCTGCGACACACATCAAAATTAATTTGACTGTTGTTTCCGTTAAGGCGTATTATTGTCTAATAAGATGCATCACTTGGATATTACAGATCTCGATTCCAACCGGCACAGACGAAAATTTGAGTAATTATAGGCTTCATTCTAATATATATATGACTGTACATCCATGAGTCAATGAAATTGCTATAATTAACAAAGATATACAATTGATGCATCTCATAGAAAGCAATTAATGTTGGAGAAACTATAGTTGTGTTATATCTACGCTGTACATGATGATATTTACAGATGAAAGGTCCACATCCATTGTGGCACAAGCAATCCCTCCCCACTTCTACAGTCCGGATGGTGCATGCCGGGAGAGCTCCTCGCTTCTAGATTTGAGTAGACATAAGGAGAAGTTTGAACAAGGATTCCTTGCTACTGCACCCCCGGTCGATTTTACTGTAGATGCAATCCTAATCATTTGCGTTTTCCAGGTTACTACAGATTCCAAACTAGTATGATCCTTGACCCACATTGATTCAAATCTCCTCCCTTGACTAAACCGCCATGTGCATGAGCTCACAGATATGATGCTATGTTCTAGCATATTTTGTCCTGTTAGTAAGCAGTTGACTTGCACTTGATATTACATCGATGCAGCACAGACCTGCCACCCCATCCTCGTTCTTTTCCAAGTTCTATTACAGACTGCAAAATCTGTAATAGCTCTTTTGCGTTTTTTCCGGGCGCCAGTTCCAAATCAGTCTGATATAGTGGAAGAGTTGGATTGCCACCATGCACCCTCATTCCACTTCGCTTTGCCTGGTGCTGGTTTTGCCTCAAGAAAGCATCTGAACCACTGCCGACAATGTGCAAGATCCCATCATTTGCATCAATGTGGATCACACTGTCAAGAAAGATCTCGTATTCGATGTCCCACTCTGGATCAGCCTCAATGCCTTGAAATTCAGGGTTAGCATAATCCACTAAGCTAGGGCAGCTAACAAGATGTATCAACCTCTCGGTCACAATAACAAATTTACCAGCTTGCTTAAGAGCTCTGCACATCACTAATGCTTCGTCCTTGAATTTTAAGCCATCACCGGCTTCAGTGAGCACAGATATTCCAATAGCTTCTTCCCAAGAATAGGGTCTTAGGGGAAATTCTCTGCTCAGAGGCCTCGGGAGACGGATCCTTCGACGTGTGCCAGTTTGGTAGTGCTTACTTCTGTTTCTGATACTCTGAGCCGTTTTCCCGGTTACTTCAAGTATACTAGCTGCCGGTCTTGCCACTAGTCCAGTAAGTCCTAATGCTGCCCCTGCAAAGGACAATAGCAAGCAATATCCGTTAAAAGTAAAGCAACATGGTCCGTGTCAATGCATTTGAACTAGCAATCTATGCTCCTACGTTACCTGATAGGACCCCTGGAAGACCGTGCTTCTCTGCTCCTCGTATAGGGGATTGCAGAAGTCCAGTAAGCCCCTACAGCGATAAAGTTTGGCCAATGGGTGTCAGAAAATGGATAAACAAAATACTACGAAAGAAACAGTTTTCTAGGGGAAAAAACTACATGCAGCAAGACAATTTCCCAATAAGCGATTTGAAGAAATCACTATTTCAATATAATGGACGATACTACTCTGCCAAGACAAGTACTTAACCTTTTTCTTTTTTTTGATTGAAGTTCTATCCAATTTCCCAAGGTAACAACTAGACATTCTGGAGGTTGCAACTCTGTCTATGCAAAAAGTTGCATATGAGACCAGAGAGAATTGAAGGTTGAGGGAGGAATAAGGGTTTTCATTGAGGCTGTTCAGAAAAGGAGGCAGAAACTTCTGGCAAAGATTTATCTGCTAATAATAAAAAACATAATATAAGGGCAGTTTTTGGTACCTTACTCTATCCCACTAGTAGATCCAAATGAATGGAGGATACTGTGAAATGGATTCCAAATCCTATTTGCACAAGTGCCACCCAAATCAAGGGAAATATTTCAAGGAATTGCAACGGTACAGGCCATATTTCATAGACCTAATGGTTTAGTAGTTTGATATAGACATTGCAACCAAAATCAAGAATGAGGCAAAGATGCTTTATTGGACTTGTGGAACAAAGTAGAGAGAGAAATCAACACAGCAAAATGTTACTGCACCAATAGAGATTCAGATGGAAAAACACATTTAAGGTTCTTTAGAAGAAGTCCCAACGTCAAAAGAAAACAGAAAATGTCATAAGGGTGCAGTAGCCCTAGGAAGACACCCAAAATCTTCAGATTAAAAAAAGAAAAATGAACTTTGGGGATTAAACACTGGATAGGCGTACAATAATGATAACAGTTACATGCTTCTAAACATGCATACTGAGAGAAGTCTTAGATGCAGTCCCTGTCTTTGTTCTCACTCTCAAAGGAACTCATTTACAACCATGCATGCTCAGATGAAAAATATTGATTTGAAACCAAGTAGATAGACGGTTGCGTACCTCCAAAACTTCGTTTATAACACCTTCACTATGTGAAGTTGCACCCCTTTGTTGCTTCTCGATTCTAGAAAAAGCTTGCTCATCAAAAGTCAATGCAACTATACCCTAAAAGAAAAAAATAAGAAAAGTCAGAGAGTAGCATGGGCATAAAATTTCTCAAAAGCCATCACTCGTAGATGTACCTTTTGAGCAGCTCTACTGAACTGAGTGGCGGCATCGCTCAAGGCATAGACAGTGTTGCTTAATAGACTAGTTGTTCCTTGGGCCATACCTCTGACAAGTCCAGCAGGACTCTGTAGAAGCAAATTGTACTACTAAATACAATGATGGATGGTAAAACTTGAACTACAAGATCCCTATATACCTGGTTAAGGTTCCTTGCAGGAACAGATAGGAAATCCCTGATGCCAAGCCCCAAGCTCCTGGCAAATCCCATGGGGTTACCTATAACACCAGCTGAACCCAGCACCTACAAGGACTTTTATTATTAGTAACAGAAAAGGCATATATATTAACGCCTTTTTGCATTTGCATAGTACATACAACTATTTAATTATAATTCTGCATTCCCTCCAGACATTTAAAGGAATGCTGAAGTTTGTTAACGATCAATTCTCAACAATGTAGGTGTAGAGATTTGTTGAAATATTTGGATATCAAACCACATTTTTATCTTACAGCTAAAAGAGCGGCTGAAGTGGCCTCACAGAATTTTACAGGGTACCAGGGTAGGTAGTCATGAATTCAAACAACCCTCTTGTTTGCCACCCCTATTATTAATTTCAGATTTAGTCTTATGCCAAATCAAAGCCAACATCCAAAGGGAACCACGTCTTCTTCTAACAATTTAAACTTTTAAAATAGTTGTTACTCGTCTCACAAAATATTACATACTGTTTTATCAAGCACTAACTAAATGTAACAAGCAGACAACGCCCAACGTATCATTAGTAATTGATAAAGTGGAGGGGAAAAAGAAAATTTTCACCAATGGATATGCCAATTGCTACACCATATTGCCTACTCCATAAGTCAAAAATTTTTAATATTCCACAAGATTTTGCCAAATTTTCCCCTAGACAATCTAGTAAAAACCTGCATTTGCCCAAAATGTCTCACAACAGAAAAGGTTTAGACTTTATTACTCTTTTATGCATTTATGCAACAGTAGCTTAGAACATGACATGGGTTTCGAGTTTTACAAATTTTCTTGAATTTCGGACTTGTAAAACATAAAGAGAACATGACAAGCTTTCTTGAGATAGTAAAGAAGCGCATAGTCCAATGTCAATAAAATCAGATGGAGTGAAAAGAAACTAGAACACTAGAATCAACAATTTGACAACTGCCAAATAGAGTTGACCATAACAAAACTTCCTCGTTCTACCAAAATATGCTCATGTTCTGAGCATTATGACACCAATAAAAAAGGCATCAGCCAATTACCTTATACATCTCATGCAGAAGTTGCCTTGTGTAATGCCTCAGGAGGATCTCCTGAATGGACTCCCAACCAGCCATGTGATGTACTATTTTTAGCTCTCTGAGATATATTCTTGCTCCTTCAATGTCAGCAAGAGCCATAAGGCCTCTCTGTAACCATTCATTGTCTTACGTCAGCAAAACCTTTATGAGGGCATGAGCTAAAACTAACAAATATGCCACCAGGGAGGAAAATTCTCAATTTCAACATCAACCAGTGATGCACAGAGGATGTAATGAGCCAACCAGTGCAAATAACTGCTAGCTAAAAGAATTGAATCTATCATTTTACCTCATGTAGAAGAGAGATCAAATTACTATTTTTTTTTCTTGGTCACCGGGGAAGATCACATAGTGATGTCTCAAAAAGTTGCAAATTTTTTAATTGTAAGAACAGCAAGAGATCATTGGCAATAACATCGATTTACTTAGATTCAAGAAAGTGGTTTCGCTGCAAATGTTTGTACTATAGTTATGGATATCTGACTTGCAGAGTTGACCAAGCCACCCTGATCTGCAGCTATAAGGTGTGTACTTCCCACATATTTGACCCAAAAAAGACGATCACAAACTAAGAATCACCAAATCACATGTACCCAGCAGAATTTAGCTCAAAAAATTTAGATAGTAACTGATTAGAGTTCAAAATAATATCAACAAGTACAGCCCAGCAGCTTGCTTCTGAAGTCCTGGCTCAAAAGAAGCTAATTTGGGAAATTCAATCAAATCCATTCAAATTGACATGATATTTACTATCCCACATCAACAATTAGATGGTTTGCCTATCCAACTACATTGAGTTAAAACCCTTCCTAGAAAACTATCCAAAGATGACTAATTATAAACCCTGCCTAATAACTGTCCCGGGATGACGAGTGTACCATAAAGATAGACAGTAAACCCTAGAAAATCTCAGATGACCCAAATTCAGGTTCAACTTTCAACAATTGATACCTATAAATTATAGATATAGATACTAATAAATCTTTTTTATAGATTTATGCACAGGATTCCAGATAAAACTCAAACTGGCACTAAACGGTCTACAACTTCACCAGATATTAATAGTAATAAATAACAACTTTGATCAAGAAATAATGACCCGGACAGAGCATATCCAGACATGGAAATAAGAAGCATAGACAATCTATCAGCATCAAAATAGTATAGAATCAATAAACTTAATGCGAAGTACAGACTACTGAAACAACCATAATGGTTAGCCAAACATGCATTTATCTAGAAACATGGAAAATCATGTATATGCATAGTTTATGAACAGACTGTCCAGACATGCAAATCAGAAGCATAGACAATCTATCAGCATCAAAATAGCATAGAATCAATAAACTTAATGTGAAGTACAGACAACTGAAACAACCATAATGGTTAGTCAAACATGCATTTATCTAGAAACGTGGAAAATCATGTATATGCATAGTTCATGAACAGAATCGCACATGTCAAAGTTCTAGGTCAGATGGATTCAAAGGATCAAATAGGAAATGCTAGGAACAGATAAAAAATCAAAAGCATGCATCATATGTCCGAGCAGGAATCCCTCATATCAAAGCTGTTGCAGCTAGCCAACATAAGATAAGCTACTTACATGCACGAGAGAATCTCCTGACATAGGGATCCCCATTCTAAGCATCCATGGGTCACTGGAAAAACTGCACAGCCAAATTATATCACAGCAATACTCAGACATCGATGGGTACAACTCTAAAAAAAAGGGAAGCGGGGCAATCTGTCACCTACCTTAGAGTGAATTTTATAGCTCCTACATCGAACATTTCAACATATATCTTTCTCTGTCTTCTGGCCAACTGATAAATTTGCTGCCAAGGTGCTCCAACTGGAATTAGTGAGGGAAAAAATACACTGATTCTTTGATTTTTGGTTTGAACACTACTGATAGGAATATGTGAGTGTGGCTTCCCTACAAGAGGGTTATCATGTAGAAGTGGTAGCAATGTCGGATCAGAAAACGGCATTACTCCATTCTGGAATCTCAAGTAAACAGATTTAACAAACTCGGACAAGCCTAAGACCACTTCCTGCTCAAGCTCAAGATGAAACTCTGCCGCTCTGCCAGAATAAGTACTCAATAAGCTCTTGCTCTTGCAGATAAAAGAATAACCAAAGATACTGATGCTAGTGATTAATACCTTAGCGTTATATATTCAAATGAAATCAATGATAGATCTTTCTTTCTCCACTTTGAAACAGCTAGATGAATCACCGATTTGCAGGAGGGGTCAGAGTGAAGTTGTGAATTCTCATTTTTCTGGGCACCATCATTGTAGTTAGACGAACTACTTCTGTATCCACGATTGAAGGACAAGATGACAGGATAAGTGGCAGCACGAACTTGGTTGTCTATTTGCAATGATAAAACCTTCAAAGAAACCTTCTGTTGATCCATGCTCTGAAGCAAATGAACCCTGATGCCCTTTGCACAGGCAAAAAGCAATTCCTACAAAGAATATGAATAGTGAAGGGACAGAAGACCAACCATAAATATCATGCCATCTCAATAAGCTTCTTCATTCATACCTGTGGCAAAGAGTTAATCAAAGAAATACCAATATAAGGTATATCGATTGAGACCTTTTCCTGGTACTCAGAAAAGATTTCTTGTCTTTGCTCATGTTTCCTGTTCTCATTGGATGGATTCACATGGTAACTTGAATCGATAATGCGAAGAACCTGCAGTGAGGACACAAAAATAATAATCAACAAAACTGACCAAAAAAGACTTATCATTAGTTGAATCACTGAGAATGTGCACCTTTGTTGCTCCCACGGCTTGAGTAGATATAAGCAATATTCTCTCCGGTTTCTGTAAGACAAAGAAAACTTTAATGTGAGTCAAATACTTCAAAATAAGACCCAATGGGACAGCTCACATACTGATTCTGCCGAAAGATATATAATTTCTTTTAATAATCCACATAACTCTAAAAATAAACAACATCAATCGCATGAATCAAGTACTAGGGAATACACGCACGCCCCATCTATCGAACATCTAAAAGAAGCTCTTTATGCACTCGATACTTTCTACTGGCTTTCTTTTCTTGTCCATTCTGCAGATGAGTCATATATTCCTTGCTGAATAAACAGAACCAATTTTTTGTCTATATGCTTGTAGAACATAATTTACCCACACTAGCAGTTGACAAAACAAACGATAGAAATTTTAGTCAAGCAAAAACAGAACAACTTGAATGAGTGCATGTTTTGTGCTAGTGCATGCATAACATCATATAGTGTTCATAACATCATTTCTCCACTCAAATTAATTTACCAATTTCACTAGACATATAGCACATTGTGAGATTTTGTGGGACCGCTACCAACTATTCTAAAAGCTTAAACTGTTAGGTAAAGGCGTGGTTTATTATTTAAATATTCTAACACTCCCTCTCACGCTTAGTCTAGTCTTTTTTCCTAGTATTAAGCATGGAAATATTTAATTGGAAAGGCAAATGGGGCCCAGAAATATTCGAACTTGAGACCTCCAGTTCTGATACTATGTGAGATTTTGTGGACCACTGTCAATTATTCTAAAAGTTTAAGCTGTTAGATAAAGGCGTGATTTATTATTTAAATATTCTAACACATATCAAGTGGATACATAGAAAAAAATATACTTGTGCAGAATTACACATATAAATTGATTCCAGTAGTATGGCATCCACCACTAGAGGCTTTATCTGCAATATGCTAAATCTTGCACCTAATTGCACATTGATGTTAGTTTGAGGTTTTACGTGGCAGTGATGATAGGTGCACGAGTATGTGCTTGAATGAAACAAAAATTATGTTGAAATATTATCAGACATCAATTAACAACGAATCCTAAATGCTCTTTATATTCACGTGGTCTCCTCCACCTATATGCTTAAGCTTTTGGGCTGGACTTTCTAACATGGTATCAGAGCCAATCATCCCTTATGTGAAGGTGCGTGGTTAAAAAATCTCCGTCAATGTACATAGTCAAAATTCCACGTGCAGCTCGTAATCCAACTTGATTAACAAGGGGTGTTGAAATATTTTCCCGCATTGATTGACAATGGGTCCTAAATGCTCTTTCTATTCATGTGATCTCCACCACCTATAAACTTAAGCTTTTGGGTTGGACTTTCTAACAAATCCATCCATTACATGTACCTCTCTGTAATTGGGTTGTGTTTATATGTTTGTGTTGAAGTATTATCCCACATCGATTGGCAACGAGTTTTAAATGCTCTTTATATTCATGTGGTTTCTCTCTATCTAATAGCTTAATCTTTTGGATTGGACTTTCTAACATGGTATCAAAGCCAATGCTCTCCCTTTCGCAAATTTACATGGTAAAAATTCCATGTGAATGTGCAATGTCAAAATTTCACATACTGCTCGCAATCACGTTTGCACATGAGTGGGGGTGTTGAAGTATTATCCTACATCGATTGGCAATGGGTCCTAAATGCTCTTTATATTCATGTGGTCTCTCTCCACCTAATAGCTTAAGCTTTTGAGTTGGACTTTCTAACAGTTTGCTTCAAGGAATCACTAGTTTGAGGGCCTAAAATTGAGTAGAATGGACACAGTAATTTAACTTTTAATCTGTCCATGAATCAGAAGAGTTGCAACTATTTTGTCCAGAATGAAAGGAAATGCTTAAATTTGAGCATGTTCTAGTGTTATTGTATAATGGCTTTGGTTAGGATTATAGAGCATGGAAACAAAAAGAAAAGAATGTGATTTCAACCTGAAATTATGTGTTAGCATTATGATGTGAGTGTTTATAAGGATTGACGTTTATCTTGTACTGTTGTGCATTCAATGCATGAATTCTCTATTGAAATGTGAATGCCTATTTGTGAAAATGTGGTAGCACAGAATGGTAAAGAAGGCATTAAAAACATTAAAATGGAAATTCAATATCGAGAATGTAAGTGAAAGACGTGGCACTCGTTGTATGACACTCAATTGATATAAATGCGTAACATCATGCTTATCACAAGTGACTGCAAGACCCCGTGGGATATAAATAGGGCATATCGAACTGCTAGACCCCATGGACTACAAATAGGAAAATTGTATTGAACACCTTCCTGGTTATGCCCCTTTACGGGAAGAATCTCTGGCCAGTAGACACGTGAGTTGTTAGATGCCATCTGTGAATATTCGATGACCTAGTAAGTGGTATCTTTTGTATTCAAGAGATAAACGTCGCATGTGTGTGTTCGACTTTCCATCATTGACATGAAATTGTTAGAGCCCACATTGTCTAAATGGAAAAATCAAGTAACATTGGCAAGTGATTAAACCGTGATCGTATAGGTAATCTCTCTCTCTCTCTCTCTCTCTCTCTCTCTCTCTCTCTCTCTAATAGCATTGAGTTAGCTGATGGGATTGAAAATTCATTTTGCCAGTGGTTGTTTGCTCCTTACTCTGTACATTTTAGTATCACCAATACCAGGTTGATTTGTTAAAAGAGTTTTTATGCTAGCAAGCCCATGCATGCTCAATATATCTGTACTTCCTATGTTGATGTAACACAGATTCGTGAGCTATTTGTGGTATTACTTGAGGTTGCACATTGCTTGGAAGAAACAGTTATTTACGTGTAAGTATTACCTATATCCTTTGGACAGGAAGGTTAGGAAAAAGAATAGACCTACTCTTGGGGTTCATTATTGGTAAACTTCTTGTTTGGGTTATTGCATTATCAAAATCCTTTCAAAGTCCGTTTCTTTTGCACCTTTATTTCTATTGCCAATTCTACTCAAGACCTACAGTAACTATCCCTCCTAAGAAACTAATCAGTGTTTCGTATTTCATCTACATGCCAAACAAAGAAATAAAATCCAACTTGGTAAATATTAGAATAAATATTGGGTCACTCAAGGAAAAAACAAGAAAAGAAAGAAAGCTTTTTCTTTTGATTTGCCATCGGTAAAACATCAGACCTCAGAAGTTGCAGGCAAATGGACAGTCGTGCTCTCCCTTATATCATCAAGAGCATATGATCCTAGCACACGTTCCCCAGGTACCTTTAATACATAAACGAAAGTTGAGTATCAAACATCTTAACGAAGACTTCTCTGAAAAAAATACAGGACACAGAAAAAACGAAGAGTACCTCAACTATAAGACGGTGTGGATAGCAGGGTTCATCCCATGCATAAGGGCAAGAATGGTAAGAAGGAACCATAGTTTCGAAGCTTTCGCATTTCTGTTGATAAACACGTAATCTCTAAAGTACAAAAAAAAGAAAAAGAAATATACAGTTAATATTCTGACTTGGTAACAACAATATGCAGTGCACTACAAAAACAGAAAGAAAGAGATATTGATTGGTTAATGTAAGTAAAATAATATTGAGACATAACAAACCTCCTTAGAGAAATTCTCTATGCGGTAAGGCATATAACCTGAATCATCATCCGATAATAAAATCAGGTGTGTTCCTGGGTTTTTATGAAGACTAACAACAGCATTGTCATCCCACATGGAGATATCAGCATTCTGCACTTCAACACGTATCATATTTACTGCACCAGAGATATCATTCCGCACTTTCACTTGGGTGTCACCTAAAATTTCTGGCAAGAAACTGCCCGACCATTGCCATCCAGGTTCATCATAACATATGCAAACCAGCAAGTCCCTGCAACGAGTAGCAAAAGCAAGAATTGATTTAGCTATTGCAATCATCAGCAAGCAAAGAAATTGTCATTGTGCATCCACTTATTTTGAAAACTTCAATTGTTAGAGAATGGTGTCGATTCAATGTTATATTGTAACGAATTTTAGGTGCTCTAAAAGCATCAGTCCATTGTACCTCAGCTGCTGGACACATGAGGTTCCTATGCATTAAAGTGAATATTCCCTCAATCCAATGGCTGAAATGCACCAAGAGCAATGCTACTAGAGCATGTAATGATGACTTCAATTTAACCCCACTTGGACAAAGAATCTAGTAAGATGCTAAACAACTCAAGTATGAGAACCAATACATATGGGTGAATGAATTATTGAAATCCAAATCACATAAAGGAGGAAAACTGACAAACAAATGAACTAAGTGGGACAGAAAATGAACTCGAGACATCTTGGTTGGATACCATATAGGACTGGGAGATCACTAAACAAACGATTGAGCACTCGATCAGAAGAAAGCATCGTTACATAATGTCGTGCTTAAATATCTCCAGGTCCTTCATTTTCATGCCCAATTATAATCAATTCCATAATTCCGTTCTAGGCCAAATACCATCCCACACCTAGGGGCACGAGACAACTCTCTCTAAGGAACTCAACAAAATAGCCCCCTAACTTCGGGCCATTTATCCTGCTTCCCCCCACCATTTCTTTCATCTAGAAGGGGAGCATAACAACATTCCAATACAAACCCATGTTCTCATCTACTGGCATAAGTTCTTGTGGTGTAATCTTTTGACAAGAGAGAATAACTACTAGGTATGCTAGGGTCAAAACTAGGTACAGTTAGTTTCACCAAGGCAGTCCAACATTAGCTAAGAGATTAAGGTGAATGAAATTATTCCTCTAGCTGCACAATTAATTGCAGTAATGCCTACTATGTTGTAGGTCTAATACAGGTTTACTGCATATTATATAGTCTGCTTGTAGCAATAACTATTCCTTAAAATTCATATTAAAGCCAAAACTGTAATATTCTAGAGTGCAGCCTACTATGGAGCCATTGCATGCCTACTTTCAGCTATATGCAATAGAGATTCCGCAAAAGCCCTATCTCTTTCCTGCTCCTCCCTATACCGGTGGTGAGATGATATCAATTTTCAATGATGAATTACATGATGACTGAAATTGAGACTGTAACTTAACAATTATCACACGATGATGTAATTAGTATTATGTTGAGTGCACAATAATTTATTTAATGACAACACTATTTATAATTGATAATATAGTTAATAATAATAATGTACTGCTGAAATTGTTATATGCTTAATAGGTAATGCATTTATATACTAAAATAATCTGATTATAGTATTTCACATTTGTAATCATGTAATTAGAGAAAGTGGTAAGGAATTTTGGAGATTTTATCCCTATTCCTTTGCTATTACGGTCTCAAACAAGGGAAAGCAATAGTTATTCCATCACTAAAACCAAACAGTGTAATAGCTATTACAGTCTGTGCTACTAGAACCCTGACACCTTATCTATTAGTGCAACCAAATGTGCCATAGATACTGTTACCAACTTCAGAGTGAAATAAGAACCAATGGAAGCAAACAAGAACAGTCTTTGGAATTTTATATCAGAGGAAAATGACATTCATACCACCCAATGTATGTCATAATAAATCCCCTATTCTGTACAGCTGGCAATTTTGAGCATCACATAACCAAGAATTAAATATGATTCAAACATGAGGAAAAACATAACTTTGTACAGTTTAACTAAACATGGTCAGAATACCTTGTACTATCTGCCCAGTGAAGATGAGAATGTTGCTCTTTGCCCAAATGGAAGATGAAGTCAGTTCCCTTCTGCTTATAGCACAACTCCCTGCTGCAAGCATTACTGATGACATATCTGCAAATAAAGAAGAGATGAACAAACTAGCAGGATATAGTGCACATCTATGACCATTATTTTTAGCAGAGCTGCCATACCTGGGCTGAAAAGTGATGGCCCTTGTCTTCCCAGCAAATGGTTCAGAAAGAACAGATGAAGTCACAGATATTACATATGCAGCGTTTTGCAATGGTTGAGGAACAAGAACACTAGTGAATCCACTAGCAGGAATAAGAGGAAATGGATCTGACCATAAGTTGCTAGACAATTTTTCTTTGACACGTTTAGGCAGAGATCTACATAGCCTAACCATATTATTACCCAGACTTGAACTGGGGTGAGGGGAATACGCATACCCCTTAGCCTTCCCATGGCCATCATCTACAATATTCAAGTTGCTGGAGCTTGACTGGTTGCTCCAATGCCTTCCTTTATTCAGAGAAAACAGTGAGATTCTTCTTTGATCTTCCTTACCATCCTTTTCCAAATGCACAATGGAAGGTCCCGATTTGATCAGAGGTTTTCTGGCCATCCTCTTACCATCAGCAACCGCATCATTCCAAGTTGGAACAATAGATTTGTCAGAAGAGTCATGCCAAAGGCAATCAGTTTGTGATGCTGGAGATTCTGAATCATGATCATGATTACAAGATAAAAGGCTGAGGCCCTCCTTCTTGATATGAACTTGTTCTTGTTCTACCAACTCATAGCATGATGGAACAGTGAATAAACTTTCTTTCAGTTCATCAGCAGAGTTTGATATGCTGAGTGGAAAACCAACACAATTATAGATCAAATAGGGAACAAAGATAAAAAGCTCCCGAGCCCCAGAAAAAGCATCCAATGTCTTCTCGACAGTAACATATATAGGACCTAAGTTTATTGAACAGAATATTAACAGCTTATTAAAATACATTTGTGTAAAAAACCATTGCCAAAATATGCAGTAGATATGAGTTACCATTGTTGATAAAAGGATCAAAAGTCAAGGTCTCTGACGCTGTAAATTTGGTTCCACTGAACTTGGCTAGGGTAGTGAATGATTCTGCAGGAGAAAATCTTGAAACTGAAGGTTTAAATTCCTCCATATGAAATTCAATCCCCAGTTCATGCGAAGGGTCAACGTGATGGAAGTTTGTTTGCACCTGAAACTAAGAAATTAATAACTTTCTAGACGCAGCTTCAACAGTATGCTGGCATATAAAGAGAAGAACAGAGCGCTACATACAAATCAAACATGTCAGTTTTAGTAGGTAGAATTCAAACCTCTGAAAGCAGTGCTGTGCGACTAACTCCTCCACTTTCAATAGTCAATGACACAGCTTGTGGAAGATAATTGTGAACCACCAAAGGAGTACTCAAACTAAGCTGGTAAATAAAGTGTTTACTTGATTTATCAAGGCCAAGTAGTAAATCCTCACTATGTTTCCCAGCAGTTTCCATAGAAATATCTTTTAGAAGAAGATCAGAAACCTTCTTTGGTTTTACAGATGGAGGCAAATAGATCTTCTTTAATGACAAACAACAGCGGAATGGATCACTACTTGGATGTGAAGGATAGCATACAAATGAACGAAGGGATCCAATCTTGCTTTCTTGGGAGAGAATATTTGGGAGATTATGAGGTTCACTCCATACATAAGAGTTTCCCAAAGGTCGCCACCTTATACGACCAGCTTCAGCTAAGTGCAAAGGGAGTGGAGAATTCTGCCCAGGATAGATAGGATCTATAATCTGAAATAGTGAAATATAAAAGATAGCTTAGAATTATGGGGGAGAAAATACAGATGGTATAGATTTTTTTATTCTTACATAGATAAAAATCTCCTCTATAGAAATATGTTTAAGTTCCTTACCTTTGGAGATACACCCAATGGAATGTCAAACCGCAACTCCAATGGCACAGAAGTTTCATTGCATACTATGACCTGAAATTTGTAATTATAAGGAAGCGAATGATCAAACCCTTAAAAAGTACACGAGAGCAATTTTTCACATACCGTCGAGTACAACCGAATTAACTTACTGAAGCGCTGTACTGAAACATCAAAGACAACAGGGACAGTAAAACCTTCTCCCGCATTAATACCCTCTTCGAGATTTGTGTACCTTGGAATATCCACGGTTTTCTCAAGTTCTAATTTATTCGATGCCTTAGAAAAATCCACCACAAAATAGCTCAATCCGACAAGATCCATGGAAATTGGCACAGAAGGAACAGAGGTTCCGTCAAGCTTGATTGAAATAAAGTGGTGAGCCACACCACTTGATTGCTTCTCATTTAGTTGACCAGAGGAACGAGTGGGTCTAAAACGAAGCAATTGTTCCTCGGGAGTCTCATTACTATATATTGGGACGGAACAGCTCGATTGCACAAGACTCCAACCCTTCACTTCTTTGGTATCAAATGCAGAATTTCCTGATCCTTGAAAAATACAATATGATAGAGGCAAAGAAGTTAAGTTTTGAAGAATATAAGGAGCATGTCTTCCTATAGAGGCATCTTCCATATAAGGAGAGTTCAAGAATGTCCGTGTTTCTGAGAGGTCAGTCGGTTTCTTTTCATCCCAAGCATCCTTGATCATCTCAAGAGCCCTGCAAACAGACTATAACAGGCAACCGTAATGACCAAGATGTTAATCACTCACGAAAGCCGTTAAGCTTAAACAGTATTTAGTGCAAGTACATAAGTTCCTGGCATCAAATTATAGCTACATTTGAAAGGATCAAAGAGTTCCCCATTTGAAGAACAAAACATGCATCCTGTTAATTGAGGTAAAGAACAATTCCTACCGTCTTAGCTACACTATTGCCACTCTTATTAACTGATTCCCTCACCATTTTGCATGTTTGCAATTTAGTCTCTTTCCGCAAGTAAAATGTTTTTGTTCCAGGTTTTCTGTTTTGGTAGCATTGTTCAATCTCTAAAACTATATTCTTCACTGAAGAAAAAAAAATCTCAATGAGTAATAAGAAATCAGCGACTGTCAGAAGCTTCCCTCCTACACTAGTTTTCCAGCTGTTGAAGAAATTTCAGTAAGTCGAACTTGAAGTACTACATTCTACTAAAGAGTTAGTACACAGAAGTGTTCAACCAAAAAAAAAAAAAAATACAGTAGGGAAATGGAAAGAAAATTAACAACCACCCAAAATAAGATCATTGCATACCTCGAGAAAGGATTCCGTAAAGTTCAAGTTGAGCTGAGCCACAGAGTCAAGATGGATATCCGTGATGATGGAACTATTCAGAAGAATACTGATCTCACGTTTCCTACTAATGCTAATCTGAAACTTCCAAGGTTCAATAAATGGCTCCCACATGACCTGTGACAAATTTTTACCATATGTTCACAAGAAACTATTTCTGACAACTTTGCATTCAATAAACTACTTACCTTGTGAATGTTGTTATAGTTAGCTTCAAGGTCACTCACAATTGAGCACTGTACAGTAGTTCTACACACATTAGAATGGAAGATCAAGTTCCTGATAAGAATTTCCAGGAGAGGTCCACTGCAACTCCACTGCATTAAATCAGAATGAAATTCAAGACTATAAATGATTCAGTCAAACCCTAGAGACATGTAATATGTGATTAAATATAATGAGAAAATAACAAAAACGATCCTTAATGCACAAAATATATCTAAAAATTTTCCTTATGTATGAATGCAAAATAAGGCAATAACATCCACACCAATCATTGCAAGTATTATAAGGAAACAATTAAGTGTAGCAAGACATGAAGCTTCTTCAGATCCTATTGGCCTGTGAAACTTTTTGAACCCACTTGTATTTGACAACAAAAGATCATGTATCTTAAGGGCATATACAACAGATCTCATCATGCCACTATGCCTAATTATGCAGATACTTGCAAATGCATCTGACTTTTACTGTTAGGGTTAACACATGTTTAATGTACTCTTGAAGACAAATCTAATCTTCCTTCCGACGGCAATGTTGCTTCTCCGGACTGTAATCCCTTTAACTGGTCACAGATTCCTCTTTTCCCATGTTAATTGTGATGCCTCCAACTGAATGACATTCTCAAAAAATACGTATCAGAGGCCATCATCGATTAAAGATTTTTCCTTGGCAAGCATATAGAGGGGGATTGCTAGCCAGATTCAGCGCAAAAACAGCATCCTTCATCATTCCCAAAACAGTCATCAAACCTACAATAGATGGACCAAGGAAACAGACAGCAAATACAAGTTCAGATTTCTCAACATACCCTTCCATCGGTCAGCAGTAGAGATACCTTCCGCACATGGAGCTTACACTCAAAACAACCTATTGCAAACTGAGAGGAACCTCCTTCAGGAATACTCATAGCAACATCATGCCAAAAGTAGAATACTTGATGTGAAAGCACCAGATCTACATGGTCGCACTGAATATCTGCAGAGACATGTCTATTATCAGTCTTGCCATCATAAATTTCTGCCTCAAGATTGATCTTAAAAATCTGGACAAATGGGGACGAGTGAAGGTCACCGTCTTCCATTATCTCAACGTTCAAGCTTATATTTTCCACAATGGATCTCAAGTTGGAATTCCTCTCGTTAATGCACAATTCAGTGCATTTGCTTTTGATAGTGAGCACAGCGAATTTGCATTGTTTCTTCCCAAGCATGGAAGACGACATATTATGATCCTCAGCAGGTCCGCATTTGAATTTCCCATACATGCAGCAGAAGTTGCACACATTAATGGGAAAATGAAATGCAACACCAATGTTTTCTAATTTCACAATCAGGAAAGATGTGTCCTGCTTGATATTATCTGATACAACACAATCAGAAGAAGCCAAATTTGATGGACTTTCAGGAACTATAAGCACCGTATTCTCAACAACATGAGGATCATCATCTGCATTTGCTGATGATGCTTCCCAATGATCAGCATCAGTCATTTCTCCAATAATAGAACTGATCATGTCAACGATCTTCATCCACTCCAACAGCTCCAACCAAATATCAAGAGAAGGAAGAAAAATAGACAGCTCATCTTTGACCTGATCAAATCTGGAGTAAGTAATGCTGAGAACTGATGAAGCTGAATGAGGGGCAGAACATCTTGCTAAGATTGCATGACTACATAAAGAGTACAAGACCACTGAAGAGAAGCTCAAGTTCAAGAATTCAGCTGTCTCATTTCTCAATGATGCAGAGCACTTAAACTGCATCTCAGCCCTAGCCAATGGCTCCGAAAGGATTGAGTCTTTTGTTGAATGATGCAACTTTGTTAACAATAAGTCAATAGAGAGTACAACTTCTGTTAAGAGCATGCTTGGGACCACAGGTAAGGAAGCGTTATACTTGTTTATGGATCTCCTTGACTGAAGAAACTGTAGTACATCTGAAGTGAAAAGTTCAGACTCCTCTTGGACTGAAGACAGCTGATTTATGACATCCAACAGTGCAGCAAATCCATCAATTAGAAAATTATCTGTTCACATAGAAGGTAAAAACCATCAGTAATTGAAGACACAAAGAGAGTGACATGCCAAATTCAGAAGACGCATAGACTGTTCATGAAAAGATAGAACCAGCTTACCATCGGCCATAAGTTCACATACATAGATCTTTCCCATGATGCACATAGAAGCATCAGAAGAAACATTCTCCCGCGGTATTCTTAGCCATAGATCAGCATTGAGTGTCTCGATCAAGGTGTGAATATATTTCTGACCACGTTCATCAACACCTAGCCTACAATCTCTATCATCCTTACATAACAAAACTGAAAGCGATAACTGCCGTCCAAACATATTTAAACAGTGACTTTCCCTCGAGATTTTGTACTCTGGGACCAAACATTCAGAAGGAAGGTCCTTCAATAAACCATTCAGAGATCTGCCATCCACAAAACTACAGTACAACTGTGGTATTTCAAGTTTTAGAAATTGAGAGCCTCTCTCTTTCTCAATTAAAATTACTGTGGAGTCCAATATCTCGAATTTATAAACAAGTGTACTCTTGCTTTCTGCACAATGGTTGCTACTATTTTCAAAATTGAGCTGCTTACTTGAATATGAAGTCCACTCAGGCAATGAAAAGTAACCAATTAATATGGCCAAATATTCAGGAGGTAGAATGCAGCACACATGCTGAATGCCAATGCTCACTTCAACTTGGGAACTTAAATGAGTGTTTCCTTTCTTCACACGCACATTTAAAACAGGAGAATGATTCTCAGAAGAGGGACCCCACAAAAATTCGTTTATCCTTTGACTCCACCATGATGATGTCAGAACTAATTCCTCAGCTGAACACAAGATATCCATGGAATCTTCAGAGAGGATAACTGCCGAGTTAACTGTAGGCAGCGAAACTGTCCCAATAATGCATGAGGAATCATGAAAATACACTTTGACACCACAGAGGTTCAGATTAAGGACAAACTGATTGGTAGAGGATTCAACAGGTAGAGAACGAGCATCCATACCAAACAAGGACTTCAGTGATGATGTAAGACAAATATTGGATCTCTTTTTTGGTATGGCCTTAGGATTTCTTGATTTTCTAGTTCTTGTAGTGAAATTATTCCTCCAATCAGCAACATCATAGAGAAGAGAATTCTCAAGGCTACTCAAATAACCAGAAGGACGGATAGTGACAAATGGAAAGTGACTTAACATAATGCTTGCATGATCAAGGCATCCAGCTTCAATGAAGTTTGAAAAACCAAACCTTTGACTCCCAGCACCAGGTAGAGTTATTGAAACTCTTTTATCTTCAATGAGGGGAGACAAGATTTCAGTGTTATTAGACATACCATACCCAGCTAGTCTGTCAAAAAATTCTTCCATCAAAGGAAATATGTAAGGGTGACAATGCAGATCACCATTATTCAAGCGTATGAAAAAATTATGGAAACCAGTGGTTTCCTTTCTAGAAGCTTCATAATCTAAAGAAAAACAAAAATCAGCAGACGTGACTGTTCTGTAGTCGATTTTGTCCATGTTGCTGGCCCCACTACTGAAACCCTGTTGACAAGGAGCACCAGTAGTAGACATACTGCCAAATGAGCAGACAGTATGCCTTTTTCTTTCATCCTTCAAAGAATAAATAATGATGTTCAAAGCCTTTGCACATATCCAGCACTTCAGAAGCTCTGTAAAATCATACCTGTTGAAAATAGGCATTGCATGAACTTAACTTTCCTGAAAAATAAAAAGAAAAAAAGTCTGGCCAGCATAACAATTAAATAACATTCTCAATTTTACGAGACCTTGAGGGTTCTCTTCTCAAGTGTACAATGAGAACAAAACAGAGAACATAGCTACCCTACAAGGAGTATCTAATTCCACATCAACGTTAATAACTCGAAGTAATTTGCCTTTAATTCTTTTCTTTTAATCAACTATTGCTATAAAAGAGCACTATGAGATGAAAACAATTACTTATGATAATATAGGAAAAGCTATGCACAGACTCCCTACACCTATGTTTTTTCATACACCCTTATTTTGGGGAAAATTCCGGATTAACGAATTTTATGGATTTTATTTTCCACAATCTGTGTAAAGCAACACAATTTGTGGAAGAGGCATCAAGGGAGTACAAACCTGTTTATTTACAAATAAAACTTTTTCCAAGTAAAGAAACAAGCTTTAACAATGGAAAGGCTGTTCTGGCACACTAGGAGTATACAAGAACTAAAAAACAGTGAAAACCAAAAAGAAAATGCACTCTAATGTGTTGACAGCTCAGAACAACCATCAAATGTGCTTGAAAGATAGAAAAACATAAGATGGACACCGAAATTCTTCTAACAATATTTTTTTCTCACGCAATGCACCTCACAAGACATAAAGTGACAGCACTCCACTTCTCCCAGGAGGATGAGATCCACTGACTAACTTCCAGAAATGAAACAGGTGAAGAACTGTCCTTGGCATCAGCCAACACAAGCTAGGAGAGTCAAAAATTTAATTCCAGAAGTGATGAACAAAGTTACAATAAAGAAACAAGGTACACTATGGCCAAAAAAATTGAAACGAAATACTAAAGGAACGAACCAAAAAGGGCACATAAAAGAGAGGAGAAAACATAATTACAGTCAAGCAACACTTAAGATCTACAACTGAACAATGATAACCTAAGTACATATTAATTTCTAGCTGAAGGTATAAATTACAGACATCCAATTATTAATGATCGAAAGTATGACATGCATATAAAGCCGACTAAGAAACAAGTTTTACGTACAACCACTACCTGATATCTAATTCAATCAGAGAGAAAGTGCATGCAGAGTTGTTCTCCCCTTCATTCTCAAGGTCGACAAGTAGAGTGAATTCCTTCAACTTTGCAGCAATTGAGAAACCAAAGATTAAACTTTTCATATTGTTCGAATTGTTGGAACATGGACTGAGGCTCCTGACTGGTGAAAGTTCATACTGATGATGCACAGCTTTTACATATTCAACCAGTTCCATTGCTGCAAGGTATATAGAGGGGGAAAAATGTGCATCAAACCTGGAGACTGTCATACAAACCTGAAATTATACAATAGAGAACAATATAAATTTATAATCAGAGGAAACTAAATGAATAATTTCTATGAGAACCCCAAAAAAAAAACATGTAACATGTCTCTTTCAACCATGCACATAATCTGATGATGATGTTCAAAGGTGCAGATTACACTTATATACCTGTTAGGATATAGGTATTCTGCACTCGTTCTGTTTCCAGTGGTGATGAGCCAAAAAAAAAAATTATGAAAGCTTGACTTCTGAAACATAAGGCCAGTGATTTGCATACAGAACTCTTAACATAGAACTCATTGAGGTTTTATATGGCAAATGAAAGAACAGGTTATTTGGGATTTGCTTTTCCTTTCCCTTTTTCTCGCTGAAAAAAAAAATTGCATTAAAACTCCGAGGAGACAGAACCCAAAAGGAGATACCAAAAAGTTGGCAAAAAGCATATCCTATGCCTATCAATTGGGAAATTACAGTTTACCGAAGGTTTTGGATGACTTTTCAGTAAGGTTTCCCTTTTTTGGCCTTTAAATGTTACGTACAAGTTATTCTTGCGTCAATAACCAACCGTGTAAAGTGTCATGTACATCTGCCTTGTTTAACATCGTGTTGCTAGGAGCTTAAGAGGCTCCAAAGTCTCCGGGAAACTTGTAATCTGTTAGGGAGGGTGTAGCAGAAGCCCAATACCTTTCGCCCAGGGATATCACCAAAAGGGAGCTTAAGTCCGAGCTTGTTAACATATCCAATTAGATCCACCTTTACTCAAAAGCTTAAGCCAATGAGTTATGAGCCAACTGGGATATATTGACTACTCTACGCCACACCAATTATCCGATGTGGGATTTCCCTAACGCAACTCACAAGTGCATCCCAACATAATCATACCACCACTTGAGTGCAAAACCATTTTGAGCAAGGCTGTTTTATTGAAGATGAAGAAAGAGATCTGTCTTACAACTCTTTGGTTTTGGCTAGTGTGGATGGAGAGGAACGTAAGAGTTACTAAAGGTTATCTGGCAGGTATAAAGTTCACCATCAAAGTTTTTCTTAAACACATAGATGGTTGGAGATGGTACATATCTTAGACCTACCTGATACTTCTCCTGCAAATGATTTTTGTTCGAGGGCTAGCAACCCCCTTGGTGCCACTTCAGTGACGTTTTGTTTTAACCAATGGAAAGACATCAAACGCTGAAAATTACTATATTGTATATATCTTTTTATTGAATTAGGATGCTCTCTTTTCTTCACGCTGATGATGTCCTAGAGCTACTTGTCATGTTACCTGATCTGTTTGTTCTCGTTCTACAGACTACTTCCATCATATGAAGGATTAATGTGTGAAACTCGTCTTTCTAGTTAATTAAGTTATGCATCTATTCTCTCTCTTTTCCGATTGGGAGATTTCTCTTGGACCTTCAGTGCGAATGAGATATATCTCTGGAGTTTGCTGCAAAGTGGTAATTTGGCTATGGAAGACCAAAGCACCTATTCTTATCCTTCAAGTTAGACAGCTAAGTTCATGCTGCAGTTTCTTAACATTGACAAAACTACATAGTTGAGGATCACAGTACCATTCCTTAACATGCGACTGTTGATGATAAGTTGCAGTTCTAATGTTCTACACATCTTGACACCAACAACCCTAGCCTCTCCATAAACTGTGAAATAGACCCTGCAACTAAGGCATCCATCGGCAAAAGCACACAGAGTACCAATTAAGTGAGCTACACGCACAGACGCATGTAAGCATAATCACGCACAAGTACTAATCTCACCTACCCACCTACATGCCAATAGGCACTTCAAAAACACAAGCTTTCATTTGTGAAAAGCATGCACATGGATTAGAAGAGGATAAGATTACCTCTAGTCTTTTTGATATTAGTTTATCCATAATGGCACAGGATGCCAGGAAACCAGAAGCAGAGAAATTCTCCAAAACTGTGACTGGTTTAGAATGAGAAGATGAGATTAGTTTCACCTGAAACAGCAAAAACTATGTTAATCTTAACGTTTAGATTCCAGTAGGAAAATGAAATGATCGTTCTTTTGATTAAGAAACAGCAAAAGAAAATGCTGAGGCACCCAAAAGGTTCTGAAGACAGACCTCGCAATCGTCCAGCTTGACCTCAAAATGATCACACAGATCCGAAGATTGGAGCTCCAAGAAATCATATTTTGGAAGGGAAGATGAAATGCCCTTAGGTGCATAAGTCTGGTCTTCATCCAAAAGGCACTTCGATTTAATAAGAAAGGCTCCGACCTTCAATGACTGAATAATTATGGCGAGACAAGTCAGATTCAATTCCATGCTTAACAACCATGTAAGCAACTCAATGAAGATGCCAAGCTACAATGGAAAGAACTAAAAGGTCATCATATTCAAAAGAAAAGAAAATTACATTCGCATTCTCATTTAAGCAGAACAGAAAAGACCCACAAACGAAAACACAATTAGTTCTGTTAAATATTTTCACAAATGTCTTCATAAATTTCAAGTATCCTATGATAGTTATAAACTGCTCCAATAAACACCAGACAATCGGCCTGATGGATAGTTGCAGGGTTACCCAATATGCAGATCGTTCCATTATGTTGAATGAAGACGGTAACTTCAAATGCCAAACGAAATCACTAATTCTGAACAGGAATGTTTTTGAAGATCAAAATAAATAATCTGGAATATCTAATAAGCATCTCCCTCTTCTCCCCTCCTCGTGCACACACGACTGAAGTGCTTGTATCCAGATGACCATAGATGACGAGTGCACATCTCCGGCCATTTATACTCAGCATGTTATACCTTGACTTGTGCAGATCGTATGGAACACCAGATTTAGCAATTCAGATCGCCAATGAAGAAAGGATTTCTCAGTAACACTGGATAGCAATTGGGGGGTGGGGGTTATATCAGGACATAAGGGGTTTGACATCCAGCGCCAGCAAAGAAAAGGATAAATTGCACAATCATTTTGTAGTTGGATATGACAAGAAAGAAGCTCAAATGACTTGCAAAAAGAAGTTCTATTAGTTATAAAATACTGCCAAGATATAAGTATATCAATCACTGTGGACTCATTTCCTCACAGCCAAAACATTTCAGAAAAATGGTTCTTCAACATACTATCAGAGCTTCAGCTCAAGGGTCAGGACAGCAATACAGTACCTCCCTTGAAGAATTCCCACAGCAATTACTTACAGGTTCATCATTGATCTAGCTAATAGCTTACACTTTCAAATTGGACTTTCTGATATGGTCACATTCAAAAACTGACTCAAAGGCCATATATATTTTGTATTTTAACACATCTAACAGCACTAACATGTGAAAAGTTAAAGGGTTGAATCTAAAACCATTGCATAAAACGAAATGAACAAAAAGACAAGCACCAAAATGGAGCTGACGGAGAGATGATCAATGAAGTGCAGTTTCTGGCCATGGACATTATGTTCTGTGTTTCATATCCAAGACTAACCATTTCGCGTAGTTCTGAGTCTGCACCAGTCCACGGCACATTTAAGATGACATCAATGATATCGACATTCCATGACACTTTTCTGTGACTTGACAAAACATATCTGCAAAAAGAAAGACAAATCAATAAAACAAACTTATGAGGTACATTTGAATGGTTTTTGGACAAAATCACATTACAGCTGACATTAAGAATTCCTTTGAAAAGACAAAATAGCACAAGTCAATGCTATAGAGAACTTGCCCGGCTTTAGAAAGTATTCGAATTCTGTCATCTTCAATGCCATCTAGTGAAGAGAGTATCTGCACCAGAAAGATAATATTTTCAGATTTATTAGATACCATTCCGTTATGACAAATTTTACCTTTGTTGGAGCAAAACACTTGGAAAAGAAAAAACTCGATAAAACAATGGTCATCTCCAAATAAAATATTTGGCAGCTCTATATGTAAAAGCTACTTTGCATGGATCAACAACTAAAAGAAACACATTAATTCTCCTTTTTAACAGAAACTGATTATGTAACCTGAATACACTAATAGAGCACCCTTTCGACTAGCAGGAACATTTGTTATTTATGAGCAAGCAAAAATTATCTAAGGACCCTAATGAGTGTTGGGTTATTTGTACTAATATTACTTGATTCCTTGTATCAATTCTGGTGGGAACAAGGAGAAAGGCATTGGATGAGGGAGTTCTGAAGTGGAGATAGGCTTCTTCTTTGTCCTTGAGAAAAAATTTTAATGGTCGATTGCTGCCTTCATTTGAGATCAACCAGGGTGGTTCTTGGACAATTCTGTTTCCAGAAGCCCACGGTGCTAAAGGGAGGTGGAAATTTACATGAATCTCCTTGAGTTAGGACAGGTTATGCTCCCAGGAGTGACATGAGACAAATCAGTGCAAAAGCCACAAAAACTTCTTCCTTCTTGTGAAGTTCAACCCCACCGGGACTTCATCTTCTGGAAATTGCCCAAATTTTGGCTTTGTTTGAATGGGAGGTTTCAGCCAAACCAAAGCTTTGCTGAGATATTGATTGAGAAGAAAAAACTAGAGTACCCAGGTTTGATGTTACAAAGCTCTCTGAGGAGGAAGATAAGGCGAGTGCACATGTAAAACAAAAGGAGTCATGGTGGCTGTGTAGTGGGACATCCTAGCTGATAATAAAGCTAGCTCAGCTTTTGAAGATGGGACAAATTCATTTCCTTGGTCTGGGCAAAAACCGTGGAATTCTCTTTCTTGCTGCTGTTGATGCCTATGTGTCTATTAATAGCAGTGATGTGCCTGTTGAGAATGTTCTTGGCCAAAGGATATCTGATGAAGAAGAAGATTTTTGCTACTCAGACAACTTTTCTTCAGATTCTGAAATCTAGAGTGGGAAGGAAGTCTCATATCATACATGCTCCTACAGTATCTCAAGGAGCAAAGGGACAGGATAGAATCAAGTTGGGGGATGCTTTTGCAATGGAGTGGTCCGATAAGGAAGCTTCGCGATGGGTCCTTATCAATATCAAAGGGATCAATGAAGTCCGGGGGGTTACTGCTAAAGAACTATCGGGCGATGCTCGATATAAGTGAGGATGATAGGCTTCGTGGACTTGTTGTACCTCCGGAATTTTTCAGTCAAATCCTATTATTCCAAACTCTTTTTCACTCAGATGCAATTATAGCAGAGCACACTCTTCCCATGATATCTATTTGGTAAGTAAAGGTTCCATTGAAGGTTTCATTTTTTGCTTGGGAAGCTGGTTGGGGATTATTCTAACTTTGGTTAATCAGAGGAAAAATACTAGATAATGGCTGTTTTTGTGCAAGACTGAAGAGTGTGAATCATTTACTTTAAAAATGTAGATGGACCACAGAGATTTGGACTACAATACTTGCAATTTTAGGAGTAAATTAGGTGATCTCAGGCACGATGTGATGCTCACTTGGGCTTGGAGAGAGACTTCAGTTCATGCATTGATAAGGAACAGATTGTAAGACAATTCCTCTCCTTGTTTTTTGGTCCATTTAGAGAGAGAGAGAGGAACAAAAGGGCATTGCAAGTATTTGAATCTTCTTAGGATTCTTTTAGAGATAATTGGTTGTATACTCTTCACTTTTGGTATAGCAGGAAGTTCAGTTTCATAAATCTAGATTGTTGGAAATGTTAGAAAGTCTTTTATGCATAATTTTGTGTATGGGTGGCTTCTACCTGAAGCCATTATCTATAGGGGCGGTACCCCCTTGGCACGGCTGCATTTCATTCCAGGTAGTCACTGATTGCAGCCCACAAGAGAATTTAAAATTTGAATCCCGCTTATACATGCAGTTAGGTTTCTAAAGCTCACGTGAGTAAGACAGAAAATATAGCACCATATTCATAAACAAATTCTTAGCCTTGGTAGCGGAGTAAGTTTTATACTGCGAGGAGTAATTTCTTATGCTTTCCGATTTCATGATTTCCTTCTAAGCTGAGTTCAGTATTGTTATGCACCCATTCCACATGTCAGCAGCTTCCAATAGGATATCAATCTCTTTGTGCACAGAAAATTAATTTTTATAAAGCCCAATCAGCATTGACCAGTTCACCAGTTTGACCGGGTCAAATTTGGCTCAAATCATTTTTCAATCTAAACGGAAGAACCAGACCTGCAATGGGCCCATTCCCAGCTGGTCATTTATTAAGCATTAACTCGGTCACAAGTTTCAATGAATATGCACTGATGCAGAGTTATCAAGCTGGATGTCAGTACCAAATGAGATAGCTAGCAGATCTCCATATGACTTCCATAAAAGTGATTTTACAGAACAGCGACTAGACATATTCTAAAATCTTATATGCAATTTTTTGTCAGCAATATAGGTGAATTGGAGATGGAGATGGAGATGGAGAAATTGAAATTAGGCGGAATAAACTAAACATTTTCATTTCATGGATATCAAAAAATCACTCTTCAGGCAGCAAAAGAACTAAGAGAACCACAGATAGAGAGCTCAATTTTAAGAAAGAATATACCATGCCAATCATTACATTTACGTCCACATATAATTTCCCTTCATAGCAAAACCAAGAGATTTAAATTACAAAACCACAAGATTTCACTCCTTAAAAGGCTCTCTCATTTTCGACCAAATAAAAAAGGCTCTCTTGTTCTGTTCTCTCCAGATCAGTAAAGATATGACAAAGGAATAGCGGAAATTCAGTACATGTATAAGAAGCTGCTCAATCACTCTCATCCAAGGACAATAAAAAGGAAAATACGTGAAATGAACATGAAAGAGGCGACAATACTTTCCTCATAATCAGAGGTGCCGGTAAGACCAAAGTAAAACACTCATATATGAATTCTCTCTGTCATATTTTATGAAACGAATCCAATTATTAATATAGACAGGACATGTTTTTGTTAATTAACGCAAATCCCCTACTAGTCTATGATTGTCTCAGCCAATCAAAAATTATTATGTGGCATGTATTGTCCCTCATCACAAATGACAAATCCATGAACCAGTTGCCTTTTCTAAGGTTGATGTAGGAAAATGAGTTCTAAGTAGTGAGCCCCATTAATTGAGAACTTGAAGAGAATCCCAACAAATGAAAAATGACAATAAGTCGTTTTCTTTAGGCATCACATTTAAGGTTTCCTAAGCATCTTATCTAACAAAAGAATTGCATCAGACAAGTCCAAAGCAAAGATTCACCGAGATTGAATTATTCTTCAACTCTATTGAGAAAAAAAAAAAAAAGAACCATATACATAGACTCTTCAAAAATTTTACTCCTGGTTGAAATAACAAAACCCTTAAACAAGAAATTAATCCTAATAGGAAACCTCTTAAGGAAATAATATCCCACGGAATACGAAAGGGACACTTAAAATTCCAATAAAAAAGACTACTAATTCAACTCCAACAAGAAAGCTAATCCTTTTGGATTCTTATTTAATTAATGAATCGATACAATAGTCCATCTTCACCACAACTTAGTACAGAGGTCAACATTTAAACAAATATTAGCTCGCTTGACTGTGCTGACTGGATGAAAGGTGAATTGGATTAAGAGAGACAGAGACAGATAGCTCCAACCTAGCAGGTGTTCCACTCAACTCTCAATTTGATAGATGGTGATGCAATGATCTACGAGACATATGGTGTGTGCATGTGGGTGGCTCAATTGCTATGTGTGTGTTGTTGGAGGAGGGGGGGAGAGATAGACTCTGTGACAATATTGATTTAAAGAGAGAGAGAGTGCAAGGCTTTGGAGGTCCATGATGGTGGCAGAGAATGTGGGTGGCAATCACCGTTTCTGCTGATCTGGGGGACAAGAAATTACTCATTGCCCAGTGAACAGCAGCAAAAACAGCCAGCTCCAACAACCCAGCAGAGAGAGAGAGAGAGAGAGAGAGATGCGGTACTTGTTCTGGTAGGTCTGGGGATGTGTAATGCCTGCTTGAGAAATTTGCGCATGCCACATAAACAGAAGGAATAAACAGAGAAGCAACTAATCTAACACATCAAGCAATGTATGTTAAACAAGGAAATGCATAAATCAAGCCCTGTCACAAAGGAATAAGGCAAGATATTAACAACATTTAGCAAAACAAAAGCAATGCAAAGAAAGGCAAGAACTTACCCGTTCATGCTGAAATTCAAAAGACTCCAATATATCAAGAAACTTGATGCAGTCGAGGAAAAATTCAGTATCAATTACCACTGTGAGGGGTTGAATCGTAACCTAACAAGAGAAGCAACAGATAAATTACTTAAGTAAATAACACAGACTTGAGTCTAGTATCAATAGCTAAACAACTGATGACTAGCATAAAAGTCACTCTCCACATGGAGAACTGAAGCAATAGGCCGTGCCTTTATTGACATTGCAACTTCTTGTTTTGGTGAAATATCCACTTGTATCTTACAGGAAGGATTGTCAGCAACCCGCAAACTTTCCCCTGGAAGAACCTGCAGTAATGTCAGCAGATGCAAATGAAGGTTAAGCTAAAAAAGAAAAAGACAGTTCCATAAAGAAATGGATCGTGATCTAAATAGACATGAGATAAAGAGTCCGCCTAGAAAGAGGCAAAAAAAAGGACCTAAAATGGCGTGAAGGAGACATTACACAAGGATAAGGAATACCTTCTTATTGCAGATTGTTTTCAAAACCAGAAAGAACCGGTCTGGTTTTCAGTTTGCAGTTGAACAGGTTCAACCACAGGGTTAATTAGTTGCACAGTTTACTCATGTAAGTATACAGTGAAATTAATCTTACCCATCCAACCCAACATGAGAGCACAGCTCAGACGGCTGAGACACTCATTCCACTTTCTAGAAGACTGGGGGTATTCCCCTTCCCTCCTCTCCCTAAATTTGTTACAGAAAGATTGGTCAAACTAGTGACGTCCTCACTGGTTGCCTAATTAAACCAGGTCACTACCAGCTTTGACCAGTTCTTGAGTAAAGCAGGAGCAGACCATGGTCCGGTTCCCGACCTAACCGGTTGAACCCGCCAGTCTAGTTCAGATTTAAAAACATTGTCTTACAAAAAATTCGAGTCAAAATCATGCCCAATGACGTGAAAGGATTCATACAGCTGACCCTACTTGGTGGAATAATGCTTCGATGTTGTTGTCGTCATTGCCGTTGTTGCATAAGCCTCAAATTCACATGAAGAAACAATAGTCTAAGGTTTCGTAATTCAAAAAGAATGTAAACTAAAAACATATCAGTGTAAGGTTTTATAATTTGAAAATTATTTATTTTGTTCAGATGATAGACGCAATATAATTCCAAAAAGGAAAAAATCACTCATGCTAGTATGCCATGCCAATGTTACCGAGTTCTTCAGCAACAATGGTTAGTTTACTTTGACCATAAGAATGCTAAGCAAGATGTAGCAGAGGAAACATATAGAATGATAAAGTCTAGCTATAGTAGAAGACAGAGAATAAGCCTTTAAGGCACTCATATAGACTTGCCTTCAGAGAAGCAGATAGCTCAGAATGATGTAATTCATGGATCTCTTAATATTGAAGCCACAAGCACCGCATGATGGCAAATGTCTCAGGCCGACACTAAGACTATCCCTCATACACGCACTACATGATGCTAACTTCACACGACTCACAGGAGCACACACTCAATAGCCATTAAAGCAGGACAGGAGCTGAAATTAGACCATCTATTTTTAGCAATATATTTTACCAATCCAAAACGGTCTGTTCCATATTTCTCATTGATTATACTCTCCAAGAAAGATAAATTTAGTCCAAAGGGATTTTTATTGATTCTCAATCAAACTACTCCAATACGTCAACCTTCTTGGTTGCCTCCAATCTCCTCTCAGTAAATCTTGAGTGTCTAACTTATATACTTGGTAGAGGGGAAAAGTAACAAAAATTTAACCGACATGCTCATTAGGGTGCGTGTTTGGTGGTAGCAACTTCCTGCGGTAGCTTTGGGTGCTGTAGATGTTGTATAGTTCAGAAGCCACTAATTAAAGGGAAAAATATTCTTGAAGAAGTTCTACGTCCTCCAAAACAATTGGGAAGAGTGCCTTAAATACTGGAGTCATTTGCATCAATAAAAATTGTCTTAAAAACCCTCAAAGCCATAGCTTCGCAAGCACCTACAGGGTGTTTCTTAAAAGTCAAACCAGTTAAATGTATTCATACTTCAATTGCAAAAATAATTGGTTTTTTCAGTTGTCAGATTTGGTTCTTGACATATTAGGCTGTTATCTGCAATCGATCCCTCCCTCGCTTCCTCCAGTGTAGTATTATCTCTAAAATCTCTCTTCCACACCCCCCCCCCCCTTTCTAAATTTTACTCATTCCTATGATATTTTGAAATTTCTCTTTGAATTGAAGATCCACTAAGCAATCACATCTACCTTTCTAATCTAGACTGCAAACTTGATTCAACCAGCATATTACATGCCATAAAGTTCTAAGAAAAAAGCACCAACCTGCCTCATTTGTACAACAACATTTTTGTCCTGAGGGTAGATAATCCTGAATGTATTGATGCCAGCAATAGCTAGAGCAGATTCTTCCCACAATGTAAATTCAACAGAAGCTTCGTCAACAAGGAACTCTGCCGTGTCTTTCCCAGATTTCCTGTGCCAAAGCAAATAATTTAACAATACTAACAAGATGCATAACATTCCATGGCAGTGGTAGTCATACCGAAACATTCTAATCACGTTTAAAGGTTCAAACCATGAAAACTAGGTACAAAAAGGTTCCTACAGGTACTTGAAAAAAGGAACAAACAAAAAGCACAAGACTTATCACACAAATAAGAAAGCTCACTGACCAAGTGATCAAACACGAAAGCCCTTGAGGTATTGGGAATTACATACAATTAATCCATCATCACCTTATTTAAATGTGCATGAGCATCTATTAAACATGATGATAAAATTATCTCCCACCAGAAAATACGGCCATAACTTTTTTTCGACATTAAGTACACCAGAATTGCTAACACTTGTATACTGAATATTCAGCCCTAAAACTTTTCAATTGAACAATTAACCCCAAAAAAGTTTCAACTACTAGTCTATCAAGTCCTACAAAAAAAATTTCACAGAAACCTATGTGCATCAGTCTCATACACCACCAGGTGGCACTACCACATAGAATTACCTTCTAATTTAACTGAAGAACTAAAAAAAGGACGTCAATAATAACTTTTCGATTGCTTTAGGAACTCATTGCTCCATCCAAGGTTGTAGGACTAAACTGCACGTGTACACAAGTTTCAGGACTCCTAGTGCACTGATTCTCAAATCACTCGATGTGCACTGCATTTAGTGTAGTCTCAAAAATTGACTAGAATTGTAACTCCCTCCAATTAAGAATCCAAAGGACCTACCTTTTCTGCATCACCTTCTGCACAGTGGTCACTGCCTTCATCCTTGTGAAAATGTAATCAACAGTCATGTTTTCAATTAATTACATTAGACATGCTTCTAACTCCATTGATCTCCTTTATTCTCCCACTTTGAAACCCATCCCCCCCCCTCAACCTATTGCGGCAAATATATAAAGAGCTTAACAATTGTGGCAAATATACAAAGAGCTTGTCAGAGAAGTAAATACAGCCTAAATAGTCGGTACAATCAACCTGTCTGCCATACATTTGGATGACCAATAATAAAACATATCAACAATAGAAACCTTACATGCTTCGGAGTGTTGCAGAAATTCGATGAATTAAGAACTTGACTTCACATCTACACATGTTATCACTTGCAATAGTGTCCCCATTGCTTAATGATGGAGGATGGAATTCTGTGGCTTCATATATATCCTGCAGAAGTGTCAAAGAGTTTCAAAGGCAATAGATATTATGACAATTTGGAGTAATAGTTGTTGCTAAAAAGGTAGTCGTTACACCTTTTGCTAATTTAACACTGGCAGAATAAAGGAATATCAAATTATTTGCAGTTTAACTCATTCAAAGATCTTTGTTTATGATCTTACTTTTCGAACTTCAAGGACTAGTGTTTCTCAATTGAATGGAAGCAGAAATATAATCGCTCATGAGAAAGTTACCTTTATAACTTCATCTGAAACGACACCAGAAAACTGACCAGAGTCGTCTGTACCTCCAGCACCAAGCATACCACGAGACAGCCAATTTAACCATCCACGCGACCCGCCTGATGACCGCTCATCATTCCGTGACTTCTCAAGACTCGGTTCCACAAAGTTATTGGTAGACTCACATAAAAGCTCCTAGAAACATAATAACTAGATTAAAGACCTAATAATTTATTTGCTTGACAGTCACATGAACAAAAAAACTGAAAGTCTAATTTACCATCAGAAAACTAAACCAATCACTATAACACAGACAGCAATCATCGCTATTATTAAGTCCTATTCAAAAACAAATAAATGAAGCAAATTGTGACACAAAACCTCTATCATACCTGGAGTTCACGTTCAGCAACTGAGCGATAACTTAAAATATCTTCTATATCAGATGCTCTTTCCATTTGCTCCAACTCTTGAAGAATTTGTTCATCAACTGACTGATAAAATCAGACTCCAAAATGAGGAATTAATTGGAAAAGAGACCTATTCAAGACTTGCTTGCAGCACAACATATATTATAAATTAAGAATGTGTGAGTTAACCGCTTCTATATTCCTCTAACACTCTCCTTTCTCATTATATGGTCCAAGTAGGAGGTTTTGAAGTCAAATCTCCAGGCCTCACATTTCCTACAGATTACAACTTCATTTTCCGTGCTCCAAATTCAGGACACATCTCAACCTAACAAGAAGGGTAACCAATAATATATTAAATTAAGGTCCATCTAGCAGTTTAAGAAACTTTAGAAGAATCCACAATGATTTACAGTGTTCTACATTAGGGATTTCAAAGAAGGGCAGGAACAGGTACCTCCATATAGCTTAAACTAGATAAGAAGTCATGTATCATCACTTAACAACAAAATCACAACTACGATTTTCTCTAAGAATAAAAAAAAGTAAATTGAACATCTGTCAACAAAATAACTTAATGGAAAACATCTAAGAAGACAGGATGAGGTAAATTAGCTATGCAAAAATGAACCTGCGCATAGGTATTCAGGATTGGCCCCCAATTTACATAACTCTTTAGGTGACAAAACAAGGTCCAAGAGGCTTCAGTATCTTTTTATGGTGAAAGAAATTTCTAGCAGGTGCAAGACAGCATTGTGCTTATCCTCCAACTAAGAGTTGTCTAATTAGTGTATGGCTATCTTTATGTCCTTAATGGAGTCATATTAAGGTAGGTAGAAATTCACAAGATGATGAAACATATTTTCCAGCTTTGATAAGAAATGACACGAGGAAATTGTAGACAGATTATATATGGTCCATAAAAAGGATGCCAAAGAGAACAAAAATCTTTATTGGGAAATTTCTGAAGTGAATTTCACATATATCATCAAACCCATCTATCTTTATGAATCTCATCCAGTATTAGTTTCTCTAAAGATCTACAACACAACGGGATAGATGAGTTCTCATCCCTTCACTAAGCTATATGTGTCACCGATTGAATTGATGAAAAGCAGAAAGCCCCACAAAACTGATTCGAGACCAACAAAGCAACGGCGCAAAAATCACAATTTCAATGTAACGGCACCTAGCAAATGCCAAATTTCAAAATTTAATCTAAATGGTACTCACTACGTCTAACACATCAAGCTATGTTCCTCTGCTGGTCTGTTTCCTATCATTGTTCCCCCACGAAGTGCGGTAGCCAAGACACTTGAGAACATCGAGAGGCGATTTCAAAGGGTGGAGGTAGTAAAGAAGATTACCATTTCAGCCTTGTTTAGTGGGGAACAAGTAAACTCCCTATGAGGCGATTTCAGAGGGAGGAGGTAGTCAAGAAGATTACCATTTCAGCCTTGTTTAATGGGGAATAAGTAAACTCTCTATTCTGAAGTTAGTTTGGCTATAAAGTTCTTATCGCATTCCAACAAGGCTTTGTGCAGCAAATGGGGTAGGAGATAAATGCATGGAAGAGAACAAACAAAAGAGAAAAAATTCTTGTCCCAGAGACAATGCAGATCTTTGGCCAGTGTGGAGAGAGAGGAACCCGAAAGCAATTTTGAGGGTTTGGATAATGATTTCGTGAATGCTAAGGACTTGTATCTCTTTAACTAACTTTTTCTTTAATCGCCAGCCTAGATAAATAGCACTCTACTATGAATTGTTCATAACCTTCACACATCAAGTATATTGAAATTTCATTTGTCCTTCTCAGCACCATGAAAGAAGTCAAATCACAATCAGACAACAAAAACAAGCTTTTATGAACAACTTAACTTGATAGAATGAAAAACGTCCTTATACCTCAAAAGATGCAGATATATAATTACCATACGTAGTCGCCTCATGTTCACTCAACTAATATTTTGAAACAGATAACCGCTTGCTTAAGTCATTGAACAAAAAAAAATTCCAACTAAATCAATGTATAAGCAAAGCAAGAGCATAACGAACAAGAAAATGTCAATTTCCAGAATCATATGAAGTATGGACCTCAAACATCCAAATAACCACCTAGCATCTCAAGAGAAACAAGAGAAATTTCAGGCATCACAAGCCAAAAATGCTCCAAAGCCAGCTATAGACCATTATTCACACAAAAGATGAAAATCCTAAACAGAATCCAGAGGCAGTAACAAAGGAGAAACGTTACAATGGAATATAAAAATACAATGTTCATTGATGTTGAGGAAGACCACCTGCTCTTGCCGAAGAAAAACTAGTTTCTTTTTGTACAAGCTAACATATTCCCGACGATTGCTTCTGCAATGGAGTAAAATTTGGCATTATTTGGCATGTTTGAAAATTGCTACGCAGATCGATGATGACCATTGAAAAAGATGCCCCTTAGTTGCAGCAATCATTATTCAAAGCCAATTTAAAAATTTTCAGATCCTCAGCCCTCTCTGTCAAATAACGCATGAAAGAAGAAACCCCTAGCATTCACGCTGAAACAGTCAACTATTAGCATAATCATGGTGAAGCACCAACATCAGCTTTTGAGATTTGGGAGAGCAAATACTCTCCAGATCCAAAGGGATTTCAATCTTACATGTAGTTGACTTTGACCATATCAAAAACACACTTTGAGATCATCTTGCCTACTCAAGAAGATGCTACAAAAGTAGGAAATGCTCAAGAAAGGCAAGCCATGGAGTATCAATCAAGTTCCTGCTTAGGTATGTGCAAGTTATCTGATGATAGAGGATGGCCTTTTGGCTTAGCACAAAGACTGATGCCACCATCATAATGAAAAAACAAAGGCTTTCAGATTCTTTAGCCAAATGTTTCCTTAACAGTACCTTTTTCCCAAAAAGAAAATGTACAAACAGACAAGCTTACAGATGCATGTGCATGTACCCTGGTATGCATCCGTTGCTTGAAGTGAGAAGGAAAACATAAAAGCTCGCCATCGTATTTATCAATCTTAAAGAAGAGAGAAGAATAACATATTTTCCTATGCTTAATTTTGACAAATAGAATTTTGTTGTCAACTGTAAGATAAGATATTGTGATGCCAGTAAAGATCAACTTCTCAAGAAGATGAGTTGAATACACAAAAAAAAAACCTTAAAATTAAGGACAACGCTTCAAGATAGGGAAAAACCAAAATACTAGATAAAGATAAACATTCTAAAAGCAAGAAAAAGAAAAGATAAAAAAGAATAGTATAAGATGAATTGACATTCATGTAAGCAAAGTAGTTATCGAGGCAAATGGCCACATGTCCAAGACTTTAACTGGAAAAGCGATAGGCTACCCAATTTGCTCATAAGACTTTCTATTTTCTACATGTTTTGTCAAATATATATAAAAAAATCTCTCATTGAATATCTTTTGTAACCACAACAAGCCAATTGCTTTGAGAAGCTACTGCTTAGGGCAAATATGAGAAGAAAACAATTGACAAATTATCTTGTACCATGAGAGAGAGAGAAAGAGACAGACAGAGACAGAGAGCGCATCAAGTGCAAGTTGCAATGTCAGTATATGAGCATGTGAGAATGGTCTTCCATTAATAAGCAGGTTATGAAACACGTCCCTTGATTCCATTGTATAAGCCCAGTATCTCTGTGCATCATCCTGAGCTTATAGCAATTACCTCCCTCTCCATTAGAACAATTTCAAAATATGGCCAGATTTCCACCAACATGCGCAGTTTAAAACAAAACATATCAGAACAACAGTTCCCTAAATATCTACTCTTACCCAATTAGAGCACCAAAGGGCTACAAGCCAGCAAAACCACAATGCAAAAGGCATTGAATATCAAATACTGAAACTCACATTCGCTGACCAAAGTGTCTCCATGAAGTCCTCCTTAATTTCTTTCGAACATCTGACAGGACAGATTCTTGTGCATAGTGCCACCACAGTTTCTGCCAGTTTTTGAGCTTTCTTGACAATGGACTGGACCATGGACGGTAACGTCCATACCTACATTTATACATATCAAAATTTGAGCACAAAAAGGATTCGCTTGCATTTGATAAGTCAGTAGGAATTATTTATCACTGAAAAAAATTCATCAACCGCAAAGTACCATCAATACTATATGTCATTACAAGATCGGCCAGGATATATTCCAAATCTAATTTAGCAATAAAGAAAATATGAAACTTTAATGAAACAACCAATTAGGAAGAAGGATTCATAAAGAGTGAGACAATCAATAAAGAAATTGACAATCCCTCCATCATCATGTTTGACATATAGCATTTTGTCACGGCACCACAGTAGATGGACTTTTTCAATCTTCCGCAGTTACAACCTGTCTCAAGAACCATTTATAATTAAAAACTTTCTCAGAATCTAACTATGGGAATTGGCTGTCCTGAACCCTCAATGAGATTGGAGAATAAACAATCAACTATCCTCAACATGCTAGCCACATAGTTTTCTTTCTTTGCCAAAGAACACAACAATAAATAACTGAGTAGAGATTCTAGAGCTCCGGTCTGCCAAGTACTAGATACTCAACAAACATGTTCACTGGCCTTAGTATTAGCAAAGTAACCTTAGACATGACAGGGCATAAGTACTTTACCAGAAGCATGACCATTACCATCTGAAAAGTGGTTATCATCTATCTCACAGCAAACAACTAGCCATTGTGGATTAATATACTCCACAAATCAGGACAATGAAAAAAATCATGAAACTGCACTACATGACTAGAAAATTCAATAGGTAAGCACAAAAAGCAAAACCAAGCGAAGTTGTGAACTGACAAAGATGAAACGTTCACATAATACTATAAAAGCATCTGAATCAATGAACAAGATAAAATATAAGAAACTAGCATTAATGTTCAAACATACTGTTCTCTTAGTTGACATATAGTCAAGTTGTCCAACAACATCAAGATCTGTCGAAGCTGAAAATCGTCAAGACATATTACCTAATACAAGTGGAGAGAACACAAAAGCGTCAAGTATGCCATCTACGATTAATACAATCATCTAAAAGATCACATGCTAAAGATTTTTAGAGCACAAACCAACCAAGCTGGTTATTTCAGCCCAGACAGACCATTGTGGAGTGTCTACATCAAGCTTCCCAGATCGATTGACCTATAATGGAAATAACTACATCAGTCAGATGAAAATAAAAAAGAATTATTTTGGCCAAAAGAAGAATACATTCAGGGTTTTATCGGTATCACTTCCACACCTTCAAAAACAAACAAAAATTGGGGGCAACAAAATCTCTGAAATTCACATTGGATCAATGCTATGATACCACCAGTGAATAGTAGAAACCAATATTAACAACATGAAGTGCAGATTTAAGACAGATCAAACCAGAAGCAGCACATGCATGATTGACTAAGTTTAGTTTTGCAAGCAAACATAAGAAGGTCCCCTAATTGAAGACATATACAGGAACTATATACAGGAACTCAGCATACATCTAAGTGGGAGCTAATAATTAAAAATTGTTAAATGGCGAAACTCCAACGCAAAAAACCTCCAGTGGAAATAGACAAATACACTATTTTGTCTAATTGTGAAATATCACAGGAAGCATGACAAACCAGCCTTAGTGGCACCTTTCCTGGTAGGCAACGCTTTAATCACTGCTATGAGAAGGCATCTAGGATTACAACGAGGACCATTTCTGCCTAACCAAATTGTTCAAACCAACTATTTAGTCAATAGAGCCTTGAAGCTATCTGAATAACAACCCTCCATTCCCAACCAGCTTTCCCACTCTTTTGAGATTGGATTTCCTTTGTTTATGACCGTCATATTTGCAACACTTTCAAAGACATTTAACTACCCATCCCCAAAAGAAAAACTTCTCTTTTCCCTTCATTCCTCTGTGCCCTTTAAGAAAATTTTAGGGATCCCCAGAGAAACTGTTCAACAATATACGCAACTAAGTCTAGAGTATAGAGTTCCAGACAAAAAATAAAAGAAGGATCTGACAGATCATTGTAAAATGGAATTGATGCTCTCTTCGTTCAGCTTGCATATACCATGTCTGATTATATTCAAATCCCTCCCGGGTTGTTCAACTAGCCATTCAAACCTTTTTCAATTCTAAATGGAAAGGAAAAGTACTCATGATCTTTGCTCTTCAGGGAAACGACACCAATCCCTTTGAGAAGAAATGAGCTTCGATAAATAATCTGTGAAGAAACTGAGTACCCCTTTAGGAATAATTTACAAAAAGCTTCAGGAGACCCTCACTACAAAAGAACCAGCACCTCTGACACAGCTGATCAAATGATGAATACATCTACCAATCTACCACCCCATAAATCACCATGTACTTCATGAAAACAATGCCACATTAATGACAAGCATCATGTTGAAAAATATTGTTCTTAACGATAGCCACTGGATCCCATGGTAAGTACAAAAGGATCTGTAAAAGGAAAAGAAAGAGCATAACAGTGACAGCAAAAGAAGATAGTTGAGACCATATTAATAACATTACGTAAGATGAGTTGCATTGCAAATTGATTATTGAGGTCAAATATTAAATTCGTACTTATATCCTTATCCAAGATGCACACATGAACAAGATTCTTTTTACTTTGAAAACAATGCATAACTATCAGAAACTGGGATACCATTTTCATGCTGCACATGGTTTAGAAAATCAATTATTTCAAGAATGGTTAAAAAAGTCAGGCCAATGATGAAAGAAAAACTGTGTGCATTAACAGCTGGCGGGTCCTTTAGGTCATTCAATGCCACATTTATTAGCATCAAGAAAGATCAAATTTGTGCATAAATGACGGGCTCGACATGAAAATACTCCTGTGTCTAGAGAAAGAAGAATAGGCAAGATAATAACAATTCATACCGAAAGTGACACTGACACATTCAGTGGTGCTAGAATAGGGTGAAACTGATTGCTTTCACAATTAGCATTGCCCACGAATTGATAATCTCCAGCATTGTCCCCAATCATCAAACTCGAAGCTCCATTGGAGGAGTTGCAGTAGATTTCTAAACCCGCGATCTCTACGACTTTGTGGACTTGGCCTTTTGTGCTAGGCAAAGGAGAAAAGAGAACTTCAGGTTTCTCACTAAGACAAAAATCAATCAAACATGCACCATAAAGCTGTAAAAGAAAGTAAGAGAAAGAAGTAAATAGGCATGTAAATAACTTCTAAGCACAGAGTTCCAAAGCAGATCATCAAATAATGGGACTTCTATTTGTTGAATACAGTCAGTTTGGCTCTTCCCACATCTCAGGGGGGAAAATGTGCACGCCTCACTGTATTGACCAGCAATGCACATGTTTCAGACATCTCACCCAATTAGAAGGGTTGCAGAAGAATGGTAAGATGATGGGCTCATTTCATTAGCAGGATTATGGAAGAGTGGTAATGATTATGTGGCGGACATTTAAATATAGTGTGACTGAAGCAAAAGGTCAAAAGCCAAAACTAAAGCCAAAAGCCTCGGTAATGCCAAGATAAGCCCTCTATAGTTCCTTAACTGACAGAAAAAACGCATAGAAATATCATCATAAAGCCTTGCATTTCATGAAGTTTAAGCTCCCAGGCATTGTATGTTGCAACTTGCCACTGAAAAGCAATTACTCTATAACTCACCAGCAACTAAACCATATCTAACTCCAAGGTCAAAGAAAAAGAATATTGATACCTGGGAGAGGAATTCAATAATATGTCTAACTACAGATCAATACTGTGCCAGCTGGACTTGCACTACCTATAGAGTACCTCCCCAGAGAAATACTTTGCAAATTTAACATATTTAATCAGTTCTGGATTATAAGGAAATCTTCTTTGCATTGTAGATAAGATCATACAAAGGGTATACATAAATTAATGATCGAAAGCATTATACAGTTGTAAGTTATCCATAACAATGCCTGTGATTTGCTCAAAAATGGAAAAGAAAGTTTACTGGACTACCTTAATGTAAGGTTTGAAAGGGAGAGGAGAAAATAAAAGAAAAAAATTGGGTGAAATGTATGTCGAAGAGAAGAGTACTACTTTCATCCACATTTTTTGAAGCATGATAATGAAAGTTAAGATAGAGTAACTTGTTTCAAATAGAGAAAAATTTTGATAGATGAAATTCCTCTTATTACCCTGAATGGAAAGTTACAACCTATTTCAAGGGAAAAAAAATCTGTTCAATTTCTACTCTTTTTCACTCCATCTTTAAGTGATTGCTAAAATACTGACCCTACAAAATTATTTTTTTCTTTTGATTTTCATTCAATTCATTTTGTATATATTTCCCGAACAAGGAAATATTAAAAAACTTCTATATTTTTCCCGTCTCCTATTCCTCCCCTCCCACTCTTCCAAGCATTTCTTAATTCCCCAATTCCATCCTGAGTTGATGCTAATGCTGGCTTTTTTCTCCTTTTTTATAGCCAAATAAGCTAATTGTTTCAACAGAGGACACAAAGGAGAAGCCAACATGTATACACAGTTTTTTAAAGTGGACATGAAATATAAGGCTAGCTAATCTAAACTATCTGCAAGAACTCATACATCCAACCTGACATTTTCACTATGCTTTTCGATTAAGTTGTCTCAACCATATGTGAACACCGCTAAGGGAGTTTCTCTGTTTCAAAAGCTCCAAATGCCTTTCTTATGATAAATAGAAGATAAAGAGAGGGATCGAGTTGAATTATGAAGTTTCCTCAGAACAGTACCATGTATCCTGCCAAGCCCAAGATTCACCCTCTACTGACATCACAGATCCAATCAATTCCCATTAAACAATTTGAGAAAAGGAGGATGAGACCTAATCAACAGTTGATATAAATATTACCTAACAGACATCTGCTTCATAATTTTCAAGCTGGATAACCTCAAACCAAAAATCAATTGTGCCTGTGAAATATAAAAAGTTGTCAAGATGGATGTCCAGTCGACTTATAGATACAGCACTAGCAGATACAAAGGAGAAACTGAATCCACATTTCAAGTCGTCACTTATTTAAAAGCGTTATGCCTGTAAGTGCAGGGAATAAATCAAACATAGCAATAATCTAATTAGCAGAAATCTGTAAAGCAAAGGGAATTCCGAAGATGAAAATCATTGCCTAAACAGCAACTTGAAACAAGACCATATGGTTATCGAAATAGCAATGTACAAGAGAACTATAAGACTGAAAGCAAGAATATCTCCTTCTATACGTTAAATTTTTCCAGAGAAATTAAAATCTAAAGACTCCATCACAAATTAGGCATCATGCCCACAACAACAGGGTGGGAATTATTGTGTTGAATAATAAAGATTCCATCACAAATTAGATACATCGTGCCCACAACAACAGGGTGGGTACAAAGGTTCTTTCTCCTTCTTTTGTAATCCAATATTGAAACACCAGTGGCACCTCGCGCTTTAACAACAAAGAAATATCAATCTGCAAGTAAGCTGCAACTTCCTAGGGGTTGCCAATGAGCAGTTCCCATCTCGTTCCATGGTGTTTTACATCAATACATTCACTATTAATTGGCAAAAAAGAAGATTCTAAATTTCATTAGCCATATAATGCTCTATCTTTCTTCTAATGCGAAACACCTGCTACCATATCCCTGTATCCAGGGTTTTCGACAGATTAAAATACCATGTGTTTCATTATCTGCGAATAAGACAAAATACTAAAAGAGCTCCAATCAACAAGGAGAAATGCTAGGCCCCGGGGTGCACATCAATATGGTAGACGTTAATATGCAATGAAATGCATAAGAACTATTCATATGGCATAAAATGCAGTATGATGGATACAGTAAAAGAGTAGAACTTACGGAAGAACTCTGCAAGTTGTTCTGATTAGCTTGGTATAGAATATGGACATTTCTAATGGAAACTTGAATGCTGTCAAGTATCTGTGGTGAAAGAAAAAAAATTATCAACATGTAGCGGGATGACACTAAAATTTTCACCCTCAAAGCACCCTTGGAGTTCTTGGAGCCTAATGCATAAGCGGCAAACTAATACTAAAGTCATTAAATTACCTTCGCAGTTATGTAGGAAATAAACGATTGCCCAGCCGGATTATCTGCCATGAACTCCAACAGAAATTAGCACAATAAAAGCATATACACACACATAGGAAATGCAGCTGACACTGTCCCAAAATGAAGCCCAGCAGCAACTTTATTCACAAATTCGTAGATATATATACCGACTATGTCCACTTAAATCAGGAAAACAATATTATAGCATCCATAAACGGGCAAGGCAGATCCACGGTTAGTACTAGAAGCGAAGAGCAGAAGCTAATTCGATGTCTTAGGCCATGAAAATGAAAAATTACAAGCGGACCGTATTCAATGAGGGGCAAAGAAATATCTGCCACCTCAACAAACTGTCCTCCCCAGCAGTCACTTAAAGGAAGGCTTTGAATGATTCTCCAGTAAACCAACAGCTCTCTGGAAAGTGAGAATACTTATCGGAAAAGAAACCTTCATCAAATAACAAGGCAACTCCAATTCTCTGACCCCTCAATACGGAATGCGGTAAGTACAGCACAGAAAAAAAAGAAAAAGGGAGACGGGCTCAGCTTACCGCTCATGCGTCGTGACAATTTCGCAAGCTCGGCAGCCGCGAGTTTTGCCTTCTTGCCAGCGAATTCTCTTCTTTCAACAGCCTCCGAACTCCACTGCGACCACAACGCGCGCGCCGAAGCGCCACAGAGACACTCAGACAGTTAGCGATGACGACTCGACGCCGACACGTCCTAGAAAACGCGGGGACTCGGGGGCTCACCTCCTCGTCAAGGCGGTCGGAGGCGCGGACGAAGACGTCCTCGAGGACGATGATGATGGGGTCCCAGCCGAGCTTCTTCCAGGGGATCCGGATGCTCAGCCGGCCGACGCGGCCTTCCCGGAGGGCGAAGGGGAGGCGGAGGTAATCGAAGGCCTCGAGGATGAGCTCGACGTTCTCGAGGAGGACCTCCTCGTTCCAGAGGGTGATCTTGAGCTGCTCCCGCTGGATGTCCTTCACGTAGCGGCCCAGGTAGCCCAGCAGCAGCTGGCGAACCAGCCCTTCGAACATCGTTTCCTCTACCTACCTCTCTCTACTGCGCGCAGAACGGAGATTCTTTCGATGCTAGGATTCTAACTTCGCCACGGCGATGGAGGAGATTCTCCGGCGCCGCCGTAAATCGACGTGTGCGCGCGCATGTACACGGCGGAGAGAGAGAGAGAGTGAGACGGAGAGAGGGAGACGGAGGGGTTAGAGCGGAAGTGGCTTCCTTTCCAAGGAGATGAACCGTGCCGGGCCCCCGTCGGAGCGGGTTGCGGATCCAAACCGACCCGGATGGGCCCCCAGTGTCGAGTGGGGGCTTCGAAAAATACGGGCCGGCGCCGGATGGAATCGGGCTGGACCGGGCCCAATTTTAGGCCCGCTCATTTTGCCCCTCGAGGGGCTTGTCCAAAGAGCACGTCTACTCTTCAACCTTTTATTAATGCCAATGTTAGCCATTTGTCGGGGGTTTTCTAGGGAAAAATGTAAATATAAGTAGTCGAAATCATTTGGAATCGTCCATAAATGGGAAAATCAATTATTTGAAAATTCTTTTCGTTGGGAATGCACAGTAGGAGCTCCGATACCTTCATCCCGAAGAGATCATTAAAAGAGAGTTCAATTTTGAGTCCACCTACATATTTAGTTAAATCAATTACCTTCGCTCAAAGGCTAAAACTAATGATGCTTTCATCCCGAAGAGATCACTAAGAGAGAACCTAGATTTAAGTCTATTAATATATCTAGTTAGACCTATATTCACTTAAAAGCTTTTTAAACTAATGGGTTATGGATGGACTATAATGTATTAAGTATCCCATACCACACATATTCTCAAATGTATGACGTAAGACTTTTCTAACACGACTTAGATGTGCACATGCACAATTTCCTTGGTCCATGCTGCTGAAGCCCTGATACATTCATCTTAGGAGATCATTAAAAAAAACCCAAATTCAAATCTGTTAACATATTCAACCGAATGAACCTTCGTTTAAAAGCTTAAACTAATAATACTTTCATTCCAAGAATATCGCTAAGAAAGAGTCAAAGTCTAAATTCGTTAACATATTTAGTTAGACCACTGAGTTTATGGCCTGATTATGATTTATTCGATACCTTCATCCTAGGGGATAACAGGAATAATTCTTTCTTAGGATATTTATCAAGTAGAATACCTCATCCTAGAAGATCATCGTGCCCATTCCTTCTTAAGTTGTTCAACAAGTAGAAGCTTTGATAGGTCCATCTTAGGATATCGCTAAAAAAGTTTAAGTCCGAACCTGTCAACATATTCAGATAAACAAAAAAAAAACATAATCAGATAAATTCACTTTCACTCAAATGCCTAAATCAAATGAGTTTCGAGCAAATTGGAATATATTAACTATGATATCACCCAAATTCTCTGATTTTGGACTATTTTAATTCAATTCACATGTGTATTCTAATACTTGTATCATTGGCAACAATGTTTCAACATATAAATAGTAGGAGGTGAACTTTTTTTTTGTTTGTAAATAGTAGGAGGTGACACTGGGACTGGACAGTTTTAGATAGTTCCTGTACGAACCGGTCCAATTACCTGTTCCCTAAATTTGAAATCGATGACTGTTGGTTTGGTTCTTGGTGTGCGAAACAAACTACCCGTACCATAGATTTTTGTTGATTAAAGATCAAAAACACTAAAAATGAGACTTTGTACTATGTAACAATACTTACAGTCTTGTGGGGAATGGGAAAAAAAATATATATCACTACCAATTCTTGGACCCACTTTTGAATCGGACCAAATTGGTTGGTGCTGTCAAGTTCACTTCAGGACCAAGTAGGCCAATTCCCATTCCACAAACCGAAAATCGACTCTTCTAGCATCGCCTTTTCCAATGTTATTAATAAAACCACATTTTTGAGCAACACATCATTTTAGGTAAGAAAAGGATCAAAATAAAAGAAAATCTATGCTTCCCTTAAACAAACGAACGGACCCAATATCGATGAATCAAGAACAAAGCGACGATGTCAAGTCCCCCGCAACGGCAAGCTCACTGCTGACCGGCAAGCAGGGGACTCCACTCGACACACGTAAGAAGCTCTCCACTACTGCCCGAAACAGCAGACGTCGATCCTCCGAATCTTCATCGTCCCGTCGCCGTCGCCGTCGCCGTCGCATCGGAGTCCTCGAAGCTCATCTCTTCGATCTCTCTCTCGCCCTCTCTCTCCGTTCCGCCGTCGCGTGTCCGGTCGCCATTTCCTCGCCCCAGCTCCTCGGAGATCCCGCCTGAAGAAGAAGAGGTGAGAAACAAACTCGACGTCGATTCTCCGCGCGCAATGTCGGGGCATCCGCGATCCGCATTGGCTCGTATCCTTCCCCCTAATCGAACGAACCGCGTGCAATCGCTCCTCGTCACGTCCGCCGCTCGCCTGGTCGAGCGCGAGGATCGAGTCTACTTTGGTCAAATTTTTTAAGAATGCTGATGATTCTGTCGAGTCCTCGGGAAGCGTGATCTGGCTTTTGTGTTTTTGTCCACTTGCAGTGTCCGTTCCGTTTTAGTGTAATTCGACGGAGATGGATTCGTCGGCGCTTCTGTTCAACCAGCTCAAGGTCCGGCGCGCATCTGTTCTTCTTCTCTTTAACCGATGACCTTAAGAAGCTGTGGTTCGATTGATAGTTGATATAGCTCGAACTCAATGACAGGCGGCGGAGCCATTCTTTGTGTTGGCCGGACCGAACGTGATCGAGTCAGAGGAGCATGTTTTGCACATGGCGAAGCACATAAAGAGCATAACTGCAAAGTATGTTTTCCCTTTGGAATTGGGTTTTGTGAAAGCCATTGCCTTGGGCGGAAATGGGAACACGGAGGAAGATGCCCGTAGCTTGTTTTGTTCTCTATTGCTTTGATCATTTGACTTCACACGACTTCACTTGCTTTCCTGATAAAATTGTAGTCAATGTACTTTTGTTTGGAGAACTGAGCAAAGATGTATGGTTGGCATTGCTCTAATTGTGAATTGATATGGTACTTTTTTGTGTTGAGGCTTTTTCTCGCACTCTTGCAGAGTCGGGTTGCCGCTTGTGTTCAAGTCAAGCTTTGACAAAGCCAACCGGACATCATCGAAATCATTTCGGGGTCCTGGCATGGCTGAAGGCCTCAAGGTGCTTTCCCCCCCCCCCCCCCCCCCCCCTCTTCCCTTCTAATTGTTTTCCATCTGGAATGTATATATCTTCGAATCACAAGTGCAACAGAAATTGACAATTGGGATAGGGGTAAAAAAGGAACATCAAGGATAGTCATTGTTGTGCGGAAATTGAATATGAAATTTATCCATTTGATGCACATATGGTCCCTCAATTGTAACATGTTTGATAATTGCGGTTCTTCCCTCAATCTGTATGTTACAAGATTAATGCTATTTTGGTTGCTTACAGATCCTTGAGAAAGTTAAGGCGACTTATGACATTCCTATTGTGACTGATGTACATGAAACAATTCAGGTAATCCTTGTCTTCTTATGTCAGTATGACTTCTCTGTGGGAAGAGTGCAGCCTCTTATCTGTAACAGGCTTGGTCTGATTTTTCCATTTCATTCATAGTCCATATGGGTTTTCAAGCTGTCCTATTCTGTTAGTTCTTTTTATTTTGCTTTCTTTGAAAATCAACTGACAGCAAGGTCATTCTCTGTTGACGACTATAACCCCATCGAGAATCATTCTCACAAAGATGTGACCTACATTCATTTATTGACCGCTTAAATGATGCTGCATGTCGCAAAAATTTCTCCAAGTTGATTTAGCTGCAAAGTTCACCAAGTTAATGTATTAATTTACAACTGCGATGCTACTTCTCATAAAAAGTGAAAGAATAGAAGAGTAGTTAATTTCAGAAACTTTTCCTATTATTTCTGTACATTTCCAGCTTCATTTAGTGTTTCTAATTAAATACTTGTTTTGGAATATCATATCGTGTTGTACTTCTGTTTTAGCATTTCATTCGACAGCTTCCTTGTTCTTATGCCTGTGGTGCAAATTGCTAGCATTGCTGCTGTCTCTTCTTGTCTCTCTGTAATTACAATGTGGCAGGATTGCTGTTTGTGTGAAATAATGCACGAAACTCATTGAGAATCTTCTGTGGATCAGTATCAACTATCTGTCTTTTTCCTTTGTTTTGTTCAGTGTGAAGCAGTAGGAAGAGTTGCAGATATTATTCAAATCCCAGCATTTTTATGCCGTCAGGTTCTGCGACCCAGATGTTGGATATGTAATTCATTGCATCTTGATAATGACAAAGGTTTTTAAAGTCTGAAATCAAGTTACTCTAATCATATTGACAGACAGATCTCCTAGTTGCAGCAGCTAAGACCGGGAAGATTATTAACATTAAGAAAGGCCAATTTTGTGCTTCCTCTGTGAGTGAACTTCCTTTACTTCGAAAGTTTGGATCCTTCAGTAATATTTTCTATTGAAACTTTTTTAATTAGGCAGATTGTTTAGGAAATTTAGGGATCCAGTGCATAGATTTGAAGTGCTTATATGTGCTTGATTGTTTGCTTGACTTGTCAAGTGCAATCCTACCTTGCTAATATTAGCAGATATGCAGGTCATGGCGAACTCTGCCGAAAAGATTAGACTTGCTGGGAATCCGCATGTAATGGTTTGTGAAAGAGGAACTATGTTTGGTTATAGTAAGTGATTCTAGTATTGTAGAATGCTATTGAAAGATTGTCAACTTCATTCAGGGTTTTGAGGACAATAGATGATTTCGATTGCATTTTACTTGTCAAAACTTGAAGCTTCTGATATCTGATATGGTGGTGCTTTCTACTTCCAGGGACCTTTATAATCTGATTTATGAATTGTGCATCCTACTTGACTTGTGGTCCCTTTATATATTGATACTTAACTAATAGTTGGATAAGCGAACAGCTTTCAATCAAGCTCTGATTACATGACACCTCATTTATCCCTAGTGGAAAGATTCTGATTTTCTTTTAGGCTTCAGTTGGCTGATTATGTCTTAGTTTACATACTTCAGAGTAACATTGTGATCACAGGAGAGGCAATTTATCGGCAGAGTTATTTTCCTATCCTGTGTGATTGATTCATTTCTTCATTCTGTCTGTAGACGATTTAATTGTGGATCCACGCAATCTTGAGTGGATGAGAGAGGCCAACTGTCCTGTTGTAAGTATACTATAGTTTCTTAGATTGGTGAGTTGCTGCATGCTGTCTGAACTGTCTTGTGCATGCATATGAAATTTTAAGATGATTTTCCTACAAAGCTATAACTGAAATTTCTTGTTTAACTAGCATGGTAGGGAAAAATTTTTCGTTTGTTTTCCAGAAACAAACAAAAAGAATTTTGTATTTTGTGATAGCCTTCGCCAATGTCAATCTGTCTGCATGCATCAACAGTTAATCTGTTGAGGAGTGTCTTCACTCTGCCTGTGAGTTCTTCACTGCTTTGTAGGAATACTATTTGACCTTATGTTGCCCCAGGTTGCTGATGTCACACATTCACTCCAACAACCTGCTGGGAGAAAGGTACCAACTCCATTCACATAATGTTAACAGGGGATTCTTACTGGCTTAAACTTTGAGTTTTTCTCATTGAACCTCATGGGAAATGTCTATAAAATAATTGAGATGGGTTGCTATTTGCTTAGCTGATTTTAGTGATGTTGTTGTCATTTAGTTTACCTATCATGCTTTGCCGGTCTTGACGAGAACACTACCTATTTCATCATTCAGAATGAAAAACGTGCTTTTATGACCTTATATTGTTAGCTGCACTACCACTTGCAAACAGGAGATGGATGCTTCAAGATGGGAAAGCTTGGTTTTTCCTGTTTTTTGTCGAATATCTCAGAAATAAAATAAAACTGGTGGCTATGTTACCTTTCATGCTCCCACTACATTTGCTTGCTTCTTCCCTCCTAAGTTTGGTTGTAGAGGTATATTCGACTTCTCTTATATATGGAGAAATAGATAACGACTTTTTATTGTTTTTTGTCTGGCGATTTACACCTTAAGGCTAAACTTGTTAGATTGAGTGCCCTGTTTGCCTCTATTCCTGTAAATGCATGATATCACCAAAGAGTGTTGTCTGTCCCTAGATCTTCCAGGTAGTAGCTTTCATTTACCCAGTGTAAATCCCTGTCTGTAGTGTCTGCTCATATTTGAAAAGTCGAACCATGTTTTTTCTGTAGTTGGACGGTGGAGGTGTTGCCAGTGGAGGTCTTCGGGAACTCATACCATGCATTGCAAGAACAGCAGTTGCAGTTGGTGTGGATGGGCTTTTTATGGAGGTATGCTGAGTCCCGATTACTGTTGCATTATTACAATTTTCTTTAGATTCTCAGAAATCTCCAGACTGGTGCATGCCCTAATTTTTACTGAGGAACGAAGAGCCTTATTTTCAGGGAGTAGAATAAAGGCATAGGTTGTGATACTACTTAGAGACCAGCATCGGAGTTCATTTGCTCACGTGCATATTTTTTTCTATGGACACTGGTTTGATTCCTGGACATGTATATGGAAGCATTCTAGGAGTTACTGGCACTATTTCAAACAAAGAGCTGTTGATTTTCCCTCATTTGGAATGTTCACCCAAGAAAAGCATTCATCTGTCATTTATCAACCCTTTCATCTTAGTTAACCATGGGCTCAACACTATCCTAGATAGCTGTGCTCTCAACTATGTATAGCTACAGGCATCTTTCTTGTATCCCTTCTTCTGAATTCAATTATGTTGGTCTTCTGAGACTCACTTTGGATGTGTTCAGGTGCACAATGATCCTTTAAATGCACCAGTAGATGGTCCAACTCAATGGGTGAGTTCAGTAAATGTCTTTTTTCTGACGATCTACCTTTTTTCAAAGAAAATTTTGCACTTTTTAAACGTTGTGTGGAATCAATGACCACATATGGCTAAGTTGTGAATTAAACAGTCTAAACTCCTGCTGTTTGATGGTGACAGCCCTTACGCCATCTTGAGGAGCTTCTGGAAGAGCTTGTGGCAATAGCTGTGAGTTTTATCCTTTATATGATGAATCATACTACAATCAAGTGCATGTATCTGTGTGTTTTGCATTGTTACCTTTAATTTTATCATGTTCCGAGGACATCCAAACTTTTTCTGAGTGAGATTACCTTTCAATTGATTATCTTCTGAGGACGCCAGAACTAACTTATACACCAGGCATGATTGACAGAATCCTAGAATGAAATGACATAATGTTATGTATAATAGAGTTTAACCAAAAAAGGCCAAATGATTTACATTCCTAATTCTTAATTATGTGAAGGGTTTCTATGCTGTAGATGAAACTGGAAGCTTATTTTCTCATTTGGCACCACAGAGATAGACTGGAAAGCTCACTTCTGTAAGAATAGATGAGAAAACTTATGTCTGCTTTGTGTGATGTGGTTCAAGGAATAGAATATGTGGTAATCTAGAGAAAATGAAGTTTACTTACCAGTCTAAAACCATGGTTGATCCAGAGGAAATTTCCGCTGCTAAAAAACCAAGAAGAAAGGCATTGGCAATTGAAAATGCCAATTTTTACTTCCACAGATCTTAATGATATTACTGCTTGTGCTGAATGCTGTAAATGATCATAATCTGCACTAACTGAAAACTGGTTATTGTTTGTTGTAAAAGTTCTGTTATTTGTCCTCAGAAATCATTGATGTAAAATGTAAAATATGAGCTTGCTTAAAATTGCTTTGGATCATCTTATGAGTGGACAACATGGTATTGAATTATGATTGGAGCTTTCTTTGATCTTTCAAAGAGGGCAAGCAGAGGGAAGCGGCAACTTGAAATTGATCTCACACCATATCACCTCTAGGAGGAGCTCGAGGCTTCTCAAAGGGTATGTCAATCTCAAAGTCTTAACTGTAGAAGTTTTCCTCTTGGGTGCTGATTGAGCACTTTGATGTGATTTAGAATCTCTCAGATAAAACAACAATTCAATAACTGGCATTCCTTCTTCCAAATCCTATGCAGGAAATAGACTTGCGGCTCTTCCTAGATTTTTCTTAATGCCTTAGGTGCCTCGAAGCGATCAAGTAAGTTCAGTTGATCAGGTGGAATGTCTGTTATGGTGGCTCAAATAAATAATCATGCAGCGTGATGCTGTTCTTTCTAATTGTCTTCCGGCATTATCTCCGCCCGGTTAATCACCGATGTTTTGTATCTCCGTGTTATTCCTAAATGTTGTTTTATTGATTGTAATCATTTTATTATTGATGAGAGAAACCAAAGTTGCTTTGGCTAAGTAGAGAGTTTTGTTGCTGTCACGTGGTCTTTCCAAGCGAACTCGTCCACAGTGCAAAATGGACTGATGAAATTGAAAAGGAAATCTCCAGGATGGACACGCTGATCTATACCTGTGACTATTTCCTCTGTGACTTGCGTCAGCAGACGTGGTTCTGTACTTCGCTACTGGCTTAGGGAAAACTTAGTTGAGAATTAAGCACAGCCTTATTGAAGTTCGGACATTGGAGTGTTTGGCACAGCCTAGGAAAATACAAGGAAGAGCTGGGAAGTTCGGTATCTTTTGGTACATTGGTACTGGTAGTCATGATTGCATGAATGCCAGCTTATAAGGCGATGGGCGTATATCGGAACAATGGACGAGCCCCAGTGGACTAAAGTCGGCCCATGAACGAAAATGTAGGCCTTGCTTTTCGAGCTCGGGTGAAACCCCGACGTTCGGTGCGAAATGCATCGCCTAAGTCTTCATACAACTGAAAGTAATTCTTACCAAATTAGTTGGACCTGGCTGCTTTGTCGAATCACCTTCCTTGAATAGGAAGGACTCCCAATTGCATTCTACTCAAATATGGTTAGGGGAGTGGCCACGGAGAACTTGCGGATTGACAACCCGCAAACATTCGATGCAATTACTTTTTTACCTTTGGAGGATCTGGGCTCTGTAGTAAGTACCCTAAGATTTTACCTCTGTTCTTCCAGTTTCAATCTCTGTTAATGCTTGAAGATCGTTAGACAGTCGAAGATTATAGCTAAGTCAGATAAAAGGGAATCTCTTTGGCGACCCATCTCAAGATCGTATGCCGACGGAGGACATATTCCTTTTGGTTCTCCAAGTCTGAATTCGTCAAACCCATAATTCTAAAACAGAAACGTGAATCTCGACATGCCGACTGCCCTGCATATCAGACTCACCCTTCTTCTGGAGATAAACTACCAGTGTCAGCAGGAATAAATGCTTATCCTTCAAAAAAATTCAGGGACCACGGCCTAAGGTAAATAGAGTGCAACAGACCCCAAATACCATTAAAGCAGAATAGAACATCTGGCCCCAACAAAAGTAATACAAGAGAAGAATCTGAACAGAAACAAAGAATACGCTACCTACCAAGTAACGAAAACGAAACGAAACTAAACGTGTGCTTCTTTGACAATCTGCTGCATAACCATTTAAAATTTTATTTCATCGGCCTAGTCAAACAATTTACATCGGACAAAACTTCATTTCTCCAATAAAGATTCGCCGGACAAGGCCGTGCACTATTTCTTTCTCTTTTTTTTTTCCAGAAATGAGGAGCAAAGGTAGTGTTGCCAAAAGGCACAGGCCACAGGTATAGTGACTATTCCTAGAGCTCAAACTTTTCAAAAGCCTCGTGCTTTACGACATCATTCAGTAACAATTGGTTCCCTCAGAATGCCTCCATAACATAAATGGATGTAAAAAAAGTGCTTTCTTATGCCGCCCTCCCGCTCCTATCTGGTGCCCTAGCAACATCCCACGGTACGAATTGTTAGGATCTTCTGCTCTTTCCATAAGCAATGGCACAATCCTCTCTGGACCTCGGTGAAAATATGCAATCTTCGAGTACCTCACATTCAACACTCCTTGCTAGATCAAGGGTAGGAACGCTCACCTCTTTGTGCAAAACGGCACTGCCTATAGAGTAGTAGAGGTCAATTACAATTTACACCATAAATAAGACTATTGAGAACACAGCTCCGATATACAAAGAAATGCATCAACAAGAGAATGATACCTTTATGACCAATCCAACTAACTAATGATTCTTATTAGACCGTAAAGTTTCCAAGTATGGAGCTACTAGCATATCCATTTTGACCAACCAGAGCGCAACTGCAGAAGTAGTATGAGGAAGAGTAGGAAAATATGCAACTATTTCTTCCCCAGATAAATTGTAACCAGGTACAGTGTTGCACCGGCGCAACCAATCCCTATTAATGGCGCTGACAAAATCTGCGAGGACCTGGAAGATCATAAATATAAATAAGCATGTAAATTAGATTTTGAACAATCTTACGCGGACGAGGCAAACAAACTTTTAAACCAACCCATATCAGGTTTCCAATAGATACACTAAATTAAACCTGCAAAAGCTCTGCCAAAGAGGAGGTTCGTCTGAGTCTCTTTACCCAAAGCCTGTGGGCAGACTTGGTCCAAGCACCAATAAGTGCATCTTTAGGCATTGCTGACTGCAATAACATGGAAATTCCCATTCAGTCAGCTATGTGGGAATATAATAGCATAAAACATACTCTCTCAAGGGGTCCAAGTATCTGACCAAAAAAAAAAAAAAACAGGGTCCAAGTAGATAACATCTCAACCATAGAGTCAATCAGCTTTACAAACGACCTTCCTCTGGTCTTTAATTGGTCAACAGGAGAGAAGTGATGAAGCAGAAGCACTGCATACTCTAGGAAACCGTCTTATCCGTGTATAGAGTAACAATCACAAACAATTTGTCCACCATGGAAAGACCAAACCACTAGAAGGTACCAATCTTAAGAATCAACCAGAAATATTAACTTATTCAATCCAATATGTAAAAGACACCGACCAAACATAGGCAAAAGTATTGGAAGCAGCTCGTTCAAACAGGCTAGACTAGTGCTTTCATTGTCTTTCTGATAATTCCCAGGCAGAATATAATGGTAACTCCAGAAAGCAACAGAGTGATGATCAAAGCAACCTTTTCTTTGCTTGGCCATATCTCCAACATCTGACCTTTTGATTTTCAACAAACCCAGATGCACACCAAACTATAGTTGACAACATAACAAGCAGAAATATCACACATTCAAAGCATTTTGCAATTACACACTAGAAGCATCTATCCATACAGACAACAAGAATTCAAGGCAGGCTCTAGAGTAAAAACACGTGGGCTGCAGGGGAAATGTCAAACAAACTCAACATAACTGCTCACCTCTATAGCATGAATTGCAGCTTTCAGAGACTGCAACTGTGATGATAGAACTCTGTGCTTTGGGAACGTATCAGTCTCCTCCTTTTCCCTACAAGTGGCTGCATGGATTGCATATCTTTCTTCCAAATCAAAATCCAGCTCAAACGTTGTGTGGCAAATCTTACAGTGTTTCTCATCTCGCCAATACAAATCATGACATCTCTCACATCTATTAAGTGAATCATGATAAGATTTTCTTCTATGCCTGACAGCATTCAGTGCTAAGTAGAAAAAATTCCACATCCACGAATCAAATGCTTTGAGGCGGCTCCAACTTTGCTTTAGTTCCTCCCCCTTTGTTCCAACTTCAATGGTTATAGCACCAGATGAAGGAAAAGAATCTCCACTTGTAATCAGGCTTGTGCCATTGTCTACATCAGAAATAGGAGAAGAACTTTCTTCCCTGACAGAATCAAGCTCAGTCATATCAGATAGGATCCCCGATCTAACATCAGCTTGACTCACCATACAGCTTGACATAACTTGAAAGATAAAAGCCTTCCGTTTCTCCAAAGATTCAATAAGAAGTGCCTCCCGAGCACCCCTATCATCTAAAACCGACAATAAGGAGCAGAAAGCCTGCGTCATGTATAACCAAAACAAATTGATGAAGAAGAATTCAGTCATAAAGTTCAAGCTACGGGACAATAACAAGAAACTATATTTAACAAAAAAAGACAAACACCGAACTCACCTCTTTGGTATCGATGATCTCCCAGTGCCCATCTTCAGAAGACTCGAAATAAACACTCCTATGTCCTGGATCACAAGAATTGCACGGACCCAGGAAAAGCCAGTACCTATTGTACCGACGATCTGATCCCAGATACACAGATTGCATTGGGTGTGGATAATCAACTATTTCCACATCTTTTGCTTCTGTTGATTTGCCAGAAGATATCTGCTTAACATGCGATTTTGACAGTAATGCTGAAGAATCGATGGGTTGAATCTCTGCTGATGAATTAAGGCCGTGCCTTTGTTCATGATGCACCCAGGATGACCCTAACAAGTTTTGTTGATTTGATGATGTTCTCTTGATTTTTGCTCCAGAACCAGTATAGATGGAGCTCGGAACAGTTTCGGTGCCTACTTGTGATGAATTCTGCTCAGGCTAAAAAGTAAACAGTAAGCACCTCTACCAAACAACAAAGACACTACAAAATCAAACAATCCATGAGTACAGCATCAACTTGATGCAACCTAAAATGGCATCTGAACCGCAATAGAATCTTCCTCTAGATCCACCCATCCAGCATCAACTTGATGCTGCCTAATGGCATCAAGAACAAATTTGCATTTCTTCAAGGACAAAGATAAATCAGATTATCAAGGATTTACATTAGAAAAAAGAAAAAGTATAGTGGTCTTATATGGAACTTGCGATAGCAAGTACTTGTAGGCCACATGACTCTAATGCTTAAGAGAATTCCTGTGCTCAAAGGGCACAAATGCAGGAATTGACCTGAAATGGAAAATGTCCTAAGAAAGAGAAGCTTTAATTTGACAAATTATGATTTTGTTGTATAAAATTGATTTAAATTTAAATCTGAAATGATCTTTAATCTCGACTAACAAAGATTGAGCAAAAGAAAGAAATCTTCTTGGGAATTACCAAAACTAACAGACAACTATGTATGAAAAGAGGCATAGAAGCAAACAAATAGATGAAAAACCATGGATCACGAGATACCTCCATAAGAACGGTGGATCCAGCACGAACAAGATCAATCAAGGCCACCAAAGCATTCAACTTTTCTTCAATACTTAAGTCGGAATATTCACCTTCCATCAGTCCTAACAACCATACTTCTCCAGGATGGCTCTCATCAATCTCTGTATCTACTATTACCATGCTATTTTTACTTTTGTGACTATTTCCACGCTTGAATTTTCTAACAGTAAGATCTCCTGAGTCAAACTCAGTATCATCACCACTGCTACATGAATCATCGTCAAGATTCTCAACACTTCCAGAGTCATCTGTATCAGACTGAAGATGCTCAGCATCCTTTGAGGTAAAGTTTATCCGTAGACGATAGGTGGAAGATGAGATCTTTTCAAACAAAGTAATATCACTTGAAAGCATGGAGCATATAGCGTTTTCCAGTTCCTCCCTATTGCTGGAGATGTTCAATCCCATAACCTTTTTTGACAAAGAAACAATCAATATAAGTGCACTATACAAGGTGGCTTTTCACCTTTATGAATTGCAAACTCCATTCATATAAAATTACCTGTGAAGCCCTTGCCATTTCGGAAACTTTGAGGCCATTATTACCTTGCTCTGACAAAAGCCTAAATAATTCTCCCTTCAAAGTTCCAAGACGCATCCCATACTTCATCATAAGGCTCATTTCCTAGAGAACAGATTGAAAAGGTGTCATATATAACAAAATTGTCATCCACGAACACTGTGAAACAATGAAACAAAAGAATCCCTACAAACTAATCATATCCAGATGCATCCTAAGTTCCCCATAGACATATACACACATCCAGATTCAACAGCAGCCAAATGAAAGAACAAAATTAGAAAGAAATTCAAATGAGCAAAGTATTATTAAAATGAGTTCTAATTGGTACTGTCAAATCATTTCCTATCAGCTTTTACCTTTCTAAACTACTTTGTCATAATTTCATTTCTCAGAGGATAATTCAAAAGATTCACATGTCCTTAGTGTGAAAGTTAAGTTTGAGCTATGTCACTCGATTTTGGAGATCTATAGCAGGAACTTTTGGCATCATTCAATCTCTGTTATGCTAACTAGTTTTTCTACACTTTTGCCTTTCTCTACTTCACTCTTAATTTCTAAAACTCTCACAAAATCAATCTGAGGAAAATTTAAGATTGAAAGAAAATTTGAGGAAAGTAAACTAATGATAAGCGATAACCATTTGAAAGGAGTAGAAATGCTTAGAATGAGCATACCTCGCTAACAGCTTCTCTGTGTGATGCGCCTTTCTTTGATCCAAAACCTGCTGCAACCGATACTTGACGGAGTATTTCCGGCCATGTCAATGGGTTCAAGGACTTTTTCCAGAAATCGACAATGATATCTTGGTTCTCAACCTACATGGTGCCATCATAAGTGCAAAGTTTACTATTTCCTCCCCACAATCCATCAAGAGGAAAAAGAGTAATCAACCATAACAAGTAATTTTATTAACCAGCAAAGTGATTCTCGCGCAAAGGAACAAAAGTGAGAAATCAATCAAAATGATATCTTATAGAACTTTCACATCTCCATGGTGAAGAGCAATATGTCTAAAGATGACATTCATCAAGCATCCAATAAGATGATGAGATCCCCAAGGCAACACTGTGGACGGAAATTTTTCAAGACTCTAAACGTGTTTCTATAGACTTCCACAAAAAGCTCTCCATTAATTTTCACCCTCCAACAATACATCCTTAGGAAAATGTAGTACATCTCACATTGACGTCAGCTTCAAACTTTTGAACAATGTCCGGTGTGAGACAAAAAATGGTCAAAGTGAAAATCAACATGATGCTCAGCAGCATCTCAATTCCTTTTCACCGAAACGGGTAAATTTGCGAATCATTTTTCATACCATATTGTAAGTTGGAGAAAGCCAAAAGCACAAACTAGAAACAGGGGGAATAGACACTAGGCCCTTTTTCGCTAAATGTAGTTGCCACATGGATCCTTCTATGCCATAGCCGTATCCCTAATGAACATCCTCCTTAGGTTCCTATTGTTAAGATGCTTGCTAGTGTTAAGATGCTTGCTAGTGGCATCTACTTATATTTCTTACATGTCACTGGTTTTGTCATGAACACTTATCTAAAAAGTCGTACCTTCTCATTAAAGAATATTTGACGTAGTCATTTTTGTCCAAGAGATACGACCTGAAATGTGTCTTGCTTGTCTCATCCTTGAGCTGGGAAAGATCAATACAATCCCATACATATTCAAGGAATAATGACACAAATGGTCCTTAACCTTTAGCCAAATGTACAATATGATCCATGAGCTTTTAATTTGCTCAATGTGGTCCTTGAACTTTAGCCCAACGTGTAATGTGGTCCCTAAAATTTCGATTTGTTCAATGTATTCTCTGGACTTTTGGTACATGTTCAACTTAGTCCCTGAACTATATTAAAATTTTCGATATTGTCCTTCCATTAATTTAAGTTCAGGAACAATATTAAACATTTCATATAATCTAGGGACTCAATTGAACATGTACCAAAAGTCCAAAAACCACATTGAACAAATTCAAAGTTCATGGACCACTTTGCACATTAATGTAGTTCAAGGACCATATTGAATATTAGGCCAAAGTTCAAGAACCACTTGTGTCATTGTCCCTATATTCAATTTATTCCCAATTTCACTGAATACTCACCCATCCATTAAAGTATCTCATATGGCTAAATGATCTTACGTGCAACGGACCAATTCTTCTTTATCTTTTCAGCAAAGTAGTGCAAGCTAACCAATAGCCTTGGTCCTCGCTATATGGTTTATGTGCTTACCATGTCATTTCATTTGTGTTCATTCTGAGGGGAAGGGAAGCATTAAGAAAGCACTAAACTGTAAAGGGTTGGTTCTGGACTGTAACAGGGCAAAAACATAAAAACCAAGTACATTACCACTGGTACTTATCATAAACATTCCGAAAACTGTGACTCACCGAGTGTAGTAATGCCAATAACTTGCAAGATTTGCTCAAGTGATGAAAGGACCCCCTCGTAAGCTCCGTTTCAACGTCAAAGAGAAGAAGCTTCAGGAGGGCCACATGAATCTTTCCAAGTAACAAGGAATCCTTGAACAAAATATACAAACAAATCAAAATGGACAAATGTCAGCAACACTGATGAACAGAAAAAGTTAAGCAGATATGCAGGAATTTTGCTAAACAGAAACAACAGTAGGAATAGAAGATTACCTTGTCATGAAATGCTTGAGCAAACTCATCAAGAGTAAAAGAGTTGATGTCAAGCATTGCAGCAAAAGTATAAAGAAAGTGGATGGCCTGCAAAGACACAAATCATAAAGACGAATTTCTTCTTTTTTTAATCCAGAACCTGACCAATCTACAGTCTAGTCAAAGAACTGCAGTATGTCGTGACTTATCAATTACACATGTAATAGGTAAATGAGACACAATGTCAATCTACCACACAAAAATTGCCATTCAGAGAAGCGTCGATTCTGGGAAGAAATCACCTTAGAGTTCACAATAAAGAGGCCAAAACCTTTTCTTATACAAATAAAGATAACATATCTACATGGAGAAAATGAAGTACACTTCCCGGCATACAGTTAGCATATAAAATTTAGTACGAGTGTAGGCCCTATTAGATGCAAGCAGAGATTAAGGATCGCATGACATTCTTGTCTGACAAGGTTTTGCAAAATTAAGTTCTCCAGCTTACTTATCAAGAGTTCTTAATGATTTCTAGGAACTATTTCCTTGATAGGTAATAACTCAGCCATTGACAGAAAATGAAAAGAAAAAAACATCAATCAAGAACTTTTATGTACCTTAAAGAGTTTCTTGACCATCTCCAAAGAATCCCAAGGCTGCATACAGAAGGGCTGCTTCATCTTTACAGATATTGGAGGAAACTTTGCTAAAACATCTGGAAACACCAAAACCGAACGTAACTTTGATGTACATTGTAACTCAGACTGAAATAACTGAGATACTGGATAATGAGGTAAAAAAACTCACCTTTACAGAGGGAACAACCATGTGATCCATTGGAAGCAAAATGATCTGAACAGCAGAGAGGTTTCGGCCCTGCTTGTAACTCTCTCATCTCCATTTCTTCATCATCCACTAGCATTGTAAATTTATCAAGGAGTTCTTGGGTAATTCCCCCTTCCAAAGCAAGGTCGCATTTTTCCTTGCGGGTTTCCTTCGGGATTGAATTCTGATTTAACGGTTTCTGGATGAAAATAGTACCGTTAGAAGTGTACTACAGTTGCAGAACTCAGCACCATTACAGTTCATAACCCAGTTCACCTCTGTCTTCTTCATCAAAGGCTTCTTTTTTCCTGATGACTTCTCCTTTAACTTCCTCTGTATCTGAAAGACACCTCAAAGTAAGACTACTTTTTCCTCATAGTGTCCACTACCTCAATAATATGACGAAAAAAGATGAAAGGTATAATCCAAAATTAAATATTCAATAATACAGAATGTATATTGGATAACTTGCCATTGCAAGCGTTTGTTGACGCTTGATTTTGCTTTGACATGACTTCTTTTTTAATTTAGAAGTTGACACGTGTGATATGGCACCAGCTCCTCTATCAATATCCACACCAGTAGGGAAATGTCCACCGTCAGGATTGGTTGCTCGCCAAGTTGTCATCAAACCCTTGCCAATGCCATGTCTTTTCACTGGACCACTATTAAAGCCACCCTGGCCATCTATGATTTCTCCATCAGATACCTATAAAAATGGATATCAAACTTTAAACCCTCATGGAAGTTTTTATTAAATCACCAACTAGAGTTTACTAGAGATACCTTTTTCGGGTTTGGCTCTCTGTGAATCTGTTGGCAAGCAAGTTTATTTTGGGAGCCTAAACATCAAATAAGAGTGTGAATCAATCCAGATATAGAATGACTATATGTAGCTAAAGGGCAAAATATGAGAGGCCAGAAACACAAAAGAGAAAGTATAGCGAAAAATAGCTGCAATATGCAAGTATTTTATAGCTAAATACAACAGATTCATTAAGAAAGAACTATAGGATCCACATCTGACAACGGGGTAATAACGTATAACAGCAAAGTAATATATTAAAAGCACCATTCTCTGCTAATCCATATTATTTCAGAAGCAAAAGAAATCAAAATCTCCACTTTACGATTGCCACCATTGCAATTTGGCTTTGAAAAGACGACAAAAGAAAGCCAAAAAAGTGTTTGCTTTACTGATTATGCGCCGTCTAGCGCAATTAGTCAGCCAAGGAATTGATAACATAACGCCCAACAACTGAAAGCAGAGTCTAAGCTTTACATTGGTCAGATTCTCTACCAAGCAAAACAATAGGAGCAAAACCTGCTCCCAAATGATTGGTGTGGAAAAACAAACAACACTAAAGGAGGATTATTAACAATAAAATCCCGAGGAAGCAAGATAAATAAAGATTGTAGTGCATCCAATAAATAAAACCTAAAAAAGAATTAACACTTGACATACTCCTTAAGAAATAATGTAAACAAATTTTTTTTTTCCTAACAACTAGCTTTACCGTGCAAAAATGCCCCTGTAGGAAGAGAATCGAATTCTACACCAAGAACCGGACCATCCTTGCGGAACACCTTCTTCAGAATGTAATCAGGACTGAGCAACACATCCTGCAGACAAATGGGATTTTCCCTTCTCTTAGCATTAGTAGAAGCCAGATGTCCACAAGTCGAAGGCAACGACTCAGCCGACTGTGCGCTGTCTTGAGCAGAAATGCTGAAGGGTACTTTGCCGTTCCTCTTGCGTCGCTTCCTCTTCTCCATGAACCATCCCTGCACTTGCTTGAATGTCAATCCTAATGATGCAGCATAACCTTTCATAGCCTTTTGCGTCGGGTACTCGTCCTCTGGAATAAAGAACATAACCTTGATGAATGCAGCGGCAGCAACAACCGTAGAGCAATATTTCTAGAAATCGTACAGTGAGGGGATTCCACAATCCCTCTGGGAGGATCTGATAAACCCTCGAGGCAGCTGTTCGCCGCATTTACGGGAAACCGTGGAAATGACGAGAACAGCTACCAAAGACGGACACGCGCGAGAAACGAAAGCGGCGCACCTGAGTAGAATTTCTCCAGCGATTGAAGCTGAAGCGGGGTTTTCCTCTTCAGCTCCATAGTTCCCTCGGAATATGCACAGTTCTCAAGCCGAACCGATCGGACTCTCCATCATCTGGCGACGCCAAACAAAAAGGAAGGAACAAAAAAAGAGAAAAGAAAACCTCAGAAGCTATAATCATCAGCAAAACCTCTCCCTCCCTCGTCCGCTTTCCACACTGCGACGACCCTCCGTACACCGAAGAAGCGGCGATTCGCGCGTCGGAAACCGCATTGCGCCGCTCAATGCCGCGCGGCCGTCGCTCCGGCGGGGGTCAAATTCGCACGCGGGAGGAGAAGAAGAGATAAACGCACCTCGGCGTCGCCACCGGCCACCGGCGTCGGCAACCAGCGAGGGAGTGTCGGCTCCGGCGGCGACTCTTCCCTTCCGCCTCCGAGCGAGCTCGGTCGCAATGGCTCCCGCTTCGGCTCACCGAGCTGGAGAGCAGTTCTGCGGGAGAAGCAGGGCGAAGGATGACGATGGTGATGGAGGAGGGAGTGAGGGAGGGAGGTTGCGAGCGTGCAGAGGTAGGGTTTTAGGTTTTAGCTATTTTTTTTTTTTTTTTTGCCTTTTTATCTTTCGCTGAGGGTTTTTTCCTCTCGTCGCTCTCTCTCTCCGAAAATATCTTTCTCTTTTTCTCTCTCTCTCTCTCTCTCTCTCTAAAAATGAAGGGTTTATCGTGTATCCCGCGCCACGTCATCGGCTTCGGCGCGCCATTTCCTTGGCCCCGCGCGCGGGTTCCGCTAGGCGCCAACGACTGTCGGCGTCGGCGGCGGCGGTGGCGGCTCGGGCTCGTTGGTTGGGCCGATCCAGTGGCCCAGTGGGTTTGGCGACGTTCGGTTCGTTCTGGGCCCTTCATAGGGAGAAGCCCAGCCCATTCAACATTGTAGATTTGGAAAGGAGAGGAAACCGAAAAGTCCGCCCCCTCCAGCACTAGGGATGGCGAAGATGAGAAACGACAAAAAATAAAATAAAATCTAACAAAATCCTGGAGCTATCAAGAGCTTGAAAACCCGGAATTGGCCCGACTGAACCGGCCCTCGCTCGAGTTCCAGTCAGACTAGGCAAATCCTCAAGACGTGACTTCGAATTCTGATTTTTGGGCTTGTTCAGGCCACTACCGGCTAGCCACTGGCAAAAATAAACTTAAGGGTAACGTGAAGCATCAAGGATATGCAAGATGCGTGGATGGAAAGGAAGGGCAACGGGAGTCGATGAAGTCGTGGTAAAAATAAATTTCGAATTTAGTAATTCGATTCATTCCATTAATAGATAAAGGGAAAACGACACAAACGATCCATGAATTTTGACCCAATAAGCATTATAGTGTCTAAAACTTTTAATCTAGTCCAAGAAATTTTAGCTTATTCAGTGCGGTTCCCGAACTTTCAATCCCGAGACTATATGAAAATGGTCAATATTGTTCTTGAACTTAAATTGATGGAATGATAACATTTGATAGTTTTATATTGTCTAGGGACTAGTCTAAATATTTACCAGAAGTTCAGAAACCACGTTATAGAAATTAAAAATTCAAGTATTACATTTCACGTCCGGTTAAAAGTTCATAGAACATATTAATCAAATTAAAAATTCAGGAATTATATTACTTATTAAATTAAAGTTTATAGACTATTTTGTGTCGTTATTTCATAGATAAGCCCATCTTTCTACATTGCTGGAATATACGTACGAAACATTGTTGACTCATCTCATATCTCGCTACATACTTCCATTGAAAATATATATATATAGAATTCGAGAGGCCGTGAAATTACCACAAAACACCAAATGCCACGTAGGACCAATCGAGTGGCCCTCGGTCCAGGGACTGCCCATCTGGAATCTGGGAACCACCCCCATATCAGCAATTGATCCTGTTATCTGAGCCGTGGCGCCACGTGGACGGTCCCCGTTGGACGGCCAGATCCTACCCTGATCTCCAAGCCATTGGCCACCGCCCCCGTTCGAGTGGATTTTCCGCGGCCCCACCACCGCCCACGAGTGGTGTCCTTGCTTCGCCTCTCTCTGTATATTTCTGTTGGCCTGTGAATTGACTAAAAGCCATTCTATACTTTGATATCTCTCCATTCTCTTCTCGCCATCTCCTCCGCTCGAGCTCGTCAGTTCGCCGGAGAGAACTAGGGGAAGGGAGCGAAATGGCGGCGCAGGCCCTCGTATCGTCGTCGCTTGCCTCCTCCGTCGAGTCGGCGAGGCATCTGCTGCGGCGGAGGCCCGTCGCTTCGTCGAGGAAGGCCTCTTCCGTCGTCAGAGCTGCCTCGACTCCGCCGGTTAAGGTCCGTCTCGCTTCCTTTCACTAGAATGATCGATCCGATTGGCTATGCATTTACGAATTACCCTGTTGGTTTGTGTTTTGAAAGGGTGTAGTGTCGACGTTGCGACACTTGTCCTAGTTCGTTCTGATTAAGTAAAAATGGTTTTTCCTCCACAAACTTGAGACCATGGATACTCCCAATTTTGCTGATGATGTGTATATTTCGTGCTCTTTTCAGGAGGGAGCAGATAGACAATTGTGGTTTGCATCCAAGCAAAGCCTTTCATACTTGGACGGAAGGTAATTCCAAGCTCCACATATACTTGCTTTTACATGCATCTTTCTTAGTTCAGCTGATACTAGATCAAATTGTTTCTAGAAGTTTAGTCGATTGGGGAATTATTTTAGAGATGGAGATGTTTGGTCCCCTATTAAGAGCACCGACTGAGAAATTTCTTCCAAATAGTCGAAGTTACCTTGATAAACTTCCTTTTTTGCATGACGTGCACGATCCAATGTCTAAACATCACAGTTTTGGTCCAATTTTTCACTCGCTTTGTTTCTCTTAAACGATGTAGCCTCCCTGGTGACTATGGTTTCGACCCGTTGGGTCTTTCCGATCCCGAGGGCACTGGAGGGTTCATCGAGCCCAAGTGGCTCGCCTATGGAGAGGTCTTCAACGGGCGCTGCGCCATGATGGGTGTTGTCGGAGCACTTGCACCGGAGATTCTAGGAAAGGCAGGGTTGATCCCACCAGAAACTGCCCTCCCATGGTTCAAGACCGGCGTGATCCCACCGGCCGGGACATACAGCTACTGGGCCGACCCCTACACGCTCTTTGTGTTCGAGATGGCGCTCGTGGGCTTCGCCGAGCACAGGAGGTTCCAAGACTGGGCCAATCCGGGCTCAATGGGCAAACAATACTTCCTAGGGCTTGAGAAGGGCTTGGGCGGTTCCGGAGACCCGGCATATCCTGGCGGACCATTCTTCAACCCTCTAGGGCTCGGCAAAGATGAGAAGTCGATGAAGGATTTGAAGCTGAAGGAGGTGAAGAATGGGAGGTTGGCAATGTTGGCCATCTTGGGCTTCTTCATCCAAGCCCCTGTGACCGGTGTCGGGCCTTACCAAAACCTCTTGGACCACTTGGCCGACCCAGTCAACAACAACATTTTGACCAACCTCAAGTTCCATTAGGGTTTTTTAAGTACTTCTCTTCTGTGTCACCACCACCCCTCCGGTGATATTGTAATCGCATGCGAAAATATGTTAAATGAGGGATCATTGTGGAACCTTGACATGTAAAGAACTGAAAACCGCACTTCGAATGGCACTGCCTTGATACCTGCTCTTGCATTCAAGAGGAGATCGAGATCGAGTTGAGGTGAACTTTGTGAACCCTATATCTAGAGAATCACATATGGAGGAAGATTGATTATTGTTCATGATGACACAGGTAATGGTTTGTTCATGGTGATTAGGACATGGTGCATGAATGGCAATGGTTCTGATAATTCAAATGCTTCTTTTTAGCCACGCAAATGACATTAAATTGGTAAAAGGTGGATCTCAGCCAGCATGTTTTTCATTGGTAAGGGATATCGCCATCTGAGTCGCATTCAAGAGGATAGATGACATAAACCGACTCGCATTCATGATCTTCTTCTGCATCCACTTTAAACTGTTATCCGCACTAAACGAGCAAATTGGCAGCATCAGAGTAACCCGACTCATTAATCTTCATCAACCTTGACAGAACTCGGGGATGCCACCACTATTTCTAGTTAAAAAGTTCCAGGAGTCAGCTGTTTAATCACTCGAGAGAGCCAAACAAATGGAATTGGAGCAACTATGAATCTACTACACCGCTTTATTACTCTGCATTTTTAACAAATCTCATGGTAGTACATGAAAAATGAGATAAGCTCACAACACAACCTTTTCAGTGAAGCTCTGCCTCTCAAATAATTATGCCTGTTGCACACTGAAAGAAACTAATTGAGGATCTTCAATTTGCAGTGACGTGTTGCATCCATTAGATCCTGTTGAGAGCATTCCCCCGTATTACACAGCTCGAGCCACAGGTTCAGGTACACTTGATGCTTCATTCCTGTGATTACAGCCAGCAACATATTATACATGAGAAAGAGAGAGAGAGAGAGAGAGAGAGAGAGAGCATTTACAAAACAACAACGCTGGGCTGCACTCTTACGCTGTAAATAAATTGTGCACGTTAGTCATCAGAACTATAGGTGCTACCAAGCAACAGCTAGTCAGCCCCACGAGCTTTATTTCTCAGCTAAATAATAGCTATCCAAGGTTTCTCTCACCATCTCATGCTATTATAACACATACTATTTGAAATAAGAAAGCCGTGGAAAATGTTCAAAGGAACATGCTTCCACAAAAGCCTGTTTTTGGCTTGATTCCCAAAGCAGTTCTCTATGCATGGGACAAGCTAATTGAAAACCATCACCCAACCTGGGTCAAAAAGGCCGGAAAAGCCATTGCCTCGCCAATAAGTACACGAACATGTGCAACACCAAAGATAGATTTGGTCCAACCACCCAACCCATCAACCCCTAAAGTAAGCACAGGACCTCAATCAAGTTGCCTGTTGAGCTGTAAAAGCTACCATACTAACATATAGCAGTCTTATTGCTAAGCACTTTTTTGAAGTACACTGGGAGATAACTGCTTCAGTTGATTTTTTAATGGACATTCTCTCTTGGCATCAATGGAGGTCCTAAAGTACTTTGTTCTAAAAGTTCATAATGTAGTACAAATTCGTCACAACAGGCTAACGTCAACTGCTCAGACATCAGATTTCTAAAATAGAACTTTATTTAACCATACGATAGCAACATCAGTGCAATATTCGGACTGTCAAGAATCACACTTCAGTTAAAAGTATAAAAAATACATCTGCTATGCCCATATAGCAACAATCTGCCTTATTGAATTTGGATCTTCTTTCTCTGCATTTATGGATGTATCTCTATAACATGATATAGCAGGTAATTGTTAAGTCTCAATGAAGCTGGGTTCCCGCAGTAGAGCAAAGTAACCAAATGCCCAATCGAGAATGAGGTTTTCCCAGATTTGTGGACATGAACTTAGTACCAAGTAGGGAAACTGCCTAAGTCCTTCGGAATCTTCCATTCCGGAATAAACAAAGTTTAACGAAACAACGGCTTGATGATTTCCCAACATCTACTATAAGATATGATAGCACCAACTTTTACAGAACAAAGTTCAATCACAGTAAAACCTTGACTTGTGGTCAGACCGCCCAAGAGAAGGATTTAATAATATCGTCCAACTATTGATATCAAAATGCCGTTTTTGCAGAAAGGACTCAAGGAGAGATCAAATCACCTCATCCAAATGACACCGCATAAGCATGACAACATCCAAGAGACAAAAGATTTGGAGACATCTGCTATCATTGAATTTTAAAAGTCTCATTATCTTAACAAGTGAAAGTAGCTACCAATGAATTCCTTCTCCAACTTCCATTCTGAAAAAGTTTCCAATCTTCACTGAGGATCCCACTTCCTTCGACAGATTGCCTATCAAAGTCTGCAATACCAAATCAAGCAGAAGGTCACTTTTGATAGATATAAATACAGATAATAAGAAACGCGTTGCTGCCTAGCCTCCAAACCGCATTGTAAAGTTCGAATTCATTAGTGCAACCGCGTCCATCCTTTTTGGATTTCTCAGATGTAAACAAGATAAACTTCTTTACCAAAAAAAAAAAAAACAAGATAAACTGAAAAGCACCGTATAGAGGTTATATACTAGAAGACAATGTTCACAAGAGAACACAAACAAAAGGATGATGCTGAAATTACAGGACGAGTATCCTTATAAATTTTCCATATATATTTTATCTTTTAGCCAATAAAACTTCCATACATGTTGAATAACCCTACACTATCACCTTGCTCACTCGGTAGTCACTAAAATTAAATTGGGATTCTTTCTTCGGCACAAAACTACTAGTACTTGACTTCCATCTCCACCTATGTCAATCACCAGAGCTAGCATGTTATCTTTTGTAAGGCGAACCGCTTTTTCAAACAAATACGTCAAGAAAGAGAAAAGGTAATTGGCTTATGGACCCAGATAAAAATAGCATAGTTTGATCATTCTATCATTCGGTGATAGAATGAACTCCATTTGAAATATCAGTGATTTGAAAAATGGAAGAACCAATGAACTCTATTTGGGATTTGAAATCATTTTTCTAGGGTTGCGGGTTATAATCCCATGAGAATGTTCTTGTGCTCTTAAATTACAGGAGAACTTTAATACATACCTTCACATTTATACTATCGTTCACAACAAACTTTTGCTCCATAAGTACCACTTCCTCCATGTATTTGCGTAGACGACCTTCAACCATCTTGTCTATGGCCATCTGAGATTTCCCTGAAGTTTCTGCCTGGAGGCACCAAAAAATTGGCCAAAATAGCTAGTTTAGACACGAAGAACTAAGACGAATGCCTTGCCAAGCCCAAAGAACCAAACAGTCAATGGTAAAACATGTAAACAGTTTTCAAAGAAAAAGCACCAGAATGAACAAATTATCTTTATGTTTGAGAGGGATCCAATAAATATCACTTTCACAAAGGCACTAGAAAGTTTACCTGAGATTTCAGGATTTCCCGTTCACTTTCTAATGCACCAGGCACGACAAGTTCCTTACTCAAAAACAAAGGCTTGGAAGCCACAATATGCATTGCCAATTCTGAACCAACTTGTTGGAGCGCATCAAGTTGTGAGTTCTCGTCTTCAACTTCAAGAGACAAAATTCCAGCAATACGGCCTAAACCTAATTAAGATCATGCATCCAACCATAAGGCCTTTTAATCCATCCAATGCGGAAACTCTCCATCGAGCAACTACATTTTGCTTCAAGATATGAATGCAATGGTGAGTGCACGTAAAGAAAAGAAGCATGCTCTCTATCACATTTATCTCCAATCTTTTATGAAGAAAAGAAGGCATCCAAATGCTTCTTACCTGGCTGGGGACTGGTATGAAGATATGTGGAAAGAACACCGTGTGAAGAAGCACACATGGCATAACCTCTTCTAAATTTTACATTCTCTCCCATAATTGCAGCCACTTCTGTAATTGCATTCTGAACAGTTGTTTCTCCACTGATTTTTGGATGCTCGAGCTTTAACTTCAAGCCCTGGTGAAGCGACAAAGGTTAGACTCCTCTTATGGCCCATGAAAATTGAGCTTTTGACTTATCTAAATAAAATAGAGCATTTATGGGATGCAACAAGATCGAATTGCCACAATAAGCATCAAGAACAGCCACATGGTACTTCTCGAGCCACATCATCTCAAAGACAACAAAATATGAAAACACTGCCTGTCCAAACACAACATTGTCATTACCTGGACAAAGAAAAATCTACATTTAATACCTGTATATATTATCTAAAGCCATGCTGATCTCTCAAAGGACTGTTTACCCCAATCACAGTGAATAATCAATTTTGCACTTTCATAGATCTAGGAGCTTGTGAAATGTACTGCTTTGTGATTCATATCTCAAAAGGTAACAGAATTCAAGCATGGGGTTGGACGATGACAACCGACGTCTACATGCGCAGAGACTGTAACAAGTCAAGCTATTTACTTATTATCGTGCTAAAGCCAGAGATCAAATACACATAATTCTCACCTCCAAGTGCTCAGGTCCCATGTGATAGATCCCAGAAACTTTGTCAGAAGGATTTTCCACTAGCAAAGCTTGCTTCGCCAAAGCCAAGGCCTGAAGTTCATTCACATTGACGAGCAACAAGTTACTTCTTCTGTGACGAATTAGTTAATGGCTACGAACAAACCGAGTCACAATACAGGAGATAGCAAACCAAGGAAGACAAAGCTTTATGGAATGCTCTTCACGCATACACAACCAGAGCAGAACTGTACCCCACGATCAAAATGTGGAAAATTTACCAAATACTGAAAGATCTCGTTTCTAGCGACAAAGTCGGTCTCGCAGTTGAGCTCGATGACGGCGGCCCTGCCCTCGCTCTGCGCGAGGGCCAGCAAACCCTCCGCCGCGGTCCGCGAGGACTTCTTCGACGCCACCACTTGCCCTCTCTTCCTGAGCTCCTTCTGGGCAGCCTCGATGTCCCACTGGCAATCGACCAAAGCGGACTTCACCTCTTTTATCGGAGCGCTCGTCCTCTCCCTCAGCTGCCGGATCAGATTCATCTGCTCCGCGGCGCCGACGCCGACGCCGACGCCAATGACGGGGCCGGCGCCGAACCCTCTGTCCACCACCACGCCGCCCAGCAGCCGATTCCACAGGGCGTTCCCGAGCGGAGTCCTCGCCGCTCTCCTTAGCAGCGCCATTTTCCTAACTGATGAGAGGGGACGCGAATCGATCTGTAAAACCCTACCGCTACCAGTGCGAGAGTGTGCGGCCGAGGCTCTTGCAAATATGGCGATGGAAGCTGTAGCTGAGGTCGAAGAGGAAGGCGACGACGACGGAGGAGAATCTCTCAGCGCAGAAACGTTGCGGAAGCTTGGTGGATTCGGGCCGATGTTCAGGGCTCTGGGCCCAGATGAGTGGGCCTCGATGGGCCCAACTCAACCACGAAGTCTCAACCGGAGTCGCCCGCCAAAGATGAGATGCGATGAACGAAGGTTGGGTTAAAGATGGCGTAGAGGCCGAAACACCCCTCAAATCTCATCGTCATCTTCTTCTTCTTCTTCGTCTTCTTCGATTATTCAATTCCTCTTCACGTTGCAGCGGTCCTCGATTCTCTCTGGTAAGAAAAGACCATTTCTTTATTGCAGTCGCCATCGTTATATATGTTGGGTATTCGCGCTTTCCCTACCGAGGGCATATCTGATCTGATCTTGAGCTGGGTCTCTCTCGTGGTTGCTTCTTGTGCAGTCATCGTCTACGGTCGGTGATCCGGGGGTGGGGGGGAGGGAGGGATCGGGGGCGTTGCGTTGCTGAGGTCCTGTAGGGGAAGAGGGGGAGCGGCTTCCTTTTCGATTCGCATGCGGTTTTGGGGGCGCTGAGGAGCGGATCTGATCGGTGTGAATTGGGTCCAGATCTGAGAAAGGTATGAATTTTGGGTGATGGGTATGTTCCGTGCGGGTAGATCTGATTTGGGGTGTCCGGGTATTGGTGGGTCTGAGTCTTTTTTTGTTGGGTGTGTTTCTTTGATTGCTCATTGTTCATTGCTGTGGTCGATTTTAAGTTCCTGCGAGGCAGATGAATGATCTGTGTTCGCTTATTCGGTTTTCAAGGCTTGCGATGGCGATTGTTAAGGCTCGATTTCATTTCGTTGTCGTCGTATGCATGTCTTGACTGTTGGATACGTGCCGTTGTTCAGTGTTGAAATGCATCCGCTCGTTTTTATTCGCCTCCGTGTTTTAAGATTTAGCTCTGCACCATCGGCTGTTGCCAGGAACGCGGGTTTTCTTTACTAAGATGAAACTTCTCAATTGGGAAGCTTGTTTGCTGTTTCACTTTTTAAGTGGCAACAAATTTTTTCTGGAATGGCAATTATAGATGTTTCTCTGACTGCCGGTTACAGATAGATTGTCTTCTCAGCAGTGAAAATATTTCATCGCATTACGCTAGTCATAGTGTCACGTGATGATGTCAACGGGGTTATCTTATAGTTTTATTCGATTTATTTTTGGCTTCAGATGTCGGGATCCGGGATGCACTCTATGTGCAAATGGCCCGTGCCTTTACTGTTGGCTCTGTTGGCCCACTTTTGTAGTGGGTTCTATCTTCCAGGAAGCTACATGCACACATACTCCACTGGTGATAAAATATTGGCCAAAGTCAATTCATTGACATCTATTGAGACCGAACTTCCCTTCGGCTATTACACTCTCCCTTACTGCCAACCACCGGGGGGCATTAAGAAGAGTGCGGAGAATCTTGGTGAGCTGCTCATGGGAGATCAAATCGATAACTCCCCCTATCGCTTCCAAATCAATATCAACGAGACAGTGTACCTCTGCACTACGCTCCCGTTGAAGGATAATGAAGTGAAGCTTCTTAAGCAGAGGACTCGGGACTTGTATCAAGTCAACATGATTCTTGACAATTTGCCAGCGTTGAGGTACGCCAAGCAGAACAATATCAACATTCAGTGGACTGGTTTTCCAGTTGGGTACACGCCACCTGGCAGCAATGAGGATTACATTATTAATCACCTCAAATTTAGGGTCTTGGTTCATGAGTATGAAGGGAGTGGAGTGGAGATCATAGGAACTGGTGAAGAAGGTCTCGGTGTAATCTCTGAAGCTGATGATAAGAAGAAGGCTTTGGGTTTTGAGATAGTTAAGTTTGAGGTCGTTCCTTGCAGCGTCAAATATGACCCCGACAAGATGTCAAAGCACAAAATGTATGACCAAATTGATCCCGTTATCTGCCCAGCGGAGCTTGACAAGTCGCAAATAATTAGGGAGCAAGAGCGAGTGTCATTCACTTATGATGTTGAATTTGTGAAGAGCGACATTAGATGGCCATCCCGATGGGATGCTTATTTACAAATGGAAGGTGCAAAAGTACACTGGTTTTCCATCCTCAACTCGTTGATGGTGATCTTTTTCTTAGCTGGTATTGTCTTTGTGATATTCTTACGGACGGTGAGAAGGGATTTGACAAGGTATGAGGAATTGGACAAAGAAGCTCAAGCACAGATGAATGAGGAACTTTCCGGCTGGAAGCTTGTTGTGGGCGATGTCTTCAGAGAACCAGAGTGTGCCAAGCTTCTTTGTGTGATGATTGGAGATGGGGTTCAAATTACGGGAATGGCAGTTGTCACCATCGTCTTTGCAGCTTTCGGCTTTATGTCGCCTGCTTCACGAGGAATGCTCTTGACTGGGATGATAATCCTCTATCTTTTCCTTGGAATTTTTGCTGGGTATGTTGGTGTCCGCTTGTGGAGAACTCTCAAGGGAACTTCAGAAGGATGGAGGTCTGTCTCCTGGTCAGTTGCTTGCTTTTTCCCTGGAATTGTCTTCGTAATTCTTACGGTACTCAATTTCTTACTCTGGGGAAGTAACAGTACCAGTGCTATTCCCATATCCTTGTACTTCATCCTGTTTGCCCTTTGGTTTTGCATCTCTGTGCCACTCACCCTATTGGGAGGATTCCTAGGTACATGTGCTGAGGCAATTCAATATCCTGTCCGTACCAACCAGATCCCCAGAGAAATTCCTGCACGCAAATATCCGTCATGGCTCCTTGTTCTGGGTGCAGGGACTCTTCCGTTTGGAACCCTCTTCATTGAACTGTTCTTCATCCTCTCTAGCATCTGGCTTGGGAGGTTTTATTACGTCTTTGGCTTCCTGCTAATCGTGCTCTTATTGCTGATTGTTGTCTGTGCTGAAGTGTCTGTGGTCCTTACCTACATGCATCTTTGTGTGGAGGACTGGCGATGGTGGTGGAAAGCTTTCTATGCTTCTGGCTCAGTCGCCCTTTATGTGTTCCTATATTCCATCAACTACTTGATCTTTGACCTTCAGAGTTTGAGTGGACCTGTGTCAGCCATGCTTTACCTTGGTTATTCTCTGATTATGGCAACTGCGATCATGTTGTCCACCGGCACCATTGGCTTCCTCACATCTTTCTATTTTGTTCATTACCTTTTCTCATCGGTGAAGATTGATTAAAGATTTTCGTCATCCCAAAAGAAAGAAACAGGAAACCACCTTTCATGAAGTCTACGAGCTAGTTGGAGTCTCTGCCTCTGGTTTGTAGAAAGTTTTATTGGTCCTTGCTTTTGGCTTTCTCCAAGTATCATTTTGTAGCCAACCATGCTGCACTGGATAGAGAGGCGCATGCTATTGCTGATATTATCCATGCCTTTTATCATATTGGAGCTCCGTGATGTTAGAGGATTTGATTTCGTTATAGTTTCTCAAAATTGTCCTAGGATGTTGGATCAGTTGAAACCTTTTTGTTCATGGGTTTTAGTTCATGTCAGCAATTATTATAGTCAATGGACAGTTTATTTTATATTTTGGATGTTTGATGCTGTCATGGCAATCATGTCAGGTTCAATATCTACTCAATTCAATACGGCAGTAATCAGGTATTATTGTTGTTCTTATGTCTATTAAATCATCTGATAGTTTGCCCACTCGGCATTAGCTTCCCAATGTGAGGTTATGCTCGTCACTAAAGTGGTAAGATGAGGTAGATCTCTGGCGAAGACATCTAACCAGGAGTCTTCCTGGAGCTATTTGCTATATAGATTATGAGGGCATGCATACTTTCGCTAATGTTGAAATAGCATATATGTCTGCTTCCGCAGAAGACGTGCATCTAGTCCTTTCTCTTCGGCGTGCTGGGCCTCTATACAGGCATCGTCTATGGTCCTCAAACCTGTTTTTGTGTCTAGTTTATCATCGACAACAGATATATTTATACAAAGAAGATTTCCCTCCAATAACGATCAGCTTATGATGGACCCAAGTTCTAGACCCAATGGGGCTGCATGCTTGTTATAGATGATGGTAAATTTGTTACTTAAGGAGCGTGGCAAAGCCTTCAGTTCGTGATTCGTGAAATGAATTATGTGTGGCGACTTCTTGTCTTTCAAGTGCAAGACCTGTCAAAGTGCACCCCGCATTCCGAAAGCATGTTATATGGTCCAGAGAAGATTTCACTTGATTTTATTGTTACTGCTTCAGTTGCTATTGAACTATCGTGGAATTCAACGTGAGAAGAGATCGTAGAAAATTATCCGTCAGCAGTAGAGTTGGCAGTGAATTTCTGTCTCGTAAATATGCAGACGTACCGATTTTGGATGTAGTTTAAGCATGGAACGAGTTCGTCGACGACAACGACGGTATAGCCCTCTAAGTTGAACATATACTCTGAAGAGATTGGTATTTTCAACAGCTAGTGTTCCCTTCCTATAGCAAAATGCGTGTAGAGCACCTACTTTTGTTGTTAGGCTCATAGTTCAGCCTGGTGAATGCGACTGAGGGCCTGTTTGATTCGGCTTTAGGGGAATGCCTTTGACAAAATGCAAAGACTTTTGAGCTAAAAGGGTTTTTTGAAATGTAAGTAATGTTTGGTAACATATATTTTAAAATCACATTTGAAAGCACTTTGGATTTAATACCGTTTGGTAAAAACTAATTTTATAAAAGACTTTTGCTAATAATTACAAAAAAAAAAAACAAAGAACTCAGTGATCGCCGACAGGCCAAAATGGCCGTCGGCTAGCCTTGCCTGAGGTTGCGCAACCTCAGGCGAGGCAACATTGTTGCCTAAGGGTTGCGCCTGGCCTCGCCTAAGGTCGGGCAATGTCAGGCGAGGCGGCACTGCTGCCTAAGGGTCGCGCAACCCACAGGCAATGTTGCCTGGGTCACGCAATCTCGGGCAAGGTGGGCTGAGGTTGCTTGACCTAGGTATCGCCTGGGTTGCCGGACTCCTCAGGCGATGGTCGCCGGACTCCTCAGGCGATGGTTGCCTTTGGTTTGGTTCCTTGGGAAGATGAATGGTGTGGATCTTGCATTCCGAAAATGCAACATGCCAAAGTCTGCCTTGGACTAAGGAACTTTAAAAGCCTTTAGAAATGCAAGCATTTCCCCGAATGCTCCAAAAAAATTATCAAACGCCATTTACATTTAGCCAAAGAACTTTAGAGCTCAAATGAGCATTCCAAATATTGAATTAACCAGGCCCTGATAAAGCCAAGATTTTGCCACTAGTCACAATGGCTAAAACCAAGCACATTTGCGGCTATGACTTCCCTTCGTGCTTCATACATCAAGCGAAGAACAAGAATCCAGGGGATGCTTCGCCTTGTTTTTTTAAATTATGACTCTACTTGTAGGGGTGGAATTCTCGACTAAGGTTCACTAACAAGACTAGAGCTTTTGACTACCAGAGAGAGAAGGAGAGGGAGCACTTCTCTGAGTTCAAAAATAAACAACTAGAGCATATAAGCTACACATTTGATGAGTCATAATGCAATGGCAAGATATTTGTACAGAAATCCAGCCAAAAGTAAGGCTCAGAAAAAAAGGAAAAGGAAAATTAATTTAAGCGCCATCTGGCTGGACAAAGGGATTGGCGATCTCGTCTGTGCCATCAGTAGGGGACACAAGCATCACAGCAGTTCCCCGGCAGACCTGCGATAAATGACATAGAAATGGTGTTCATCAGAAAATAAAAAAGGAAGAAAGGATGAAAAGAAATGCAAGAAAAAGGTCTAAAGTTGAAGAGAAATCTTTCAGACGTCTTGTGTTCCATCATACTGGGTCATCCATGAACCAGGAGGTCTCAAGCAAACTACTGGAGCATTGTATTGGCGGGAAAAGAAAAAAAGAAACTACTGGACTGTATGGATACTACAGCTGCACAACATTGAGGTGCAAAAGGCAATCTGCATAAGTTAAGGTGCCATTTATAGAAAACCTCAGCACTTCATCAATCACTACCAGAACTTAAACTGAACACGTCAGAATCAGAAATGTGATCCAAACGTAACAGTTTGCAGCAATAAGTCCACAAACTCAAACCACACCAAGTTGTGCAATGCCTCCAAAAACTTCACCGTACAAGTAAGTCAAATGGCCCGGAGATTTCTGAAGATAAAAATCCTGTTAATGTCAAGCAGCTAAACCTAAGCTTGCAGTCTTTAATTCATTTGTGTTGTAGTGGCTTTGAAGAAGTTTGCCAGTCAATCCAAGAAACCATAGGGTCCTTGAAATCACACTATTCTGGATATGTAATTGATGAAATAGTTTTGATGGTCAAATGATCCAAATTTTTCACTAGGCCCATCCAAAAGATTAGGGGTGGACATCGGTCCAGGGTTGACCCTGGACTGACCGAGGATCTGCCCAACCCTACCAGTCCTGGTCCGGTTCCTAGGGGGTTTGGGTCAGTCCTTGTTCCTGAGATCCTTGGACCCTGCACTGGGTGGGTTGGTCCTCGGTCCTGGGAGTTTAGGGTCAGTCCAACCTGGACCAACCCTATATATATTATATAATATATATTTATATAATATATTATACATTATATGCTTTTATCTACTCTAAACACTAGCGTCTCCTCCTCTGTTCTCTTTTTTTCTTATGCAGTTAAGTTTGCCGTGTAAATAGAAAGTATAAAGAAACTCGCTCTACTTCGACCAAAAAATATAAAAACCCCCTTCGCTCGTCTCTGCCTTGCTTGTCCACCTCGATCGCACGCCTCGCCTTCTTGCCTCACTTGGCTTGCCTATGTTCGCTCGCCTTGCCACTTGCCTCACTCCCCTTGCCACTTACCTTTGTTCACTCGCCTCGCCGCTCACCTTGCTCGCCTTATGACCGCAGCTCAGTTGGACAAATATACTTTGTTAAGTATTAATTATGTGTGTTGTTTATTTTGCTTTTCAGTGTTCGGAAGTTGAAGCGATCATTTAAGAATGAACAAGTAATGAAGTTATATAATTCATGGTTTATATTACATATTTTGAACTTCTTACGGTTTTTTTTTGGTCAAAACTTCTTATGGTTTAATTGTATATAATGTGTTTGTTTTCTTGGTTTGTTGCTTTTAGCAAGTGTGAATTTTATTTTGTTACCTTATCTTATATTTATGTTTGATATGTACTGGTGTTCATGATTTGGATGCTCAATGTCTTATTGGTGATGGATATGCAATTTGAAATAGTATGTTTGTCTTTTCAAGGAACAAAAAATGAAATAAAAAAATAATCAATTGGTCCTGAGTTGACCTTGGAACTGAACTGGACCCATAGAGTTTGTCCGGTCCTTGGTCCCAGGCTCAACAGGGTCGGTCCGCGGTCCCAAAAATTAGAGACCAATATTGTGTAGGTTGGTCCTTGGGTTAGGTGTTGGACCAGCCCAACCCTGACCATGCTCACCCCTACAAAACACATCTGCCACACATCTCTGCCATATATCCAGCTTAACCTCACCCATAGTTTAATTTGATTTTTTCCAATCAAAAGCCAAGTGGCAGTTTATATTAAACATTCAAATGACATAATGAAAGATGTCCTTACTATTAGGCCAAGACGCCTGGTTTGATCAGTGGTCTTCAAGGGGTCATCAGCATCTGCAGAGAAACGATAAGATTTTTGCATTGTGAGTTCCCTAAGTATGTGAGATTTCAACAAGGGAAGTCCTGCATAGCAGCAAGTACTCAATCGAGTGAACCATTTAATGCATGGGGAACAGCCAAAATGTGATAAAAGTAGACATGCTAAATGCTGGTTGGCCAACCATTACTTAAGCCTAGTCTCGTAAAAGAATTGAAAAAGCCAAAAACAATGTATATAGCAATATTGGATAGTCCCAAAATGATGATTACTTGGTTTAAACAAATAATTTATCTCTACCCATTCTCCACCTTGAAAAGACCACTCAATGACTTGATGCAAATACTAAAACTGGAACCGCAGCAATTCTTTAGTTGTCAAAAACTTTTATTTGTTGTCCTTCCCCAGTAGGACAGATTATTAATTGGGTCTTCAGTTTTAGCCATTAAACTGCTTCCACCAGTGCTTTTACACTTCTGAAGGACATGGACCACAGTTCAATTCACTTGTACTAATATTCAGTGGCAACGAATATTCCACCTAAAATGAAAACTTCTACTTATACTATCCTTCCAGAGTAGGACATAATTAATTGGGTCTTCAGTTTTAGCCATTAAACTGCTCCCTCCAGTGCTTTTAGACTTCTAAAGGATATGGGCCATAGTTCAATTCAATCGTATTACTATTCAGTGGCAACGATAATTCCACCTGAAATGTGATAATAATCTTAAAATAGGTGCATGGACATGCTATTTAGGTTGTCATTTTAGTGATTTAAGCAATGCCTCTAAATTTGAAAGGACGCCTAAGATATGCTCGAATAACATGTGCAGTTTTGAACACCGACAAGCAAGGGTTCATATTAACTTCGGAATATATCTTCACACAAATGCCTACAGCTAAGCCATAATGAGCAAAAAGCAAAGACAGCTGAAACAAACCTAACAGTTCACCTTTCGAAATATAGCTTTAAAAGTGCTGATGCTATGACCAAAAGCATAAAAAGATGAAAATTAAGTCTTAACTTAGGTTTCATGTAAATAACAGTTCGTATGTTTAAATAATCTTCTCCCAACAAAGCTTCCTTCTAAGGGGTGAAAAAAAGGAATGAGACAGCATCAGCCATGGCAACATGCACGAAAGATAAATGACTACAGAGTAAAAGTACAAGCAACTGTATTGCAGGTCAAAAAAATGAAATGGCCACAAGACCTTAAATGACTTGCTGTAAAACTTAATAACTTCCATTAAAGAGGATGTCCTCTACAAAGGCAGTGCCTGCTCCCATGAGTTCACTGAAGCTTAATTAATTGGTGCGCCACCAGCTAACAGAAAACGAGTTCGCAATCGTGGAGATCATCAGCGGAGAGCATAATAAAATTGTTTTTAGCATCAAAGAAGGAAATGCTTGCATATGTTTTCTGGCCAATCTGTAACAAGAAATTGCACCAAATGGGGTTTCTTTATTGCACTAAAATCAGAGTTCTAGAAATAGAAGAAGATATCACAAAGCCAAGCCCCTCACCCTAATACAGTACGTCGTTGAACGTAATGAGACTATTATCATGCATCTGCTTCCGCAATATATATAAAAAAAAAATTGAGAACAAAGGGGTCTTTTAGTAGCAAAACCATAGAACCTTCTAACTTTTTCCTCACCCAGATTGGGCACACAAAACGTCAAGATACCACCATAACGAGTAAATCTATCCTCTCTCTACATCAAAAGACAGTACAGTCATCGCACAATTAAGAGTAAATCCATAAGCTGAGTGGCAGAGTGATTACCTCGTAGAAATTCCACAGCTTCATCCAGAACAAGGTTCAGTAGCTGATCATATCCCTTTAAAGTACCAGTAACTGTAGAGAAGGAAAAAAGAATCACAAATGAGAAAAAGATGCAAGAGAAAGGAAAAGCAGTGGCAAAAACCCATGACATGGGTTCATGTTTAAACGCGATTCATCACCGAGTCCAGACGAGTCTCTCTCTAAGTACTTAATTCTCAGTGAAACTGAGAGTTATAGCCTCATAGTACTCACTCCTACGGCTTTTTCCCTGCCCCCGAGTTCGCCTTGGAACCCAAACTCTTTCGCACTTCGTAATAGACTGGAATCTCACTAGCCAGAGCTCTAAACTCGGCAGCGAAACACCACAGAATTACAGAAACTAGCACATCTCTTCGGGACACATCACTCGCATTCCACTTTATCGCGTCAGAGAGAGAGAGAGAGAGAGAGCAAGACCGGAACTGACCTTGCCTTCCACCGGTGAGCTTGACTTGAACCCCCTTATCCACGAACTTGGCCAAATCCAAAACCGTCTCTTTCCTTCCCGACTGAGAGACATCATCGCCACCCAAAAAACAAAAAAAAACCAAAAAAAAAAAACACAAACAAATCAAGCCAATTCTGTCGCATGTAGTTCTGTTCCGCGCATTCACCTGACGCTATCGGTTGAAAGGAGAGAGAAAAAAGACAAAACACGAACGATTACCATGTCGGCCGGTTGCTTCCCGCCGGCGGCTTGCTCGCTCCTTGGTGTCGGAAATCAACAACAGGAACCTGAACGAAACACAGAGACGACATTTCCACGGGTGAGATCCGACGGCGCTTCCTCGCGCCATCGTTCAGGAGGCGGACCACCGCGCCATCGATCGAGCGAAAATTGCCGTGAAAACGAATTGGGAACTGACCTCCGGCGGAGATTTTAGGGTTTCGGTGGGAACCAGCTGCTCGTCCCTGCTCTTCTTCGCTCCTCGTCCCTCTCCCCTCTCTCTCTCTCCCGCTTGCTCGCATTTGACCGCTGGGTGGGAGCGTCTCGACTGGGCTGGGCCTCCAAGCTCGACCCGGCCCAGAACAAAAAGGGGCCCCGGCCCATTTGGGCCGTCTTCCGATCACGTGGTGTGCCGCAACACGTGTCTCTCTGCTGACGTGGAGTGCCAGGTCAGCGGTGACGAGACATTATTTGTTTGTGATATTTCGTCGTGTGCGTCCACTTTGGTGCATTCTAAATTCGACATGTGTAAGATGCATTCACATCACTTTGTAATTAGAGAAATTCAGAAATAAGATGTGCCGTGAGATTTCATAATTCGAATTAGGTGCTTTGAAGATAAATATAATCAAACATTTAAATTATCGTGTGTGTGGCCACCATCGCTACTAATGCTGACCCCGATATGTTGCCGCCACCGTGCAAGCTTTCTCTCTCTCTCTCTCTCCATATGGAGGTCATAATTGCAACTAAGGCGATCAACCTTGAGTAGGACAAGCAGCTGTGTGCTTAGACACGAGCACCTTGCCTCAAAGCGGAGTTTGTCTGTGTGTGATGATGGGTTGGGAGAGCGCAGTCACGGCAAAGTGTTGGTGGTGGGTAGACTAGGTATGGCGATGTTGGCAGTAGCAATAGACGAGATTGTTAGTGGCGATGATCGAGTTTGGCGGCGGTGGTGAGGACCGAGCTGTTGATGGTTGCTAGTTTAATGTTGGCAACGGCAGTTGTGTTTTTGTTGGTGGTGTTGTTCCAGTACAGTAGCAATGGCAAAGGCAACCAATTGTGGAGGCAACCTCCGGAGGCGACGGGGTGTGATAATGTATATCTTTGCTTGATGTGGGGGGAAGATGGTTTAGGAAAACATCTATACATCACGGGGTACAAAATAAATGACCAGTTGATATTGTTGGTATCCATCAAAACTTCAACACAATTAATCCGTTTTTCGATTAATTTTCACCCGTTTATAAAGTGGTCGCATATCAAGTAACCTTGTTATTACGTTCCATTCATGAAAACAGATCCAATGGAAGGATTAAAATGAATAATTACGAAAATTTTTAGAATTTAAATGCACGAAATAAGAAATTGAAGAATTAAAGCATGCGCGAGTGTTACAGCGCAATTGTTCCGCCAAGTAAAGAGGAAAGAAAATTCGACCAAAAAACAAAAAAAGAGTGGAAAGAAAAAGTTCCCGAGGCATCCCAGATTCCAAGTGGCAGCATATATCTAAGAGACAAGCGCGCTACGTCGGAAGTCGGAAGCAGACGAAAAAGCTAGCGAGCGAGCGAGCATACGTCTATCCGGCGGAATTTGAACGATCAAATTGCCGCCGGCGCGCGCATTAAACCCTAAACCCTCGGTTCCTTGCTCGGGAAGTCGGCGATGGAAGCCGTCGGAGGGAGCTCTTCCGGCCGTCCCAAGTCCGACGGCGACGGCGACGGCGACAAGCCACTGATCGTTCGGGTCAAGCGCAAGGCCTTCCAGTCCCCCGTCGACGCTTTCTGTGAGTCCCGCTTTGTTTGTTCACGGCTTCTTCGGCTTGCTTTGAATGCCTCTCTCGTTTCTCGCATCTCCTTTTGCGGTTTCTTGACGCGGCTGGATTGGTCTTGGCAGGGTTGGAAATCAACGAGAGGCCGCTGAAGAGACCGTTTCTCGATTTCGAGAATTTGTCTATCTCAGACGCTTCTGTAAAGGGTACTCGATTCTGTCCTCACGTTTTGATCTTTTTGGTTCCCGTGCTTTTATCTTCAGAGGGCATTAGGAAGAACGCACTGGTAGATGGCTGCTCTGTTCTTGGATTTGAAATCCCTTCAATGGGTAAATTTTCCGGAGTACTCGAGAATCTGTAGTGGCGGAGTGTCATGTGGTTGGATCAAATGTTTTTGTGGACGTTGCTTTGTCAGTATGGGGACTGGGCTGCCCTGATCGATTATGCTCCTATTTCGACAATCTAGCTTCTAACCGGTGCAGTGATGTAGAAAATGCTCGATAAATCGTGTTCCATTGACTTATGATTGTTGTAGCTTTATACGATACAACCACCGGTTCTGTCGATAAATTTGCCCTGACTTTGCTGAGGTTACGGGTTTTGGAATTTGTTATAATGATCTCTTTTTCAGTTCTTAAGTTTTTTTCCCGTTGCCCTAACACACTACATTGTCAAAATATGTATTTGCAGAGAATGAGTTGAAGATTAAAAGGGTGTTAGTGAAACATGTTGAAAGCACAAACAGCTCCGGGGCTGACTTTGATTTATTGCAATCATTTCTGGTCAGAACCCCTCATACATCATCGAGCATATGCAATTTGGAAATGCTTTGAGGACTTTCATTACATTTATTTTACTTTCATGCTTTTGGTTCACTTCTCGTCCATTTAAAGTGATTTATTGAGGTTATTTTGTTGAGCAGCCTAGATCTGCTGAAGTGTCTGGAGCTAATACAATTATGGAGGAAAGAAGACGCGCATTTAAAAAGGACAATGTAAATTCTCTCTCTCTCCAGGGCAGAAAAAATACTTGGAGAGGTTGAGTTGAAGTAGGATTTTTAAAGATTGCTATCTCAAGGCATGATCTCACTGTGTATCTCCACTTTTGTATTTCTTGGGCTGCAGATACAAGAGGAGTTGCTGTCTAAAGTGAGAGAGGCAAAAGAGGTATGTTGCATAGCAGATAACTTTCAATTAATTTTCGCTACAGTCTAGGATTTGAAATCCACTTGCTTTTCTGTTCTGTTATGAATTCAAGGATGCTTTCACTGGGGGAAAAAAAGAGAAATGCTCACTTTTCTTCAATTCATCAAGAAATTTCTCTCATTGATATAAATACTTGAATGAAATTTGCTCTGCAACTATATATATAATGCTTTAAGTACATTTTGGTCATTGTTATCATTTGAGAGACGGTGCATTGGATGCTCGGTCTTATACTTGAGGGGCTGTAGAAATTGTGTTGTTTAGTGAATTCAAAAAGATAGGGAGATGAAGCAGACCTACACAATATTACACAGTGTTGCCCGCTATTACTTTGATGAGAAAGAGGTATGCATAATTACTGGAACTTCAGTGTGCTTTATTTACCCGAACACAAAAACTTAGCTGGATATTGTTCCCCTCTCTAATCAATACATGAATATAAAGAATGTTGGGATCTGGTTAGGTATGAACAAATGGTTGTGATTTGGGCAACCGCTTGGGACTGCCTAAGCCGCATGTAAGGCTTGTAACTTCGTATTCTGTTCATCCCTTTCCATCTCTGTGTGGTTTTATACTTTGATAAAAATGATGATATTCATGACTGAACATGGTGCTGTATGCAATTGTCTGTTGTCTAGCAATCAATGATGAACTTGGAATCCGTGTTTTACGGAGCAGTAGTGCAATTAACTTTGTGTACAGTCCATAGAAATATCATGTGTAAGGTTGTAAAATTTTAGGCTATTCTACTTGGCTCTATATTTGGTTTGAAACTATTTTTATGGACAACAGATGCACTTTAGGAATGGGTCATTTATTTCTTTTTGATCTCCCTATTTGCCTTATCCATGGTGCAAAATTTAAAGGCTTCCTACTGAGGCCCATTTAGTCTGTCTGCTAAGTTATTTGTGGTTAGTTGTCAAAGGCATTTTTATAATAAAAGATCTAATAAAGAGCTGAAGTTCATTTCCATGACATTTCCTTTTAATAATGTCTCAACATGGAGCTTGATGCAATTTGTTTTTTGGTTTCATATGGAAATTCAGTATGGGTGATCTTGCAACTAACTTCATATAAAGGAGTCATACATTGAGAAAACGTGAGGCTTGTGTGATTTATTATTTTGCTTGTAGACAATTGCAAAGAATGCTCGCTTTGAGCAAATATGGAGGAGACGTAAAGGAAGCGAAGAGGACACGGACAACAAAGCATTTCATGAAATGTATCAGTTTTATGATGTTGTTCGTGTTGACGGTGAAGACAAAACCAGTGCGGTCCCAAAGGAAGAGTAAGCTCTTGCTCGAATACTGTTTTTTTTTTAAACCCTTCAACAACATTAGAGACTCTTATCATTTTGATGCAGAGATTTATCGGTGGACGATCAGAGGATGTTATCTAGTTACCTACCTCTTTTGAGAGAATTTATTCCAAGTGCTGCAGCTGAGATTGAATCCGATTTGAAGGTCCACAAGTCCGAACAAGGTTATGCTTCATAAATAGTTTTCAGTATAGGTTTTCCTGCTTTCAAGCATCACTTGTTAGTTTTGTCCAATTTTTTGTAAGAAAAAGCTAATGTAAGTTTTCATTGCACCCACATAGGACATCCTGTCAATTGTTTTTAAAGTGTTCACTCATCTTTCTATGTCTCAGGAGCCACCGATGATTATATATATGACTACTATACAGTAAATGATGACGCAGACATGTGGAAGGACAATGCTTTTAGCCAATATCCGCTGTAAGTATTGCATGAAAATTTGTATTAGCAACTGCACTACTTATTTTAGATTTTCTCACTTTTGGACTGAAAGTAAAGAATCTTGATTCAGAGTGCAAGTGGATGAGGATGATTATTTTGACGGCCTTGATGAATCAGATATTGAGAGCGATGACTCTAATGGTATGTCAGTGTTGCGTTTTTCTTTTTCTGTGTATTATTCAGAAAACCCTCTTGGATTGTTTAATAATCTTGTTCTTGGCATCCTGCAGCCGAGGATAATCCTCTGAATGATTATCCTGATGAGGAATCTGAAGAGGAAATCAAGAGTGAAGATTCCGATGACCAGTCTGAAGAAGGAGAAGAAAAGGAAGAAGATGACGACGAGGAGAGTGCTAAGAATAGCTCTTCAGAATCTGAGGATTTTGTACCTCGTTATTCGTCAGATATAGATGCTTCATTTGAAGATGTGATGGGGTTTGATGACAATGTTCTTGATCATGACCATGAGGACGGTGAGGGTGAGGGTGCTGATTGGAGATCATCCTACCGATGAAGCTTCGCCAACATGAATCAGAGGCATTTAGTCACCTGTCGATCTGTAGCGGTGGTCGAAGTGCTATTAGTAATTGTTGATATTTGCCTTGTTCAGCTTTTTGACGCACGAGAGATGATCTCGCTTCATTTAGAACTCTGGTAATAGATTGTTTGTTGATACTGGGAGTGATTCAGTGGATCGACAAAGAAAATGCATATAGGCCTCTCCGAATGTACTTGGATCGCATTGCCAGTGTGTATTTCTCCAAGTTCCGCAGTTATAAACTTGGACATTTGATTAAATGAAGGTAGGAAAAAACAATAACACTCAATTAGGCAGAAATTAAACCCGAGGAGGTCTCATTTAACATCTTTCAGGTTTCAGACAAGTATCTTTTGTCTCCGCGGGTAATGACACCATCAAACAAATCATTTTCTCGTACTTGAAATAAAACGACTCATTCGCTCGTTTCATAAAGAGCTAAAGATTCTCTCTTAGAGAGTTTAATCTGCGATACACAGGTGCTACCTATATATCGGAAGAATCACCACCAATACTACATTCCAGATTTCCAATATGAATTTGCTTCCACGAAATGTGGACACAGAAATATGAGGCGGGAAAGTTCGGTTTGCAAAAAATCATACTCAACTTAAGCTAAACAAACGGTCAACTTTAGTGGAATGACTCAATTTATCATCCAAAGTTAATTATCAGCAATTCGGAGGCCTATGCAAGATCTGCAGCCACAGACCAGGGCAAGTAAATTCGCAGCAGCATCTTGAAGATAGCTTCAACTATTCGAGTTGTCAGCACGATAGCTATTCTTGGTTCCTCTATTTTCCCATGGCTCCTTTGTTGAGTTGATTCATTCAGTCCGCAACAAGCAAATACTTCATGTTGGGCATATGATCTGACTTATCAGATGTTGTAGGTAATGATATTGCCGATCCAAGGAGCTGCAAAGGATTGAACTTGCCCTGCATGGCATCTTGTACGCCAGAAAGAAGCATCTGTGGGGTAGAAATGGGGTAGAAATGGGGCATATAAAAAAGCTTAATTAAGAACTTATTAAAGAGAAAAGCCATCTTTTGCACAGATTGTTCCAGGACGTCCTGGAGGTCAATTAAAAAACGGAAGGTACGCAGATCATGATATTCCAAAAATAAGCAAGTTACCTCGTCTAGAACTTATCAATGAAAAAACAATTGAGTGTGTCTGGAACAAAAGCACACACCTTTCATTAACAGTTCGCATAAAAAGGAACAGGCATGCTACATCCCGCTAGAAAGAAAGATAACCACAAGTGTGACGATGAAGGCATGATCAACAGAGCTGGGATATATTGTCAATCGAAATTTTCCCCTTTTCACATAAATCTGGTGAAGCTTGTACATAAGGCTAGTCTGCAAGTACAAAAACAATGTATCAGACAAGGGAACAAGCCAGAAATAACTTAAACCAATCGATTAAAGAAAAACCGGTCCAAGTCATTTAGGCCTCACTTCTAATCCCTGAAACAGTCTTAAGTACCTGGGCAACTATGGAATCACCTTGATAGATCGTGCAAGACTTCTGGAACGGAAAGCCTCTCATTGTGAAAGATGAGCCTAGGCTGCTGCAGCTTTCACCAATAACAAGGACCTCTAGCTCTGTTCTGGTGAGGGACTTTCGAGTTCTCTGCACGTTGCATATCAACTCTTTCTCTTCGCCATGATCAACTTTGAAGATTTGCCACAATCCTTTCTACAATCACCGGAAAGAAACATGAATAAATGATAATAAGGATACAATGAGGCCATAAAAAAGAAGCAAGACATAAGTGAATTGACTATTCAAAGCAACCAGAGATCAAGTAGCACAAGCCAAGCTGTGTATTTTACATGATACATTGGGAAAAATGGTACCTAACTGATAATGAGATCAACGTCCACGTATCCTGCCTTCCTAAACAATGTATGATCTATTTTAGCTCTTTAGAACAGTACCTGATTTCCCCTTCAGATCCCACCATAGGTGACTCAACTCTTGTCTGGAATTTTGATACTTTTGCATTACCAGAAAGCAAGCACGCGCTGGTCCTCCCAAAGCGTTAGATTTTATAAGGCTATTACCAAGAGCAGTGATATACTCCACCAACAAGATAAACAGCCAGCTTTCATTGGCTCCCCAACTTTATCGAATTCATAAGACTGCCGTGAAAGGCGACTAATCGAGTATTGATTCTATTCAATCACAAAGGACCAAATGTCTGACTTGAAATGTTTTCCCACATCCCCACAAGTCACACAAATGGGCTCGTCACAAATCATCAGCTCAATACTACGGTACAACCTAGGGATCCATCAATATAACACTACCAAGAAAGAGCACTGCAAAAAAGAACAAGCGCCCGTCTGCTACCCCATCATCACTGAATTTAACAGCAGCAAAAGCTCCAAATTCACCAGATCACAAGACACGAGCTCCAATAGATTAAACCCATCTCCGGCTTCCCGTAAAAAGCGCACACAGAGCTCTCACCAAACCCGCCAAAAAAAAACAGAAAAAGGAAATTGCAACAGATTGACCGGTTTCAAACGAGAACGAAGAAGAAGAGCCGAGAGGCAGAGGACACTCACGCGACCGCGAACGACGGAGAAGACGAGATCGCCCGCGGCATCAAGCAGCGACTTCGTGTCGTGACGGGGCGGCGACGACGACACCGACGACGATCTGGATCGACGGACGACCCTGAAGACGGGATCGCCGGTGGAATCGACGAACCCCAGTTCGCCGCGAGGGAGGTTCTTGTGCTTCTTCGACCCGAACAGATCGATCGGAATCGGCAGGCTCGCCGGAAACGCGACGTCCGACGACGCGTCGTCCATGGAGAGAGAGAGCAGAGTTTTCTGTCTGAAAACGCCAGCGCCGTGTTTGTAAAAGTGTCCGAAATAAAGGACTCTGATTGGACAGGTTTTTTCTATTTTTATTATTTTTTTGTGGAATATGCAGACAATTATTATTATTATTTTTTGTCGAATATTCATACAATTAAAAAAGGCATACCTTTTGCACTTGAAGAAAAAAAATAGTCGAAAGTAAATTCAGTCCTCGTCATTCTATTCATTTTGCATGTGAAGAATGCCGATTAAGACCTGGAAAAAAAAATTTAATAATGTCATTGACTATTAAAACAAGTGGGAGCAGGGAGAAAACACGGAATTTTTTTGGTCGAAAAAAAAACGGAATTCAATAGTTGTCTTTTATGTCCCAATTACTTAATAACTAATATTTTATTACTATGATAAATTTTTTTGGGTCGGAATTACTATGATAAATTTAAAGTGAGCTTAAACGTACAAAAAAGAAAACATAACATTTCATCAACGTGAAAAATTTAACTCGACATTTCAAATTCATCCAAAATTGCATAACGTTCTGCCAGCATACATAAATATGATGTGTTATAATTCCGTCGCTGAAAGGTTAATATAGGAGAAAAAGAGGTATGGATAAGGGTAAGCATGGTTTGGGTGGGTAATTTTGGGGCGACTCTCACGTTAAATCCGGGAACCACTCATTGGTTCGATGGATCCACCTGGGAATTAGACTGCCGGTCCGATTCTTAGGTGGGTCCATAAAACCGGTCCCCAATTCTGTTCTCGTTGGCTGTCCATTGTTGCTTGCTGGTCGTTTTGTCGCCCACTGTTGCCTCTTGCCCCTAGCCGCTTGTCGGCCATTCGCCATCACCCCTCACCTATTGCTCGCTTGTTGGTCATCCACCGTCACCTATTGCCATTGGTCGTTCGTCGTCACCGCCTGCCGCTCGCTGACCATTTGCCGTCGCTTGTCGGTTGTCCATCGCCGCCTACCGTAGTCGCCACTCACTGGCCGTCCACCTGTCACCACCTTGTGCTAGTCGGTGGGAATATAAATTTTGTGTCATTATCAAAAGAATTTTTATTTCGGAAACAAAAATTTTGTGCTATTATTAAACACTACTTTTTGTTTAGAAACTCGTCTGAAAAAGAGAACTAGATTTTTCTATTTCTAACCAGATATAGGATCGGGGAAGAAAAATGTTTTCACTTGCGCAAGTGACCGTGCCATAGTTTCATTCTATTGATAAATAGGGGATGTATTGATTCTTGCGGACGTTGAGATCAACAGGGCTAAAGTAGATTCGAAGACGAGGCTTTGTGCAAGAGTAATTATTTCTACTTCGAATTACTGGGAAGGTGAACATGAATCCATCGCCTTTTTAGACAAAGTGTGTGCTTGTACAGTAAATGGACGTGTTGATCCAATTGAATTGTGTCGGGATCTTCCAATAAGTATTACAACTTCAGAGTAGTTATATATATACCAGTCCGGTCCGGATAGGTCATTTCACATCTGGAACCGGGAATTGGATCAGTCCCCATAAGAACTGTTGATTCTAGATTAGTTAGATTCTAGAGTGAACTGGGCGGTTTCTAGCTCCTTTGCACTTTCTTAGATATGTGTACTTCTTTTAGAGAAAGAAAGAACTTTTTGATGCTTGTTTAGCAAAAATAATTTGCTTTCCATATTGAGGAGGCATAATGAAATCGATAGTTGAAAATAAACTGTATTCAGGGTTGAGAAGATGCCAGTACTAAGTGTTATTGGCTATCAATGCAACGAGAGTCAAGAGGATCGACACCGTGGATGAGATGACACCAAGAAGACGAAATACTAGAGGATGTTAATTTTGTCATAGTGGTAAAATACTGCGCATTTTTACATGCTTTCGAAAGATTACATTAAACTTGACACAATGACAAAAGGCTGCACTTTTTCTAGTACGTTTGAAAAAGTCATGCCAAATTCACCATAATGGTAAAATAATTTTTTTATGTTTGTATTTGGCCTATCCTTTGTAAGAAAAATTCATTTTTTTTTGTCATTTTTAGTACAAGCATTAAAAAAATTAACGTAAATTTAATTACAGATACAGAATGCTCTTTTGATTGCTAAGTATTTTTCCACTTTTGATTGTAAATTCTATTAAATTCTAGGTTATTGATTTTACGTAAGGAGAGAGCCGAATCATTCGAGCAGTGTAAATCTAAAGAAACCTTGAGAATTTTATCATTCATCCACGAACACCTTTAATCTCGACATATCACTCGTCAGCCGAGTACATACGAGCAACATTCTACGCTCATAAAAAACGATGGATCAACTCATCTTTAATGAAATGATTTTGTTAACAAGTGCCCACTACGCAATAAATCATCGAAAACTCCCGTTGAAATTCACAATTAGTACCTCGAAAGTTAAATAATTCCGATTAAAGCATATTGCAGGCGTTTTGGAGGACATTCGTGTTAGCGCAATTCTTAATAAAATACGAGTTGATGGAATGTTTAACTTCCAAGAATTAGTCCAACCCAAGTTGGTCAACCGTACCTTGTGATTTCTTGGCCACAGCTTACACAATTTTTTATTCCAGTTGGCCAAGCTTGGGACAGGAGACATTTTCGGCTCGGGTCATGCTGGTCTAAACCTTTTCGGGCCGGAGTAAGTTCGGCCCGCCGATCGATACGGTCCGCTCGAAACTCCTCCCCCTTAACTCAAACCGAAAAAAAAAGAAAAAAAGAAACGAAAAGAAGAAACGGAAAAAAACAAAGAAAAGAAAAAGAGATAAAATGGAGATACACGAGAGCGCAACGAAATGAAAATAAAACGGGACGCAGCGGATCATCGCTCTTTCCTCAAACATTAAGCAAGATCAAGAAGGGGAAAAGCAAAGCCCATTTCAAAACTAGCCGTTAACATTTAAAAGACTTTCACGAACGCTCCTCGTCCTCCTCGTCGTCCTCCTCCTCTTCTTCTTGTTTAGTTTTGGAGCTCGCAGCATCTCTCTCGCCTCAAGCCATCTCCTCCTCCTTCGTCGAACCTCTCTCTCTCTCTCTCTCTGTGTTCCACGCGCGCGTATCATCTGCCTGCGGAGATGTTCACGGACGGGCTGGACGAGGGCGCGATCAGCTGGGTGAAGCAGGTAACTCCAGCTCCTTCGCTTTTCGTTGTCCGTGCGAGCCTCGGGCGTTCTTCAGATCTCCGGTGTTTCTTGATTCTTGCCCTGCGGTGATCTTGTCTCAATTAGTGGGTTTGGAGGAAAGTTTCGTGAAATTAGACATCCAATTGGCCGGACGTTCCCCTTTCCCCCCCTCTTTCCCGAGGTTCTTGTTCTTGAACCTCGACAGCCCGCGAGAGGTTCGTCTGTCGTCGGCGGCAATCTTGCTTTTCGCCTTTCGAGATGAGTTGTTGCCTTTTTTTAAAGTAATCTTGGAAACGATCAGCAATAGAGAAACTATAGTAACAACATAAACGAAAGGGTTCGGTTTTTGTCCTTAATTTGCCTCCACATATCATTTTCTTGATCAATGGCTTGCAGGGATCAGATGTAGGAGAAGCACCAGCCCACTCAGCTCGCTCTCCTTTATCGGAGAGGCTCACCGGAGTAGACCCATTTCCTAAATCTCCTCTAGGGTTCAACAGCAACAGCTACATGTCAACCCACATTTTACCTCCACTGAAATTTCACTCAGGTCTCCTCACGCCTCACAGCATTGTAGCTCCCCCTCTGGGAAAAGGCAATGATGACGATTGGGGAAGTGATGAGGAAAGTGTGGCTTCTGTCCCGGATGATATGGATTGCTCCTACACTGACGAAGAAGACGATTCATTGAAGCCAGTTCTCCACCGATATGACGAAGAAGAAGTGTTTGGTCATATGCCCCACACGAGAGTGAAGTCCGGCACAGGGCGACCTTTGAACAGAGGGTTGGCAATGGAGAAACTCAAAATTGAAGTGCCCAGGACTAGTAGAAGACATACATCAGATGGGGGATTAGGAATGAGGACCTGCGCTCCGAGTGGCCTGACATCTGCACCTGCAAGCAGCCATATGCTTCGAGAGCGAGTTCTCCTACGCAATGTGGGTGTGAGATGATCCTCCAAATCACTTTAATTTATGTAAATATTAATGATACAGCCATTGGAATGATGGTTTTCAATTTGTAATTGATTGCAGAGAAACCTGATTCATGTCAATGTTGTGGAAAGTGGCGTATCAGACTTGGGGACTCCTAGTGCACCTCCTATAATGGATGGTGGAATAGAAGAGAAGAGCTTTCAAGCTGAAAGTGAATATGAAGAAGCTTTCAGAGGATCAGTAGATATCGACAAGACTGGTAATGGACCACGTTTTTCTGAAAACTCGGAGGTTATTGAAGATACAGCAGATTGGGGAGCAAGTGAAATATATGAAGAGGTCGGCGAAAGGTACTTTGTGGATGTAAAGTCCTTGATAAGAATTTTATCTTACTGTCTACCTTTTTGTGCATTGCGGTACGTAACCAAGATTCCTTAACAAAACACAGAGTGAGAGAAACCATTCTGGATGAGAAGGAAGTACAGATACCGCACCAGCAGACCAACTCAATGGAACATTCACCTTATTACAGTGCCAGGTATGGTTCCTATTCACAATCACAGTTCACATCTTCTCATTCTGATGGTCGAGATTATAGTCCGAGCTCTTCTGGGTTCCACTTGTTTAAGCAATTGTCTGCTTCATATTAAGTATCAACCTTTTCTAATTCTTCGTTCTATGACACACCAGCTTCTACCAGTTCCTGGCATTGTGGTAAAGTGATACTGCTTTTATCTTTCTACATGTCAGATTTTATCTGTTTCCTAATGGCATCGTACTTGTGATTACTGCAGCGGTCAATATGCTTGGCAAACACTCGTAGCATATGATGCATGTATTCGCTTATGTCTATATGCATGGGCAAGAGGCTGTACAGAGGCACCTGAATTTCTGCGGGATGAATGCCTTGTCCTGTGCAATGCCTTCGGGTAGCCTAATTTTAGCTTTCCTCCAAATGTTATTTATTTATGTAACTACTTTATTCACTGTAATCTCAATTCAAATTCTACTTTGAAATCTGAACTGTTCCATGTCCATCATCCTTTAATTATGCAGACTACAGAAGTTTTTGTTGCATCCAAGGAGTGTAAAATTAAGAGAAGGGAGGACTACAAAGAATGTGCAGTCTTGCCCTTTGAAGGGAAAGAAGATTGTTGGCAAGATAAGAGTTGAAGGTGTGGTTTTGACGTTTCCATTGCAGTAACTTCAAAATATATGCTTGTCAAATGTGGATCAAATTCGAAAAATTGTCACTTCAGTTCCTTCTCTTCTCTAGATTGATATTTCAAATACTAAAGTCTGGAGCGAAATTTTTTTCACATGCCTGGACCTTGTGGACAACCAAAAATAAAGAAAAATAGACATTCTCTAATTTATTATCATCTATAGCAATCAATCAGTGTAAAGATGCTGTGAGACTGAAGCGTGTATTTGTTTGATGTGTCAGTTAGAAGACTTCGAGTTGTCCCGAGGAGGAAGCTTAAGAGCACCTATTCACAGCGAAGTGCTATGTATCTGCAAGCAGGAGCAGAGTACATCAGACACGTGTCCTCGCTCGTCAAAACTGGCATGAATTCTCTTAAACTAGCCTCATTTACAATCACACCAGAAGGTTCGTTATCTTATATTGGGAATTTCAAGACATTTGTGTTTTTGTTCAGAACTTGTCGTATAATTAATATCCGCATACACATAAATTAAAATAAAGAGCTTCAGCATATGTAGGATGATTTGCAGAAGTACAATAAAAAATTCTATGGGTTTCGTTTCTCATTAAATTCTAACTTTTGCCTCAATCTGAACAGCAGAATTTCATTATGCAACAAAGAAGTGTAAGTGAGATTTGAGCAATAAATGGTAGTTTGAGTTTGCCACTGAGTATAATCATGATATCAGGAACTTAATTCTTGAGATTCTGCAGACGTGTAAATGATGTTCTTGCATCTTTGCAGAGCCCCTTTCTTGCTTGTTTCAACTCAAGAGTTCTTCAGATGATCCTCAAGCTGAAACTGATTCTGGAATTTGCTTGCACCCTGGATGTGGAGATTACCATGTCTTGTAAGTGGTTGCTTGTCTTTTTAAGTTGTGGATTCTAGGAGCGCCAAAACTCATTTATCTGTTCACAGTGGAAATTGTGGTAATGGATACTTAATTTTATTGTCAATGGCCAATGTAGCAGCGTGATTATTTATAGATGTGGTCTTGGGCTTGTTTCAGCTTTCCAGAGAGTCAAGGGGATGCTCTTTTGGTGGAAGTGCAAGATACGAAAAAGTCAGTCCTTGGTCGGGCTACCATTCCAATTTCATCCTTGACTGATAATCCTGTATGCATATATTATCTATGTTTTAATATCATGTGCTATTCTTTGCTTCCATTACATGACTCTAATTAAAAAATTTTCAGAGTGACAAACTAAGATGGTGGCCGATATACCATGATGATCATGAATGTGTAGGGAAGATCCAACTTTCCATTGCTATCACCAGTACATCTGATGAGACTCACCATATAAAGGTTTGAGTTATCTCTTAGCAGAATGTGATTCAATTTTCTCATCATTCTTTTTTCATTTCGGTTCTTTTTCAAGTTGGAAAGGGTTAACTAACAACTAACACCTTACATGAGTAACCTTAGATAACTGTAGCACTTTGAAGTCCGCTTCATGTAAATTTTGCAGACCTGACTTGCTAAGAGCATTAGTGAACCATTAGCACAGTCGATGCCTAATGGCCCTTAAACAAGATTCCTCCCCCTTTAGAGCATAGCCAGATATGATGTAGATTGGAACATGTCAATCACCAGACATCTACATAGATCAATTGATAGTTAAGGGACAATTCCATCTATGACAATACCTTTGAAAGATCATTTTGATAGCAAAACATGAGTAATTGCCAGGTGCATATCCAATTGATTGTCCTCCACAAGCCTAAATTTCCTTACAGCATCTGCAGTAATAACAGTTGACTATAATTCTTAACATTGCCACGGTAATAGTCATTCATACTTAGTGTGCACCTATTTGGGCTTAACGAAATTTTACTCCTTGTATGGCGAGTTCAGATAATGCTTTTCAAGTTAAACTATGTGCTGGCATGGAATGTTCACTGGAATTTAATAGAACGCTAAGAAAGATATAGGAGACTTTGTCATATATAACCATTCTTAGAGCAAGAAGAAGCAGATCTAGTTAGACTTGAGCAACAAAGAATATCTCAGGCAAGTGCTTTCTAATTCTATGATTTCTCAGGACTTGAGCATTGGAGAATATCTCTCAATTCTCTTCTATAACTTACTCATTTGTTCATTTATGCATGTCCTTTCTCAGATAGGAAGCACTTAGACTTGGTCAGGTTGAGAAGACAAAAAAGGAAAGAGGAACAAACATAATGAAAGGTTGAGATCAATTGGATATTTTGGAAGGAAAAAAACTTGAAGAAGATAACAAGAGAAATCATACCCTTTCTCACATCTTTCATGATATTTTAGTACTGTTGTGCATTTAAATGCCAAAGTTCCCTAAAAGCACTCTTGTTGATAAACTGTGGATGCAACTGTTTATGTAAATGTTACCAAATTCCAGAGTGGACCTGTTGTGGAAACTTTAGCTTACGATTTGGTGCTCGATGCTGCTATGCGGGCACAGCATTTTCATTCTCGGAACTTGAGAATCGATGGGCCGTGGAAGTGGTTGTTGGCTGAATTTGCAAATTATTATGAAGTGTCAGATTCATATACTAAGTTGAGGTAACAATTGAGTCCACTTGAAAGCAATATTTTGATCTGTATTTTGCTCTCTACTTTCGACTTATGCTAATTTCTCTCCACTTACTCTGACTTTTCTGTCAGATATCTTTCACAAGTCATGAATGTGGCAACTCCAACAAAGGGCTGTTTAGAGCTTGTGAATGAATTACTTGTACCCATTATAAAGGCGAAGGGTGAGAAGAACCTGACAAGGCAGGAGGTGAGTTTCTTTTGTAGATATTGAACTTCCAACTCACAACTTGATCTGTTTAGGCTGATTGCTAAGGTCAAGTTTGTCTTACAAAACTTTACTTTGGAGAGTACCCTGAGAATGCCTTATATGTTTCATCTTTTGCCTGTATTGCAGAAAGGTATTCTCTTGGATTGTGAAACCCAAATCGAGGGTCTACTTGCAAGTGTTTTCGAGAACTACAAATCGCTAGATGAAAACTCAACCACCGGTTTGGGAGACTTGCTTGGTCCAATGCAAGAATCTGCTGCACTGGCTCTTGCTCCTGCAGTCCAAGTATTTACCCTCCTTCATGATATTCTTGCTCAAGATGCACAGAATATGCTGAGGAACTATTTGCAGGTAAATAGTGTTTCATAAAATGAGGTCGAAAATCTAGAGGACCTGTTTGGTTTAGCATTTCCAAGGACTTTGGTCCCAAAGTCCCTTGGCCAAATGCAAATAGCGTTTGGCAATTTTTTTTGAGCACTTTGGGGAAATGCAATTGCATTTCCAAAGCCCTCTACTGTTCATCTTCCCGGAGCATTTGGTTCGGAGGAGTCTCGCGACCCTAGCCACCGCCGCCTGGGATTGCCCGACCTTAGGTGGCGCCTAGGTCATGTGACCTAGGCAAAGGCTGCCTGTGGTCAACCCCCAAGTGGTGGTCGCTGGGGTTGCATGACCCAGCTGGGGTTGCATGACCCAGGTGACACTTGAGGTCGAGTGATCTCAGGCGAGGCTGATAGGCGGTGGTTGGCCGGTGGCCGTTTTGGCCCGCTGGTGGTTGAGAGCTCCACCTCTTTTTTTTTTTTTTAAATATTAGCAAAAGTCCTTTACAAAATTAGTTTTTACCAAATGGTATGTAGGCCAAAATTGCTTTCAAATGTGATTTTAAAATACACTTTACCAAACACTACTTGCATTTTGGAAAACCCCTTTAGCCCAAAGGCTTTTGCATTTTGCCAAAGACAACCCCAAAGTCAAACCAAAACAGGTGACCTACAACTTCTGCTACATATTATGAAGTAGGGGTATTCAGCTCTTTATTAGGATGCTCATGGCCTAATACAAGTGGCCATGGTATAGGCCATCATATTCAAGATAAACTTTCCAAATAGATGTCATCAATTTGTTGGTTCTGCTGACAAATATGCATTATTAATTTATTATGGCTTCATTTTGTTTCAACCTCTGACAGACTGCTGCAAAGAAGAGGTGTTGGAAGCATATGTTAGAGACAGATGAATTCGTGTCAAGCAACTCTGATACCTTTCTAGTTGATCAAGTTACCATATCGACAGCATATCTAAAGATGAAGAATTTGTGCATCAGTTTAAGTAATGAGATACAAGCAGATATCAAGATCCACAACCAGCATATACTTCCAAGGTACTAAAAACTTTTGTGAACTCTCCTCAGAAACTTGCTACTGACTGTAAATGTGATTTGGAGTTTGGATATAATCAATGAAAAGGACAGTACTAGACAAGGAATCAAGAATCAGACAGAATAATTGCATATTTTCCACTGTCATTTAATTTAGTTGGTCATGGTATGGATCGATACAAAGTTTTGTGGGAAGGGTGTGCTTGAGATCATAAATTCAAATTAATGTAAGCTGAAAAGTGTTGTCCAGATGTTCACCTGCCAAAAGTACATACTGCTTATGTCATTGGGTTTCTAACATGATTGCTCTGTTCCAGTTCAATTGACCTGTCGAACATCGCAGCTGCTGTGTACAGTACCGAGCTATATAGGAGGATTAGTGCTTTTCTTGCTGCATGGCCTCCATCTAGTCCACTGCCATACGTAAATGAACTCTTAAAGGCAACAGCTGATTTTGAGAGGGATCTCGAGTTATGGAACATCAGGTTTGTGAAAGAAAATTTGCTCTATCATAGTAAAGATTTGTGCAGTGAGGAAACAGTAGGAGCACGGCTCACAAATGCATCTAGAACTCTAAGGAAGTAACTAATTATACTCTAAGGAACTCTAAGATTTGTCAAGCGATGTGGGATAATATTTCAATATACTCACGTGCAAGCCGGATTATGAGCGGCACGTGAAATTTTGATTACGCACATTCACATGGAATTTTGACCACGCACATTCGCGAAAGGGATAGCATTGGCTCTGATACTATATTAGAAAGTCCAATCCAAAAGCTTAAGCTGATAGGTGGAGGGAGAACATGTGAATGTAAAGAGCATTTAGGACTTGTTGTCAAGCGATGTGGAATAATATTTCAACAAATACCCTATTAGAAGATGGAACTTATTTTTGACATGCTTGTACTGCAGTCCAGTGCAGGATGGACTTGACTCGTGGAACTTGTTCGACAGTTATATCATAGTGTGGGTACAGGAAATGCAACTGAACTTGCTGGAACTCTGCAAAGCAGAAAAGGTATTTTTCTTGAGATGTATCAGCTTCCATTAGCATATATACAGATCTCTCTAACCCGGCCAAGTTTTAGTTGGTGTGTGAAAGTAAGTAGTTACTTGTTTTTCAATAAAGTTCATTTGCTACATATTTGCAGGTTCCATGGTCAGGAGTAATAACAAATCATTTCACCTCGCCTTTTGCGGAGGAGATGTATGATAAAATGAAAAATGCTCTTACTGAGTATGAAATAGTGATCAATCATTGGCCGCAGTACTCTCTCATTCTGGAAAATGTAAGCACCATTTCTGTCCTAGAGTTGAGAGCAAGTCTCAGATATGAATGCAATTCTCGGCTAATTAAAAATGCAATAACAACTTGTATGCTACCTTGTGATCATCGTATTGACTGATGTTTCTTTGACTTAATTAAAGGCTGTCGCGGACGTGGAACGAGCAATTATAAAAGCACTGGAGAAGCAATATAATGACATCTTGACTCCGTTGAAAGACAGTATCCCAAAGAGGTTGAATATGCAGGTCCAAAAGCTGACAAGACGACAGTCAACAGCAGTATACTCTGTTCCCAGCCAGGCAAGTACTTTAAAAGTATATGACATCAACATGGTGTTGTAGTAGTTACCGTTACCTCAAGTTTTTCTGAAAGAAGGGATTACTTTCACCACAAGGCTGAGAGATTGGAATGTGGTTCTTTTTTCAGTTGGGGATATTCCTGAACACCATAAAGAGAATACTAGATGTTCTACACTGTAGAGTGGAGGACATGTTGAAGTGTTGGGCATCCTATCTACCTGTGACTGGAGATAAGAAGTCGCTGTTTGGAGAGCAGATGAATGGAATCACAGTTCTACTGAGAACAAAATACAAGAACTACTTGCAAGCAACAGTAGGAAAGCTTGTCACCAATGTAAGTGTCTCTTACTTTCCCTAAAGATGAAGTAGTTGGGGAGATATACGTTAAGTCATCAAAGGAACTCTCGTATCTATCAACTTTGGACTTGGCCTAGAATAACATCCAAAGGAAAGAACTTAAAGTATTAAATGTGATGTAGCTATATTTCTAGGTTCCACTAATTACTGCTTCAAGCTTTTCTACTTAAATGTTTTATTACAAGTAAAACCCTGAAGGACAAAAATTTGAGAATGGCTACAATTGATTTGAGAATCTTTAAGCTCCAACTAGATACTAAACTAATGCTTTTGTAAAGATGCAAGAAAACCGTAGTACACGGTTGAAAAGGATTCTGGAAGAAACAAAGGAAGAAGATGGAGAGGTTGAGATCCGTGAAAGAATGCAGATGTTGAGTTTACAACTCATTGAATCGATAACAAACTTACACGAGGTCTTCTCGAGTCAAATATTTGTCGCAACATGTCGGGGGCTATGGGACAGAATGGGGCAGGTTAGTGCATTATACTTGATATCAATGTTTTGAACAATTTTATGGTAAATTAGATATGAACCGTATTTATACTTTTGATTTTATGGTGCTGCCATGCCAGATTGTTTTGAAGTTTCTCGAGGGCAGGAAAGAAAACCGAGTATGGTATAATGGATCTTATTATGCTCTTGTGGTACGTGCCTTCATCTATTTCGGATCCCATCTACGTATGTCATTGCCCTGGAAAATTTTCATTGGGTACAAAACATTAACTCTTTCTTGATTCCTATGCAGTAATTGCTCAGACAAATGTCTAGTACATATCAAATTACTGATTTTTGCTAATTGGTGGCATACTCCGTCTGTGTTCTGCAGAAAGGGCTATTTGACATTCTTATGATGTTTTTCTTTCTTTCCTTTCTACACCGTAGATATTGGACGATACGTTTGCTTCTCAGATGCAGCGATTACTAGGAAATGCCCTTCAAGAAAAGGATCTTGAGCCCCCTCGCTCAGTGACAGAAGCTCGATCAATACTCTGCAGAGACACGGCAAATGCTGTAGATTCATCGAGTTACTTCTATGTGTAGATATAGTGACAGAAGCTCGATTGATACTCCGCAGAGACACGGCAAATGCTGTAGATTCATTGAGTTACTTCTATGTGTAGATATTATACCACCACCGGGCATCAATTTTTTGGTGAATCTATCATTTGTTCATGTTTAGCAGAGTGTACAGGACCACACTCTAGAGCCCAAGCTTTTTGAAGGTTCTTCCATATGAGATTAAAAGCTTGTATCATATCATATATGTATCGTATCGTCCAAATATCACAAATTTTTTATGTCAATAAAGGTTCATTTTCTGCTTGTTGCGTGATGATCTACTTGTCTGCATAATGAACAGTACTGGCGATCATCAAAAGCCACTGTTAAAACTCTGCCAAGCTTTCAGCAGGACAAAGGGAAAACATGCATTTGGCTCATTTGATTTGTGCATCATTTCTTATTTATTGATATTAATCCAAAGGTATTGGGACTCTGAGACTGCAGAGCTGCAGACTTCATTTGTCAAGGCACAGAAACAGACGCGGAGAAATTGAGTTTTACTGTGATGACCAATCAAAAGAAGGAATGGGTCGAAGGTGGAGTCTACTAATGAGATTTAACCAGATTGAGAGCTAAGAGGACCAAAATGAACACTTATAACTTATTAAACCAACATCTTGTCAGTCAAGCGAAAAAGAGAGCAGATAATCATCACCGCAAGAAGTCACAGCAGATTGAAAATTAAACTATCCAGGGGAAACCTATACTTAGTGATGATATTTGTTGCGTTATTGCCACGCATACCGTTTCATCAACCCTTCTATGTACTTAGCTGAACAGCATTTAAGCCACCTAGATACATGTTGCCTATTTAAGAACCTTTGTTGCCTTGTTGGATCTGTTGAAGAAGAGCAGCTGCAAGCTGCAGCGTTGCTTGGAGACGTTTCTGCGGATCTGCTTCAGCTTCTTGCGAACCACTACTAGACACCTGTTGACTCCCCTGAGCACCAGCCTTAGGTTCTTTCGAGGCAGCAGATAGGTTTAATAGATGCTGTGGATGCTGCTGGTGGTGGAACGGCTGGACTTCACCATAGTGAGACACAGGAAGCTCGGAAGAAGTCGCCTTCACATCCTGGGAACCATAACCATCTGATTTTCCTCCAGAAATGTTTGGAATGCTTTGCCTCTGTTGTCCAAGAAGAGATGCCAACTGAGAAAGTTGTTCAGGTTGTAGGCTCAGAAGAGGTGTTGATGATTGAACGAGGGCTTCCCTATCCCGAACAGGCATATTGTTGTTTCCAGATAAAGGAACTCCAGAGTTTGCACTCAATTGCACCATCCTTGGTATAGAGTCAACTGTGCTGCTTGGAAGTTGTGATTGTGCACTTCTTGTGCCTGATGAGGTTGCCAGATACTGCGAGTTTGATTGCAGAAGATTTTGTTGCTGGGGCAGATATTCATCCCTGTCCTCACTGCAAGTATCATATTTACTAGTTCCAGCATTCAGTGGTATTGAAAATGGAACAGATGGGACAGAAGTAGCTGCATCAACTGCAAAATATCGATTCCCAGGCCCCAGTTTACTTGTTTCTAGAAATTGTGTCCTTGAAGGTGTTGATGACTTTGGATATAAAGAATCCCCAGGAAAGGGCACTAATTTTGGGTCTTCGAGTCCATCTGGGTGGTAAGTAGCACCAAATTTGGAACCAGGTTGCTCTAATCTCAGTACAACACCAGAAATGCTTAATTTTCCAGGTACTTTTAGTACCTTTTGCGAGAATTCAGATGGTGGCACAAGAAACAAAGTGTTTCTTTCATCTAACTTAGCAACAGCTGCTCGCTGCTTCTCCTCCAGATAATGCATAAACTCATTATAGAACCCAATATCAGCATCAGTTCCAGGGACAAAAAAGACAACCCAAGTAGCGGATGCTTGGTAATAATGCTTTGCCAGCATCTCAAGACCAGTCCTAGCTGTGCAATCCAAGAATTTAGGCCTGCATTACAAGAATATTAATTGAGATCCAAGATGCAGTGAGAACACTTCATGGGAAATTGACAGTAATTCCTTTAGAGCACTTTTAGGGTGATTTTGGGTTAAGGGGCATGGGCGCAGGAGCCCCAAAATACTTCAGGGGGTCCGTCTCCTAGCAGTGTAAAAAATTCAAAAAGTAGACATCATTGACTGAGAAAGACAATGCATGAGCTCCTTATCTAGGAAAAGCATAACTGGCTGACTATGCTGGTTTATCTTCGAAATAGTCCGATTATCCACATTTTGCAGAAGGTAAAATGCAATTTTGATTCAGTGAGATGACTCTTGGGAAAGTTTACATTTTATTCATCGAACAAAATATCGAAATTTAACACCTTCATTTTTAGAGGAATTTGCTTCATGAAAATGAGATCATTAAATTTAGAGAAGATAGAGACAGTCGAGCTTAAAATCTTTGTAAGCTGAAAATTAGAAGGGCCCACAAATTCTCAAATAACAAACGCAGTTGAATTTAAAAGTCAACTAGAAGCCAAACAGTATTGAAAACATAGACTTCAAGACCCAGTAATATATATGCATGCCATGTTATGGTTGCCAATCTCAAGCCATCATTCTACTAAAGTGGGATCCAAATTGCAAACGTTAGGCAGTGCCAGGGTAAGCTGCATGGGCAACTCAAAAGACCATGGCATTACCCTCTTAAATCAGAACAGCACTAATAAGGATTAATACACTTACAGCAAGATGTCAAGCACTTTTCCCACAGGAAAGCATCGAGCACGACATACAGGAGATCCTCCCTTTGCTATGGTACCTTCCCATTTCCACTCTTTTACTGAAGACTGTTTAATCTCTGGAGTAATTCTTTTCCTCTCAACATTTACTGTTGGCAGTGAACCAGAACCTATCTGAATATTTTCGTAAGAGGCTCTTGGATGGTCACTCCTTCTAACCATCTGCTCATACTCGATGCCAAATGGATCAGATCGAACAGAGTCAGATAATACATGAGAAAAAGCTTGATTCTCACGTCTTAAATCAGAGAGTTGAAACTCTGGTAGCTCATTGTCAGGAGGATAAGCATTACTCTTCAGTCTCTTTGGTCCATGAAAGATGTCGACTTCCTCCGGTATGTCCCATTGATCTTCGTAAAATGCACCTGTTTGAGAAAATCCTTGATTAGGATATGGAAGGTGAGGATCCCAATCTCTCTTTGGACTGCCACGGAATTCATACACACTATGTGATGGCCTCGATTCAGACTCCTCTTCTCCAAATCTTCTGTGCTCCAGGGAACTAAAACCATTCCTCCTCAAATTACCCTTTCTACTGAATTCATAACCATCGTGACCTTCAGAATCCAAGTCTGTGAAAGTACGAGGAGACCTGACACTAGGATTTCCAGTTAAACCAGCATTGTCCGTGTCGTGCCAAAAGCTCTCCGAAGATCCATGGCGACCATTGGATTGGTAACGGGGAGAGAGAGGACCACTTATCGAGCTCCTTCCACCACTGGACGAGCCCGATTCATTCTTTGCAAAACATATATGCACACGGGGATTTCCAAATAACTTTCCTTGGAGAGTCTCTTTTGCCCTGCAAGCAGATATTAAATTTATAAACCGAACAAAGGCATAAGTGCGCCCTGGAAACGTGGTGATCCTCTCAATCTCACCAAATGGCGAGAAGGCCTTTCCTAATATTGTTTCATCCACCTTCAAGGAAGCTGGAAATCCTATCCATAAAACCTCGCTAGGTTCTGCAGCTTTATCATTCATCTTGGGTCTATTGGGATGGAATGGCTCAGGACTAGAATGGCGAACCCTAGAGTCCTTTTGCAAGAGAGGAGATTCCCTTGACGAAGGGCGTTGCTCACTATGATGTTCAAAATACTCCTCATTGTGTGACGGGACAGAGGACTTGTCCTGAAATAAGAAGATGATGTTAAGTCAGAAGGAAATTGTACAGAACTTTTTGCCATTAGAATATAAAACCAAAGATTGAACAAGCAACATTCATTGTAAAATGGATCCGTGTTAAAGTAGCAAATGAAAACCTTGAAACGGAATGAGAGACCCAATAAAGGAACAAATACAATCAAGACACATATCACAAGACTTTCTGAGATGTGGTAAGCTTTTGTCCTGGAGCAAATGAGAAATATTTTGATCAATCTTATGACGAAGCAATTGCTGTCTCTTCAACTACCTTGAACAAGTAGATCTTCAATTGACCAGCCGAGAAAAGTATCAAGTAAGAAAAGCAAAAAGACTATTAAACGAGATATTAGTTTTACCTTTCTCGTCTTTGGCCAGTACATCAGTATGGATTTTTGTAAGGTGTCAAAAGAGAAAAAAACTGTTCAAAAGATGAAATAATGAAGCATGTGTAATCAGAAGGAACATCAGTTCCTTTTCATCAACTTGCATCAGATGGAGAAAGTCCATTCGGTTTATTCCAGAGGAAAGAATGATGAAAGCCTCAACAAGTTGCCAAAGGGTAACACTAAGGAATTGCTTAAAATCTTAGCATGACAATGAAGGTGAGACTATTCCTGTAGAGAGTACAGCTAGTAATATTATATATTGCATGATAAGGCTAAATACAATGTGAGTTATTGGGAAACTTAGAACTTGACAGACATCTTGCTCGCTAGGAAAGTATCTGACTGACTTTTAACAGAAAATAACCTTGAATAACAAAATTAACATGGTTTTTTTAATTTATTTTTTGGGCTGGAGGACATGAATTACTATTACAAACTCAGATGCGTTGCCAGATAAACAGTGTGGTTATTGGTTCTTCTACTGCTAAAAGTAAATAGACCATACGTCCACAGTATCAGAGCATCAATAGCACAAAGGTTTTCTAACATAGCCTCCATGTTAATGCATCCTATCCAGTATCATGTCCTTCACAAGGGACACATATCCAAGGTAATTCAATATAGTTTCTATAGCAGTCCTACTGAAGTTTTCTCTCACCCTTCTGACACATAGGCCTACCACAGAGTTGTGTTGCATACTCACTGGAGCACCTTCATATCACGGTTCTCCATTTCCAAACCAGCCCAAAATTTGATGAGATTTGACTGACCTCTTCTCCAATCACTTACTTCCACAGGTTTCCTTTCTCAAATGCCAATATATTCTCATTCTGAAACACTAGATTCAACATCTTCAATAAATGCTAGAGAACAAGTCTTTTTTTTTCTCAAGGGTCAGAAATCCTAAACTTGCAGTCCACCCTGCAGACCATGATAAGATATTCATCAGGGATAGGGACTCTACCCTAGGAACGAGGATTCTCTTTTGGTGCAAATATTTTATTTATCCCGTCATAAATCATTGTAATAAGTGATTAAAAACAATTTTCTAATCTTTACAAAAGTTTTGCTTAAAACTAATGAAAAGAAAATTTGTATTAAACTACAATTAAGTTGTGGCCCATATGTGTAACCCAACCTTAATTGTTACAAAACTCTTCTACAATATAAGCAGTGAAAAAGGGGACGGATATTCTTCAAAGGTTCTTAAAAATAATCTCATATGACTACTTCAGCACAAAAATGAATATCAACCTAGAAGAGCGCATAAACCATTGACTCATCTAAAGACTGATATAGATTCATTAGAACAACTGAGTCAGAGGAAAATGATACTTCCAAAATCGATCCCATGAAATTTATAGCTTAAATTCTTCGGACAACAAGCAACAGAAAGGATCATATAAACTGAGTATCCGGTTTCTGCTACAGTAACAATTAACAATAACTACAGCAAAGACACCAACTTTTCCGATAAAAACACAGCTTTGAGATTGCAAATACTTTAACTTTTGCGTGTCATAAGTTCAGCAGCTCACTTATGCTAGAGGTCTTGCTTTCAGTCATGTAAAATGGGACTCTATAGATGTCTTGCTATGACACCCTCGGTGAATAAACCCAAAAGGCATTGTCTTGAATAATCACTACCAAGCTCGTTATGATACATACTGATCACAACAGGGACAATTTTCCATGGGCCACCAACAGAGAGAACAGGAAACACATCTTTGTTCAAGAACAAGGAAAGAGCACCGGGTGACTTAAGAAGAAAAACTTATGAAGTTAAACACATTCAGCAACGACATTAAGGTCAACTAACAAATAAGACTCTAGGTTTTGGAACTGCCAGACAAACAAGAAAATTCAACAGAATCATTCAGAGAAAAAGCTTCAATTCTTTAGATCAGTTCTCTCAACCCACCACCCCTCCCCCCCCCAAAAAAAAGAAAAAGAAAAAAGAAGTAAAAATAAATATATAAATAAAATAATGACTCTAGATAATTAGTTTCACTTGAGATATACAATCCACTTAAGACAGATTGCTACTACAATTAGGGCCAATGGAGAAAACCATTGGAAAACTGCGCTTTCTATTCTTATCTTATTAGAGTTCTCGAACACTTGTTAAGAGAGTTTCGAGATGTGAAACAACGACCCAAATGGTTTGAGTGAAAAGAGAGAGGCAAGCCCCGGGGCCTCTCGACAATGCTCTTCCATAGCTGCTTTCACTTTCAAAATGCAATTGTAGCTCCAATTCATAACCATTCAAATATTGGAAGGAAGTGCATACGTCCATTAAACTAATGCTGCAGTAGTTCAAGAAACACTGTCCTACCTTCTTTTTCTCCAGCTTTAACATTTAAAAATTACTGACCAGTGTGTAACGTTAATAATCAATATTCGAGAAACTAGTTCCCTGGTCCAAACCTAAATAACATATGAAATACGCATACTTTTGCTCTGCTTGATGATAACAACAAATATGCATAGGCAGAAATTACAGTCTCGGATATATGCATTTAATGGGGACCTGATAAATATTGGAAACAAATGTTGCCAATCCAGTAAAAGAAGAGGCATGGGTAGCTGGTGGGTTTTGGTTGTTGTCATCATTTTTTAAAGTTGAAGAGACTATCATAATGAAGCTCAAAAGAGTCAGAATAGTCACAAGTTTCCTTACCCCAAATGAACTATTTCTACCTAGGACTCATCAATTAGAAAAAATAGATGTTTCAATACAGCTAAAGAACAATCCCCACCGAACATTGCTATATGATTTAAAGACTGTGACTAAACTAATAACAACCAGCATCTCATGCGTTAGAATGTTGAAATTGGAAGGATAACTACAGCACACCTTCCCTCTAGCAACAAAAGTGGAGTCAAAAAGCTAATACTGATCTTGTCCTACACTCACAACAAAGGGTTAAAACAGGATCTTCTTGGAAAAGCTTGGTTTAAAAGAGCAAGGCATTCAACAGATGTCAAAATCAGTGACTACTAAACCATTCACATAGAGGCATCTATAATCAACATAGAAAGGTAAAACTTAAACCTACCGTTGCGTCCAAGCAGGATTAAACTATCTGACTACATAAGCTGAGACCAGGCCATGAACAATGCCACTGTGCTGTGATCCCTCAAAAATGATATACAATTGACAAGGCAGTAGCGATCTAGAATCACAACTGAGTGGTATCCCCTTTATTGCACCATCTTAACACGTGTAAACACGCGCTTGCACACATGTAGAGACTATTAGACTTCAAGTTTGAAACTAACATACTTCATTTCGTGAGCAACTACAAGAAGCTAAAATGGTCCATATAATAGATGTTTAAATAAGAATGTTCTTAACTAGTTCTTCACAAGTAACCTGATTTTTGGCAAATGAGATGCAAAAAATATTGGAAATACGACTCCAAGCATTCAGTTCCATATCACTTTCGGTTTACGAGCAAACAGTTAGGTAGTTGAGGCTCCCAAGCTCAATATGTTTTTAGGTCCTCCCAGAGAACCACATCCATCCATCCATCCATTGACTCAACATATTTTTGGGCAGAAGCCCATGAAATGCATAGCATTTTGTGCTACATCATTGGTTTGGAGGACAAGTGTCATGGTCCTCCTGGAACACCTAAAAACTTCTATCCAAACTCCTCAGGAGTCCAAGTCTTTTCATACAATAGAAGTGCATTTACCGGCTCATTTAGAAGTTGGGTAATCATCTAGAAGTTTAGGTGATTAAGAATTATATTAGTTTAGCCAAACACCTCCTTCTTTTCACGCAAATGGCACTTTCTATTGTTAAATAAGCTGCTTCGTATACTTTTTTAACTTAGTTAAAATGCAAGTTAACATTCAATCGGCGACTATGCCACTTCAATCACAAATACTATAAAGCATTTGGATGGCAACTCTGATCAGTCCCCATTATTCTCTTATCTTTTTGCATACATAGCGTGAATGCAGATATACTAAATGCACGTGATAGGTGTTTTGGCTTGTCAAAAAAAATTTGCACTACAATGTAAGTTTAAACTTTTGCAAACATGAACATAGTAATGAATCGAAATCATGACACACACACAGAGATAGTTATGTATGTATATGTCTATATTCTGACTTTCTATTCTTGGATTTTATTGTCAAAGTTTGTCTAAAAAAACTGTATCTTTTTAACATTGAATTAGTCATGTTAACATCTAGCATATCACATTAGGGTTTGGCCTATGCATGAGAGAGTGTAGAGAAATTACATCTATATATAAGAGCTTAAGGTTTTTAAAATAATTGATTTGCTGACATGTTTCAATAACGAGAAAAGAACAGATAACTAGGACTGCTCGTGAGTGCCAAAATTATAGTCTAAAAAAAATTTGAACATATCAAACTCGCTTAGTTTTGACAATTGGCTGCACAATTTCAAGTCACGATTAACAAATGAAGGAACTAAATTGCCATAGATTGCACTGGTCCATTCAAGAAGAGAGAGTATAAAATGCGCTATCACAAAACTTTTGCATTGTATTTTGTCACCTTCTGCACTGCATATGTTCGTTGACTGTTGAAAGTTTCAGAAGTTAACTAAGCTATGCGCATTGATGGCAGCATAATTAGTTTATGCAGGCAATGTATGTAGGAATTGTAACAGCATATAGTATATCTTAAGATTTGTGGGACTTTTTCTTCGAGCTGAATAACGAATTCATGCAGTTGAATTTAGCTCAAGTTGACCTACCATGTGAAGAACAAGTTCAGTGGACCGGAAAAAACTCTGTTTTTAATCACTTATGTCAATCATAAAAAACATCGAACTACTTTAATGGCCCACTTGGACTGGAGCACACGTGCAACTAGTTGGAAGAAAATATTGGAGAGGTAGCGTGGGTTTATTAAATGAGATGTTGGTTGGCTACATTTGTTGTGGATATCTCAATCTCTCTTGCATGCTTGGTTTAAATTTTGGTGCTTTTTATTGTGATGAAGCTGCTTACGTTTCATTTGCAAAGCGATCAACTCACTGAGTTTTGGCATTAAGAACTTGAGTGACATGATTGATAGTTATATATGATGATGGTACCATCTGCATATACTCACAGAACTCCAGATTACTTGATCTCAGGAATATCCTTGAGTGATAATTCTTTTCCAGTTAACCTTGGTGATTTACTGTAACTTTACAACTGGAACTGCTAAATGCATGCTGGATTCATATTTCTCTCTCTGACCTGCATCTGTGCCAATTGAATTTACTTCACAATAGGACCCAGATTATATGCTACATACTACAGCTCCCTTCATCTCTTTTCATTTTACTTTGGTTGCTGTCTGGATTCTAACCGAAAACTTCATTCTTTTTCACCCAATATTTTCCTTCACAGTGTGTCTCCCATTTTTCTGCTACTTTATTGAGGTCCTCCTCATAACGATGTGAAAGTAGATAAAAGAAAGCAGTTATTTGTTCCATAAACCACCGATCTAATGTTAAATCCCGATTGTTTACATTGTTGCTTATGCAAGAAAAGTAGTGACTGAGTGAATGATCCTCTTATTCAATTTGGGCTCATATTGTTGACCTTCAATTTTAATAATAGTTGTACTTTATGTCTTCCAATATTACAGAAAACTTTATATAAATTTGAACACAATCTCGTAAAATCATTCGCATAGCCAATCCCAATTAGTGAAATAAGCCTTAATTTATTATTTCTGTCATTGCTGTAGTGTAGGCCGGGTCATTCCTGAGTCTGATGGAACTTCTTTCTTTATGGATAAGGTCAAGAGTTTGAGACTTGATAAAAGAACCAGTAAGCTTTTACTACTAATCATTACAACAAGTAGCTGGCACAAACAAATGGTAGAGTTAATGAAGGACAAGAACCACTAGCAGATGCAGGGAAGTTCATCATCCTCAATGCTGGAGCTGATTGGGTTTCAGATTGGATTGGTTTTGATTCCTCCCTCGTTATGTTAAGTGGAGATTTCTACACTTGCTGCAGATCCTTTTTTGCATCTGTATCTAGTGCAAAACCTGTATACTGAGACTAGCCATATTTCTATTGTAATGGTTCAATTGTCCAAAACAAAATCCCCTGACAGGACATTATCAGTTAACGCACCATGAATGTATAAGTGGCAGTTCAAATGAAGTTCTTTTTACAATGAAAAATGGGCGCATGTATAAGCAGATCACATATTGTTGACCTTTGATCGAGAACAAAAGACAATCATAACACTATTTAAACCATGTGTAAACATGGGATGACAAGCTTTTGCTTCAAACACTTCCCAAGATGATTCTCCTAGCATTTATCTGAACGTTTCATTATCTTTAGGCCAACATGGTTGAAATCACAGCTTGATAAAATTTTAACTAATTAAGATGTTGTGCTTCTCATATTTCTTCCCAAGATTCTTCTTGGTCTTCTAATTGGAGCTATATGCATATTGTGCTAACATTGATAACTTTCGATGAAAGTAAAAGCATGTATTTAGCATGTTGTGCTGCATTTTTCATTCCGCCTCTTAAGCAATAACAACCAAAATTTCATTGTTGTTAGTTAATATCTAAGCACCGTGCACCTGATCAAGTTTCCCCTTTCTCCTGTCTGAGAGATGGAATGGAGATCATTAACAATTTTTGACCTGTAATCAAATGTACTTTTAAAAACGCAACACCTTTTTTTCATGATTTGTAATGGAGCAAACCTCTCGGGATACGCAATATGTGGATTAGGTCAACATGTCGGATTTTAGAGATGCTGTTTGGTTGTGATGATATTGTCGGGACAGATTCTTGATAAGCACTTGTGAAAGATATTGAGACACATAATGGTCTTCAGGCAATGAAACCATTTGATTGATTGAAAAACAAACATTGAAATATACAGTCATAGACAGATACGACCACACAACAAGGTGCTTGAAGTTAAAAGAGTAACAAAGGTTGGGGGCAAGACTAACCACCTTTGCAAACTCAATTCTAAGTGGACTGCCAGCGAGAGGAAAGCCTTGGAGTGCTTTCAGGGCAGCAATTGCTCCCTCCTCAATTTTGAAGTTAACGAAAGCATAGCTACGCCCCAGTTGAAAAGCAACACTCTCGAGCTCCCCGAACCGCAGGAATGGGCGGACAAGATCGCCTTCCGAAATGGAATGAGACAAATTCCCGACCCACAGATGCCTAGACGGGGGCGCGCCGCTCTGCCCCGAGGAGCTCCTATCCTCAAGCCTCCGAGGCCTCTCCCTTCCTCCTCCTATCCGGCCGCTCTACGCACAAAAACCAATTTCAAAACAATCAGGCACCCGCCCAAAAGGAACCGCGGCAGCGACACCATCAAATCAAATGGACTTTCTTAGGCTGAATTTGATCTAATAATGAACCAGTCGACAACTAGCAAACAAAAGGCAAAACCCCATCAGTGCATCCCTTCCAGGGCGACTCCCAATCCCGTAAAGATCGAATCTTTCACACATGAAACCTAGACGACAGCCTCGAACAATCGACCCACTTCACTGAAATCGACCGAAATCAACCATCACCCATTAACAACGACACACCAACGAGACCCTGGAACCTACTGATTGGGAGCAAAAGAACCAGCCAAAAAGAAGGAGGCGCATCGGATGGCGAGTGCTAACCATCTTCGGAGGAGACGCGACTTCATGAAAAGGGATGGGGAAACTCGATGCGGGAAGGAGAGGCTGTGAGGTCGGCGACCGAATCAATGGCGGCCAATGCGAAAGCGAATGCGGATTCGGATCGCGCTTGAAGCGATGAACGATCGCAGGTTGCAGAAGAAGAAGAATCTACCAGAGACGCACACTGGAACTCATGGAGGCCTCGCAAAGTACTCGGGAAGTAGCGAAAAGCTGCTGCTTTTTTATTTGTTTTCTAGGGTTCGATAATTTGGGGAGCAGCAGTGGCTGGCCAGCTGCTGACGTGGATTTGATATGGTGACGTGGCACGATGATTCTCGTACGTACTTCTCCTTTTGACTTTTTTATTCTTGTAATAGATGTTCGCACTATATTTACCATGAGAAAAATTTCAAATAAGGATATAGAGTGTAAGTGATTAAATCGTCTCAAACAAAGATTTGAAGTGACAAAATCATATCAAATAAGGACTTTTGGATGGCTGGTCAACATGGGTTTAATTTAAAAAAAAAAAGTATAAACTTTAGGTCGAGGGACAATTCTAGCATGAGCTTTTTTTTATTCCATAAAAAAATATCAATTTTAGGTTGAGGGACAATTCTGGCCTGAACTTTTTTTTATCCCATAAAAAAGCACCAACTTTAGGTTAAGGGACAATTCTGGCCTGAACTTTTTTTTGTCTCGTAAAAAATTATTAATTTTCATTTAAATCCTAAATTTGGCTCATTTTTGACTTTCTGTCTGAAGTTACCCTTGTTTGAAAAAAAAAGTTATGGTGGTGAGCCTAGCAAATCTCTTCCATGGCGTCTGTTGACGGGCAGTGGCCTATAGCTTCATATTATGACAAAACGACGAAGTTTGGCCAGAAAGATTCAATCTGAAGATATTTTTGATTTGCCGATGAAGTGAAGGAGACGAACAGTTTCACCATTATTATTCAAGTTGTGGTTCGGAGAATAAGATAATGAATAATGTTTTAAATCTAATAAACAAGTCGCGTGGATTTAATGCTAAAGCGGAATAGTCAAGTTGGAAAATCAATAGTTTTAAGTCAATAAGGGCCAGATTTGGGATTTAAGTGAAAGTTGATGCTTTTTTACGAAACAAAAAAAAGTTCAAGTCAGAATTGTCCCTCGATTTAAAGTTGATGCTTTTTTACGGGACAAAAAAAAGTTCAGGTCATAATTGTCCTTCAACTTAAAGTTGATATTTTTTTATGAAACAAAAAAAAGTTTTGACCAAAATTGTTTATCGACCTAAAGTTGATGCTTTTTTTTGGAATTAACCTGGTCAACATGTGACTATTCCAACGGAGGTATTTTGGTCAAAAAATTCTAACTATACTTTAAATTTTTTTTATTTTCCTTTCCTTTTCTTTTTCTTTTAGCTTTTTCCCTCTTCCCTCCATTGGTCGGCGATGGTGGGCGGAGGTCGTCGGACGACCTCAGGCAAGGGCGACCCTTGCCTATTGCAACCCTTGCCCAACGTTGCCCTCCAAGGGCAACCGTCGCTTGTGCCACATCTAGCGAGGGCAACCTTTGCCTTGGCGAGGTAGGGCACAGGGCGAAGGGAAGTGGGAAAAAGGAAAAAGGAAAAGAAAAAAATTAAAAAAAAGTAAATAACGAAAATGCATTTTGGTTAGTTAGGTCGGACCTTTTTTTTAAATTGATGCAACTACTTTATATTCTTATTTTAAATAAAATTCATTCCATGTTCTTATTTGAAAAAAAAAAAAATCATATTTCATGTTTTTACTTGAAATTTTCCCTTAAATATAAATACACGATTTATTGAATAAAAAAACAAACTTTGAATTATATGTGCTCCAGCGGAAATGAGGGTCGAGGCTCGGAGAAAATCTCTCTCGACGCCCTCCGCCGCCTCCCCGGCGACGTCGCCGGCGCCTTCCGCCGCTTCCCCGGAGACGTCGGCCCCTTCCGCCGATCAGGTTAGGGTTTCGTTTCCCGGGAAGGATCTTAGTCAGCTGCCGTAGTCGTACAATCTTCTGATGGGCGTGATCGGTAGGAGCTGTCGGTAGTTATTGGGGGTGCGCATTGCATTTCCAACTTCAAGCCGTCCTCTCAGTCTCCTGAACGCTTTTTTGCCCCTTTTCTTTTGCATGGATGATAATTGTTACTGTTGCTGTTCTTGTTGTTCGTTGTTATTTGTCTCCTTCAATGTGGTTGAAATCGGAGTTTAGGACGTGATTATGGGTAGAGAGCATTGTATGATGAATGGGCAGATGCTATATCGTGCTCTTTTGAGGGTGGTGGTTCGAGCTGTTATGTGGGTTTTTCTCACTTGGGTTCTACTGACATGAACTTGAGGCCAAAAGGGTGTGATCCACTTCTTTTCGCATTCGGACGAACTGGTCCAGGGCTATTGGTCATGTTGTGTGGCATTGATATTTGGAAGGGGGTTTTTGGCCTCGTTCCTCTGGCTGTTTGGTGGAAGTTTTGAGGGGTGAAGCATGATCCTTGGAGGAGATGAGTCTTTGTTTATCATAACGAAAGATGGCTTGAAATGTTTGTTATTTGTCAACTATTTACTATTGGGCTGAGTTAATTGTTTTAAGTTCACGTGTGATTATGCGTGCTTGTGAAGTTTCGATAAGTGACAATGTGGATAGATACTATGTCCCGTGATTAATGTGTTTGGTTTGTTTCTCAGCCAAGAAATCCATGCTGTCCAGAGAATGTAGCCAACAAAGAGGATAATGTGCCCAGAACAAATGAATGTAATGAGAGAGTTGAGCAGCATGGAGAAAAGGTTCCCAGTACTGATGCTGTGAAGATTTTACCTGTTGGAAAATCCCAAAGCGGAGGTTTTCAAAATATATCTAGTCAAGAAAGTATGGACATTTATATATTGGAAAAGAGGACTTGTTTAACATGCAATAGACATGGCCAATTGCTAGCCTGTTCTGACCCTAGCTGCCCAATTGCTATCCATGAGAAGTGCCTGAGCTGCAAACCTGAATTTGATAATTTAGGGAACTTCTATTGCCCTTATTGTTCACACAAAAAAGCGGTGGTTAAGGTTTATGAATTGAGAAGAAAAGCCATGTTGCGCAAAGAGGCTTTATCTAATTTTCTTGACACTGGGGTAGTTGATGAGGGGCAGAAGGAGCAGAAAAGTGGGGAGGATAAGAGGAAAGACTTCAATCTATCTCCATCTCCAGGACATGACAGTCGCCATGATGACGTGAGTAAGAAAAACACCGAAGGGCAACATCAATCTGATCCTGTAAATTCAGTCGACAGTAAACATGAAGCGCTGGTCGAAAATCAAACAGATACATCTCCTAGTGTCCATGGTCAGGGAAATTTAGTCCATGAAGAAGGGCTGCAAGAAGAGGAATTGAGAGAAGCTACTGATAACCACTGTGAGGAAGTAATTGATCAAGAGAAAGCGGATAAGGCTGATAATCATCCTTTAGAAGAAGTGGCAGCTGAGGATGCTGTGCCGTCTAAATCTTCTGAACGAAAAAGGCATCGTAAAAGTATTCGCAGAAGTCAAGGGCTAAGTAAGAAACGAAAACAGAGGAAGTTCCAATCAGTTGATGCTACTGTATCTTCAATTCAAGGAGATTTTGCCACTGATGTGAACCCAGAAGCGAATATAGGAGGTGAAGTATGTGATTCTGATGCCAAGGCTGGTTCCATGAACAATGGACATTCTCCAAGTGTAAAACCGCAAGGCAAGGCACCAGTGGAGGAGGCTGATTCACTGAGAAAAGGTTCTTCTGAAGCAGGCATCAGTATTATCAACCATAAAGATTCCCATGATGGAAAGAAGAAAGTCGCTCCTGCTGAAAAGTCAAGACAACAACGATCGTCTCCCAGGGAAATGTGAGTGATTTTGATGAACTTGAGAAAGTTTACTGAATTATAAAATTCATCTTCTTAAAAAATTGTAGCAACAAACTGGATTTATGGGGAGTGCTATTGTGGTTTTAAATGCAGACCGAAGCCACCACTTCCCAATGTTAAGCGCAGGTTAAGATGGTCACCTGAAGAGGAGGAGATCCTAAAGGCAAGTCTTTCTTGTTATAGAATCCTTTTCTTGTTTGTATCTTTTCAGGTTGCATGTCTTTCCTTCAAAAATGGCCAAATCCTCAGCCATGCTCTTAAAACTTGGAAACAAGTAACCAGTTTTAATCTTCAAAATGATGAGGATATGATATAAGGATCCACTAAGTCCTTTAGATTGTCTTTGATTTTTTTTTTCTTTTTTACCTACACCTGTACTTTTTACAGCGAGTCTGAATAGCTAGCTTGTACAGATAGTGTCTATCCACAGATGTATCTATATATAGAAAACCATAACTCCATTTCAAATAGATTGAACTGTACTCTCTAGTGAATTGCTGGATGTTTCCTCCGTTTGGGCATGGTGATTGATCAGTTGGCAACTTCGTTCAATCAAACTAGTTCATTTTTTTACTAGTAAAGGCTTTTCTTGAGAAATCAATACAAGAGACAGAAAATACAAACAAGTACCAACAGCGATGCTAAGACTAGGCAAAATCAGAGCAAGATGACCGAGGATGAATAGAAGACTGAAAAAAGATGGCAACAAAATTTTCAGTTCCCTCAAATAGCCTTTTGTTACGCCCTATTCAAATTCCATCGTCCTTTTAGTATTTCTTGTAAGTTCTTTCATTTTTCTGATTGAGTTACGCTGTCAAAAGTGTTTTGTAGATTAAAATTTGCTGTTAAAGGCTTTTGTTGAGCTAGAGATACTGGAAAGTGTTGTGACTTGGCGATTCTCGAATTTCATTCATATGAAATGATATGCTGCAGGAAGGGGTGCAGTTATTCTCAAGCAATGCGAATAAGAATATCCCTTGGAGGAAAATTCTGGAATATGGTTGTCGTGTTTTCAATCCAAGTCGCACATCTGTCGATCTCAAGGATAAATGGAAGAACATCGCTACCAGAAGATAGCGATATCAGTCAAATAGTTTTTGAAGAGGGCAAAAGTCATTCAGAAGACGCTAGTATTTTACTATCTTTGTCCACCCTACTCTCCCTCCATGAGGGTTTAGTCGGTTTTTGGTGGGGGAAGCCTCTCTCGTAGCTCTGAAGGGCAGTATTTGTGCATAAGTGAACTCCCTTATGATGAACTTGATGTTCAGCCATTTGCAAAAGGAAACTCGTTTTGCTGTGGCCATTACAGAAATGGCATCATGACTTCCGACGCGATTCTCTAGTTGGGCGTTTCTTAAATTCCCATGCAAGTAACAAGAGTGAGGATTCTTTCATCTTCAGATTTAAAGTGAGAATGTCCTAAGTCACTCAGAATCATGTTCATGGAAAATGTTTGGATTGGATCGGCGAGTTTTTATGTTTTATGTGGACTCCGAGAGGAAATGATATCCCGCCAAAATCGTAGGAATTGGTTCAGTTCCGTCCCGGTAGAATGAACAGGAGTCAAAGATTGCTTGCCGATGCGCCATGTGGACTACTCATCTTCTTTAGTCCTGAAAACCTCTGAAATGAGATCTCATCAATTCCAGGCGTTTCGTCACCATCTTCCAATTTTTTCGATGAACCAAGCACTGAGAAATGGCGACAGTCCTAGGGGAGGTTCTGCGCATTTCAAATAACGCAAAATGCTAGAACGAAATATTGCAGATTTTCACACACTTGCTTACCTCGCTTATTAAGAAAAAAGACCTTACATCGTAAAGTATTCAAGTCCTCTCTTCCTCTGTTACTTACATCCGGCTGCGCTGAGACATACATCTTAGATTTCGTGGGAGAAACATGAAGTCACTCTAAAGAGATAATGACTTCCAGTTACGTCACTTTCTCAATGCAAAGCTTTTGCTAGATCCGCAATTGGAGAGTTTCTAAATCACGGTTCCGCTGGGAATCAAAGCATCCTTGATCACTGTGACAATCCCACTCTTGATAAAGTACCCATCTGTTTCTCTAGCAGCTTCTTGAACATCGTCGCTGTTAATGATCTGGACCATAAACCAATACCAGTTAGCCTCCAAAACGCAATGACAAAAAGGGTCATAAGACCAGTTTCATGCTAAGTGATCATGGTCGAACTAGTCAATCAATGTGAAATCACAGAAACAAAAGAATGGTGTTCGGTATGCAAGCCTACCTTCACATTGTCCCCTATTCGGGCGTTTTTGTCGATAATTGCTCTCTTAACGTGCGAATTCTTGCCGATACCAATTGGAACACTACCCTTGGCAGCCAGAAATCTCCTATCAGCATCCGTCTGGAGCAAGAAGAGATGGGACAACAGGTCAATATGCACCTGAATACATCATCATAACTGGAGAATAGTGAGTGGATCTGAGTGCATCGCTCAACTGAGAAAACCTCAATACCTCATAATAATCTGCTCCCATTAATAAGGTATCTTCTATTATCGCACCCTCTGAAATGCAAGATCGAAGTCCTATCACCGAATGGTGGATCTTGCAGTTCTGCATTTCAAGAAATGGGAAGGCAATAATTGAATGATTTATCTATTTTCTTCGGCACTACTCATGACTTAGAGAGGACAAAATATCATGCATTGTCAGCTAATTCAGAAGTAAACACCAATGGCCTGAGGAAGAGACCTTAATAACGCATCCTTCACCAATAACACTGTCCGTCACATCAGCATCTAGCATCTTGGAAGGAGGCAGATAACGTGGTTGGGTGTAAATTGGAGATGAACGATCATAGAAACTGCGGAAGGAATAGATTGGTATCAAGTCATTCGTCCATACAGTTGTCTATCAAGAATATCAAGCAATGTGCAGAACTCAAGAAGGCAATCTGCAAATTTGTTGTGGAATGATCATTAAGTGAGAGATTTTAGAACATGAACCACCTGAAATCTGGCACTGGCTTCTTAGTGATCCCTAGGTTTGCATTATAGAATGCCTCGATTGTACCTATATCTTCCCAATATCCATCATACAAGTAAGCTTGCACCTGTAAAAGCAGAAAAAGAGATAATGATTACAGAACTCGTTGAAACGAGGAATGTGAAACAGATTTAAGGAAAAAGGAAGTTAAACAAATTCATACGGTGCGGCAATTCCAAAGTGAGATACTGTTACTACAGAAAACAAGGACCCATTCAAAGGTCAAACTATCCAGGTCAATTTGACAAGAAATATATGTTATAACACTCACTCTCATCCCAACGGAAGTTGCTCCGGGAATGACTTCACTTCCAAAGTCATTGGCTCCAGGAAACTTGTCTCGGAGAAGATTGAGCATCACATCTTTGCTAATAACATATATGCCCATGCTCGCAATGAAAGGCATTTCCTTTGCTCTCTCATCGTCAAGACCTAAGATAGTGGTGTCAACCTACAAAAGGGAAACAAGGTAACCAAAACAAACTAAAACCATAGAAACCAAAGCACTTCCTTTGTTGCTAGCAGAGAAAGATGACAGAGAGATCAATGAGAGAAGAATTAACCTTCATGGCTTTTAGTTGCTCTCCTTTTGGCTTCTCAGCAAATTCAATGATACGTCCTTCTTCATCTATCTTCATCAAACCAAATGCAGTGGCACGTTTTTCGTCCATTGGAAGTGCAGCCACAGTGATATCAGCATCAGTTTCTCTATGGGCTTGAATAAATCTCTCATAATCCATTCTGTACAAATGGTCCCCAGCAAGAACAAGGAACTCCAAAACATCATGCTCCTCAAAGAGCCACAAGTACTGTCTGACTGCATCTGCAGTGCCCTGTAATCAAATATCATTAAATCAACATAATTGATGAGGACCATTTTCTCGAATAGCGCAAGCTGCTAGGAAACGGGCTTGATATATACATGAAGCATATTGGTAACGATTGCCCTCATGTGTTAGGCAAATGACCGGCGATGAGTAGACCAATGACTCCAGCAACAATGACCCTAACTTTGCACCAAACTTCTTGAACCAATTAATCATTAAATTATGAACAACTCAGTCACAGCTATGTCAATTAATTAGACCAGTAGCTCCAGAGACATTGATCAGACATTTGCAGAATAAGATATTCAATCAATTAGTCATTGAAGCTGGAACGACCAAATGTGAAACAACAGATTCAGCCAAAAAAGTTTTAGACTGGTTTTGTAATTACCTGAAACCAGTTAGGATTCTCAGGGCTCTGCTGAGCAGCAAGAACTTCAACAAAACCTTCATTTTTGTAACCACCCATGTTGCTGGCATAAGCCCGAGAAAGGTGACGGTTGAGAGATGCAGAATTGAACTGTGTGAGGACATAAATCTTCGATACGTTGCTATTCAAGCAATTGCTCACAGGAATGTCAATCAGCCTGTAATTTGCTCCTAATGGCACGGCGGGTTTCGCTCTCTTCTTAGTCAGGGGGTAAAGACGAGTCCCGGCCCCACCTCCAAGTATAATTCCGAGAACACTCTAGAGAATCACAACAGAGACAATGCATCCAGAGTGAGATGAAACCTCTTCGATGTGGTTTCCTCACAACAGTGAGGTGCATAAAGTTCCGACTAACGATCCAAAAGAAAATTCACAAAAATGCAAGAACAACCGTACAAATGATTGATATCAAGATGTCTCCTTGATGTCTACCCGATAAACTACGCTTAAAGAAGTCGAACACCCAAAATTCGATCCAAAAGTTGCATTGAAATCCCGCTACGAGCTAAGTACTTCGCGACACCTCCACCAAGCTGTATTCCAAAGACAATACGCAGAAAACCAGACGCTAATGGCACCACCACACACGTAACTAGCAAGGGAAAAAGATCGACAATGATGATAAAAAAAATGCTCGCTTTTTGCATTAGCACTTGAAGTTCGTCGTATCAGTAGGCCTCAACTTGTCCTGCAAAAGATTCTAAAATAAGCAATTCAACCGGAATCGCGCGTCTACCGTCTAGTTGCATCACATTTCAATCCAAGGCACGACATTTTTAGCACTTGGATTTTCGCGCATCAGATCACGAATACATCGAGTCCTTCCTTCCAATGCCCGAGAGGAGGATGAACACCAGAAGACGAGAAGGAAGAGGGACTAACGCGGCTGGCGTCGGGGTCAAGGCACGTCTGCGAGTTCCTGGAATCGGAGACGGCTCTGGGGGAGACGACGACCGGAGCCCCCCGTAAGCTCTTGAAAGCAGCGGCGGCGGCGGCCGATGCCGATGCGATCTTGCCGCCGGAGACCTGCGACGAGGCGAACGACAGGGCGGAGGCGCACCGGCGGCCGTTGCACCTGCTCCGGAGGCGGGACTCGGAAGCCGCCGGAGGCGGAGAGGACGAGGACGAGGAGGAGGAGGAGGAGGAGGAGGAGGGGACACTGATCGCCCCCGCGGCGGCCATGCTCGCCATTGCCGCCGGCGACGTCGAGGCGGGAGGCGGTGGCGGTGGCGAGTGTACGGAAGCTGTCGGAGCGAAGAGAGAATTTTTGTGGAGAGGAAGGAGTGATGGAGTGGAGAGCAGGCGGAGTTTGATATGATCTGATGGGCCCTCGGGATTTGTAGTGTTCCTTCTCTCGCTCGTTAAAAGAGAGTGGGGAATGGTGAATTTACGGAACTGGCCCTCGGGGATCTGTACGCAACAAATCATATTCAAATCGAAATTGCTTTTTCGTAGAGTTCGATTTTGATTTAAGAGTGCTCTTCCTAAAAAAAAAATTCGTATATCTATTGAAATGTTTTAATCATATTCATAATTTTTTTATATATATGGCATAGCCTTTCTTTTTGAATTATTTTTATGAGTGAACTTATGAACTGTTATATTTATGAAGTTTGGTTCTCTTGAAAAATCGGTTCTCTTTCTAAGTTGCTTTTTAGTGGATTTAAAGCCCGTACAATTAGGAAAAATTCGAAGAGAAAAAAAATGTCGGAATAAAAATGGTTCTGATCTAATCGAACTTAACTGGGTCTCAAAAAAATGGTTTGGTTTGGTTTTATTTGTGAGATAGTTGTTTAGACCATTTTGTGATTTTTTTTCTACTTAAAATGTACCAGCATATGGAAATTCTGATTCTGACTAAAAAAATATACGGAGATTCTGATGAAAGCAATTTCTAATCGACATAATCGTCAATTCAATTCGATAGTCACATTCTCAAATGAATCAGAGATCACTCGCCAAAAAATGTGGAAACTAGCAATTCGAGGCCTCCGCGTTTGAGAAGATTTTAACTTGTGCATAGTACGCTGAAACATCACCTTTCTAGGTTAACATACTGCTGCATGCACAACATTGGCTACGAGACAATTTTAAAAATAGAAATGATTTAAGTGATCGTTGTTGATTCACCATGAGATCAACTGGCAACGGCCTATTTAAGGCCATAAAATAACAAATATAAAATAATAAATAATGATACATCATTGTCCGATCTACTTTTCCAAAAATTTGTGATCCACAACACGCCGTTGCTCTCTTACGATGAATTAAGAACTGTGATACTCTTACAGTGAATTGAAAACCGTGATAGCTAGCCGAGTTCTTTTAAAAAACGAAAAACCGCAGACAATTGTTGGCTCCACTTTGGCCATGTAAGGGTACTTTAGACATTACACAGACAACGGACTGGAGTACACGTGCGTTTATTTTGCCTACCTAGATTTGAGAAAAAGGAAAATCTAGCGAAGGAGAGAGAGAGAGAGAGAGAGTTATTAATTAAGCGGATGTGAATTCACGGTGGGATTGCGGTGGGGTCACGTGCCTTGTCGAGTCCCTTTTGCCTTTTCATTTGTTTCCTTTTTCTTTTTTTCTCATTTCATAATTTAATAATTTCTCTTCTTCTTTTTTTGGAACAATACATAAACGATCCGTAAACTTTAATTCAGCGTGCAATATCGTCACTGAAATTTGAACTTTCGCCTAATTGTGATATCATATCCAGATTTTAAATTTGTTCAATACGATCCTTATTTATTTATCCAATATTTAAATTATAGTCTAGTTCGGATATTACATTGAATAAATTAAATATTTAGGGACGACATTATATATTGAGTTAGAATTTATGAATTATATTATATAAATTAAAAATTCATGAATTATGTTATATATTGATCCAAATTTCAAGAATTATTAGTGGTGTTATTCCTTATTCTTTCTGGGTAAGATTTGTTGAATCTCTCTGTCACGGGAAGGAACCAGCACCGTTGAATTTATTTTTCAATTGAATTTCTTATCTATTTTTTCTGCAGATATTTTTACATTTTTTGATCGTGATTTAGAGAGGGAGAGGGAGAGGTGGGATTCGCGTGATAAGATGGTTGGAGCTCACGAACACCGTTGAATTTGGAAATCAAACTCAGGGAGGTAGTCAAATGATGAAGACACGTCTGATAGATTCAATGATGAATGATTAATTAGCCGATATAATTAATAGAAAATTCCATGTGGCGGCACTTGTCATTTTCGTATGAATTTTAAAATCTTCCTAGGCGAGCTCGTTTTGTTGTTAGATTAGACTCAACTAATGTAACCTCTCTATCATCTCAATTGATGTCTCGATGATTACAGACATGTAGAGGCAAATACCCAATTGCAATCTTAAGTCCCTACAAAAAAAAAAGAAATAGAGAGAAAAATGATATATGCTGCTTTTTGAATAAAAAAAATACAAATTCAAATTGTGCATAATCAAGATTGAGTACATAAGCAATTTAAGTGCATGTCACATTGGACTTTTTCATATACACTCAATTGTTAATCATCAAGATAGAGCCTTGTAAATCAGGTTAAGGATACTGCAAAGTCCTAACAAAGTAGTATGATCGACCCTAACTCGATTTGGACTCGATTACTAGTAATATTGATTGAAAGGTTTTAGGGCAAGACGATTGATGAGAATTGTCATTTACAGATTAGATGAGGGTCGAAATATTCGGGAACTATATTCTTTCGAATCTTATTTATTGGGTCGATAATTATTTTTACAAATTTCATGGTTAAAAATAAGGGATGAATTCGCCTATCAAGAAACATTCTATAAAGATAGCCAAGTTTATAAAACATTTTATCTCCTTAATAGAAGGAAAATATGCATTGCACTCAGAAGATTTCATGAATTTGAAGTGCTGGGCATTGAATAAATCTCACTCTTATGAAATTGTGCTCGTTGCCATTGGACTTAATTTTCTTTCACCGTGTGTACACTCTTGCCTCATTTGCTTCTTTATCATGTTAGGATTCAAATTGAATATGTTCTAATTAGCAAAATAAGATAAGCTTTGGGCCAAATTACATGTTGCGCCCTAGTTCTTAGGGTTGTTGCAAATTGACCCTTGCCATTTCGATTTTGCAATCTGTCCCTTGAATTTTTGAAGTCAATTGTAATATGCGCCTTGGCGATGACTTTGACCGAAATTATTTGAGCTCCGACCACTTGACAACATGAGACTGATTGTGAAGGGAAACCAGAGCAAATTTTCAAATGATTATTTTCCAATTATATTTCCTTTTTTTTCTCGAGTAAATTGTGTTCTTTTTTGTAGTTCTATTTCTAATAAGTAAAAGGATGAAGATTAGAAACCAGCGCTAGTGATCTTTGGACGTTACCACAAGGGTTTCACACTTGCTACAAACTGTTCCATCCGAGTCATAATTTCCTCGCATAATTTGTGATCCAAAGGTTTGAAGTTGGTGATTTCTTCACCGCAGCTTCACTAAGATGTCGGCAGCTGGCAAATCTATCCAGTACGAGTAATTAGGAAGTGCAACGTCAGCCGTTCATAGTCCAAAGGTGAGCTTGAGGCGTCACTCGAACTTGTGATTTCATGAAAAATGGGTGATCCCTTTATTATTGGGCCAACTGTAAAAGAAATGGAAATTGAAACAGAAAATGCCCATAATGCTTACATTGGGCTCTTGCTGAGAACTTGATGACCACAACTCATCCAAGACTTGTCCGGCCCAAAAAAGCAAGCATGGGCCTTTGTGTTGGGCCCGGGTCTCAAGATAGGCCCATGCTGTTGGATTCCATCCACAAAGCCCTAGCTATACTTAGCTCCTACAATTTGGTTGGCGTCTTTCAAAAATGTTTAGTCAATCCCGACAGCAAATAGTGTTCATTTCTGCCAAAGATTTTGTCGTGCAAAGGTGAGAGTTAATGTCATTATGTTCGCCTAGTAGGCAATGTCCTGGAACCGTCAAGTTAGGTAGATGTGTGGCTAAAAGAGGATGGTCCTAGATGGACAATTCAACATCCTCCATTAAATGGTTGTAATTACTCATGTCGTGAATGATACTTGATGATCCCTAGCCCGGTCCAAGTCGATAGAAGCGGCCCACCGTCCGAGAGAGGCTAACAAAATTACAAATTGGATTGCAGAAACCCAACGTCAGAAACATCTAATTGGTTGTTCTAACCACCTCCGCTTTTATGGGAACTTTTATGTTTAGAAACTCATATGTTGTTAATTGAATGAAATGACCTTTTCCCGACTAAATAAAAATAAAGTAGTCCCAATGGGTTCGCTTGAATGGCAAGATGTAACCGTGCTTGTCTTTCTCCCTCCACATTTGAGTTCGAATCATCGGACTTATGCTATTTGATTTTATGAACATGGCATTTGAGGGCAGCCTCCAAGAACGCGAGGTTCCAATAATTACCCATCATTTGTGGCACATTGAGTCGAGTGTCACAACCATGTCTTTTTCGCTCTATATTAGAGTTCGAATCGCAGCAATTACGCTATCCGATCTTAAGACAGTTGGTATTTGAGATGGCCTCCAAGAACGTGATGTTTTAATAATTGCCTATTGTTCGGGGCGATTCGAGTGGGATAGCGCCCCAAGCACTATATCGAATGCACAAAGAACTCCAAATCATTGCATCGTTCGGAACAAAGAAAGGAAGGGGAACCCGTGTTCTACCATATAGAACACGACTATTCTTTCAAAGGAAAGATGCACGATTGTCTAGAAGACACGAGAGTTAATGGCAAGTACACTCTCTCACCAATACGAGTAATTGTTCTGCAAACTCAGTACACGTATTAAGATAAATCTAGACCACTAAATTGATAAGTCCATCGTGAGTTTCGAATTGATCCCATCAAATTCAACGCTCTATAGTCATTTCAACTCAAATATTGACCGAATAATTTCTTAATGCAGCACTTTACCACTTTCCCTTCAAACCCACTTCCCGCTTGCCACCATGTTTAATCCAATCAATATCAACAACTTCAGCCAACAAACAAAAAGATAAATAAACAAATGTTGGATTCATAATTCAAGCAATAATTAATCATAGAGCAAAGGGGACGGAAGTCAATCAGTGGTGGTCATATGGTTGCTGCCCTAGCTAGATGGCTACGGCAGATACAGACAAGGCCAATACCATTCTCTAATAATGGCAGTTTCTTTTGGGCTACAACTTTGGAAATATGTTAGTCTCTAGTCGGTCTTATAGGTGCACGGCCAACGACCGTATTATTGCATGGCCACTCTAGAGCAAACAGGAGCTTTCTTGATCTGCCGGCCCTTGTGGTCCAAGCACTCCCATCTCCGCCTCGAATGTTTGTCGTCTTTGTGGGGCTAAAATGACCTCTTAGCAATTTTTTATTGGGAACAGAACCGATCACATAAGAGGTGAGGTTTTATTCCCGATTCCATGAAGAAAATAAGGGGGTTCACAAGTGGGATTGATCGACACCACATTAGCCCGATATATATAGAGGATGTTCCTTCAGTTCGTTGCCTTTGAGCGAGTCCTCTAGTGTTGATTTCTTCTCAGCTAGTCCAGTCTCCAGCTTTAGAGAGAGAGAGAGAGAGAGAGAGAGAGAGAGAGAGAGAGAGAGAGAGAGAGGAAGGATGATGGGCATGCCTATTAACTGCAGGTGAGTGATGGAAGGAGTGGTGCGTATGATCTGCCTGGCTCCCTGAATGCCATCTAAGGAGGTGGTTCCAACAGTTGACCAAAGAGGGGGATGTTCGACTTCTTCTTAGTTGGCATCAGAGGAGTCATGCAGGCCCTAATGCGCAACACCGCCACTTCATCGTCTCCTCCTCCTCACTTGATGAATTCTTCATTTTTACTTCCATGTATATCATCTGATGTTCTCGCCCTTTCTTTCTGCTCTACATGTTCCTTGGTTTTCGTCGCAAGTTTTTTGGGTTCCCCATACATATGCATGTCTGGATTATTCTTCGAGACAAACCCTTTTTTTCTTGCATCTTTTTATTAGTTCCGTATTACATTATTCTCGTGAGTGTTTACTATTTACTTCGGTTTTTGAATGGGGTTTACATGAGTTATGTAAAAGTGCAGGGAGCTAGAAACCATTATTAGATATAGACGTTCAACCCTTGGAAACTGTCCTAATTGACCCTTTTTCCTCGTAGTGATTGAGTGCTCTATGTTATTGTCGTCGTCGTTGTCGTCTGTCTATCTGATTTTCTTCGAAATACGAGGAGACAATGCAACGTGGGTGAGGTGAAACGACTTCCTGCGGGTAGGAACATACGAGGACAAGGCAAGAGCCGCCACGGGAGACGGTGAAGAGAAGATTCTTGCATAAAAGTAATCAGTGATTGATTCAAACAGAGATCAATCATTGATAGGCCAGTACAATGTTTTTCTTTGAAGGATCATCGATTTGCCCAATGTATGCCATCGTAGTGGAATTAGAGCCAAGTACACCTGACGCTTTGGTACAATGCATTTCAAGCTCAAAAGTCACAAGCATCACAAGACATTCATGGACAACGGTTTTTGCTATAGTTTGATTCCCTTAAGAAATTGCAAATATTGGGAAGAAAATGCATCCAATGGTCAAAATCAGAGAGGAATAGTCTTGGTCATAGCACGATCACAAAGTTAATTCCCAATGAAAATGGGCAATCGATTTTATTCATACTGTTTGTGCAAAAGAATTAAAAAAAACATCGCCAGTGGACATATATATAACTCATCATCATTGATCTTTGTCGATCTTACATGATCGAGCACGAGGGTTCACTATAACGTGGGTATGGATCCATAACACAGGCGATTTCACGGTGCAGGACCCTGCCAACGTACGACCAGGTGACGGGTTGTGGCGCCGTGTCTTCATTTTTGTCTTTTTTCTCCTCAGCCTCGCCCATGGTCACTATCTCCGCGAACCCGACATTCTTCCTGAATAAAGTGGTGAGCTTGACCGCGTCAACCCTTTCTCCGACCACCTTGATTCTGTCCATATCGTCTCCCACCAGTGCCACGGATTGAACTCCTAGAATCGAATTAAAGAACACAGATCAGTTTCAAATCTAACAATCACCAAAGTATAATCATCTACCTAGAATGATTTGTAGAAGACACAACTAAATGATCATCGAGATATTATCAAAATCTAACAATCACCTGCGAAGCTAGTAGCAACTCTCATAGCTTTGCAACGAGAGCTTTGGGGGCCGAAACAATAAAATCTTATGGAATCGTCGTTCATGCTCACCTTAATCATGACCTTCTGCTTGCAAAAAAGAAGAAGAGAAATCAAGAAGGTGATTTAGTATGCGACACGAGGTGAATTATGTCGTGATTTTCTCATCATATTACCTTCATGGTGCTTACTGCGACTAGGAATTTAAGGAACTTAATATTCTTCTATTTGTCCGAAGGATTTGGAGAAAATATTGAAGGAGGGGTGAAGACTAACTGAGGTACCATTCTCTATTTATAGCCTCTCCTTGGAAGAAGAAACAAGAAACTTAAACAAAGGCCGGGCTGATAGAAGTCACAAGTCAACCTTGGAATGTGAAGTCGAAGGGGGTGAGCAGACGACCAACGAGAAGAAATAATGGACAAGGCAGGGATGGTTAAGGGAAAATCATGGGAAAGTTCATGCTCAATTCCAAAATACTTTCGACCAAAAAAAAAAAAAATCCAAAATACTGACTGATTCAATCCAGGTTCGATCAATTGTTTCTTAGTCGAGCTAGAAAAAAAAGAGCATCCCACACTTTCCGGGTACAAATTTGAAGGTTGACCGTCGTTGATGTCTCTAATCAAACATTTTGTGCGACGTTGGTATTGAATATGCCAGCAAAAGTAATAGGACGTTTGTCACTTCGAAGTGAAAAAGTATATGGCTATATATACTTCATGTGTATAAATACTGAATTTTATCCCTTTAACTTGTTTTATCGATACAATATGATCGTCAAGCTTTCTATCTTGTAAAGTTCAGCTTCAAATTGCCAGTTCTAAAGGACGTGTTAGCTGTCGGTGCATCGGGGAGTCTTTGAAACCTCCCCATAGTTCGAGCCTAGGATGTTAAGGCGTGATGTCGCTAGTTTGGGGAGCTTGTGGCATGCTTCTGAGGGTGTCTTCAAAGTCGTAGATACGTTTAACTCTCAGAAATTGTTCTCGTTTATGCTTTTCTGTTGTAGTGATCAAGTGGAACTTCTACTTTATAGTCATCGTCGTTCTTTCTTATGGCACCAAAATGCTCGGTGCGTTCTCGTTTAGGCCACATAGAGTGTCTCATGTTACATAGTATACAGACACGAAGATCCTCAACATTGCCGAAACAACATCTACCAGCAAAACTAAAATGACATTTCTCATTTTAAAGTAAACTAAAATGGCTATATACGTACATATGAATAGTTCGGAATGTACCCTCTAACCAAGTACTCGCCTTGCCTTCCTATAAAGGGGATAAACGGTGTTTGCTGAGGTAACCATGAGGGTAAGTGTATGAGATTGTTTAGTAATGTTTTGCTCATCAAATTTACAGGTTGCTGCGGTTCACTGTTAGTCTAGCACTAGTGTGGTGTATCACCATGCCTTCCTTCATACAAAATTAATCACCAGCTTCGAGTGGAAGTCCATGGTACCATTAGTACAAACATTCTCAATCATCTTACCAGTCTCCATTTTGATCAAAACTCACATGTGCCTGGTCCTGACAACATCATCATACTTGTGCCTTAGCACAAAAAACCCAAGTTTTCCTCGATTTGCTTGAGTAGTCATTAACAATTGTTAGCACAAATCCAACACTCTTGCTCAAAGGAAAATGTGGCAGCTTGCGAACGTCCAAATGAATCAACTCTATAATATTCATGGTTTCTTTGATAGTCATATTGAATTGCACTTTTCGCTATTTGCTCATGTTATACCACTTGCATACATTCAGTTCCTTAGCCATATAACCTCACAATAGATTCATTTCACTCATAATTTTGCGCACTTTTCTCAGCAATGTGCCCCAAACATGTTTTCCAAATTCACACTCTCAACTAGATGCATCCAATGTCACCACGGCATAATTCATCACTCTCTCACCTTGAAGCTCTTATAAGCCACTGTATTTGATTCCTATCATTATCACCATATTTAATCCAATCAATATCAACAAAATCAGCCAACAAAACAATGAATAAATAAGCAAGTGTTGGATTCATAATTAAAGCAATAATTAATTATAGAGCAAAGGGGACAGAAGTCAATCAATGGTGGTCGTATAGTTGCTTCCCTAGCTATATGGCTACGGAGGATACAAAAAAGGCCAATGCCACTTTCTAATAATGGCAGTTTCTTTTGGGTTACAACTTTGGAAATATGTTAAATCTCTAGTCGGTCGTACGGATGCAGGGCCAACGACCATATCATTGCTTGGCCAATCTAGAGCAAACAAGAGCTTTCTTGATCTGCCGGCCCTTGTGGTCCAACCACTCCAATCTCCGCCTCGAATGTTTGTCGTCTACATGCGACTAAAACGACGTCTTAAAGTTTTTTTATCGCGAACAGAACTAATCACATAAGAGGTGACGTTTATTCCCAATTGCACGAAGAAAATAAGGGGGTTCACACGGGGGTGAGGTGAAACGACCACCTACGGGAAGGCAACATATGAGGGCAAGGCAAGCGCCGCTACAGGAGACGAAGAAGAGAAGATTCTCGCATAAAAGTAATCGGTGACTGATTCAAACCGGGATCAATCATTGATTGGCCAGTACGTTGTTTGTTCTTTGAAGGAACATCGATAAGCCCAATATATATGCCATCGTAGAGGAATTAGTGCCAAGTACACCCGACGCGTTGGTGCAGTGCTTTTCAAGCTTAAAAGTCACAAGCATCACAAGACATTGCCGGACAACGCTTTTCGCTATAGCTTGATTCCCTTGAGAAATTGCAAACATTGGGAAGAAAATGCATCCAATCGTCAAAATCAGAGAGGAGAAGTCTTGGTCGGAGCACGATCACAAAGTTCAATCTCAATGAAAATGGGCAATCAATTTTATTCATACCGTATGTGTAAAAGAATTAAAAAAACATTGACAGTGTACACACACATATATATGTTGTCATCGTTAGTCTTTATCGATCCTACATGATCGAGCACGCGGGTTTGCTATAACATGGGTATGGATCCATGATGTCGATGATTTCACGGTGAGGGACACTGCCGACGTACAACCAGATGACGGGCTATGCTGTGCTGCCATGTCTTCGTTCTCGTTTTTTTTCGCATCAGCCTCGCCCACGGTCACTATCTCTGCGAACCCGACATTCTTCTTGAGTAAAGTAGTGAGCTTGACCACATCAATCCTTTCTCTGACCACCTCGATTCGGTCCTTGTCATCTCCTACCAGTGCCACGGATTGAACTCCTGGAGTGGAACCAACAGAGAACATGGATCAGTTTCAAATCTAACAATCACCTGAAAATAACCATGTACATAGAATGATTTGTAGAAGGCGCAACTAAATGATCATTGAGATATTATCAAGATCTAATATTCACCTGCGAAGCCAGTAGAAACTCTCATAGCTTTGCAGCGAGAGCTTCGGGGGCCAAAACAATAAAATCTCGTGGTATCGTCGTTCATGCACACCTTAATCACAAGCTTCTGCTTGCCAAAAAAAATTATAATCAAGAAGGTGAATAAGCATGCGACACAAGGTGAATTAAGTTGTGATTTTCTCATCACATTACCTTCACGGTGCTTGCTGCGATTAGGAATTCGAGGAACTTAATATTCTTCAATTTGGTCCGAAGAATTTGGAGAAAATATTGGAGGAGGGGTGAAGACGAACTGAGGTACCACTCTCTATTTATAGCCTCTCCTTGGAAGAAGAAACAGGAAACTTAAACAAAGGCTGGGCAGATGGAAGTCACAAGTCAACCCTCAAATGTGAAGTCAAAGGGGTGTCGCGACCTAAAAAAAATCGTGTTTTCGATCTTAGGCTAATGGATTACTAGATCAATTAAATTAACTAATCTAACTCGAGTTCTCCCAAACTCTACCAATTCGCAACTTAGGTCCAATTATGAGTATGCAAATATTTTCAATGGGAGTCGCCACTAATCATTTAAGGTAGGTTGATTAGAAACCTAAATAAAATAACGGGAATACTATTTTATTTCTACGAACCAGAAATTATGAATTCGGGGACTTGGTTACGCTAGATTCCCTAACGCCCTTTCGGTACCAATTTTAAGAAAAATACTCAATTTGGCAATTTTGATAAATCCTGACTTAGAGTTTAAAGGTGTAGAAATTTTTTATTTTCACTTATTTAAATGAAAGCTAACCTATATGTAATGACGTGCAAAAATTGATATGCGATTAATGCAACCTAGCATGCAAATTATATGTCATGCGACTGCGTGACCTACTTCTAATGACGGGCCTATTATTTTGTATTATTTATTTATTTTTTTTAATGAAATTCGGAATTAAAAATGCCAATTATCTAAACACGCAATTTTAAACTAAAGAAATTAACCTATTCTAGAGTAATCTTTTGGTTTTTTTTTGTTTATCAAAATTCGAAATTAAAATCAAGTAAAAAAAATAATCGCTAAATCTTTCGAATTAAGTTTCGATCTGAAACCTGACAGATCGATTCTAAAATTCAAAATACCCGCTATGGAAATAATTCTATCTAAAGCCTGATAGATAGATTTATTTCCACGTGTGCGGTTGCGGATTAGGAAATTTTCCTAATCGATCACGTCTTGAAAAATTCTCGATATCTTAAATATCTTGGATATATTCAAAAGATTTTGAAAATTCTAAATTTTATCCAAGTTTGAAAAGTAATAGATATCCAAGATTTAAAAAAAAGAAATAAAATCCTAATTGAAATAATGCCTATTATTCAAATATGCAAAATTAGATATCAATATGCACAAAATAGGCAACCAAATATTCAAATCAAATTGGGATAGGATAATTACCTGATTTGCAGATTTCTTTCCTAATTTGAATTTGCAACAGATCGGGATTGTGGGTCGACGGTGTGTCGGGAACGGCGGGGCGGCGTCGGGAACGGCGGCTTCGGAATGGTGGTCTACGGTTGGTCGAGCGATGTGCTCGTTTGAGCGCTGGTCGTCACACTGTAGCGACAGCGAGAGGATGACTGGCGGTGATGTATCGCCGGAAATCCTGAAAAAGAAAGAAACCAGGTGTGGCTATTGGAGTGTTGTTGGCTTGCGACTGGAGGCTGCTGTACGTTCTGGTCACAAAGGGGTCAAGGCTGCTCAAGAACTCGTTGGACCTCTTGGACGTTCATTGCTCGTAGCTGCTGTTGAATGGTTGCAGGACAGAGAACTTCGAGCGTCAAGACTATTTCAAGGACTTGATGCAGCTAGAGGTGCCGACCTAAAGGGTCGCCTAGTACGTTGGGAGATGCTCGAAGCTGTTTGCCTTGACAGAAACAAAATTTTACGTTCTTGTTCTCTTTTGTATATCCCTTCTTTTGTATGTCTCGCTACGCAAGTCCAAGTCTCCTCCGCTCCTTTTCTTTCTCGTCTCTCTTGTGCCCGGGATTTTTACTCTGTCCAACCGAGACCTCCTAGTGCGACTGGGAAGCTGACGGGTGTGGTGGTGGCAGTGAAGCGCTCACGGTGCAGGGAGATTGCTGGTCGCAGTGACTTGGTCGAAGCTTGAAGGGGATGTTGGACCGGCACCGGAAAACTCGTCTTCGGGAAAGCACCGTAAAGGGGACTCGACGATGAGGGGCCCGTCTCGGTGAGGAATCACAGCTGATCGTCGAGGGTCTTCGGTACACGAACCAGCGCGAAGAACAAGCAAAAAGCGTGACCCAGAAGATCTCTTAGTGGATCGCGAGAAAGGCCTCTTTCTTTTTTCACTCTTTCTCTCTTTTCAGTGAGGATTGTGTGGCTTGCCCCCTTTTTCTTCAATGGTGATCGTATATCTATATTTCCTCTCCCAAGGAAAAGCCAGAGAGCTCCCTTTTACGCAAAGGCGCATCAACAAAATTTCTTTCCTCTTCTTGTCATTGACCAAATTTTCCGTCGGGCGGGAAAGTCCATCTTTTATAAGCCCACTTTCCTTTCTTGTCTGAATTCCAGCTTTGATTGTTCTTTTCATGTGTATTTTTCTAAGGAAGTTGGATTTCCAGAAAGATATCTCAATATATTACCCCCTTTTCCACGTGAACATTATTATCTTGTGCCAAAATCCTTCCTTCTTCATTTATCTAATCATGCTATGGGGAAGAATTTTCCAAGTCTATCAAACTTTCGGTCACAGAATAGGCTTTTAGCCAACCTTTTAGCTTTCGCGGGCCTAGTCCTAATGGGCTTAGGTTTAAGCTTTAATTTAATTCTAAGTGGGTTGAATTAATTTGGACTTTTCTTTAATTAAGCATAATGGGCTAATTTAAGCTCAAATTAAAACAACGAAGCCCTTTTGCGTGTGATTTTCGGCTCATACTTTTCGAGTGAGCCGAGTCTTGTTCGATGCCCGAGCTCGATTCACGTGATGAATTTTAAGCTCGCTTGTCACCGCCGATCCGATGTGGAATGCAATTAATCTAAATGAACCTAAACTATATGTTATGCAATTTTAATATTTTTGTTTAGGGGTTAAAATTTAATTCCTAATTTTCTATACAATTAACCACTAAATGATGTGCTAAAATTTAGGTGTCAATAAGGGGTGAGCGGACGACCAACGAGAAGAAATGATAGGACGAGGCAGGGATGGTTAAGTGAAAATCATGGGAAAGTTCATGCTCAATTCCAAAGTACTGACTGATTAAATGCAGGTTGGATCATTGGTTTGCCGACTTAATTGTTTCTTGGTGAGCCAGAGCAAAGGAGCATTCACATTTTCCGGCAAAAGTAAAAGGACTTTGTCACTTCGAAGTGAAAAAGCATATGGCTATATGTACTTCATGTGTATAAATACTGAATTTTACCCCTTTAACTTTGTTATATTGATGCAGTATGATCGTCAAGCTTTCTATCTTGTACGGTTCAGCTTCGAATTGCCGATTGTAAAGGACGTGTTAGTTGCTGGTGCATTGGGGAGTCTTTTGAAAACCTCCCCGTAGTTTGAGCCTAGGATGTTAAGGCGTGATGTAGCTAGTTTGGGGGAGCTTGCGGCACGCTTCCGAGGGTGTCTCCCAAGTCGTGGAGACGTTTAACCCAAGGAAACTGTTCTCGTTTACCCTTTTCCGCTGTAGTGATCCGGTGGAACATTCACTTTATCGTTGTCGTCGGCGTCGTCGTCGTCCGTCTCTCAGGCTTTCCTTGAAATATGAGGGGAGAACGCAAAAGTCGGTGAGGTGAAGCGACCACCTACGGAAAGGAACATAAAAGGACAGGGCACGAGCCGCCGCCGGAGAAAATGAAGAGAAGATTCTTGCGTAGAAAGGATTGTTAATTGGATATATTTCGAGGTTATGAAAATTTTAGCAGAAGTTATGAAAGGATTTATGGCAACACGAATCGGCAGCTCATCATTCCAATTAAGTTGAGCAAACTCATTAAAAGAAGTACGAGTTAACCAAGTTGCTTCAAAATCGGAAATGCCGATTTACCCTAGAAGTCCTCTCATGGTACAGAGCACTCAAGAGAGGATGAAGGTTGGATCTAAGTCATGGAAGTACACGAACTGTGGCATCAACAGATAAAAAACGCCAAGAAAGATCGCATAATGCACTGCCAAGGTGCTTGAATACCCGATTATATCCATTTTACTCGGTCCCGCGCCACGTAAGTATCAATGCATCATCATCCCCACCCACTCCAGATCATATGCCACGTCAGCTTGCGTGGATGAAAAAACTTGAGTATGGGTAATTTTGTCTCTGGGGTAAGAGTTAATTTGTGGATTCATTTGGCGGTCTGGACAGCCAATCGATGCTCGACCGTGGCATTCTGTGGTGGAAATCAAAAGCTTCTTCTCCCTCGATTTAGTGTTTTCAAAGGTGTGGTCGTGAATTAGAAATCAGTTGAGAGAATTTTCTCCGAAACGAGAAAAAACCATTTAGCCAATCTTTATTTGCTCAAAAAAACCAGAGAGTTGATATCACGAAAAATCCTAAACTGATATACCTGTGATAAATTTATCAAAAATTAATTTTTTGATTACAAAAAAGCTCAAACTAATACATTTGTGATAAATTTATCCTCTGTTAAATTGGATTAATACCACGCAAAATTACCAATTGGTACATTTGTGACAAACGGAAGGTGAAATCTCAGATTAGTACACCTATCAACTGCCATGTGTAATTAAACCTTAGACGGTAAAATTTAATGGAAACTAACGGTGGGTGAAATTGTCACAAGTGTACTAGTTTGGAATTTTTAGTGGTTAAAAAATTATTTCGGGGTAAATTTGTCACAAGTGTACCAGTTTGGAATTTTTGATGATAAAAAAATTAGTTTAGAGTAAATTTATCACGTATGTACTAATTTTAAATTTTTCGTGATATTAACCATCTTTTTAACTCAATCTAATTCCTTTCAAATTCCCAAGCAAGTTACTTTTCTGTGTCATTCATATCGATTTCCATCATATTCATTTACTCGTTGCTCACGGGAGCTGGTACATCTCACCCACGCGCACCATCAAATCCCCTGCGGAAAATTTGTTTCATGGAAAATTTTGATCACGTCGTGCTCGAACTAGAACCAGAAAGCAAGCCTGCTTTCGCTTTCCTAATCGCCCGAAAGTCATGTAGTATTATTAATGCATGTCAAGCTCGAAAGTCACAAGCATCACTAAACATTGACGGAGAACAATTTTGCCACAGATTGATTCCCTAAGAAATGGCAATCACTGGGAGAAAGTTCGAATTGGAGTCTCCAACTAGCCAAATTCAGAGAGCAGTAGTCTTGGTCATAGCAAGATCACAAAGTTCAATCTCAATGAAAATGCGCAACGGATCTTATCCATTTTTCGAAGCTGTCTGTGTGACCAAACTAGAAAACAATCGGCGTTGTACATTTGTATTAAGTCATCATCGTCAATCCTTGTCGATCATACATGATCGAGCATGAGCGTTCAGTGTAACATGAGTATGGATCGACGATGCAGGCGATTTCGCGGTGCGGGACTCCTCCGACGTACATAATGGGCTGTGCCACCTTGTCCTTACATAACGGTCACTAGCTCTGTGAACCCCACATTCTTCCTGAGCAATCTGGTGAGCTTGACCGGATCGACCCTTTCTCCGATCACCTCGAGCCGGTCCTTGTCATCTCCCACCAGCGCCACGGATTGAACTCCTGGAGTCGAACCGACAAAGAAAACGGATCGATATAGAATCTAACAGTCACCTCATTTACGTGGAAAGATTTACAGAAGACACAGCTAAATGGCCATCGGGATATATAAAAATCTAACAATCACCTTCAAAGCCAGTCGCAACTCTCATAGCTTTGCAGCGAGAGCTTTGGGAGCAGAAACAATAAAATCTCGAGCTGGAGGCGTTCATGCTCACCTTCAATACGACCTTCTGCTTCAAAAACATTCAAAATAAAGAAAAACAAAAAGGCCAATTAGCATGCGAGGTACAGACCAAAAAAAAAAAAAAATAGCATGCGAGGTAAGGTGAATTGATTCAAGATCTCTCTCATCAATATAACCTTCATGGTGCCTTGCGTCGTTAGGAATTTGGGCAAATTTAGATATGCTCGAAGAATTTTGAGAAGAAATTGGAGTTGGGTGAAGAAGACGAACCTACGAGAATGAACAACAGGACAAGGCAAGAACAGCCCAGAGAAAATCAAGAGAAAGGTTCATGCTTAATCCAAAGTTATGGCTGGTTTAAACCCGGTTTAATCATCGCTTTGTAGAGCGCCCCCAACTTATCTAAAAACGTAAGCTTGACGGACCGCAAGACAGAACCATTAGGGGGAAAAACCTAGAGAGTAAGTGGAGAAGAGGGATTCTGGAGAATTGGTAATCACTTGATTCTCAACAAATATTACAGGCCAGAAGTGCAGGGAGAACGTATCAGCAACATTTATTAACGCTTGTCTTCTTTGTTCATCACAGAAACTAAGATGAAGAAGTTCAACAACATCCAAGCTATGCTGTTGAATTGCCACTCTGAGATGGATTTAATAATTCGGAACAATCGCAAAAGATGAAGGACATGTTAATCCCAACGACAGCTCTCGAGAACCTCACCGTCCACCCAGCAATTCGGTCCACCATTCCTGCCGAACCGTTCCTTCCCCCGGGGTTCTCGTCCTGCATCTCCTCCCCAGGTCCCTCGTCTCTGGCGCACGAAATCGAGATGGAACGTGAATTTTCCGAAAGAGAATCGACCATCTTAAGCAGGGTTCGGGATGATGATTAGGTATCTAGCAACCGGACTTTGCAAATGGATACTGAGAAGGACCGTACCTGGACCCATCCCTGAGTTGCAATTCGTCGAATCTACTGATGACGCCGATGCAACCAATACAAGCTTGAGGAGAAGCCTCCGGTGAAGGCGTGAAGTCCGGTGGCGAGCCGGGGCGAGTGTTGAGGAAATTTTCGTTGACGGTGAAGGTGAAGTACTTGATCACCATCGGAAGTGGAGAGGGAGGGGACTGGATGAATCGAGCGAGAAGGAGATCGTTCGTGCTTTAAAGAAAGGCAGGGCAGACAGTAGTCAGAAATCAACAACCCTCGAATGTGAAGTCGTAAAGGGCGGGCGGCCGACCAACGGGAAGCAATCCGAATAATAAGACAAGGCAAGAACCGCCAGGAGAAAATCAAGGGAAGTTTCGTGCTTAATACAAGGTAATGACAGGTTTAAACCCGGTGCAATCATCGCTTTGTCAGCTCAATTGTTTTTTAGTGAGCAAGAGAAACGAAAATTCACATTTTGTTACAAAATTTACCCTCAAACTTGTTCTATTCATGCAATTTGATCCTCAAGGTTTCTATTTGTGCAATTCAATTGTGTTAAATGAAACAATGATTCCAAGATTGCTGACTTGTCATCGAGATATAATAAAGAACTAAGTATATCGAAAGTCCTAAAACTTATCACAGAAGTGCAATTGAGTCGTAAAATTTTCAAAAGGTACAAGTAAATTCTAAAACTTATTACCAAAGTGCAATTAAGTTATAAAACTTTCAAAAAATGCAATCAAGTCCTAACGCTTGTCAATTTGGTCCAATCATGTTCTTTCGTGGATTGCACTTTTTAAAAATTTTAGGATTTAATTTCACTTTTATAACAAGTTTTAGTATTTAATTGCATTTTCGTAAGTTTTAGAACTCAATTGTATTTTTGTGACAAATCTTAAGATTTCTGATGCACTTATCTCTATAAAAAAAAGAAAAAAAAGAAGATCTATCAATCACCTCCAAAGCCACTTGCAACTTTCATTTGGATAGAGAGCTTTGAAGGCCGAAACAACAAAATCTCGAGGTATCGCCATTCATGCACACTTTAATCACGACCTTCTGCTTGCAAAGCAGAGAAAAAAAAAATCAAGAATTTGAATTAGCATGCTGACATAAGGTGAATTAATTCATGAGTTTCTCATAAATTTACTACCTTCATGGTGCTTGCTTCGTTATGAAATTGGACAACTTGAAATTCTTCGATTTGCTCGAGGAATTCTGCGAAAATGTTGGAGGAGGGGTGAAGACGAACTGAGGTACCATTCTCTATTTATAGCATCTCCTTGGAAGAAGAGTCACTAACTTGAACAAAGGCTGGGCATATAGTAGTCAGAAGTTAAACTAGTCGAATATTAAGTCTTCGATTTTGCTCTACTCTTACTATTTAATTTAAATACATTATGTCCCCTCCCTTGCCCCACCATCTGTAGGCCTTATTTAATTGGTGACATATGTTTTATAGATTATTATTGTTAAGTGGAGGACTTGGTAGAAAAATCTCATTCATACAATGGAATTAATCAAACAAATGACTACGCATATATAGCTTCTCATACTGTAAGCTCAAACAAACATCCATGTACAGAAATTCAATATCGAACCCAAAAATCTCTTATGAGATTCAACCGATTAAGAGAAATGATTAGTCCAATCCATCATTTCTTGTCAGTATTTGAAGTTCAATAGAAAGGCCAGCCTTCCATATGAAGAAGAAGAACTTGTCAAATTAGTCCTAAACTTTTTATAAGAGAAAATTGCCAAAAAAGTCCAAAACATATTGCACTTACGCTAATTCAGTATTAAACTTTTTATTTCTGTCAATTTAGTCATAAATCTTTTGAAAATTTACCAATGTAATCCGTCCGACCTCTTTTAGCTAGAAATTGCTAACGTGGATATCGGTTATCTTACATGGCACAACTAGCATTGATATGGATAATTTTTTGAAATTTTTTAATTATTTTTTTTGGATTTTTTTTAATATTTATATTTTCTTTTTTCATTTCTTTCTTTTTTTCATTCTTTCTCCGCTAGTCGCCGGGCTTTGGCACGGGCTGGCGATCGGCCAAAGCCAACGATTGGGGAGGTTGCCCACACCAGCTACACCAACTTTGAGAGAGGCTTGATCTCGTCGGGATCTGGCGAGGTCGAGCCTTGAAGTTAGCAAGGTCGCCCTTGCCACCTTGCCTATGAGCATTGGGGGCAACCCTCACTGGTTGTCGCCTTTATCCGGTCATCAACCATCGCCGAGGCGTGGCAACCGGCATAGGAAGAAGGAAAAAAATAAAGAAAGAAAACAAAAGAAAAGGAAAATATAATAAAAAATTATAAAAATTATTTACGTCAGCACCGACCGTGTTATATAGGATGGATGGTATATATGTTAGTAATTTTCAACCAAAATTGGACAAATGGATTACATTGATAAAATGTCAAAATATTTGTGACTCAATCAACCAAATTGAGAGGTTTATGGGATAGGCAGGCGAGGGTCGCCCTCGCTAGCCCATCCCAGGCAAGGGTGGCCCTTGCCTGATGCCGACGAGGGAAACCCAGGGTCAAATGAGGGTCGCCTTTGCCGGCGTCGGATGAGGGTCGCCTCGCCTGGGCTGGGCGGGTGAACCCGACATTCTTCCTAAGTAAAGTGGTGAGCTTGACCGCGTCAACCATTTCTCTGACCACCTTGATTCGGTCCTTGTCGTCTCCCACCAGTGCCATGGATTGAACTCCTAGAATCGAATCAACAAAGAACATGGATCAGTTTCGAATCTAACAATCACCAAAGTATAATCATCTACCTAGAATGATTTGCAGAAGACGCGACTAAATGATCATCGAGATATTATCAAAATCTAACAATCACCTGCGAAGCCAGTGGCAACTCTCATAGCTTTGCAATGAGAGCTTGGGGGGCCGAAACAATAAAATCTCGTGGAATCGTCGTTCATGCTCACCTTAATCACGACTTTCTGCTTGTAAAAAAGAAGAAGAGAAATCAAGGAGGTGAACAAGCATGCGACACAAGGTGATGAATTAAGTCGTGATTTTCTCATCACATTACCTTCACGGTGCTTGCTGCGATTAGGAATTCCAGGAACTTAATATTCTTCAATTTGGTCCGAGGAATTTGGAGAAAATATTGGAGGAGGGGTGAAGACGAACTGAGGTACCACTCTCTATTTATAGCCTCTCCTTGGAAGAAGAAACAGGAAACTTAAACAAAGGCTGGGCAGATGGAAGTCACAAGTCAACCCTCAAATTTGAAGTCAAAGGGGTGAGCGGACGACCAACGAGAAGAAATGATAGGACGAGGCAGGGATAGTTAAGTGAAAATCATGGGAAAGTTCATGCTCAATTCCAAAGTACTGACTGATTAAATGCAGGTTCGATCATTGGTTTGCCGACTTAATTGTTTCTTGGTGAGCCAGAGCAAAGGAGCATTCACATTTTCCAGCAAAAGTAACAGAACTTTGTCACTGTTGACACCTAAATTTTACTAACCATTTAGTGATTAATTACACAGAAAATTAGGAATTAAATTTTAGTCTCCAACAAAAATATTAAAGTTAAATTACATAGCATTAAGAACATTTATTAAGTAGTTGCATTTATATCGAACTGGTGATAGATGGGCTTAACAAAATTTAATTAAACTGAAGTTAATGGACTCAAGTACAAAGGTTCTGAACCCAATCGAATTAATTGGATCAAGCTCGTGTGAATTAAAGATTCGGCCCAACTTATTATTCCCTCAAGTGATCAAGATTGACATGTGCATTGCATGCGTGGCATATTGGATTAGGATATATTGAAAAAATATCATTAAAATCTTTTGGTTGCATGCGAAATTAAAGAAAGGGAAAGAAAATAACAAAAGAGGGAAAGAAGCAAAGGGAATTTGGTTAGGATGGGGGCATATTGTTACGCCCTGAATCCCATCGAGCTCGCGACATCCCACTTTGGTCGAATAGTTGTGATGTCCCACGAACATCGCTGACCCAACCCAAACATCAGAGTCACATGCGGAAGCGGATATAAAAACCCTGGACTAAAAAGATGACGACAGGGTAGATCATAAGAACAATCATACAACAACAACAACATTTTTACAATACCATTGCACTGAACATATAAATATCATAATACCGACACAATTAACACATCAGCATCCACAGCCACCGATTTAACAAAAAGGATCACCTGATTAACTGAACTTCACTATAGGTCGACCTATTCTAACCAACCCTTAAAATAGTTTAGGGAAAGCCTACTGGTCGTATTTCTTCCAATCTGCTCTTGATTCATCTGGCTTGATCCACCGGAAGATCTCTTGGGCATCGCCTGCAACTCCACTAGGCACTATGGTGGCTCTTCGTACTTCAAAAAGAGGAGGCGGACTCCTTGGGTTTACGGCAGGGGGTTTGAAAGTGGTGGTCATACAATCATGAGACGAATCTCAATAAGTGTACAATCCTAAACCCCACATAAGCTCTCACGTACCGCCAGATGAAAACACACATAAAGCACAATTTACTACCAAACTAACAAACACAAACAATCTTACTCGGAACCCCTCATGCACATCCCTGCACATTAGACAGTAATATAGCAAACACTTCATAGCAATGAATCGCAGTCGTACACGTGCCTCAATTATAAGACAAAACCTACATTGATACGTCCCATACCGTATATAGTAGTTTTTACCCCATAATTAAGCACTACATCACATGGTACAAACACACTCGCATATTAACTCACACTAAGCGTCACTTTCTCAAATCTCACTCGTCAAATCCAGTTTAGCTCATTCTCAACTTTTCCACCAATACCGCGCCCGCGTAAAACGCATCAGGCCAACGGTCTTCTGACCTCGTCGTCACCTCGTCGGGTCGGGCATCGTCACCTCGTCAGGGACGGTATCGTCCCGCGTAAATGTACATGCCTCAGGACGGAATCCTACCCTCACACTTCTTTCATTACTGCGCTTGTATAAAACGCATCAGGCCAATGGTCTTCTGATCTCATCAGGCATCGTCACTCCGTCGGGCCGGGCATTGTCACCTCATCAGGGACAGCATCATCCTGTGTAACACGCTTCAAGACGGAACCTTACCCTGCGTAAACGAACACGCCTCAGGGTACCGCTTTTTCAATCATTCCAACCATCTCGTATCATTGAGCCACTCGTACCACATGGCCACACATAACACCATCATGCAATCACGCCACACAGCCACACACACTCCGTACATGGTCTCATTGCACGACACTCTCACAGCCACACAATCACACATACGAGCTCATTCAAGTATCAAACTACCCGTCAAAATGCTACGATAACACCAAATAATTCTCGAGAGAGAGAAAAATTGAGAATATACAAAATCGGGTTCAAACTGGGCAGTTGCGCAGTGACAGAAATCCATTTGAATAAATAGTAAAACAACTCCAAAAATTATGAAATTTGGATATGTTGTACAAAACATCTGGATGAACATTTTTCATGAAGAACACAAAATTCATTTCTATCTAGAACCACCTATTTTTGTCACTTGAAAACAGACAAAAATCAACCAGTCCGGTCAGTCCGCATGATCATTAAAATACATCTCAACCAGTACACAAATTACTTTGGAAAGTCTTGAAATTTTTATATGTCATAGACACAAGTGTTCCTAACAATTTTTGTGAAGGAAGTATTTTGAAAATAGGTCTAGAAAAATTTATAGAAAATCGGAGAGAGCAGAAGGTCGGGTGAATAGTAAATCCGACAGACTGAATTCGGTCCAAAAATGGATTTACGAATGGCACTAAATGATCTCCAAAAATTCCAGATTTAATATATGTCAAACTTCAAGATGTTATGAACAACTTTCATGAAGAACACTTTCTCAGATTCGAGCCACACAAGTCACAGTTAAAATAGCAAAATCTAGCGACGCGACAGCAACCTTACCGGAAATCAATCAACATGCACCACCAAGCAAACCAAGCACCACCAGCCACTAATTCAACCATCCATAGATCTTAAATCATCCCTAACATGTCCAACAATACCCGAGGTCCTAAGGAAGGTTTGGGAAAGTCACTTACCTAAGAAAAACAGGACAACAAGGTTGAACAGGGGTTGGAACAGGCGGTCTAGCAGCAGCAACAGCAACAACGTCACCAGCGGCCAGGCGACGGCGAGCTAGTGGCCAACCAAGGTGGCTCACGCATGGGGGAGAGGGGAGAGAGAGAACCGGTTCGGTGGGGGGGTGAGGAGAGAGAAAGAGACTTGAATTATGAGAGAGAGAGAGAAGGAAATGAATATAAATATTTTACCCCCAATTATTGATCTCAAAACCCCACTGAAAATTACCAAAATACCCCTCATCTACCCCTCCGATCCAATGGCCAAGATTTGATTTTATCCGAAATCCGACGGTCTACGTTTAACCTTATCCAAAAAGTCAAAGGACAAAAAGGTAATTACTCAAAAAGGGAGAGGGGCATTCTTATCCTTCAAATTTTCGGCCATACTGGGTAATTCTCAGTCCCCCGACTTAATCCAGTCCCTGAAATTCGTTTACTGTCCCAAGGGCAAAATGGTTATTTTTCTGGTCCTGGATCGAAATTCATTTTTTTATAGAAATGGGTGGCCCCAAGGTTGGCCACACCAAAAACGTCATCAACCACTCGAAATTGTCACTTTCAAAATTCTCGATTCCCAGGCTCGAATTCCAATAAATGATAAGAATCGAACAATCGCGACTTTAGCTTATCTCAAGCTAACAGGTGGCTCATTGGAATTTTGCGCTCTTGACCCATGACCGACACTAAATCAAATCACGTTTAAGTTTACTCTACCAAAGACGACTTCGATTGTCATACAATTGCGAGGGTCTGTCGCTAGTTCTCTTCGGACACGATCAATCATATAGATCGGTCTCTGTTGGCCAAAAACATTCCCTCGTCAATCCTTATGGTCGACGGTCGAACTAAGGTCGAGTTCTTTGGTCGTGCGAACTCAATCTCGTAATGGCTTTACCCCTAAGGTTAGCATTCCGAGAATGTGCAGTTCCGGGGGAGATCTCATTATAAGTGCATTGACCGAAATATTCATTTCATAAATCCCGGAAAAGGATCGAAAATTCAGACTGTTACACATATATTCTGAATAATATATTGGACACTATCATGGAAGCTTTCACGACTTTCGGTGGCGTGGCCAGAAGAAAATTGGTCACATGCAGTGAAGAACCTAAATTTGGCCATATTCTCTATTCTAAAAAAGGCAAGTGCAATATATTTTAGGATAAGGAAAGAAAGAAGCCATTGCATAATATATCTCAAATATCCATAAGAAATTCTCTTTCTCTTAAAAGCCTAGACCCTCTCACCTATAAAAAGGACTTTCTACGGACAAGAATAGAGGCTCTGATAATTTTCAGAAATAAAAAATTCTCAAAGAGAGGGGATATACACGAGTGAAAAGGTGAGAGCCAGAGTGAAAACAAGGGAGAATTGATTGTGCGCAATGCCATGCTGCCTCGCGCCCACGCGACCTTGCGCTCGTGTTGTCTAGTATCTGCACCGACGCTGTCATCCACACCATGCGAACTGCTGCCGCTATTGTTCTGTGACGTTGCTGTCCCACTGCTCATTGCCGAGCCGCCGCTCGTCGCTACTTCTCTCACGGCCAGACCTGTGGCCGTGAGTCGCGACCCTTCTCACTCCGATCTCTGCTGATCCCACTGACCACCGCCGTTGCTCGACGGGCCCTTCCTACGAAGCTGTTGCACTTGATCCGAGAAGCCTATGCCGAGCAGCTGCCGCATAAACGACCAGCCACGAAGCCCCCGTGACGTCCTCACTATTCTTGCTTTGTAGATTAATCCGTGACGGTCCATACAATCTCATACTAGTGAGCCCCCCCTAGCAATCGCTAGTCGGCGAGATCAAGATTTTCAGGTGATTTTCATCCGAATCCAGCAATGCCCGACAAATCCCGGGCTTGTCTAGTTCAACGTGGGTCAAAACTTCATTACTTGATTCTTTGACCATATTTTTTTAATCCAGGAATATTGAAGTCCATCTTGCTACGCCCAACTTATTTTACCCTGGTTTATTGAGCCTTATCGTGGGCACTCCTCAAAATGCTATCTTGCCGTCGCTATTCTCTACCAAATCGACGTAGTAGCTGCCCACCATCGAGACGAGCCGCTTGTGATCCATCGCCAGGCTAATCTGCCACCATCCACTAATCCTGAGACATTCAAATTTGGAAAGCAAATATTTCAATTAGGTAAAAATTTCATATAATTTGACTTTCGAGTATATTGTTTCCTTGTTTATAATATTACAATTTTATGTGAATCTTTGAATGATATTATCGTATCCATTACGTTCCCAAATAGCCTTTAAAATAGGAATTATTTCCTAATTTTACAACGTTCATATTATCGACAGTTTGATTTCATGCTCGAAATATGACTCACGATCACACGGAAAATCGTCAATCTGATCTCCCGCCCGAGATATGATTCATGATTGCGTGAAAAATTGGCCAATCCGATCCTCATGCCCGTGATACGATTTGTCAATCTATTGTTTCTAAATTTAAATGGATGTCGGTAATATTTTGTGATATGGTGTCGTTTGATTTTTTTTAAAATAAAGAAAATCCAAAATATGTTAGTTAGGACTTCAATTAGAAGTTTTGCATGTTTAGGGAATCCTAAGTGTATCTAGAGATAGGATAATTATTTAATTTAAATTAGGATTTAAGACAATTTATTTCCTAGTTTAAATTAGGTACTATTCTAATCCTAATAGAGTATTTAGGTTATTTTTAGATTCCGAATTTCCATGAAAATCCCAAAAAAAGAATGAGTTACTTTAGGATAGATTAGGATAGATTGCATTCTTAATTTGAGTAACTTTTAATTTCGAATTTTAATAAAAAATATATCAAAAAAAGAAGTCGTTAGATTGCATGTTATTTTAGGCATTTTTTTTTTTCAAATTTCATTGGAAAAATACCAAAAATAAATCATTTGTCTGTCATTAGAATTAGGTCACGTCGTTGCATGACAAATAATTCGCATGCTAGGTTACATTAATCGCATGTCATTTTTTTGCACGTCATTGCATATATGTTAGTTTGCATTTTAATACAACACAAACCCTAAAGAACACCTCGAGTGTTTTGCTTTATTAATTAGAAATCATATTAGAATTGTCTATATAATTTTCAAACTAACAATGCAGATGCTTGCGTTGCATTAAGGTATGTCATTCTTCCAATTTTGCAACCTATTTGTTGCTTTCTTGGGTGTTAAATTGGTGGTTTGTGTACCCGCATAAACACCTCACATGTTAGTGATTAGGTAATAAAATGGATCCAGACTGCCTGCATAAATATTTTTGAAAAGAAAAGGTACCGAAAGGGTGTTAGATTAGATCTAGCGTAACCAAGTCCCCGAGCTTAGATCTAGCGTAACAATGCAACTTGTGGCACGCTTCCGAGGGTGTCTCCCAAGTCGTGGAGACGTTTAACCTTCGGAAACTGTTCTCGTTTACCCTTTTCCACTGTAGTGATCCGGTGGAACATTCACTTTATCGCTGTCGTCGGCGTCATAGTCCATCTCTCTGGCTTTCCTTGAAATATGAGGGGAGAACGCAATAGTCGGTGAGGTGAAGCGACCACCTACGGAAAGGAACATAAAAGGACAGGGCATGAGCCGCCGCCGGAGAAAATGAAGAGAAGATTCTTGCGTAGAAAGGATTGTTAATTGGATATATTTCGAGGTTATGAAAATTTTAGCAGAAGTTATGAAAGGATTTATGGCAACACGAATCGGCAGCTCATCATTCCAATTAAGTTGAGCAAACTCATTAAAAGAAGTACGAGTTAACCAAGTTGCTTCAAAATCGGAAATGCCGATTTACCCTAGAAGTCCTCTCATGGTACAGAGCACTCAAGAGAGGATGAAGGTTGGATCTAACTCATGGAAGTACACGAACTGTGGCATCAACAGATAACAAACGCCAAGAAAGATCGCATAATGCACTGCCAAGGTGCTTGAATACCCGATTGTATCCATTTTACTCGGTCCCACGCCACGTAAGTATCAATGCATCATCATTCCCACCCACTCCAGATCATATGCCACGTCAGCTTGCGTGGATGAAAAAACTTGAGTATGGGTAATTTTGTCTCTGGGGTAAGAGTTAATTTGTGGATTCATTTGGCGGTCTGGACAGCCAATCGATGCTCGACCGTGGCATTCTGTGGTGGAAATCAAAAGCTTCTTCTCCCTCGATTTAGTGTTTTCAAAGGTGTGGTCGTGAATTAGAAATAGGTCGAGAGAATTTTCTCCGAAATGAGAAAAAACCATTTAGCCAATCTTTATTTGCTCGAAAAAACCAGAGAGTTGATATAACGAAAAATCCTAAACTGATATACCTGTGATAAATTTATCAAAAATTAATTTTTTGACTACAAAAGAGCCTAAATTGATACATTTGTGATAAATTTATCCTCTGTCAAATTGGATTAATACCACGCAAAATTGCAAATTGGTATATTTGTGACAAACGAAAGGTGAAATCTCAGATTGGTACACCTGTCAATTGCCATGTGTAATTAAATCTTAGACGGTAAAATTTAATGGAAACTAATGGTGGGTGAAATTATCACAAGTGTACTAGTTTAGGATTTTTAGTGGTTAAAAAATTATTTCGGGATAAATTTGTCACAAGTGTACTAATTTGGAATTTTTTATGATAAAAAAATTAGTTTAGAGTAAATTTATTACGTATGTACTAATTTTAAATTTTTCGTGATATTAACCATCTTTTTAACTCACTCTAATTCCTTTCAAATTCCCAAGCAAGTTACTTTTCTGTGTCATTCATATCGATTTCCATCATATTCATTTACTCGTTGCTCTCGGGAGCTGGTACATCTACACCCACGCGCACCATCAAATCCCCCGCGGAAAATTTGTTTCGTGGAAAATTTTGATCACGTCGTCGTCGAACTAGAACCAGAAAGCAAGCCTGCTTTCGCTTTCCTAATCGCGCGAAAGTCATGTAGTATTAATGCATGTCCAGCTCGAAAGTCACAAGCATCACTAAACATTGACGGAGAACAATTTTGCCATAGATTGATTCCCAAAGAAATTGCAATCACTGGGAGAAAGTTCGAATTGGAGTCTCCAACTAGCCAAATTCAGAGAGCAGTAGTCTTGGTCATAGCAAGATCACAAAGTTCAATCTCAATGAAAATGCGGAACCGATCATATTCATTTTTCGAAGCTGTCTGTGTGACAAAATTAGAAAACCATCGGCGGTGTACATTTGTATAAGTCATCATCGTCAATCCTTGTTGATCCTACATGATCGAGCACGAGGGTTGAGTGTAACATGGGTATGGATCGACGACGTAGGCGATTTCGCGGTGCGGGACTCCTCCGACGTACATAATGGGCTGTGCCACCTTGTCCTTGCTCTCGCTTTCTTTCTTGCCTTTCGTGTCGACCACGCTCACGGTCACTATCTCCGCGAACCCCACATTCTTCCTGAGCAAAGTGGTGAGCTTGACCGGATCGACCCTTTCTCCGATCACCTCGAGCCAGTCCTTGTCGTCTCCCACCAGTGCCACGGATTGAACTCCTGGAGTCGAACCGACAAAGAAAATGGATCGATATAGAATCTAACAGTCACCTCGTCTACCTGGAAAGATTTACAGAAGATGTAGCTAAACGGTCATCGGGATATATAAAAATCTAACAATCACCTTCAAAGCCAGTCGCAACTCTCATAGCTTTGCAGCGAGAGCTTTGGGGGCCGAAACAATAAAATCTCGAGCTGGAGGCGTTCATGCTCACCTTAATCACTACCTTCTGCTGCAAAAAGAAATCAAAATCAAAAACAAAATCAAGAAGGCGAATTAGCGAGCGACATAAGGCGAATCAATTCCTGATTTTCTCATCATATTACCTTCATTGTGCTTGCTTCGTTAGGAACTTAAGCAGCTTTAAATTCTTCGATTGGTTGGAAGAAATTTGAGAAAATATTGGAGGAGGATGAAGACGGAATGAGGGACGAAACTCTCTATTTATGGCCTCCCCTCGGAAGAAGACTCAAATGACTTAAAACAAAGGCTAGGCATTTTGTAGTCAGAAGTGAACCCTCAAATGTGGAAGTCGAAGGGGGTGAGCAGACAACCTACGAGAAGCATTAATGGGCCAAGGCAAGGACAGTTCAAAGACTGATTCAAAGTAATGACTGATTCAAACGGCGTTCAATCGCTTGTTTGTCCGCTAAATTGTTGGGAAAAAGACACCAATAATCTAAACTACATCTAATGCCCAATTTTTTTTTATTGACACAAAAAGCTCAAAATTTTTCCCGTGTAACACATTTACTCTAAACTTTTTTTGGTGACACAAAAAATCCCAAACTTATATCTATGTGACAAATTTACCTCAATTCTTTTATGATATTAAAAACCTCAAACTTGTACTCATGGGATTTTTGGTAGGGTAAATGTGTCATATGGGTATAAGTTTGATGTTTTTTGTGTCATAAATTTGGGGTAATATGTCAAAGTTGGCATATAGTTTAAGGTTTTTGTTGGCTTTTCCCCTAATTATTCCTTAGTGAGCTAGAGAAAAGGAGCATTCAATATCGCCATGCCAGAGAAAGCAGATGAAATGATATTGTCATGGATCTTACCCTCTTAACTTGTTTTGTTTATGCAATTTGATCCTCAAGCTTTCTATTCATGCAATTAGATTTGGTAAAATAAAATAACGATGTGACGACCCTTGACTCGCTATTCTTTTTGTGCATGCTGAACTTAACACCTATTTTTTGCGACACGAACAAATTGAAGAAAAAGTTGGCAAGTGACGGTGGCAAATGCCGGCGCCAAAGACGTGCGATAATGGTGCATCACCAACTTCACCTAGTAAAGCGACGGTTGCCACCCATGCCATTTCTACTGTGGCAAGATGGCCGCAGGAGAAGCGATTCTTGCCTCGTCAAGATCGTGGTGAGGGCTGCTATACCGACTCGTCCCGCCGTCCTACAGTGAGGGCGAACGACCATTGCCGAGGTAACCGTGAGGGTAGGTGTGGTGGGTTCTCTCCCATGTACAATTCGATGGAATTCGATTTAATTGCACAGGCCAATCTAAACAGCTTCATTGCAATAAAATGAATTGAATGATGAGATTTGAAGAAATACTAATAAGTTGGAGGACCACATCTAATCTCGTACGGTGTAATATGTTACTGTATTAGCATTATTAATTGGATATATTTTGAGGTTATGGAACAGTTCAGCAAAAGTTACGAAAGGATTTATAGCATATAAATAATGGTTAATACCGTGAAAAATCCGAAATTGGTATTTCTGCGACAAATTTATCCATAATTAAGTTTTTGACCACCAAAAACTTAAAACTGATATACTCGTGATAACTTTATCCTCTATTAAATTGAATTAATACCATAAAAAATCACAAATTGGTAACTTTTGACAAACGGAGGGATAGGACCCTAAATGGTACACCTATCAACAGTTACGTGTTATCTAACTCAACAATCTGATGGTGAAATTTAACAGAAACTAAAAGAGCGCAAATTTGTTGTAGGAATACAAGTTTGGGGTTTTTGGTAGTTAAAAAATTAGTTTGAGATAAATTTGTCACATGTACACCGGTTTGGGGATTTTCATGATATTAACTCTATAAATAATTATGCCATAAAGTATTCTGTATTGGAAGAAAAGATAGATATTATCCACTAAAAGAGAAGAAAATTCATATCAAAAGCACAATCAATTCGAACGCATGCTGCTCCCATTATGTTGGTGAAAATCAGAGAGAAGTAGCCTTGGCCATATCCATAGCACGGTGACAAAGTTCAATCTCGGTGAAAATGGGCAATTAAGTTAATACACATCTCAAAACTGCTCGTAAAAATAAGCGGATCACAGCAATGCTATACATTTATACGAGTCGTCATCCTCGGTGGTTGTCGTACCTACAGGCCCAAGCACCAGGAATCGGGCTGGACGTATACGATCTCTTGGCGCGGGCACGGCCATCCGACGGGCAGTGCGTCGTTGTCATCATTGTTTTTGCTCTCGTCTTCTTTCTTGGCCTCGCCCACGGACACTATCTCCGAAAACCCGACTTTCTTCCTGAGCAAAGTGGCGAGGCTGACCGGGTCGACCACTCCGGTCACCTCGATCTGGTCCCCGTCATCCACCAGCGCCACGGATTGAACTCCTGGAGTGAAACCAACAAAGAAAACGGATTTCTTTTTGCTTTGCTATTCAAAATCTTGAAACACCTAAAACAATCACCTGGAAAGCCACCCGCAAGGCTCAAAACTTTGGAGCGAGGGTTTTTGATTCCGAAACAGCAAAATTTCGAGGCACGCTCGTCCATACACACCTTAATCACGACCTTATTCTGCAAAAAAAAAAAAAGAAGAGAGAATAAAATAAGAAAAAATCAAGAAGGCGAATTTGACGTAAATTGATTCATGAATTTCTCCTCAATTTACTGGCTTCATGGTGCTTGCTTCGGTTAGGAACTTGGGGAATTCGAAATTCTTCAATTTGCTCGAAGAATTCTGAGAAATACCACTCTCTATTTATAGCATCTCCTTGGAAGAAGATTCAATACCTTAAACAAAGGCTGGACATATAGTAGTCAGTAGTCAAGCTTGTTGACCATTGAGTCTTTGATTTTTGGCTCCATTCTTGTTTTTTTCATCTATATTACGTACATAATTGGTGACATGTTCTTCAGGGATTATAATTCTTAAGTACAGGACTTAGTAGAAAAATTCCTTTCATGCCATGGAATTAATCAAATAAATGACTACGAATATAAATTCAATGTCGAACCCTAAAAAATCTATTGAAATTCGATTGATTAACACATACGATTAGTCCAATTCATCAATTTTGTCTCTAATTGAAGTTCAATAGAAAGGCCTTGTCTCTAGTGAAGTCTCTAGTGAAGGTTCCCCAAATTGACCGTTACCAGCCAATCAATATCTCTCTCTCTCTCTCTCACTTGAGAATGTGATGTCAATGGCATGAACAAACCCATTAAATGAGTGGGTTGGGTTAAAAATGGTCCGACCTAAATAGATTCATTTAACCCGTTTTGACCTTCAATGCAGTGAAATCTAGTGGCCTATATACATACCCGACCAGACTCAATTTATATTACTAAAACATTTTCATATTTAACCAAATCTTGAAAGACTTATATCCAAACTGAGTTGAGAGTGTAAAGCGAGCGAGCGAGCGCGAGATCGAGCTAGGGCGAGAGAGAATAAAGAGAAGTCCTAGAGGCGGGTTAGGTCTAATTAAATTGTAAATCTATTTATGACCCCTTTAACATCTATAATACGTTTAAACCCATTTATAACTTTTTTACTGAGTATAACTAATCCATATAATAACTCATCCCATCATATGTGGATTAAAAAATGAATTCATGACCCATTTAATAGGTCTACACATCAGTAGACGACTCATGGCAGGAACAATAGGACCGGGGAAGGACCGTTAAGAGAAATTCAAGGGAAAGTTCGTGCTCAATCAAAAGTAACGACTGATGCCAACCTGGTCCATCAGTGGTTTGTCCACTTAGTTGTTTGTCAGTGAGCTAGAGGAAAAAAAGGAGCATCCCCATTTTCCCGGCACGAATTTGGGGGTAAGTATTTGATATGCACGATTTACCCTCTAAATATTTGCCCCCTAACTCGCTTATCTATCCAATTTTTGATCGTCTAGCTTTCTTCTTGTACAACTTGATTTGGTTAAATGAAATAGTGATGCGAAAGTTGCTGACTTGTTATTCTCTTCACGCATGGCGAACGCTAACACCAACTTTCGCAACCTAAGCAAGATTGAAGAAACGGGCCAATAAGCCTACTCGCCCCGCCGTCCCACGGAGAGGATGAACTGCTTTTGCCGAGGCAACCATGAGGGTATGCGCAGTAGATTCTCTCTCATGTACAATTTGATGAAGTTCGATTTAATTGCCTTCGAAACCAATATTTGTGTGGTGTATATATGTTTCTATGTTAGCGTTCCTAATTAGACATATTTTGGGATTTTTCATGAGTAGCACATGCGGCCTTCTTCGCAAAACAAATTAAGAGGAATTTTATGGCATATAAACAATTATGCTGCAAAGTATTCTGTGTGGACATCTGCATCGTTCGATTGCAAAATTTCAATTATTTATTTATTAATTTATTTTTGTTTCTGATAGATGGAGAAAGGTCTTGCAGAAATGTCTGCATGAATAATATCCCTAATTACTCTGATGGTAACATGAATGAAGAGCGCGCGATGTTGAGATGCTCGAATCCGTGTTTGATGATGCGACTGCCTTAATGACTCCCTCTAATGGTCACACACCTGGAAGATTCAAGCTGTTACTTCTCCACACTACCCCGACCCCAAAGTCCGACGTTTAAGTTTATGTCTCTTTAGTCGTGAAAATGAAACACCAGCCCCACCACCCCCCCCACCCCGCGGGGCCACGGCATTGGTTTCACGCCAAGCAAAAAGCATACAATATGCAACTATCACCTACAAAAGCTCCTCGAAATTGACCACCTTGTGATTTGATCGATCCAGCCAATGCATCCGTGGCCCAGTGAAATTTCTGAGTTCCGTCTTGGAAAGGTCGTGCATGGCCTCCAATATCTTAAGGTGAGTGGAAAAGGACGAGCTTCGATCGGTCAATGGGATTAATTGTAGTCCACAAGTCGCGAGAAGGCGGAACAAGACTAGAAAATTGTGATCACGGATGAGAAACCACAATGAAATTAAAATCGAGAGAAACAAAAGAATACATAGATTTACGTGGAAAATCCTTGTGGGAAAAACCATGAAGAGAGGAGAAGCAAAATCTATTAGAGAAGTTTAATGATTACAAAAAATGGCTCAAAAACCTAAAGACTCTCTTTGTCGTTACTTCTTAATCTAATAATTTGAGAAAAATAATATTTATATTGCTCCCAAATCCTAACGTTTGCCCAAGGCCATTGTAAATTCAAGACACGCTCAATAAATCTCCATCTTGGCTTGAATTCTATATAAGCAATAAACAAACTTCTCCCCCCAGTAAAGTAAAATTCAGTTGCAGCAAATATCAACCAAATCCAATCAATGCTTGGATTTGGCAATAGGCAAGAGCTTTGTCAACATATCAGTTGCATTGTTTTCTGTACCAATCTTCAAGACCTTGATAAAGCCATCAATAAGAATGTTTTGAATAAAATGATACCACACATGAATGTGCTTTGTTCTCTCATGATACATCTGATCTTAGTAAGATGCATAGTACTTTGACTATCACAATGAATAATAGTCACACAATGATCCGTATTGAGCTCTCCAAATAAACGTCTTAATGATAGAGCCTCTTTAATAACCTCTGTAATAGCTATATACTCTGCCTTTGTAGTAGACACAGCAACCGTACACCGTAAAGTAGCTTTCCAACTGAATGCACAATCTCTAATAGAAAAGATGTACCTAGTCAAAGACCTCATCATCAAGATCTCTGACATAAACAAAATCAACATATCATGTATGAGTGTTACGAATTTTGCCAAATTCTAAACCAAAATTAGATGTACCCTTAAAATATTTCAAAATCCACTTCACAGCTTGCCAATGAACTTTGCGTAGGCATGATAAATATCTAGTAACCACGCTAACAACATCTAAAATGTCAGGTCGAGTGCAAACTATGGCATACATAAGGCTATCAACTCCACTAGAGTATGGAACATGTGACATATATCTTATATCCTTATCTCTTTGTAGATATAAACTACTCGATAATATAAAATGAACATCAAGAGGAGTACTTACTGTTTTGGCATCTTTTATGCCAACATGATTGTTCCTTTTCAGGTTCTTCAATCATAATATTATTAGTAGACGACTTAACTAGTTGCGAAGAAATTACTTCACGTTCCACCTTCTTTGCAGCACTTTACAGATTCTCATAAAAAGGAGCAAACGATTCCCTGCTCAGATAAAGCATAGCGAACTCATCAAAAGTAATGTCTCTGCTAATGATAATCTTAGATGAATCAGTAGACCAAAGTCTATAACCCTTTACACCAGAATCATAATCAAGAAAGATACAGTTTTTGTTGCTCTAGGCTCTAGGTTCTTCTTACTAACATGTGCATATGCTGGGCATCCAAATACTCGAAGAGAAAAAATAATTAACAGGTTTACCTGACCATACATCTTCGGGTGTCTAACATTTTCCAAGGTTCTGATCATGCCATCGTGTGTCTTAATGCTAACAATTCCAATCTCGACTACTTTGCATTTGGCGTTATTTCCCATTAGAATAACTCCATCAATATATCCATTGTACGTGGAGAACCAATCACAATTGGGACACGTGGCACAAACAACTTGAATCAAGAATTCAACTATCACTGAATTTGTCTTTATAATATGCAATCAATAACCGATTTTCGTTTTCTTGTGGAGCAACACTAGCCTGAGTAAAATTTTTTTTTCCCTTGATTTTGTCTGTTTTGGTAGTTGTGATTGTTCTATTGATTTGCATTCCCTTGGTTTTGCTGATTTAGATTATTATCTCTTTCCTGCTTTGCCTTCAATTTCAAATAATTTATCTTGATATGCCCCTTAGACTTACAGTAGTTGCAAGTCAACTCCTTATGTTTCGATTTTGACCTATTCTTGCCACCATTGTTTCTATCAACAGACCTTCTCTTAGCAATTAAACCAGCCCCATGATCATTACTACCTTCAAAAGTCAATTATGTATATAGTTTCTATTTATTTAGAAGACTAGTATTGATAACTTCAAGATCGATAGATTCTAAACTAATAATCACGGTCTTTCTAAAATTTTATAAGAGGGAGACAATGAAATTGACAATAAAAGAGTTTGATCCTCACCATCAATCTTTACATTAATACTTTTTAATTAAGAGATAATAGCAATGAACTCAAAAATATGAGATTTAAGAGAAGCATATTCAACCATACGAAGAGTGAAGCCATTACTTAAGCCTCAATCGATTGGTGAGGGATTTTGTTATAAAAATACTTTTCACTTTTGTCCGTAAATCTATAGCTGTTTTTTGATCCAATACTTCATGCAGAATTTCATTCGTGAGATACGACTGAATAGTAGAGAAAGCTTTTTCATTTGCTTCATCTTAGGTTTCATTCGACGTGCCTTTTGATTACTTCTCTTTCCCAATCAGAGTTTTCTTCAAACCTTGCTGCATAAGAACAACCAACACACAAACCTACTATAGGTTGAAACTGCCGCTTCCATTAAACTTCTCAATGTCAAATTTTGTTGTTGAATTTGAAGCCATAACCAAAAGATAGAAAAATGCGGAGGCTTTAACACTAGATTGTTATGACAAATGCGGAAACTACAACTAAATTAAAATCGAGAAGAATAAAAGAACACACAAAGTTACGTGAAAAACCTTTGCGGGAAAAATCATGGGAAGAGGAGAAGCAAAATCCACTATAGAAATTCAAGGATTACAAAAGGTGGCTCAAAAACCTCAAGATTCTTTTTGTCTCTACTTCTTAACCTAATAACTTGAGAAAAATAATACTTATATTGCTCCCAAGTCCTAATTTGGCCCAAACCCATAGAGAATTCAAGACATACTCAATAAAAATAATGGTTTGAAAGAAATTCAAAAGACACGAGAAAATTTGCGATTTCACATTGTAAATCATTAGTTTATTTATCGAAGGTGTTCTTGTCCATGCGTGTCTCATGTGGTGCATAGATTTTAAAGCAGCCCCCACGTAACTCTTGGAGGAGAAATTCCTTTAGTGAAATAAAAAAAAACTTGCTTAGCTATCTCGTTGTTGACTTGATGAGATCATCATGTTACCATGTTGCATGGTATATTGTTTTTTCTCAGTACATAAAGAAGCAAATTAAAATACGAAATTATCCGGACCCAACTTTCCAAACTCCCTCCTCATAAACACACAAAACTTGAAATAGTGTCTGAACTGAGGAATATGTCTATATAAGAAGATTGAAGCAATGTGTCTCGTGAATAAACAAAAATATTGATTTCCAACGGTCATGTCTGCCGTAAAAGTTATCATTTATTTATCAAAAATGTTTAATCATAGCTTTTAGTAAATTTCGAATTTTTTGCAAAAATAAAATCCTTTTGAGACAAGTGAAGCCCACCATCCAAGTGTCAAGATTAGGTATAATTAGGCGTATTTGATGTGCAATGTCCACTTGAGAGCTTATGACTCCAAACAGCACTTACATAGATTCTTGCCCGCACCCAAATCCATCATAGATCAAGTGCAATCACATCAATTTGATTCATGTTGGACTCGCATGATCGATAGATGAGGTGGAGCCAAATTAATTCAAGCGAAACTTTTTAGATAAAATGAGTCTAGGCAATATCAATCGCATGTTCGATATTTTAAACAAGAACCGCATTTGAATATCTTTCCAAGCAAGCGGTTTGATGTACTTGCAACAATAGCTTCCTCGTCACGAGACCTGGTGCGAGGTTCCATGTAATCATGACATCGGAATTAGGGATGAACAGGGGGTGCTACAGGCCGGGACCATGTCGCCCATTGCTTGCTTCATGGAGGGGAGGGGGGGGGGCAAGGGAACCGCTAAGTTAACTTTGTTAATGACAGGTCCATTTCATTAAGACCAATTAAGTCGATTTTTCATTCTTGATCTATCAAATTCTGACTCCACAAGTCAACCTAGCCGAGTCATATGTGAAAACAGTTTTGTAGAAGAAAACCTATCTAGAAAAGGGCAAGGGGGCACATTACGGCCGAATAAAATCATGAATATTGTTTCCTTGAAAAGCCAAACATCCTCGTACGGATTGATATTTTCAGAATCATATTATATTCTTCTCGTGGAAAGATCCAAAGTTCCATCAAATGAAATACTGATGCGACGGCCGCTGGCTTGTTTATTCTTTTTACGCACGGGAAATGCAACACCTGCTTCCGCAAGCTAAGCAAATCGGAAGAAAATAAAGGGATTCTCGCCTCGTCAATTGCGGAACGAGCCGCTAAACCTACTCACGCCGCCGTCCTAAGGAGAAGCTGAACGGCCTTCGTCAAGGCAACCAAGAAGGTATGTGTAGTAGATTTTCTCTCATGCACAATTTGATGGTGCTCGATTTAATTGCCTTCAAACCCAATATCTGTGCGGTGTATATATGTTTCTATGTTAGCATTCCTAGTTGGACATATTTTGGGATATTTCGTGAGCAGAACATTCAGCCTTTCCACCAAAAAGTTTTAAAAGGAATTTTAGGGCATATAAATTAATCGTGCTATATTGACCAAAAAAAATAATTATGCTATAAAGTATTATGTACGAACATTTGCTTCGTTCGATTGTGAAATTTCTCTTATTTATTTATTTATTAATTTTTGTGTATCCAATAGATGGAGAAAAGTCTGGCAGAAATGTTCGCAAGAATAATATCTCTAGTTGACGTTAATGCAAATCTGACAAATCTCAAAGGATACTTAACGACACTTATTTCACTCTGTCATGCAAATCGACAAATTTCACATCTATATACGTGCATTTGAAGTCAGCACATTAGATACGACAAAAAAAAAAAAAGAAGAGTCAGCACGTTAGAGCAATGCGAGAAAACGTTGGATATTGTACATAGTCCACGGTACATTATTTCAGCTCCTTAGTGAATGTTATTATACTTCCATTATCAAACGTATCGTGTTTTCCTTCTTCCTAACCTCCAACCGTGCCTTTAAGCGGTGGATTCCAAATATGGATATCGACCACTTTTTATTTCGATTAGATTTGTGTGTGAGTGGTGTTCATAACTTGCAATCAGGAATGGAGAAAAACAGAACAAATTTGTCAAATGCTCTTGTAAAACATATTCGGCAGTTAACTTTGATTCACTCAAAAACCAATTTACGAACCAACATGTCCATTTTCATTTTTCTTTTCAAAAGAAAAAATATCTAGGAATCTTTTACTCGAAAGAAAGAAAGAAAGGGGAAAATTGAGAAATGTTTATATTTCATCAACGTGGGACCTGTCAAATACGAAAATTTTTAACTCGAGTTTACAAAATCGGATTAATCATAACTATTGATTTTGTAGTCTCACGTGAGCCCCACATGGGGATCCTATAAGATTAACGATCGTGATTCACTCGATCTACTGAAACCGGGTTAAGACGGGTATTTCCTGTCGAGCAGGAATCATCATCAACCACAAAAAGGGAAAAAAGATAAGATAAGGAAGGCATTACCCAAGAAAGAAGGTCAATGTCATGATAAATCCTCTTCCAGTTTCTGCCCATGGAAGGTGCAAAGTACAAAGAAAAGGGGTATCAGAACCAGGCCCGTATCTGTAGCTGTTGAAGCATGCATCGTGTATGTACTTATGCCTAATTGTTACACGAATTGTTGGAATTCCAACCCTCGAGTCTTGACAATACGCTTTCATCCAAGGAGCTCCTGTCCCTCCAATCACTGCTGGAAAGTAGCAAAAACAGCTAGATTTCCAGCTCTGAGTTCAACCCCAGTTCACACGCACAGAGATGTGACACTTGTTGTCTTTTCCTCGTTTTTCCAATTCCATTTTGTTCGGGCACACCTAAGGTCCTAAGGTTTCCTCTAAAAGGGGGAAATACCCGGAAAGAGGTTAAAAAAAATTTGTGACTGATCGACTGGGGAAAGCTGTGGCAGGACCTCTTCTGCTTCTTCTTCTTGGTCCAGTGATCGACAGCTGCCTAAACACATGGCTTTTGTCTAGCGTGAGAAGAGAGATCCTCCAGTTCAGGGTCACCATGTGATGTTCTTGCTTGCAAAGCTTTGATGCCCAAACTGATGCTTCGACAATCTAGTTTGTAACATGCGTTTGGGATTCCATTTTCTAACACATGTTTCCTGCGTTTAAGAAAATTTTCTCCGGTCGAGGACACAGCCAATTTTCAATTGTCTAAGAAAAATGAGAGTGTCTAGATCTGCCTAGGCTCTTGGTTGAAGTTTAAGTCTCTTAGTCATTCATGAAAATGAAATCCCCCGCGTACCATGGGATTCGTTTCCCCCCAATCAAAATGCATCCAATTTGCAACAATCACCCACTAAAAGCTCCTCGAATTGACTACTCGTGATTTGATCGATCCTGCCGATGCAAGGCCACTAAAATTTCTGAGCTCCGTCTCGGAAAGGTCATGGCCTTCCAATTTCTTGAGGTCAGTAGAGACCGATGAGCTTCGATTCATTTGATTTCGTTGGTGCAGTGGGTCTCCGGTCGTCAATGGGTCGTAGCCCACAAGTTGTGAGGAGTGACAAGCCAAGAAAAGGATGGTTTGCTAGGAATTCATAAGACACGAGAAAATCTGCGATTCACATCGTAAATCATTTGTTTATGTATCGAAGGTGTGATCGTATATGCGTGTTTCCAGTGGTGCCAGGCTTCAAAACATCCCCCCGTAACTTTTCGAGAAGAAATTGGGCACAAGAAATTGTTGATGTTTGGAAGCAGAGAGAATATAATGACAAAGTATTTATGGAGACTTAATCCTAATTAGAATTGTATAACAAGTATTTATAGGGATGACTAATTACAATAAGGGTATAGATAAAAAAATAATTATAGAAATACCCTGTAATACATATAAATTACACATTAATACTCATTCTCAATCCAAAGTATGTGTAACAATTGAGAGATTGGATCTCAATAGAGCGTGATGCGGACTAAATAGTACATTAGTGAAGATGTCTACCAGCTAATCCTTTGAGGGCATGTAACGAACGCGTAGATCGCCGGAGGCAACCCGCTCTCGTTCAAAGTGACTATCCAACTCAATGTGTTTGGTGTAGGCATGAAACACGGGGTTGAGAGTAAGATAGGTGGTAGAGATGTTGTCACAATAAACAGTGAGATGACTAAAAGCGGGGACCCCAAGCTCATGAAATAAATGACGAATCCAAATAGTCTCAACAACACAGTGAGCGACAACATGACACTCATCCTCTATTTTAGAACGGGCCACAGTGGGTTGTTTCTTGGCACTCTAGGATACAAGATTGGTGTCTAGAAAAATACAAAAATCCTAGGTGGAGCATCCAATCTAGTTTGCATCCACATAAGTAGTCAATGAAGTTGTAGAACACCGCTCAATGAGCAATCCACGGGTGCATGTGCCAGCTAAATATCGTTATATACATTTGACGACTTGGAGATGAAATAATCTTGGTTAATGCATGAATTGATTAACCAAGTTCACATTAAAGCTAATATATGGTTTGGTCATGGACAAACACCGTAGATAACCAACCATTTGTCGATACAACGTCGGAGAAGCAAGAACCTCACCGTTGTAGCGAACAATAGAATATTCGAGGCTAGAAGAGTAGAAACAGGCTTGATCTTAAAAAGGTCAAACTTGTGCAAAAGGCCATCAACATACTTGGCTTGGGAAAAGAGAGTATCGTCATAGCGGTGATGAGCCTCAAAGCCAAATAAATAGTGAAGTGGTCCAAAATTCTTCATAGCAAATTGTTGTGGGAGTCAAGAAATCAAAGACCAGAATAGCTGAGGAGTATCATTGGTGATGAGGATATCATCAATATACAACATAAGATACAGATGGCCTCGAGAACAAGGATAGACGAATCATGATCGGCCTTACTTATCATGAAATCCAAAGATAATGATGGATACTAATTCCAATAATGAAGGATGCTAAATCCAAATTTTATAAATGAGAAAATGCGAAAAAACATGTCCAGAAACACTTGAATCACTGATCGGGAGATACGTCACACAACGAAACGTATCTTTGATTTTCATAGATTAAATGCACTTTTGCAATCACGAGAGAGTTCCGGTTTGCTTTCTTCGAGCGCATAAACGAACAACGGGGAGTGAGAATCAGAGGAACTTTTTCCTTTTCTTTTTGTGTTCATTGGAGAGTTCTTACTTCTTCTGTTTTGTTCTGCTTATTTCTTATTAGAAGAAAACAACGTAACTTCCATTACATCCGACAGAAACAAGTAACTGTCATTTGAACATGGGTTGGGTTAGCCCAACATGGGCGACCCATACATATAACCCATTATCCATCAGATAATAAAAAGCCGTTGATAGCGATGAAACCATGCACGTGGAGTTTGTATTAAATCATAGATGACTTTCTGGGAGGGCACATGTGATTCGGGAACTCAGGATGAGAGAAACTAAGAAGTTGGCGCATCTATACTTTGTCACAAATGATGTTGTCAAAGAAGACATTCTTAACATCAAGTTGACGTATGGCCCATCCCGAAGAAATCGCAATAGAACGAACAACTCAAATTATAGTGGGTTTAACGACTAGGCCAAATGTCTCATCATAGTCCAGTCTGGCCTATTCCTTAATTCCTTGTGCAACGAGACGAGCTTTGATATGTTTCATAGTTTCATCAGATTTTTCCTTGACCTTAAACGCCTTTACAACCGACTGAATTTTTTGAAGGATCATGTGGTACAAGATCCCACGTGTGATTGGCGATCAAGGTACTAAATTCATCTGCCATGGCCGCTTTCCAACGTGGGTCGATAATGGCTTGGGAGTAGAAAGTCGGTGAATTAGCATGCAACATAAGGCGAATTCATTCAAGATGTCTCAATAATATAGCTACAGGATTCTATTTTCTCTCATCATATTACCTCCATGGTGCTTGATCCGTAAGGAATTTGGGCAACTTCAAATATTTCAATTTGTTTTAAGAATTTTGAGAAGATGTTGGAGATGGGAGAAGACGAACTGAGGTACTACTATCTATTTATAGCCTCTCTTAAAAACTCAGTTGACGCTAGAAATCTGAGAAAGCCCCACTTCTCTACAATTGTAGATGACTGACCAACCTTGATTGGGGAAATTTCTTGCCGTCTTTTCTCTGTTTTGTGATTGTTGATAGTTGTGGGTATGGAGTGCGTGGCTGGTTGTTTCAGGTGGTGTCTGTGGAATGCGTGGCTGGTTGTTTCAGGTGGTGTCCGTGGAATGCGTGGCTGGTGGCGGCTATGGGTTGTGAACGGTGGCCAGTGGTGGATTGGAGCAAAGATAATGGCGGCGGCAAACGATGGTGGCGGCTGTGGATATAGAGAATCCTGCGGTGGCGTCGAATTGGTCCCATTTTGCAGTCGATGGTGGTGGCAGTGGGATACAACGAAGATGGTGGTGATGGTTGCGGGACGTGCGACGGTGACGGATGGTGTTACATGTTTGCAGAGGTAAGAAGTCGGACGGTGTAATGCACGTTTGATTCTTTTATCTTTCTTATTATGGCAACCACTTCAAAAGCTGTAAGTTATCTGGAACAAAATAGAGCCAAACGACATACGAGTTGTTGGCTGGCTAGAATTTCAAGCTCAAGATACACGAGTATCTTGTAAAGTTCAGCTTGGAAAGTTTGTTTTGCGGAAATTTCGATCCCTTAGATGTTGAACTTGAACCGGAGAGCGAGCCTGTTGTTGTTTGTCTTTCAAATTGCCCGAAACTCATATCAACTTCGATAGAACGATTTTACTGTGAGATGCGAGCGAGAGATTATCGTATATATGAGAAACGTCATCCCACTAAATCGAGCTAATTATGTTTCAAGAAACACTTCACATTATATTTGTTATCTCGTCGCTAATCTGCCATTACAACTGATAGAAAGAAGTATTGGTCATGATTTCAGTAATCTTAATCTGGGAGACTCCAAGCTAGTAAAAAACTGAGACTAGTCTTGTTCGTAGCACGATCACAAAGTTAAATCTAGTTGAAAACCGGCACTTGATTTTATTCCATCTTTCAAAACCGCTCGTGTTGAAAAACTCATCACATTGATGGGGTACATTTACATAAGTCGTCGTCGTCCATCTTTGTCGATCCTATCAGAACCAGCATCCGCGTTCAGGGTACGGATCCCCGATGAAGACTATTTCAGGCCGCGGGCACTGACATACGATGGGCGGCACTTCCTTTGTTTTGCCAGGCTTGTCTTTGCTCTTGCTTCCTTTCTTGTCTTCCGCGCCGACCTCGCTCACGGTCACTATCTCCGAGTACCCGACTTTCTTCCTAAGCAAAGTGGTGAGGTCGACCGGGTCGAAAATTCCGGTCACCTCGATCCGGTCCTTGTCAACCCCCAATGCCACGGATTGAATTCCTGGAGGGACACCAACAAAGAAAATGGATTGATTTTGAATCAAATGAGGTTCTTCTTTTTTTTTTTTTTTCGCAATTCTCAATCTGGAAACACCTAAAAGAATTCAGAGAAGATACACCTAAATGGTCATTGAGATTTTAACAAAAGAAAACCTAACGATCACCTCGAAAGCCACCCGCAACTTTCAAAGCTCTGGAGCGAGAGCTTTGAAGGCCGAAACAACAAAATCTCGAGGTATTGTCATTCATGCACACCTTAATCACGACCTTCTGCTAGCGAAAGAAGGATAAAAAGAAAAGAATCAGGAATGTGAACTAGCATGCAGACATGAGGCGAACTAATTCATGAGTTTCTCATCAACTTATTACCTTCATGGTGCTTGCTTCGTTATGGAAATTGGACAACTTGAAATTCTTCGATTTGGTCGAGGAATTCTGAGAAAATGTTGGAGGGAGGGGTGAAGACGAACCAAGGTACCATTCTCTATTTATAGCATCTCCTTGGCAAAAGTGTCTATTAACTTGAACAAAGGCTGGGCACGAAGTGGTCGAAGTCAAACTTGCTGAATACATTATGTCCCCTCTCTGCCCCACCATCTATATGCCTTAACATAATTGGCGACATATGCTTCAGAGATTATCATTGTTAAATATAGGACTTGGGAGAAAAATCTCATTCATACAATGGAGTTAATCAAACAAATGACTATGCATGTATAGCTTCACATAGTGTAAGCTCAAACAAACATCCATGTATAAAAATTCAATACTGAACCCGAAAAAAATCTATTAAAATTCAACCGATTAAGAATTATGATTAGTTCAATCCATCATTTTTTTTTGTCACTATTTGAAGTTCAATGGAAAGGGGAACTTGTCCACTTAGTCCTAAACTTGCCAACTTTGCTAATTTATTCCCAAACTTTTGCTTGAAATTCCAATGGAATCTTTATAGTAAATTTTTGTCAGAAATTGATGACGTGACGGTGTGTCATGTGGGACGACTGGTATTGAAATTTTGCGCAAATGTTTAGAATTATATAGGCAAAATTGAAAATTTTTATAACTAAATTGGCGTTTATACAGTAAATTTAAAATGGATTGGGTAATTTTCCCCTCTAAAAAATTTCCTAAAAACTTACTCTCAACAGCAAAAGTCTCTTGTGATCACCGTCACCGTCACCGTCATCATCATTAGCTCTCTTTCTCTCTCTCCCTCTCCGGGACTTGAGAATGCGAAGTCAATGGGCGGTGAGCAGACAGACCAAGTAGAAGGCAAATAATAGGACAAGGAAAGGACCGCTGAGAGAAAATGAAGGGAAAATTCATGCTCAATCAAAAGTAATCTAATTCAAAGCCAGGTTCAATCACCGGTTTGTCAACTTTAGTCGTTCAATGGTGAGGCAGAGAAAAAGGAGGGTTCACATTTCACCGGTGCAAATTCGAGAATGGACCGTGGATGTTTGCCTTTTGGCAAAACATTTCTGGCGAGGTCAATATTGCATACGCCAACGAAACCAAAATGATGTTTCCCACTTCAGAATGAAATTGTATCATCATAAGTACACGGCTACATACATACATCCATATGTATGGTCAAGTGATATTAAAATTTCCTACCGATGTGCGAGGGAAGCGCGCCGTGTCGTGTGCTATAGTGGACTCTTTTGCCTATGCGTCTCGCATTTTGTGTCGTGTCCGGTGATGGAACAATGGCGGTCTGACCAGCCCTCAGCATGGATTGCTTGTTCACTCGTAAGAACATCCTTTGAGTATCTTGCATCGTCAGAAATATTTCATGTATTTCTTTCTTTACTTTTGTGTTTCTAGAAGATGGAGAAAAGTCTTGCAGAAATGTTTGTATGAACAATGTCTCTCATTGAATCCGATGCAGCAACTATGATGACTTTCTGGGCATAAGGATATATCAAAGGACGAAACAAAAAGCTATTAAGATTTCTGAATTATCTATCTTTAGGTTAAGGTACGATCCCTATTAATATTATATTACATAATCAACACAGGTTAGTCTTTCTGGATGCATGCATCACTATGGAGCGGGCGAATCGCAAAGAATCAATTCCCGCATGACTAAGTACAAGCTAGCTCGGGTTTTGGCTCTCATTTTACTCAATTCATGGGATTACTGTAATCTTTCACGATTGATTCACTTAGATTTAGGTTCGCATCTTATTTGATGTATGGAATAATGTGTTGGTATTTCATGGGCAATTCGCTTGGGTTTTGGCTTGCATCAAACCTGTGACTTTGTAGAAGACAAGTGACTCCTTCACCACTATGCCAACGATCTTAACGGTGAGCCTGTGTTTGATTTTTCTTCTTTTGTTAATTGTATATTGGGTATCTCATAGTAACGTGTGGCTATACCAATCACACACTGATTAGAAGAAATTTCCTCTGATTGAGGACATTAGCCAATTTTCAACTGTTTAAGAAATTACACGGGAAAAGTGCCAAAAAAGTCATAAACCTTTTGCATTACTGCCAATTTAGTTCTAAATCTTTTTTTGGTACCAATTGAGTCCTAAACCTTTTGTATTGGTGCTAATTTAGTTCTAAACCTTTTTTTGATGCCAATTAAGTCCTAAACCTTTTAAATTGGTGCCAATTCAGTTCTAAATCTTTTGTTTTTGTACCAATTTAATCATTCCGGCCAATTTTGATCGGAATTTGCTGACGTGGACGCCGGCTGGCCAGTGATCGGTCACCGGCACCGACATGGACAAATTAAATAATTTTTTAATAATTTTTTGAATTTTTTTTTTCCTTTTTTTTTTATCTTCTCGGTGATCGGCTAGAGGCCGGCGAGGCTTAACCTCGCCAGATCCGGTAAGGTTGAGTCTTGCCCGACCATGGCGAGGCTCGAGCCCTCGCCAGAGGCCGCGGTGAGGGCGAGCCTCGCCGGATCTGGTGAGGTCAAGCCTTGCCTAGCCGCCGGCGAGGCCCGACCTCGCCAGATCCGGCGAGGTCCGGCGAGCGAGGCTGAGCCTCGCCAGATCCAGCGAGGTCGGGCCTCGCCCGACCATGGCGAGGCTCGCCCTTGCGGTGGCCTCCGGCGAGGGCTCGAGCCTCGCCTCGCCTCGCCCGACCTCGCTGGGCTCACCCGACCTTGCTAGGTCTAGCGAGGTCGGGCCTTGCCAGCGGCTGGGCGAGGCTCGACCTCGCCGGATCTGGCGAGGCTCGCCCTCGCCGCGGCCTTCGGCGAGGGCTCGAGCCTCACCATGGTCGGGCGAGGTCGGGCCTCGCTCGACCAAGGCGAGGCCGCCCTCGCCAGTGGCCGGCGAGGGCAACCTTGCCGGCCTCTGGCCTCTGGCCGGTTGCCGAACTAGCGACTAGCCAGAGAAAGGAGAAGATAAAAAAAAAGTAAAAAAAATAAAAATTCAAAAAATATTTAATTTGTCCACGTTAGCGCCACGTCGGCGCCGGTGACCGGTCGCCGGCCGGCCGGCGTCCATGTTGGCAAATTCCGGTCAAAATTGACCGGAATGACTAAATTGACATAAAAACAAAAAAATTATGACTGAATTGGCACCAATTTAAACGGTTTAGGACTAAATTGGTACAAATGCAAAAGGTTTAGGACTCAATTGATACCAAAAAAATGTTTAGGACTAAATTGGTACTAATGCAAAATGTTTAGGATTTTTTGGTACTTTTCCCGAAATTACACTAACTAGATGTGGCCAGCTCTTGGTTGAAGTTTAAGTCTCTTACTCATTCATGAAAATGAAATCCTCCCACTTATCATGGGATTCGTTTCCCACCAACCAAAGAGCATACGAACATGCAACTATCACCCGCTAAAGCTCCTCGAATTTGACTAATAAACTCGTGATTTGATCAGTCCAGCCTGTGCATCATAGCCCAGTGAAACTTCTTTGCTCCCTCTTGGAAAGGTCGTGGCCTCCAATTTCTTAAGGTCAGTCTCGACAGGCCTCGTTTGAAATGGAGATAACAATGAGATTCCATTCAAATGTTTTTAGTCGTCAATGGGGTTGTAGCCCATAAGTTTGGAGTCGGCATAACCAGACAAGAGAGATATGGTTAGCTAGAAATTCAAACGGCGGCGAGAGAAAACCTGCGATTTCTCGTCTTAAATCATTAGTGTTTATGTATCAAAGGCGTGCTCGTACATGCGCGACTCGCGTTGTGTGTTGAATGACTAATAGAGAGCATACGTCCAGGAATACGATAAAAAATAATGTCATAATCTGCACTACAGTCAATTGGACTTGACACAATACATGTTGAATGACTAAAGCTATGAAAGTCGTCGGTACATAATTATCTAGAGATTCTGGAGATTCTCCTTTATTTTCTCCCACTGACACGGAGCATGTGACTTTACTTCTTTTGTTATTTTTCTCGAAAGGAGGAGCTAAATCCGGCAAAAGAGCCGCTATGCCTTGTGCACACATGCATCCTCACGACTCGAATTCCGTAGAAGAACAATCAATCAATAATAATGCTGAGCTCTTATACCAATTTGTAACACGAACGGAGAATTGGGGACAACGAAACGGTTTGAGTAATAAGTAAAATTTGAACGCAACGAATATACACGATTCGACTATGTGCCTATCTTGGGGGTGCCTATCTTGGGGGGAAGGGAGATCGACGAGATGGGTTTACTATAATCATAAAAAATGATAGGGTCCAGCTAAGCTAACTACATTGCTACACCACATTTGTAATGGTGCTTTAATAGCCACAAATCTTACATTATATTAGTTGGACTTGTTGAGGAAAACTCCTAATGAATTTTGAAGTTGACAAAACTCTTCATGTGTAACTTGTGAATTTGACATACATTTTTTTCCAGGTTAATGTATTCTGAAAGTTCATAAGGAATTATCAGACTTTACAAGTTTTCAGAATTAAAAGTTGAGACGCAGATGCTGAAATTTTTCAGACGTTGAAGTTTTGCAAATGCAGATACTGAAATTCTTCAGACGCAAAAGTTATTTAGATACATAACTAATGAAGACGCAGAAGTTATGCAGACACAGACGCTGAAGTTTTTCAAATACAGAAGCAAAACTTATTTAGAACGAAACACAACAGTTAGTGATCTGGTATGGATTTTACAGAATGAAAGTTTTGATTGACTCAATCTCACTCAAATTGATTGACAATCAAATATTATGACAAGAATACATTACAACGGATAAAACTCTGCTTATGAAAATCAAGATTCTGATTGTACGGGTAATCAGAATCAGCGGGATTCAGAATCTGTCATTCAACGACTACTCAATCCTTTTTATACAAATCTGTTCAAAGTAAAGATTGGAAGATGATCCTCTGAAAGCTGTCCAACGGCTAGTTTGGAAGTGGAGGAGTATTTAAGGAGATCAACGAGTAGTAGAAGAAGAAGATAGAATCAAGAATCAATAAGTCCAAAGTCTAAGCATACTTCAATTCTTTCTCTTGTCTTTCTTGTGCTGAACATTAAGATTTTGAGGGATATTTTGTAAGAGTGAGTGTGTGAGATAGAGAGTCCTATCAAACACAAGAGTGATATCACTCAGAATTTATATTTCCTCTTGATTATATAGTGAAATTCAGCCAGTAAGCTGTCAGCGTGGAAGAGTGGACGTAGGCTTGCTATAAGCCGAACCACTATAAACTTGTATGAAGTTTTTCTATCCTTTATCTCTCACTTTATATACTGCACATCAAGAGCACAGTCTATATAAACTGTTTTGACTCTTAATTGTATTCAGATTCAACTGTGGTCTTTCATTTCTGCTTAAATTTACAAAAATTGTTTATGATCACTTATGTACTCCCCTCTAGGTGATTCATGCTAGTCACATCAGGACTCAGCTGAGCAACCGGAGTACAAAATTTTCAAAATTAATTGTAAAAAATGGCCCTTATGATGCAAAATTACAAAAGCTAAACCCTTTAAAAGAATAATAAAAATCAGAATCGTATCAATTAGCACAATGTTAAGCACCTGTAGGGAACAAAAGTTATCGTAAAATTCTGTCTTTCATATTTATTTTAAGTTTCATGCTATGTACCAAGATTTATTAATAATATGTCACGCACAATATCCAAAAGAGAAATGGAAATTTTAATTAGATTCAAGAACTAAAAGTTAAATGATTGTACTGCTAGCCATGTGACAGACTCGAGCGAGACAAAATATATAGTGATGGTGCACTTCACAATGGCAAATGAAAAGCCATAGACCAAAGAACGAGATAAAATGTTTTGTCAACTTTAATTCCAAGGTGAAATATGCAAAATTGTGTCATGCCCCGCATCTTAATCCCTTAGGTTTGGGCTTGTGACACCCCTCTTACATAGGTTATTTAATTGCGACGTCCTAGGAGGCATACATACATCTACGTACATACATCCATATGTATGGTCAAGTGATATTAAAATTTCCTGCCGATGTGCGAGGGAAGCGTGCCATGTCATGTGCTATATTGCACTCTTTTGCCTATGTGTTTCGCATTTTGGGTTGTGTCCGGTGATGGAACAATGGCGGTCCGACCAGCCCTCAGCATCGATTGCTCGTTCACTCGTAAGAACATCCAATGAGTATCTTGCATCGTCGGATATATTTCACGTGTTTCTTTCTTTACTTTTGTGTTTTTAGATGGAGAAAAGTCTTGCAGAAATGTTTGTATGAATAATCTCTCATTGACTCCGATGCAGCAACTATGATGACTTTCTGGGCATAAGGATATATCAAAGGACGAAACAAAAAGCTATTAAGATTTCTGAATTATCTATCTTTAGGTTAAGGTGCGATCCGTATTAAGATTATATTACATAATCAACACAGGTTAGTCTTTCTGCATGCATGCATCACTATGGAGCAGGCGCATCTCAAAGAATCAATTCCCGCGTGACTAAGTACAAGCTTGCTCGGGTTTTGGCTCTCATTTTACTCAATTCATGGGATTACTGTAATCTTTCACGATTGATTCACTGAGATTTAGGTTCGCATCTTATTTGATGTATGGAATAATGTGTTGGTATTTCATGGGCAATTTGCTTGGGTTTTGGCTTGCATCAAACCTGTGACTTTGTAGAAGACAAGGGACTGCTTCACCACTATGTCAACGGTCTTAACGGTGAGCCTGTGTTTGCTTTTTCTTCTTTCTTTTTTTTGTTAATTGTATATTGGGTATCTCATAGTAACGTGTGGCTATACCAATCACAAACTGATTAGAAGAAATTTCCTCCGATTGACGACATTAGCCAATTTTCAAATGTTTAGAAAATTACACTATCTAGATGTGGCTAGCTCTTGGTTGAAGTTTAAGTTCCTTACTCATTCATGAAAATGAAATCCTCCCACGTACCATGGCATTCGTTTCCCACCAACCAAAAAGCATACGAACATGCAACTATCACCCACTAAAGCTCCTCGAATTTGACTAATGAACTCGTGATTTGATCAATCCAGCCAGTGCATCACGGCCCAGTGAAACTTCTTAGCTCCCTCTTGGAAAGGTCGTGGCCTCCAATTTCTTAAGGTCAGTCTCGACAGGCCCCGTTTGAAATGGAGATAACAATGAGATTCCATTCAAATGTTTTTAGTCGTCAATGGGGTTGTAGCCCATAAGTTTCGAGAAGGCATATAACCAGACAAGAGAGATATGGTTAGCTAGAAATTCAAACGACGCGAGAGAAAACCTGCGATTTCCCGTCTTAAATCATTAATGCTTATGTATCAAAGGCGTGCTCGTACATGCGCGTCTCGCGTGGCGTGTATACTTCAAAAAACATCGCCCACATTGCTTTTGGAGAAGTAATTATAGAGAGCACATGTCCAAGAACACGATAAAAAATAATGTCATAATCTGCACTACAATCATTTGGACTTGACAAACCATATGTTGAACGACTAAAGCTATAAAAGTCGCCGATACAGAATTATCTAGAGCTTCTGGAGATTCTCCTTTATTTTCTCCCACTGACACGGAGCACGTGACTTTACTTCTTTTGTTATTTTTCTCGAAAGGAGGAGCTAAATCCGGCAAAGGAGCTGCTCTGCCTTGTGCACACATGCATCCCCACGACTCGAATTCCGTAGAAGAACAGTCAATCAGTAATAATGCTGAGCTCTTACACCAATTTGTAACACGAACGGAGAATTGGGGACAATGAAACGGTTTGAGTAATAAGTAGAATTTGAACGCAACGAATTTACACGATTCGACTATGTGCCTATCTTGGGGGGAAGGGAGATCGACGAGATGGGTTTACTATTATCGTAAAAAATGACAGGGTCCAGCTAAGCTAACCACACTGCTACACTACATTTGTAACGGTGCTTTAATAGCCACAAATCTTACATTATGTTAATTGGACTCAGCTGGGCAACCGGAGTACAAAATTTTCAAAGTTAATTGTAAAAAATGGCCCTTATGATGCAAAATTACAAAAGCTAAACCCTTTAAAAGAATAATAAAAATTAGAATCGTATCAATTAGCACAATGTTAAGCAGCTGTAGGGAACAAAAGTTATCGTAAAATTCTGTCGTTCATATTTATTTTAAGTTTCATGCTACATGCCAAGATTTATTAATAATATGTCACGAACAATATCTGAAAGTGAAACGGAAATTTTAATTAGATTCAAGAACTAAAAGGTAGATGATTGTACTAGAGCGAGACAAAATATATATAAAGTGATGGTGCACTTCACAATGGCAAATGAAAAGCCATAGACCAAGGAACGAGATAAAATGTTTTGTCAACTTTAATTCTAAGGTGAAATATGCAAAATTGTGTCACGCCCCGCACCCTAATCCCTTAGGTTCGGGCTTGCGACACCCCTCTTGCATAGGTTATTTAATTGCGACGTCCTAGAAAGCGTTGCTGACCTATTGCATTAACTGATGAGTAAGCACATGCGGAAGCAAATTTTAATATCGCCCAACTAAACAGCACAATAGAGATAACATAGGAAACACATTCACCAAAAGCATGCTTCATAAATATATGCATCAAGATGATTGGATGTTAGCAAAATACAAACCCGTAACTATGGGCTTTTATCCGATTCGAACAAAAGGGGTTGGGGTTAGACCTATCCTTTCTATCTACAAAGGCCTCCTAAAAAAGACATGACTCCCTTATACTCGGATATGCTATGGCTCCTCTACGGGGTCGTAGTTCGGGTCCAACTCTGGATCACTGAAGAGACCGTCAGGGACATTCGACCCCAAAGCATCCCATGAAATTGCGCCAGGTACATCCGACAGTCCGTCAAAGCCTTGGAGAGATCCAAAATCCTTCTCCTCAAACCACACATACCACGCTTTGAAGCAATGAAGAGCTAAGTTAGGAAGCCTCTCATCAACTCAAACGGTGATCGTGTACTCCTCATATGTCATGTCCATCTTTGGTGCAATGTACTCAACTATCTCAACATCTTGGTCCACCGAGACCCCAAAACGTACTATCCGTGTATCTATATTAAGGGTCTAAAAAGAGGTGAATAACAACAAATGAGAAAATCTCAATAAGCGGAACCACTAAATCTCGAGTAGGATGAAGCCTTGCTTCAGAAAGACGAAGAGTAACTCATCAACTTCGCATGACACAAAACCATCAATTAAACACTCATATTTCTTACCGTTCGACGGTACATCAAATTCACATAACTATTCACACGTGAAGTCTTACTTTCAATTGACATGTGACAAGCATGCATATTAGTTAAGAACACGTCATACCACATAATTCATGCACAATACATGCACACATATTCCGATTATTATGACTGCTTAATGGCAAATGCCCCACACTAGTTTTCTTGTTGATTTCATTAAGGTCATCATATTACCGTGCTGCATGGGATATTGGTTTTCTTATAAAGTAGGTAAAGAAGCATATTAGAATACAAAAGGGAAAAGTGTCATAAAAGTTCTAAACCTATTACAATTGTACAAATTTAGTTTTAAACTTTGTTTTGGTTTCAATTTAGTTTTAAACCTTTTATTTTTGTGTCAATTCTGTTATCTTGGCTAATTTTGGCCAGATATTGCTGACGTGAACACCTACCGGCCTACATGACATTACCAGCGATGGCGTAGATAACTTTTAATAATATTTTAATATTTTATACTTTTTTTTATCTTTCTCTTTCTTCTTCCTCCAGCCAGCGTCGGCCATTGAGGGAGGCCCGACCTTGCCAGATCCGACAAGGTCGTGCCTTGTCTAGCCGCTGGCAAGGCTCAAGCCCTTGCTAGAGGCCGTAAGGTTGCGGCCTTTGACCTTGCCAACCTGGCGCAAAGCTTGACCACGTCGGTGCTAGCCATGGATAAGGCTCAACCTCGCCCGATCCAGCAAGGTTGTGCCTTGCCCAGCTATGAGGTTGTAGCCTTTGACCTCACAGCCACTGGCGAGAGTGAGACGAGCCTCACCAGCGGCTAGGCGAGGCTCGCCTTTGTCGTCGCTAGTGAGGGTGACTCTCGCTAGTTGCCGGTGGGGCTTGCCAACCTTGACCTCCAACTGATTGTCGAACTAGCGGTGGTTGGAGGAAGAAGAAAGAGAAAAGAAAAAAAAAACGAAAAGAAAAAAAGAAAAAGAAAAGATATTTTTTTAAATTCGAAAAATATTATTAAAAGTTGTTCACGTCATTGCTGGAGGTGGCATGTAGGTTGCTGGTGTCTACATCCGTAATATCCTTCCAAAATTAGCCCGAAGGACTAAATTGGCACAATGATAAAATGTTTAAAATTAAATTGATACCAAAACAAAGTTTAAAACTAAATTGGCGCCAATACAATAGGTTTAGAACTTTTTTGACACTTTTTCAAATACAAAATTATATGGACCCAGCTTTCCAAAAGTCTCTCAACACAAACGCGTGAAAATTGGAACAGTGTTTGAACGATGGCATAAGATTATATAAGGACATTGAAGCAATGTGTCTCGTAAATGAACACATCATTGGAGTGGACAAAAGAGTTAATTTCCAAAGGTCGGATTTGTCAACAAAGTTAACATTTGTTAAGAAATTTCGATTGTTTAATCACAACTTTTCGTCATTCCCGAATTTTCGCAAGAAAAAGAAAAAAGAAAAGGCTTTTAGAGACAAGTCAAGCCCATACATGATACATCCAAGCGCCCAGTCAAGATTAATCAAGCCTGTCCAATGCACAATGCCACTTGCGAGCCCATGACTTCAAACAATGCTTACATAAGTGTTATCACATTTAAACCAAATAGTTTTCTTCTATTTTTCTTATGTGGTGCTCTTTTTCCACATTACAAACTCTCTAACAATTGTCCCAGTCTCTAACTCGATGTCCTTGATGTGCGATCACTTTAGTTTAGTAAATAGGCAATTCTTGCCCGCATCCAAATTTTATAGATCAAGTGCAATTATATCAGTTTGATTTGTGTTGGACTCACATGCTCAATAGAAGTAATAGACTTGAGATTCGGGCAAAATTTTTCCAGTAAAATGAGTCTAAGTAATATCATTTACCCGTTCAATAACTTAACAAGAACGGTATCTCAATATCGCTCCAAGCAAGTGTTTGGGCACACTCGAAATATAGCTTCTTTGTCTCGAGACCTGATGCAACACGACAAAAGAATTAGGGATGGGCACGGGGTGCGACGAGGCCGGGACCATGTTGCCCATCCTTTGCTTCATGCATGGGGAGCTATCAAATCGATTTTATTAAATGAAATGTCCTTCTCATTAATAGATTAAGTCGATTGGTCTTTCTTAATCCGGCAAATTCTGACTCCACAAGTCAACTTAATCGAGTCATGTGTAAGCCCGAGGTGATTAATTAATTTTAAATAATTTTCTGGCACAGTACCTGTCTAGAAAAGGACAGAGTGTCCATACCGAGTAAAATCTTGAAGATTATTTCTTGAAAAGTCAGACATTCTTGTACGGATATATGACTTCGGAATCGTCCATTGACAGAGGAGAACTGGTCAAAGTTGAAGAAAAGAACAAGGCAAGACGTGGGTTGTACGTAATCGACGAATTCCCTATTAGGTTGAAAGTCAAAGACCCAGTTTCGTTCAACAACTCATTGCATGGAATGCAGCGGAACAAGGAAGGATATAACATCATGCTTTGTCCTCGAAATATTGCCCTGCTGTGAAATCTCTTTCGTTAACGATGGTAGATCCGGAAAATTTGGAGTAATGTCAGATGTGCATTGGGAGCACGCAGCAGATAGCTGATATCTTTACGCAGAAAGATCGCCAACAGAGAGTCTTAAATTTGACTCCGTCAACATATCTAATTGGACCTACTCTCTCCCAATGAATTATGAGACAATTATAATATATTAACTATTCTACAACACATCAATTTTTCAAATTGGAATTTCTCCAACACAATTCACACTTACATCTCAATAATGTGTTAAGATCGGTATACAAAAGTACAACTCAAGAGATGTTACAAAATGTCATTAGCTATGTAAATAAATGGGACATGTCAAATGAGGATCGGATAACAAATTGACAAACACATCACTAACCAACGTTGATTTCGACATGACCCAAAACCTTGATTATATATCAAGTAGGCGATTGTACAAAAATTGCACCATCCTCCATTGATATAGCTACTTGTAGAACGGTTAGTCTTGTGGCACCCAAAGAGGCTGCAAGTCATTATCAAATCCTTTTGATCGAGAAGTATTTTCGTGGAACGTAGCATGGATGGGTAGTACTTGAGAAACATGAAGCGCCTCTTCAGACATGCAATTTGATTCTGTGCCTAGGCCTTTTCGGGAAATCACCTGTTCTCGATGCCCAGATTGAGCCTCCTCAACCAAATTGAATGTACAATCACTTCAAACACATCGTACGTTTTCGGATGCACATTTCCTAGGAAACGCATCTGCATTGGCATCACTCTCTCAAACCCGGTATACCGCCTGCTGCAACCCCGACCGAGAACGTTCCCCAGTCTAGCGCGTCGCTGAAAGGAAGTACTTAGCGCTTGGACATCATTAGTGGGATGCACCACGCGTATATGCCCCGGCATTCCTTAGGCTCGCCACCTCATGGCTGCTCTGGGCATATGTAGTACTTGCTTGTCCTCACCGTGCCGCGGTAAGAGATCCTGACATCACCATCCTTTTCCTTCCAGTGCCGCAGTAGGACCGGCCAGACGCGGCCGTACGCGAGGCTGGCAAAGAAAGCCAGCAAGGTGCGGTCCGATGTCCCGGGCTTGGAGGTTGATTTTGGGGAACGAGGCGTCTTTCTTAGGGTTGAAGTGCTCGAATGTGTTGGCATTGCATTGGACTCTATTGCCCTTGGACCTGTAACAAAACCAGAATTAAGTATAAATATAAAAGATTATGAGTTAATTAAACGATCTTAATCAGTGTAATTTTTGTGTATATACTCTATTAATTTCACTCACTAAAAGTTATGTCACCATGATCTATGTTTAGCTTATAATCATGTCGAAGCAATGTGATAATCTAATTCATTCTCAGACTCACCCAGTTTTAGATAGAAGTGCTTTACATATTATTTAGATTAGCTGAAATAATTAACGATTCTACTTAGCATGATGCCTGAGGGTAAAGGGATAATTACCAAAAAAATTTTAAACTAATTACACTTGTGCCAATTCAGTCATAAACCTTTAACTTTGGCCAATTTGGTCATAAACCTTTAGATAATTTGCTATGCTAATATAGTCCTTCCAGTAGAAATTAGTTGAAACCCTTGATGTTTATGCAAGCTACTCTACGTGGCACGATTGGCCGCTGACGTGAACAACCTTTATAATTTTTAAATAATTTTTCTGAAATTTTTTCCTTTTTTTATTTTCCCCTTTCTTTTTCCTTTTTATGAACTCATGTCTGCAAATATATATTTGTGCAATTAAGCACGGTTAAATGAAATCGATATTAGATATGCCAGCGAAAATAAAAGGGACGTTTACCGTTTGGAAATGAAATCAAGTCATCATAGGCATACGGCTATACCTACGTGTAGCAATGAATTTTATCCTCTTGACTTGTTTTATTTGTGCAATTTGATCCTCAAGCTGTCTATTTGTGCAATTAAGCACAACTAAATGAAAAGGTAACGTACGGCCGCTTATTCTTTTTACGCATGGCGCATGTAATACCTACTCGCCTCGCTGCCCCACGGAGAAAACGAACGGCCTTTGCCAAGGTAACCATGAGGGTATGCATAGTAGATTCTCTCCCATGTACATTTTGATGGAGTTCGACATAATTGCACAAGCCAATCTACAGAGCTTCATCGTACTAAAAAGATCTGGATGATTAGGTACGAACGAAAAGAATGCAGGAGGACCAAATCCCATCCTCGTGTGGTGTATACATGTTACTATGTTAACATTATTATGCCTGATTTATTTCACGGAAAATCTGTCATTTCTCGAAATTGTGTTCCAAGAAATCATTTTCTAGAAAAACGATAGTATCTTCCAGTGCTTGAACCTGGTTTGAGCCCAACTGCTTGCTCATTTTTTCTGTTCTAGCTCACTCCTCCTTGTTCATTATCTTTCATCTATTATTTCCCCAACTTCGCCGTTCCCAGCAAGAATCATCTCTTAGTTTTAGGTAACAACTCAGCTATGGCAAGCCACACAAACTCAGTTTGACGCTAGAAATCTTGGAAAGCCACACTTCTCTAGAATTCTAGATGACTGATCAACCTTGACTGCGGAAATTTCTCGCCGCCTTTTCTCTGTATTGTGATTGTTGACAGGTTTGGTATGGAGTGCGTGGCTGCAGGTTTCACGTGGTATGCATGGAGGTCAAGGGTTGGGTTTCGGGGGGTGGTGGTAGAGGTTTGCGACCTTTGATAACGAGGTTGGTGGCGGCTATGGGTTGTGAACGGTGGTCACTGGTGGCTGTTTTGTGGGTGTTGGACTGTAGCAAAGAAAATGGCGGCGGCAAACGGCAGCGGCAGTGGCTGTGAATGTAGAGAATCCGGCAGTGGCGTTGAATCGGTTCTATTTTGCAGTCAATCGTGGTGGTGGGGAGATACAACGAGGATGGTGGCCGTGGTCGTGCGACGTGGGACAAATGGTGGTGCGTGTTTGCAAAGCTAAGAAGACGGGCGGTAGTGCGTGTTTGATCATTTTCTTTCTTATTTTCGCTAGATTGGGCGAGCTTCAAGCCTTGCGGACCTCTGGCGAGCTCGAGTCTCGCCGCCTGTGGCGAGGCTCATCCCTCGCCTATGGCCGGTCGCCGGCCATTACCCGGCCTAAGAAGATGATAGAAGAAAAAAAAAATGGAAAAGTAAATAATTAAAAAGGAAAGAAACGAAAAGAATGAAAACAAAAAATAAAATAAAATAAAAATAATTAAAAATTTCTAATATTTTGATAATTTTTCCTAAGAAAATCAAATCTAATTTTCCATATCAAACGACGAAAAATATTTTTTAGATTAATTTCAAGTTTTAGCCAAATACTCGAAAATAATGTCATTTTTCTGAAAAATACTTTTCAGAAATATTATATTTTTCGCGAAACAAACGGAGATTTGGTGATAGCTCATTAGTCTCCATGTCAAGACACACTTCACATTGTATTCGGTACCTCGTCATTCATCTGCATACAAGAAAATATTGGTCATGATTTCAGTACTCTTTATCTTGGAGACTCCAGCAAAGTCAAAATCAGAGAGGACTAGTCTTGGTCATAGCACGATCACACAGTTCAATTTCGATCAAAACAGGCAATTAGATTTTTATTCATTTTCCAAAATTGCTCGCGTAAAAAACTCTCATCACATCGATGTTGTACTCTTATATGAGTCATCATTTCATCGTCGATCCTAAAAGGGCCAGCACCCAGGTCCGAGGTATGGATCCCCGACGTAGACTATTTCACGTTGCGGGCACGGACACATGACGGGCGGCACCTCCTTCGTGTCATCAGTATTCTCTTTCTTCTCTTCTTTGATCTTGGCCTCGCTCACGGAGACTATCTCCGCGAACCCGACTTTCTTCCTAAGCTTAGTGGTGAGGTTCACCGCGTCGACATCTCCGGTCACCTCGATCTGGTCCTTGTCACCCATCAGTTGCATGGATTGAAATCCTGGGGTGAAAACCAGCACGGATTGATTTTGAAATCAAAAGAGATTCTGTTTTATCATCTCGCAACACCTAAAATAATTTATAGAAGATGCACCTAAATGGTCATCGAGATATAGAAGAAGCATCTAGCAATCACCTCGAAAGCCAGCTATAAGTTTCAAAGCTTTAGATCGACGGTCGTTTGAGCAGAAACAAAAGAAACTCGAGGTGTGGCCGTTCATAGACACCTTGATCACGAGCTTCTGCTGAAAAAAACAGATCAAGAAGGTGAGTTAGCATGCGACATGAGGTGAATCAATTCGTGATTTTCTCATGATGTTACCTTCATGGTGCTTGCTTCGAATAGGAATTTGGAGGAATTTAAAATTCTTTGATTTGTTCGAAAAAATTTCGAGAATAAATTGGAGGAGGGCTGAAGATGAACCAATGTACCGCCCTCTATTTATAGCACGATCTCATTCGAAGGAGGCTGGGCACATAGTATAGTCAGAAGTCAAACATTTTCTAACAGTAGGTCTTCGAATTTTTGGCTTTATTACTGTTATTTTCTTTAAATCTGCCCCAACCATTTATACGCCTTACTACTCGGTGACATATGCTTTAGGGATTATTATTATTATTATTATTATTATTATTATTATTATTATTATTGTGAGTATACATCACGGTAGATAAAAATTACATTCACACATGGAGTTAACCAAATAATTGACTACATGTAAAAATTCATGCATACATATTCAATATTTGGACCCAAAAAAATTTGTTGAAATTCGACAAATTAATAAATACCTTCTTTCCTAGAAAGGCTTCCCCAAATTGACTCTTAACAACCAAAGTCTTCAATTATGGTCGCGATCTAAAATTTGTACGCGTCATTGAATGGAAAGTAAAAAGTGTGATGTGGAAGAAGAAGCCTCGAGTGAGACTTCTGTGATCAATCCTGGAATTTAGGGTTAATCGGGGAGAGTTATGTATTGTCCCCAAAGTTTTGGGATTGTTGCAAATTACCCTCCGACGTTTCAATTTTGCAGTTTGTCCCCTGAAATTTAGAAATCGGTTGCAATATGTCCCTTGGCGTGACTTGGACCTAAGTGTTCTTGGGGCTCGGACCATGCGATGGCACATGACTGATACTGAGGGAAAATTCGTCATATGCATATATACATTAAAAAGTAGTGGAAGAATAATTCAACAATATACTACTTGTGAGAGCATGCTTCAAAAGTTCCGAAGAGAATTTGATCAAAATCATCTCCAATTACATATATCAATATATAGTTTTGAAATATACTTTTGAGTATTCCCTAAATTTTTTCCCTTCACATACGTAGATTGGTATATTACCAATTTTCCTTTCATACGTGCAGTCACCTGATCAAGCATGTGATAAAATTTGGGTTGGAGTCAACGTTTGGGGGAACATTGCTACCAATTTAGAAAAAAAAAAAATCGGGGGGCAAATTGTAAAAACCGAAACGTCAAGTGGGCAATTCGCAACAATCCCAAAAAACTTTGGTGGCAAAATAAAACTCTCCCGGTTGATCATCACCATCACTGTCACCAGTCCCCTGTCCCTGTCAGTGACTTGAGAATGTGAAATTAACCGGGTGAGTGGACGACCTACGGGAAGGTATGATAGGACAAAGCAAGGATCGTCAAGAGAAAATCAACGGAAAATTCGTGCTCAATCAAAAGTAATCTTAATTAAACTTATGGCTTTATGTCTATACACAGATATAATATATATAGTCACGGATTTGACGCCTAGGTTCGTTTTATTTATGCAATTTGATCCTCTAGCTTTCTTTTCTCGTGCAATTAAATATGTTTACATGGAATAGTGATGTGACTGCTGCCTACTTGTTATTCTTTTCTGAGCGGCCAAGTTAGTCGATTGCGAAATTTCGCTTATTTATTTTGTATGGTCTTTTGTGTTTCTAGTGGATGGAGAAAATTCTTGCAGAAATGGTTGCATGAATTATATCTCTAATTGACGTCAATCCAAATCGCCAAATCTCGGAAGGACATATAGCGACGCTCGTTTCTCTTTCTTGGTTGAAGCTACCGAGAGGAATCGTTACATATTTGAAATTTTCTGGCCGAAGGGTGTGGAGAGGGATGATGGGCGAGGTTTAATCTTGTACTAACGATACATCACGTAGTATTTCGTGCAACCGGTGAGACATGGTGGACAGAGTCAATAACATTAGGGTTAATACGGTAGAAATGTACATTTTGCCGTGCATCGTGCATCGCGGGGGCTGCTTCTACAATTATATCGCTCTTGAAATTTACAAAGGCAAGTCTTTTGCAGCAACTGTAATGAGTCTCGTGGTACAGGGATAGATCAAAGGACGAAAGAAAAAGCTGCTGAGATGTCCCAAGTATCTGTCTTTAGGTTATGGTCCGATCACTATTCAGATTATATCACATAATCATCACAGGTCTGTCTTTCTGCATGCATGCATCGCTATTGAGTTGGTAGTAAATTTTATCTGGCACAAATAAACCCTAAAGAAATCTCTCTCTCTGAGCGCGCACGCAGCCTTCAATTGATGCTGATGCCCGGCATTGATGACCACAAATCGGCCTTCTCTATGATCGCTAGACGCCCATGACCTCATATCAATCTTGATTCGAGGTTGCGGTGGCTCGGATGCAGCATGAGATGGAGATGCTCAAATCTGTGGTTGATGATTTTATTCAGCAACTAGACCCGCGAACGATGATGGCAAAGGCTGCAACAGAGCCGAGCGTTGGAGACGGCATGGACGTGACAGCCAGGGCGGTGGAATGCGGTGATGGTTGAAGAGAATGGGTTCAGCACAAGGGAGGGGGAGAGGGGTGGCTAGGTTCTTTCTTCTAAAAAGTTGAAAATGCCGGGGGTAATCAGCACTAACTACCCTCTCTAAACGATGCTACAAGAGTCTCACACCCGCAATAAAATGTTCGGTATGAGTCATAATTACTCTGAACCACTCACAATGCAAAAGCCCAAGGTTAGCGAGTCCGTCATTGCAGTACAACCAAGATGTTAACAGTAAGAAAGTCTTTTCACATGAGATTTGCCGCAACTAGGTAATGCAACTCCAATCGTTAAGATATTCACTCATAACGTGATTTGAACTCGTGACCTCATAGAAGACAAGTAGGTCTTTTATCGCTACACCAATAGCAAATAGACTGACAGAATTTTCTCCAGTGGAGGACATTCCCAATATTTAATTGTTTAAAAGATTGAGAGTATCTAGATTGCTTAGCTCTTGGTTGAAGTTGAATTCTCTTAGTCATGAAAATGAAATCGTCCCACGTGCCATGGGATTCGTTTCACACTTGGCAAGAGCATACATTGCATAACTATCACCAACTAAAGCCCCCAGAATTGACTGATAAACTCGTGATTTGATCAATACAGCCAATGCATGGGCCAGTGAAATTTCTTAGCTCCGTCCTGGAAAGGGTCGTGGCCTTCCATTTCTTGTAGGGTCAGTAAGCATAGACTTCTTGGGAAATGGACAGATCAATGAGCTTCCAATCATATGTCGTAGCCCGCAAATTTCGAAAAAGGCATAACAAGACAAGAGAGGGATGGTAGCAAATACAATGTTAATCGATTAGTCGTCTCCCGTGGTAAATACTTCAAAGCACACACCCCAACATGACATTTGGAGGAGAAAATTTACATTAGTGAAATAAAACAAGACTTGCTTAGCCGTCTCGTTGCTGACTTTGAGATATTGTTTTTATGTAGCAGATAAAGAAGCAAGTTAAAATACGAAAATTTCCGGACCCAACTTTCCAAAGTTAACTGTTCATTTACACATACATATCATACTAGACCGCTTACAAACATCACATTTACATCTACTCTTCCACGGGAGTACCAAGACTAAATGATGTATCTTACTCCTATTATTCGTGGTTGTTGTAAGAAAAGTAGCACTGAAAAACAAAATATGTTCGGTTAAGGAATGCTTGCACCCACTTTCCTAAGGCGATAATGCCCCTGGAATACAACTTAACTTCTCGAACCCTCTCGACATGGATACTCGAAAATTGGAATGATATTCCGAACGAAAGGATATGTTTATGTAACAAGAACGACGAAGACATGCATAACGTAAACAAACACAACCATCGAATAGGATAGAACAGTTAATTTCTAATAGGCATGTTTGTCTAAAAAAATTAACCAGTTACTAGAAAGAAATTTCGGAATTATTCATCGATATCATAGGCGGTTGGATAGTCAATGACTCAGTTTTGTTGTCAACAACTTATGCATGGAAATCAGCTTTCGAAAAAAACATAAAAAACTCCAAATTATACCAATGGTAATATATTTACTCTATTTTTCTTGTGACATAAAAAATTTTAAACTTTTTTTGTAATTTTCCTGCTCTGGAATGTTACAATGAGCTTTTTGCTGTTTAAAATTTTGATTGTACAATAATCATGAATCTATTGATAGAGATTATCTCTGCTTGTGCATTTTGTGGTTTCTTTAGCAGTGGATGGTGAGAGACTTTTACCACTTTCGTTTGTGCTTTTTCAAGTTCATTTACATTAATTTGTGGTCTATGAAAATATTCGGCTTTATTATTATTATCATTCACCAAATAATGGACAAGATATAACAAAATTCTTAGATTTTGTATCTTATCATATTCAGTCCTATCTTGACAAAAAATCCAAACGATCAAACGATGGTTGAGCCTCGATCAAGTTGAGGAAGAAGCCCCACGTTGAGTAGATGTCTTTGCAAACTCCGTGCTTGAAAATGGGTGGCTCTTCTTCTTCAAACCCACATTTTGAAACATATGTTCCATTAGCAAGTAAGTCATGCATATGGTTCCGAGAAAAATTGTCCAAAAAGTTATAAATTTGTTACACTTTTCCAATTTCAATCTAAATTTTTTAATTATGCCAATTGAATCCTAAATCTTTTAATGTTTTGCTAATTGAGTCCATTCGGCCAACTTTGGTCGGAAATCGCTAACGTAGACATCGGCTGTGCGGCGCTGACGTGAATAATTTTTAATAATATTTTAAATTTTATAATTTTTTTTTTCTTTTTACTTTGCTTTTCTTTTTTGGTTTTTAGAGTTAGGGCTGGCGAGGGCCGCCAAGACCTTGCCCAGCCACAGCGAGGACTGTGAGCCTCACCTAGTGGCCAGTGAGGGCGTTGCAACCATCGCCAGCCTTGACTCCAAAAATCCAAAGAAAAAAAAAGAAATGGAAAGGAAAGGAATAAAAAAAATTCAAAATATTATTGAAATATCATTAAAGAATGTTCATGTCAGCGTCAATCGTGCCACGTAGGATGGTTGGCATCCACATATTAGCAATTTCTGGCCAAAATTGACTAGATGGAATCAATTGGTAAAATGTGAAAAAGTTTATTACTCAATTGGCACAAATAAAATGTTTAGGACTAAATTGGCAAAAGTTGAATAGGTTTATGACTTTTTTGTTACTTTCCCCTATGAAAAATAAAAGCTATAGATAGAAGAACAACATGGTTCATTTTAACAAACATTTATGCAAATAGGGAAATGTCAGTATAATCTTTAGATTGAAATGTATAATCGGGATTCCAAAGTTAGGGAATTTAAGCAAAAAGATGTCTTCATCGATATCTTAATCTCTCTTCCTAAAGAAACCATCAATTCATAAGTTCTTGGAAACCACAGTATGACATATCCAAATAGCTAACATCAAAAGCACCAAATATGACTAGGTTTATTCGTCCCTTCGATAACCATGAATCTGTTGAGAAGCCTGCGGCAGAACCAAAATCACTTTGAGAAAATAACAAACATCTTGTATCGAGTTTCTATAGAGCCCCGCCCAAGGATCACTGTGACTGATCGAGCTCATTACGTGTTGGTGGGAAGGAAAGCATTGTGGTAGATTGCACCTTCAGATTTGGCGAGGGCAACCCTCAACTATGGCCAGTCGCCGGCCATCATAGAAACTAGCCATAGGCTAAAAGGAAAGAAAAGAAAATCATATAAAAGAAGAAAGAAAAGAAAATGATTATAGAAAATTTTAAAAAAATTGTAAAATCGTCCACGTCAGTGTTGGCCGTGCCACGTAGATGGCTAGTGCTAACCAGACCGCCACATCATTGATTTTTTGCCAAAATTTTGCCGGAAGCATTATATTTTTCAGATTAATTTCAAGTTTTAGCAAAACACTCGAAAATATTGTTATTTTCTTGAAAAATACTTTTAAAAAATGCAATAATTTTTCGCGAAACAAACGGAGCTTTAGTAATAGCTTATTAGTCTCCACATCAAAACACACTTCACATTATATTTGGTACCTCGTCCTTAATCTGCATGTAAAAAAATATTGGTCATGATTTCAGTACTCTTTATCTTGGAGACTCCAGCAAAGTCAAAATAAGAGAGGACTAGTCTTGGTCATAGCACGGGAAAAGTGCCGTAAAAGTCCTAAATATTTTGTATTTGTGTCAATTTAGTCATAAATCAGTTTTTTAGTACCAATTCAGTCATAAACTTTTTGCATTTGTGCCAATTTAGTCCTAAACTTTTTTTTGTACCAATTTAGTCCTAAACATTTTGTATTTATGCAAATTCAGTTCTAAACCTTTTGTCTTTGTGTCAATTCAGTCCTTCCAATCAATTTTGATCGATTTTGCTGATGTGGATGCTGGCCAGTCACCGGTGCTGACGTGAATAACTTTAATAATATTTTAATAATTTTTTCTTTTTGTCTTTTCTTTTTTTTCTCCCTCCCCTCTTTTCTTCCTCTAGCTAGTCGTCCAACTGGTGACAGGCCAGAGGCCGATGCTAGCGAGGCTCACCTCCGCCGTCGTTGGCGAGGGTGAGCCTCGCTAGTGACTTGGCGAGGCTACCCTCGTTGGCATCGGCCTCTGGCCGATCGTTGGTTCGGCGATCGGCTAGAGGAAGGAGGGAGGGGAGGGGGCAAAAATAGAAATTTTTTTTTAAAAAAATTAAAATTTTATTAAAGTTATTCACGTTAGCAATTTCTGATCAACATTGATCGAAAGAATTGAATTGGCACAAAAACAAACAGTTTATGACTAAATTAGCATCAATGTAAAAAAATTTAGGACTGAATTGATACTATAAAAATATTTAGGATTGAACTAGCATCAATGCAAAATGTTTATGACTGAATTGACACCAAAAAAATGTTTATAACTTAATCGGCACCAATACAAAAGGTTTATGACTTTTTTGGTACTTTTCCCATCATGGCAAAAGCACACAGTTCGATTTCGATCAAAACCGGCAATTAGATTTTATTCATTTTCCAAAATTGCTCACGTACAAAAAACTCATCACATCGATGTTGTACTTTTATATAAGTCATCATTTCATTGTCAATCCTACATGGGCCAGCACCAGGGTCCAGGTCATGGATCCCCGAGGCAGACTATTTCACGTTGCGGGCACAGACATATGACGGGTGGCACCACGTTCGTGTCGTCAGTATTCTCTTCCTTCTCTTCTTTAATCTTGTCGTTGCTCACTGGACTATCTCCGCGAACCCGACTTTCTTCCTAAGCTTAGTGGTGAGGTCCTTCACGTCGACATCTCCGATCACCTCGATCTGGTCCTGGTCACCCATCAGTTTCACGGATTGAACTCCTGGGGTGAAAACCAACACGGATCGATTTTGAAATCAAAAGAGGTTCTTTTTTTTCATCTTGCAACACCTAAAATAATTTATAGAAGATGCGCCTAAATGGTCATGGAGATATAGAAGAAGCATCTAACAATCACCTGGAAAGCCAGCCATAAGTTTCAAAGCTTCAGAGCAAGGGTCCGAGAGGGCGAAAAAATAAAATCCCGAGTGTGGAAGTACATGCACACCTTCATGACGAACCTCTGCCGACAAAACATTCAAAATAAAGAAAAACAAAAAGGTGAATTAGCATGGGAAGTAAGGTGAATTAATTCAAGATCTTCCTCATCATATAACCTTCATGGTGCCTTGCTTCGTTAGGAATTTGGGCAACTTCAAATATTTCAATTTGCTCGAAGAATTTTGAGAAGAAACTGGAGATGGGTGAAGAAGACGAACTAAGGAACCACTCTCTATTTATAGCCTCTCTCTGGACAAAAGAAACTCCACAACTTAAACAAAGGCTGGGTAGATAGTAGCCAGAAATCAACCCCCGAATGTGTAGTCATAAGGGGTGGGCGGACGACCAACGAGAATGATAAACAGTACAAGGCACGAACAGCTAAGAGAAAATCAAGGGAAAGTTCATGCTTTATCCAAAGTTGTGGCTGCTTTAAACCCGGTTGAATCATCGCTTTGTAGACCAGTCCCAACTTATCTAAAAACATAAGCTTTTACTATGAAAATTTTCTTGACGCACCGCAAGACAGAACCATTAGGGGGAAAAACCTAGAGGGTAAGTAGAGAAGAGGGATTCTGGAGAATTGGTAATCCCTTGATTCTCGACAAATATTACAGGCCAGAAGTGCAGGGAGAACGTATCAGCAACATTTACATCCATATTAACGCCTGTCTTCTTTGTTCGTCTCAGAAACTAAGATGAAGAAATCTTACAACATCCAAGCTATGCTAATGAATCGCCACTCTGAAACGGATTTAATAATTCGGAACAATCGCAAAAGATGAAGGACATGATAATCCCAAGGACAGCTCTCGAGAACCTCACCTTCCTCGAACCAATTCGGTTCGCTATTCCTGCCGAACCGTTCCTTCCCCCGGGGTTCTCGCCCTGCATCTCCTCCACAGCTCCCCCGTCTCTGGCGCACGAAATCGAGATGGAACGTGAATTTTCCCAAAGAGAATCGAACGTCTTAAGCAGGGTTCGGGACGATGATTAGGTATCTAGCAACCGGACTTTGCAAATGGAGACTGAGAAGGACCGTACCTGGACCCATCCCCGAGTTGCAATTCGTCGAATGTACTGCTGACGCCGATGCAACCAATACAAGCTCGAGGAGAAGCCTCCGGCGAAGGCGCGAAGGCCGCAGCGAGCCAGGGCGAGTGTTGAGGAAATTATCGTCGACGATGAAGGTCAAGTACTTGAACACCATCGGAAGTGGAGACGGAGGGGACTGGATGAATCGAATCGAGCGAGAAGGAGATCGTTCGTGCCTTGACTTCAAAGAAAGGCCGGGCAGATGGTGAATCAGAAATCAACAACCCTCAAATGCGAAGTCATAAGTGGTGGGCGGCCGACCGAAAGGTTAAGGAATCCGAATAATAAGACAAGGCAAGAACCGCCAGGAGAAAATCAAGGGAAGTTTCGTGCTTAATACAAGGTAATGACTGGTTTAAACCCGGTGCAATCATCGCTTTGTCAGCTCAATTGTTTTTTAGTGAGCAAGAGAAACGAAAATTCACATTTTGTTACAGAATTTACCCTCAAACTTGTTCTATTCATGCAATTTGATCCTCAAGCTTTCTATTTGCGCAATTAAATTGTGTTAAATGAAACAATGATGTCAGGATTGTTGACTTGTCACCGAGCTATAATAAAGAAATAAATGCATTAGAAGTCCTAAAACTTATCATAGAAGTGCAATTAAGTCGTAAATTTTCAAAAGGTACAAGTAAATTTTAAAACTCGTCACCAAAGTGTAATTAAGTTATAAAACTTTCAAAAAGTGCAATCAAGTCTTAATACTTGTCAATTTGGTCCAATCATGTCCTTCCGTGGATTGTATTTTTTGAAAATTTTAGGATTTGATTTCATTTTTATAATAAGTTTTAGTATTTGATTGCATTTTCGTAAGTTTTAGAACTCAATTATATTTTCGTGACAAATCTTAAGATTTCTAATGCACTTATCTTTATAAAAAAAAAAGAAAAAAGAAAAGATCTATCAATCACCTCCAAAGCCACCTGCAACTTTCATTTGGAAAGAGAGCTTTGAAGGCCGAAACAACAAAATCTTCAGGTATCGCCATTCATGCACACTTTAATCACGACCTTCTGCTTGCAAAAAAGAGAAAAAAAAAATTAAGAATGTGAATTAGCATGCTGACATAAGGTGAATTAATTCATGAGTTTCTCATCAATTTACTACCTTCATGGTGCTTGCTTCGTTGTGAAATTGGACAACTTGAAACCCTTCGATTTGCTCGAGGAATTCTGAGAAAATGTTGGAGGAGGGGTGAAGACGAACTGAGGTACCGTTCTCTATTTATAGCGTCTCCTCGGAAGAAGAGTCAATAAATTGAACAAAGGCAGGGCATATAGTGGTCAGAAGTTAAACTTGTTGAATATTAAGTCTTCGATTTTTTGCTCTACTCTTACTATTTAATTTAAATACATTATGTCCCCTCTCTGCCCCCACCGTCTGTATGCCTTATTTAATTGGCGACATATGTTTTATAGATTATTATTGTTAAGTGGAGGACTTGGTAGAAAAATCTCATTCATACAATGGAATTAATCAAACAAATGACTACGCATATATAGCTTCTCATAGTGTAAGCTCAAACGAACATCTATGTACAGAAATTCGATATCAAACCCAAAAATCTCTTATGAGATTCAACGGATTAAGAGAAATGATTAGTCATTTCTTGTCAATATTTGAAGTTCAATAGAAAGGCCAGCCTTCCATATGAAGAAGAAGAACTTGTCAAATTAGTCCTAAACTTATTATAAGAGAAAATTACCAAAAAAGTTTAAAACATATTACACTTATGCTAATTTAGTATTAAACATTTTACTTTGGTCAATTTAGTCATAAATCTTTTGAAAATTTGCCAATGTAATCCGGCTAGCCTCTTTTAGCCAGAAATTGCTAACATAGATATCAATCATCTTACATGACATTATCAGAGTTGATATGGATAATTTTTTGAAAATTTTTAATTATTTTTTGGATTTTTTTTTATATTTATATTTTCTTTTTTCATTTCTTTCTTTTTTTCATTCTTTCTCCGCTAGTCGCTGGGCTTTGGTGCTGGCCGACGATCGGCCAAAGCCAACGACTGGGGGGGCAGATTGCCCACACTAGCCACACCAACTTCGAGCGAGGCTCGACCTCGTCAGGATCTGGTGAGGGGCTATCTAGCTAGCTCATTTCGCAAGATCCAGCGAGATTAAGCCTTGAAGCTAGCAAGGTTGCCCCTTGCCACCTTGCCTATGAGTGGTGAGGGCAACCCTCATTGGTTGTCGCCTTTATTCGGTCGTCAACCATCACTGAGGCTTGGCGACCAACATAGAAAGAAGGGAAAAAATAAAGAAAGAAATGAAAAGAAAAGTAAAATATAATAAAAAAAATTATAAAAATTATTCACGTCAGCACCGATTGTGCCATATAAGATGGACGGCATCCACGTTAGTGATTTTCAATCAAAATTGGACAGATGGATTAAATTGGTAAAATATCAAAATGTTTACGACTCAATTGGTCAAATTGAAAGATTTATGGTTAAATTAGCACAAATGAAATAAGTTTACGACTCTAGTTATCATTGTTGCCTTCACCATGGTTAACACAACCCCCCCTCCCCCTAACTCTCTCTCTCTCTCTCTCTCTCTGAGGACCCGAGAATGAGTGGTCAATGGAGTGAGCGGACAGACCCACTAAAGGAATAATAGGACGAGGAAAGGACCGTCCTGAGAAAATCGAGGGAAAATTCATGCTCGATCAAAAATAATCTAATTAAAACCTGGTTCAATCACTGGTTTGTCAACTTATTCGTTCGATAGTGAGCCAAAGAAAAAGGAGGGTTCACATATCACTCGAGCCAAAGAAAATTCGAGGATGGACCGTGGATGTTGTCTTTTGGCCAAACATTTCTCGCGAGGTCAATATTGGATGCGCCAACGAAACTGAAGGGATGTTTCCCATTTTAGATTCATATATACATCTACATGTATGGTCACGTGTTATTAATTACCTACTGATGTGCGGGGGAAGCGCGCCATGTCGTGGGGTACTACGGGCTCTTTGCTTATGCGTTTCGCATTTTTTGTCGTGTCCAGTGATCAAACAACGCCAGTCCGACCAGCCCTCGGCATCAATTGCTCGTTCACTAATAAGAACATCCCATGAATATCTTGCATCAATTGCGAAATTTCATGTATTTCTTTCTGTACTTTTCTGTTTCCAGTAGATGGAGAAAAGTCTTGCAAAATTGTTTCTATGAATAATATCTCTCATTGACGTCGATGCGGCAACCATAATGAGTCTCGTGGTATAATGATATATTAAAGGACGAAACAAAAAAGTTATTAAGATGTTATGACCGATGTAAAAATTATAACGAAATTAAAAACTAAGAAAAATAAAAGAACACATGCATTTATTTGGAATATCCTTGCTGGAAAAATCACTGAGAGAGAAGAAGCAAAATCCATTGAGGAAATTTAAGAATTACAAAAAGCGGCTCGAAAAACTTTAAGATTCTTTTTGTCCCTCCTTAAAACCTAATAACTTGAGAAAAATAATATTTATACTGCTTTACACATGTAGGGCTCTAATTGGTGGGTTACTTGAGGTGGCGGTGGCTCAAGAGCAGCAAGAATGAAGAGCGAGAGTGGAGAGATGGCAGAGGATGCAGTAGAATCGAGAGAGAGCTAGTCAAAAGGACTTAGAGGGGGTAATTAGCGCTAGTTCATAGCCCTCATATTATCGTTACTATAAAGGTTACACACCTGCATCAAAATGTTCAGTTTGAACCATAATTACTTTGTATCACCTGAGATCCAATGACCCGAGGTTGTTGTCTCCGTCATCACATCCTAACCCAGATTATAGTAGTTTTAAAGTCTCTTCTCATGAGGTATGTCAAGGATTTCACACCCGCAACAGAATATTCACTTTGAGCCATCTGTGCATTGCATCACCCGCAACCTAAAGATCCGAGGTTGGCGTGTCCGTCATCGCAGCCCAATTAGTAGTTTAAAAGTCTCTCCTTATAAGGTATGTCGCCATTAGGCAACATAACATGAGCCGTTCATAAGTTTGCTCACAATGTGAATCGAACACGTGACTTTGTAGAAGATAAGTGACTCCTTTACCACTATGTCAACGATATTAACGGTGAGCCCGTGTTTGTTTTTTCCTTCTTTCTTTTTTTGTTAATTGTATCTTGGGTATCTTAAAGTCACGTGTGGCTGCACCGGAAGAAATTTCCTCCGATTTGAGGACATTAGCCGATTTTCAATTGTTTAGGAAATTAGACTATCTAGATGGCTTAGCCCTTGGTTGAAGTTTAAGTCTCTTGGTAAGTCATGAAAATGAAGTCCTCCCACGTACCTCTTGATTTGATCATACAAACATACAACTATCACCCGCTAATGCTCCTCGAATTTGACTAATAAACTCGTGATTTGATCAGTCCAGCCAATGAATCATGGCCCAGTGAAACTTCTTAGCTACCTCTTGGAAAGATCGTGGCCTCCAATTTCTTACGGTACAAAAAAACATGAATTTTGTGATGGGGAAGTTTTCGTCACTAATTTGCGACAAACTTTGCGACGAATTTTGCGACGGATTTATATTTCGTCACAAATTTGCGACGGAAAATAAATCTATCGCAAATTAGCGACGGAAAATTTTCATCGCTAATTCTGTCGCAAATTTGCGACAAAAAATAAATCAGTCAAAAATTCCGTAGCAAATAAAAAATCCGTCGCTAATTTCCAACGGAAAACTAGTGGTCGCAAATTTGCGACGAAAAAAAAATCTATCACAAATCCGTCGCAAATTTGCAACGACCACTTTTCCGTCGCTAATTAGCAATGGATTTATTTTCCGTCATCTATTTGCAACGGATAAAAAAATTTGTCGCTAATTAGCGACGGATTTTGCAACGAAAACGAATTCGTCTCTAATTTGTAGTTTATCAAGGCAAATGACTTTCGTGATATTCCTCCCCACTCATCAATTTCTCTCACTCTCTCTGTACTAATTCCTCATATCGCTCTCGCTTTTTTCCCTCTTTTGTATGTCTCAATAAACCTATCCGCGCATGCACAAATCAATCTTGTTGAAGCTTTTCTATCGGTAGGTATCACAGCTAACTTCGTGACTATTCATTGTTGGATTGAAATTTTTTTATTTTATGGACTTTTTATTGTTTTTTTTCGTGAAGTCATCGCCGGTTCAACAACCGGCGACTGGCGAGACCTCGCTGGCCATGGCGGGAGCCCGAGCGGCCTCGCCGGCCATTGGAGGAGGCCGAGTTTGTGATGCAATTTTTATCTGTGGCAAATTTACGATGGAATTATATTTCCATTGCAAATTTGCGACGAATAACTAAAAATTCCATTGCAAATTTGCGATGAGTAAGAATTCCGTTGCAAATTTGCGATAGAAACGTATTTCCGTCGCAAATTTGAGATGGAAACATAATTTCGTTGCAAAATTAAAAAAAAAAATTAGGTATGTGATTTAAAAAAAAAAATTGAAAAAAGTTGGGGAAAAAAAGAGAAAAAAATTTAAAATATTAGGGAAAAAAAGTGAAAAATAAGTTTAAAAAAAATTCGAAAAAAATTGAAAATTATAAAAACAATGAATTTTAAGTGATTTTTTTTTTTTAGGTACGTGTCCATTTGAAGGTCTCGCAATCTAAGTGAACGTTGCAATTCTCATCAAATTGACCACTTTCTACTACAAATATTTCAGTTAAATATTTGGGTAAGTCTTCTTTACTGGTAATTTTGTCATTTTTTTCAATTTCAAAGTAATTGTTGCGTCAAAAATAAAATTTTAATTTTCCTAATTTTATGGTTTAATTGAAAATAGTAGATATGATATTTTTAATATTTTACGAGATTTTTTTTTATTTTTATACAGACACAATGTAAAGAGAAAGAGTTTAGATGTATAATAAGAACTTATTTGGATGTCGAGGATTGACCGATGAGTTTTGTACTGGGTTAGAACTATTTTTAAACTTTGCTAGTAGTAAATATGAGCTCATAGATGGAAATAAGTTAATGTGTCTGTGTAAAAAGTGCGGTAATGGTAAATTTCCTGTGTGTGATGAAATTAGAGAATATTTTTATAGATTTGGGTTTACTCCGAACTATTATAATTAGACTTCCATGATGAACCATTTATATATGATGAAGCATATCAAAGAAGTGACCAATTTTTAGTTAAGGAAGAATGTAGCTATTATGATTAATTGAACCTATACGAGAAGATAGTGATTGATGCAGCTGGTCAGAATTTTGTTTCAGAATCGAATCATGCAAATACTAGTTTTACTCCTACACTTGAACAAGTGGGTACTAGTCATGCATCACAATTGGAAGATATAGGAGTAACGAGTTTTGATGAGAATGTCTATAATGGAATTTTTCCATCTAATCAGTTCTGGGAAATGTTGAAAGTAGTAGATGAACCTTTATAGGCAGGTTTTGAGAACCATACAAAGTTATTAGTGACAGCTAGGCTGTTAAATATCAAGGCAGAGTATAATGTGTTTGCGGATTGTTTCAACTCTTTTGTTGAAATAATACGGGAAGCAATGCCTCATGATAACATCATGCCAAGTGATTTTTACGATATGAAAAAGTTAATAGATAACTTAGGTCTTCCGGTTGTAAGAATTGATGTATGTAGTAGAGTTTGTATGTTATATTAGAGAGACGATGAAAATGCAGAATCTTGCAAATTCTGTAGCCAACCTAAGTACAAGATTAACAGGAGGCCGGATTGTAATAAGAAACGTAGACCATGCAAGCAAATGTTTTATCTGCCATTAATCCCTAGATTGTAAAGGCTTTGTGCGTCTAAAGCCACTGCTGAACACATGACTTGGCATGCAAATCATGAAACAAAAGAGGGTTTAATATGTCATTCTTCAGATGCAGAGGCATGAAAACATTTTGATAGAGCATACCCTGAGTTTGCGATAGAGTTTCGAAACATCAGGTTAGGTCTTTGTACTAATGGATTTGCCCCATTTGGAAAATCTGGAAAAAGTTATTCATGTTGGCTAGTTATTTTAACGCTGTACAATCTTCCACCTGGTATATGCATAAAGACACCTTATATGATCGTGACTGGCCCGCAAAATCCGAAAAAGTTGATAGATGTTTATATGCAACCATTGATTAAAGAGTTACAACGGCTATGGGATGAAGGTGTCCTAGCATACAACATTTCTACCGATCAAATATTTGTAATGAAGGCTGCTTTTCTTTGGACGAGAAATGATTTTCCAACTTACGGACTGTTATCTGGATGGAGTATGGCTAGGATCTTAGGATGTCCGATATGTTTGGAGAGATCAAAGTCATTTAGATTAAAATATGGAAAGAAGCCCAGCTATTTTGACTGTCATAGGTAATTTTTACCGATAAATCATATATTCAGAAGGAATAAAAAAGAGTTCATCAAGAATAAGATTGAAAGAACACCTCCACCATTGAGGTTGACTGGCAATCAAATTTGGGACCGGGTGCAGGACTTTCCAACTGTTGTTCAGAACCTTCACGGCACAACTATTTCGTACGGAAGTACACATAAGTGGACTAAACACATAATATTTTGGGATTTATTATATTGGAATGCTCATATTATTCATCATAATCTTGACGTCATGTACATAGAAAAGAATTTTTTCGACAATGTCATAAATATTGTGATGGATGTCACTGGAAAAATAAAAGACAATTTAAACGCAAGAAAAGACATGAGAGATATCTGTGATCGGCCAACACTAGATGTGGATGCAAGCAGCAGGGAACCAAAACCAAAAGTAGTTTATACATTGGATAAGGAGCTGAGACGAGTTGTTTGTCCATGGTTGAAATATGTGCAGTTTCTTGATAGATATGCTTCAAATCTCGGGAGATGTGTTGATTTGAATGAATGCAAATTGATAGGTTTGAAGAATCATGATTGTCACATATTTATGGAAAGACTAATTCTAATAACTTTGAAGGAAGTTCTTCCGAACTTTGTATGGGGCGCCATTACAGAGTTAAGTAATTTCCTGCATGATATTTGCTCGACAGTGTTAAAAAAATCACACATGGAGAAATTAGAGAGAGATATTCTAATTATTCTTTACAACTTAGAAAGGATATTTCCTCTATCTTTTTTTGATTTGATGGAATATCTCTTAGTTTACTTGCCTTATGAGGGTAAAGTTGCAGGTTCCGTCTAATTTCGATGGATGTGTCCATTTGAGAGATACATATTTTTTTAAAAAGTCAATTGAAATTACTTTATTATAAATTATGTTTTGATAAGCTTATTTCTATTGCAACTAGATTCTTATATCATTTAAAGAAAAAAGTAAAGAATAATGCACGTGTTAAAGTTTCAATTTGTAATGCATATATTGTGGAAGAAGTGACAACATTTGCATCACACTATTTTGAGCCGCATGTGCAATGCAAGAGGCGATGAGCAGGTAGAAATGGTGAGGGCTCCATTGATCTCAATTGCAAATCATTCTCTATATCCAACTATTTGGGTCGACCAAGCGGCGCATGTACATTTTGTTACTTAACAGGCGAAGAATGGCATGCAGCCCATACATATATTTTACTGAACTGTCTAGAAGTTGAGCCATACTTTGAATAAGTGTAAATTTGCAAATATATGTATTATGTGTCAAATATGTGCTAATATTTAAATGGTATTTATTACTAGGATTTTCTAAACTTTAATGTATGGACTACCACCAAATGAGTTTGACCGTTTGTGCGATCAACAATTTGCAGCATGATTCAAAACATATGTAAGTTGCCTATGGACCAAAGCCAAGTTATTAATATTTTATACATCATTTATTAAAATATATATTATTGATTTTGCGTGTGTAGTCTTAGGTTCACAGTAATCAGGATGTACTTGGAGAGTAAGGATTGCTATATCATCTGTCATGGGGTCCATAGTTAAGGGTACAAAGTTGGCCATCATATTTTATAAATGGATATAATTTTCACACTCAAGAATATGGAATGGGAAAAGCCACAATAAATAGTGATGTGTTTGTACGGTTATCCAATGGTGGCAATTCGAAAGATGATTTTTATAGCTTGTTGGATGAAATCATAGAGATAGAGTACCCTGGACCATTAATAATGCGGGTTGTGTTATTTAAGTGTAAGTGATTCGACTCCGTCAAAGGAATGAATGTGCATACGAAATTTAATTTGGTTGAAATAAATCACAAGAAAAAATATATGAAATATGAATTATTTGTCTTGGCACAACAAGCAATTCAAGTGTGTTATGTATCATATTCTAGTTTAAAACGTGACAAAACTAATTGGTGTGCTGTATGTAATATCAAAGCACAGAGAAAAATCGAGGAATACTGGAAAGATAGAGCCTATCAACAAGAGGAAGTTTGTAACACGGTTGAAACTGAGGAATATAACATTCCAACTTTACAAGATCCATGTGGAGCTATGATAGATGTAAATCCAACTGAAATTTGCGAATTAAATGTAGAAAACTGCACATAATCTGATTTTGAGACAGATGATGAAGACGAAGATCAAGACGAGGACAAAGACGAAGACAAAGACGAAGACGAAGACGAAGACGAAAATGATGATTAAATTTTTTGTGACAAAACACAAATGATGTGTAATTATTATTGCGATAAGTGTTATTTTGGTTGTCATAATTATTATTATTGTTCTTGTTATTATTGTTATTGTTATTATCATTATTGTTGTTGTTATTATTGTTGTTGTCGATTATTCTTATTAATTTAATTGATCGTCGGAAAATTTGTCGTTAAATGATAACAAGTCAAATATTATTCGTGCGATGACATTTGCGATATTCTATTTTCCATTGGATTTGGATCGTTGCTAATTTCATCGCTCATTTTATGATAACAACTTATTCGTGGTTACTGTTCATCGAAAAATTAACGATGGAAGTGAAATTCACGGTAATTTTCCGAATCTATCGCAAATTTGCGATGGATTCAACAATGTCCTTTGTTTTTGGAATTCAAAATAAATTCGCCGCAAAATTTTGGGTGGAAAAAATATACATCCGAAATTTGCAATGGTCAAAAACTCCGTCGTAAATTTGCGACGGACAAAAAAATGTCCGTTGCAAATTTGGGCAAAAAATTTCAACAAATCAAACAGATTTCTATTTCACAAACCAATTTCTGGCAAGAATGCGAACAATCAATTTTTGGCAACTTTTTAATTTTTGGAGCAGAATGGTTACCATTCGCACCCTTAGTTGTTTAATGTCAATCGTATGGTTAATTAGGTTAATCGTATGGTTACTTTGCTTAATTGTAGCTAATTAGTTAACTATGACCCGATCGTGTGAGTTGATTGATGATCGTGTGGCCGAGAACGAAGATCATGTAGCTAAAATTGATGTTGCATGGTTGATCTTGTACTTGATGAATTATTGTGTGGTTTGAAAGTGGATCGCGTGGTTAATTATGGCTATTGTCGGCTTAGCATGGCATATCGTGCTCATATATTGATGTTTGATATCAAAATGAGTGCAATTCATAATATATTTGTTCGTAGGAAATTGCACGTTATAAACACTCGGTATTGGGTAATTAAGAGGAAACGTTTTCTGCTTCTCAAACAAAATGGTAAGCTTCGTTATGCACGTCATTATGTGTCCATAATACGTGTTCATATTATTTTACATATTTGTCTAACATTCCTACTTGTCACTATAAACGTGAAGGTCACATGCATAGACGACCAGCCTCTTCCTCGTCCTCATCCCCGTCTCTTTCCTCTTCCCATGTCCTTTTATCTAACTCTCAACCACAATATACTGATGGACAATATGGCACATTGGCCCTTCCTTTAACACTCAAGAACATGTTAGGGGACTTGGCCACATGCAAACTAAATCTCCTCCAGTTCCATCTCCTTTAACTCCCTCTCCTTCCGTTCCACCATATTATTCAGCGCAATAATCGAATAATGACGGAAACACAGGTGAAGAAAATAACCGATTCATGATATGCCCATTTGGAGATTCGTAAGTACTTCATTTTTTTTTAGTATATGTAATATTTATGGCTTTAGATATGGATGCCAATTGAATTGTCGATATTGCACAATATCTGTATATTTGCAAATTCACGGATGCTCCGTTTGTTGTGAAGGAACTGAATAAAATAGTAAAAAACTATTGGATGGGGTAGTATATTAATTACAGAAGTGTTCCACAAGAAGTGAAAGATTTGTAGTGGAATGAGTTCAAGATAAGTTTTAGATATTCTATTTCTCACCAACTAAGTTCGGTGTAGTATATTGATGGTCAAAAATGATATAAATGGATCAGAACAACTCTTTAATTTTTGGCATTAAAGGGACCAGATATTTTTCCTGAGATGAACTTTACAAAATCTATCACCGAATTGTCTCGTGCATAATAATGGATATGTGACCATCACAATAACTTTCAGTTTTTTTTGTATTGATTGCAGCGGAAGTTCAAATAGGATAAAGAGGAAGGGAATGAAGTGAGAAGAATTTTTCAGAAGAAAGTTGGTGATCACATATGAAATGTGATGAATAGAGCGAAAATTAAGCAAGTGAAGTCGGCTTTCATTACAGCTGACAATTAGACGGAAATTAACAGAATTTAGGAAACTGAAAAGAGTTAGCAAATCAGTGAGCAGAATAAAAAAGAAATGATCTTCTAGTTCTAGTGAAAGGTCTGCCACATATGTTGGGAGCTCTATTAACATTGGAGAGCATTGCAAATAAATGGTAAGTCTGTTAAATAAGTTACAAGTTAATTTAATTCAATTACTCATGTTTACATTTTGTAGGCACATGAATTGGGGACGGAGCCGACATTTGCAGCTATATTTGAACGTACATTTCAAAATAAAGATAAGACATAGACTGACAATCGAGCAAAAGCTATTAAAGTATGTAAAGTTATACTTTGGACTTTATGGAAACTAGAATGAAAACCGTAAATGTTTTTAATATTTGTGGTATATATATATATATATATATATATATATATAAAGTTATTTTATTTTCATATGTATTGTTAATATAGAAAAAATATGATTAACTTTTAATGAGCAATGCTAGTGGCAGTGATGGTTGTGCTGTGGCTGAGTCATCGGTTGACAGTGTGACATTATTGGTGGAAGCTACGGGTGGGATAAAAAAAGGAAAATATTTGGCATGGGATCATTGTCAAGGATGTACATGCTGAATCATGCTGAAATTTCATCATCAATTGCGATTGGTCGAAGGAGGTCACGACATGACGAACAATTGACCGAAGAAGTGAACCAACTGGAAAATGTACTTGTACAGAAAGACAAAGAAATAAATGACTTGAAACAACAAATGCAAATCGTTATACGACACCTCAACTTCAATCGCGATGAGGTTCCTCCTGTACCTCCCGCCAATCCAATAGGTGATTGGCACAATAATGAACGACACAATGATGCTGAGATTGTTGATAATGATGATGATTTTCTCGGTCCTTTTTAGTTAAAATTCTCAAAATCATGGGTAAGCTTGCTTCACAATCTTTTATAACGTAAGTGTAGTTTCACTCAATATGTTCCTGCCCTACAATTACTTTTGGTGCACAACTTTCTTACAACTAGGTTCTTTACTTGCAAAAAACTGAAAATTTAGAGATCCTAGGATGACATGCTTGTTAAAAAAAAATCATGATATTTGAACATTGTAGAAATACATGCCTTAATTGACTTTGAGTTCTCTCTTCCTAGGAATTGGTGTTAGTAATTCATCTCTCTAAGTTATTAAACTGTTGAATGTTGTTTGGATAAAGATCTAATTTTTCCTAGGTGACAGAAATACGGTTTACAAGGGTGAAAAAACTACAGTGGATGTCAATGTTGACTCATATTCATATGTAAGAACATTGATATTCGTCCTGAAACGTTTTTTGTTAACTCTCTTCCTTGTTTTGTTTATACCTAGTTCCACATCCATGCATAAACGCTTCTTTTATATTCTGGACTGATTGAATATCTTTATTTATGTATCTACATTTCATCAGGTGTTGACAAAAGTGACTGCTTTTAGTGTCCTGCCAAGTACCAAAGCTACCCCATCTTGTGTCTAGTTTGTCGATTTTTCATTTTTTAAGCAGAATCTATGGTTGTCCCGCCTTCTGTGAATATTTTGAATGTTTTATAAGATTGGATATCAAATAGCATCATGTCAGACTTTGCAACTTTGCATGTATCATTATTTTTTGCGGACTAGCATCTTTCATTCAATTATATGACATTGTATCTGGTTTGTTCGTTTTCTATTTCTGAAGCGGAATCTATTGTTGTCTCGTGTCCTTTGATTGTTTTAAATGTATTACATGATATTCATTAATGCGTAGCTATTGATATGGACAAGATTTGATGGCCGAAATGGTGTAAAATTTTCGATGAATATTTAGAGACGAATTTTGCGATCATTACAGTTCGTGGCTAATTTGCGACGAATAAGTAGAGACGAATCAAGTTCGTGGCTAATTTGCGACGAATTTTGCGATGAATTTTGCGACAAATTTTGTGACAAATAAAGTTTGTGCTAAATTTGTGACGAATTTGGTGATAAATTTTGCGACGAATAAAGTTCGTGACTAATTTGTGACGAATTGTTTAGCAATGAATTTTGCAACGAAATTTGGGATGAAATTTGCAACGAATTTTGCGCGGAATTTTGCGACGAAATTTCCGACGAATTTTGCAACAAATAAAGTTCGTGGCTATTTTGCGACAAATAGTGTTCATGGCTAATTTGCGACATTATTTGCGATAGATAGTGTTTGTGGCTAATTTGTGACGAATTTGTTTCCGACGCAATTTTGTGACGAACATTGAAATTTTCCGTCGCAACATTTTGCGACGCCCTAATAGCGACGGAATTTGTTCCGTCGCTGAATTCATTGCAAATTAGATTTGCAACAGATTTTGCCAAATTTTTCGTCGCAAAATTCGTCGCTAATCTGTTGTTTTTTTGTAATGTTAAGGTCAGTCACGACAGACCTCGTTTGAAATGGAGAGACCAATGAGCTTCGATTAATATGTTTTCTTTGTCGTTTTGGCCCCAGTGGCTCTCTAGTCGTCAATGGGGTTGTAGCCCATAAGCTTCGAGAAGGCATAACAAGACCAGAGACATGGTCAAGTACGCGGTTGTAGAAAATTTACACCCTCCTCCATTGAAATAGCAACTTGTAGATCGGTAAGTCTTGTGGCACCCAAAGAGGCTGACAAGTCATTAAATCTTTTGATCGAGAAACATCTTCGTGGAACATAGTATGGATGGGTCGTACTTGAGAAACATGAAGGGCCTTTTCAGACATGCAATTTGATTCTGTCCCTAGGCCTTTCCGAGAAATCACCTGTTCTCAATGCCCCAGATTGAGCCTCCTCAACCAAATTGAATGCACAATCTCGTGGAACACATCGTACGTCTTCGGATGCCCATTCACTAGGAAACGCATCTGCACTGGCATCACTCCCTCAAACCCGGTATTTCGCCCGCTGCAACCCCGACCGAGAACGCGACCCAGTCTAGCGGGCATCGCTGAAAGGAAGTACGTAGTGCTCGCACATCACCAGCGGGACGCACCCCGCGTATATGCCTCGGCATTCCTCGAGCTCACCACCTTGTGGCCGCACTAGCCATGTGTAGTACTTGCTTGTCCTCATTGTCCCGCGGTAAGAGACCCCGCCCTTTACACCCTGACTTCGTCGTCCTTTTTCTTCCGGTGCCGCAGTAGGACTGGCCACATGTGGCCGCGCGCTGGGCTGGCAAAGAAAGCCAGAAAGGTGCAGTCCGATGTCCCCGGCTTGGAGGTTGATTTTGGGAACGACGGGTCTTTCTTGGGGTTAAAGTACTAGAATGTGTTGGCATCGTATTGGAATCTATTGGAGTTGGAGTATGTTTGAGCCGCATATCCGGTGGCCCTTGGAGTCTGTAACAAAACCAGAATTAAGTGTAAATATAAAAGATTATGAGTTAATTAAACGTTTTTAATCAGTGTATTTTTGTGTAACTACGTTACTTATTACACTCACTAAAAGTTATGTCACCGTGATCTATGTTTAGCTTATAATCATGTCAAAGCAATGTGATAATCTGATTCATTCTCGGACTCACTTGGTATTAGATAGAAGAATGTTATTTAACATTAGCTGAAATAATTAATGGGTCTACTTAGGGTGATGCTCGAGGGTAAATGGATAATTACCAAAAAAGTCCCAAACCTATTGTACTTGTGCCGATTCAATCCTAAACCTTTTAATTTAGCCAATTTAGTCCCAAACTTTTTGACGATTTGTCAATGTAGTACTTCTGATCAATTTTGGCCAGAAATCGTTAATGTGGATGTCGGCTGTCTTACGTGACATGGTCGGTGCTGACATGAACAATTTTTTCAAATTTTTACAAAATTTTCTGAATTTTTTTTCTTTTTTTCCTTTTTTCTTATTCGGAACTCATGTCAGCATATGTATTTTGGTACGAATTATTTATAGTGACTGAAATCCGGTGCTCCATGATTTGTATTCCTTCAACAAGCATGTCAATTACTGAAGAAGAAGCTTTCCTTTTCCCTTTGTATAAGAAATACGTAACGTGGCCGAAAATGAATATCTTGTCCAATGGTCTGTCCTCTGTGCTGTTTTATTTTGGCCGTTTACAAGCTATTATTATCTCTGTCGATGGCGTTGTTTGCATATTTCTCTTACAAATTGTCATATGTGTTTCCATTAAATTTAGTTAAGAATAGCAAAGAATTACCCGTCCTGCAGATTAAATTGGACCGACATTTTTGTGGATTCTTCACACTTCAATTCCTGTTTACCTTCGAGAACTGTGCTTTGGATGTAATGAAGAATGTTATCCATTCACATTTTCCTAGTAAAAATTCGAGGATCGGCCGTGGATGATGTCTCTGATTAAACATCCGTGTAACGTCAATATTAGATACGCCAGCGAAAATAAAAGGGACGTTCACCTTTTCGAAATGAAGTCACATCATCATAACTATACGGCTGTACCTATGTGTATCGATGAATTTTATCCCTCTAACTTGTTTTATTTGTGCAATTTGATCCTTAAGCTTTCTGTTTGTGCAATTAAGCATGGTCAAATGAAATGGTGACATACGGTTGCTTACTTTTTCTATGCACGGCACGTGTAATTCCTACTCGCCTTGCCATCCTATGGAGAGGATGAACGGCTTCTGCCGAGGTAACCATGAGGGTACGCAGAGTAGATTCTCTCCAATGTACATTTTGATGGGGTCCGATTTAATTGCACAAATCAATTTAAAGAACTTCATTGTATTAACAGAGCTGGATGATGAGATACGAACCGAAAAAAAAGGTAGGAGGACCAAATCCCATCTCGTGTGGTGTGCATAGGTTACTATATTAGCATTATTATGTTCCATTTGTTTCGCGGGAATTGAACATTTCTCAAAAATGTCTTTCAAAAAGTCATTCTCGTGACGATATTTTCTGTTGTATGGAAGTAAACTTAAGAATCATGCCTTACTCATTTTGACACTTATCATGATGGGCTTTGAACCTGGCCTCAGCCCAACTAATTACTCATTTTTTGGGTTCCAGCTCACTCCTCTTGTTCTTTATTTTTCATCTACTATTTCCCCTGTTGTTCCCAGCAACAATTATCGCTTAATTTCAGATAACAACTCAACTATGGCAAGAGCACAAACTCAGTTGACGCTAGCAATCTTAGAAATCCCCACTTCTCTACAACTTCTAGATGACTGACCAACCTCGATCGGGGAAATTGCTCGCCGCCTTTTCTCTGTTTTGCGATTGTTGACAGGAAAGGGGTATGGAGGCGTGGCTGGTTGTTTCAGGTGGTGTCTATGGAGGTAAAGGGTTGGGTTTCCGGTGGTGCCAGAGCTTCGCGACCTTTGTTATGGTGGTTGGTGGCGGCTATGGGTTGTGATCGGTGGTCAGTGGTGGCTGTTTTGCAGGTGGTGGACTGTAGCAAAGAAAATGGCGGCCGCATACGACGGCAGCGGCGGCGTGTATATATAAATAAAGTCATTCTACTAGATCGAGCTAATTATGTTTCAAGAAATGATGAAAGCTCATTAGTCAGAAAAATTGTCCGAGAAGTCTCAAACCTATTGTACGGCGTTGATATGAACACCGGCCATCTTATATGACACGATCGGTGTTGACGTAAACAATTTTTGTAATTTTTTGAAAAATTTATGAATTTTTTGCCTTTTCTTTTTCCTTTTTTCATTTTTACTTGTGGTTGATCCTAGCGACCGCCACCCATTGCCAAGACCAGCCATAGGCTAAAAGGAAAAAGAAAAAAATGAAATAAAAGAAGAAAGAAAAGAAAAGGAAAAAAGAAGAAAAAATATTCATAAAATTTTGTAAAAATTGTCCACGTCAGCGTTGGTCATACCACGTAGACGGCCAGCATTGACCGGACCATTAAGTCAGTGATTTTCGGCCAAAATTAGCTGGAAGTACTATATCAAAAAATCTTTAAAATGTTTAAGATTAAATTAATCAAATTAAAAAGTTTAAGATTGAATTAATCACCGTACGATAAATTTATAACTTTTTAGACAATAATCCTTCCGTCAGCCTCCACGTCAAAACACGCTTTAGGTTATATTTGGTGCCTCGTCACTAATCTACCATCACGACGCGTCAAAAAAAAGAGATCGTGATATCAGTAAACTCCATCTTAGAGACTCCAACTAGTCAAAATCAGAGAGGACTAATCTTGGTCATGGCACGATCACAAAGTTCAATTTCGATCCAAACCGGCAACTGATTTTATTCAATTTTTCAAAAGTGCTCGATTAAAGAACTCATCACATCTATATCGTACGTATTGATAAGTCATCATCGTCGATCTTCGTTGATCCTACAAGGGCCAGCTCCAGGGTTGAGGGTATGGATCCTCGAGGTAGACTATTTCGCGGCGAGGGTATGACGGCCACATCATGGGCTGTGGGTCCATCGTTATGCCAGGAGTGTCTCCGCCGTCGCCTTCCTCCTTGTCCTTGCTCACGGACACTATCTCCGCGAACCCGACTTTCTTCCTAAGCAAAGTGGTGAGGTTGACCGCGTCGACATCTCCCGTCACCTCGATCCTATCTTGGTCGCCTGTCAGTGCCACGGATTGAACTCCTGGAGCGAGACCAATGAAGGAAACAGATCGATTTCGAATCAAAAGAGGTCCTTGGTTTTCTTCCCCGCTCAATCTCGCAACACCCGAAGTAATTCACAAAAGATAACACCTAAATGATCGTCGAGATATGAAAGAAACATCTAGCAATCACCTACCTGGAAAGCCACCCGCAACTTTCAAAGCTTTAGAGTGAGGGTTTTGGGGGCCGAAGCAATAAAATCTCGAGGTGTGGCCGTTCATAGACACCTTGATCACGAGCTTTTGCTGAAAAAGAAAATCAAATCAAATAGTAAGAACATATCAAGAAGGTGAATTGGCATGCGACATAATTAAGGTGAATCGATTCGTGATTTTTCCCATCATATTACCTTCATGGTGCCTGCTTCGATTAGGAATTTGGAGGAATTTAAATTCTTCAACTTGTTCGAAGAATTTCGAGAATATATTGGAGGAGGGCAGAAGAAGAACAGAGGTACCACTCTCTATTTATACCATCATCTCCTTCGAAGAAGACTCAGTGACCTGAAGAAACGCTGGGCATATAGTCAGAAGTCAAGCATTTTCTAACATTAGGTCTTCGAATTTTGGCTTTATTATTGTTATTTTATTCAATTATATAATGTCCCCTCTCTGCCCCCACCATTTATACGCCTAACTACTCGATGACATATGCTTTAGGGATTATTAGCGTTGTAAGTATACATCATGGTAGATAAAATTATGTTCACACTTGGAGTTAATCAAATAAACGACTAAAATGGGACCTACGAGAAGTCAACGGGTGAGTGGACGACCTACGAGAAGGTATAATAGGACGAGGCAAGAACCGTCAAGCGAAAACCGACGGAAAGTTCATGCTTAATCAAAAGTAATCTTTCGACGAAAAAAAAATCAATCAAAAGTAATCTGATTAAAACCAGGTTCAATCACTGGTTTATCAACTTAATTTTTTGTCAGTAATCTAAAGAAAACGGAGCATTCCCATTTTAAAATGATATTATATCATCATAAATATACGGCTATATATCTATACAAACAAATATATGTGTGTATAGTCACGAATTCTACCCTCTGATTTGTTTTGTTTATGCAATTTGATCCTCCAGCTTTCTTTTTTTCGTGCAATTAAATTTGGTTAAATGGAATAGTGATGTGACAAAGTAACACCTACTTTCACAACATAAGCAAATTAGAGAAAATAAAAGGATTCTTGTCTCATCAAAAGATGATTCAAAGTGGACTTTGTTGCAAATAAAAATATAAGTGACCAAGTGAAGTCGATTGCGAATTTTCACTTATTTATTTATTCATTTTTTGTGTTTCCAATGGATAGAGAAAAGTCTTGCAGAAATGGTTGCATGAATAATCTCTCTAATTGACTTCAATCCAAATCGCAAATCTCAAAAGGATATATAGCTACGCTCGTTTCTCTTTCTTGGTTGAAGCTACCTGAAGGAAACATTACCTATTTGAATTTTCCGGCCGCAGGGCGTGGAGAGGGACTATCGGCGAGGTTTAATCTTGTACTAAAGATGTATCATGTAGTCTTGTGCAGTTGGTGAGACATGACGTACAAAGTCGATAACATAAGGGTTAATACGGTAGAAATGTACATTTTGCCGTGCATCATGGGGGCTGCTTCTACAATTACTTTTGATGATTGCAAAGGCTGCAACAAAGCCGAGCGTTGGAGACGGCATGGCCGTGACAGCCGGTGTGGTGGAATGCGGTGATGATGAAGAACATGGGTTCAGCACAAGGGAGGGGTAGAGAGCTGAAAAGGCTGGGGCAACCAGCGCTGGCTACCCTCTTTGAACAATACCATAAGAGTCTTGCACCCGTAATGAAATGTTTGGCATGAGTCATAATTATTCTGTACCACTCGTTATGGGTGTAAAAAATACCCGAGCCGACTCGGCCCAACCTGACCCAGCCCAGCCCGGCCCAAAATTTTAAGGTATTTTGGGGTCAGGTCTTATTTTCTCTGAGTATGGATTTTAGATGTGGGTATTTATTAGGGTTAATACTACCAAAAATCTCAAACTGGTACACGTGTAATAATTTTACCTTGAATTTTTTTTTTACTACCAAAACCCCAAACTAGTACACATGTAACACTTTTACCCCGAACATACCCTAAAAAACCCCAAACCGGTACACTTGTGACAATTTTACCCTGAACATATCACAAAAAATCTCAAAATGGTATACATGTGACAATTTTACCCTGAACTAAAATTTTAATATTATTTTTTTATTTTTTCGAATTTTTATTATTTTATTATTTTTTCTTTTCTTTTTTTTTGTTCATCTTTAACCTCTAGCCAATCACCGAGGTAGAAGCCGGCGAGGTCGGCCCTGCCGGCTGCTAACGAGGGCTGCCCTCGCCGGCGTCAGGCGAGGGCAACCCTTGCCTAAGTCGGGCGAGGGCTGCCCTCGCCCGACTCAAGCGAGGGTCGCCCTCACCTAGGCGGGTAAGGACAGCCCTTGCCCGACACCGGCGAGGTCGGCCCTCGCCGTCGGAATCCAGCCGCCAACCCCCCGGAATTGTACGGCGGCGACCCCCCCCAGCCGCAACCCCCCACCCGCGCGGCCGCGCCCCCCTCCCCCGGCGGCGACCCCCCACCCCCCCCATGCCATTGCGGTTCTCCACTCTTCCCTGCAGCAATCTCCCCCTCAAACTCTGCACGGCTGCCACGCACCCCCCCCCCACGAAACCCCTCGGCTGAGATCGCCCCTCGCGGCGACAGCACAGTGAACGGTGAAGAGGACAAGAAAAGGACGGCGAGGGCGGATGGCGAGTACTTACCACGGACGACAAGGCGGACAGCGAGAGAGGGCGGCGACGACGATGGCAAGCAGGCGGCGAAGGCGATGAGAACAAGAAGAGAGAGAAATTTTGTCGAGCCCAAAATACTCGGTAGACACAAATGTGTTAGTTACCGAACAAAATAAAAGCGTTTCTCTATTTTCGTTGCAAAATTCATTGGAAATTTCCAATGAATTTTGCAACGAAATAAAACTTTCCAACGAATTTTGCAACGAATGACCAATTCGTTGGAAATTTTGTTGGAAATTTCTCACGAAATTTCCAATAAAATTGAAAAATTACGAAAAATTCCAACGCTTTTTTTTTAAAATTCCAACAACATTTCCAACGAATTATCTATTCGTTGGAAATTCCAACAAATTTTCCAACAAATTTTTGTTAAAAAGGCAGAAGAACCAATATTTAAAATTCGTTGGAAATACTAACGAATTTTCCAATGAAATTAGTTAACAATTAAATTATTTACCCAAAACTTTTGAATTCGTTGAAACTTTTCAACGAATTTTATTCAAGCGGAACAACAAAAACTTTTAAAAATTCGTTGGAAAAGTCGTTGGAAATTTCCAATGGATTTTCCAACGAATTTTCAATAAACAGAACAAACGGGCAAGTTTCAATTTGTTGGAAAATTTATGGGAAATTTCTCACGAATTTTCCAACGAAATTAGTTAACAATTACATTAATAAAACAAAACTTTCAATTCGTTGCAAAAATCGTTGGAAATTTCCAACGATTTTTGCAACGAATTTGACTCTGCCCAAACAATATCAATTAAATTCATTGAAATTCGTTGGAAATTACCAACGAATTTTCCAACAAAATGAGTTAACAATTAAATTATTTACCGAAAACAATGAATTTGTTGGAAAATTCATTGGAACTTTCCAACGAAATTGTTTTCGGTAAATAATTTAATTGTTGGAACTTTCCAACGAATTTTCCAACTAATTTTATTTAAGACGAACAACAAAAACTTTTAAAAATTCGTTAGAAAAATCGTTGGAAATTTCCAAAGGAATTTCCAGCGAATTTTCAATAAACAAAAGAAATGGTCAAGTTTCAATTCGTTGGAAAATTCGTGGGAAATTTCCCACAAATTTTCCAACGAAATTAGTTAACAATTACATTAATAAAACAAAAATTTCAAATCGTTGGAAAGTTCCAACGATTTTTGCAACGAATTTGATATGCCCGAACAACATAATCTTTTCAAAGTTGGTTGGAAAATTCGTTGCAAATTACCAACGAATTGTCTAACGAAATTTGTTAACAATTAAATTATTTTCCGAAAACTTTGAATTGGTTGGAAAGTTCATTGGAAATTTCCAACAAACTTTCCAACGAATTTCATTTTAACGGTCAGCAAAAATTTTAGCAATTCGTTGGAAAATTCATTGGAAGTTTTCAACAAATTTTCCAACGAATTTTAATAAACAAAAGAAATAGAAAGTTTAAATTCGTTGGAAAATTCGTGGAAAATTTCCCACGAATTTTCCAACCAAAATTATATAACAAGTAAATAATTTTGCCGAAAACTTTGAATTCGTTGGAAATTTCCAACGAATTTTCCAACGAATATCATTTAAGCGGAACAACCAAAACTTTTAAAAATTCGTTGGAAAAGTTGTTGGAAATTTCCAACGAATTTTCAATAAACCAAAGAAAAGGGCAAGTTTGAATTTGTTGGAAAATTCGTGGGAAATTTCCCACGAATTTTCCAACGAAATTAGTTAACAATTACATTAATAAAACAAAAATTTCAATTCGTTGCAAAAATCGTTGGAAAGTTCCAATGATTTTTGCAACGAATTTGATACTGCCCGACGTCATAAACTTCTCAAAATTCGTTGGAGATTACCAACGAATTTTCTAACGAAATTTCTTAACAATTAAATTATATTCCAAAAACTTTAAATTGGTTGGAAAGTTCGTTGGAAATTTCCAACAAACTTTCCAATGAATTTCATTTTAGAGGCAGCAAAAATTTTACGAATTCGTTGGAAAATTCGTTGGAATTTTCCAACGAATTTTCTAATGAACTTTAATACACAGAAGATAAAGAAAGTTTGAATTCGTTGCAAAATTCGTGGGAAATTTTTCACGAATTTTTCAACGAAATTAGATAACAAGGAAATAATTTTGCCGAGAACTTTGAATTTGTTGGAAAATTCGTTAGAAATTTCTAATGAATTTTCCAACAAATATCATCTAAACGGAACAACCGGAACTTTTAAAAATTCGTTAGAAAAATTGTTGGAAATTTCCAACGAATTTTCAATAAACCGAAATAAAGGGCAAGTTTTCAAAATTCATTGGAAAATTCGTGGGAAAGTTCCCACGAATTTTCCAACGAAATTAGTTAACAATTACATTAATAAAACAAAAATTTCAATTCATTGCAAAAATCGTTGGAAAGTTCCAACGGTTTTTCCAACGAATTTGATACTGCCTGAATGTCATAAACTTTTCAAAATTCGTTGGAAATTTCTAACGATTTTTCCAACAAATTTTAATTTTGCAGAAAAACAAAAAATTTAAAAAATTCGTTGCAAAATTCGTTAGAAATTTCCAACGAATTTTGCAACGATTTTTATTTCACCCTAAGAACTTTGTTTATTAAAATTTTGTTGCAAAATTCGTTGGAAATTTCCAACGAATTTTGCAATGTTTTTTATATAGGCCGAAAAAAAAGATTTTTTTGAAGGAAATTATTACATAACATTAACAACATAAATATTAAAAATTACAACAACAACAAAACACGCGTGTCGCATTACAACTAATAATTAAATATAATTAGTAAAAAGTCTCAAAAATCATAATCTTTATCTTCATCTGCATATTCACCTTCATCTTCACCTTTTTCTTCGTCTTCACCTTCTTCTTTGTCTTCATCTTCATCTTCATCTTCTTCCTGATCATCATCTTCATCCTCTGTCTCCAAATCACATTGTGTACCAAGTTGAAAATTTGATTCCCGAATTTCAGTTGGATCTACATCGATCATCACACCACATGGATCTCGTAAAGTAGGAATGTTATATTCAGCAATTTCATTCATGTTACGAACTTCCTCTTGTTGATATGTCATGTCTTTCCAGTGTTCCTCGATTTTTTTTCTTGCTTTGGTTTTACATACAGCCCATCAATCGGCTTTGTCACGCTTCAAACTAGGATATGATGCATAATAGACTTGAATTACTTATTGTGCCAAGACAAATGGTTCATATTTCATATATCTTTTCTTGTGATTTATTTCAACCAAATTAAATTTGGTATGCACATTCATTCCTTTCACGTGGTCGAACCACATGCACTTAAATAAGACAACCCGCATTAACGGTCCATGGTACTCAATCTCTATGATTTCATCCAACAAGCCATAGAAAATCACATTGCGAATTGCCACCATTGGATGACTGAACACACGCCCCACTATTTATTGTGGCATTTCCCATTGCATATTTGCGAGTGTGAAAATTATATCCGTTAATAAAATATACTGGCCAAGTTCGTACTCTTGACTTTATACCCCACGACAGATGATATAGCATTCTTTGTTGTCCAACTTGAGCATAAATACTGTGAACCTAAGGTGACACACACGTAATGTCAATAATATATATTTTAAAATATGATGTATAAAAAATTCAAATAAATAGGATTTCGTTAGTATTTAACTTACATATGTTTTGAACCATGTTGCAAATTGTTCATGACACAAACGGTTAAACTCATTTGGTGGTAGCCCATGCATTGCGTTTCGAAAATTCTTAGTAACAAATACCATTTATGTATTAGCAACAGCTTGACACACACGACGTATACGTACAAATGTACACTTACTCGAAGTATGGCTCAACTTCTGGACAGTTCAATAAAATATATGTATGGGCTGCCAGCTTTTCTTCGCCTGTTAAGTGACGAAACTTACATGTGCCGCTAGGTCGACCCAAATAATTGAAAATAGAGAATGATTTGCAATTGGGATGAATGCGACTCTCGTTATTTCTTTCAGCTCTCCGCCTCTTGTATTGTACGTGCGGCTCAAAATAGTATGATGCAAATGTTGTCACTTCTTCCACAATATATGCATTGCCAATTGAAGTTTTGACACATGCCTTATTCTTCACTTTTTTCTTCAAATGATATAAAAACCTAGTTGCAGTAGAAAAAAGTTTATTGTAACATAATATGTAATGAAGTAATTTCACATTTAATTTAAAAAAAAATTACCTCTCAAATGGATCCATCAATCGAAATTGGACGGGACTTGTAACTTTGGCCTCATAAGGTAAGTGAATTAAGAGATGCTTCATTGAATCGAAGAATGATTGAGGAAATATCCTTTCTAAGTTGCAAAAAATAATTGGAATATCTCTCTCTAGTTTTTCCATGTGTGATGATTTCAACATTATTGAGCAAATATCATGCAGGAAATTATTTAACTCTGTAATGGCGCTCCATACAAAGTTTGGTAGAACTTCCTTGAAGGCTATCGGAATTAGTCTTTCCATAAATATGTGACAATCATGACTCTTTATACCTGTCAACTTGCATTCATTCATATCAACGCATATGTCGAGATTGAAAGCATATCCATCAAGAAATCGCACCGATTTCAACCATTGACATACGACCCGTCTCTGCTCCTTGTCCAATGTATAAACTGCTTTGAGTTTCGGTCCCCTGCTGCTTGCATCCGCATCTAGTGTTGATCGATCGCAAATATCCCTCATATCTTTTCTTGCGTTCAAGTTGTCTTTTATTTTTCCAGTGACATCTATCACAGTATTTATGACATTGTCGAAAACGTTCTTCTCTATGTGCATGACGTCAAGATTATGATGAATAAGATGGGCATTCCAATATGGTAGATCCCAAAATAAACTGTGTTTAGTCCGCATATGTGTACTTCCGTACGCAAAAGTTGTGCCGTGAGGGTTGTCAACAATAGTTGAAAACTCTTGCACGCGTTCCCAAATTTGATGTCTGGTCATGGATGTGTTCTTTTGATCCTATTCTTGATTAACTCTTTTTTATTTTTTCTGAATGTATGATTAAGCGGCAAAAATTGCCTGTGACAATCAAAATAGCATGCCTTCTTACCATGTTTTAATCTGAAAGCCTTCGATCTCTCCATACAAATCGGACATCCTAAGATCCCAACTGTACTCCATCCAAATAACATTCCATAAGTAGGGAAGTCATTTATTGTCCAAAGAAGCGCAGTTTTCATTACAAATGTTTGATCGGTAGAAACGTCATACGTAGGGACACCTTCAACCCACAGCCGTTGTAACTCTTCAATCAATGGTTGCGTATAAATATCTATGGCCTTTTTCGGATTTTGCGGGCCAGGCACGATCAATGTCAAAAACATATAATGTGTCTTCATGCACATATCGGGTGGAAGATTATACGGAGTTAAGATAACTGGCCAACATGAATAACTTTTTCCTGATTTCCTAAATTGGGTAAATCCATTAGCATACAGACCTAACCTGATGTTTTGAGGCTCTAGCGCAAACTCGGGGTATGTTCTATCAAAATGTTGCCATGCCTCTGCATCTGAAGGATGACACATTAAATCCTTTTCTGTTTCATGATTTGCATGCCAAGTCATGTGTTCAGCAGTGGCTTGCGACGCATACAGCCTTTGCAACCTGGGGATTAAGGGCAAATAAAACATTTGCTCGCATGGTCTATGCTTCTGGTTACGACCTGCCTCCTGTTAATCTTGTACCTAGGTTGGTTACAGAATTTGCAAGATTCTGCATATTCATCATCTCTCCAATATAACATACAACCCATAACACATACATCAATCCGTGCAATTGAAAGACCTAAGTTATCCACCAACTTTTTCATATCGTAAAAGTCATTTGGCATGATGTTATCACGAGGTATTGTTTCGCGCATTACTTCAACAAAAAAGTTGAAGTAATCCACAAACACATTATGTTTTGCCTTGATATTTAACAGTCTTGTTGTCACTGATACCTTCGTGTGGTTGTCACAACTTGCCCATAAAGGTTCATCTACCGTTTCCAATATTTCCCGGAAATTATTACCTTGAGAAGTTTCGTCACACACATTCTCATCACAACCTGTAACTCCTATCTCTTCCATTTTTGCTGCATGACTAGTTCCCACTTGTTTAGGTACAAGAGTAAAACTAGTACTTGCATGATTCAATTCTGAATTCAAATTATGACCGGTTTCATCAAACACCATCCCCTGATATGGGTTCAATTGTTCGAAATAGCTACATTCTTCCCCAACTGAAAATTGATCGCTTTTTCGATATCCGTCATCATATATAAATGGTTCACCATAACTAGTCCAATTACAATAGTTCGGAGTAAGCCCAAATCTACAAAGATGTTTTCTAACTTTATCAATGTCTAGAAATTTTTCATTACTGCACTTTTTACATAGACACCTTAACTTATTTCCATCCATGAACTCATATTTACTACTAGTAAAGTTCAAAAATAGTTCCAACCCGATACGAAACTCATCAGTCAATCCTCGCCTTCCAGGTAAGTTCTTATTATAGATCTAATCCCTCTCTCTTTGCATTATGTCAGTATAAAAATAAAAAAAAATTATCCTAAATTATTCAACATATCATATATATTGTTTAATATATATTGTTAATTAAAACCATAAAATGCACAAAATTACAATTATGTTATTTACAAAACAATTACTTTAAACTTGAAAATTTTGGGAAATTTACCATGTCAAGAAGACTTACAAAGTATTTGGCCGAAATCTTTGTAGTAGAAATTGGACAATTTGATGATAATTGCAACGTTCAATTGAATTGCGAGACCTTCGAATAGACATGTACCTAAAATAAAAAATAATTACATAAGATTTATCTATTAAATACATTTTATTTATTCCTTTCTGTTTCTTTTCTTTTTTTTTTCCCTTTCTTCTTAGCCGGGCCGATGACCGACGAGGTCGCTGGCCACGGCGAGCTCGGCCCTTGCCAGTCCCGGCAAGGGCCAGCCTCGTCGCCGGCGAGCTCACCTAGAACTCTCATAAATATAGGCAAATTTCCAACGAATTTTGCAACGATTTTCTATTATGCCGAGGAATAACGTGTTATTCAATTCGTTCAAAAATTCATGGGAAATTTCCCACCAATTTTGCAACGAAATGTGTACAAATCAAAATTAATGAATCGGTTTTTTGAATTCATTGCAAAATTCGTTCTAAATTTTCCAACGAATTTTGAAACGAATTTATATTAACCGGAACAAGAAGGTGTTTTTTGACTTATTTGCAAAAATGATGGGAAATTTCAAACGAATTTTGCAATGAAAGTAGTACACAACAAAATTAATATACCGAATATTGAAATTCATTGCAAAATTCGTTGGAAATTTCCAATGAATTTTGCAATTAATTTCAAATATGCCTAAAAATAATGTGTTCTTGAAATTTGTTGCAAAATTCGTTGGAAATTTCCAACGAATTTTGCAACAAATTTCAAATATACGGAAAAATAAGGTTTAATGGAAATTCGTTGCAAAATTCGTTGGAATTTTCCAACGAATTTTGCAACGAATTTCGAATATGCCTAAAAATAATGTGTTCTTCCAATTCGTTACAAAATTCATTGGAAATTTCCAACGAATTTTGCAACAAATTTCAAATATACGGAAAAATAAGGTTTAATGGAAATTCGTTGCAAAATTCGTTGGAAATTTCCAACAAATTTTGCAATGAATTTTGAATATGCCTAAAAATAATGTGTTCTTCCAATTCGTTGGAAATTTCCAACAAATTTTGTAACGAATTTCAAATATGTGGAAAAATAAGGTTTAATGGAAATTCGTTGCAAATTTCGTTAGAAATTTCCAACGAATTTTGCGACGAATTTCAAATATGCCTAAAAATAATGGAAATTCGTGGCAAAATTCGTTGGAAATTTCAAACGAATTTTGCGACGAATTTCAAATATGCCTAAAAATAATGTGTTCTTCCAATTCGTTGCAAAATTCGTTGGAAATTTCCAACGAATTTCGCAACAAATTTCAAATATGCCTAGAAATAAAGTGTTCTTCCAATTCGTTGCAAAATTCGTTGGAAATTTCCAACGAATTCAAAGGACCTGTCGGCATGTTTGAAATTTGTTGCAAAATTCATTGGAAAATTTCAACGAATTTTGCAACGAATTTGGATTACACAGAACAACAAAGAGTTTTTCAATTCGTTGGAAAATTCGTGGGAAATTTCCCACGAATTTTCCAACGAAATTAGAACACAACTAAATTAATGCACCAAAAATTGAACACAACTAAATTAAACTTAAAAAAATTTGCGCAAATTACCATGTCGAGAAGACTTACCAAGTATTGACAATTTGATGAGAATCGCAACGTTCAAATGGATTGGGAGACATTCAAATGGACACGCACCTAGAGCTGCTACAGGTTCACCCTCAACGCCCAGTTGAAGCTGCTGGACTCGATCCCGGTGCTGTTCGCGCAGTTCAATGCGATTACTCGGATCTTGAGATACTTACCGTGGCTGGCAAGGCGGACGGCAAGAGAGGCGACAGCGAGAAGGACCACAAGGTGGACGGCCAAGAGGACGACGAGAAAGAGAGTTTGTTCAGCCAAAAATACTCGGTACACATGAAATGTTTGTTGCTGAACATATAAACATGTTTTTCTATTTTCGTTGCAAAATTCATTGGAAATTTTTATCAAATTTTGCAACGAATTTAAAATTTCCAACGAATTTTGTAACGAATTTAAAATTTCCAACGAATTTCGCATTTCTGGCCAATAATTGCACTAAGCTAGTTTCATTGGAAAATTTGTCAGAAATTTCTAATGAGATTTTTCGACGAATTTTCCAACGAAATCCAAAAATAATTGCACTGAAAACCTATTTCGTTGGAAAATTCGTTAGAAATTCCAACGAATTTCGTACAAACAAAAATTATTGTACCGATTATTGAAATTCGTTGCAAATTCATCGGTATTTTTCTAACGAATTTTGCAACAAATTTCAGTGAATCGGAACTATAGTGTTTAATATTTTGTTGCAAAATTCGTTGGGAATTACCAACGAATTTTCCAACGAAATTGGTACATAACTAATTTAATGTAACCAACATTTAAGTTTGTTGCTAAATTCGTTGTAAATTTCCAACGAATTTTGCAACAAATTTTAAATTTCAAACGAATTTCACATTTCTGGCCAATAATTGCACTGAGTTAGTTTCATTGGAAAATTCGTCGGTAATTTCCGACGAATTTTTTAACGAAATTGAAAAATATTGAACCGAAAACCTATTTCGTTGGAAAATTCGTTGGAATTTCCAACGAATTTTCCAACGAAGTTAGTCCAAACAACAATTATTGTACCGAATATCGAAATTCGTTGCAAAATTTGTCGGTAATTTCCAACGAATTTTGCAATAAATTTCACTGAATCGGAACTATGGTGTTTAATATTTCGTTGCAAAATTCGTTGAAAATTTACAACGAATTTCGCAACAAAATTGGTACATAACTAATTTCATGTAACCAAAATTTAAGTTCGTTGCTAAATTTGTTGTAAATTTCTAACAAATTTTGCAACAAATTTTAAATTTCCAACGAATTTCACATTTCTGGCCAATAATTGCCCTTAGTAGTTTCGTTGGAAAATTCGTCGGAAATTTCCAACGAATTTTCCAACAAAATTAAAAAACATTTGAACTAAAAACCTATTTCGTTGGAAAATTCGTTGGAAATTCCAACGAATTTTCCAACGAAGTTAGTACAAACAGAAATTTTTGTACCGAATATCGAAATTCGTTGCAAAATTCGTCTGTAATTTCCAATGAATTTTGCAACGAATTTCGAATATTCCGAACAATTATTCAGCTTTTTGAATTCGTTGGAAAATTCGTTGGTAATTTCCAACGAATTTTCCAAGGAAAAATATTTTAGTCACAAATTTCCGACAAATTTGGCGACGAAAAATGTTTCGTCACAAAATTCCGACGAATTTTGCGACGAAAAATTTTTTGTCGCTAATTTCCGACGAAAAATTTTTCATCGCTAATTTCCGACGAATTTTTAAATTCGTTGGAAAAGTTGTCGCAAATTTCCTATGAAAATTTTTTCGTCACAAATTTTCGTGACAAAAAACTGGTTTTTTTGTAGTGCGGGTCAAGTGTGACCCTGTATATTTCGGGTCGGGTATCATGAAAGTCCGACCCGACCCGACCCATTGACACCCCTACCACTTGTGACCCGAAGATCCAAGATTGGCGAGTTTGTCATCACAGCCCAACCAAAATGCTAATAATCAGAAAGTTTCTCCACACGAGATATGTCATAGTTAGGCAACGCAATTCAAATTGTGCAGAAACTCACTCGTAAGGTGATTTGAATTCGGGACCTTGTACAAGACAGGCAGCGCTCTTACCACTAAACCAATCACATGGAGACTGACAGAATTTTCTCCAATCGAGGACATTCCCAATATTTGAATTGTTCAAAAAAATAAGACTATCTAGATGGGTTAGCTCTTGGTTGAAGTCTAAGTCTCTTTAAGTCATGAAAATGAAATCCTACCGCATGCCGCGGAATTCATTTCCCACTAAGCAAAAGCGTACAGTGGGTAACTATCACCAACTAAAGCTCCCAGACTTCACTAATAAAGTCGTGATTTGATTAACCCAGCCAATGCATGGCCAATGAAATTTCTTACTTCCGTCTTGGAAAGTGTCGTGGAGGCCAGTCACCATAGACTTCGTTTGAAATGAAGAGACCAATGAGCTTCGATTCTTGTGTTTTTGAATGGTTTGTAGCCCACTAAGTTTCGAAGAGGCGTAACAGGTACAAGACAAGAGAAAAATGGTTGCTAGAAATTTTAAAAGACGTGCGATTTCAAGTCGTTAATAAATTTTAGTTTATGTATCAAAGGTCTGTTTGTACATGCGTCTCCCGCGGTACCTAGACTTCTTGGAGGAGAAAATTGCATAAGTGAACAAAAAGAAGACTTGGTTGGCTGTCTGCTGACTTTGATATATTGTTTTTATTTAGTAGATAAAAGAAGCAAATTAAAAGTTATCTATACATTTACATATACATATCTTACTAGACCGCTTACCCACGGGAGTACCAAGATTAGAGGTCTGTTTGTTTCGTGAAAAACGAATAACCTAGAAAACATTTGTCTAAAATCAATCACTTGAAATAATTAGTCAATAGAAAATATTTTTTATGCATTTGTTTTTGTAAGGATATAAATGATCATTTTTAGGAAAATATTTTTCAAATTATTCATTTTTTTGTGAAACAAACTGAGCCTAAATGATTTATCTTATTCCTATTATTCGTGGTTGTTGTAAGAAACGTAGCACTGAATACAGAATTTGTTCAATTAAGGGACGCACGCACCCACTTTCCTAAGGCGATAATGCTTCCGTGATACAACTTTAAGTTCTCAAACCCTCTCGACACAAACACACATAAATTGGAATGATAATCTAAACGAAAGGATATGCTTATATAATAATAACAACGAAGAAATGTGTATCATAGATAGACGCAACCATCGAATTGGATAGAACAGTTGATTTCTAGTAGATATGTTTGTCTAAAAAAATTAACCAATTATTGAAAAGAAATTTTGAAATTGTTCATCGGATTAAACAAAACATTTAGGGAAAAAGTATTAGAAAAGTCATCAACTTTCTACATTGATGCCAATTTAGCCATAAATCTTTTTTTGGTGTCAATTCAGTCATAAACATTTTGCATTTGTGCCAATTTAGTTCTAAATCTTTTATCTTTATGCCAATTCAATCCTTTCAGCCAATTTTTGCAGAATTTTGCTGACGTGGATGTTAGCCGACAGGTCACCGGCGCTAATGTGGACAAATTTAATAATATTTTAATATCTTTTTGAATTTTTTATTTTTTTATTTTATTATTTTTTTCCCTTCCCTCCCTCTTTCCTTCGGCCAGTCGCCGGACCGAGGACCGGCTAGAGGCCGGCAAGATCAACCTCGCTGGCCACTAGAGAGGGTGAAATTTTGAAATTTTTTCAAGAAAAATTATTGAAAAGAAATTTCGTGGAAAAAGGCGGTACTATTTCGAAATTTCAAATTTCTTTTCGCTCGGCGAGGGCGAAATTTCGAAATTTTTTCGGGCGACGGGGCAAGGGAACATGTTGCCCGTCCTTGCTTCATGGGATGGAACTGTTTGGTCAACCGGTCCTTTTCATCAAGACTATTAAGTCGATTTGTCTTTCCTGATCTGGCAAATTCCGACTCCACGAGTCAACTTGACCGGGTCATACGTAAGACCAAGGTGATTAATCAATGTTAATAGTTTCGTGGCGCAATACCTGTCCTACTGGTGGGCGTGTTTGTACTAATATTTTTGACATGAGAAATTTATCAGAAAAGTTTTATATCTACTATAATTGCTTCGATTTAGTCTTAAATTTTTTTTTTATCAATTCAATTGTAACCATTTATATTTGTGTTAATTCAGTTCATCTAGTTAATTTTGGCCTACCCGCGATGATGTGGATGCCAGCTGTCATCAGCCATCTGACCAACGCTGCTATGGATAATTTTTAATAATATTATTTTTTTGATTTTTAATTTTTAATTATTTTCTTTTTCTTTTTTCTTTTCTGTCTTTATTTCTTTTTTTTTTCCTGCATAGTGGCCAATGAGGGTTGCGACCCTCCCCTGGCCTCACTGGCAACCCCAGGTCTCGAGCTCAAATTGCAAGAGAATTCGTACTAACCTTGAAGCTTCAAGAGACACACACACACACACAATAGTTTGGACGCGAGGCCTAGGGGCTGCAAGCGAAGGTGGCCATGCCCTCACCAGCCACGGGCAAGGCCACCTTTGCCCACGACAGGCAAGGCCAGCCTTGCCTAGATTTGCGCAAGCACTGTAACCCTTACCAAAGCCTTGACGGCCACTTTGGGGAAAGAAAAAAAGAAAAGAAGAAAGGAAAAAAAGAAAAGGAAAAGAAAAAATATATATAAGAAATTTTAAAAAATAAAATATTATTAAAACTTGTACACATCAGTAATGACAGCGCCACATGGAATTGTCGATGTCCACGTCAATTCTAGTCAGCCAAAATTGGCCAGATGGACTGACTTGGCAAAACTGCAAAATGTTTAAGACTGAATTGGCACAATTGCAATAGGTTTAAGATTTTTTTAGTAATTTTCCCTTTTTGACCTAATAAACCATCGCTAATATGTTTTCTTGAATAATGGATGAATCAAACATTCACTTACAGTTTGATATCTTGAGAATTGCATACTATAATTTTCTTCTCAGGGAAAAAATAAAATAAAATTGAGAATCTTGAGATACATTCTGAACTTGAAGGGACTTTTCAGACATGTCATTTTGATTTTGTCCCTAGGCCATTTGTGAAATCACCTGATCTCAATGCCCGAATTGAGCCTCCTCAGCCAAATCGAATGCACAATCTTGTGGAACATATCATACCTCTTGGGAGACACGTTCGTTAGCAAATGCCTCTGCACTTGGCTCACTCCCTCATGCATCAACCGGAACCCCTCTTGTGGTATCCGCACCAAGATCTCCTTCATAACCGGTATCTTGCCCACCACAGCCCAGGCCAAGAATGCGCCCTAGTCTAGCACGTCCAAGGTAGTTCGTAACGCTTGGATATCAACACCAGGAAGCCCTCACGTACATTACCGCTTTCTTTAAAAGAATAATCATTTAAGTGCCAATTTTGATTTGGATTGTCAGAAATCTAACGTAGCAATTTTTTATCAATTTTTCCGACCCAAGTGGCTCATTGGTATGCCCGGTCAGCATTGATAGTCCCAAATGACGTCATTTACATGTTTGCCCCAAATATAAACCCTAATTTGGCAGCCACGGCTTAAGCTCTTCAGCAAAAAACAACAAAGTTTGCCTTTTTTTTTTTTTTCCCTAAATTGACAAATTGGGGCTAAATTAGGGCATAGAAGCAAACCCTAATCTTACCCATTGAAATTACTTTTAAAATTGCAGATGCTTATCCGTGAGAGAGTGAGTGAGAGCCTCAAAAAAGTAGATTCGAGGTCATTAAGGAATTGGATGATTGGTGTTTTAGTTCAAGGTGATTCTGGAAGCAAAGCAAGTGGAGACGCATTATGTAAAGTTTCTTGTGGTTGTCGACGATGAGGTTGTTGGGCACTTGTATCGTCCGTCGGCTATGTCACGGTCTTCAAGATCTCCTCGAGGTTCCGCAAGGATGTGGATTCGACCGATTTGTCTCGACGTTCATGTCTTGATCTTCACTGCGAAGCCTTGTCTTCAATCCTCCAGTCATGGTCTCATCTTCACTACACGGCCTCCTATTCCTCCTCCAAAGCTCGAAGAACGGGTCCCCTCTTCGCCTATGATTTGGATTTCGTCGTCCTGAGCTTTGGCGAACGACAATTGGAGCATCATGGAGGCGAGCCATAGGTTGAGACTTTGCTCAGTTTCTTTATCGTGAAAATAGAGCTTTCTCTTTCAGCTCCACGGAGAGAGAGAGAGAGAGAGAGTTTTCCCCAAAAAAAGCCATGTCGTTTTGCTCACTTTGCGAGGTTGGACGAAAAATTTCCATATTGGACTTCAATTTCTTTTAAAGAAGCCCTGTGTAAGCTGAAAAATAATTTAGAAAGCCATGTAGGACTTTTCGTCAGAATTTGTTGAATGAAGCACTTAAGTGATTGTTTTTTCTCTTATTTGGCACTTAAATAATCCAACAAATACTTTTGGCACCAAAGTGAGTGTTGTACAAAATTTTTGCATTTCCAGAATTCTTATCCCTTGATTTCAATATATTATGTGATCACATTGATCATGGCTTTAAATTACGGCCAAATGTTAAGTTGTGCCCTAATGAGATAGGTTGAGATAGTGGCGAATCAAGCTCTACCAAGTTTGAGCTCGACGTGATATAAAAAGAGAGCCATTTCGACCTAAGTTTGAGAAAGGGGATCTTGACTTATTTGAATTTAAAACAGAGTGGGAACGTTTATAAGGTTTGTGCAAGTTTAGCCCTGGAGGAACCGTTAATGGGTGATGCTCGAGAACTTGAAGTTCCTAAGATCGTGGGAGATGTACGAAACCATGGAGATGCGAGAGCAGTTAAATGAAGAAATGCATGCGGGATACTCATAACCTTCCAAGGGATATATAAGTAGAAGAACACGAAAAAGAAGATGCGCTCAAGTTATGCTAAAACTCTAGAACATTTTCGTCGGAATTTCCTATCTGTTCATCACAATGTCTTTGTATTTCAGCTTCGTTTTCGGGTCAAACTAGCGATTTGTAATGCGGTTTATGATGGCCACGAAAATGGCACGCCCAGGATCACTATAATCATAAATCGAAACAACATACAAAAGAAAATTATCGATTTGCATATCTGATTTTGAATTCATCGAACTTGACGGGAAATTTGCGACGGTTTCCGAATACGAACTCAAGTACTTCTCCCCTATTCCTTCGTTAGAACACTGGCCTAATGAGATTGCCACTTACGAGAAGAAAATTCTCTCTAGATCCGTATGTGAGTCAAATTGCACATCATCGGGTTAGGGGAGGGACTTGAGTGCTATTTATAAAGTTTTCGATCACCGGACCTCTCATTACGGGCCGTGCCGTACTTGGCCGACACCAGCCAGCCCCATATTAGACTTATTAAGAATCCATATATCTTACCTTTATTAGACCAAATTAATTCAGTTAATTTCAATTAATGAAGCCTACATTAGGAAATTCTTACATTCTCCCACTTGGGCAATATTAATTGAAACAGAACTGTGTGCACACCCTTATATTGGTCTAGAGATTATTCTTAATAGTCAATCTAATCCCATAAAGTCTCGAACACCAAATCATAGCGGTAATTGCATGTGCTCACACAGAGCCTTCCATGATCACAAGTGCTTTCAACTTTACTGATATGGATTCAATATGGTAGTGTGTCAAATGGACAATACCTTATAATGAGTGATACTTCATGTGTTATTCATTTTTGTTAGTCCAAATTCTCTCTCCTTAAGTGTTACAAAACCTAGTGTGTCACTAGAGAATATCCTTCATGGTTCCAACGAATCTACATATGTCTTATCTTGATAGTTAACTATACTTTATGTGTAACAAGACATATTGTTAAAGCTAATATCAATAATGCCCCATAGCCTGTACTCAAGGTTATACAATGCCTCAAGATTTTCATCAAATATGTGTATTCAACTTAATAAATCTATGTTCACAAATATCTTATTGAATGCAAAAGAGTTTATACATATTCAAATATTACAAAATGTAATAAAATCATATACAAACTTCATAAGAGCAACATAAAACGAAACAACTCCCACTAATTAATAGTATCCCATGATACTCCTAAGCTCATGTTCATGACATGTCGATCAAATACACAAGGGCGAATGCCTTTAATTAGCGGATCTGCAATCATATCATCTGTTGAAATGTGCTCTACTGCAGTGTCACCAGTCTGAACTTTTTTCTTTATAGTTAGGTACTTGACCTCCATATGCTTAGACCCCTTGAGATATCTATTACTGTTAATAAACAACACTGCAGAGTTATTATCACAATATAACTGTATGGGCCTATCTACAAAATCAAATACGGTCAACTCTTTACTGAGGTTCCGGAGCCAAATTGCCTGAGTAGCGGCCAAAAAACATGCTACAAACTCCGCTTGCATGGTAGAGGATGTCATTGATTTTTGTTTCTCACTTTTCCATGATACTGCACTTCCTGCTAACTTAAAGATGTAACCTGTTGTCGACTTCTTTTCATCCTGACAGCCAGCAAAGTCTGAATCCGAATACCCAATCAGCTGTAGGTCCTAAACATATTTATAAATAAGCATATAGCATTTTATCCTCTTTAAGTACCTCAAAACCTTCTTAGCAGCAACCCAATGATCGTGTCCTGGATTTGACTGATATCTATCTAAAAGTCTTGTTGCAAAAGCAATATCTGGTCTAGTACATACTTGAGCATACATAATACTCCCAAGTGTACTAGCATAAGGTACATTCTTCATTTGGGCTTTCTCAAAATCTAAATGAGGACATTGTTACAGACTCAACTTATCACCCTTACTGACAGGAGCAATTCTTGGCTTACATTGCTGCATGTTGAATCTTTCTAAGATACGATCAACATATGCTCTCTGAGATAAACCCAATAGTCGGCGAGAATGATTCCTATGAATCTCAATGCCAAGGACAAAAGACGCCTCACCAAAGTTCTTCATATCAAAGTTTTTTGACAACATCTGCTTTGTCTCATGCAGTAAACCAAGATCACTGCTTGCAAGTAGAATATCATCCACATAGAGTATAAAGAAAATGAATTTCCTCCCACTAACCTTGTAGTATATACATTGATTTACTTTGTTCTCAATAAAACCAAATGAAGTGACAACACCATGAAACTTCAATTACCATTGTTTAGAAGTTTGCTTAAGACCATAAATAGACTTTTTCAATCTACATACAAGCGTACTTGAATCATCTGCCGCAAAACCTTCGGGTTGCATCATATAGACTTCTTCATTAAGGTTTCCATTGAGAAAGGCAGTTTTAACATCAATCTGGTGTAACTCCATATCAAAATGAGCTACTAATGCCATGATAACTCTGAAAGAATCTTTAGAAGAGACTGGAGAAAAAGTTGCTTCATAGTCTACTCCTTCTTTCTGAGTGAAACCCTTAGCTACCAATCTGGCTTTAAACTTCTCAATCTTTCCTTTGGAGTCCTTTTTAGTCTTATACACCCATTTGCAACCAATGGGTCTATCATCTTCAGGTAATTCAACAAGTTCCCAAACACCATTATGCTTCATATACTGTATTTCATCTCTCATTGCATCCAATCACAGTTCCGACTAAGGACAAAAAACAGCTTTCGCATAAGTCACTAGATCAGCCACATAACCGATATCATAATCTTGCTCTCCTATATAGACTAAATAGTCTTATGGTATAGCTGATCGTCTCCCCCTAATGGATCTCCTTACTGAAGCAGCAATAGCCACATCCTGCACCTGAGAACTTTGAGGAACTTCATTAGAAGCTATCTCGACGACAAAATCCTGAGCCTCAACAGGTTTAGTCTATGGTGTGGGAGTCTCCACAATTATCTGTATGGGAGGAGATAAAGATACAATATTATCCACCGTACTATTATCATCAATAGTTTGTGAGTAGCTACTTTCTTCGGTCACATCAAACTCCAGAAACTTCGCTATCTGCGATTCCACAATTCTTGTACCTCTATTGGGATTATAGAATCGATATCCATTCAAATATTCCGGGTAAGATTCAAAGTAACATCGAGTAGTTCTAGAGTCCAACTTATTTAATGTTGGATTATACAACTTCACTTCTGCAGAACATCCCCAAATCTTAAGATGGTTTAAGTTAGGCTTACGTCTAATCCATAACTCAAAAGGAGTCAATGGAACAGCTTTAGTAGGTACACGATTTAGAATGTACAAAGCTGTTTTCAATGTTTCACCCCACAGAAAATCAGGTAAATTTGTCATACTAATCATACTCCTCACTATTTCCATAAGGGTGCGATTGTACCTTTCGGCTATACCATTTTGCTCAGGACTTCTAAGTATAATAAACTGAGCCACTATCCCAGAATCCTCTAAATATTTGGCAAATAGCCCCTTAAGCTGTCCGGCATCGTCATGCTTGCCATAATACTCTCCACCTCGGTTAGATCTAACAACATTTATGACCTTTCCCAACTGTTTCTCAACTTCAGTCCGAAAAATGTTGAACTTGTCAAGAGACTCAAACTTTTCTTTAATCAAGTACAGATATCCATATCGAGAATAGTCATCAATAAATGTGATGAAATAAAAATTTTTACATAAGATTGCCGTATAGGGTCGACTTATGTCAGTGTGAATGACCTCCAACAGGTCAGAACTTCGGACTGCAGTTTTCTTCATTATCTTGGTCATTTTACCTCTGTAATAGTCTACGCATGTCTGTAGGTCATTTTTAAGAGCAGACAAGATGTTAGTTTTTATCAGCCTTTCTACTCTATCCTTAGAGATATAACAAAGCCGTTTATGCCACAATGCATAAGATTGTTTTTTAGGCAGTGGTCTCTTGGAAACAACTTTTTCAGCCGTATAAACGACGTATATGTCATTGGAAGACAAACACAATCTGTACAATTCGTTGGACATATAACAGCACCCAACCTTATTTGAACTAAGAAACAAAGAAATAGCATTGTTCTTGATTTCAAAAGAGTAACCATACATGTCCAAACACGATACAAAAACTAAGTTCCATCTAAAAGAAAGTACATAAAAAGTGTCTTTCAATATTAATCTAAAACCAGAGTCTAGAATTAGGATAACATCTCCTACAAATACAACATCGGCTTTCTCGTTGTTTCCCACAGTGAGTTTTGACTCATCCTGATTTGGCTTTTTCCGGTTTATGAATCCATGTATGGTAAACGCAACATAATTAGTTGCACCGCTATCAAGCCATCAAGAACTTGATGGTGCTTCTGATAGGTTGGATTCACAAATAAGTGCCAAAGAATCATTACCTGTAAGCTCACGTTTGGATAACCAGGCTTTAAATTTTCCACAGTCCTTCTTTATGTGACCTTTCTTCTTACAAAAGAAACAGTGGTTACCGTTCCTTTTGAAAGATGTTTTCTTTGGACCCATATTGTCAGATTGACCGGTAGTGTCATGAGTACTTTTATGAGTACGATTTCTTGACTTCTTTTCCTTTCTTTTGTGGGAACCAGAAACATATAAGGCTAGATGCCCTTTTTCCTTCTTAAATTTCTCTTCCACTGCCACCACTCTTGCTCTTAAGTCATTAACTGATCAAGTCTCATCTTAGGAATTGTAATTTATTTTTATAATCCCAAAATCAGGTGGAAGGGTGTTTAGGGCTTGATGCACAATGCAAGCACCAGGAATGGAAACATTAAGAGCTTGAAGCTTCGTCTTTAGGTCTACCATCCTAAAGACATAATCTCTAACTCCAGCAATACCATCATATTTCATATTGAAGAGCTTTTAAAAAAGTGTACCAACCTCAGCATTAGATGAAATGCGGTTTCTAACCTCTAAAGCTGCCATCATTTCCTTAGCAGTACAGTCAACTGACAAACCACTTTTCAAGTGTTCTTGAATGGATTTCTTCATTGTCAATAAGCAAATCCGATTCCTCTTTTCCCATGCAGCATAGTCCTTTTTTTCAGCTTCAGTACTGGTAGCCGTGATATCTACCGGCTTATCCTTTGTAAGAGTAATGTGAACATCTGTTAGCTCAATTCCAAATAGAAAATCCTCTTTTCATTTCTTAAAGTTCAACCCAGTAAGGACCTCAATAGAAATGGAATTGCAGTTTACAGAAAAAGGCGACTGGAAAAATAAACAAACAATACAATCAGCATCATGTGAGTACTTATCTAGAGAGTTACATACATCATCACATAATCACCTTTGGGCAGAAAATATGACATGCAATTGTATACTCTCCACATGACAGCGGCCATGAGAACATGTTCTAATCTTTCATAAAATCACCACATTTTGGTGTATGAACCACTAAGATCAGTCATTTCTCAAGCACATGCTATACATGTATCCCTCCATGAACCAATACAAGATCACCTCCTTTGGGAGTATGATCATGCAATAGAACAGGAGACATCCCACCACAATATGAGATCGATATTTCTCAAACCCAGTCAAGTGTGCAACTTTGGTGGTCACTACCCAACTGAATCCTTGAAAATCTCTCATACCAGAGATAAGATCTTTATGTATCACATTCATTATATACATGTAATGCCAGACGTAAAGACAGGAGCGTTTGAAATTACATGTCATGCTAATTATACTGTTCTATTCATTGATAAATAATGAATTATACTCTACACAATCCTTATGTGGTGATATACATGTGAGCTACTATATGTATTTCCGAAACCATAGAGAAATACAAGAAAATACACAAAAATATTCTAAAAATATGCGTATATAGGGTTCTATACATATTTTCATATCATTAAAAGTTTCAAACATATAAAATAAATATACTACAATGTAGAGAATCTTGATACGAGCATGTCGGTACCAAGAACGTCCAAAATGAACGTCGAACGCGCCCTCACGAGCCGCTGGAAGGCGCGGCGCGTGCGCACGTGTCCAAACCGGTCAACACAGCCGGCCTGACCAGTTGACCGGTCCAACCGGTCAGGTCAACTTCCGAGTCGGGTCAAGATGCGGGTCAGGTCACGACTGGGTCGGGTCAAGATATGGGTCAGTGTCCGGGTCGGGTCACGACCGGGTCAAATCAGGATCCAGGTCAATTCCGGATCCGCGCCTCGCTGACGTCAGCATGCGGTTACCGGCAAAACAACGCGCCGGTTCGGCACGGCCGCGCATGGCCGTCACCCCCCGCCACGCCTACGGTGCGTGAGGGCGCATCCGGCCTCTTCCGGTGACATGCCGCCCATCAATCTTCTCGTCTCGACGAGTAGATTCCGAATATGCAATAAAATTTTACATTTATCCGACAAAAAATTTCGAAAATGAGTAAAAACCCTCTCGGATATAACGAAAACGATCCTAATCCACATGTTTCGATTTTAATATATGAATGGCTTTGATACCACATGATGGCCACGAAAATGGCATGCCCAAGATCACCATAATCATAAATCGAAACAGCATACTAGAGAAAATTATCGATTCGCGTACATAGTTTGGAATCCATCGAATTTGATGCGGAATTTGCAATAGTTTCCAAATACGAACTCAAGTGCTTCTCCCCTATCCCTTCGTTAGAACACTGGCCTAATGAGATTGCCACTCACGAGAAGAAAATTCTCTCTAGATTCGTATGTAAGTCAAATTGCGCATCATCAGGTTAGGGAAGGGACTTGAGCGCTATTTTTAGAGTCTTTGACCACGGGCCCTCTTATTACGGGCTGAGTCGTACTCGGCCAATACCAGCCAGCCCCATATTAGGCTTATTAAGAACCCATATATCTTACCTTTATTAGACCAAATTAATATAGTTAATTTCAATTAATGAAACCCACATTAGGAAATTCTTACAATTTACACCCATGCCCACACGATCGAATCCATCTTTGAAAATTTTGTTTTGGGGAGACATTGATCACTTTGCAGTCCAACTAAAACCAGAAAGCGAGCCTGTTGTTTCTTTTCCCGATCGCCCGAAACTCACATTGACCTGGGTAGAGCGACATTGCTCCGGCCCACGCACAAGAGAATATCGTATATATAAATCAAGGCATTTCATTGTAATTGGTACTTCGTCATTAACCTGTCATTACAACAGACGCCAAAAAGTATTGATGTAATGTTCTTTTTGATCATTAAACTTGTCACGCTATGCGGAGTGTTTTGTCCCTGTTCAATCAGAATTCTATGATGACGCACAAGTAGCTAGCTTCACACCACCAATCCTTGTGAATGGATCGGAGTCAGTTGACATTTGTTTTTTGTGGTAATTGATTAACTAGAGATAAAGAAAGTTCAAAGAATCAAGCGAGACAAAGTAATGGAATTAGAGGCCAACATAGTACAATGGATTTCAAAAAATTTTGACAGACAGAAGCTTTTGCTACAGATTGATTCCCTAAGAAATTGCAGACGATTGGAATCAGAGAGCAAAGTCTTGGTCATACCACAATCACAAAGTTCAGTCTCGATGAAAATCAGCAATTATTTGACGATAAGTACATCACAAGTACTATAACTTTTGTATGGCGCTTAATTGAGCGTCATAACTTTATTTGTTGATCCTACATGATTGAGCACAAGGGTTCATTATTGTAAAGATGCACGTTCGAGTTGTATTAAAAAAGTCCCATATCAGAGAAATGGTGTGGCGTGGAGTTAATAAATATCAGTTGTCTTATAACTCATTGGTTTTAAGCATTTGAGTAAAAATTGATCCAACTGAATGTATTAACAAACTCAAACTTGAGCTCTCCCTTGGCAAAAAGTGTCAGGCTTTTGATGCACACTCCCAAGAAATCATATTAGAGTCGATGATTAATTGGTGACTCACTCCTAATGTACATCGGAGTTTGGTCAACATCTCAATGAAGGAATCTCGTGAGTAACACAGTTTCGGACAGCCTTCATAGTTCAATTTGGCCAAAGGGTGGGTAAAGGTGGCATTATGGTGCAACAACGTAGTTCCAATGACAGCTTTCATGGTTTGGTCTAGGGAAAGAGACCACAGATGAAGGTAGACAATGTTTGTTGTTGCAGTCCTCACAAGGTAACAAAATTAATATTCAAGTTAAGACATGTTGATATAGAAGAATACCTTATATAAGAGGGAAAAAATCTAATACTGAACTCACACGTAAATAAGACTTTATTGAGATGTGAGTGTAGGTTGTGTTAGAATAGCCCTACATCGAAAAATTATTGTGGTGTGGAATAGTAAATATAGTTTAATTATTCATAACTCATTGGCTTAAGTAATCTCCTTAAGTGAAGATATTCAGTTTTGCTATGTGCTCTCAATAATTATAACGTGGGTATCGATCCATGACATTGGCGACTTCAAGGTGCATGTCTCTGCCAATGTACGACCAAATGACGAGCTTGTCTTTGCTCTCGCTTTCTTTCTTATCTTTCACATCGACCTCACTCATGTTCACTATCTCTGCAGACCTGACATTCTTCTTAAGCAAAATGGTGATCTTGACCTCGTTGAACCCATATTTGATGACCTTGATCAGGTTATTGTCGTCTCTGTATGATGCTTAAGTATAGTTAATAGCAACTAGATGCTAGATGACCAAGTTGGCAACAGTGCCTACAAAAGAGTCTGTGCGTGGACGTAGAAGTGGAAGTCGAAAGATCCGCATCTAAAGAAGTGAAGACGGACAAGTTTCCTCAGTCAATAACTCTGGGACAATTGAAGACGTAGATGACTTGATATTCAGCAAATTTGCAATAATTGGAATCCGCATCCCATTGTGGCTCAAATAAAGCTAATTGATCCCAAATGGCATACATGAAGGATAAAAACTCACTAACAGACTAATTTGTCTCTTGATGCATATGATGCAAACTCTCTGACAGTTGATACTTATGGGCAATGTCTAAATAGAGTATTGGCTGGCAAGCAGATCTCAGGCTTCCTTTGCTGTATTGATGTGACCAAATAGTGGTCTCATAGATGGAATTGAAGTGTTTCGAAACTACAATAGTGTTCGATGATTCTTGCTATCCCACGCCTCAAATTGTTCATCAAATTTAACCTCAATCTCACCATTAGTTTTAGTAGGCTCAGGAATATTACTAGTAACGTAATGCCAAAGCCTGCATTATCTAAAGAACTTGAAATTTCTTGAGCCCATGAAGTAAGATTTAATACATTCAAAATGGTCTGAATGGGTAATGAAACTTCCATTTTATTTATTACGTGCACTTTACCAATGAAAAAACAATAAAATGTATAAGACTTTACAAGATGACCATTTAAAATAACAAAATATTACAATATTAATTACAACCAATTACGATTAATCAAGGATGTGCACGATTAATAGAGATATATGCATAATCATGAGAGATATAGATAACTGGAGAATATATGGACTATCTCCCGGTATACATCATATAAGTCATTATCGTCAATCTTCGTCGATCCTACATGATTGAGCATGGGGATTCATTGTAATATGGGTATGGATCCATGACATGGGTTATCTCTCGGTCCGGCACTCCGCTGATGTATGACCAGATGATAGGCTTGTCTTCTCTCTCACGTTCTTGCTCGTCTTTTGCGTTAGTCTCGCTCATAGTCACTATCTCTGCAAACCCGACAATCTTCCTAAGCAAAATGGCGAGCTTGACCGCGTCGAACCTGTCTCCGATCACCTCGATCATGTCATTGTCGTCTCCCAACACTGCCATGGATTGAACCCCTGAAGTGGAACCAACAAAGAAAAAAGGGTTATTTTTTAATCAAAGCAGTTTTTTTTTTATCGTTCACAATCTCGAAACAATCATCTCTCTAAAAGAATTTACAAAAGATACACCTAGGTGGTCATCAAGAGATATATATAAAAAAAAAATATTCTTGCAATCACCTGGAAAGCTACCCACGACTCTGAAAGCTTTGGAGTGAGAGGTTTGGGGGCTGAAACAACAAAATCTTGAGCTTTGATTGTTCATGGACACCTTAATCACGACCTTCTGCTGCCAAAGAATAGTCAAAATAAAAAGAAAATCAAGAAAATGAATTATCATGCAACATGAGGGGAATCAATCCGTGATTTCTCAATAATATAGCTACTCTACTGCCTTTTCTTCTTCTTCATGATATTACCTTCACGGTGCTTGCTTGTTTAGGAACTGGGCGGTAGTTTAGACTCTTTCAATTTTTTGGAGAGTTTGGAGAAAATATTGGGGGAGGGTGAAGACGAACTGAGGTACTCCTCTCCTTTTACAGCCCCTCTCCTTGGAAGAAAACCCAATGACTTGAACAAGGGCCGCTCAAGTAGTAGTCACAAATCAATGACTTTTTGAATGCATGACGTGCCCTCTCTGCCCCACCTTTGATGCGTGCCTTACGTACTGACAGACGTATATGCTTTAGAAACCACTACTGTATGCAACTTGGTAGACAAGGTTATCATTCAAACGTAGAGTTAGTCAAATCAATGCCTAGGCATTATTATAAGGTGGAGTGAAGACGCGCAATTCCTTGAGAATCGACCAATTAAAGTATATGATTAGTCTAATTTATCGTGGTTTGCTCACTAATTGGTGTGCAATGGAAAGGTAATTCTCTCTAGAAAGGGTTCCCCAAATTGACTATGAACAACCAATGTCTTTAATGATCGTCGTTATCTTAAGTTTAACATGTCATTGGCCGGTGAGTGATAGAGTTCTGTGGAAGAAGACGAGTCGAGTGAAACTCCTATGATCAATCGTGGAATTAGGGGTTGATTGTGAGGTGGCTAGCACAATCACTTAAAGAAGGGTGAATATGTGATTATAACAAAACTTGACAAATTAAAGCGGAATTAAAACAGTCAAGATTAATATCACGTGAAAACAAAGTCTGAAGAGAAATTATGCTATAATCATATTCACTTGTGTACAATATACTATCAAAGATATAATAAACAGTTAAGGGATAGAGAAAATTGCACACATAAATTTATATTGGTTCGGTTTAGAATAAGTTTATGTCCACTCTCCCACGCTAATAGCTTATTGTCTAGATTTCACTGCTTAATCAATTAAAAGGTTACAATTGTCAATAACAATGTTCAATGTATGATAGGTCTCTTTATCTTTTCTTTTTAGTGCCTCTCAAAGATTACACTTTGTAGCTTAAGAAAGACAAGTGTATAGAATCAAAATACTCTCAGACTTTGGAATTTATGATTCTAGACCTCGCTTGTCATCAGCATTTTGGTCTCTTTTTATATTCCTCCACTTCCAATCTACCCGTTAGACGGTCTTCGGAAGATCTCTCTTCAATCAATATGTTGGACAAGATTACAGAGATTAAGTCGCCATTGAGTGATAAGATCTAAATCCTCATTGATTTGCTCCATACAAACAAATCATCAGTTTTCATAAGTAGAGTTTCTCAATTAGGAAAGCAACTTGTCATTGTAATGATTGTCAATCAATCTGTATTGTTTAAAAGATTTCATTGCAAAACTATCCTTAAAATTAAAGATTAATCATTACTTTCTATATTGGAAATCCTAGCCAAATCACTCACTGTGATGTTATTTGTGTCTATATATATATATATCCATGGAGATTTTAGACTCTGATAATATTCAGCTTTAGCGATAGAGTCTGAAGTAATCAGATGCACTAATGATATCCACATGTAAATACCGTTGATTTCCACGCTGTTGCTTTGATGATATTCACGTGTAACTTTAAGTATGATGGTGAGGCTAATGATGAGTCTGATTATGAGTCTAATGATATCCAACTCTAGTTGCCTGGTGATATCCAAGTGTATTAGCAATCATGGTTCTACCTCGTTGTTCACCTATCTGTGGTACTTCCAAGCTTTACTGAACTCCCCGTTCTAGGCTTGTTCACCTTCTATTTAGGTACCTCTAGCTTGTAGACATTTCTATGGCCAATGTCTTGTTCACCCTATTAGGACATTATCTAAATAACGACTTGCGCATTGCCTAATTACTCCACCATTAAACTCCTTAGTAGTTTTAATTATTGTCATTTTCAAAACATCATAAGCGATTTTTGTAATAGATTGGGGCCACTTACATATTGTTCCCCGAGTTTTTAGGGTTATTGCATCCCCCCGCTCATCGTTTCAATTTTGCAATTTGTCCCCAAAGTTCAGAATCGGTTGTAATGTAGCCCCTGGCGTTGGTTCTGACCAAATTTCGTTTGGAGCTCTGACTACGTAATAGCACGCGACTAATTACTGAGGGAAAGCTTGTATATATAAGTATATATAAATAAAATAAAAGTAGAAGAATAATTCATATATATTGTATGTGAGAGCATACGACTAAAGTTGTGGTGAGAATTTGAATGAATCAATGTTAAATGCATATCAATATACGGTTTTAAAACATACTTTTGACTAGTCCCTATATTTTTCTTTCTCATAGATGTAGATGATATATGACGAATTTGCTTTTCACAACTAATCGCATGTAGCTACATGGTCAAATACGTGACAAAAAACTTGGTTGGAGTCAACGTTAGGGGTACATCTCGGTGGCGAGCTCATGTTTGTTTTTCTTCTTAATTGTATTTTGGGTATCTTAGAGTCACATGTGGCTATACCAATCACAAATTCGTTGGAGGTAGTTTTCTCCGATCGAGGACATGATCAATATTCAATTGTTTAAAAGATGAGTGTATCTAGATGGCTTAGCTCTTGGTTGACGTCTAAGTCTCCTAGTTAGTCAAGAAAATGACATCGTCCCTCATACTAGGGGATCCATTTCGCACCGAGCAAAGGTATACAATAGGCAACCATCACCTAGTAAAGCTCATAGAATTGACTATAACGTATAAACTCGTGATTTGATTAATCCATCAAATGTACTATTAGTGAAATTTCTAAGGGTGTATCTGTTTCAGAGAAAATTTCATGGTAAAGAAAAATGCTCTCTGAAAAGTCATTTTTCAAATGTTTTCCTTTATTTGGGTTAGGAAATTTATTTATCTAACTTTAAGCATGTATATATTTTTTGACCGTAAGTGGTTTTTCCTTGAATGATCATTTTGAACAAATCAAAGGGAAAATTACTAAAAAAGTCCTAAACCTATTGCAATTGTATCAATTCAGTCCTAAACTTTTTTTTTTTACCATTTCAGTTCTAAATCTTTTGTAATTATGCCAATTCAGTCCATTCAGCCACTTTTGGCTAGCCGGTGCTAACGTGGACGCCGGCCAGCTGACGTGGCATTATTTTAATTTTTTTTTTCAAAATTTTTTTTTCCATTCTTTTGTTTTTTTCCTTTCCTTCTTCCCCCTGGCTAGACTGGCCAGGGGGAGGCTCACCATCGAGATGACCTTGTTGGCCACCAGGGAGGCTCGCCTTCATCAGCACTAGCGAGGGCGAGCCTCACTGTCGCTGGACAAGGGCCGGCGTCAGCGGAGCTTGCCATGGATGGGCGAGCTCTACCCTTACTGCTACTGGGCGAGCTCGACCTCACCCAAATTTGGCGAGGTCGAGCTTCGCCATGGTTGTGGGCGAGGTCGAGTTCGCCCAGCCATGGCGAGCCGCCCTCGCAGCCGCTAGGCGAGCTTGACCTCGCTAAATCTAGGCGAGGTTGAGCTCACCCATCCATGGTGAGTCACCCCCGCTGCCGCTGGGCTCGACCTCGCCCAGATCTGGTGAGGTTGAGCCTCGCCGACACTAGTAAGGGCCGGCGATGGAAGAGCTTGAATTTTTTTTATTTTTTTTCTTTCTTTATTTTTTTTTGCCTTTCCTTCTTCCGTCGATGGCTAGATTGGCCAAGGGCTAAGGCCACTGGGGAGGCTCGCCGGCCACTGGGGAGGCTCGCCGTCGCTGGGCGAGATGAGGGCGAAGCTCGCCATGGCTAGGCGTACTCAACCTCGCCCACAGCCATGGCGAAGCTCAAGCTCACCAAATCTGGGCGAGATTGAGCTTGCCCAGCAATGACAAGGGCAGAGCTCGCCCAGCCATGGCAAAACTCGCCCAACGACGGCAAGGGCGAGCCTCCCCCTGGCCGGTCCAGTCAGGGGGAAGAAGGAAAGAAAGAAAAAAGAGAAAGGAAAAATATTTTTGAAAAAAAAATTAAAATAATGTCACGTCAGCGCCAATTTGCCAAAAGTAGCTGGATGGACTGAATTGGCATAATTGTAAAAGGTGTAGGATTGAATTGACATAATTACAATAGGTTTAAGACTTTTTTGGTAATTTTCTCCAAATCAAATGCACGAAAGTCTCAAAAACTTATTCACGAAAGTGGCCCACATGTTCTTAAGGTCACAAGTGACAATAAACTTCGTTTGAAATGGAGAGACCAACGAGCTTCGATTCATCTGTTTTGTCGCAGTGGATCTCCAAGTCGTCCAGGGCTTGTAGCCAACAAGTTACGACAAGGCATAATCGATAAGGAGGGGGGGAATGGCTTCTAGAAATTTAAAAGACACGACAGTTTTCATTAAAAAAATTTATGTGCTGGGTTATGGAGTGCAAAGAAGAGGGAAAAGAAAAAGGTTTTCCTCGTCCAGTAACTTAGAGGGATGATGACATCGCTCCTTTGTGTTTATCTGCTAGTTTACAATTATTTCTGCTAATACCGTATAATTAAAGCATGTTGATTTTGACATATGGAAGAGATAGGTACCATCACATGACATGTCCTTTTCATTAAAAACTATTAAGTCGATTTCTCTTTCTTGATCCGACCTCAAGTCAACTTTAACCGAGTCATTTGTAAGACTGAGCTAATTGATTAATGTTAATAACTCTTGGCACAACAACACCTGTCTAGAAAAGGACAGGGTGGCGTGTTTGTACGAATATTACGATCGAGTAAATCGTGTCGCTAATCACCAAGATCATTTCTAGAAACGAAATGGGTGAATCAAACATTCCTGTGCGGATATGTAAAATAAGATAATATTGAGAATGTTGAAAAATCTGCTTGTACTTATCTTGCAATCACATCTTAGGTTATATGGATATGTTTTCATTATTTGTCCTTGAAATAATTCCCTGTTGTTAAATCTCGTTCGTATGGATAGCGGACCTAAAAATTCTAGAGTAACGTTAGATGGGCTAAGATCAGTATACAGATATACTGTACTAACCAAGTGATGTTGTAGACCGTAATTTGTTATTTAAATAGATGGGGACGTATAAAACGACGATCGCATAAGAGATTGATGAGCGTGTCACTAAGCACTTCCCATGCGATGTTGATTTCGGTACGTGCCAAATCGCCGATTATATTAAGAAGGCTTGTGGCACCCCAAAGAGGCTGACAAGCCATTAAATCCATGCTAGAGTAAGTTCTTATGGCACCAAATTGCTCGGTATGTGCTTTTTTAGGTGAAATGAGCGTCTCATTAAGGTGTGAACTCCTTATGCCTCCTCACTATTGTCTTATGTTTCAGTTGAAGTTAGGTAGTGACATAAGCTCAACTGTGAAACGTTATACAGACATTAGAAGATAAGCCAATACGTCCAAATTTGTCCAAGGGGCCAAAAAAAGAAGAGGAAAGGAAACATACGAACACAAAGATCCTCAACATAGCCGAAACAGTATCGACTGAAATCTTTCAGAAATTCGGTACAACATATTCGTCAAACATAGCATGGACGGGTCAAAATTGAGAAGCATTATGAAGGTCTTTTGTGAACATGTTACTTCGCCCCAGTATCTCGCCTGCCGCGACCCGCACTGACCAGTCTAGCATGACAATGAAAGAGAGTTTGCAGTGCTCGGATATCACCACCAGGATGCGCCCGGCATGTATCCACCCGGCGATCCTCGGGCTCGCCACCTCGTGGCTACTTGAGCATATGCGCTACTTGCTCGTGCTCATTGTTCCGCAGTACGAGAACCCCTTAGGGATCCCCCCGTAGACCCTGACTTCGCCATCCTTTTCCTCTTCCAGTGCTGCAGTAGCACTGGCCTGATGCGGCTGTGCGCTGCCCTGGCAGAAAACGCCGGCACGGTGCGGTCCGATGTCCTCGGCTTGGAGGTTGATTTTGGGAAACGAGACGTCTTTCTTGGGGTTGAAGTGCTAGAAGGTATTGGCATTGCACTGGGCTCCAATCCAATGGAGTTGAAGAAGTATGTCTGAGCCCCGTACCCACTGGCCCTTGGACCCTGTAACAAAACCAGAATTAAGTATCCATGTAAAAGATTATGAGTTGATTAAACGTTTTTAATCAGTGTATTTTTGTGTAAATACTCTACTTATTACAATCACTAAACGTTATGTCACCATGATCTATGTTTAACTTATAATCATGTCAAAGCAATGTGATAATCTAATCATTCTACTTAGCATGATGCTTGAGGGTTAATTGTGGGGTGATTCATGCAATAACTCGCAAATTGATGACTCTTCAATAAACTTATATATGTTTACCCAGTCACGGCAAGAGAGCGTGAAATGGTCAGTCCCAAGGCCTCTATTCCAGTATGGATCCAAGCGGGAGATGGCGGGGACATAATCGTGCGCCGGACGCATTGCAGCATGGCCTCGTGGAGGACGACTAAATCACCAAGGTACTCGAGGATCATTTCGACGCTGAACAGTGCACGGGAGGAAGTAAACACGAGCTCAATCCGGGATAACGGGCACGGAAACGAGCATTGAGCTCGATCAATATGAGGAAGAAGCCCTCCGTTAAATAGATGTCTTTGCAAACTCCAGTGTGGAAAATGGGTGGTTCTCCTTCTTTATGTACTGAACATATGTATCGAAAGATTATTGTGTATATAAATTGAATCACTTCACTAAATCAAGCTAATTACGTTTCAAGAAATAGTGAGATCGCATTAGAACAAATTTAAAAAAGTATTGTATAAGTCATTGCATCGACAATATACGTTTATATAAGTCAATCATTATTAGAACATTTGGACACTAAATTATTCTTCCATTTAATAGCCTAAACTTTTACAATAATTGGCAGTGGCCCGACAAAATTTGATATGATATCAAAGCATGAGATCCTAAATTTAAATTTTCTTGGACCCTTACTTATATCCCTTGTTGTATATTCTATTAGAGGTGAGCATCACGTCTGGTTTCCCTTGGCAACTAAACCGAACCGGCCTAGATTGACTAGTACAAGGCCGTTCTAGGGAAAATCAGTTCGCTTTCTAGTACCTCAAAGCTAAAACCGGTCTAGGATTGGTTCAATTCCTGCTTGCTCGAGAACCGGTTTTAAAGTTTCTTTTAGAAAAGATATCCTTTTGCACCAAACAAAAATCGAACCACAATCTTCACTACGAACAAACAATACCATAACCACTTGACCAGCATACATTGTCACAGTGAAATGTCACAATATTTACATTTTCTCATAAGAATGTGATTTTTTGCATGAATAAAAAAGACTGGGCAGTTCCGGAGTAGTTTCAAAACCGACCGGTTTGTTTTTGAGTACCAAATCTTAGGTTTGGTTACCAGTTCTAGGCTGAAAACTTGCCACCTAGGAACATATCACCCTTAGATTTCCACACTTAGTTTTAGGTCAAAGTCTAGCCTATAGGCAAGGGGGAGCGCTATTGTACATTTTCAGTTTATGCCTTCATTTAACAAACTTATAAGAATGTGTGATTTAATATCTAAATATTATTTGTTGATCCTACAAGGGCAGTGTGGGACGCACCCGATTTCATAGTGTGGGCTTCGGCCATTGTAAAACCATGTGATGGTCTCGGTTGTGGTCGTTTCGCTAGGCTTGTCTTTGCTCTCGCTTTCTTTTTTGTCTTTCGAGCCAACCTCACTCATGGACACGATCTCTGTGAATCCGACTTTCTTCCTAAGCAAAGTGGCTAGCTTGGCCGCATCAACCCCATCTCCGACCACCTCGATCAAGTCCTTGTCGTCTCCCTCCAAAGCCACGGATTGAACCCCTGGAGTGGAAAAGAAATGGGTCGATTTCGAATCAAAAGAGGGTTTGTTCTTCTTCTTCTCAATCTCAAAACAATCACCTATCTAAATTGATAAACACAAGATGTGGCTAAACGGTCAAAGGGATAAAAAGAAATAAAAAACTAGCAATCACCTGAAAAGCCAACGGCAACTTTCAAAGCTTTGGAGTGAGAGCTTTGGGGTTTGAAACAATTGAATCTCGAGGAGCGACCGTTCATGGATACCTTAATCACGACCTTCTACTACCCTCGAAAAAAAGAAAGAAAGAAAGAACGAAAATCAAGAAGGTGAATTAGCATGCGACATAAGGTGAATCAATTCACGATTTCTCGAAAATGAAGCTACTGCTTTTTTCCCCCTCATCATATTACCTTCATGGTGCTTGCTTTCTTTGGAATTTGGGGAATTTTGACTTCGATTTTTGCAGAATTTTGAGAAAATATTAGAGGAGGGTGAGGACGAACTGAGGGACTCCTCTCTATTTATAGCCCCTCTCCTTGGAATAAAGTCAATGGTTTTAAGCCCGACCATTGATATGCTTTAGGAATTATTGTTGCTAACTATACAACTTGGTAGACAAAGTTACCATTCAAACATGGAGCTAGACCAAAAAAAAAATGAATGACTAGGTATTATTATAAACTATAATCGAAGACGAAAAGATCGAAAATGTGATTGGTCCAATCCATCAATTTTTTTACTCGCTAATTGAAGTTCATTGGAAAGGCCTCCACTCTAAAAAAAAAGTACCCCAAGTACACCTGACAGACCAAAAAAAAAAAAAAGTTCCCAAATTTAAAACAATCAAAGCCATTGACTAGTAAGTAATAGAGTTCTGACTGAAGTAGAAGCTTAGAGTGAAACTTCTATGATCAATCCCCGAATTAAGGGAAAAGGGGGCAAATTGCATAATGCCTCCCGAGATTTCAGGGTTGTTGCAAATTACCTCCCCCCCAATGTTTCGATTTTGCAATTTGTACCATGAAGTTTAGGAATTGGTTGCATCATGGCCCCTGGCTTTGATTCTGACCAAATTTTGCTTTGAGCTCCGACCATGTGACAGATTTTTGAGGGAAAATTTGTTGTATAAGTACATACTATGAAGAAGTGAAAGAACAATTTAGAAACATATTGCTTGTGAGAGCGTGCGACTAAAAATCCGGCGAGAATTCAACTGGAATTAACGTCAAATGCATATCAATATATAGGCTCCATTTATTCCGTGGAAGATGAATAACTTGAAAAATAATGTCCTAAAAATGAAAGCTTGTATAGTTTGAAATTATTAATCAATGAAAAATATTTTCATTATTGACAATAAGTCACGTTTAAATATTTTTGTGAACGACAAAAATATTTTTCGTTTATTCAATATTGCAACCGATACAAATGATCATTTTTATAAAAATATTTTTCAAATCATTTATTTTTTCAATGGTCCCTATATTTATTTCTGAGGCATGTAGATGATATATGACCAATTTACCTTCACACCTAACTATGTGCATTGGCGCGGTCAAATATGTTACAAAATTTTGGATGGAGTCCACGTTAGAGAGAACAACGCCTTCAATTTCAAAAAAGTTAGGGGGGGAGGGGGGGAAATTGTAAAATTGAAACATCGAAGGGCAACTTGTCGCAATCCCAAAAAAATTGGGGGAAAATTGTAATTCTTCCGGTTAATCGCCATCCTCGTTTCTCTGCCTCCCTCGCTCTGACTTTTGAGAAGAAAATTATTTACTCTTTTATCTCTCTAATTTAAGCAACCACTTCAAAATGGAGAAATCGATCAGACGTACAAAAAGCATACAATGGGCGGATATCGCCTACTAAAGCTCCTAGAATTTGACCATCACGGACAAACTCGTGATTAGGACTAATCGAGCCGATGTATTGCCCGCCGAAGTTTCTAAGCTCCGTCTTGAAAAGGATTAGGGCCTACGATTTCTTAAGATTAATGAGTCACAATAGTCATTTTTCTAGAACGATGACACTAGTGTGAGGAATTCGAGGTTCCGTTTGGAACCTAAAATCTACCAATCAAAATCGGTTCTCCACTTTCTCGAACTTGAAATCTACAATGTATATTCTGAAACCTAAAATCTACTTTGTCATAAATTCCAAGGCTTGTTCCGGTTGGTTCCGGGATCCACCTAGAAACCGACCAATTTCTTCTTCTTTTTTTGTTTCATTTTTTATTTAAACAAAATGAAAGTGAACGCAGCAAAAAAAATGAAAATTTTTCATTTGTCAATAGCAACAATCCATAAAAGATAAACACATAAAATAAAATAAATAATAAAAAATTCAAAACACATAACATAAAACTTAAATTATAGAACTTCATATAAAGTATGTAGCCAGAGCATGAGCCCTATATAAAATGTTGTCCCCTTTCTCCTTGATCGGTATGCTAGCATAAAAATCATGTTTTTTTTTTTAGACACAATTTAAGTTTCCCTGTGTGGGCCTAAGCAAAACCTTAAACTACTTCATCTAGAGGCTCGTCCGAATCAAGGGATGCCCTAGATGTAAAGCAAAATAAGGTATTTCCTTCTTTTGGGGAAGACAAATATATAGGGGAAGACAAAGATACATGAGAAAGTGAGAGATGCAAAGTATGCAAATCTCGACACGTTAAAATAAGGTTTGCATCCTTGGAGCCCGCCACCGTTTGTAGAAGTGGATCGGTGGCAGAGGCCCTCGGAGGAAGGCTTGGTTCCCCTCTCTATGGTGAGGAACCCTGGAAACAATTCCAATGAGCGGTCTGATAGCATAAAAATTATTAAAATATGTCTCGAGTTTGAGCTCAATAAACGAAATCTGACTCGAGATTAATTGTTATTTATGGAGATTTGAATATTTTGAATTGGATATCCTACGGACATCCGAAATCAAGAAATATGTATAAACTCTTTTTGATTGGGAAATAAAATTAAGTGGATGGGCACACAAAATTATATTTCCCTGTAGTCGGCCAAAGAAGTCGAGGAAAGTCAGGAGGTTAACTTTGTTGACCGAATTCAATTAGATTTTGTGAGTGCAATTTCCTTCGTTTTGTCGACGTCGTCCAAGAAGTCCACAGTATATATGCTCGTGGTCAGGTTTGCTGGAGAGGCCGTTGTCGATAATACGAGGAAGCGCCGTTTCTTCTCGAGAGTGCCGTGGGTGCTAAATTTCTGAGTGACGTCCATGGGTGCTGGGTGCTTGGCAGAGCCATTGTGATTTTGTTCATGAAATTACACCAAGAGTTCAAGTATTTATAGCGATTAAATTTTGTGATAAGATTTGTGTATAATTTCTTTGCGAAATAGAGAGATTATTTTGTGAGGAATTGTGAGGCTAAATACTGTGTGAGTTATTAAGTGTAATTGGGACTTGAAAAATATTGAAAATATTTGAGTAACTAGAGTGTGGTTGTAATCTTTGTTATATTACTTGATCTATAGTATAATTCGTTGCTCCTCTCCCCGTAAACGTAGGTTACTACGATCGAAACACGTAAATTTGATGTCTAATTTTTTTTTGTTCTATCAATTTTATTGTTCGATTGCTTAGCTTTCGCAATAAAAATCATGTTATTTATATTAGGCACGGTTTAAGTTTCCCTGTGAAGCAGCTCGCTAGAAATTTTCGTGGACTAGTATCTTCGTGTTAATGACTCCTGAGAGGGTAGAAACAAGTTGATGAGCAAAATCTAGCAACACCCACCACCCTACTGTCCTCTACCTCATACTGTTAGCTTGCTTTAAAAAAAACCCGAAGCTTTGTTCAAGTACCATGTCGCATTTGAGACTTGCAAGCTCTATGCTCGTCCCTTCTCATTTCCGTTCTAGAAGACAGAAATACCCGACGAAAACTAACATAAGAAGACCGAACACTCTAATACCATTCAGTACCAAAACAAAACACCCTCATTAATCACTGGCCGCTCGGCCGCAATCACGAAAGAATTGCGTTTCAAGCAAAGAAACTGATCTACAGTAACTGGTGCTCCGTTTGTCATGCAATACCCCAAAAGAGGCAAGTAAAGTGCACAACCAAATCAATTCACTAGTGGCAATTGCCATAGCGCGATATTCAGCTTCAGCAGAGGATTGAGAAACTGTGGTCTGCTTCTTAGTTCTCCAAGATACGGGACAATGACCAAGCAGTACAAAGTAACCAGTAACTGATCGCCAAGTGATTGGGCAACTTGCCCATTCAAAGTCACAAAACACAGTCAAGTGAAGTGAAGTTGGGACTAATAAAGAATCCCTTGTCCTGGATTTTTCTTGATATATCGAAGAACTCGTATCACTACTTCCCAGTGATGTTCCTTTGGTTCCTGCATGAACCGGGAAAGTACATGAATAGAATAACATAATTCAAGCCGAGTGATAGTGAGATAAAGTATATGTCCCACTAATCGATGATAGCAACTTGGATCTGTCATGGCAAGTCCACTTGCTGTAGCTAACCAGTGTTGTTGCTCCATTGGAGAAGTTGCTAGTTTAGCTGCTAGCATGCCAAATTCCGATAGCATGTCAAGTACATACTTTCTCTGACATAGAAATAACCCTGAAGTTGTCCACGTTAGTTCAATTCCCAAGAAATACTTTAATTGGCCAAGGTCTTTGATATGAAAACGCTCATCAAGGTACCATTTGAGCGTTGCGCACTATTTTGAATTATTGTCTGCCAAGATAAGATTATCAACATATACTAACACGGCTAGAAAAGTACTGCCATAAGAATACTTGAACAACAAGTAATCTGCTAATGATTGATCAAAACCATACTCCCTCGATGCATTAGAGAATTTTGAAAACCAATTTCGAGATGCCTGCCAAAGGCCATATAAGGACTTTTGTAGTTGACATACACGATTTGAGCCCGTTGTCACGAAACCTGGTGGAAGTTTCACAGAAACTTCCTCATCCAAGTCACCATGTAGAAATGCATTATTTACGTCCATCTTATGCAACTCCCAATTACAAGCCAATGCAACAGCAAGAAGACATTGTACAATGACTAGTTTAGCCACTGGTGCGAAGGTTTCATGGAAGTCCACACCCTCTATCTGGGTGAATCCATTTGCGACAAGACGAGCTTTATATCGCTCAATACTATCGTCAACTCAACGCTTGATTTTATAAACCCACTTGCACCCTATGAGTTTCTTACCCTCCGGCAAAGTTGCTAAAGTCCATGTCTTATTATCTTCTAGTGCTTTAATTTCTGTTGCCATTGCTTCTCTCCACAGAGGATTTTTAATAGCCTCAATGTAATTCCTAGGCTCAATATCAGAATTAACAGTAGCTAAAAAAATGATGTGAGGCTCAATAAATTGTTCATAAGAAACAAACTTCTTGATTGGATAGACCATACTGGAAGATATTGATGGAGTGGGTTGAGGAGTTGGGGTCTTCGTTTGGACCATATGGCACACATAACCTCGCATATGGGTTGGCTGTCTTTTTTTGTCATACAGGGCGTATTGGGAGTGGAATTTGTTTATCGGGTCGCTCACTAGGTTGCTCTTCAACTTGGATTGTATTATAACAATCTCGCATCACCGTCTGCTCATTTTCTTTACGAACTTGGCTTGGAACCCTTCTTCCTCCCCCCTAAGGTTGATTCCACCCCTTATCAATAGGACCCAGCTATTGAGCCAATATCAAAAGAGGAAGAGAGTCTTAATCCTCATGTGCAGGTTGCTAAGCAAATTGGAAATTCTCTTCATAGAAAACAATATCACAAGATACCAATAATTCTTCAGTTTGCAAATCAAAAACCTTCCAACCCTTTGTGCCGTATGGATATCCCAAAAATATACATTTTCTTGCCCTTTCTTCAAATTTATCTTTTCCCTTTGACGGTTTGTGAGCATAGCATAGTGCACCGAAAACTCGCAAATGATTATAATCCGGCGGTTTTCCAAACAAAAGCTCGAACGGAGTATTTCCAAATAATAATGGAGTTGGAGTATAATTGACTAAATAAGCACCTATTAATATGAATTCACCCCAAAAATGAATTGGTAAATTCGCTTGAAAACGAAATGCCCATGCTACAATGAGGATATGTCGATGTTTCCTTTCAACTCGTCCATTGTGTTGAGGCATGTAGGAACATGATGTCTGATGTATCACTCTATTTTTGAAAAAAAAATCTTTCATGGAATTAAAAAGAAATTCACAGCCATTATCACTTCGCACCATTTTAACTACTTGACCAAACTGGGTCTTTACCATATGACAAATATTAACAAAGACTTTATATGTCTCTGATTTTTCCTTCATCAAATAGACCCAAATCACCCGACAATAATCATCGACAATGGTTAAAAAATAATGTGCACTGAAGAGAGACCTTGTTTAATATGGCTCCCAAACATCACAATGTAACAAATCAAAACATCTATCGGCTTTATTATTACTCAAAGGAAATGAGGAACAAGTTTGTTTTGCACGACAAATTACATCACACAAACCATCCCCATCTTTATTTACTTCAATACCAGTGATTAATTTCAAAGCTTGCCGTGATGGGTGCCCCAATCGTTGATGCCAAATGTCAATATTATGTCCCTTTACCATTTGAAAAGCCAAACGAGTGCCCATACGTCCAAGATAATAAACCCCTTCTCGAAGATTACCCACTCCAATCGATCTCTTCGAGGATAGGTCCTGTATGATGCATCGAGAAGAGAAGAACATTACTGAACAATTCAATTTTGAACTCAACTTTCCGATAGAAATAAGATTGCACTTAAAGTTTGGGACATGTAGCACATCGTGCAAAATAAAATTAGGGCTTAAATAAACATCACCTCTTTTGATGGTGTGAGTCGCTTTTCCATTAGGAGTTCGTATACAATATGCACCCATGATGTTCTTCGGTCAATTTAGAAGCAAAAGTTACCCTATCATATGTTCGAAGGTGCCACTAATCAAATTTGTGGAAACATCATTGGGCCAATAAACCTTACCTGTGAGTTGGTCATTCGAAGTAGGCGGTTTTATTGCCATAAGCAAACTGATCAAATGCTGATATTGATCATTGCTAATTGATGTTGTTGTTTTTGCTCCCTTTAGACCTCCTTGATCGGTATCTGCAATGGTGTTAGAATTGCCGATGCTAGCCTGTGCGAAATGTACAACTGCTATGGAAGGATTCCCTTTGTGTGCCTTTCCACCTCGCCTTAAATCCCAATTCGGAGGATATCCATTCAACTCCCAACAATGACTCTTCTCGTGCCCAACCTTCCCACAGTAGTCACATTTAGGTTTTTCGAATAGTGTTTTCCTTGGGCCCATTCTTCCAACCGAGAAAGCAACACCTTGATCTTCTCTTCTCTCCCACGGACAATTGACTATTGGCGCTCCTCCTACGTGATCATAGAATAAACTTTACCGAGGGATGGGAGTGGCTTAATGTTGAGAATTTGAGAGCAAATATTCCCATAGGTCTCAGCATTAAAGCTCATAAGAAACTGATGGATTTTTTCCACTTCCTTCTTCTTCATGTACATCATGGTTGTAGCACAAGTACATTCTGGGACGTCATCATAGTCATTGAGTTTATCCCATAAGACCTTCAATTTGGTATAGTATTCCACCACCGAGAGTCCTCCTTGCTATAGGAGCCCAATCTCAGTTTTGATCTCGTGGATATGAGGTCCGTTACCTTGAGTGAATCTCTCCTTCAACTCACCCCTCATTGCCTTTGCTTCTTCTGCATATGCCACGCTTCCTTGTAGACTCTTGTCAAAGGAATTGAAAATCCATGAAACTATCATGAAATTACAAATGTCCCAAGCATTAAACTCGGGTGCGGTTAGATTCGACTTCTCTAGCGATCCATCAATAAACCCGAGTTTATTTTTTGCCCTCAATGCGCATCTCGTCACCTTCGACCGTGTTGCATAGTTATCTCGAGTCAACACGCACGAAACAAGTACGCTTCTAGGATTGTCGAAGGTGTTGAGATAATATGGCAAGGAAGGGTTAATCACTTTCTTGGTAGACGATTCTAGAGTCATATCGCAAACAATGTGAGTCGAATTGTTCGATATGTTTAAGCTCTATGGCTTTGATACCATGTGAGAACTCACAATTTTCTTGTATTGCTCAACGTATGATACATATGTTTATACAACGTATTGCTCAACTGAAAAGAGAAAGAAAAGTTCTACCAAATATCTCTAACTAACTATAAAAGATATACTAAATATTATGCTAACTAAAAGCAAAAGTAAATCATAACTAATAATAAGAGATACACTAAATGTCAGAAAAACAGAGTATAAATCTTCACCAAATCTTCCGTAATAAACCCAAATCAAGGACGGAACAAGAGAGGAACCAGCACGCGCAAATGGGGACAGAGCCAGTGTTGTCTTGGACTCGACCTAAGACTAGCCCTTAACGGAAATCAAGGACGCAATGCCAAATCGCGGCCAGGGAGAATCACTGGAAATCGACAACAAGCAACAGCCCAAGCAAGAAATCAACCTGAATCATGGAACAAAAGGCAATGCCACAGAGAAAGCAAAGGAGGACGGGTTCTTATGGGTTTGTCGAGATGGAAAATCACAGGCGATCTCCTCTCTCTAATATGACGAAAGTAGGAGAAGGAGGAGATGACGATTGACAACAACGATGATGATGGAGAGACAGAAGCGAAGGGAGAATCGAGAAGAAGACTGCATCTAGCTTCACAAAATATGAGAGAGTCGCTCTCGGAGAGGAACTGAGGAAGAATGTGTCTAGCTTCACAAACGACGTCAACTCAAGCAGCCAAGCCTCACCAGCGTGAATTCTCAATTTCTAGTTCGGGGTTTTGTAGGTTCCCGGTCCTCAGTTCCCTCGAGAACTAGGAAGTGAACCGCATACTATATGTTCCTAAAAATAGGGAACTGGAAACCAGATCGGATTTTACCAGAACCTGGAATTGGACCGGTTTGATTTCCGATTCTACCATGGAACCATACTCACCCCTAAATGACACTAATGATATCTAGATTTTGATTCAATATGTAATGTCGTTTTTGAATTTTTAATCCGTTTGTTATGATCTTTGAATCATTTCTAAATGTTTAATGTGGACCTTCTTACTTCATCAAATAATGGAGAAAGTCGCCATGGGTCTCTAAATTGTTGCGAAATATGATATCTAGTCGCTAAACACTTGCGAAATGTGCAATCTAGTCCACAGGCTTTCAATTTGTTCAATCTAATTTCTCGACTTTGCATATGAAAAATAAATCGATTTTTTGATACTATTCACAAGTTTTCATAATTATGTTATTGCCTAGATTTTGGGACATGTTCTCATTTCAATCCATTTCCTAAATCATTAGATAACATGTTATTTTTTTAATTACCTTTTTACATTTTTTGTCTTTGTAAATATTAGGATAGTGTCATTCAAATTTGTTATAGCTTGTGATATCTATAATAGTAAAAGTAGAACCTCATTTAGAGTTGTATCCGCTTAATATTCCTGCAATTTTAAGTTTAAGTGTTTTCATGAAGATATCTAGGAACAATATTAATTTATCTATAGAAGCCCTTGACCTTTCTATACGCTAGGTGGTGGTGGTCGAGAGAGAGGGAAAGGCTATGTTTGTAACCCAAAGTTCGAATAAAACTACAAAAACTCTCGATAACAATAACTCTACAATCTATCCAAGAGGCGATATTTCTTGCGTAGTTATTCAAATTCCATTACGTGTATCATCACTCGACAAGTAGTATTGGCTTCGATCCACGTGATACCATGAATGGCTTTGGACCAGACAGTCACTTCACCCATCTCGTCCGAGTAAACAAGATGTAATGTTACATTAATTTCTAAAGAAAGCTTTGTCCAAATTAGATATATTATCTATTCCTTTTATACCCCGTGCTTATAATATGTGCAAATGACTGAATTTGGGGTTAACATTGTGCGATCACATATAGATAGTAAACCCATGGCAGACTTACCTAAGCAGCTGGATACAAATTAAAATCACCACGAGCATAAGAATTAGCTTTAATTACCCATGTAGACACTAGCGAGTTATGCAGAAAATAGGTCAAAGAGCAATGCCCTTTGACGAATATATCATGAAATAAATAGTACTTATAAAAAAAAATACAATTCAATTCTCTAGCCATTTAGAGTAGACCAATAAATACAAAATCCTATTCAATAAAGAAAAATCCCCCATTAATTCTTGAAGCAAAGTTTTTTACCAATGTAAAGTCATCATTTTTACCGAATGTCTGAACAAGAGAACTTCAGTTTTCCTAAAGATTTTCTAGTGAAAATCACATAAAGATATCTATATATATAAATGTGTGTGCACGTGTCTTTTATATATGCATTCGATACCTTCCAATCAGGAAATGCCACGTGGCCATATTCGGGCGGACACAAAATGTGAAAAAATAGCAAAAAACACTCAACGATGTAAAAACTCCACAGCTCATAACCTCAGGATGGAGATTTTTCCTCCGAGGAAACACCTGTTCTCGTTTCTCCCTCCTCCATCTCTCTCTCTCTCTCTCTCTCTCTCTCTCTCTCTCTCTCTCTCTTCATTTTCCTGGGGAAATTCGTTTCCTTTCTTTTCCTTTCCTTTCCTACGTTTCAATTCTCAGCGTTTCTCATCGTACCCGCTTCTTGATTTGGCCTCCTTGTCCATCTTTTTCCTGAAACTATATGGCATTGTAGTTCCGCGTGTCATCGCCTCGCCGGCTTCACGATCACGAGAACGACCGAGGTTCTATCCGGCGATTCTATGAACATGTTTCTCCCGTTCGTCTCGTGATTCCGTAGGAGGTGTGTGTATGTATTCATGCACGCGTGGCTTTAGATGCTCGGTGATACGATTCGGTCTCGCATTATCGATTGAAGTCCGAAGAGATTTGTGCTCGATCGGTTCATTAACAAGAGAAGGCCTTGCGAAGGAAGGGGGCTACATATGAACGATGTCGTTCGACCATACTCATAGGGCGACGTCGCTGCCGAGCAAATCACCGCCTCTGGCGGAGCGGATAACCGATGACCCGGTCACGATCAAGACGGCCCAGAGCACGGTGACGCTGGCCTACCAAGCCAACATCGCCGGGTACTGGCACAACGTCACCATCATATGGTGCAAGAACCTGATGAACCACTCCCTCAGCATCACGGTCGACAGCCTGGAGGGCGACTTCCACTACACGTGCAAGATCGACCTCAAGCCCTGGCACTTCTGGAGCAAGAAGGGGTACAAGTCGTTCGAGGTCGAGTCGAACCGGGTGGACGTGTACTGGGACCTCCGGTCGGCCAAGTTCTCGGGGAGCCCCGAGCCGTGCACAGACTATTACGTGGCCCTCGTCTCCGACGAGGAGGTGGTGTTGCTCCTGGGGGATTACAAGAAGAAGGCCTACAAGAGGACCAAATCCAGGCCTGCCCTAGTGGATGCTGTCTTGTTCTACAAGAAGGAGAATGTGTTTGGCAGGAAGACATTTGCCACGAGGGCCAAGTTTGATGAGAGGACGAAAGAGCATGAAATCACCGTGGAGAGCACGAGCTTTGGGCACAAAGAGCCAGAGATGTGGATCAACATCGATGGGGTCGTGGTGATTCATGTGAGAAACTTGGATTGGAAGTTCAGGGGAAACCAGAATATCTTGGTGAACAAGAAGCCTGTGCAGGTGTTCTGGGATGTCCATGACTGGATGTTCAAGAGCCCCGGCACTGGCCACGGGCTGTTCATCTTCAAGCCCGGGCTGGTCGAGGCGGAGAGTGACCGGGACGGGAGCAGCCGCGGTGCCAACAGCGACAGCAGCACGGCCAGCAAGTACTACTCGACGCGCACCGGCGCGACCGCCCCGGATTTTTGCCTCTTCTTGTACGCATGGAAAGTCGAGTGAGACCGAGACGGGTGACGCATTTCCCGGCAATCTTCATCCTTTTGGAACGGGCTTCGTTTCGCGTCTCGTCGACATCATTGTGAAACTGGGAAATGCGTTACGATTCATGTGAAAAGATTTCGTAATCATAGATTTTGTTACTGCCGTAAAGATATATGGGAAAAGCAAGATTTCATATGTCATCTCCCATCTTCGTTCTTAATCATTTTGGAAATCTCCATAGAGTTCTAAAATTTCCAATTGTGGTTTGCTCTAGTCCTTTCTGCCGAATGAATTAGGCAACCAATTGTTGCAGTAATTTGAACAGAATTTTTGTAACAATCAAAAAAGAAAAAGAAAAAGGGCCTTATGGCCCAAATCCAATATCTTTTGGGCCAATAATGGGCCGTTCGTTCCATTGGGCTTGGGCTTGGCCCATTGGGGTGGGGGGCTCGGCGGAGCCACGCCCGACCCGTTTCGTCAGCTCGGGTCGACATGACCCGACCCGTTTTCTCGGCCGCGCGCCCGCCGGTCAAGTTCGACGCTCGCCGCCGCTCGGTCGCAGACTCTCTCAAGAGCGCCGCTCCGGTCAGCCCCCCTCTCTCTCTCTCTCTCTCTCTCTCTAGGTCGAGGAAGGAGGAGGAGGAAGGAAGGAAGGAAGGAAGAGATCGAGGCCAAGCATAGAGCCGCGCGATCCACCGATCGAGCCATGAAAGTAGCCCCGACGGTGGTTCTTCTGCTCGACGACCAGGGTGGACTCGCCGGCTCCATCCGGCCCGACCCGAGCTCCGACCTCCGCCGCCTGTGAACATCTCCTCCCCCTCCCTCGTCGTCGATTCTCGCGTTTTGCTTCGCGATTTGATGTCGCCCGGTCGCATTTTCGTAACGATTCGCGTGTCTTCGTCCCCAAGTTTCGATCTTTCGGAGTTTTTCTTTCTCTCAATCGGTTGTCGTTTCGCTGCAGGGAGGAATCGTTTGAGCTTCCGTTGGAGCGCTACGGCGTCGGAGGCCGCGGGGCTCGCGGGGAAGCTGTTCACTTCGTCGACGGCCATGGGGTTTATCAGGTATTTCGCTCGGTTTCTTGGCTACGTGCGTGCATGTGCGCGGTAACTGGGGAACGAAGATTCGCTGATGGATAGGATGGATAGGTAGATGGATTGATTGTGTAATTTTGGCTGAAGATGGCCGAATTACGGTGAGATGGTTATGTATGTTGCGGATGGTGGGGTTCCGGTGATGCGGCTCGAGTGAGGAGTAGGCAGAAAGAGATTGTGTTAGCTTACATTTTCGGCGGATTTATCGATATCCATGGTTTAGGCGCGCGCTAAACATAATTGATATTGATTGAAATGAAGATTCGTTCGACGGATCTCCGGCTTCGTTTGAAGGTGAAATTGCTCTGAAATAGGGGCAGTAGGGAGCCTTTCATCTTGAGGACCGGAATGGCATGTGCCGTGTGTACATGAGATGCCAAGCTAGTAATCTTCACGTGTGGCATCTGTTGAGGGAATTTGACAGATTATGATTTGATGCACTCGAGGTTGAATTTTCACAAGCAAGAGCTTCTGTTGTCCATCGTTCTCTGGAGTTTAATTCTTGATTGATTGTATCATTCAGTTCTTTTCTAGTTTCTACAATTGCTCAAGTTCCCTGGTAACCAGCTATGACAATGAATAGAAATGAATTCCACTCGGTGGAAAATTTTGATTTCGGTCCCTATTCCATATGGATGGCCTGGTTAATTTTTGTGCTTGATATGGAAGCATCAGCCTTCCCACAATCGCCTCTATCATAATGTACCTAAAAGTGTAATGCAGTGTCTTTATGCTGGGAGTTACATTAAAGTACGGAAACTGGTTGGATCCAATATAATTAATAACTATTAAGAACTTCTTTTTGTGGCAGAGTATATGAGCATCTGCTAATGGAACATTCGTATATTGATTTTATGGGCTGGTTCTGCAGTGCATGTGTTATGCTTGCCTGTTTCCACTCTTGAGTAACGAATTTAGGTTTCACTAGTATCACCATTTCATGAAGTAAGAATGAGCACTTTTTGTTAAGTTTGGTATATCTGGTGACAAACCCTTAGCGCAACCCCATAATTACAAAAGTCTCAAATCGCAAATTCCTCTTGTCCTCATCAGTAACCAGATGCATTAACCATTGCACAATTTGCAATAACCTGTTATGAACGAAATTCTATTTGGAGGTATTGAGGTTATATCAGGGAAATGTGCAGATTTTCTTCAAGGAATGGCTGAGATAATAGTCTTGTTGTGCTTTACTTCGGTTTCTGATGTCCAGACAGACGGTGCATTGATGTGAGCTTTGTCTTAGTCTGATTCTTATTCTTTAGCCCGTCTTCTTGATGTAATATTTTGTGTGGGGCACTTAATTCTTTTCTTTTTTTTGTCATAAATTTGTTCTTCTGTTTTCTTCTTTTAATGTTTGTTTTACATGTTAAGGTGTCCATGCTGCAAATGCAAAGTCACAAGCCACCTGTATTAGCTTGTGCACTTAATGAAGTTTTGGCACAACTAATAAATGATACATCAGAAACGATGCCTACTCTTCTAGTTCCCTTTATTTCATCGTCATCAAACCTCAAGTGGGAGACAAGAAGTTTGCCCGTGGACAGCAGAAGAATATCTCTATACAGCCTGCAAATAGGGAGAGAAACAGACGTCACTCATGCTATCATGGCCCAAACCCAGAAGCCACCATCATCCATGGAGATCCACATGAACCTTTAGCTTGCTTTCTTCAGCTTGTACGTGTCTTAAAGTTGCCAACTGTTATTCTAATTGGAAGGGTAGGTGAAAGATTTTCTGAGAAGGGGTCGACAGATGCTCTTGAGGTACTCATTTTCTAGACTTTTTAAATAGTTTGGAATCCTAAAAAAGTGTATATCTTGATTCTTAATATCACTATCATCATCATTTGTGCATTGACAATGAGAATGTAAGAATTTAACATTCATGGGAACACCATGGTCCCCCCTTCCTCTTAAAATTATTAGCTACTAACAGTCTATCTTTATTTGATTGTTGTCCTTTTCTAGACAATTCACGCCCTGGGAGAGCTTTTGGCAAACAATGTGGGGTTGTGCTTTTCCCGTGACAAGCTTGTGTGGAGCAATCCTTCAAAGACATCAAGGGATGAAGAAGAGCCATGGCGGGCCCTATATGGTTGAATACCTATTAGTTGTGATGGCTATGGTTGGGTATCTGCCTTGTCACTTGATGCATCTGCTGTAAGATGATTAATTATTTAGACATGCATAATGTCAAACTAAAGGCTCAGACAAATTTTCTAGAATTTATAGCAAATGCATGACATTAGCCTTCAAATTCACTCGCGACAGTTGATGCATCTTGACATTTTTTAACACTGATCGATATTTCCTTTGTGTCCCTGCTGACTGAGAATATTGTAAGAGATCATTTACAAAGTTATTGTCTCAGCTGTCTGAACTATGAGAAGATTATTATAGCACTCGTACTGGTCGAGCTTCAACAGCTAATGGAATCGATCCTCCTAGTTTTTATCCCGTGGTTGGACTTGACATGTACACCTTTTTACTGCTCTCTACAGAACTCTTTCATTGTTGTTTGTTGTCCCCTTTATGATACTTGAAAGAGAGACAAACGTTTGAATTGCTGCGTTTGTCTGGGTGGCTTCACATCTTGATCACACGATCAGGTTTGATCGGTTGAGTGATCGCGCACCATTTGATGTTTAGCAAAGTCCACATTGCATAGAGGACATGTTGTGCTTCATAAGTCCCCCTTTTATGTCGTGTTGTTTTCGTACGCATGTACTACTTACTATCCTAGTGGCTTGAATGGTGCATCTCTCTCTTGGTGATGTTAATTGCAAAACAATAGTGCTAATTTACTTGATCGACGAGATGCTTGATCTCAAATGTATTTGAATTTTGGCTTTAGGTTAATCGCTTTTTTACTACCCCTGGTTTTTGTAGTGACCCGTCCAAAGTTTGGGTGGCAATTCTTAACATGATAAATTTGCGGAGAGAAATCCACAATCGACACGACACTACATGGTTTGCTCAAAACCAACAAAAGTTGGTATGAGATCGAGCCTTTTGAAAAAGAAAACTTTACAATCATAGCGAATTATTTTAGAGATAATACGAAGTGATTCGAATAATCAATACGAATAAGATGACATAATAAGAAAAGCCATTTCTACTTTCAATTGAGGTTATATTCCTAACCGATGAGCTCGGATCTCCGAACAATTCCTAAGATTGTTTCATCATCTTGCACTTTTATGCATTGTACAATTTATTATCGAGAACAGGATGCCCATTATGCAGTAAGCAGTCAAAGCATCATAACTGGATCACTTGCAACAGAGGCTCATAAAAGTGCAGGTTCCCTGCTTGAGCACTGGCATGACAATGACTAGAGATACCCACAAGCTCAATCAATACTCTTCGCCTTGGCCCAGTTCAACTTTATTCCAATCAAATGAATTTGACCATTTTTTTAAAAAAAATTTGGGATGAATCGCTGCAGATAATAATTAATTAAGAAATGATAGCGTTTATACTTTATGATATGGGGACACGTCATCTTTTCTTGAAGACCCTATCCCATGTTGCTCATGAAAGTCCCTGAAAATAGCTTAGCTTTTTAAGTTCACTTGAAAGTCAACAAACGAAAGTTTCATGACCTTTTTTTTTTATCAAAGCAAATAAAGGAAAAATACCCAAAAATTGAAATTTCACTCCTTGTTCATCTCGCCAAATTCTTTTCAAGTTTTTCAGAATTTTCCACAAAATTTGTCATCGCCCCAAAATTTTCCATAACATAGCAACAAAAGAAAAGGAAAAAGAAAACGGGAGGGTGAAGGTGGGAAAAGAGGAAGAGGTTTCCAGAGGGATAAGGAGATGGGGGTTGGCAGTGATGAAGGAAGGGGTGCAGGGCAAAAGGTGTACCTGTTGATTGCCGCCAAAGCATCAAAAGACAAAATCCAGCAAACAGAAAAGCCCGAGTAAAAAGCCAGACAGAAGCGTTTTGATTGCAGGTACAGGTGTAGCTCAGTAAATGGCGCGGGGAGAGAGAGAGTGTGTGTCAAAGTGCGTGTGTTCTGTTCGAGTTGACAACAAGTAGCAGATTAGCAAGGCTGAATTTAATAAGGAAAACCAAAACAAGAGGAAATAATTAAAGAAGAGTGACAGAGCTAGAGAGAGAAGAGTTTTTATAGGGGGGACCGAGGAGGGAAAAGGAAAGGGCCTAACTTTTTGCCTTTCACTAATGGGATCGCCAATGGGTCCTACCAAGACTGCACTTTTTCCCTTTGATAACATTAAATTTCTGTCCTTTTCATCTCTCTCTCTCTCTCTCTCTGCACTTTTGATTACTTTTTGCGTGTGTTGTGTCAGCTTATGTCACATTTTCTCCCCTATTCATTACATTCACATGCCCCCGTCCTATCCACCTTGGCTTCTTTCTTCCCTTTTTTCTCTTTCTATCTGTTTCTACAGTTCAGCCGAAGGAGTTCCTCCTGTTTGGACTTCTCTCGTTTTCCGGAAACCTCCATCCCTAACCAATCTCAGGTTCCTTTTCTTGATCTTGTCTCGTGAGTTCTTTCTCAGACCCAGAAAGGAAAACCGCACAGAAAAGCTGATCTTTTCTTTTTTTTATGGCTTTCTGGATTCTGTTCTGTTTTTCTTGTTTGAGCTTTGTTTTCTGTTAATTGTATCTGCTTTTGTTTCTCATTTTCTCTGCCTTCTGCTTAGTTAGGTCTTGAGCTCCGTTTGTGAAGAGGGGATGAACATGCAGTTATGTGTCTTTTTTCTTTCTTTTTTGCCTTGGAAATTCAGTCTTCTGGTGGTTGATGCGGGTGCTTATGAATTTTGCTGTGAATTATTTCTCTAAGATATGCTGAATTGGGGGGTTGTTGTGATTTTGTTCCTTTGGTTTGTTTGATTTGCTTTAAGTGTTATTGCTTCAATTTGATAGTGAATCTCGTGCCATCACTTTTTTCAGGCTTGTAATTTAATTTCTAATTTCTTTGGTTTGCTCATCTGTGATATGAGAAAGCAGTGTAATTGTTATTCTGCGTTTTAATAATATAATGCAGAACCTGATCGTTGAAAAAGCGGATTCCCAAAGATAAAGTATATATCTTCATGCCTTTTTTGCCCTTTTATCTTTTGGATTCTCAAGTGAAAAAAAAATTGGATACCTTTTTGTTAAAAACTATTATCTCTACATTCCATCTGAAGCAAATTTTTCTCTCTCTCCGTTTGCCTTAAAAGTTAAGTCCTCAGTTGTTGCTGGAGTCAGAAACTACTTTTCTGGCCTTTTATGGTCACCACCACGTCTAATTTCAGAGTTTTCTGTACATAAGAGAAAAATAATTGCAACTGTTTATATTTGTGTTTATTGGTTAAAAATGAATTTGCATTGCAGTTGGCATCATATTGAGTGGTGGAAGAAAGCTTATTGTCATGCATGGATGGTTGGAACTGATTCTGGGTTTCTTTTCTTATAGGAAAGCATCCCCTTTGGTAACAGCATAGTTCTCGAGGACTGTCAGCCTCTCACTGAGTTGAGGACATTTGCACAATTTCACTAATATTGGACATATGTTGAGCATCTAAGTCTGAGAGGTTCTACAAGGTTTCGGTTTGTTTGAGAAAGACTCCTCGGAGGAAATTGGGAGGTAAAAAATGGGGTTCATCTGTGATTTTTGTGGGGAGCAAAGATCTATGGTGTACTGTCGATCAGATGCAGCTTGCTTATGCTTATCATGTGATCGGAACGTCCACTCCGCTAATGCCCTGTCGAGGCGCCATTCAAGAACACTGCTATGCGAAAGATGCAATTTGCAGCCTGCTTTAGTTAGATGCATTGAAGAGGGGGTCTCGCTTTGTCAGAATTGTGATTGGACGGGTCACAGCACCTCTACTGCGGCTTCTGGGCATAAAAGGCAAACAATAAATTGTTATTCAGGATGCCCGTCTTCTTCTGAACTTTCCTCGATCTGGTCATTTGTGTTGGACTTGCCTTCAATGAGAGAATCCAATTGTGAGCAGGGATTAGGTTCGATGCGCATCACTGAGAATAGTGAGGGGACTACTTGGGACACTCTAGACAATAGCACCAGCCTAGATGCAGCTTCTGTTTTGCAGGCCGACAATGTGGCAGATGCTTTGGTAGGTTCATCTTCATTACCTGAGCTTAAATCCATGTCGCAGAGTCTGGACCAGCTGGCTTTACCTGTGAATACATTGAATAAGGTATGTACTTACTTTTTGCTTGCTTAGTATCCCTCATTTTTATTCTGATTACTTAGGTGACTGACCTATATCACCAACTTGAAAGGAAGGACTATGTGCCTATGCTGGGAGGATAAAAAATTTGGTTGATAAATCTCTTATGCTATTCAACTGATGTCTATTGTTGCCTACTGGCTTAGTATAAAAGGCTGGGACTGGGCAGCAAACAATTAGTTTCTTGTATGTTGTCTGTGACGACTGACACAGTCTAAGCTATAAGCAGGAGGTTGCAGAGAACTTTTCTTAAACTTTTATCCTATTCTTTTTTAACTTTATTTTTTCACTATCATCTGCTGAGTTATGTGTGAATGTGCATTGTATTGTATATGCTTTACTCGGAAAAAGAAACTGTTAATAATCTGTCGATTCTATCCTACTGAAGAACCCCTTATGAAGTTTTTTTCTGTTTTCACGCAATTCTTCGCAATTTCCGACTCATTTTGTGTTTTACTAAATCCAATGCCTGTCCTATACCTGAAATGTGAGGTTTTTGTATTAATCAACTACTGGCTTCTTCACCTCACTTATTAAGATTGCAATCTATGATGGACAACAACAAAATAGCAGTACCAACAAATGACAAAATAAAGCCTTTTCCTTTTGCAAGGCATCGGCTATAAGGATTTTTTGTGGAATTTGTCTCTATCCTCCTCAATGTTCTCAGTAGGATACATATTAACTTATGTAATGCGTCCTTTGCATAGCGTTTCCTTCTAGTTACTGTAAGGTTTTCAACCCTGTTGACCTGCCCTTATTACAAGTCACATGTTCTAAAGGGGCATCTTGGGTGTTCGACTATCAAAACCACCTTATACAAGCTTCTCATCTAGTCCAAATCAACAAATACGCAGTTCCCTTCCTAATCCAATCATCCTCTATTGCATATGCATACACTGAAACATTTGCATCTCAGCCATATTCATTTTATGTACAATGATGTTGGGCACTAAACGCTCTGTCTCATAAAGCATTCGCAATCAATTTGTAGTTGTAAAGAGTTTCCTTGTGAGTTTTGTTGGCATCATACTAGTAAGCAAACACCAGAAGTTACCTAGGCATTACCTCCATGCAAGTTGGATCCTTGGGAAGTCTCCACATCCCCCCATGTTTTTCTAAAATTTGTCTAAGGTATTGAATCACTTCACTTGTTGGTAGTTTAGTTTTATTTAACTCATAGGATTGCTTTTTGCACCTTTTGCTTTGCTAAATTTGCACGCTGGGCGATCTATGAGATGTAACATTTTCTTGAAAAGTGTGGTGTGCTTTGCTAATTTCACTTTATTTATGCAATTCTTAGAGTATTCTATAGAATTTCCCCAACTTCAGAGTTTAGATTGTTGTTTTGATGGCTGACAATGTCTGTCCTGATCTATACATCAAGATAACATGGTGTGTGATTCGTTCAGATGGCAATCAGTGTCCATATGTGCACAGGCAGAAGCCTAGCCTACTTATGATGAACAGAGAACAATGCATATTTGATTAGTTGTTGGTTATTTCTGCTTGTGTGCCGTGTAGGTATTATGTGATAAAAAGTTAATTCTTCCTTTTTAAATGACTGTTATCTAAATGTGTTTTTTCTAACATCCAGGTCTGCTATCCAATGTCTAATCCTGGAGTCTGTGATGATGATCTATATAAGGAACTTAATATGGATGAAGTAGATATGAACATCGAAGATTATGAAGAACTTTTTGGCTTGACTTTAAATAACTCAGAAGAACTTTTTCAAAATGGTGGACTGGATAGCTTGTTTGGCTCAAAGGATATGTCTGCTGCAGATTCCAACTGTCAGGGCGGTCTCCTTGCTGAGGTATATTGCTCATCGATGATTGCACGTTCCTGTTTTGAATGTTGATGGAAAACCGACTTTATTATGTTAAGAATACTAAGGTTTTGATTGTAATTGTGAAGTTTGCAAATTTTCTTTTTCTTGCTCTTCGAACTTGGTTTTCAACAAAATGTAAAGGTCTTACAGCATGATTTTGTGTGTTATCAAGTGAACAAAATCCTTGAGTCTTTATGTCAGAATCAGTAGATACATATGTGTGCTCTAACAAAGTGTTTTTACTGGTTTCAATACTGTAGAAATGCGACAGAGATTGAATGATTAATAGACAGGCTATGTTGGACATCGCGCAATAGAAATGATGCCTGTGATGTGGCACGGATACCTTTGTCTCCTTGTCTTTAATGGAATTTACCTTTTAAATGGCTCGACCAGTAGTGACACATCACATGGAAGATTTGCTCTTTTGTTATATGTTCTTGTTACATGTTGACCATCTAAGAGAAAATGTTCAACACTCCATGTATAAATTTTGATCCACTTCTCTTTTGTCCTTGAATGACTCTTGATGTACCTAGGGGAATGTACACACTAATTAACATGGATCCTTGGTTTCGCTGTACTTGGAAAAAGATTTGGCATAAAACTACAAGTGCTGCAAACTCCATGCTGCAGCTTTATGGTTGTTAGTTATGGACTGTAGATTCTGCATTCAACTCCCCGAAAGACGAGGTTTTTGGACCAAGAATTCTGGATGACTTATAAAGGCAAATGGAATTGGATAGCATGAAGGGGCAGATCTCAAGTAGCTACTTATATTCTGATTGGTGGGACAGATAATTGGCCACTCTAGTTCGCAAAAGATTGTGTGTAGGTGGAGAATGAAGGTTTGATTGGTTGAAGTAGTCGTGAGGGGGTGGTACTGAAAATGGAGGATTCAGAACGAGACAGGGCAAGGAAGCCTGGAAGTATGAGCACAGAAAGACTTGCTTAAGCTTTTGATATTTGTGAATCTCTCCTATGGCCAAATTGGTCAATAGTGAAGATCCTAAAATTTCGACTTAAGAGTTTAGTGAAGAGGACATTCTAAAAAGTCTTGACTGTCAATAAACAGCATTCTCAAAAGCCTTCAACATCAATTTATAACATTCTCACTTGCACTGATTTTGCTGTGCTGAGCCTAACCGGTTATGTGACAGTTATGTTTCTTCTTGTGTGGTTGAATTCAAGATGCTCTAGCATTGGTGTTCAAGTAGTCCTGTGTTTCGGCCAACAAGTAGTCCTGCAGTTGAAGTTCTTCATTTTAGATACCTAATTTTGATTATTTCTCTTAAGTTAGGTTCCATTCTGGCTTGCTGTGGTTTTCTGTCAACTATTGTTGCTTTAATACTTCTGAGATTTGAACTTACCAGAGTCCAAAATGATGCTGGGAAGTCCATGACAGAATTTCTGTTTTAGATTTTCAAGCTACTTACAGAAAACCTACCGCAAATTACTTGTGATAACCCAGCCTTTGCGAGCTTCAATCTTAATTGATTGTCTTGGATCATGATGCCACCTGTCATTTAATTTCCATGTGTAGTATGCATGTTGTTGCTATTTCTGTGTAATCACCAAGTTTTTTACACACTGCGGCTGTGGTGCCTCCTTTACCCAAACAACAAACTTTGTAGGCAGTGAATAGATAATGTGATATGTTGATTTTAATGGCATGCAGTAGATTTCAATCGGTTCAACTTCTATGTTTGGTCTGCTTCCTACTGGCTGATGCAGATTAGTATCCCCGTCTGCTTTCATTCTTTATTCAGGGATCATCTGTTGGAAGACCGACTGCCACGCAGCCGGCTTGCAGTGTAGCATCGGGTGACTCTATCATGAGCTCAAAGACCGAACCTATCCTTTGTTTTACATCCAGGCAAGCCCATTCGGGCATCTCATTCTCAGGTCTTACTGGAGAGAGTAGCGCCGGAGATTATCAAGATTGTGGGGCCTCTTCCGTGCTTCTCATGGGGGAGCCCCCCTGGTGTCCCCCAGGTGCTGAGAGTTCCGTTCGATCTACAAGCAGGAGTAATGCCGTCATGCGTTACAAGGAGAAAAAGAAGACGAGAAAGTGAGTGCTTTTCTACCCTTTTAGGGGATATCCTAGCATATTGTTTTTAAAGGATCAGCTATTGCATCTACTGCTGCAAAATATATGAAACAACATATCAGAAGTCAAACTCTCTATTCATGTAGAGACCAATGACAAAAACGCTCTTAAGATTCATTTTTTATTGATGACACTTTATTTTGTTGACAGTCAAGCCTTACAGTCAAATTTAAAGCTTTAATTATGACTTTATCAAGATAGATTAAAAAACAAGTAATCTTCAGCCCAACAACTTGGTTTTTTTGGGAGAAGATATTCTAATTCAAAAGAGATGTGGCATGACGTGTATAAAAAATGGTTAAATGACTTTTGAATTACTTACCTTTTTACTTATTATCTGGCATATTTGTGTTTGTCATACTAAAAGTTAAACATGATATGAGTATTTAAAATAAACTATGTATGGACGACAATCATTTTGCATAACACCAAATTTTTTTACTAAGAAAGTTAGTGCTCTGTGTTGTTAATATGCCAAAGGTTCCAAATCTTGTGTTTATAACCTACATATTTATTTTTCATTTGTTCACCAAATATCATTGAGGATGTATTTGAAAAAAGTTGGATAGGTAGGTATTAGAACAGAATATAACTTCACAGGACTGGTTCCCGAGATAAGATAAAATGCAATGAGGAAGGGTGTTGGGCCATTCACCTTTTAAAAGAAAATATGGGAAGATCCTTTCTTGCCTATGTTATCATCATCGTTGTATAATTTACCATATTGAGATGGACTAGTATGGATCCTCTATGCCTAGACACCCTAGTATTGGACCGTTAAAAGCTGAAGGCATGATAAAATATGATTGAGTGCAATAAGGGACATCCCACTTCTCACTCAAACTACTCTAATATTTGGAACAATGCTGCTCTCTGACCAGTCTGTCTCTCTGGAGGACAGACAAGAGACAGACAAGATAGCTTCCCCATCTTTCTTGAATCAATATTCTGAATGTATTGCAGTCATCACTCTTGTCTACGTATGTCCTTATGAGACTCTAAACGGCGTGTGATGCTGAGTAGTCTGTGTGTTGTTTTGACTTAGAAATATGGTCTATGGTTTGATGGGGTGAGTGTGGCATTGATAAAATAGAAATTATATTTGGTAGGTTTGAGAAGACAGTGAGATATGCATCACGGAAAGCAAGGGCCGATGTGAGGAGGCGAGTCAAGGGGCGTTTCGTGAAGGCTGGTGAAGCTTATGACTACGATCCACTCAGCCCAACCAGAAGCTACTGAGAGTACGTTTTTTAACTATACTTACAGAAAGGAAAGATCTACTCATATGTTAATTGGAAACAATTGGTCATATTTACCTGGATAGTAGCAAAATTATGACACAGTTCCAACATTCAGTGATCAAATGTGTATTTGATTACAGGAGCAGCCGTATTTAAGGACAAAGACGAATGTGAAAGGTTGATGATACAAATCAAGACTGGTAATACAACGATGAAGAACTAATGAGATACGACATTTACAGACCAGAAGCGGTAGCATTTGCTTTTGAGTAGGCAGGTTTCTTTCCAAATTCTATGAACATGTTTACTGCTGGACTTTTTTGGGCAAAAGGGCTATGCTTCTGGAGAATCCAGCCGATTACATTCTGTCCTTTGTGGAAACATCCAACTATGCTTAAGCTTTTCGGTAGGTTTTCGTGCCCTGGCTTCTAGAGATTGTCTGTGCAGGCATATGGCCAGGATGAATTCACATAGGTGAAACTTTTTTTCAGGTTTCTATGTCACTTGACAGTGTACAGTGATAGGTCTTATATTTATATGCCTTTGGGGGGGAGGGATGATGTCGATTGCACACCGGTATCACAGGCCCTCTTATAGGGTGGATCATGTAGGATCATAGTGTATGTAGGAAGGAGCGGTTTGTAAATAATGAGAGTTTTCGCCTCTGAATCTATTGAATCCAACTCCTGGCAGAAAAATGTTGTATAGTTATTGAGTTGCCACGATTGGACATCGCAGCGTAGGAAGGATCATTTGCGAATGGTTCATGTTGTAAAGCGAGGTTATGTTGTCTATGCAGAGTCTCTTATCATTTTAGACCTACATATGCTTGTTTCTTGATGTGGTCCTTTGAGGAAATCCAGGAGGTGGTCTCCTAGTCGTGATCAATTTGGTAATGTAGAGTTGGACCATTTCTTTACAAGCAATTTTATTGTCAATTTTCTGCGTAAGGTAAGGATTTGGTCCTAAGGGAATATGTAGACTGTTCTACCTTGGTGTTCAAAAGGTTGCAAGCTTAACCTCCTGATGTATGTAATTCCTCGTGTTGGTTTTCTTTTCTGTCAGTTGAAAGTATGCCTCTCTCGTGATGGAGCTTATCCAAATCGAGTTAGAGAATCAACGAGATGATCAAAATTTTTTACTCTGCTAGATGAGTTGAATTGCTATGCTCTCCAGTGCGGTAAATATTAGCCTTTTCAATCCCGGTCACATCCAAGGCTAACTTAGTAAGCTCGAGCTTGAACGTTGATATGACATGCGCATCGAAAGCCAGCAAAAATACTAGAAATTGTAAAGATCCGGTATGATTACATTTCCTTGTGCTAGATCGTAATCAAGAGGCAGGCATGCTTATGTTCTACTTCAAACTAGGCAAAAGAAAAGGTCAGGATCGGGCTCTTAACTGCACAAGTTCCTCTACTTTTACAAGTGACCGTTCCTTGCCGAACTGTTCAAACTCATGCCTTTGTAAATTGGGTATTTGATTGTTCAATCAAAGAAAGTGGGCATAAAGTCTACTGTTTCGACCAAATAGCTTAGACAAAATTCAGAGAGCCAATCGAACAATCAAACGTTTGAAAAGTTTATTAGAGACATTGAAGAGACAGAGACTCAGCAATGTCTTTTTGGCCGCGAAGCTAAACCCGAGCTGTCCATTTCTTAAGCTCCTAGACAATCTGGTCCAGTGTGATCATGAAATTGAGTCTTCTACAAATGTTTGTCACCCAAATACTACTACCAACTCTAGTAGCAGAATAAAATTTAGGCCAGGGTCACTTTATAATGCATGACAAATCTCCCGTGTGATAAGCACAACCTGGTAGTTAGTCACTCTCAAAACAATGCTGAGGTCCTGCATAGTGAAAAGAAACTTTTTGAAACAGATGTTACACGCATTTGCATATTGTAGGTACAGGAGTCAAAATTTAAATTAGAAGAAAAGGAGAAATCCTTGAGAAAGATGTCTGATGTCACATGACTGGAACTTCTGAAGCCAACCCAAAAATTCACCCTACGGATTCTCTTGGAAATAATGTTTGTAAGGTCAAAACAATTAACCATCATCCGAACTGCTATCTTCCGATCGTCTCCTGAAATCTTCTGGGTCACTCGATTCCTATAGTTAGGTTCGAGGTTAGATATGCATTCCCACCGAATGGGAGAGATAAAAATGGAACTTACCACTATACATGCATGTGCACATGATCGTATCTAGTGAGAGAACCTACCTGCATCTTATCCCAATCCTTCAACTTGGAATTCGTAAGCATGTAATTATCTCGTAATGGAGCCCAAGCAGGTGGTTCACTGTCTCCAGCACCAGTAGACGTATGAATCTGCATTTCATTCAGACCACGCAACTATTCATATTTGTCCATTCGTATTCATTTCAGATACTACATACTGAAGCGGTATGCCAGCTCCTTGAATAATCAAGAGCGATAACTCAACAGATCAAAAACATAGGGAAGAACCTCAGAAAAGAAAGAAGACAGACGATAGGAAGTGCAAAATAGTATGTTCAGAGGGAAACCCTACCTTAGCTGGAGCTTTGGCTGATAAGAATGATGGTTTGCTCAGTTCAGAAAAGAAGGCTTCTTTCCTCCTCTTCTTTATTGCTGCAAAGTGCCAGTCAAGACCATGTTCAGAAAAAATATGCAGGCTATAAAGCACTTACATGAATCAATGATAACAAAAAATGATTATTTTAAAAACCATCTCCACTTTTATACCATATTTCAATTTACATCTTCACTTTTGAAAACCTACATTCTGTATCGTGTTTTGTTGCTAGATTTCAACTTGCATCTCTCGACCATGACCCTTGTCTACCTATTTGCCAAACTGCAATTTCCCTTCCCAAATTGCCCTCATCACCCCCTTCTCCCAAAAGAAAACCTTAACGCTAAAATCCCTTCCTCTTTCCTCCTCCTCCTCCTCCCTCTTCCTTGACCCTCTCAGCCACCGCTGCCAAACTCAGCCACCAATGCCAGCACTTTCTCAGTCTGAGCCATCATCTCTGATGGCTCATCCCCACACAACGTCCTCCACCCAACGTCCCCCACCCTTGCTGTTCACCACGTCCCAATCCCCCCTCTCCTCCTCAAACTCAGCCCCCTCGCCCTAGGCCATAGAGACCCACACCAACCTTAGATCAGAGGTCAGCAACGGTCCAACGTCCATGAAAGCTCAGATCAAGGTCGGGCCCGACCTCAATCCAGGCATGGAGCTTGCCGAACTCTGAACATAGCTCGAGCCCGAGCTCCAAGGCTACCATGACTGAGCTCTGAACAGAGCTCGACTTGTCGGAGCTCCATAGAGCTCGCATGTGAGATGAGGGGGGCGGATCCTAGTGGTTCGCGTGGCGTTGGTCATCGGGCGACGGCAGGCAGCATGTTAGTCAGCAGTGGGTGGCGGCAAACATGGAGACTGATTTTGGATTTGAATACTGTAAACCTTGAATTGGTTAGGTGGTGGTGGATAGTTTTCTTGTTGTTTTCTATTTAAAAGAGGGGGCAAATTAATATTTTAAGCTTTGGATTTTCTCTCAAGGTGCAAATTGCAAGTTTTGAAAAATAAGGATGCAAATTGATATAGATGACAAAACTCAAGTTCGTTTTGAAATTTTTCTTAAAAAAGTTAGTAATTAAAGAACAAAGGCAGCTCATGATAAACTAATTAAAAAAAAAAAAAGAAAGAAAGCAAGGATCCGAGCAAAGCATATTCTCAAAGCTTTCTCGGATGAGAGGAAGCAGGCTTAGACTTTTTAAATAAAAAATACAATCATATGGCAGTGCAATTTAAGAAGCTGGATTGTATATGAACTTCATCAAAAGACAAGTTTTCAAAAAAATATTGTGATAGATAAAACTTTCAGATAATAAATACACCGAGTAGTATGCCACCATAGGCAAGAAATTTACAAACATAATCATTAACATGAGACTTTTTTTGCCAAAATTTAACATATATTTTATGTAGAATATTTGCTAGATAAGATCCGCGCTAGGTAGTAGGTATTGGTTGAATACAATACGAAATGCAACAGACAAAACAAAAAGATTAGCATTTGGAAGTAACCATATTTCCAAGCACAAGCGCTAAAGTCAAAATTTGATAAAGTCTAAGTAGATAGGATTCTCTGCAAGGAGAAAAACTGGATCACTATTAGCTCCGCCCATCCCTCGTGGATAAAGTTCTTAGCTGGAGAGAAGTTAATAAAAGTACCAGAACAAACTAGATGCCAAGTTTCATCTCTTAAAGTAATTGAAGAAAATTGCAGTTAAAGACTTGTTCAGGAATAATTTCGAAAATGAATTGTCGATTATAGTCATATGGCAGACAAATTAATTGTTGTTGAAGATTTTCCAAAACGAGCTTGCTGTTGAACTCGGTGAAATGATGTCTTCAAATTCAATAATAGGATCAAAGCATTTCTATAATAAAACCATCTGAATCTTTTATTTTCCTTCGGAAAAACATATTTCTTAAAAATGGTGAAATATACACATTTAGGTAGTAGGAACATAATGTAAGAGATTTCTTATCAAAGGAGATGCATACCTAAAAGAAAGTATGTGTATAGTGCAACATGCACACCATGTAATGGGCATGAGAGGGAGAATATATCTAATGGGCTACACGGAGTTTAACATGTAACTGTAAGCACATAACTCCAGCACATGAAATTCCGGATAAGAAAAATCTACCACCGAATCACCAAACAGATAAACATGAACCCAGAAGCCAACATGCATTATAACATGCACACCGTCACTTATAATCAGAACCTTTATCAGGATGGAAACTGATTTGAGAAAAACACTAATACTAAGCGGTACAAGTTCAGACCTTTTGCATCTTTAGGCCTTGAGGCATCCAAGCCTTTTTGCACATTTTGTGCTTTGTTAACCTGTAGGCATATATATAAAATGGATCAAACCATTTTGTAGCAATTTGTTTAATGAAAATTGAGGAGGAGTAATCAGCTTCAATATAAAAAGGCGCAGTTGGATTCACATATAACTTACCGCATTAAATAGCTTGACCACTGAATCCAAGCGAGCGCAAATAGAGTACAAAACAAGTTGTTAGAAGAATACAAAAAAGTTTAAGCAAGCAATTTTGTTCAGTCAGGTTTAAGATGAATACCTCCCTTGGTAGCTACACTTATAAGAAACTTCTCATGTGCATCTAGATAGTTTGCAGGCTTCATGTGCCCCTTTTCTCCCGCCTGTTGGTTGATCAAGACATTATTAACTCCAACTTATCAAATGCTAGTACGAACTAAAATTGGTCAAAATCAAGTGTGAGTCATATACCAAGTGTTTTTCCTTCTTTGCCTCCCCTTTCACTTTCCTTTCAGTTTCCTCTTCGGCAAGCTTCTCTGCAACAAGATTCTTGTGTGCCGACATTACTGGACCCTGCAGACAGGCACAAGTAAGCGACAAAGTCCACAATTTAATACAAAATTCTGGTATTGCAGTCAAGCTTACAAGGGAATCATCGGACACATTCTTCTTGATGATACTCTGGAAAGCTGTCCTGAATGCTCTAACACCTTCCGTGAACTTTATAATTCCAGGATGGACGTCATCATCATCTTCCTCATTTTCGTTGTCAGAAACTTCAGGTTTATCATCATCCAAACCATGTGATTCTAAACTCTTCTCATCATCAGTTAGTGGAACATCGCTATCATCTTTAGACACAGCAACCTCCTCATCTTCATCATCATCTGAATTGTAGTCTCTTGCCCTCTTCCGGAACAGTTTTTTCATCCTGTTGTCTATCTTAATCTTTTCCGCAGCACGCGGAAAAACATTTACCTTCTTCTTTGCTTTGCGGCCTTTTTTACGCCCTGATTTTCTCTTCTTTGAGATTCCCCCAGCTTCTGAAAGATGAGATTCTCCCGGCATGGCTGACTTGAAAATTTCTTTCAGTAACAGCAGCGGTTAGACTCCAACCGTCTACAAGCATTGATTTGAACATAAAAATTTAATATGGTATTCGAGAAGTAGATGGACAATCTAATCAAACCATGAATTTGTTAAGGTAAACATCCACACCAAGAACTTGAAAATTTCAATAAAAACAAACCTCCTCCCAACCTTTCTACCGTTAACCCAGCCAAAAATCCAAATGATTCCACTTTAAAATTTTGCCAAACTGAAGGGTGACACCAAATGGTCCTTTAAAAAAGAGTTATGGGACAAGGCACTCCCACAAAAATTACATTCATAGAATAGTTCTACATGCGGAACCAGTATGAGTAAAGCAGTTAAACATATTCTAATCCACGTATCTATTATTAAATCATACTATACACCAAAAAGTTACCATTATCACCAAACAATAAGAATAGACTCATGCAGCTAGTCATGTATCCCATTTTCTGACGAGTCTCTTTCCTTTAAGTGACAACAAAGTTAACTTGCCATCAAATAGCTTTCAGCTCAATGAGTTAAAATATGTAATAAATTTCTTTTAAACAAGTGCAATCGAAAGGCAAAAGCAGTTAAACTGGTACCTTTGTACAAGGGGAAAGACAAATTAGCAGAGCAAACTAAACAGTGTCTTCCTCACTTTGGCTTAACATCGCGACACGAGTCAGCTTTGCAATAATGAGAAATTATGCAATAGTTCCTTGAGGTTTAAGGTTCAGATAGTCACTTGAGGGACCTGATCCCAACCCAAACTCATCTATATCCCGAACCGAACTCAAACCCGAGTCGGGCACTCAAGTAGGGTCCCAAACCCAGCTCCAGCAAGGAAAAGAGATCCCCCCCCCCCCTCCCCCCGAACCCGCACTCGCAATAAGACATTCGATCAATGGGCTCTGTCAGCACAAAGGATTAGCAATTCTAAGTTCATCTCAAGCATCAACATTCAGGACGCGCCTCAGAATCCAATCATGGAAACCACAGCGGAATCCAAGTGCGCCGTCATCAGACTCTCTAGACTATGTCTCTTCCACGTCGCCCCAGCCGAGAGGAACCGATAAGCAAACCGAAGAAAATGGAGACCGGAACGCAAGACCAGCAATCAACCGTCATAACGAGAAGCGAGAGGAGTGGGGGCAAAAAACCTGATGGAAAGAATCCTGCGAGGAAAGAGGGACCAAAGCAAGCAAGCAAGCTCCGGCCGCTTCCGCCGCCGCCGCCGCCCCCGCTTCTCTGCAAGAGAAGTCGGAGAGACTCACGAGAAGCTCAAGGACTAACAGAAAACCACAGGACGATAAAACATCTATAGAGAGAGATGGGTTGTTCCGCCTACTTCGCCGCGCCTACACGACCCGGGCGCCGACCACCGCCTCAGCCTGGCTTCGCCGCCGCCGCCGCCGCCCTCCGTTGCGCCGCTGCGCTTAAGAGTCGAAGAGAAGAGAGAGAGAGAGAGAGGTGAGGCGGAGAGGAAGTAGAGATGCTGTGCGAGTGATCTAGTACGTGAAGGGTCGGTTGGGCTCGGCCCACTGGGCTCGGCCCACCGGTCTCGGCCCAAAGGGCTTGTTCGACACTGGCCGATTCGTTTTCGGGCCGGTTTTCAGACAAAGTAATGGAGCCGGCCTCCCTCATGTATTTTCCTTCCTTTTGTTTGTAATAATTTCCTTTGTTTAAACGTGTCATCATCGAAAAAATTTGCAATGCTGCCCCGTGCGTCGGCACGACCGGCTAAACTGCATGTCGACCGGCAGCAACAATGTTTATCATAAATGTCAATCGAAGATAAAAATAATTTCGATGCAGTTAAGTGGATGGATTCATATTTCGTGCGGCGGGGGTTCTTGCCCCCGTTCACCTTCTCGAAGTTGCGCCGGAATATTTAATTTCGAACGTACGTAACTTAGGCCAAACCCTTCTCACAAATACGTTTATCAATACGGTGTTCGTGTTTTTTCGACATTGCGACTATATGACCTAAGCCAATTAAAATTGTTGAGTATTCCTCCTTACCTACAAAACCCCGCTAGTGAGCGTGCTAAGAGATGTGATGGTCGAAGCAAAACGAACTCATGGAAGAAAACACGTCGCATTCTCCCCCTCGTAAACTCGTAGACACTTTTACATTTTTACCTAATCTTAAACAAACAGACAAACCCAGGAGCTAGGAAGAACGCAAACCGTCCCGCCCCCGCGTCGGCGAAACGGGTCGCTCGACGGCAGACCCGATCGGGGAGGAGAGAGAGCTCGAGACCGCAGATGCATCGACTCTCTCCGCCGCGTCATCTGCTACGAACGAAGCAGAACCTAAACTTCCCCTCAAGTCCCACGGTCTCCCCCTCCCGCGGCGCCACTGCCACAAAACAGCTATCGAAATAGCTCGTCTAACATTGGACGTGAGAACCACCGAGGTTTGTCACAGTGGCCACCCTTCTTACTTGATAAGAGGAAGGCGGGAGTTTGAATCCTCACATTCTCAGAGAAGGCAAGGGATAAAGACGTGTAGTTTCAGATGTGGGTTTTAACCTTTACGTCCTATAAGAAATAGAGTAAAAATCTGAGAGCGAGTTGAAAGTTAGAGTACGAAAAATTCAAAAAAAAAAAGGAAAAAAAAAACATTGGGCGTCGGACCTGGGAGTAGCCGCTTCGAGGAGATCCTCGCCGTCGATTCGGTTCGATGAACCGCGCACTCCAAACCAAAATAAATAAAATAACTCGGGAAACAAAAAAAAAGGGAGGAAGAAAAAACAAAAGGGAGAAAAAAGCAAAGAGACATGCCCACGAGACCACGACACGGTGTCCTCGCGAGCCCTCCCTGCGAGCACCCGACACGTCAACGGCCAGGCATGGCCTCGCACGTGACGCTCGAACCCCTACTCTCGCCTCCCCCTCCGTTTGCCTCCTTCTCATTGGCTCACTTGAATCTCCGCGGTTGTCCTTACCGTTCCTCTCCTTCCCGCGTTCGAAATCTATTGTGGTGATTTTCAGGGGAGCGATCGGTTTCCGGTCCGATTCTAATCCAATCCAATGAAACCGATCATTTAGAGGGTTTAGCTCACGTTTTGTTGATTTTTATCAATGAAGTTCACTCAGAATTTAGTTCACATTTTACGAATCATTTTTATTAAGAAATTAACAAAAAAAAAAGAGGTATATGTAACGATTCGATATGGTCGGTCCGGTCCGGGCGGTTCCCGATTTGGGGCGATCCGTCTTGCACACCGCTACTAATTTCTCAATACGCCGTCCGTGATTTATGTTGCAATGGCGGAGCAATTCATTGAAGGCCATTGATTCGGCTACTTTGGAACGGCCAAAACTTGGAAACCTACGACCACCTATATTTATTTCTCATATTTTCGAGGTCTCGTAAGTATTGTTTAAGTTTCCAGGATCCTTATTTAATTGTGCTTGTTTTATAGCAAAACTAGTTTTGTCTAATTTCCTACTAGTCTTTTTGTCTTTCTAATGAGTCTCGGTAATTACTCAAATGATGCGTGCTTAATTGTATAAGCATGCTACGATGAATGGAAGATAAGCGTGCTCAATTGATTATTTACAGATGACAAGTATTGCTCTTATCCCTTGAGAAGTTGATTCCTACGAATGGCAAGAGTATATCCTTTTAAGTTCTCATCTTGTGTTACCTCTTACTTCTATAAACTTTCTCTGGCGTCATTTCCTTAACGCATGCTTAATGAGTGTCACCGAGACATCTCTCTCTCTCTCTCTCTCTCTCTCTCTCTCTCTCTCGTTTGCAATCTAGTCTTGTCGTGACGCCAGGATACAGATGCTTCGTGGTCCTAGAAAAATCTTTTTGTCTCTAGTCGTGACATTATGATGGTTCATCGAGATCCCACCCTTGTTCACTATCCTGAATTCAACTTCTGCAAAATGCAGGAGAGATTCAGTTTTGTTAACTAGTGCTTTCGAGATACTTGCTTAGCGTATTCAACAAGTGAATGTTTAATTCTTGAAATATCATTTGGTGCAAATCGCGAGGGCGGCTGATTCATTAAAGGTCACGGTATTTATTTATTTAGTTATTTATCAAGTATTATGGGAAACTTTTATCCGGACTTTCGCTTTGGCCCCGGGGACTTAAGGTCGAATAAGATGGGATGAGATTGAATAAGAAGTCCTTGGATTTCTGTCTATGTTTTTGCTTTGTAGGAAAACGCACGTAAGAGCATATATATATATATACATAAGGAACCAAAGTGAACGTAAAACATCGAAACTTTTGTAGGATCGATTGCCTTTGACGTGCTGAGTGACGTGGCGTGGAGGCGATTAAAGCACCATCACGATGACCATTTGCGATGATGTGCACCATGGTGATGTTGATCGATGTCGTTGCAGTATCGACAGACAGTTGTGAAGAGAGAGAGAGTCATAAGAGATCATATCACACGTGACAGTAGTAACAACATTGATAATGTCGTAATTATGTGTTAAAAGATCAACAAAAATGAGCAAAACGAGACATGTCTCTTCAGTACACGTCTCTTCGGTTCATGTATATGTTAAATTCATGAATTTCTTTAGGATCATTAGTCTGTTAAGTTCATCAATATTTTCAATTCATGTATATGTTTGGTTCATATCCATTCAAACTCTATAAATAAAAATGAATTGTTCTTCATTCCATATAGAAGGGAAGAAGAAGAGACTGCGTATCTCATGACTTCTATTTTCTCGAAGTGTTCTCTATGTGTGCCGACTTTAAGAAGAGTTCAACTGAGTCATATTTGCATAGTGTTAATACAAGCAGATTCGATATGTTGTATCTTGGAAGACATAGTTAGTAAATGTGTAAAGCACCATGGGCAGGGACTAATTGTCTTAAGGAGATTCGGTAATCCGTTGTTACAGTTCGTTCGATTTTTCCCACGTGATGTAGGATAAAGTCGAATGACTCTGGTGACCAGCCAACGCAACTTTAGTTGAGAGTCCACTGAGGCTCCCCATGTGTCTTGGCCATATCGCACCGGGCGAATGGAGTCTTGCGCTCAAAGCATTTCATCGTTTTGGAGACTGCATATCTTCAAGGTGGTGGCCAATGGACTATCCTGAGTTGATGCCCAATACAAAGTTAGGCAATAACCCATTCATTCCGTCCGGTGACTGCGTTTGTCAAAGTTAATTTGTTTATGCTTTATTTCTGTTTAAATTTTCTGATTACAACAAATAGTATCGTGCTACGTATTTCCAACAGATAACCCCAATGTCGATGGTCAGATATGGCGTTGACATCCACGTGGTGTGTTGTTCTTTAACATGTTGGTATAGGCGCCGCCCTTTAACACAAAATGTTCCTTGGTCATAAACCTTTTCTCATTCTTTAATTTAGTTGTCTACAGAATAATATTCATTGAAATACACGTATAAGTTGTGTTAGAAAAAGTCTCATATATGGAAATTGATGTGGTGTGAAGTAATATCATATCATAGTTGGCCTATAATTAAATGACTTAAGCTTTTAAGTGAATATGAATCCAATTAAATATGTCGACGGGCTTGTATGAAGATTTGACTCGATTGTACACGTCGCGTCATGGAAGAAATGAGTATAATGCATTTTCTTAGCTGATTTAGGAGTTTCAATCACAGTTCCAATCTGACCATAAGATGAAGATTTGGAACGGGACTGACAGGAGACGACCGAGCGGATATTCTAAGGCCCTAAATGAATGAAAGTTTACATTCTAACAACACACTATGGTACATTGTTGTTATTCAATGGCTGAGATTTGTCAATCAGTCAATTTTTTTTGTCAATTCAGTGTCATCCAACGGTTGACAACAGATGATGTACGTTACATCGCTGTATTGTGAAAGCGTCCCCTTCGATACACGTCAGGCGCATTACCTGTAGTGTAAGCCTATAAGGCAGTTTTTGTAGCTAGGTCCAGAGAAAGAGAACGGAGAAGAAGCCGCATGTTGAACATTCAAATTGAGAAAGTGAAGTCCAATAAGATAAGTTGACTGGCTCGGATTTAAACTCTCCCGTGACGATCTCCCCAGGTGAATGTATCGGATTTTCGCTGCACACTCCTAACAATATCCTCCTCTAACGAAGGGCTTTGTTTGAACTTATCCTATCAAACTTATGCCACCTAAAGTGAGTTAGGCTATCCAAGCTCTCATTCGAGCCACCAAACTCGATATCCGACCTACTCTCGGGACCATGATCTCTTCGCATAAACAAATAAAAGAAGAAGATAACGATACGAGCACCTCATTCCATAATGAGCCGTAGTCCAGCTCGATTAATCTCTACGATGCACACGAAACATCCTACATGCATCGTGCGAGACTCCACATACAGGACAATGAGCGCGTGGAACCTAAGATTACTCTAAATCGGAATATATCATGATCCGAGCAAAGTAATTCGTCACATCCAAATCAAATTCTTAACTACTCAACCAACCGCGCTTAGGGTTTAAGCTGGCCTTATGATATGCTAGGCAGGGGAGAAGAAGGGGAAACAAAATTGCGATGGCCAACAAAAAGAATTGGTGCGATTGGTGGTAAGACTTGTAAAGGTATGGGCAGGCAAGCTGGAGACTCCTCCACGAATAGTGCTAACCTAGTTTACATGAAGCGTTTTTTTGTAAAGGACAATGTCAAAAAGATTGCCCGTATAATGCTTGTTAAATTTCAATAACCGTGCTTTGGAGATACAAATATTTCTGTTTATTGATATACGTCTCTCGAAACGTGTTATCTAGCAATAAATTTTCGAGCTGTGTTGATATGCGTTATTTCTATATTCAATGGTCTTAACAGGTGCTCTTGAAGCATTCGTTAACAAAATCCTTTTTTGAAATCAGCGTAGATATAGTGGGCTGAGATTAATTATAAGTTCGGTAGAGTCCAAATAAACCTTGTGACTGGAAGGTTCGAGTCGAACCTTCCATTCACTCATCCCAATTTATGTTTTGATAGGATTAATGATGCAATCATAAGGCAATGTACTATAATCTTTTAGAACTTATAGTTGGATAAATGGAAAATTTGTCTAATCAGTCATAAATTTATTGTACGTATTTCAATTTATTCATAAACTTTTCAATTTTGCCAATTTAGTTATAAACTTTTGAATGATATTCCAATGTATTTTGGCTAATTTTTATTGAAAATTGCTAACATGACAGTGTGTCATGTAGGACGGTCGATGATAATTGGATTGCCATGTCAGTGATTTCCAGTGAGAATTTATCGAAAGGAATACAGTAGGATTTCACGCAAAAGGTTTAGGACTAAGTTGGCAAAATTGAAAAGTTTGGTACTGAATTGACAATAGAATTAGGACTAATTGGATAATTTTCCTTAGGATAAATGCTGGTGTCACTGAAATTAGGTCCACCAAACTATGATTACACGGTGAGCTAACAAATGAAAGAGAGATAAGCATCCTAATATGACATCACAATCCTCTTAAGCTCTTGATTAGTGCAAATTATGATATATTCCTAACTTTGTGGCTGGACACATCAAAATTTGATTTGATTTGTTGAACTATCAGTGCGGATACCGCGACACTTTTAAGTTCCCCACGGAATAAACGACAACCTTTTTTCGTCGAAATATACTTTTATTTATCTTCTAAAGTAAAGTAGTAGAGCCCGTCAAAAGGGCATCATTGCAAAATAGATCAAAAAAGGCCTTGTGAGGGGAGAGATTTCGATGGTTTGTTGAGTAATAAGTAAGCCCGATTCATTCCAAATGATCGCTACTTGAGTGCTACTTTCAATGGTTTCGCCCACATAAATCGGGTCGGGTCAATATAGACACCGTTTCATCATCTGTCGACATCGATTCCCTTTCTTTGGAGCCTCATCAATCATTCCATACATCAACTTGCTTGTTCAAGTGTAGGCAATAATTTTTCCCACCACCAATCCTACCCCCCCAAAGGACAATTTCTTCCTAAGAGGTGGCTCCCCACGTCCATTCAATTGAGCAAAATGGAGAGGGAGAGAGAGAGGGTGAGAGAGAAAGAGGAGACTTTTATCTTCAATTCATGTCCTCCTCATCTTCTTTGGTTTTTTGATTGATTTGGCGAAAATGGATGTGACGGATGTGTGAAACTCCGAGGGGAAAGGAACTCCACACCAATGGGAAAGGGACAACACACATGGGATTTCTATGTCTTGCATGACTATTCTTGCCATTCCAACTCCAACAGACAAAAACCATAAAAAGATCACACTTGGGGATAACGCATGTCTGGGCTTTGACCGCTCAACCCCCAATTTCAAGTTGACACCTCGCAAGTGGCAACAACATCATCCCAATGGTCATGCCCAATTCAGGACCACGATTCATGCTCTTGACAGGCTTAACACCTTCCTACCAAAGAAAGCACGCCATCCCTGATTTTCGAGCCGGATATTTGTTGATGGGTGTCTGAAAAGTCGATCCGTAAACATACGATTTTGTTTAAGAGGATTACTTCCGAGACACTCGCCTAAAATATCCTTGTGTCCGAATCAATAATTAAGTTCCGGTTCCATCCCCTTTCTGTCCCTTCCCCAATCATATTAGGGTCCACACGACTAAATCTCTACCTCGAGCCAAGTAATTGTCACGTCCCGAAATTCGTAAGGCTATTCGTACGACGGTTCGTCCAGCTAACCCGGCTCGAGAAAACGATTTAAGCCCTTAATTGTTTCTCATCAACAACAGTTTTAGACATTTCACTTAACAACACAGTCTGTTTTCGCTCTCGTTCTTTCCTTACGGCAATATTAGGCTCAAAAGCAAGTCACCAGCGACCCATTTCTGGCAAATTGGACATTGGGAACTCCGCAATGATTGAGCAGAACAGTCTACGCTCGTGAGCACTACATGTGTGCAACGGGGACAACACTGAAATGGGCGAGCGGGGAGGGTGCGACACGTTGCGCTTGGGACGCCTCAATTCTCTCGCCCGGGACACATCTCAGCATCCGACAACGAATCCGAGAGACAGATGGACACCTGTAATAAACTTACAAAGTAAAACGTACAAGTAAAGATAAAGGCCATGTCTCGATACAATATCACATGCATTCGATGCAGGAGAGTTCACTTCATATCGGTCATTAAATTATGTAATATTTGTGTAAAATTCGAAATTTGATGATCGAGACGAAGTAATCTCACGTGATTCGGATGCATGAAACAAATTTTCCACGGCCCTTTAGATATCACATAGTTCGATCTCGCTGGCAATCTCTTCACAACGAATGACAAAAATGATCTGCCCTTGCTATATTTTCCTTTTATCTTTTTGAACCCTTTTCTGCTTCCGCGAATTTTTTCTAATAAAGAAAAAGTGCCGCCTTATCGTTTGGGTAATTACCGAGCTGATCTCGTGATATTTCGTTACCCAATTATGGTGCTAGCACAAATCCAAATGGATAACTCAAATATGAAATTGTTTGCACGAGATAGAATGCAAAAGGCGATTGTTCATTATCCCGTTTAACATGGGCATTCTTATTGTATTCCTTATAAGTCCATTTCAAAGTCGTTTTTCATTTTGTTTAGTTTTTTTTTTTTGGTCGAAGTTTTTCATTTGTTCAAAATGTAAAAAATGTATAGGTATAGTAACCCAAAATCAAACTTCTTCCTCCACCAGCAACTCGAGGAATTACATAGATAAATGCGGAGAAATTTCACAAATTATATACTAATCATGAAAGTACATAATAGAGAAACATCTAACCCTCCTATTTCGAAATAGTATTTTACACATTCATTCCGGCTGAAATAGATCTCGTGTCATGGGGCTCTTATGCCAAAATCAGCGCATCCGTTGACATAATATGAAAAGTGAGGATATTCAAAAAGTTTAGCATTTATGAAGTCTCTTAACCTAATGCAACTTCCACTTGGTAATCGCATTTGAGCATTTCGTTTGAGCGAATGCCGTAGGGAATTACGACGCTCGAGTAATCGAAAAAGGAAGAAAAGAAAAGGAAGCTACGACATTTAAATAAGTGCCGCACGAAAGTTACGACACATGTTATGCCGATCTCCTGTTCGTTTTCAAATCCCAAATGATTCTGATGTGCGCACTTTTCCGGGGGGGCCAAAAAGGCAGCTTTCTTATCCATAGACATTCACAAGAAAAATGTGGTAAATGAGGATATTCAGAATTAAGAACTGAGACACCACCCAAAGAAAGAGAAAAAGAAAAAAGCAGCCATGTAACTATAAACTGCATATCCTAGCCAAAAGAAAAACCATAAACCGCATATCATCATCAATCACAGGAAAAGAAAAGGAAAACCAGAGACCATGGCCCCGCAGGTTTTTGTCCCCCTTTCCCAGTTTCCCATTTCCTTTCTTTCCTTCTCGATGGCCTGGCAGGTAAAAAGAAGGATGAGGAAAGTTCATGGCGAAAAGTAACCATGGTCAGCTGGGGAAGGCCCTGGGGCTAACCATGGTCAGGCTCAAGGGGGTTAACATATGGGGAAAGTCCGGAGCTTTGGCTGTATAAGTAAGTGCCAAGGAGACGTGATTTGACAGAAGGCAGCCAAAGCTTTCAATCCCAAAAGAGAGAACAAAAAGCTGAGAACTAGTGCTTTGAAGAGTCTTTGAGAGACAGAGCCGTCACCCACTTACTTGTTGGTGTGGATCTCGTGGTCATCTCCTCTTCTGCTTCTTCTTGTTCTTCCTTGTGTCATTTCTTGATCCAGAGCTTTGCTTGGTTTCTGTAAGTGGTTCCCAATCTCTCTGTTTCCATCTAATTTGGTGACTTCTTGATTTGGTTTGTGCTTTCGGGTGGTCTTGTCTTCCTGTCGTGTAATCTCTTCTTGCTCTTGTTATTTGATGGCATGGCTGCTATAAGAGTGATTCTTCTGTTGTTGTGTGGATAAAGGAATTGACTTCCGGATTGGGTATGGGTTCTTCCCATTCTGTGACCGGAGTGACTTAGAAACATGGGTGGGTCTTCATTGCATTTCATGGTTTGGGATCTTTTCTATCTTTAAGCAGTGGAAATTTCATATTTTCATGAAACCCCAATCACACATACACCAGGGTTGTGTTGTGAATGAAGCTTGTCCCGTGATGATATAAAGGGAGTTCCAACAAGAAATAATAGATGAATGAAGATCCATCTCCGATTGAAGAATCCTTATTTAGGCAGAAATTTGTTGAAAGCATCCTTTTTTTGGTTGATTCTGGTGATCTGGTATCTGTACGTTTCAGATAATTACCATTCTAGGTTTTTTGAAGGATGGTAGGTTTTCATGTCATGAAAAATTGTTTGTCACAGCTTGATTGTGCTCTGTGAGTCCTGAGTCTTCCTTTTAATGTTTTGTCTTCATGATGATTAAAGACCCTTTCCCTCGAAGCCGAAAATCGAGTCCTTTTTCCTGGATAATCTTTGATAGATCGCATTTTTGCTGGATTTGCAATCAGTTTTATTGAAGAGTAGCTTGTCCAATTCTTTGGCTATTGTTGCTGATTAGAACTATAACCCATTTTTTAGTATTATCTCCTTTCTTACTTTGTTTGGTTAGTTTTCTAATATTCATGTTCAATGTTAAGCAGATTGATCAGGCATCAAGATCAACCTGACAAGTACTCGTGCTCTGCTCCTTTTTAATAACCCTCAGAGAAAGAAGAGAGGAATCTACAGCCTTATCAACATGGGTCTCTCAAGTCTTCCAGCTCCTTCTGAGGGAATGCTCTGTGTTCTCATAGTAAACACCGCCCTGTCCATCTCCATCATCAAAGGCCTCGTCCGCACCATCCTCTGCCTGGTCGGGCTCCGTCTCTCCTGCCTCTCGCCGTCGTTGCCGGACTCTGTCGACGCCCGCGCCTCCGAGTCCTTCGAGTATAGGATATGCCCGTCAGAGAGCTACATCGAGCAGTTCCGGAACCAGGCCCCATCCATCCGGTTCGACGCCATGTGCGGAGGGCACAAGAGGGAGGACCGCGACTGCTCCGTCTGCCTGACCGAGTTCATGCCCGAGTCGGAGATAAGCAAGCTGTCCTGTGGGCATATCTTCCACAGGCTGTGCTTGGAGAAGTGGCTGGACTATTGGAAGATCACATGCCCACTTTGTCGGAAGCCTATGATGGTGGAAGAGGAGGCTTCTTCCTCATGCTTCTGGTGAAGCGATAGAGGGAAGGAGAGAGGGAGAGAGAGAGATTTTTAAGGGGCCGTCGTGTTGCGCAATGTATAGTCGATAGTGTGTACACGTATTTTCGCATCAACAGGGGCTTTTGGTGTGCGATGGGTGCTGCAAAATGTGGTTAGATCTTTGAAAACACAAAAGGAGCTTGTGCTGTTGTGGCTGTACATATTGAGAAGCTGCTAGTGTTTTTTATGCGTTGTGATCTTTTTTTCCAACTCTCTTGTTACATTCTTTGCGTCTCTTAAGTGAACCGAACAAAGCAGTTCTGAGCTTGAACTGAAGAAATCATCTGAGCTCTTGTTAGAACAGTTAAAAGACAACTTTCAAGAGGTTCTCTCTCATATTTTGGGTAATTTGCTTCATGAGAGATTGTTGAGGGTGGACACTCATGCCAAGGCCGGGCTGGCGTCACTGTGCTTGCGCATTCACTTGGACCAAAACCAAACTAAGGAGCATCGACATGCGTGGTCACGTCTCGCGAAAGCCTAATCGATTGCCAATTGGAGTCGAACTACATGAAAACGACACAAAAAGGGAACTCATGCCATCAAATTATGGATCTACTAGTTGCCAAGTTGAGTTGGGGCAAAAAATCTTCCTTTCCTTGAAAAATATCTTGGGTCTTTTGATGATTCAACTGGCTATTGGATATGTCTTGATTCTTGAATTTGGAAACAGCTGTATCTTAGCAAAATTTTCGTGACAAACTTAGCAAACCACATTGAGGGCATGTGGATGTGAGATTTGGAAGCGTCTTTGGAGGGTTTTTGTCGCTCTTCTACGTAATGACTTTTATCCTCATCAATGTCCGTGGGACACAGGACAAACAGGGAGAAAAAGAGAACATGCACGATCTCAATGCTCATGTGCATATGATGGACAAAGCCGACAAAGAAATCAGTTGAAGTCATTAAAGAAAACACGGTGCCGGTAACAGTGTAGATGGTGCCAACAATGATATATTGTTCTTAATGTCATCCCATGGTCGATGCTGTCGACATGTTTCTTTTCATGAAGGATCGAATGTGATCGTCTATGATTCATGGAGATCCAACCCAGATGCTTCTATTCTCCATATGAGAAATTTTAACATTCACCTTATTTTTTCATAGATATTCAGTCGTGCGCCGTCGTCGTTGATGGCGAGAAGGGTCCGAACTAGCTGAATCAATAATAACAAGAATTGATGCACTATGGCGGCCCCAAGAAAACATTACTTCCTTAATATAATTCACAACGTGCACACACCAGTTCAAGGTGCAACAAAGATGTGAGATTCAAAATGCTATCTTTTGGTTTTCCTTGCATCCCAGTGGTCAAGATCGAATTCCACTTCAACCCTCTCCTACCGCAATTGACCGATTCGCTTGTCTAGTTTCAGTCGACGAGAGGGAATTAAAAATGGCACGGGAACACTGCGATCTAAATGACGTCAAAACTCTATTGGCGGATACTGCCTAGTAAACTATCCTTGCGCGAGTCGAGCATGTCACAACTAAGAAGTTTTAATCCCAGACAAAGAGGAAAAAGAAGTTGCGTGACAAGTTGATGGAGAAAAGATGCAAGAAGCAAAGAAGCTCTCCATGTCAGATGCCATGCACCTCTATCCAACTCACACCAGGCAATGCACTGTAAGCTCTTGGCTTCTCAGGGAAAGGTCCAACCACCCAAGTGGAAAGAGAAAGCTACACCAGTATCATTTTATTTATCGTCAATCCTCTAGGTCATTTGCATTGCGTAGAACCGGATCAATCCGCCAACTGAATAAGGAGATCGAGTTGCAAAAGCGATTGCCAGAGAAGTAACAACAGTCAAAAGAACAGAACGTGATTAGAACAATGCTTTTCCACTCGTACAAGACTGATAAAAATGTAACTCCGTGCCAAGCCTAAAAGAGTAAAGCGTAAGTTTTACACGGGTTCGCCAACAACAGCTAAAAGTACAGGTGAAACATACCACAAATCAGCAATCTGGAGAATCATGAAGCTTTTGAACTTCAGTGCAATGGTTATCAACTGGCAGAAGTGCTGCAAGTATTAATACCGTCCTTGCAGTCGTTTGTGAGGTCGTTAAAGGTCTCAATCTGCTTTTTACCCCTCAAGAAAACTTCAGTGTCAACTGAAACCCTCATATATCCGTCAAACTCAACGGGGACGCCCTTATTCAGCTTTGTGGTCTCGGAATACCACTCGCTTTTCTCATCCCAAAGTTCCTTGTACTCGTCCAGGAAATGAGTCGAGTACTTGTCTTTCAATGGATTGAAGAAGGAGGCGTCGGGTTCATTAGTTGCAATGTAAAGGTTCCTCCCATCTTCAACTTTGTCCTTCAATGTTGAGATAAGTGCATCAGGAGAGGTATCGGCAGCGAGATTCGGCCACAGGTCTTTGTTCTTTGCCTTCTCACCTCTCTCGATATGAACTGAGTCGTAATCCCAATTCAACTTTGCCGCAATTGATGACACAATATCCATCACCCGTCTCGATTTCCACATTAGATGCCATGGACGCTTAATGACAGACTCAGTCTCGCCTTCGCACACCCTATACCAGTAGTTATCGGGTTCCACCGACCCAAACTTTCTCATTATCAAGGCATCTCGCACGTCTGCTAGCTTCATAGGAGTGACCCTGAAGTCCTCCACAAGGTGAAGGTTCAATTTGTCGTTCTTGTGCCATTTGCCCCAATCCGCCCAGAACTGGTCCTGGTCCAACACTGATGCAGAGTCCTTCAAGTGCTCAAAGTCAAAGTAGAACCTAAAATCTTTTCCTTCTTCATCTTGATTCGACGATGTGTAAATTTTAGACAAGCAAATACTCAAATCCATGACCAAAGTCCTGTTCAAGTACTGGGCCTCGCCCAAGGCACACAAGAAGCTCCAGAGATAATGATTCATGCTCTTGCATCTATCTCCACCGCCCATGTAGATCAAGTACTTCCCGCGACTGAACGACCCCTCGGACTCAACCACCGGAAGTGCGTCATTCACCGTTTCCCCAACAACAGGCAAAGATATAGTCTGCTCCTCTTTCTTTGCCGGTTGCTTCTCAAACCCGGGTTTCTGATTCTTCTTCCTCTTCCTAGCATTGACACCTGTATGGTAATCCCCAATGCTCACAACACTAAGCGTACAATTCTCCGACCTGGAAATCACAAACCTCCTGTAATCCTTATAAAATGCAGCCGCCTTCCCTTCCTTTGGCCTAAACCGCCATGCCATATCGCAGGTGCTCTTGTTGGATCCCGCAACAGGCTTCCCGAACCTGTAAAAGTGTATATCCTTAAACTGCTCTATCGTGGCCTTCATCATTAGGTGGAAAACTTCGGGGTCCCTGCAATCGATCGGCTGGCCGACACTCCCCTTACACTCATTCCCACCCGTGATCTCAGCCGAATCGGTCACCGGGTTCTCGACGTCAGTCACATTGATGAAATTATCAAACACCGTCTGATTCGCAGGCATGAAATCCTCGCCGGTCTTGACCACCGTGTCATCGGACATGAAAGTGGCATTAGTAGTCGACGTGAGGAACGTGGTGATCTTGGTCGACGGATGGAAGAGGGGATCTTCGGGCTCGTAAGTCGCAGCGATTATGGTGAAAACCAGAACCCCAATCACGAACAGCGTGAAGCAGAGGTTGCCTATCATCGCCATCGCGTGCTGGCCCAGATTATCCGGCCGGAAGCCGCCGGCTCGCAGCAGCGGGGACCGACCCAACATTTTTCTCCAAATCAAGAAACCAAACTAACCCCACCCCAACACCCAGCAAGATCCAAATCCAAGACTAACCCAAATGACCGAGACACGCTAAATCGAACGAACGAACCAACCAGACAGCCCGACGCAAACGAGACCCGAACAAGGGTCACAAACGTGGGAATCAATGTGGGAATGACAAGAAAACGAAGGGTCTCCCCAAATAGCACCCGCGAAACCAGCTCAAGATCTGGAAAACAAGGAAGTACAGAGAAGAAGCTCGTTGCGGAAGCGGGGGGTCAATGCTTACCTAAAGAACTCGGATCCGTGAGAGATCAAGCACGACCCACAACGAAACTCATCTCCCCCTCCCTCTCTCCCTCCCTCTCTGTGAGAGCGGGTGCAAGTGGGTGTGAGCTGGGTGTCTTGGCGGCGTGAAGGGTCCGTGGCAGATCGTGTTTCCGTGGGCAGAAGTCAAGAAAACGAACTGGTGAAATCGTCTAAAGTATAATCAATTCAAGAAAGCACGAAGCTTTCTTGGTTTTAGGAGCGAGCCCGAATGCTCCGCTCGCTCGCCCGCTCGCTTCCACGAGGGTTGATCCCCCCGGGGGGCCTTCGGATGCCGACACGTTGACGTGGACGGAGGAGATCTGACGCTCCTCGGCGGTGTTTCGGGGTCGCCCTCCGTTGCGTTGCGCGAAGCTTTGTCGTCTTCGAGGCGGTGGCGCTGACAGCGGTGGGGTTTCAACTTTTTCGGCCATTAACGAGCGCACCGACAAGGGCCAGTGGCAAACGTGTAATTAAAGGGAGTACTAAGGGGACAGAGATCCTATCAAATCCCACATCGAGCATGCCCCTGTTGAAGTTAAGTCTTGCGTTGTGGTCCGTTCGGATTTACCAAGACAACGACACGCAAATTATTTCAGGACTTTAGTCTAACATATGATGCGGGCCTTAACTTTTGATTTATGTAATATGATATATGAACTTTAACTTGATGAGTAATGTCGTCCCGGAACTTTTAATTTATTCAATATAATCCTTATATTTTTTTACACGTGTTCAATTTAGTCTCTAGACTAAATGAATATATTCAATGTTATCTTTCCATTAATTTAAGTTCAAGGATAAAATTAAACAATTCAATATAGTTTAGGAGTAGATTGAATATGTATCAAAAATTCAAGAACCACAATGAACACATTAAAAATTTACGGACCATTTGTGTGGTTTTGTTGGAATTTGATTTCCTCTACAAGTTTTCCTCAAGCTTTGCCATTTAAGAAGTGGCCCCTGCCCATGCTATTTGGACATAGCTAGCTAGGGTTTTCATCTCAATTAGTTGCTATCTTGCCATTTGGACATAGCTAGGGTTTTCATCTCAATTCATTGCTATCTTATCATTTCCACTTGCTATAATGGTAATTGTTTAACCTCGTTTTACGTTATTGGTGCATTGGGTATTATTTCTATTTTGAGTTAAAAAAATGAGTGTCAAAATTCTTGTAAATATTATGAATGTGCGGCGATCTTTCAACGTGATGTCTTTGCACGTGCGAGCAGCTTATTCTTACAGCTCTCAAAGCATGATATTGTGGGTGATTGTCATTGCTACCAAACAAAATGATAGACCCAATAGGCTAGATCATCACGACATGTCTCTTGAGAATCCCCTCCGACGATTCCGGGGGAAGAACAGCAGAAATGTTAAAAGTTATGTACGGAACTCGTTTTGGTGCCAAAAGTTCCATTTGAATCACTTAAGTGCCAAAAAATTTGAAAAACGATCTTTTAAGTGCCAACTCCAATCTAATTGGTCGGAAATTTAACGTGGCAATTTTTTATTCGTATTTGAAGCCGACATGGCTCGCCGAAGAGTACAGTTAGTGTGCAAACAATAAAACGACATCGTTTTATTCACAATACCTACACGGCGCCGTTTTATTTAGCTTCTTCTCCCCCAAAATAAGAACCCTAATCCCCAAATTGAAAGATGGAAAGCGGAAGCTCAGTAGCGGCTCACATTCGGGATACCTAACCCGCGAAAATCAGAACCTTAAATCCCCAATTATCAGCTCGCGTTTGCAAATGGAGGGCGGAAGCTTCAGCAGCGACTCACATTCGATTAAAAAAAGCGAATTAGATGGTGAGTGTTACTATTTTTGTGAGTTACCGAGTTCGAGAAAAACATCTTGGACTCAATTAAATTCCGAGAGAAGATTCCATAGATGTAACAGGTATAGAGAAGACTCGAAGTATAAATATTTCAAATGGGTTGATGCCAAATACTTCGGTAGAGCCACAGAAGTGATCTTGCAGCTACTTGAAAGACAACATCAACCTCCACCTACATTAATAGATAAGTTAGATGATGTCGACTCAATGCAAGCTCAAATTAAGGGTTTAACATCTTTAGTCGACCATTTGAAGGGGAAGTTTCAAGGCTGAAAATTGAAAGAAACTTTTATCGAGCATTGATTGTATTGTTGTTCTCTTGTGTAGTATATTCAAATTTGAAGTGAGCAATGAGAAAAAGTTTGCATGTCTACCATAATCGAAAATGTGAAATATTTATTTGTATTGGGTCATTTGTGAGTAAAGTGTGTTACTGGTTTGCTGCAAATTGTATGGAACAAAAGATTTTGTTCCAATCTACGGTGAAAATGGAAGATTGGAGTTGGAATTCATTAGTTGTGAGCACTTCAAATTTTTTTTGCTTGGTTCTGTATTGTATATATTGGTTTGCTTGGTTTTTGCATCAGATGTAATGGTTTGCTGCAACCATTACTGCAAACCATGAAAAAATTAGGGGGTGGTAATAATTCACGAGTGACTATTTCAGTGCCATAAGTTGTAAATAGTGATTGTTTCAGTGTCAAGTTTTTCTAAAAGTGATCATTTTAGTGTCAATCACGATGAAAAAGCGATCACTCGTGTTGCACGAGTTTAAAAATAAGAACAAGTTAGTTTCAACTATGTTTCTATTGGCTTGCACCAGTCGTGGTGCTTGTTGTTGCACTAGTTGAGTTGCTGGTGTATCTTGTTCTTGCACCAGCTCATACAAGTGTCGGTGCAAGAAGACGCACCAGCACCCAAAGTTGCACTGAGAGCTGTGTTGTGCAACAGGATGCACCAACAGCTACAATTGCACTAGTGTTATGCATCTTGTTCTTACACTAGTACTTGTATTTGCTAATGCAGGAAGATACAACACCCACAACTTCAACCAGCACGTACATCCAGCACCCATAACTTCAACCGGCAACAATAATTAATCAACCACTTCCAAAAACAACATCAGTCTCATAACAAGGTGCAAGACAAGAAAATAACAAAAACATCGTTGCCATTGGCATTGATTGATTCTTTATAAAAATAAACATGTCCATAAAAAACATTAGTCCCCCAATCAGTCAACGATCCCCTCCCACCTAATATGTCAAAGCAAACACATAAAAACAATGGTAGCAATCTCCATTAGTAAAGATACTATGTTTAGCACCCTCCCATTAGTCAATATACACAACACCCCCGGCTCATTTTCCTTTTGCACATTTGAATTGATTCATAATTCGAGCACTCTTTCGAATTGGACACATAGATTCGTTAACTAGCATTTCTGTCACATTCTTCTTAGCATCAACATTGTTTTTTCGTAGCACGTGTCATGTGTAGGGACCTCTCCGTAGGAACATTGGTCCCATGATCAGTCGGTTGAGATGGAACTAGTACTAGTTCTGTTGGTTGAGATAGAACTGGTGCAACTTTATTTGTTGGTGACTGTTTTGAAGCTGTACTCGCTGTCTTCTTCTTCTTCTTTGTGCTCTTCTTTAGTTGCACCCTTGACTCTTGAGTTGACCCACCTTGAGAAATAAGCACCTCCGAATTTCTTCCACGCTACAAGAACATAATTATATTGTTAACCAAATGAATTGAAATACCATAAATTAAATACATGAGTCCTATACATGAGTCCTACAAATCTTACATTGAAAATAATCATTCCAATACGTTCATCTGTGTAAATCTCATAATCATATTGCCTTATTATTTTTCCAAGAACCCCTCTTGTTCGATATGATGCATTACTTTGAGCAACTTGTGGAGAAGCAATTTGTGCAACTTATGGGGGAACAACCTGTGGGACTCCTTGTCCTTGTGCAACTTGTGCAGTTGGTCGTCTTCTCACTTGAGAAACACATAACAAAATTAAACTCAGCCCATAAAAGATAAACACAACAATATATAGCTTACTATATATTTTTTCCTTATTTGTTCAACAGTGGACTCAATTGTTGTTGTTGCTATCCTGCCTGTACTTGTCCCTACACTTGGGCCTAGAACAGGGCCTTTTGTTGGCCCTTCAATAGGCCCAACAACAACCTCTTTAGTAGGTGTTGTTCCTGGCCTACGATCAGCTCTTGCAATAACTTCTTATTCACGTTACCTTTTCAACTGACAACATTTCTTATTGTACCCTTCCTTGTGGCAATAGGAGCATTTCATCGTCACCCCGATCTTACTCATCCTCTGACTTGATGCCTCTCCCTCCTGTATTCTTCGTTTTTTCTTTGGCCTTCCTATTTGCTTATTTAGTGGCAAAGGTAGAGGGCCTTCACGATTTGTTGGCTCCCAAAATTTGCTACTTTGGATAGAATGCATCATGAATTGGTACGAATTAAGGTATGAGTTTTTTTTGTACCAATCATGTAGATACTCATTTGGCCTTTCTTGCTTCATCAAAATGGCACAAATAACATGGGGACAAAGAATTCCACTTAGTTCTCAGGTTTGACATGAACACTTTCTTCTATTTGGGTTGACCACATACTTATCATTATTGTGAATAATCTCATATCCATTTTCTTCATTCCAAACCAGAAGGCAGAACCTACTTATATCAAAGTTTGCATCCAATTTCTTTACAATTCTAGGACCGCATTCTCTGCTCCACTTGGTAGCCTCATCTCTTTGCATGTGCAGTCTAGTCATGACCATAACGCAAATATCATCAAGCATGCTGATGATTGGCTTGCACCTAGCCTCTAAAATTCTGTCATTGAAAGCTTCACTGAGGTTGTTGTCGATTATATCACATTTAAATTCTTCGCTGAAGAAGGCCCGATACCAATGCTTAGCTTCTGTCTGAAATAGTGCATCAAAGCCTTCCTTTGTCAGTTACAACAACTCCTGTTTGGCTATTCTGAAGTCAGCCATGTTGGTACTCTTCGCTATCTGTCAAAACTGCTTCTGCAGCATATCTCCTTTGTAGTTATTTGCCCAATTTGCATATATGTGTGTCGCGCACATTCTATACTCAGCATATGATATCAACTCAGCCAATACAGAAACAAGTCCCTACAAAATTTAAATCAACAAATACAAGTCAAAAAATACTCAAATAATTAATATTAAAAGAGAATTAATTGATAGTGGTATTACCTTCTGTTGGTCGCTCATGAATATCCATCCTCCCCTATCGTTTATGTCAAGGTCAACCATTAAATTCTTGAGGAACCAAGACCAAGTATTCTTGTTCTCAATCTTAACAACTGCCCAAGCTATCGGAAACATTTGATTGTTGGCATCTCTCCCCACAGCAGCCAACAACTCCCCTTTGCATAAACTCTTAAGGAAACATTCATCCAATCTTATAACTCTTCTACAACTAGTCAAAAAGTCATGTTTGCATGAATCAAAACAAACATAAAATCTATCAAACTTAGGCCCACAATCAGGCAATAGCCTCTCTACAACCTTAGCATATACTCTACTATATGGGTTTTGAACCACGCATTCGTGGGCATAATCACATACCTGCTCATATTCTTCCTTGTACCGACCCATCAAAATTTGCATCACCATCTAATCCAATTAAGTCTTCATCAGCCACATCTTCAATTGAGACTTCACCCATATTTTTATCAAAATCTGTCTCCCTCTCTTCCCTCACTTGGCTCTCATGTTGCCCTCCATCTAATGTAGACTCATCACCAACCTGATTACTCGCTTTATGATCATCATTTCCATCAACCTCATCATCACTATAATATTCAATATAGGCCTTAACTTCATCGCCGTGAAGATAACGGTAAATAATATCCTTAATACCATTATCGTCACTAAAAAATCTCAAATCATCCTTCCTTCAATTCTTTCCCAGGAACATAATAGTGCAATTTTTGCACTTTGTATCGACAAAAATACACCAAATACCTCACAAAATCAATATATAATGGCTTCCCAACATTGACGTAAATAGTACCTTCGTTCCCACCACAATATTTCTAGTCGTCGGCGTCAACAACAAACTCTCCTCCATAGCAAACAATGACGCCTGCATGATTCCCCTCCATTTCAATGTTACACCCAAAGAATAAAAATAAAAAGTCATTCATTAGGACCACATAGCAGAATCATCAACAACTTTACATTTGATTGATTAAACAATTATCGAAAGAAACAAAGGAAGCCGATTTATTCAATTGATTAAACAACGTGAGATCCCCAACACCCATTTTTCAGTTCGACCCCATTCAGTCCCCACAAAAACACTAAATAACTAAATAAAGTCAATTCCCCAGCACTGTCCACAGCACTCCAACCAGTTTCCCTCTGCGCTGAACTCTCATTTTCCCCTTCACGCCTTATTTTTCAATTTAGTCACATTCGGTCCCCACAATTTTGCCCTCCCCACAAAAGTGATTAAACAAAAGTGAGGTCCCCACCATTTTTCCCTCCCCATAAAAGTAGTCCAAGCCGAGCCCTCATTTTGCCCTCCGCGCCCCAATTTGCCTATCAGATCCCCAAATTCTCCACCCAATTGACACACGACGAGAACATGATAAACTTGAGTGAAGCGACTGAGCGACGGTGGGCCAACAAACAATGGCGCAGCTACGACAATGGCCAATTGATGACGAGTGAGCGACGGTGGGTCGGCAAACAATGGCGCAGCTACAACGACGGTCGAGCGATGGCAGGTGAGCGACTGTGGGCGAGCAACGGAAGGCGATCAACGGAGCTATGGCGAGTGAGAGAGTGACGTGAGAACTCAAAATCCGAGTCCTAATTTTAGTCCCCCTTCTTCAGGGACATCGTTTTTTAAACGCAGTCCACGTAGGAAAATGAAGCGATGTCGTTTCTTGTGGAGGATGGAAAACAACGTCGTTTATGTCATTCCACGTGGACTGCAATTTAAAATATTTGCCACATCAACTTATTTTTCTTTAATATAAAAACCACGTATTAATTTAACCGGAATCTCTAACCGTCGACACCAAAGTAATTATTTTTTCTCCGATTTAGCATTTAAGTAATCCAAATGGAACTTTTGACATCAAAGTGAGCTCCGTACACAACTTTTGACACTTCTGCTGTTCTTTCCCCGACGATTCCCAATGCAAGAGTTGGGAGGCTGCATAGTGCGATTATTCTTTCTTCTTTATCCCTGGTTGATGTGGCTCAAAAGTGCAATTGCAATCTCATCTCCAGGTCCTCCATATCACTGGAAACTTATAAAGGACCTTTTGCCACAATAGAAGGAAGGCAAGGACAGCATCATCAGTTGGGTGAAAAAGGATTCGACCATCGAAACTGTTAGGATTAGTCACACAAATACAATAAAATAGAAAGTAAATGTGAGGAAAAGAAATCGAGACACAAGAATTTATCCTGGTTTACCCTTAAACTAGAGCTACATCTAGAAGAGGATTTTACTATAATTAGCACATACCACTTCTCTATTGCAATTCTTAATTATAAGAGAGAGAAATTATATATATTTAGTAGCTATTCAATAGGCTCAAGCCCAAACTACCAACAAAATATGGGTCCAGGCTATAAAAGCCCCATGGCGTTACATGGGCATTGCCCCCTATGACCCCGTCGAGGTGGCCCCCATACCACACCCCAACAGAAACTGGATGCTGGATTATAAAAAATGCTCATCATTCAATTTGCATCTCCACTGATTATGTACTCAAATCACTTACTGTAAGTACTAAGTCCACACCAAGTAGAATGGCCATGTAAGGGTATTTTTAACATATCACCGAGAATCAATGGGTAATCCTTAGATCGCAAAAGAACATATCTTATTGATAAAATGAAAATCCTTGAAATTACTTTTGTAGCACGACACTGCATTTAGGAGTTCAAAATGCACTAGCGTATGATATTGATGGACCGTAACGAACCTGGGCTACTGCTCCTTTGCTTTGGTTGAACATGCATTGCTGCTATCATGTACAGTTGAAGCACTAATAGGTCAAGTTTCGTACTTTAATCAATAAGACCAATTGTGCGTAATTACTGGCAAGACTAATGCTAAGAATACCAAGATTGATTCACAAAATCGATTAAACAAATTGATGTGCGAGTATTCAAACAGATGGCTATATTCAGGCACCAACAAGAGCTTATCACATCCCCGTCATAAACTGGTCTTTCTATCCCTGCCATCATTGTTCATGTAATTATAACTCTAAAGAGAGTACAAAGCCAGTCATTTACTAGCTGTCTAGGAACAAATACTATACCAGTCAATGTGAAAATGAAGAACAGTCATCAGGTAACATATGACGCCGGTATGGTTGTCCGACCAATTCTAGACCAGAACATACTCCCAACTTATGCAGAAGAAATTACATCTTTTCAATTTCATTTTGTCTAGGTTAACATCTTGAAAGGAAGTAGGTTAGCTATTCATACATGTCAAGCTTCCACCAAGGGACTTGGACAGTTTTGTCCAACAATCACCCGTCGTCACTCGAAAACTTCCTATACTACAATAGCCGTCTAGCATAAGACCCCACAACATAAAACAGGGAGGTTCTTATATATACAAGAGCAGATTCACAGATATACAACGAAGAGCACGGAGATCAGATGATCAGTGTGATTCACGAGAGCAAACCAGAGAGGGTGTTGTCCGGCTCCTTGAATTCCATGCTTCTGCTCTTATAATGGATAGAACAGCTCCCATTGATGGATGCATTCACAGCCCAAGATACTCATGACTTACTCACTGAAGAATGTTGCTCGAGTTCAGAACATCTCACAGAGGAAGCTTCCGTGGTACAAGACGCACCCTTGGGCAAGATTCGGCTTGTTTTGATTTCGATGCTCCTTTGAACCATATCTTGTAGCAACTTTTTGGCTGTTTCAGGGGCCTTATCAGCTCCATCGACCCTAGTAGCAATGTCATAGACAATTTTCTCCAAAACAGAAGAGGTTAATCTCTTGTCTTGTGGTGACTCCCGCAGCAGATCCAAAAGTTCACGGGATCTCTCTTGAGCTTCCGGAGTACCTTCAACGGTCAACTTTAAAAGCCCCGGAATTGCACCCTCGTTCAGAATAAGCTTTCTGTACGTACTTCGGCAGCTCTGGCATAACGTAAATAAAGCCCCCACCGCATGCTCCATGCTAATTGGAGAACCATCTTCAATTGTTTCAACTAAGGTTAAAATTCCACCATTTGAGCTTGCAATGGCCGTTCTACCTTCATCAGACTTTGAAAGTATTTCAAGCAAAGCACTAGCTTTCTCAGCAAACTTGGAATGCTTCTTACAGTCCTTGAGAAGATTAATTAGAGCTGGAACTGCTGCGGCATCAAGACATGCTGTGGCACTTTCTTTGCAGGTGAAGAGATTATGCAAGGCAGTAACCGCATCAACTCTTCCTTGGACACTTCCAGAGCTGAGAATTTGAACTAGAAGAGGTGCAGCTCCAGAAGCCAAAATGGTCGGCTTGTTTGGGGTGGCAGTGGAGAGTGTTAAAATAGCTGCTGTAGCTAGTTCCCTTAGGTTGCCATTATGTATCTTAAGGAGCTCTACAAGAGGGGGCACCGCACCATCAGCCACTATCTTGATCTTGTTTCTGAAAATATAACAACAAGGTATTTTGCATGAGAAAATATCCATTATGCGCAGTTAGAACCAATCTTCTTTGAGAATAAGTTTGAAAACTCTTGCAAACTATAGAAATGAAACCTCCAAAATGTGTGGCATATGCCAAAGATATCAACCTACACACTTATCAATTCATTAGAATGTCCTTATCTTTCTAAACTGCCCATTTCTCTTAAAAACAGTCCCTGTGTATTTGGTACAAAATACAACTACAATCTTCCCTGCTAGAAAATTGGATCTGCTGCTAAGACTAAGAGCATGATAGTCTATAGATGATAATTATCAATTAAATTCCAGGATTCAGGCAGAATGTCTCACTTGAAGGGTGGAATAGGAAAAGGATATTAAGTTGATCTACCAGGCAAGTTAAAATAGAGTTCCGGAAGCCTCAAGCTTGAGAGATTAATTGCATCAAGCAACAGCTCAAGAACCATAATCGACAGAGAGAGTCATAAAATTCAGTTGGTTCATCACAAGTGAAACAATGGAAATCTGATTTACAGACCAACACTCCAACTAATTGGCAAATTAATCATCATCACAGCTTTCAAACATACAACTAAGACACAAGAACAGTAAAGGTGAAAGTAGATGACTCTCTCAGCAGCAATTTCTTTGCAACGAGCATCTCTTAGTACCAAACAAGAATGATTCCCTCCAACAGGATACTGCATATCAGGAGAATCGCATGTTCTTCCCCCAAAAGTCCTGAATTTATGCCTCGCTCTCATACTTCAATGCTCTTTTCCATGTAAATCCATCAAAGTAACTCCTCCACCATCAATCTAACCTCAGCATCTTATGATTCCATCCTTATCATGAAGGCAAAACTCCCTACTAAGCGAAGCAACGTCTAAACAAAATCATATCCCTGTATTTCCCTCAAATCTCCTGCTAGGAGTCCATATCAATAAATCAGAGATCTTCAATCTGCTCTCCCAGAAAGGAAGAAAAGGAAGCAAGAGAAACCATGGGCCCAATTGAACCAAGCCAATCGCAACTCCATCCCACATCATCATCAAGAATTCACTACCTTTTTTTGCCAAGCCCGATCACTCAATCTCCACCCATAAGCTCAACTGGTCAATGAATTTTCCTGAATTATATTCACGGCATACTGACTTAACCCTCTCTTCATCTCTCGGCAACAGAACAGCACTATCGATACACACACGGGCAAATAAAACGGAAGCACCTGATGCAATTCTACAGCAGAGAGCTCAAAAACCTAAAATCAATCGCACGCGAGAGAGAAGGAGAGAGAGAGAGCGAGCGAGAGAGAGAGAGACCGTTCGTTCCTGGCGGCGAGATTGAGGAGCGCGAGGAGCGAGGCCTCGCGCGCCTCGTCGTTCGGGGAGAAGAGCATGAGGACCAGCGGCTGGACGACCCCGGCGGCGGCGAACCGCGACCTCGTCTTGAGCGACGACGACGAGGACGAGGACGACGACGGGGACGACGACGACGACGCCGACCTCCTGACGGCCGCCCTGATGTCCCTGGCGGCCTGGATTTTGGCCTGGAGATCCCCGCCGATCAGCCGCTCCGACACCTCCTGTATCAGCAGGCTGCTCCGGCTGTGGCTCCCCGGCTGCTTCCACGCGACGGCGCCGCCCCTCGCCCCCTCTCCTCCTCCACCGCCTCCTCCTGCTCCGCCGCCTCCGCCTCCGCCTTCTTCTTCGTCGTCGACCACCGCATCGTCTTCCTCCGCCATTTCGCCGTCTCCCCTTCCTCCGTCGTGGCGCTTTCTCTCTCTAAGAGGACCGGCCCCGAGCTCTCCCCACCCCCTCTTTCTCTCTCTAGATTGTTGATTGGGGTGCTGGCGAGGATAGCCGGAGTTTCTACGACGGGGCCAATCTTTTTATTATTTTTTTTTTCTTTTTTCCGGTTTGTTTGTTCTGGATAATGGAATTTTTGTGAGAAATAATGCTTTTGTGACACATTTACGCCCGTCAAGGTTCCGTTAAATGCTATTTCAACTAAAACAACGTCATTAATCATATGGACGTCATGTCAATACTGTTTGCTTTCTAGTGTTTATGTAGACAGGTTTTTAAACGGTTTTTATTAACAAAGTTTTGACTGTCACATGAGTAAATATTTGGAATTTTTTATGTCACAGAAAAAAGTTCATGATAAATGTGCCGTACTGAGTATAGTTTGGAATTTTTCATGATCATGGAAAATTCGGCATAATTATATTTCATATTTTGTGCTTGATAAAGAAGCATTTTTTCATCTCGGATCAATATGGCTGCCTTTTTTTTTATGAATTTTGTTAAATAGAGCCTACTTCGTGCTAGGTATAATCAATGTATTAGAAATTGATTGCAAATTCAGTCTTGACCGTATTGAAGGGATTTAAGTCCGGTCCTACTCCTTTCGCTTGAACCAATATCGTCCTAAACCTTTTAGAGAAAATGTTATCGAATTCTTGCTCGAGTTTTCGATTGAAATTTCTAATATAGCATTCCAAACATTGGCAATTGATCTACATATAACGGTGACAGCGTGCTTGGATTGTCACATCAAATGTTCTGATCTTTTGCTCTTTTTCTTTCCTCCTTTTCCACAACCTTCTAGCCGGTCAAGCCATGCTAGTCAAGCCCCCGTCGACGGCTTCTCCATCACTGTCGCAACTCGAAGCCATCCCGTCGACGTCGCACCTCCGTGGCCGCCTCCTCGCCCCTCCCTCCTCTCCTACGTCGGCAGCAGATCACGAAATCTTGGCAGGAGGCGGCTCGACAGTTGTGACCTCTACCATGGCATCGCCCGTTGCTGCCTAGGATCCAGCTACGCCAATGCTAGATTCGCCATCGCCGGATCTAGCATTGCGAGTCCTAGCCTGACCCACGACGGGTCAAAGGGGAGTAGAGCAAGATTGAGGAAGTGATCGAGGCTGAGGTCTCACGGGACAGCCGACGGCAAGCATGGCAAGTGGAGGTTCGACGGCCACGGGGCGGTGGTGTCTCGCGGCGGAGGTTGCAAGCGGGAGGGGGTTGGTAGTGCTCCGCCTTCTTTTGGGCTAACAAAAACAAGCTTGGCGGGGGTAGGGATGAAATGTGAAGAGAAGAAATAGGGAAAGAAAATTCAGAAAATTAAGTAAACCAGCATAATTGTTTTGAGTAAACTTTTCTAGTCAGGTGATCAATCATGATATTCGGAACGGCCAGTGAGAACTGAACTTCACGTCAAAATTTCAAGCAGCGACTTGATTTCATTTTCACTCCAAAATTTAAAAACTACATCGATTCAATTGAAAAATTATGACTAAATTTAAATTCGTACGATAGGTTAAGGGCTGAATTTTGCAATTCTCTCCTAGTAGATTTGCTGTTTGTTGGAAGAGACACTAATCAAAAGTGCCAATTAGACTGCAACCCAAGGAAAAATCAAGATGTGCCTTATGGAATGGGCTTTTCAACCCCCATCTTCCTTGCTAAAGGAGAGGGTGTGCCTTGTGAAATAGACAATTTTTTTCTACCACATCTTTTTGCTAAAGTTACCTCATCATAATGTAGAAAATGACCCTATACGTGATTTATTTTGCTAATGATGTACAAAAAATAGAGTAATTCAAATAATCTCAATCCAAAGCCCAGATGACATTGTTCACGTTTCGACGCCCACTCTTCATCTTCAATCAAAATCCCTGTAAACTGCGACGTCATAAACTGTTTTAAGTGCTTTCGAAACACCGCCTCATTCATCTACCTATTCAATCACAGGTAACATCCGATCCAAAAAAAAAAACAAAACAATCACCGATAATAAATTTCACTAATTCCTTTCGCAATACAGTCACTTAACAATATTTCAACTACACACCCCCATAAAAAATTTTACATGTATCATCAACCCACAATTTTCTAGTTATTTGTTCATATGCTAAAAATCCCATAGAAGCGTGGGTTCTTTATTGGGTAAAAGTACAAGTAAAATAGCACAAAATTGTTCGTACGTAAAAGCACCATGAAAACTCTCTCACTCATCGTATCCATAGGCTTCGCTGATGGATGCAAGTACAGGTTGCCAAGTTGGAGTGGGCTTGACCTTGCTCATCTCCCCACCGGATCGACTTGTCTTCTTCTTGAGCCCTTTCCTTGCATTCTCCACCACCTTGCCATGCTTCGACGGCGGCGGCGGCCCTTTCCTAGGCTTCTCATCGATCCCTCGAACGCTGACATGCTTCTTAGCGGTTGAGGTCTTCGTCTTGGAGACCTTGCAGTCGATGCTCGCGTCTCTCCCGTCGCTGGTGTCGCCTCGCCTGGCGAACGAACCGCTCGGGTCCCCGCCCTTCCTGCCGGTCGCCCTGCCGCCGTTGAAGGGCCGCGAAGCGCTGATGTCGGCCGACCTGTCGTCCCTGTTGGGCCGCGAAGCGCTGATGTCGGCCGACCTGTCGTCCCTGCTGGGCCGCCGGGTCCTGCGGCGCAGCTTCTTCACGGTGTGGCGGGGGACGAGGTAGTACTTCTCCCCGAGGGCGAGCGTCTCGTCGGGCCCGACCACCGACTCCCACGGGTGACGGAACACCTCGGGCCTCGTCACGTAGAACGAGGGGTACCTCTCGACGATCCGCGCCGCGGGGATCGGCATGAAGTAGCACTCGACGGCGCCCCCCGCATGGACGATCTTCAGGGCCGAGGAGGAAGCAGCCGCCGCCGCCGCCGCCGCCGCCTCCTCGCCGCTGGGGGCATGGAAGGCAGGCTTGGGCTTAGGGGGCTCGGGGCGGCCGAGCTTGTGGACCTTGAGCAGCTTGTGGAGCATGATGATGTCCACGACCCCGACGGAAGAAGGTAGTGGCGTTCGGGGATCGATCAATGAACGAGGTTTTGACCGAGCTGTTCTTTATTTGTGGATCAGCGGAGGTCGATGAAGCCAAAGGGGGAATGGCCAAACAGCGTTAGATAATGAAGACGACCTTGGAGGCATACGCAGAACCATGCGAGCAATGCGAAAAGGGAGACATCAAAGCTGGCCCTTTGCATAGGGGAGTACGAGGCAATATCTCTGGTTTGTCCGTCTCTTCTTGACCTATTTTGCTCTACCTCCAGCGTTAGCTGTTCTCAGTGTGTGCCGGACTTCCCGGAAGACTCGCGGATTCCTCACGCACACAGAGATCTTCCGACGCGAGTCTTGAATCTTGACATTCGATGCCTCACAAAGTTTGGCGCTTGTTTGAGCGAAAGAATTGAGTTTCGCCGCGTTTAGTTTGCTAAATATGATCGATCGACAGAAAATTATTTACGGTCAAAGTTAGGAAAATGAATTTCCTAATCTAAATAGGAGAAAATATTTTCTTGGAAAATGATACCCTCGAAAGAATTTTCCTTCTTTTACAAAGTTTTCCTTGAAAGAATTTTCCTTCTTTTACAAAGTTTTTCCTCGAAGCAAACATACTTTTAAACTCGACCCAAACATAGATATGAGAAACCATGGTTCCCAATGACCAAAAGTGACCGACCTAACATGTTTAGGAGCTAGACAATGGCAATTTCGAAAGACATAAAACTATTGTTCATGATTTTTATGTTGCGTGTTCAAAGGGTGAAAGTTCCAAATGTTGTCTTCTACTCAAGAAACACTTTTGAGTTTCCTTTCCTTAGATGTCCTTTTCTTCGCCTTTGACATCAAGTTCTCCTACAGAACATGGAATCGAAGTTCGCCATGCACTAGAAATCACATGCTCCTGATGTGAATAACAGCTTTAAAATTTTCGATTCGACGACACTTTTAACATAGTATTCTGCTCGGGTGACAAAGCCGTCACCCTCATATACCATAGAGTGTATATGGCGATACGAGTTCATTATGATAGCATTAGCCGACCGAATCAGCCGACCGAATCTCTTCCAGATTCAATATTACATTCTTTTTGGCAACGAAGACTAAGTACATCATTCCAGCAAAAACTTATAACAGTACTCCGAAGAAGGGCCACATTTTTCCCCCATCAAATTACACAGCAGCAGCATCTATTTTAGCATTTGGCGAGGCAGGCAATTTGGCGGGGCGGGGACGGTCTTAGTCCCACCATGCTCGTCCATGTGTGTCAAAATAACATTAGCTTAATATTAATCAGTCACGAGAAATATCCTACAATATAATTCATTATATCATATACCACATTATAACTCATCTCACTTAATTTAAACTAAAGAATGTAAAAAGTATGTTATTAAGTGATTGATACAATATATATTTATATATATAAATAAGTAGAATCCAACTTGTGAGATTGTGATCTTTTTATTAACTAGATTTAAATTAGCATAGTTCACAATTCTCATGACAATTCTTATTAACTATATATTCCTACAATATAGTTTTCCACAACTAATCAAAATTTTTCTCCTTATGGGGCAGGAGTGGTGGCTGGGAAAAGCTCCTCATTGGGCAGGGAGAGGGAATGCAATTCCTGGCCCCGGCCCCGGCCCCTCTCGTCCCATGCTCATCCCTACCATGCTCTGGGAAAACAGCTTGCTTTGCCGGTATAAACCATAGCATTTATAAAGTGTCATGCAGAACAAAGTCTAAAACCCTCCAATTCAGCAACAAAGACAGACCAGTACTGAGACAGCAGGGAAACACCCAAAGCATAAGAGAACTACATTGCCTCCAGATACTACATTAAGGTAATACGAATCTGTTATTTCACCTAAAAAACCAAATTTGCATGCCTCAATATTCTGGACCGGCAGAAACAAAATATTCGGGAAATCGTGTATAGTATTCGTCTCTCAAAGGACGTACAAGACCACTTATCACAACCGCATAAAGGTTGGAGTCCGATACAGAGAACAAAATAAGAAGTCATCAACCATGATTCATCATATCCACACAATGAACAGGGAGATGGTTCGTGAATTTCACGGGGACTCTTAGTCAATCGAGTTCATCTAAGGGATCAAGATCTGAGTCATGCCCACTAGGTGTACCACATATTCAACGGTGACAGAGCACTGAATTGTGATCCGTCACTGTAAATGGCGAAAGCAGTCATGCATAAATAGAGAACTTATCAGAATTATCTCAAATATTATGCAATCCTGCTACGAGCACCAGAGGAAATTAATTAACAATGAGCAAGTCAGAGCATCGGTATGGGAATCCGATCTAACATTGCTTACTCAAAGTTCAATCAAGAAATCCAACTGCTCAGGAAAAAGGGATGGCAATATTTCACAGATGGAAAGTCGGATTGCTACTGATGAATCAGACAAAACCACTAGTAGACAACATGTAAACTCAGAAATGCAGAAGTTAAAAACGCTATCCATTAATGTTGAATCAAATATTCCTTCAGTAAGCAGCTGAATCTACTCAAATGTTCACTTTGTTTATACCCAGTACAACAGTTGCATACACCCCTTTCCAGCTATCAAAATTCACTTTACAGGCAAGGCAACAAAAGACGTAATGGAATCGAAACTTGACCAACGATCTATATATCAACTTACCGAACCCTATAAACTTTGAAATGAAGAGGAAAACCCGAAAAATATTCTCACTACTCAACAATATCAGTGGTCCAAATTCTAGGGCAAGAGGGAAGAGAGAAAGGGTACAGGAAGAAATCAGGAAGAGTTAAAACCACAAAAATGAAGAACAATAACATCATAAAAAAGAGCTTAAAGAGAACCTGAACATCATGACCTCAACTTTACTTCAATGATTGACCAGCTACAGGTTAACTGCGCCTTTTATCTTCTCAGTGAACAACAAGAAGATACAATTGACTCCAGCCTCCTTTACATTGATCATATACTTACTCCCAGAACCAACCAATGCCGTATCTTCAAGATGCTTACTCAACTCGCGGGAGCTCTCAAAAAATAAGAACCCTAGAGGTGGACTTCTTTACGAGGTTTGTAGTCAAAAGGAAGAAGAAAGTATCATTTCTCAGTAGTTACTGGGCCAGGCCATCTGTGCATGCTGTGGCTGCTGATACACATTGGCTGCGGGTCCTGTCATATCGACTGCTCCACTCAAGTCTTGAACAGCTGTAGATGTTGGGACATGGTTAGAGCTCTCACTGCCACTCGAAGGTGGCAAATACTGGCAAACCTGCCATGCTTGTGTCGGAGGAAATGTAACATGCTGACCTTGCTGAGGAAGGTTGTAATATGAAGTGGTTGGTAAGCTAGGAATTTCACGGCCAGGTGCAGCAATCCAAACCCGTGACCCTTCGCTCTGCAGAAAAGTAAATCTGTCGAGGTTGGTGATAATGTCCCTCAGGAAAATATGACACCTTATTGTTAATTAATAAGATAGAGGACGCTTCTCGTCCTACAGTGCATTTACATCTTCCCACACTAATAGAACTCAGCCAACATGTCAAGATCATGGGATGTCCCTTACCCACAGTATCCAGACACCACATCTACGCAACACCATCTAAGAAAACCCTCAGCATTATTCATCTAGCACCAGTTCCTAGACAACAGATATCCACTAATAACACCAGCAAGAATACCAGATTAAACAACCTCATACTCTGCCAATCTTGCTGCACAACATCCAACTTAACATAACTAACACTTCCTTCTTAACATACATTGACTGAATCTGCCTGAAGCAACCAGAGTGAGAGGAGAGCCTTCAGTAAGTCTACTTTAATTACTCATGCTAAATAAATACCTTTCCAGATGAAGTTAACAGAAGAATTGAACCACTTTTACAAAAAAATAACTGGCAAATTACAGAAAAACAAAGCCAACCTGTTGTCCAGTGATGTACATATTATTTTCCTTGAACTGAGATGCACCAAGTTCCTCATTAGTATTGGAGTTCCCAGCCGTCGCAGCAGAGCCAGAATTATAACCAGCAGCAGATGAACCATACGGCCCATAACTAATTGGCACCCCCACATGGGTCGGATTACCAGTATTACCAGCTGTTTTATACTGAGGTAGTGGATATTTGACCGCTGAAGCAGCAGCAGTAGGTGGTGCAGGGAATAAACTAGCTGCCTGATGCTGCTGAGCAAATGCGCCGTTCAAGAACTGGGGAATGGCTGGAGGTGGAACATAAAATGGAGGGAAGTAGTGTGTGTAAGGAATGTAATTTGGGGGATAAGGAGCCATATGAACCCCCGTGGGGGTACGGAATACGGGGAGTGGTTGCTGAGTCATGGCGATTGAGCTTTGCATGAGCCCAGCAGCTTGAGTCACAAGGGGAGTTGGTCCAGCTGTAGACAGAACTAAGGAGTTCCCACCCTGGAGCACAACAAAAATGTGGAAGCATCAGTAATTGATAAAAATAGAGTTTTGTGGTTCAGAATCTTCAGGTTAATAGGACAATGCTTCAATCAAAAAATTGCTTAAAACAACAATACCATGAGGATCCGCTTACACCATGACGTGATGAAATTACCAAATCAAGGGACATACAAGCATTCTTAAAACGTTAAATCCCTACTCAGAAGACAGAAAGATGTTCAGAAGAAAACAGAACAAAGTCACTCTTCTTTCACAATAAAAGAAAATCCAAGCTCCAATGGTCCATGTCCCTTCACCTTCAAGAAAGATGTTACACATTCCTCTTAAGGTTCGAACTTTACCTACCAGGGGTTAGCTTACATTTGTTTGAATATGAAACTATGTTCTTAGAGACATGTAAAGAAAGAAAAGGCAGTAAGTCTGTTAGCTAGCACCATGTCAACCACAAGCTACCAACAATTTTCATCAAAAAGAAAACTGAACCAATCAACATGAACTAGGATGTTCTAGTTATCACATCACTCAGGTCCGTCAGCAGATTCCATTCATTGTGATACAAGTTTATTATAGATGATAGAGATTATAAGGTCATTAAGATTTAGCCATTCTTTAAAATATTGCACTGCACCAAGACGAAAAGGCAAGGCTCAAACAGGATGGTAATAACTAATAATAAAGTCTTGTCAATTCGTAAGGCCCAAATTGGTGGTGAGCTCACTGTTGTCATTGGACACTAAGTTGGAATATAACCTCCCACTGAACATTCAATTCTCACCTTGGCATTAATTGGATTTTTACAAAAATATTCTATTTCAAAGGAGTTATGCATCAGCAGTGCACGTGCAGGAACAAAAGGAGAACATTAGTAGGAGTTTTGTGATCATTCTGAAAATCTGAGTTGATCACTGGCTCAAAATGGTGACAACCAAAGTAAACTGAAAATTCTCTTACTGCAATTTGTGTGGAATTACAGGCTTTATCTGAGCAGAATTCAGAAGGCTGGAGGCTGACACTTCAAAAGCTAACAGCTTATTTCTTAAGTCTGCTACTCAATAAACTGCTATCTACTCAGAAGACAACATATAGGTGGTTAATTTCCTTTCCTCTATCAGCAAGAGCTGATGTATACACGCTGAATGATTAGTCTATGACTCTATAACAGCAACACCATGATGCAGATTTATTTAGCTGGTATGAAATATTTTTTGCACTGCAGAAGTTCTGACAAACAATTTTATGCAGGCTTCACAGATGAAAAAGCAGATTGGCAGCAGGCAATAAGCACTGATAAAGGAAAGCCAAATGAACTACCCCACTATAGGACATTTCAATGGTAGAATAGTTTTTCAGCCATAGTTATGTTCACAATTGGAAGGAGTAAGTTACAAGGGACAAAGCTGAGAAAGAAAAACATCATCCAGTTCATATGAGGGCCTAACTCATTATAATACATATTATAAGAAACAAAGCATCTCTACAAACCTCCTGGGAAGGCTGAGAAGTCTGTTGCTGCAAGACCCCAACACTGTCATTGTACTTAGTAGCAACTCCAGGTGAAGAAAAAGGTGAAAGGCGGCCATCAGAATCAACGCCCGACCGATAGAATTGAGCATAATAACTTGTTGGATCAAATGGTTGTTGAACCTGGATACAAGACCGTTTAAGAAAGATCATGAACCAAAGGCTCAAAGCTACAGCTAGAGTACTATAGCATAATGTAGCAATCTGCCTATAAAAGGATAGAAATAGGTGAAATTCTTACTACAAAGCTTGGAAGTCGAGAAGCATCCCGTGTTTGAGACTCAGTATTTTCAGAAGGAGCAATCTGACTTCCTACCACTGGAGGCCCAAACCCAAAATTATAGTTGGGAGAAGTATGAACTACTGAGTACTGTTGGCCTAATGCACCTTCCTGCTTTAACTCTTTGTAATCAGGAGCTGCGCTTGAGGAGACATCATCCTCAGCAGGAGAAACACTCTCAGGCACGTGCTTTGGTGATTGTGGATAATCTGGATAATTTTCTTCATCAGCAGTTGCTGGGGCAATTTGTCCACTGGAAAAACAGGATAAAAATAATATTTAATTCAACTTAAAAGCTCAGAACATCTACAACATCTAAATACTAATTATAGCAACACTCTGAGTCCAGATACAACCAAATCAGATGGGTTCCTCCATCAAACTAAAAGACATATGGATAAGGTACATATCCCACTCGGTTCCCATCTTTTGCCTTTCAAATGACAACTAGAACCTACAGCAGTATGAACTAAAGCCCTGAAACAATGCCCTTGAGTTTCCAATTATCCAGCCAAGTCAGAAATCACCAAAAATGACGCTAATTGAATTGGGTGCCTCTAGCTATTTGATGTTAGCATTAACTCTCGTCTTCCCTGAACTTCATTATCGTGTGTGGTAACCTGTAAATAACTACAGGCAGTAAATCAATCAATAGGTCACTAAATGTTCAACAAATTATTAAGGTTTACAGACGTTCAGATTAGCAGTCGCTAATAAATTTATTTTACAAAGCAATATGGGCAATAATGATTACCGGTTGAAAACGTCAACATTTCATAAGAGCTGTAACAAATGTTTTACTGCTTACAAACCTTGAGTCCTCCATGGTTTCCTCGATGGCCAGAGACATTTCCGAGACAATAGTGGAGCTCTTATCACTCTCAGGAGCACTGATGGAGTTTGTAATTATGCCAAAACTTGCATCAAAACTTCCAAAGCTGAACTTGGTTCTTTCAGATTCAGGGACATGGATGTGGTTTGGGAGTATAACAGGTTGACGTTGTGAAAGACGTAAAGTTTCCAGCTTTTTCTGCAGATTTGAAGCTGCCTCTTCTGGATCAGGAACGCTTGGTGCTGACTGCGAGGGGGCAACTGGATTGACTTCAGGTGCAACTGTTTCAGCCCTTTGAGAAGCAGTAGGATTAGTTGGCTTTGGTTTCCACTCCTTAGTTGAACCCGCTGTTAGAAAGACAAAGCTAATAGTTTAGGGAACTTAACCAACATTAACAATCAACAGACAAATTCACTTCAAACAGTATAGAGATAATGCCTTTCTGAGACCCGACAAGCTGCTGTGATCGATTGTTGTAATTGGATGATAGGCGACTAACAGAAGAGACACCGTGAGTTGAACCAAATGAATGCTGAGAGGGCTCCACAGTTCCAGTCTTCTCGGCTTCCTGAAATTGGTCAGGCATCTTTTCATGCTCGAGAGAGCCACCAACCTCAGAAGCTACAGCATTGACATTTAGGAAAAGGATTACCTAAGGAGCACAAGCAAATATGAAAGTTTCTTAAAAATGGAAAAAAAAAATGTTCAGTTCCTACCAGTGGTTGCTTTGTTTTTGCTTACTGCATCTGGTTCAACAGGAGTTCGATGAATCCCAACTTCACGTATTATCGTACTCACAGAACTGGGTATCCGTGAGTCATTGGAGGGCAGTATGACAGGATCAGAAGATGAGAAACAGACTGAAGAAGATGGTGAAGTGTTAGGCATGGACTGCCCAGATGAAATGCCAGCTCCAACTGCCGTTTGGACACTTCCATTGGTATCAAGAGGGGTTGATCCACTGTCTAACTTACTAAGACCGTGGCTAGATGGTGAAATCATTTCAGAATGGCCTCTACGATTTCCTCCAGCTGAGCTGACAGCATCAGTAATGGTAGTATTTGCAGAGGACCCAGCATTTGGATGATTGGTAGCACCAGCTAGAGAGCTGCAAAAAGTCATCATAGACATAACTCTAATAACTTCACTCCAAAGTAAAAATGCTTTGTATATTATGTAAATCAAATTGAATCCATGAAAATACTATCACCTTGCCACTGAGATAGTCTCAGTTGAACCAACACCCTTATCAGCTGCTGGATTAATTCCATTCTCCTTGCCAGCAGCAGCATTCCTGCCATCACCAGCATCTGAGAAGAGGTGGAACAATATAATTAGATAGGGTTCATGAGACAGATAAATAAATAACTTTACCACATTGCCATTCGCAGATAACAGCCCACACAAGGCGTCTCACAAAATGATCAACCACATGTCGTAAAATGAGAGAGGCTACACATATTTGCCACCAATTTAAGAGTGTCAAGTATGTAACCATCAAACAAAAAGATTTTGGTCAAAAGACTATTCAAACAGTTAAAGAATACAATAGATGAAATAAATTGATCCCCAACAGTCATTTACCATCTGATACATGTCGAGGCAAATAATTGGAACGGCCACCCTTAGTACCTCGTCCCTGCGAGCCAGACAGCCACCGGGACTCTGATGACTCTCTGTTCGAATTCTGTGAAAACAGAGAAAGAGGAATATTGACCACATGGCGAATTGAGAAGGTTTGACAAAATCACTAATCAGATTTTGCCATGATCATGCTAAAAAAGGCAGCAGACCAACAGAATAAAATGAAAAATATGGAGAACATCAATAAACTCATACCTCCTTTCTCCTGTCACGCTTCCTCTTAACCACATGAAATGTATCTGAGTATAAAAAGCACAAAGTTAGGAATTTCAAAACGATCATAAGTCACTGACAGTTAAGCAAAAATGCGACTCCAGCATATGCAACAAATGAGTTTCAGTGAGACCATAGACAAAATACGAAGCAAAATGAAAGGAGTTCCCACAAAAAAAAAAACATAATTGCTTGAATAGCTTGAAAAAAGAACATGGAACACCAGAAGTTAACGCATTGTACTTCTTCAATGCCTCACACCCTCTTGAAATTCAGATACCCCTACTTCCACAACATGGAAAAGACTAGAACCAATTATCTTCATTCTTTTGATGTAAAGGATCACACTCAAAGTCCATGAAGCCATAAAATCACAGTGGAAACTAAAAAACTCTTGATACAACATACAAAGTAAGATGACATAGACAAAGGCTGCTTTATAGCTGCATAAGTTGATCTTCAGCACTAGATAAGACATTGTTTATATCCAAAAGAACAGTGGCATAAGTATGATGGAAAGCCGACAGTTCACTTCCAGGGTGACCGCCAAATACGTGGAAGCAGAGACACCACTCGCTCTGAATTTTGAAACAGAAGAATGTATAACAGAATGCTTCGAATTTCAAACCCAACTATACATTGCCCAAAAATCACGGAAATCGCTTTTGGCGAGTTCCTTTTGAAGATGCCTCTTCCTGCGGACAGAGAAGATATGTCTTGTCCTAATAGTTGTAGCAAGCTAAAGGACAGAAAAAGAAATACGATAAACTATTCCCATCAATAATTCCAAACAAGCGAAATCAGAAAGTCCGGTACTTCACTCGCAGTATGGTTACTAGTTAGCCAATCACCACTTTCTTCCACCCGCAAAAAGAAACACCAAACGAGTCTCGGCATGCCGCCCGCCCACCAAAATGCATAACATCATTCAGACCGAACAAATCGCCACGTGCTTTTACCGGAAGTTCCATCATAACACTACTGGCAATCGAAGGGACGAGTCGCCGCACATAAAAAAGAAGAAAAAATTAACACCGCTTTACAAGCCGGAGATCACAGGGCTCGAGAGTTGAGACAGCTAAGAAGTCATCGCACTCGCAACTTCTCACACAAACTCGACCTCACCACCAAATCCAAATCTTCAACAGAAAACCACAGCTCCAAGACTCAAAACCCAGAAGACTAAAAAGCCTCCAGCGCAAAAGATTAAGCCACGGCGAACCCATCAAGACCGGAAGAAGAGAAAGAAAGAAGAGTACAGAAATCGAGATCAACCCCCACGGGAGCGGCGGCGGGGGGTGTGTACCGGAGCTGAGAAAGTGGGAAATACCCTGAAAAAGGAGCTTTTGGGCGGTCTCGTTCGGATCCATGGAACATTCCTTGAGCATTGCGTAAATCTCCTCCTCGCTGTGGCTGCCCGTGACCTCCTTTATGTCCTGGATCGTCTTCCGCACGCCGCCCGGGATTGAGACCTTGGACCCACCACTGCTCATCTTCGATCGACACCTCCCAAGAGAAGGAGAAGAAAAGAAAGAAGAAGAAGAAGAAGAAGAAGAAGAAGAAGAAGAAGAAGAAGGAGAACCCACCCGCCCGCCCCCCCTGCCCTGCTCGTTCCTACGCTCGACGGCGGAAGGAGCACACCCCGCGCGTGCGATGTTTCGGACGTGTGAAAGGACGGGAATTTGGGGGGGGGAGGGGAAATGGCGATTCGGGGATTGTGGGTATCGGAGAGATAGAGGTGGCGGAGGCGACGGTCGATCGGAGGAGCGGTGCGCGCGGGGCGGCGGCGGCGGCCGATTTGGGTTTGATGGGTGTCGGGGGTTTTCGAATTGATCTAGGCGTAGTGGAGACAGAGACAGAGACCGAGACAGAGACACACAGAAGAGAGAGAAAGAGAGACACACAGAACAGAAGAGAGAGAAAGGCGGAGGGAGGGAGGGGAAGGGAAAGAGTGTCTTGAGAGGGTAGGGCTGGTTTTTCTACGCTTCGTTAAATTGGGGGATTTTTTGCAAGATTTCTTTTTTCGTTAAATTAGGTACCGAACGAAAATCATTCTGGTTTTGTCCGGAACTGATTTTTTATTCCCAAAATCAATTTTGGATCAGAAATCCGTTTGGTAATGCAATTTCATTTTTCTATTTCTGGGATAAGTTTTTGTTCCAGAACCGATTCTGAACCAAAAATCATAACAAAAAAAAAGTAGATTTTCTATTTCTAGACAAAAAAAGAGAATCATTTATGAAAGAACTCTTTCTTCAAAACACATGTTCATATGAAAGTCTTAATCTTTGAGATGAGAAAAAAAAACAAAAAATCAAAAATTTCAAAACTTAACAGAATGATTTAGAATTTGTGGCTACCCACTTTGAGTAAAATTTAAATTTTATTAGGTGCCGAAAAAAAAATAATAATAAAAAATAAAAAATTTCACAAAATGACTTAGAATACCTATAGCCACCCACTTTAAACAAACTTTAATTTTTTTAGATGCCAAAAAAAAATCAAAAAATAATCAAAAAATGTAAAATTTAAAAACTTCACAGAATGTTTTGGAATACATGTGGCCACCTAATTTGAGGGAAATTTTATTTTTTTAGTTGCCGAAAAAAATTTAAAAAAATCAAAAAATTCAAAACTTCACAGAATGTCTTAGAATACATGTGGCCATCCACTTTTAGCGAAATTTAAATTTTTTTAAGTGCCAAAAAAAATAAAAATAAATAAATAAATAATTACAAAACTTCACAAAATAGCTTAGAATACATGTGGCCACCCACTTTGAGTGAAATTTAATTTTTTTTAAATGCCAAAAAAAAAAGCAAAAAAGCAAAACTTTCAAAACTTCACAGAATGGCTTAAAATACCTGTGGCCACCCACTTTGAGCGAAATTTTATTTTTTTAGGTGTTGAAAAAAATTAAAAAAAAGAAAAAATTTCAAAACTTCACAAAATGGCTTAGAATACCTGTGGCCATTCACTTTGAGCGAAATTTAATTTTTTTTAGGTGTCGAAACAAATTAAAAAATAAAAAACTTTACACAATGGCTTAGAATACTTGTGACCACTCACTTTGAGCGAAATTTAAATTTTTTAGATGGCAAAAAAAATAAAAATAAGCAAAAAAGTAAAAATTTCAAAATTTCAGTGAATGGCTTAAAATACCTATAGCCACCTACTTTGAGAGAAATTTTATTTTTTTAGGTGCCGAAAAAAGTAAAAAAAGCAAAAACTAAAAAATTTCAAAACTTCACAGAATGGCTTAGAATACCTATGATATTCCACTTTGAACGAAATTTAAATTTTTTTAGGTGCCGAAAAAAATAAAAAAATAAAAAATAAAAAACTTCACATAATTGCTTAAAATACCTGTGGCCACCCACTTTGAGTAAAATTTAATTTTTTTAGGTGTCGAAAAAAATAAAAATAAGCAAAAAAGAAAATTTTTCAAAACTTCACTGAATCGCTTAAAATACATGTGGCCACCCACTTTGAGCAAAATTTTATTTTTTTTAGGTGCCGAAAAAAATTTAAAAAAAAGCAAAAAATCAAAAATTTCAAAACTTTACAGAGTAGCTTAGAATACATGTGGCCATCCACTTTGAGTGAAATTTAATTTTCTTTAGGTGCCAAAAAAATCAAAAATCAAAAATACCATTTTAGCACCTAAAAAAAATTAAATTTTACTCAAAGTGGGTGGCTAGAGGTATTTTTAGTCATTCTGTGAAGTTTTGAATTTTTTTATTTTTTATTTTTTTTGCACCTAAAAAAATTTAAATTTCACTCAAAGTGGATGACCACATGTATTCTAAGTCATTCTATAAAGTTTTGAAATTTTTTATTTTTTGCTTTTTTTTCACCTCCAAAAATTAAAATTTCACTTCACTCAAAGCGGGTGGCCACAAGTATTCTAAGCCATTCTGTGAAGTTTTAAAATTTTTGAGTTTTTGAATTTTTTTGGGCACCTTAAAAAATTTAAATTTCACTAAAAGTGGGTGGGCACATATATTATAAACTATTCTGTAAAGTTTTGAAATTTTTGATTTTTTGATTTTTTTGGGCTCCTAAAAAAATTAAAATTTCACTAAAAGTGGGTGGCCACGGGTATTCTAAGCAATTCTGTGAAGTTTTGAAATTTTTGATTTTTTGATTTTTTTTGAAAAAATTCAACAAATTTCCTATTTTCCCGAAATCTGAATTTTTTTTATTTTCTCGACATTTTGATGATTTTTTCTAGAATTTTTCAAATTTTTGGGATTTTTTGAATTTTTTTAAGATTTTTATGAATTTTTCAGATTTTTTTATTATTTTTATTCCATTTCTAAAAAAATGGATTTTTGTTCCTGAAAATAGAATTTTCTGTTGTTTATCAAACAGATTTTTGTTTCAGGAAATAGAAATTTTGTGTTGTTATCAAACGGGTTTCTATTCTAAAAATAGAAATTTTTTATCGTTATCAAAAGGGTTTTTTTTTCTCAAAAACTCATCCAAGAACCAAAAATAGAAAAATCAATTTCTGGTTCAGGAACTCATTCCGGAACAGAATGGTTATCATTCGCTACCTTAAAAAGGGTTATTATTAAGAGATCGACACTTTATTATTTCTCTAAAAATTTAAATCGAAGCTGATTTGTTTTTTTATTATCAAATTGGTATTTTTGTATCGTGTTCGAATTGGGGGCACGCATGCCATCTGTCGCGTCATCGAAAAGGAAATCGTTATCTTAAGATCGTGCATTTAAGGGTGAGCACAACGAACTGATCGAACTAGGAATCACTCGGACCGAACCCAATCAGCCGGTTCGGTTCAATTCAGAGAAATGACGATCCGGTTCTCGGTTCTTAAAAGTGGAACCGTTGTCGGGGCGATTTGATCCGATTCCCGATTCCAAGGGGGGAACCGGACGTAACCAAACCGAACCAGACCGCTCGAAATAATTGTTTTTTTTTATATTTTTTTAAATGTAAGCCCCATAATTTAAAATCTTTCATGCACGCCTCCTCTTGCTCTCATCTTTCGGTCTTTCCAAATTCACCCACGATGTTCGCACCTCCTCTTTAGTCTTTCCCTCTCCTCTCTTCTCTAATCAGTCTATTTCAAGCGAAACTCGGTGTTCTTTGCTTAAATTTGTCTCTTACTAAACACAAAATCAACTGGGTATTTTCTATTCAATTTTTTTGAAGAGTTGTTAGTCTTGGACTTTCCATTTAGCTTAATTGCTCAAATGGTGCCTATCTTGGTAGAATAGGAGCTTCTCATTAGCTCCACTATTTCTATCATCAATTCTGAATTCTGTAAAACCAAAGCGATAGTGTAGATATTTCATATTGATTTGTTTTTCCTTCCTAATGCGTGCTTGCCTCTTTTTTTTTTTTCTTTTTTTTTCGGCTGGTGAAGCTCCGGGAACCGGCTAATATGTATGAAATATTTCTACTTGGCGACCGGAATCAAAGGTACTATTAATTATGCTAATCAAAATGAGCTTAAAATGACCGGTTCCACTGAACCACCCAGAAACCAAACCAGATTGGTCAGTTCGGTCCTGTTCTCAGTTCCAAAAACTAAAACCAGATCTTTCTGGACCGGTTTCCGATGGAGACCGAACCGGACGAGGAACTGATCACTTCTAAATGCATTTCATATTTCGTTCTGGAAAATGGTAAGTATCGCCTGTGGTACCGGACCAGGATTTATTCGACTTTTATAGATAAATCATTTTATCAAGGATATCGTTTGTTTCGACCTGATTATTGCATAAAATATAAACAGCATATATTTCAAGACAAAATAAAATGTCTAGTTGAAGAGGAAACGTCTAGCAAACAAAGCCGACCCTCCTCGTGCGGCCCTGAGCTTGAGTAGAAAAGGGTCGATCAGCCCTGGCCGTGTGATCACGATCGATGTGGCTGCTTGCACGAGCTGGAGAGAGCATGAGAGAACCGTCGCTAGATTTGGCAAAGGGCAACCGCGACCGATGTGCCACAGGGGTAATCAATCGAGCCCCTTAGCCTCACTTAGATACGATTTGGGTGGGGGTCGAGTAGGGATCTACCATTTCCGATCAAGCGTAATTAAAAACAGATAAGAGCTTGTCTGTTTTCACCTAAAAAATAAGTAAAGCGCAAATTTTATCGCTTTCTCGTCGAAATTTAAAATGCTATCCAAATTCTACAATCCTGTCAAAACAATCCGTGTGAATTTTTCGTATCGACATTCGTATCTTTGTTAAAGTTTGTAGTGTCTAGGCTTAAAAAAAAAAAACACTGCTATTATTTTCTTTGTTAGTATGATAAGATATTCGTTGTTCTTCCGAATTTAATTTTGAGAACCTTTTTTTCTTTTTCATCGTATCAATGTACGAGGTAGACGGATTTGGCTTTAAGCCCAAATAGTAGTTAGGGCCGAATGGGCGCGCCATTGAGGTTTTAGAAGTAGTGGAGGTAGTCGCTAATGTCATTACATGGTAATTTTTGAATTTTTATACATTGAATTTATTTATTTTTTTCCCATAAGTTAAGCGTGCATGTTAATGATTTGATTTTATTCCTATTATGCTCGAATTGCGCTCTCTTTTTATGTAGACAATGGTGCCGTTACGCGATTTTTCAAATGTTGAACCAAAAATTGATTCCAAATGTTCCTCGCACTTTCTGTATTCTCTATATTAATCAATTATATCGGTAAGAAAATTAATTTTTTAGATAAATTTCCTTTATTCCTTTTCTAAATTTTGTTCTTTTTTTCCTATAAAATTTATTATATGGAGTCACTTGTTTTGGAGGGAAGGGACTATGCACCAAGAAGATTTGATCCCGGCTTCTAAACTCGGCCCCGTTTATATATAGAAATGTGACAATCTGAATAAGATGAAAGGAATCGGAATGAGAATTTTCGACATTCCCTTTACATTCCTATCCAATTACAGGACACTTAGACTGCGTTTGGTCGTCCGGATTTCTAAATAGGATATAACTGGATAGGATAGGATAAGAAATCTTGGGATTTCTTCACATCATACGGATTTAAAGTCAGATATGATTATTTTTATTTATTTTTTTGCTATTAACTGGTCCGGAGGAGTCGGTGAAGGAAAAAAAGCCGAGAAATTTTTTTGGTGAAAGCGCACAAGGTGTGGGGATGAAGATGACGGCAAGTGGAACGTAAGGTTTCTGGAACAATAGGCATTAAAAATCCTATTTGCATCTATCCCTCCCCCCCTCTGATTTTTTTATCCGGATTATATCCGGTCTATATCCAATCTTATTCTATCCTGGACTACCACCAAATACAGGATAGGATAAAACATATCATATCCTGATTTTTATTTGGTCTACCAAATGCAACCTTAATGATATACATCGCACTATATCCAAATAACCATCCTAAATCTAAAATGGGTTCTTTAAATTATCTAACCCATTTTAGATTTGGGATGGAAGATGAAGGGCCGTCTTCTATTTGGACAGGCGTGTGTGATCGTGTCCCACTTTTATCCCCTCCGCCCCCCACGTGATTGAATTTTTCAGTAGAGACTATGTATAGGGGGCCCAGTAGTAGAGGCCGAGCACGTGACCACGGGCAGGAGTGGTCTGACGTGGCACTCTTTGGTTTTGTTTTTTTTTGGGGCCTCGAATATTCTTTTTCCCTTTTTTCATGTAAGCCTTTTCGATTATTTGTTTCGGTTCCGTCTTTTTATTTTTGGTTAATACCACAAAAAATCCAAAACCGGTATACTCGCGACAAATTTACTTCAAAATAACTTTTTAACCACCAAAAATGCATTTGCGATATATATACCCTTCATTAGCTTCCTTTGAATTGGATCAATATCATGAAAAAATTATCATTTTTTATTATTCATTTCGGTCCCGTCTTTTTATTTCGGGTTAATACCGTAAAAAACCCAAAGCCGGTATACTCGTGATAAATTTACTCCAAAATAACTTTTTGACCACCAAAAATGTATTTGCGATATATATATCTTTCGTTAGCTTCCTTTGAATTTAATCAATATCATGAAAAAACCCACCACTAGATACACTTATGACCTATGGAGGGTAAAACCCTAAACTGGTATACCTGTCACCCAATTAAGCAATTTGACGGAAATTAACTGAGTATAAATTTATTACAGAAATATTATTTTCAGATTTTTGGTGATCAAAAAATTAGTTTGAGATAAATTTATTATCGATCTATCAGTTTGGAGTTTTTCGTAGTATTAATTTGGGACAAAAAAAGAAAAAGGTACTGGGACGAAAACATTTTCTATTGATCTAAGTCAAAGCAACCCTTTGTCTTAGCTCTTAAGTTTTCCATCTTGCCACCATTTTGCTTATTAATCCGATAACGTTGAAATTTAATTTTAAAGAGAAATAACGTAAAAAAAAGCGGACGAAAGGGATAAAAATGGTAAAAGCAAAAAGTAAATTATATCCACTCTTTAGTAAGGAACGGCTCACATTGAAAGATATGATGACCGAGTAGTAGTGCAACCTTAGCCATCGACATCAATCGCCGGCGGTGCCGAGATATGCGGTCCCCGGCGAAGATCGCCGCACGGCCCGGTTGAGGCCGAAAACTGAAGACTGCCTTCGCGATCGTCGAGGCGGTGCGGCGACTCTGAAACCTAGGAAACCAGAGAAAAAAACTAGGAGAAGCTAGCCATGGCTATTGGCGACTTGTGTGTGTTGAAGTTCAAGTCGGGCAGTCTCAGACGACGGGGCACTTCTTGTGGACGACGCCCGGCGCGGTCGGGCACGTAGACAGCGGACAGAACTCGTCGAAGTCCCTGCCCCACCATTTCGGCCCCGCGATCTGGGATACCCCGAAGCTCAGGGCGAGGAGCACCCCGAAGAAGGCGCTCCCGAGGTCCAGCCCGTTGGACACGTCGTACACGTGCCGGGCCCACCACCCCCTCGCCGCCCTCCGCGCCACCAGGTGGTACGCGGCCGCCACTGTGAAGAACGTCCAGTAGTGCACCGGCCGGGCCGGCATCAGGAACAAGGCCGATGTGAAGATGACCGGGAAGTTGACGAGCCGGATCCATTCCTTCCCCGGGAAGGCGCAGGCCGCGAGCCACACCGCCAGGGGCCCAGCCACCCCCGCCAGGAAGAAGTAGTAGAGGCCCTCGTAGGCCCCCGGCCTGAGCATCCGGGCCGGCCCGACCCCGCCCCATATCATGGTGTGGGTCAGGGATTGCTGGAGCCCGGGGCACGTCCACATGCTCCCCTTCGGCAGCTTGTCTCTGTCGCATATGTTCTCGACCGTCGTCAGGGCCCACCACGCGGTCCCGAGCTTGACGGCGCTGGAGAGAAGCGAGCCGAAGATCTAGGAGGCACACAGAAAGTTGGACATGAAGATACATTGAGATAAATCTGTTGATTAGATTTGAAAAATGGAGGATGAATGTGATGAACAATATTGCAGCTGGTCAGATAAAATGCAGGAATCGGGATCAACCAGAGTTCGAAGGACATTGTCATATAAGTCCCCTCAGCGCGTCTCACACATTCCTTAAAAGTCGGGTTACCTCGGTTAGCCTTCTAATAGTTTCCTGATTCAGGATATGTTACCATCCCGAGGTTTCGAAATGGGCATCGAGTACCTGCACGAGAAACATGGATCTCGGCGGGATCTTCATGTAATGTCCTAGCTTGAACTCGGCTAAAAAAGTGATGGCGTGTATCTTAGTGCTCTGAACGTAGGCCGGAAAAGTGTCACTGGTTATAGGCCTCCCCGGGTATAGATAGCCGATGATCAAGTCGGCGAGAACCGATAATCCGAGGCACTGCACCCAAGAGAAAAGATAAACGAGACAAATTAAGACTCTAATCTCAGCCGCCGGTCCTAAATCGGATGAGGAAAACTGTGATGCAACAGCCCAAAATCGGACCAAATTTGCAGGTTGTGGCTTACAGTGCCGGTGGTAGCTTCAATGATGCCCAGGGGAAGAATGAGGATGAATGGTATAGCCAAGGAAAGAAGAAATGCCCAGGTGGGAAGTTGGAATTCTTTGCCAAAGAATTGGCAATTGACAATGCCAAGACCGACCATCAACGCGATAATTGCGTAGAACCACCACCGAGGGATCGGCTCATACTTCTTCATGAGCTCATTGTGAATGTCGCTGGACTTGCTCTGGCTTTTCATCGACTGGTTCAGCTGCTGCCAGCTCTCCCTGAAAATTTCCGAATTTGCATTCTAATTATTGCGGATGAAAATGACTGGAGTGTTTCTTCCTTCTAAGGTACTAGGAAAAGCGCCCAACCTTCCGTGGAACAGAAGAAAATAAGTTAATGTTCCAGTTAGGGCAGCGAATGTGAATCCCAGTTTGAAGACATATGCTATGCTCATGTACAACTGCGAGTACTCACTGTACGCCTGCTCGTTAAATTCCAGGTCTTTTCCAAAAACACGTTCCACATTGTACTTGTTTCCCGAATAATCATATGATTCTTGAGCGAAAATCGGGAACCTCTTTGCGTCAAACAAATTCATCCAATAAGCTACCGGTATGCACACGTAAGTTATACCCACGAACCCGACCAATGTGTTCACTATTGTGAACCTAGGCAAGATAAGAGGGTTGCCCACCCAAGCTGCAGCTGAGTCCCACTCGATGGCAAGAGAACCGAGCCCAAGACCATTGTAACCCGCGCCGAGTTGATGTGCTGTTACTGAGTCTTTCCAGATCCAGCAGAGGACTGAGACCACAAGGATAGTTTGCATGAAGTAGGTGGGAACGATGGTATAGGTAAAGACAGAGACAGCACAGATGACGATAATTTGTAATCCGCTGAGCCGGCATCTAGCTCTCGGTTCTTTCTCATGGAGCACTCTGCAATATGGTTAGCAGGAACAAGATCGAAAAGTTAGATGCATACGTCGGATGGAGGAATGTGCCGGGCTGAGATAAAACACATTCTTCAAAGTATAGAACTGACCTGTAGAAAGATACTTTCGGTACGGTTAAGGGGTACCACATGTAAGGATTGTCCACAAGAATCCTTCTGAACAGTCCAGCAAAACCATATCCTATCATCTGCAAATGGAAAGAATAAGTTGCTTTCTGCAATTACTGTTTATGGTGTCTCAGCAACTCAAATTTGATACTACAGAAGACAAGGCATGACTGTTTGCATAACCAAAAGTTTGGTTACACTGTAACATGACATGCATGTTAAGTTCCACACTTGCCTAATTCGAGCTGATTTTGCCCCAAGATTCTCCAGAATGAATGCAAACTATTTTTGGTCTCTTTTGTAATGCAAAGTGCGGGAAAATGAACTCACCCGAGATGTCACGATCATCAAAATGGAAGCCCAAACACTTATATTCTTGTGATATACCACTTTGATGACATTGATGGTCCCTATGGACTTAGTGGATTCAAATCGTGTCGTGGAGAGGATGACCACCAGTACGTGCTCCTTGATGTTGAACGGTCCTGGATTGAGAGAAAACTTCCAGTTCGTCCCTGGGATCCCCACGATCTTGGCAGGAAGGGTGGAGGCCATTAGTCTCCCCAACACAAGCAGTAAAATTTGGGCGCATGACTCACTGACCCACATATGGCTCCTTCTATACGAGGATATCTGGTACATGAAAGACGTGATGACGCACACGACTGGCCCCAACACCCATGTCCTGATTGTTAGGACGGGCAGTGTCGAGTCGTTGGTGACAGGAACTACATTCCTCACCTCCTCAATTGGCGAGTTGCCAGGAATGTCAGCTGGAATCATCGTGAATAGACGCTTCAGAATGCGAATCAAACGGGGCGGATGTAAAACAAATGAATTGCTAAGCGGAAGCTCATCTTCATAATGACCAGAGGCATAGGCTATGTAGTTCCTAGTCATTAGAACAATTATTGTGGCAGATGGTTGGTCAATTTTGTTTCTTCTTTTCCGTGTCTTCCACATTGTTTCCACTTGTACGTAGGATTAAAACCTCGGACAATCCTTAAGTGGAAGCAAGAGATTGTTCTCTAGGCTGAAAGGCTATCAAAATTTAGCCGGTCGCATTCACAATTTATCATAGAGTTCATGCACCGAAGTCTGCATTAGCACAAAGTTGCCATCTTTTGCATGAATATCTCAGCCTATTCCGCCGAATCGCGAAATAGTACAGGGTAGGCAATATTTCCGCAATAATGAAAATTATTGAGGCTCTAGATTAGCAAACATAAAACACAACAACCAAATTCAATTAATGAGAGAGAGAGAGAGAGAGAGAGAGAGAGAGAGAGAGAGAGAGAGAGAGATTACTGGGTTTTGTTCCTGAATCCTTGAGGCCAAAGTCACCATACTCTTTGCGTGGTTCCACATTAATGTCATGGTGTAAGATGGGTTTCTCCTCTCTTTTCATGGTGATTTCTGAAGCCAGAAACTACTACCTTTTTTGTTTTGGTATTTCACACCGTCTCTTTCTCTCTGTCTGTCTGTCTGTCTCCCTCTCTCTACCCTGTGCTTTTTTTCAGGGGATTCTTGCCCTATCACTTGGATGAACTCAGGTTGCAAAAGTTCTTGCACAAGAACACACGTCCAGCTCTTAAACATCAGGCGTCAAAGAGATCAATTACTGAATTCTTCGTGTCCAAGTTGAAGGGGGTTTTAGCCAGATAGATCAAGGCCTACGACCTGGTTTCATGCGTGTTCCCAGCATCATTCAAAACGAAAGTCAAAACAAAAAAGAAAGGAGGTTAGTCAGTTGAAAGAATTCCTGAGAATCGTTGTGAATTGAGGTTCAGAGGCAATGCATGTTCGTAGGGGATAAAGAGAGCAAACTGGCCATGAGAAGAAGGTAACTTCTTTTGGCTTTGGGGTCCCTGTGGTATCATTTTCAATTTCTTGTTGACCCGAAGGGCTTCAAGTTTTTTTTTCATGGCAGATATTCTAGAACAGAGCTTGTTCTTTCATCTGCAACAGCTCACGAACTTCGAGCAAATGAAGCTGACGATTTGTTTTGTCCCCCAAAAATAGAAAATCTAACATGGCCCGAAAACATTGTGGAAGATCACATTAAAAGATGATTCGAATTCGAATTCAAACACAACGGGCTAAGCTCGATGATTCGGCATGGAGAACAATCTCTTGAGTCACATATGTAGATTTGTCCTAGGTTTTTAATCCTATGTACAATTTGGAAAACAGTATGGAAGACCCAGAAAAGAAGAAATGGAATTTGACCACCCAGCTGCCACCATAATTGTCTAGATGACTAAAAGAATGCTTGCTGCTAAAAATGCTGCATGGCCTATGCCTGTGGTCACTGTTGAGATGAGCTTCTGCTCAGCAATTCATTCTCCTTTTTCGGGATGATGATATTAAAAGCAATGGTGGTGGAGGGTGGCTCGTGCACCAAACGGATCAAATCGTAATCTCATGAATGATTTTAGCCTTTCGGGGTATTATTATTATTATTGCTGTGAGTACCTTGAAGTCAGTCTTCTGTGCACAAGCGTGTAATCGCGTCCCTCCTGTCCATGATTGAATTTGAGTAGACATAGGGCTGGAGGACAAGCACGTGAGATTAGCAGGGAAAAATGGATAAAATGACAAAAGCAATGAGTGAACCATAGCCACTTTTCACTAAAAAGTTTGCTCGGTGAATGATCGATTTATCTTATCTCTGTTTTCTTTTCCTGAATTCGCGAATGAATATTTCCTAAGTTAATGAAAGTATAGCAACATGTCGATTCGTATTGCAATCGTTTAGCGCTCTCTCTCTCTCTCTCTCGCCACGAGCGCTAAGTCTTGATCGTCGTCATCGAACCATATAAATGCTTCCAACACCCTCGAGCTAACACTGAAGGATGTGAAGGAAAAGAATGCAGCATAGCCAGCCATTGACATCGATAGTCTGGTGCCGAGACACGGAGTCCGAGGCGAAGATTGCCACATGGTCGAGACCGAAAACTAAAGACAGCCTTCGAGAACATCGAGGCAGCAACCTCCCTGCTGTAATGCAGGTGACACTGAAATCTAAAAAACTGGAGAACAACAGCCACTTGAAACCTAAGAACAAAAGTTATGGCTACGACTTGTGTGTTGAGATTCAAGCAAGGCAGTCTCAGAAGACCGGGCAGTTTTCGTGGACGACGCCCGGTGCGGTCGGACACTCGGCCAATGGACAGAAGGAGTCGAAGTCCCTGCCCCACCAGTATGGCGCCTGTATTTCGGAAAACCCGAAGCTCAGAGCGAGGAGCACCCCGAAGAAGGCATACCCAAGGTCCAACCCGTTGGACACATCGTACACGTGCTGGGCCCACCACTCCTTTGCTGCCATCCGGGCCACCAGGTGGTACGCTGCCGCCACTGCGAAGAACGTCCAGTAGTGCACTGGCTGGGCTGGGATCACGAACGAGGCCGACATGAAGATGACCGGGAAGTTGATGAGCCGGATCCATTTCTTTCCAGGGAAGGCGCGGGCCACGAGCCACGCCGCCAGGGGAGTGGCCGCCCCCACTAGGAAGAAGAAGTAGATGCCTGCGTAGGCCCCCGGCGTGAAAATCCGGGCCGGCCCGAGCCCGCCCCATATCATGGAGTCGGTCAGGGAGGACTGGATGCCGGGGCACGTCCACATGCTCCCCTTTGGCAGCTTGTCTCTGTCGCATATGTTCTCCACCGACGTCAGGGCCCACCATGCGGTCCCGAGCTTGACAGAGCTGGAGAGGAGCGAGCCAAAGATCTAGGAGGCACGTAGAAAGTCGGACATAAAGATGCGTCACGATGAATGTGTTGATTAGATTAGAAAAGTAGAGGATGAATGAGATGAACTATATTGCAGTTGGTCAGATAAAATGCAGGAATTGGGATCAACCAAAGTTTGAAGGACATCGTCATAAAATTCCCCTAACATGTCTCGCTCATGCATTAGATTCGGGTTACCTCAGAGTTGATAAACCTTTCACATTTGTTTCCTAATTCAGGATATGTTATTGTCTCGCAGGTTTCGAAATGTGCATTGAATACCTGAACAAGGAACATAGATTTCGGTGGGATCTTCATGTAATGCCCTAGCTTGAACTCGGCTAAAAACGTGATGGCGTGCATCTTAGTGCTTTGAACATAGGCTGGGAAAGTGAAGCTAGTAATAGGCCTCCCTGGGTATAAATATCCGATGATCAATTCAGCGACGACTGATAATCCGAGGTACTGCACCCAAGAGAAAAGAAATATGAGACAAATTAAGACTCTAATCTTGGTCCAAATCGGATGGGGAAAACTGCGATGTAACGGTCTGAAACTGGACTCAAATTTGAGGACTAAAGCTTGGTTGTCGCTTACAGTGCCAGTGGTAGCTTCAATTATGCCCAGGGGAAGAATGAGGATGGATGGTATAGCCAAGGACAGTAGAAATGCCCAAGTCGGAAGTTGGAATTCTTGGCCAAAGAATTGGCAATTGGCAATGCCAAGACCGACCATCGACAAGATAATCACGTAGAACCACCACCGAGGGATCGGCTCATACTTCTTCATGAGCTCATTGTGAATGTCGCCGGACTTGCTCTCGTTTTTCATTGACTGGTTCAGCTGCTGCCAGCTCTCCCTGAAAATTTCCAAGATTGTACCCTTATTAGTACAGATAAAAATGACTGGAGAGTGTTTCTTTTCCTTCTAAGGTACTAGAAAAAGCGCCAAACCTTCCATGGAACAGAAGAAAATAAGTCAATGTTCCGGTTAGGGCAGCGAATGTGAACCCCAGTTTGAAGACATATCCGATGCTCATGTACATCTTTGAGTACTCGTTGTACGCCAGCTCATTAAGTTGTAACTCTTCTCCAAAAACCCGGGTAATGTCGTACTGGTTTCCCGAATAATCATATGAGTCTGGAGTCAATATCGGGAACCTCTTTGCATCGAACAAATTCATCCAATAGGCCACCGGTATGCACACATACATTATAACCACAAACCCGACCAGTGTGTTCACAATCGTGAACCTAGGCAAGATCAAAGGGTTGCCCACCCAAGCAGTAGCTGAGTCCCAGTCAATGGCAAGAGAACCAATCCCAAGACCATAGTAACCTGCGCCGAGTTGATGCACCGTGACCGAGTCTTTCCAGATCCAGCAGAGGAATGAGAACACCATGATAATTTGCATGAAGTAGGCGGGAATGATGGAATAGGCAAAGACAAAGACAGCACAGATGACAAGAATTTGGAGTCCGCTGAGCCGGCCTCTAGCTCTCGGTGCTTTCTCGTGGAGCGCTCTGCCATATGGTTAGCAAGAGCAAGATCAAAAAGTTAGATGCATAGGTCGGTTGAAGGAATGTGCCGGGCTGAGATAAAGTACACAGTTAGAAGTCTAGAACAGACCTGTAGAAAGATACCTTTGGTAAGGTTAAGGGGTACCACATGTAAGGATTATCCACAAGAATCCTTCTGAACAGTCCAGCAAAACCAAATCCTATCATCTGCAAATCGAAAGAGTAAGTTGCTTTCAGCAATTAGTGTTTATGGTGTCCTAGCAACACAAATTTGATGCTACAAAAGACAAGGCATGACTTTTTGCATGACCACTAGTTTGGTTACCCTCTAACATAACATTCATGTTATTGTTAAGAAAGTTCCACACTCGCCAAAGTCGAGCTAATTTTGCCCTGAGATTCTCCAGAACGAATGTGAACTATTTCGGTCTCTTTTGTAATGCAAAGTGCAGGAAAATGAACTCACCTGAGATGTCATGATCATCAAAATGGAAGCCCAAACACTTATATTCTTGTGGTATACCACCTTGATGGCATTGATGGTCGACATGGACTGTACCGTTTCAAATCCTGTCGTGGAGAGGATGACCACCAGTACATGCTCCTTGACATTGAACGGTCCCGGATTGAGAGAAAACTTCCAATTTGTTCCTGGGATCCCCACGATCTTGGCAGGAAGAATGGAGGCCAATAGTCTCCCCAACACAAGCAGTAAAATTTGGGCGCATGACTCACTGACCCACATTTGGCTCCTCCTATACGTGGAAATCTGGTACATGAAAGACGTGATGGTGCACACGACTGGCCCCAACACCCATGTCCTGATTGTTAGGACGGGCAGTGTTGAGTCGTCGGTGACAGGAACTGCGTTCCTCACCTCCTCAATTGGCGAGTCGCCAGAAATGTCAGCTGGAATCATCGTGAATAGAGGCTTCAGAATGCGAATCAAGCGGGGCGGATGTAAAACAAATGAATTGCTAAGGGGAAGCTCATCTTCATAATGACCAGAGGCATAGGCCATGTAGCATTTTAGCAGCAACCATTTATAGTCATTAGAACAATTATTGTGGCGGATGGTTGGTCAATTTTGTTTCTTCTTTTCCGTGTCTTCCACATTGTTTCCACTCGTTCATTGGATTAAAACATCGGACAATCCTTAAGTGGGAAGCAAAAGATTGTTCTCTAGGCTGAAGGCTATCATAATTTAGCTGGTCGCATTCGCAATTTATCATAAAGTTCATGCACCAAAGTCTGCATAAGCACAAAGATGCCATCTTTTGCATGAATATCTCAGTCTATCACGCCGAATTGCAAAATAGCACAGGGTAGGCGATATTTTCCGCAATAATGGAACTTATTAAGGCTCTAAACAGGCCAACATAAAACACAACCAGATTCAATTAACGAGAGAGAGAGAGAGAGAGAGAGAGAGATTACTGGGTTTTGTTCCTGAATCCTTGAGGCCAAAGTCACCATACTCTTTGCGTGGTCCCACATTAATGTCCTGGTGTAAGATGGGTTTCTCCTCTGTTTTCATGGGCATTTCTGGAGCCAGAGACTACTACTTTTCTTTTGGTATTTCACACCACCCTCTCTGTCTCTGTCTCTGTCTCCCTCTACCCGGTGCTTTTTTTTCCAGAGGATTCTTGCCCCCGTCACTTGGATGAATTCAGGTTGCAAAAGTTCTTACACAAGAACACACACCCGGCTCGTAAATATGAGGCGTCAAGGAGATCAATTAACTGAATTCTCCACGTCCAAGAAGAAGAGGGTTTTAGCCAGAGAGATCAAAGCCTACGACCTGGTTTCATGCGTGTTCCCAACATCATTCAAAACGAAAGTCAAAACAGAAAAACAGAGGAGGTTAGTCAGTTGCTGCGAATTCCGGATGATCGTTGCGAATTGAGGTTCAGAGGTAATGCATGTTCGTAGGGGACAAAGGAGGAAAGCTGGCTTTGAGAAGCAGGCAACTCCTGGGGTCGCTCTGGCACCGTTTTCAGTTTCTTGTTGACCTGAAGGGCTTCAAGTTTGTTTTTTCAGGGCAGCTCCCCGCTGACAGACATTCCAGGACAGAGCTTGTTTCTTACTGACGATTTGTTTTTGTCCCCCAAAATAGAAATGATTTGGTTCTCACACGTTTCGCGCTTCGGCGCAATAGATAGATCGAGACAATCATCCGAAAGATGGCAAGTCAGCATTTTTTTTTTATGCGGACTACTTTCGGTGCATGATGTTCAATAACGGCGAATGCGATGGGCCGATGATTCGGCCTAGAGAACAATCTCTTGTTTCGCATATAAAGATTTGTCCTACGTTTCAATCCTATGAACAATTTGGAAAACATAATGGAAGACCCAGAACAGAAGGAGCGAAAATTGACCACCCAGCTGCACCCATAATTGTTCTAATCGCTAACAATGTTCCTAAAAATGCTGCGTAGCCCATAATGCCTTTGGTCATTGTTAAGATGAGCTTCTGCTTAGCAATTCATTCCTTTTCGAGATAATGGCAACGTAAGTACTTGAATTTTTACCGATTTCACAAATCGAATGTCTAATATTTTTTTTTTTTGGTTCGATCAAGTAACTCAATTTTTCAGGTTTACTCAATGTAAAAGCTTCTATAGAATAAAATTACATGTCATGTGATTTTGCTGACGTGACTCGGTTGCTCGGCAAAAGTAAGTCACTGGGCAAAAGTTAAGCCTATTCAGTGACGTGGCTTGCTTATTTGGCAATAAGTTCATGCCATCTTCCTTGAGGTGTTGGGTGATGAGGAGAAAGGGAGAGTGCCGACTTGGACGGTTTTTAGCCGTCCGATGCATATCCACTCATGTGGCATCGTCTCAAAAGGCCACATCGGACACAGTGTGATGTCATTACCCCCCTTTTTTTTTTTGGTTTTCAATCCGCGCCATTTGCGTCTATTCATGATGATTCCAGCTGACATCCCAGCAACTTAACCGATTGAGGGAGCAAGGAACGCGATTCGGGTCACCGACGGCCCCCGTCTCATGATCCGAACGCGGGCGCGGGGCCGATCACGTATGTCATTACCTCTTCCATTAACCAAATTTCCACGTACAGAAAGATGCAGACGCAGGTTCGCGAGTCAGTGCGCTCAAGTTTTTACTGCTCGTGTTGGGGTCTCCAGCGTTGGGGTCCAGGCTTGCTCTTTCACTTTGCAGATGATATTGGATTTGGTTTTGCAGGACTGGTAGGGAAAGATTTCCATGGAGTTCCCTCCAGGCACGTCTTGTTCTTGCTAAACAAACTCGGGGCGCGCCACTCCACGAGTAAGACCCGAGAGCTAGAGGCCGGCTCAGCCGATTCCGAATTCTTGGCATCTGCACCGGTTTTGGTCCTTGCCAATCCTGTCACTCCCTTCTTATGCCACGCAAATAATCACCCGCTATCTCGTTCCTTTGCTAAATCTCGAAAGACTCAGTCACTGGTGCATCGCCTCGGGCACGGTTACAACCACGGACGTGCCGAAGGGGGAACCCACGAGCGAACCTAGAAAAGCCCGGACGCGAAGAGCTTAACGCCTTTTTAGGCGCAAGAATCTTTCCCTCCTCAATTTGTGTCCATCTCCTGATTTCCAGGACCTCTCTCTCTCTCCCTCGAATTTGATCAATGTGCATGTAATACCGCCATCTTTATACTTGTCTCAAGTGTGGCCATGGTGCTGGTTCCATCTAGGAGAACCGGAAACGGAGAGCTTTCAGACTTGGATCGGAGACCTCGCTCGTGAAGTAATATGACTGAGCAGTGGGATCCTAAACTAAGCCATTCTAGAGTAGTATGTACTTCTTCAAATTATTAAATCAGAACTCATGGAATCGTTGCGAATTGAGGTTCAGTGGTAATGCATGTTCCTAGGTAATAAACAGAGAAAAACCGGCTTTGAGAATGATGTATCCTTTCAGTTTTCTTGTTGACCTGAAGGGCTTCAAGTCTGTTTTCAGGGCAGCTCCACGCTGACAGAGAAGGTAAAAACAGAGCTTGTTCTTTCATCTGCAACTACTCAGGAACTTTTCGAGCAAACGAAACTGATGATTTGGTCTTGTCCCCGAAGATAGAAAATCTAACGTGGCCCTGAAAACAACACGGAAGATCACATAAAAAGATGATTCAAATTCGAACACGAGCACAAACACGACGGGCTAAGCTTGATGGTTCGGCCTGCAGAACAATCTCTTGATTCGCATGTAAGGGCGCGCATGGCATCTATTCTGGAGTAGAAATTCTGCTCCAGAATGGATTCCGGAATAGAAATACGTTTGTTAAAAAATTTCCGGAATGAATTCTGGAAACGTATTTCTGTTCCGGAATGCATTCTGGAGCAATTTTTGCATTTTGAAATAAAAATGCGTTTGTTAAAAATACTTAATTTCACAATGTATTCTTAATTCCAGAATGCATTTTTTATTCCAAAATGAGTTTTGAGCATTAAAAAAAAGAAGCTAGTTTTGTAGCTTTTCTTTTCCGGAATGCATTTTCCTTATTTTTCCTCTTTTTTTTACTAAGTTTTTTTAGAAAATGCATAAAAATTGAAAAATTCCTGAAAAATTCATAAAAATTTCCAAAAAATAAAAAAAGTTAGATTTCTGGAAAATAGGAAATTTGGTGAATTTTTTTCAAAAAATATAAAAAAATTAAAAATTTCAAAACTTTACAAAATGGCTTAGAATATCTTTGGGTACTCACTTTGAGTGAAATTTAATTTTTTTGAGGTGCTCAAAAAAATCAAAAAATAAAAAATTTCAAAATTTCGCAAAATGACTTAGAATAGTTTTGAGCACTCACTTTAAGTAAAATTAAATTTTTTTGAGGTGCCCAAAAAATAAAAAAAATTCAAAACTTCACAAGATGGTTTAGAATAGCTTTGGGCACCTACTTTGAGTGAAATTTAATTTTTTTTGAGATGCCCAAAAAAGTCAAAAATTTCAAAACTTCACAAAATGGTTTAGAATACCTTTAGGCACCCACTATGAGTGAAATTTAATTTTTTTGAGGTGCCCAAAAAAATAAAAATACAAAAAAAAATTTAAAACTTAACAAAATGACTTAAAATACCTTGGGGCACCTACTTTGAATGAAATTTAATTTTTTTTAAGTACCCAAAAAAATTAAAAAATCAAAAATTTTAAAACTTCACAAAATGGCTTAGAATACCTTTAGGCATCCACTTTGAGTGAAATTTATTTTTTTGAGGTACCCAAAAAAATAAAAAAATAAAAATAGATTTCTGTTCTAGAAATCAATTTTTGGAGCAGAATTAGTCATATTTTACCAAACAGATTTCTTCTCTAAAAATCAACTTCTGGCAAGAATTTCAGAAATCAATTTCTAACAAAAATTTGATTTCTAGAGTAGATTGATTATCGTTCGCACCCTAAAGATCTGTCCTAGATTTTTGATCCCATGCGTAACGTGGAAACACAGTACGGAAGACACGGGAAGGAAGGAATGTAATTGACCGCCCAGCTGACACCATAATTGTTCTGATGACTAAGAGAATGCTTGCTGCTAAAAATGCTGCATGGCCTATGCCTATGGTCATTGCTGAGATTGAGCTTCTAGCTGAGATTGAGCTTCTGGTTAGGCATTCTTCTTTTATATTTATATTTATTTATTCATTTTTCGGGGTGACGACATTAAAAGCGCCCTAACTTTTGCCCGATTTCTCATTTATCTTGTTCTTGCTTCTCGTGCTCGAGAAAGGGCCAAGAGCTAGAGGCCGGCTTAGCTGATTCCAAATTCCCCATCATCCACGCCATCTTTGTTCTTGCCCGTTTCCGGCATTCCTACTTCAATGTCAATTTGATATCGCCATTTTTATACTTATTGAGCTTGGCCTCTCGAAACTAATATGGTAGGGTCACGTAATCATGAGGCGGCAAGCGCATAAATATCCTTAGACAAGTCTTTCCGGAGCAATTCGATAGATCGAATACAGTAATACAATCATAATAAACTCGAAAACGTTAATTTATCTTGTGGTAAGCGCACACATATTTCCTTTATATTAGTAAAACGAAGTAGAGTGGGATGAAGTTCGATAGTATCTTTCGACGATAGAATTTAGGAAAAATTGCATCGGAGGTCCCTAAACTTTTCCAAAATTTTCAATCAAGTCCATCAACGACATTTTCACGTAAAATCTCGAGAGTTGTGCTGGGATATACAGAGGAAGAAAAACCCTTCCTTTTCCCTTCAGCTCATGCGCCCGATCTCACCGACCGCCGCCACCACCACCACCCAAGGATATCGTCAGCCAGCCGCGCCGGCGCCGGCGCCACCGGCGAAAAATCGCCCCTTCGCCACCACCCGCGAAGACCCACTTGAGTGAACGGCGAAACAAGACCCCTCTCCTCTGGGTTTTTCCCTCTCATCTCACCGTCCCCAGATTCGCAAGCAGCGGCGACCGGACGGGCGTCGGAACACGCTCGGCCGCTCGCAGGTCTTCTTCCGGAGCCTTTTTTGTCGTAATTCTCTTCGTTTCGTTTCGAAATTACGGAAATTTGTTTCCCGAAACTTGATCGTCTGCTTCGAATTAGATAGTTGTGAGATTTTTTTTTTTTTGTCGAGGATAGTTGTGAGATTGAATGCACGAGAATTCGCTGGTTGTGTTTCGCATTGTTGATTGCTGCTCCTTTTACTGGAAAGAAAGAAAGAAAAGAGAGAAATTTCGGGCTGTGACCTGAAATGGGATGATCCCGTTCCGTCGGGCGAAAGTGTACAGTTTGGTTTTGATTCTCCTCGGAACGGGTTCGGGTCCAACATTAGCCTGCACGTTCCTCGCCCCGAGACCGGGGGAAGATGTGCAGGAGGAGTTGCAGAACAATGTCGAAAAGGTCGAAAGGGCTGTTAGTTGTCTGCTTAATCTGTCGGGGACTCAAGTTGGTTCAAGGGTTCATTAGGACTTGTGCTCTTGCATGTGGCTTGTGAGAACGGTCGCTGCAAAATCGTCTCGGAACGAAAATTTTCGGTGCTCATACCGAGTGATTTTCACTGATGACGAGCAAACATCATCTTCGTCATAACTGATAAGTTATCTTCAAATCTTCGCCATTTTGGATTATCTCCTGTGGGGGTGTTCAAGCTCGAATAGTAGGATCCTATAGGCTTGAAGTCTGTTCCTTTTTTTTTTGCTCTCTCTTTGATAGATTTAGGAAAAGATTGAAAAGGTGCTTGACGGAGAAGGTGGTGGAGAAATTTAAATGGGTGAGAGGATTCTGAGAAAGTGAACGAGAATAGGAGCTTGAATTCGTCATCTTTGGGCTTTTTGTGATTGTCAAGTGAGGTGCCAAAGGGATCAATCATGTGAAATTACATGTCAAAGTTTGAAATTTTTTTGTTTTATTATTTGGCTGTCAGTTTCTGTAAGAACTTGTATGTGATGTGATGTCATGTGATTGGTGTAGAATTTTCTTTTCCGACGATGTATGGGTTATGCCGAAGGTTTTCGGCGCTTGGAAGAGGGTTGCACACGGTGTCTAGTGATGGCCCATCCGACACCTTGAGGAGGAAGATTGCTGAGTTGGAGAAGATGAAGAAGAAGAGGAATCCTAGGAAAAATCAAGTATTTGTTGAGGTTCCAGAGCCAAAAACATTTCTTGATACGGCAACTTGGCCGATGATCCTTGCCAGTGTTGGAATTGCACTCTTTGCGAAGCTGCTTATGATGGTAAAAGAAAAAACACAACATAGGATATTGCTTTTGATTGTTGAATAGCTGCTTGCTTATTAATTTGATTGTTGCGCAAGCTTCTTTTCTATTTTCAATTTCATGTGGTAATTAAGCCAAGAAGCTGGATACTATGGTATAGTTTATCATGAGTATATAGTAGCTCCATTTTGACTTGTTTGTATCGTTGCCCAATAATAATGCATTTTGTGAGCTCTGAGTTTCTACGTACTGAAACCTGACTTGTGAACCTTTAACCTGATATTCTCATCATTACAAGGATTGGTAGACAACCTCGTACTAATATTGGGGATCTTCAATCTGGTTTTTTTGGGTCCTTTTACACCCTGGGTCATCAAAATCTACAACTAAACTATCCCATGCTGACTTGGTACGAATAAATAACATAAAAGAAAATCTATGGTGTTGTTAGCTCATTATTGCACTACATATTGTACAAGTAGAAGCTTTCAATATTGTAGGAAGTAGATGGGAATTGACTGTTCTATAAGCCATCTCTTTCTACTAAAGTGTTTTTGTATCAAAACAAAACTACTATGGAACAATTTCCCTTGCTACACTATGAATGATCCAAATGAATAAATGCGAGATGTTCCTATTTTTGTCAACCAACTATACCTGGCACTCGCATACTACAGTCTTGATAATTGACATACCTCGTTTCCGTATGGTGACTTTGTTTACCATCATCTAGCTAAAATAAGACTACATGAGATGTTTTATAAAATTGAGCATTATTGGGATGATTCACCTAATTGGGTGTCTATTACCAACGCGCAAGACAATTGTTACAAATTCTACCCTATGCCAATCTGAAGGTTTCTTCTATCGTATTGCTATTGTCAATGGATCTTTCATTTGTTTTCCTTTTCTTTTTGGGATGTATTTTGGCGCCACCAAAGCAGAGGGTACCTCTTTGGTGTTTCCAGAGGTAATCATGGCTGAATGTCTTCATCCTGTTAGATTGATGTGTTTTCGTGACTTTCACTGCAGTATGATGATTCCAGATCCCAGGAAATTATTGAGCGGAAAATAAAGCATGCTCCTGCTGGTCAAGGCTCAGTTAGGATGCTCAGTCGTGAAGAGTGGGATGAAATACGAGAAGTGAGGCCCAGGACTCCATTTGAATCCAAGCTCGCTCGACCAAATGCTAGAATAAGAACTGGAGAACCCTTGCGCATGGTGAGATTAGAGCTATTGGCCAGTTTGAATTTTCTAGTATTGCCAATAGTTGATTAAAATCATGAAAGGCTTTAGTTAGTGTTTGTGTGATTAATAAAGTTATCCGGGTCTCTTCTTTTAACTGAGTTCTGAGTCCATTCTAGCTGCCAGTGGTTTTGCATATTACTAATGGAGCATCTTCTCTACCCAAATTGAATTATGTAAGTTTAGTCTTGTCTCCGTTAGATAGAGTGTATGGTAATTCTAACTTTCGCATCATAGATTTAGATAAAATTTTGAGCTGTCCAATTTCTCCTTTAATGTTAGCTGCAGTATTGCTCAGAAGTCCAACAATTTGTACTGAGGTCATGTATCCGTGTTAGTTAGATATGATACAGGTGGTGACAGTGGGTATAGCAGTTTACTTCTTTATGGTATGGTCCTTGCATTTCCAGCTTCCTTAATGTGGATTCAGTGGCTCTTCAATGCTGGATCAGGATTGGACTAACCTTCAAATAAAGTTAATAGAAGTGTCCGTCAAAGTTATTTGGAGTGTCATTACTACCGAAGTGTAAGGTACAAAATATTCTTGGAGGGGAGAATCAGAGCAACTCGAAATGAGCTGCTTGAACTAGTGAAAGTGAAGATAACAATTTGTACTGAGGTCACGTATCCGTGTTAGTTAGATATGATATGGGTGTCGACAGTGGGTATAGCAATTTACTTCTTTATGGTATGGTCCTTGCATTTCCAGCCTCCTTAATGTGGATTCAGTGGCTCTTCAATGCTGGATCAGGATTGGACTAACCTTCAAATAAAGTTAATAGAAGTGTCCGTCAAAGTTATTTGGAGTGCCGTTGCTACCGAAGTGTAAGGTACAAAATATTCTTGGAGGGGAGAATCAGAACAACTCGAAATGAGCTGCTTGAACTATGGCGATGAGATTCTAGGTTTGGAATTAAGCATTTAGGTGATAATTCTGTTCACCACCAGTGAAAGTGAAGATACAACCCCTCTATGCAACTTTAGATTCTTGTGTAATCCTTGTAGATGCCAAATGCATCAGACAATTATCGTGTTAAACAGATCTTTAAACTGTGAGTAGGGACTATTCATGTGATGTAGATTCTCCATTATTAGATAAGGAAACACTGCCAAATAACCGTTGCTTTGTGGTTGCCTGGTTTGTTTGCCTTATAGCTGAGTGCTCTGCATTTTGATATGTCTATTTGGCGTTAAACCAAAGTGCTTGGATTGAGGTGAAACTACAGTTTAGATGTTTTATAGTTTGGCCATTTAGTCACCTGTGCTATGGAAGGAAATTGTCTATTGTTTCACCTATGGCCTTAAAGAGAGCAATATTATAGATCACTTCTAACATGTCTTAAGTGAGTCTTGATCTTGGAATTTGTGTGCATGTTATTGCAAAAAGTAACTGTCTTTTAGCTTCAGTGATGTCTCTCTTTTGAGTTCTGTTATATAAGATCACTTGCGGCTTTTTCGTTAAATTTATAATCAGTTGTTTCACAGTTTCTCTGTTTGGTTTTGGTATGACAGGAGATTATCATACACCTAGTTGGTGTTTCTGCATGTTGCGTGTACGCTGCAATCTATCTTACCCCGGTTAATCCGTGTTTCTTGTCTTGTTCTATTTGCAGGAGGACTTGAAGGACTGGACAATCGATGTGATTGCTGATGCGCTTGCCCGAGTTGAAGAAAGTGTTCACAACCCTAAGTGAATCGTGACTTCGATTTTGTGCGTTTTCTGCATCCCCTTCCATTCATATATCATTTCTCACGAAAGTGGATCAACACCTTGTCCTATGCTTTGAGGGATCTTCTGCCTGTGTTGACGCTATCGAAATTTGGGGTTCTCGGCACTGGAAACTGGACTGGACAGGAGCATGAACAGCACCAAAGGTTGGGTACGAAAGGGTGACTGAAAAACCAGCCTGGATTTTTGTTTTCACTTGGGTCACTCATCAATCTGTAAAGTTCATGCATAAGCTGAATAAAGTACATGGCGCGTTACCCCTCGTTGCTGGGAGGCCGCTCTTCGTCTCAAGCATAGTTCTGGTCGATGGTTGGTTTTGTGTACGTGGTCTCGCAAGTCTTAGAGAATGCAAATTTATGTTATGCATCTTCTAGTTCTTCTTCCGCAATGTTCCAGGCAACTACCCAATAGGCGGTCTATAGTGGCTGAGAGGAACATGTCCAAAGGAATCTCTTTCTAGCTTTCATGGATCATCCGGTGATTGGAAACTTCATTCCAACTGTAATCTCGTGTAATTTGTTTTGGTGTGATTACTTTCGGGAAGTTAGCCGTTCATGGCCGTTTTTGGATGGGAATAATACACGAGACGGTCCAAAAGTAACTACTGCTTTAATCTGATGAAGCTCCGCGGATCTTTAGATATGGTGATTCTTACTTTGGCTCGTTAGGGAATTCCTTCGGACACTGCTATACGAGAGGTAATGTCCAATTCTCAAAACAATGATCGTGCATACCACACCAATAGTCAAAGTAAGGGGCGAGCAAAAGAACCGGATTGGAAACTGCTCGAATCGGTTGGTTCTAGGTAGTTTCCCATTTCAGGTGTGGAATCACCCGACCGTGACGCATGCACGTATTCATTTTAATGCGTCAAAACCCTGGTGCTCGCTCCTCACTGTCTCCCTCTCTCTCTCTCTCTCAATCCTAATTCCTCTCACGCACTCGTAGCTGGCTCTTGGCACTTGCACTCGAAGGTTGTAGCCCCATCATCATCGTCATTTTCTCCCTACCTTTGTCAATCATCGCATCGTTATTAATCCTACCGATCTCTCCGGTTCTGCGACCACGGTCGGTTTCGACCACCGCCGTGCTTCCCACTTGGAATTCCAGGGTTCCCTTCTCAAATCCGTCGAGTCGGTTTCCCTCTTCTAACCATAAAAGGGAGAAGGGCGCTTCCTATTTCGTCGGATACTGTTACGGATTAGAGCTTTGATGCCCTTTGGTTCGAGGGATCGGCGATGGATGCCCTTGCAGAGAGTGGTCGGGAGCGGCGGAGCGGATGCTTCCCTGCTGCACGCACAACAACCAAATTGCCTGAACGCTTACCCCGATTTCGTTTAATTTCATTCGCTCTCGTTCTCGGTTCGCGCGCGAGTTTTCAATTTTGCGGTCATCCCGGTGAGCCGAAATGTTTTCGTGTGAGGTTGATTGCTCACGGCTCTCGAGTTGACCCGTGCTCTCGATTTTCTACAACGTAGTGTAGTATCGTGTACCTGATCATGGGAAGCTAACCAAGCGATGCGCTGCGCAAAGTCGGACAGCTGCGTAACGAGTTTTTAGACGCGGACCTCGGCCTTGTCGGGTAGCCCAAAAACAAAAAGGATATTTACCCGAATTGGATAATCCCTCGAAAAAACGATAAAGGAAATTCTTTACGCGCAGGTCTGCGCACGGGGCATGCGTGCTCTTTAAGGCTGGCATCAGGCTGCTTTTGCTTCTTCTCCTTCTCCTTCCTTCTTCTTCTGTCTTTCCTTTCCCGATTGCACGCGGGAGCAGCACGCGGCGAGCTTCCCGGCGCTTCCGACGGGCAATCGATCCTCTTCCGCCGCCGCCGCCGCCGGTCGGAGTTGCTGCCGCGGTCGCCGTCCTAACGGCGGTCGAACTCGAATGTCCCGGGGGGTACGGTGGAGAGCTCCCTACGCTTTTTCGTTTTCCATCTCTGGCCTGTGGTTTGCGGCCGAGATTGGCGATCGTTTGAGATCGCCGGTCGTGCTTGCGCTGTCGGTGAACTGAGTGAGCTCTTCAGCGGCTGGTCTGCGTCGGTCGGTTTTGTTGTTGTTGTTCGTGTGGCGTCCGGAGTCGGCGCGGGTCGATCGCGGGAGTCTGATCTCGAGCGGAGTTTGGTAAGTTCCGAGAGCGATTGTCGGAAACAGGATTGAGCTTAAGTGTGGGGGGCCGCCTCGAAACCAGCTTTCGTAGCTGGAGAGGTGACTTTGGAAGAGAGAGGTGTTTGCTTTTGCCCCTTCGGAGTGACCAGCAAGCTAGCTGTTCTTGGCTTCTCCGGTCGCGGCCTTTTACTTCGTGGTTTGCTCGATCTCCGTCCCTTGTTTGAGCAGAGTTGCTCGGATGGTTGGATGAAGTCCTGAGTTCCTGGTGATTGTAGGTGTCGGAGTGAATGATCGAACCGCACTGTTGTCGGTCTCTTGCCCAAGCATATAGAAACTGCGCTCTAGGTTGTTCGGCTCGCTGTGCTTGTGGCTGTAATTGTTGTTGCACAAATGGAAGAGTTACAAACCTCTTTTCTTCCCTTATATTTTCGTCGGCTTCTCGCTAGATTCCTTTTCCAGTTTAAGCGGAGTTGGGGCTGGTGATTTCTTGCTTCTAATTTTACTGGAATCCCCCAATTGGTCGTGTTTTTAGAAAGCACGAGTTTGTGTACTATCTCCTAGCTTCTACTTGGGTACTTCCTTTTTGCTTTATGATTGTTATGAAATTCTATGCAGATATATGCTTTTTGGACGTGTCATTTTAATTTTGAGTGCAATATCTGGATATGCAGCTTGTTGCGTAGCTCCACCGATCAGCACATGTGCATTCATTGGTATGTGATGGTTTGTTAAACGCAATGCCTGGTGGTTGCTCACTTGGCACTGTTTATATCTTTATTTATTTGTTCATTTAATTGTGCATGCAGATACATTCATTGAGTATCGAGTTCAGGCCCTCTAGGACTCGATTTTACTTTCTGTCAGTGTACAATATCCGAGTTTTTGACGGTAGTTCTTAACAGGTAACTTTGCTCTCGATTTGAGGAAATGAAATAAGTGAATCAGTAATTTCAAGTGCTTTAAATTGGGAGATCCAGAAGAACGTTCATTGTCCTCGCCAGTGATGGAAAAACTAGATACTGATTACTTGTCAGTTTGGAAAAGCTATGGACCGCGTGGTGCTTTGGGTGCTCTTCTTGTTGCCATAGCTATACCAATTCTTCTCTCCACTATGCTCTTGGGAAAGAAAAAAGTGAAACAAAGAGGAGTACCTGTAGTGGTTGGTGGTGAGGCTGGTTATGCCATACGCAATAGTAGATCGCCTGAATTGGTTGAAGTTCCTTGGAATGGTGCAACAACCATGGCAGCTCTGTTTGAGCAATCTTGCAAGAAACATTCGCGTCAGAGATGTCTTGGGACAAGGAAACTTATTAGCAAGGAGATTGTCACGGCTGGTGATGGTAGGAAGTTCGAAAACTTACACTTGGGAGATTATGAATGGATCACTTATCGAGAGGCTTTTGACCGTGCTTGCAACTTTGCATCTGGACTTGTTAGTTTGGGTCATAATGTGGATAGCCGTGCAGCCATATTTGCAGATACTCGAGCAGAATGGTTCATTGCCTTTCAGGCATGATTTTGTGCTTCCCTCCGTCAATTTCTCAGTACGGGTTTGTTGTATATGAAGATAACGATTGCAAAATAACTTTCATTTCCAGGGGTTCTTTCGACAGGATATTACTGTTGTCACCATCTATGCTTCTCTAGGTGAGGATGCGCTAGTTCATTCCCTCAATGAGGTACGTAACTATTGCTAAGGCGAGGCGATTATAGAAATTTAGCTCGTCACGAATTTGGTATAGTGACTGTTTATAGGCATATCTATGCAACATTTTCATTATTCTAAGATCTCTGGCTTTGACAGACCCAAGTTTCAACCCTGGTCTGCGATTTCAAACAGTTGAAGAAGTTGGCTGCAATAAGTTCAAAATTAACGATGATTCAGAATGTCATTTATTTCGATGATGGTGAACCAGAGAATGATTCTAAATTATCTGGAAGCATTAGCAATTGGATTGTGAAATCATTTTCTGAGATTGAGAAACTTGGCAAAGAAATGCCTTCCCCTCCTAGCCTACCATCTAAAAATGGGGTTGCTGTCATAATGTACACAAGCGGAAGTACTGGTCTGCCTAAGGTTTGTTCCTGCTTTCTGTTATTAAATTTGTGATTTTGTTATGCATAATGTCCCAATACTTTGACCATGTGATGATTGTCATCGTGTAGATTTGCATAACCTGTTGGTCATAGCCAATGACAATGTAACTAAACAATAGTCCAATCATCCGCAAATCTTCTGGAATGTCTTTATATTAGAAAGTTTGCAGATAGTTAGTTTTGTAAGGAATGTATGGGTGGCCCAAATATAGAATTGCTTGCACTTGGTGGCGTAGGTAAGTGGACTCCTTTTCTTTACTAGGCTGGGTAGAGCCAATCTTCCAAAGCATTGTATCTTGCACCGCATGACGCCTAATGCAAAGCACATTTCTTGAAACAGATTTCAGAACTAATGTGCAAGAGAGCTGTTCCTTGATCTCTCATTCCATTTGTGTGGTGTCCATAACGTTTGTGCCCAAGTATGAACCCTAATTTCTTTTAGCTTTATGAAACAGGGTGTCATGATTACTCATGGCAACATCGTGGCTACTGCTGCAGCAGTTACGACTGTGGTCCCAAAATTGGGTAGGGATGATGTTTTCCTGGCGTACTTGCCCCTAGCCCATGTTTTTGAATTGGCAGCTGAGGTATCCGAGTATCTGCGGTCTACTTGTCTCTGTTAAGCCTCAAATATCATATTCTGATGACTATGGTTCTCTAGTCTGTGATGTTGGTTGCAGGTTGTGCCATCGGTTATGGGTCTACACTGACCATAACAGACACATCTAGCAAAATTAAGAAGGGTACAAAGGGAGATGCTTCTGCATTGAAGCCGACTGTCATGACTGCAGTTCCTGCCATCCTGGATCGTGTTCGAGATGGAGTTCTGAAAAAGGTGTTGAAATGTGCTACCCTTGTCTTATGTTTTTGTCAATAGTTGAGCTTACAGGTTCACAATTGTTGCGCTTGGAGGCTATAGGGAGCTGTCAATTCTATTGCAATCTTTTATTATTGCTCAAATGAACAAATGGATTAAAAAGAATGCATCAATTTATCTATTTTACTCACAATTATCGCCAAACCAGGTTGAAGAGAAAGGTGGTTTAGTTAAAAGTCTATTCGACATTGGATACAAGCGTCGACTGGCTGCTATAGAAGGAAGCTGCTTTGGAGCTCGGGGACTGGAAAGCATGTTGTGGGATCTCATAGTTTTTAAGAATATTCGCACAGTACTAGGGGGTCATATCCGATTTATACTTTGTGGTGGAGCTCCTTTATCCAGTGATACCCAGCGGTTTATCAACATCTGCATGGGGTATGGTCCTCTCGTTTTGGGACATGTTTATATTCATTTTTCATGTAGATGCCGTTAATCTTGCTAGAAATTTGGATATGGAGATGGGGGGAGGGGCACATATCTTATAAACGCTAATTTTTAAGCACAATATAGATGCGAGTTGCTTTTCTGTATGTATTTGTTCATCCTACCATGTTGTAAGGTCTCTATTCTTATGTTACTTTGCTCAGGTTAAGCGGTTACATGACGATTTATCTACAATCTATTGTTTTGTTGCATGCCATTCTTCTTGTGCACATCTTCATCCAATTATTACCTTGCAATATCGAGATTTCTCTTCATTTCAATCATAAATTTGTTGGGAGAAGTGGAATACATGATACAATAGGTGGAAGAATTCCTGCCCCCAAGTCAATGTAACATGAAAATCTTTCTCAGGATGTATTGGCAGATCATTACAGTACTTACATTTGGTAATGTCACTGCATGAATGTTCAATGATTGTTTTTTCCTAAACTATAGCATAATGAATATTCGGGAATCATTATTATCCAACAGACAAGAAAAGGCCGCTACCTTTTTCCTTCTGACTCCGACGAGTTCATTCCTTGAGAAATTTAACTAGCTCATGTGCCATAGCAAGTTTATGGCGCTACATCTTGAGGTCATCTTAGATTATTTTGTTTTGTTTCAACTTTGTAGGATAGTTGGATGATCTTCAGCTTTTCATTACTTTTTGTGGTATTTATTATAAATCCTTAAGGTTTTCTCTTGGTGTCAGGGCTCCTATTGGTCAAGGTTATGGCTTGACAGAAACCTGTGCTGGGGCTGCATTTACTGAGTTCGATGACAACAGTGTGGGCCGTGTGGGCCCACCGCTGCCCTGTGGCTATATCAAGGTACTCATTCCCGTTTTAGGAGCATGGTTGTCTTAGGCAAAAGTCTAAAAGGCTAAAATAATGTTGTTTGCAATTAGAGAAGCTACAACTGGTGACCCCATTTTTTGGCCTACTACCCTCTGTGATTTGTGACCATTAACTTCATGTACTCTATAGTTACTTGGTACCCACATGTGCTTTCTCATTTCATTGGGATCTTACACTTTGATCTGCATCGCAGCTTGTTTCTTGGGAAGAAGGTGCGTATAGAATATCAGACAAACCAATGCCTCGAGGAGAAGTTGTAGTTGGTGGGACCAGCATCACTGCTGGTTACTTTAACAATGAGGAAAAAACTAAGGAGGTGTATCGGGTACTTATTCATCACTGGCATTCTGAACCTACGGTGAGATCTGATATGGTCAACTGTGGTCTCATATGGCCCATCACATGTTTCAGGTTGACGAGACGGGCATGCGTTGGTTCTATACTGGCGATATTGGACAGTTTCATCCTGATGGCTGCCTTGAAATTATTGACCGGAAGAAAGATATTGTTAAACTTCAGCATGGGGAGTATATATCTCTTGGAAAGGTGTGGAGCATGATTAGTTTTTTCTTGTATAGCATAGCTTTTTTCAGGCTTGACCATAATTTTCTCTGTTGACATTAAGGTTGTCGATTTACTTGGTGCAGGTCGAAGCTGCATTGATCTCAAGCAAGTATGTAGATAACATGATGGTATATGCAGATCCATTCCACAACTATTGTGTAGCTTTAGTTGTTCCTGCACGACAGGTGCTGGAGAAATGGGCCAATGAAGCCGGTGTTAATTACAGTGATTATGTCGAGCTTTGCGACAAAACTGAGGCAGTGGCCGAGATTAAGAGATCATTTTCTGAGGTTAGTTTTTTGGCATTTTCTCCTGATGCATCATCACCTTTTAACTCAAAAGCGGTAATAATTATTTTTATTTTTTACTTAATGTTTTGAGAGAGAATTTCCTCGTTTTCATGGGGGCTGAACAATCGATTTCACACTTGCAGGTAGCCAAGGCAGCAAAACTGGACAAGTTTGAACTTCCAGCAAAAATCAAATTGCTGCCAGAACCATGGACACCAGAATCGGGATTAGTCACTGCTGCGCTCAAAATAAAGAGAGAACAGCTAAAGGCCAGGTTCAAAGACGAGCTCCAAAAGCTGCACGAGTGAAATGTGCGTAGGCTTTGATGCTTGCTTGCCATATCGTTCCAGCCATCGAGGTCTGTATAATTTAGCTCCTAATTCCATGAAATGCTATTTTCCTGAGCAACGGTTTCTCTACTATCAGGTGCTAACTAGTAGGCTCACATGTATTATCTGATGTCAGACGGAACATTTCATGCAGCTTCTGATGGTAAAAAGATAAGGAACTTCAGATGGTCACTTGGTGATCAAATTTCAGTTACTTGGTCAGTAAAGCAAAATAGTGGACGTTCTTTTTCCTTCCCCCCCCCCCCCCCCCCCCCCCCCCCCGTTTTTCTCAAGTCCAAGTTCCGAACTTTGATCCCTTTCTTTTCAAAGAAGGGAGATGCGACGTGATCGACGATCGTGTTGAACTTGCAATGAAGTAGAGATGTCTAATATCTTTCGGCAACTCCATTTCTTTCATACAATCTACCTTGATAGGGCTACTAGCTCAATGATACCTGGAAGTCTAGGCCATTGTGAAATCTAAAGATATAGTCAATTGACTCGGATTGACAGAGCTACCAGATAAATTTAGACATAATTTGATCTTGAATAAACCCTCTTATTATGCCTCTCCATGGACTCATTCTTTATCTTTCCTGTTTCAAGATCATGCGTATGTTAACACGCAATGAACGATTCGCATGCAAGCTAGCAGTGATAATCACTTAAATCGTGATGATGAAATGAAACAAGCTTCAGCTAATCTCGTCTGTCTTTTTATCTTCGGTTGATAAATAAAGTGCCTGAATCGAAGTTTTCGATAATGATTGGAGGCGACGATGTATTTTTGTTAAAGAAAAAGTAAATAATAATGTAATAAAATTTCAGAGTTCGTAATCAGTTGATTAGGCTAATAATGGCTAATTACCTGGGTACTGGATGTCGGGCGAGTCGCTTGTTTGTCTAGATCTTTGTTCGAAAGTGGTAATGAAACTGTGCTTGGCCCAACTTGCCACCTCCGTGTTAAAACATGAAGGACGATCAATTTTGTGGTTCTGAGGATCCAGCCCAAGTTACTTGAGCGAATTCAGCAGTTCTCAGGCTCTTGAACATGACTAAGCGATTTTGTTTCGTCATCGCGGTAGCTCGAGCAAATTCCATTCACGATCTCACGGGTAATGAGCAAGTGATTCTTTATAACCATCTAACCAAAGTTGTTCTTTTTTTTTTTTTTTTTTTGATAATCTAGGGACATGGGCTTGAAGATCCAACCATGTGGAGAACCACCGAACATCATGCAAGTCCACCCATAAACCAATAAAGTCCAAACCATTTACTTATATCAGTTTGCTCGCAGATAATGACATTTGATCGGAAGACCTCCAGTTCTTAAAATGGAAATCCCCCGACGTTGCTAGCCATCTGCGCCAATCCTAGATTGCCGAAAGCCGGTTTACTAAGCATCAGAGATGTCTTTTACAACTGCTTTTCTAGAGCCATCTCGGTTTGCATCAAACGTTTCAATGACTATGGACCATGTATCTCATCAATCAGCACCTTACAATGGAAACAAATCCAAAAAAGAATAAAAGACCACAAGGAGAGAGACCTGAATTTTTCTACCTTTGGACCTTTGCATTACACAAGCTATTGCTTTCCTGATATCCTAATCTTTTAAGACTTGTCTATTATCTCATCATCTCTCTATGCAATAATCTCAGCATCCAAATCCACCCTTATCTCCAGATATCTCAAAAGCTTCATTTCGTCGATGAATTTTTCCTCCCAAATCGAAGACTGTTGGCTCCATACACGTCTTTCTCAGGGAAAATACTGCATGATGATGAGGGAGTCGAAAAACTACTTTTGCTTGGATGTACTTGAAAGAAGCGCAACAGTTTTCACTGCAGGCCGTAGTATGAGATACAAAGCAGGGCCAAGAAAAGGCACTGCGGAAAGAGGGAGAAGCCAGGAACCTTTCTCATACCTGCAATCCAACAACTCTCTAATCATTTGAAACCCCCACCATCAAACTCCCAGAATCTATTTAATACTGAACTACAGCCACGGGTCGTACTTGAAATGCCTTACCATTTCCGAGAGCGCATGTCATTGTAAACCCAGAAAGGAGCAAATGCAGACAGTAGAGTGAAATCGAGGGATGTGACATGGATCTGCAAACAAGATTCCATTACCTAATCAGCTTTCCACCATTACTCCGAGCAGAGCAAACCTGAGAGTTTCCTAGAATGCTTTGATCTTAAGCATCTAGTCAGAGTAAACAGAATGAAGGACCAAGTATTTTTTGCTGATAATCACATGCACGTTAAGTTTAGCTTTCAGTTTAGGTTACTTGAAATGTCATAGTGGATAATGCGAATTTGATGGTGTTGAACTTTTTATGGAAGCATCAATGGCGTGAATTCAAGAAGAAAATAACAGTGTCATACTTAAGATGTGCCACTAAACTCAGTTTTTCCTACTCATTGACCATCAAATAATATTTGTCATGAGCATTAGATCACCTCGATATATGCATATGACAGAGAAGTGTGGATCAATTTCACATTCCTCAACCTCATAGGACAGAAGGCAACATTACATTTCTTTCGAGCAGTGAATGTTAATGCATGCTGGGGAGATGAGGATCGACTCACGAATTTGCTCTCTCTGAAGTACTGGAAGAACTCCTTCCAGTCATCTCCACCCGCAAAAGCCGCATAAGTGATCAATCCTAGTCCCGCAAGAAATACTATCTGACATGTATTTCAGTTAATTGTCTTCTTATGCAAAATCAGATGATAATCAACTGGAAATAATGGCGTTCCCACTTAATAAAAGCTTCTACACAAAACAGGGAGACAGAGAGATTCTACACATCCAGAATCGCAATGATGTTCAAAGAAATGGTAGCAACTTTCTAGGGGACCGAACAATGGATTCACTTTTCTCTTTCACACTACTGAGAAAGCTGGCTCATTGATTGCCTCATGTTAACCCTTAAACATGTCCAGAATTTTCAAAGAATGTGATCAATATGGAAACAGCTTTATCACGTTTTCTTATATGTGCCGTTCTTTCAATGAGGGCTATGTCATTTCTTACCCCAGCAGTGAGCTTTGATTCTAGGAAATTCAGAGGCCATCTACTGAGCTCAGCTTCTTCAACGGGAGGTGGAGGTGGTTTCCAGAGTACAAAGTAAGGAATGAGAGCATAGATGCCGCCAAAGAAAGAAAGTACTGTGAAAGGCCAGACAGGAACACTGCCCTTTGAGCTGCGTGCATAATCAAGTTACGAGTCCATAAGCAATCAGATTCATAAAAACAAAAGTTATGAACTTAGATTTCTGTTTTTATAAAGCGGACACAAAATTGTACGCACGACATGCGAGTCAATATGGTTATTTGGCAAAGGAAGTAACAATTGTAAGAAATGATAAAACTCCCTTGTATCCCCAAAACCATAAAGGAATCCACCGAAAAAGGATCGGAACATGCTTTTCAATAGATAAATGTTGAACAGGGTGATTTTCATAGGAAGCAGGATTATTGAATATCATTGCAAATATCTCAGGTATACAATAAAACGAAGAAATCTCAAGCAGTAAGTGTCGAAAATCAAGCTTAATAAACGAAAGGTTACCTTCGGCCTGTTGGTAGCAGCAGCATGCTATAAACCAAAGGCCACAGACCCATAATGTTCCACAAGGACACAAGCACTCCATTCATCCTGAAACCATCATCTCCTTTCAAATTCAACAGCTTTTGCAGAAAATACATGTCCCTCGACTGTAGATTTAGAAGCAAAAGGCATCACAAATATATCAGAATATCAGGACTGACTACTTCAAAGACTTGACAGAACCAATGTAATCTATGCCAGAGAAAAATCATTATCCATTTCATAAGCATGTCTTTTGTTTAACCACACAACATTCATCATCACCATTTGGGTCCACTAAAACTACTCCTCTATTGAGCAGCACAACCAAAAAAATCCTCCCCTCCTTTTGTTCTCCAGAAAATTCAGACCTGTGGATTAATAATCTTCGAAGACTTGACAGAGCTGTGCCACAAGTATCTAAAATCATCATCCATGTCAACAAGCACATCTAGTGTTCAAGCATGAGAATTCTTGGTCATTTGGGTCCAACAGCTTAACCGAAAGCCAAATTCTTGAACTTCATTTGTTAAGACATGAATATACAGAATCATCAGGCTGGTACGTGTAATTACCGGAGTCTGGTTGGGAGCTAGATTGAAGACATAATACATAATCCCTCCCCAGAGCAGAAACAGCAAGACCGACGTCGTCCAGTCCCTTCCTCCCTCCCCATCACTCCGCAACGGGCTCTCCTCCTCCAGAACTGGGTCATCCGGATTCTCGTTCTTGGTGAAGCTGCGACAAATTTGAAGGCCTCTGGGATTACTGGGCAGAGAAATGGGGGGGCTACCATTGCAATGCCTGCGGATGATGCTCCGAGCGAAAGGCGAGACCTTCGAGGGAAGCGAAGGGAATGGGATTCTGGGTTTTGGGATTTGAGCGCGGAGGAGCGAGTGCTCGAGAGGTGGGACGCGAGCGGAGTTGGTGGAGACGATGAGACTGGTACCGGCTAACATGTTTCAAGCAATGAAGCAGCAGGAGGAGGAGGAGGAGGAGGAGGAGAGTGTTTTGTAGTCTGATGAGGCACCTGTGACTTTCCTTTTCTTCCAATTTTTTTTTCCTTCTCTTTAGTTTTTGTGAATACATTGTTTGTATCTTGATAATCAAATCTAAACGACTATTAGGTATTAGCATGTTTGTTTATGTTTTGGCAATAGAATAAAAGCAATATCTAACCTGTGGAATCTCACAAGTCTAGTAAGTGTTCTACCTTTAACGTGAATTTCAATTCGTGCTCCCATCGTTTATATCGTGGTAACGATGATTTATTTGTCTCGAGCGGCAATAACGACGATTTTTTCAATGTTAAGGAAGTTTATGAATTAATTTAACGGGACATCAATTACCTGCAAATACACTTTGGAGTTTAGTGTGCAAATGAGATGGGTCGCAAATGATCATAAGCTTCCTGTGATTGGTTTTTAATTAACGTCTACTCTCTAGTTATGGATGATTTTTATGTAAAACAATAGCATATTCCTTTTATGCTTCTTGTCCTCAATCCTCCGAGACAATTTTATACGTGCTTCGGGGTTGTAAGTAGGCAAAAACTGTTTGGCAAAACCCATGATATGCACAAGTGACTATTGGCAAGCCTATCGGCTTCAACAACTATGGCAAAAGAGACTGATTAGCCATTAGCTTTTGACGTGACCTTTTGGTATTCTTGGAATTGGAGGAACAAGATATTCTTTCAAGTAGAAACTGATTAGCCACTTGCGCAACTTATTTCCTAGTTTTATCTTTTACTTATGATCTTCTTTTTTACAAAATTGAAAGCTTTAGAAAATCGTGAAAATTAATATATGATTTACCTATCAATATTTATGGACTTATTGAGTTTAAGAGATGTTGAATATTTCATTGTGAAACTTGAAAATTCTACAATAAAGAAAAAAGTTGAAAATCTTATTTGAAACTTTATAAAATATCCATATGTTTTAGTAATGTAGGTCGAGTTAAGTATGCGTCACGAAATTCATATTGTATATAAATGAGTTACAACAGATTATATGGGTCAAACCATTTTCGATCAAACTTAAACCCGTCTTGGCCCACTCATTTGATGGCTTACCTTTAGGCCTTTAGATGTCATTTGTTCATGCCTTGGGCCTTTTATGCCTCACTCCTAGATAGAGACAAGAAAATTACCCAAAAAGTCATAAACCTATTACACTTTTGTCAATTCAATCTCAAGCTTTTCAATTTTGTTAATTAAGTCATAAACCTTTTTCACCTTTTGCCAATTGAGTCCATTCAGCCAATTTTACCTTGAAATCGCTAATGTGAACGCCAGTTGTATCATGTAGGACAGTCGGCGCTGATGTAGATAAATTTTAATAATATTTTTTGATTTTTTTTATTATTAATATTTTTCTTTTTTTTCTTTTCTTTCTTTTCTTTCCTTTCTTTTTTTTTTCCAAACCTTGGCCAATGACCTCGTCAGCCGACCATCGCCAGCCATAAGTGAGGGCCTCGCTCCCTTGCCAAGATCGAATTGAGGGCGTCATGGCCCTTGCCCACACCACAACGAGGGTGCGGAGGCTCGCGCTTGTCGCCGATGAGGGCTGGACGCCCTCACCTAGCCTAGGTGAGGGTCGGCCGGTTACCTTGCTGGATAGGATTTGGAAAAAAAAGGATGGAAAGAAAAGAAAAGAAAAAAAAAGAATATAAAATATAAAAAATCAAAAAAATATTAAAAATTATCAACGTCACCATTGGCAACGCCATGTGGATGACCGATGTCCACATTAACAATTTCTGGCCAAAACTGATCCAGTGGACTCAATTGGCAAAATATAAAAATATTTTAAATTTAATTGGCAAAATTAAAAGGTTTAAAACTAAATTGGCGTCCAGCTCATCAGGATGCGATATCCAAGTTAGCAAGCCGAGGCTGCAAACTTGCTCATATGAATATTTGATTGCCACCCCAATTTTTGTTAATTAGTTTTGAGCTCTGTTAGTTAAAAAAATTTTCTGCATCTTTATAGCTTTGCTTCACTTTGAGGGAATCCAAACCCAAAGGTTTCCTTTTTCTCCTCCGCCTTTTATTTATCAGACCCTGTTCTTTTTCTAAAAGCACAAGAGTGAACCTCCTTGCCACTCTTGACCTCTTCACTTAGGCCCCAGTTATACAGAAAGGCAAGGTTGCTGCTATTTCCATAAACATTTTATAAATTCAAGATGAAACTGCCCCTCCTAACTTCAAAGGTGCCATTGCAGCTTCAGATCACGTAAGTTCAAGGTAACCACAATTGCAAAAAAAAAAAAAACAGTACTCTGTAGAAATTTATATACAAATTGTATGAAATTTGTATCAAGTTTTTCAACCAAATATCGTATAGCATCTCCAAATTTTATAAACTTTCTTGTTAAATTTAAGAAGGTTCATTAGAAGGTTATGTAATTAATTTTATATAAAAATACAGTTATAGCATACAAGACAGTTGTAACACAACCTCAGGAAACGCCAAACCAGCTTTATGTTCGGAAGAGCCGGGCAACAATTCACCAGGAACTTCACCTGTCGAGGATCAATTTCTTCCCCAAAACTAAACCAATTGAAATTCAACTTAACCCTAGCAACAACCAGCAGTATATTCCAACAATACAATCTCACAATACGTAAGTATAATGCTGAAATATTAAAGATATAAGATAACAACGACACTAAGATTTTACGTAGAAAATCCAATGTGGGAAAAATCACGGACCGCTAAGCAAACTTCCACTAATTACCAAGAATATCAGGATACACAAAGTTTTCTTTTCTAGTCGCACACTAGAGACTCAACAGCAATAATACAATAGTATCTCATCACCACGAAGGTGAATCAAGATAAATGGAGCAAGAAGATCTAACCACGGTTGGAGAAGACAAGAGACAATATGGAGAAGGTTTACAACAAACAGAACCGATCAACTCATAGCCCTCAATCTCATGAACTAGGAGTGAGCATGATTCCAAAGTAGAACCTGGAACCTGAGAACCTGACTGATAGGAACCTATAAATTCTAGGTTTTAAGATATGCAAGGTAGGTTTCAGGTTCCAAAAATTTGGAAACTTGTTTCTATGGATAGATTCTAGGTTCTAGGTCGTGGAACCTAGAACCTCAAACCTAAACAAGTTTTTTTGTATTTTTTCTTGGTCTATGTTTTCGTGTGATACCGTAGTGTTTCATGGCATTAGATGACGATTGTATAATATGAAATCACTAGTTTGAGCTTTATTTTATGACCTATTAATATTTCATATTTTTCGTGTATCTAAATATAAGTTATAGTCAGTAGATTATAGTAGTAAGTGATGGTCATTAAAGGTAATGATTCACTGCAATTGTTCAATTAATAATACAGATGGAATCTTGGTAGACCCTAGACCCGATCTTGAAATTTATGATAGGGTAAGTTCCTAGTTCCAGAAAATGATGAACCAATTTTCATGAGTAGGTTCCAGGTGAAACCTGTACGGAACATGGAATCACTCACCCCTAGCATCAATTAACACAATAACTTCTCATTTTAATTATATTTATTTGAACAGTAATGTTAGGAAAACTAATCTTTTGTATTCTCTTTGGTGAATGAGAAGTTTATTTAGTATTGTTTCGTTCATTTTCGTTTTGTTTAACTAAAAATGAAATAAATAAAAAAAGAACCCATTAGATTCTAGGCCTACTAGGTTTTAGGTTCCAAAAAATGAGGAACTTGTACCGAGGGTAGGTTTCAAATTTCATATAAGAATCTGTAAGGAACTTGGAATTGCTCAGCTCTATCACGAACAACATAGTGAAATTTGAGTCAAATCCGACAACATTTGGCCTCTGAAAAATTAAGCTGAGAAATCAGCTCTCTTCTCCCTCGCTCTCTGCGTGTTCTTCTCTGTAAGAACGCTCTCTGTCACTGTTCACTCTTTGTTCTCTCACACTCGATTTCTTCGCTCTCTCTTAGCTAAATGCACTCTCTTTCTCTTCTTTCCACGGTCTGCCACTTCTTTTCTTCTTTGCTTTTGTGTCTATGACTCTCTCTCTCTCTTATTTGTTTATTTTGTCGGCCGGGCCTCACGATGGAGACGGATCCAGCCAATACTTTGTTTTTTTTTCTACTCTAACTCTTAACTTATTTTTATTTTATCTTCTTTCAGAATATGAAAATCGAAATTCACATGTGAAACTAAACATCCTCACTTTGTATACATACATATGAAGTGGTTATCTAACATGGGCTCTATTTTTTTCAGGACAATCTACAAATTTATAAGATCTCGATCCATTTGCTTCTTATCATCGCACCACACTAAACATGGCTTCTTCTTCTTCTTCTTCACTCGGCAGCCTCCCACAAGACATCATCACAAACATCCTCTTGAGACTCGCTGCTTGATCTCTGCTGCGTCTGTAACTCGTGGAGCTCTCTCATCCTCGACTGGTCATTCGCCACCAAGCACCTCCGTCTCCGTGTCCTCCGCTCTGAACCTCACCAGAACCTCCACCTCCTCCACTTGCCTAGAATCCTGCACGACTGGCCCCTTCACGCCCATGACGCCGACTTCTGCTCTGACCCTCTCTCCGGCTCCTTCACCCTCAGTGCAAAGTTCACCATCCCCTTCGACCGGCACGCGTTCTCCTTCGAAATCGTTGGCTCGGTCGATGGGCTGGTCTGCATGTCGCAGCTCCACAAGAGGTCCGTGCTCCGGACCATCCAGAGCATGTATTTGTGGAACCCAGCCATGAGGAAGTTGAGGGACCTGGGGAACAGGGACGTGGTGGAGCGCATTGCCGGTATGAGCAGGTATCGGATTCACGGGTTTGGGCGCGATCGCGAGGGCGGCAGTTATCAGGTTGTGAGGATCACTTACGGCCGCACGATAAAGGGGGAGAAGGGGAGTTCGAAGGAGGCCGTCGAAGTCGAGATTTGCACGGTGGGGAGGGATTCGTGGAGAATGTTGGAACCGCACGGCGTGTCTTGCTTCGCAGGTAGCATATGAATTCGGTTTCTTTCGATTTTAGTTCGGTTCGAATTATTAGTTTTCTGTCGGAATAAGTAGAATTCCGTTGTTTCACGCTCATAAATGCGTATTTTTTTTTTCGGTATTAATATGTTTTGATAAGTGTTAATAAATGCCAAATAAATTGTTGATATATAAAAAAATGGCCGGCGCTTCTTTCTAGGTAACTTGTTTATGAAACGACCGATATATATTTTTAATAATTTACAAATTAGTAATTTTTGTACTTACTCGGCGACTTTTATTTACATTACTTACTAGTGCTTTGGATTTACTAAATCTTAAATGCAATTACCAATCTAAATTAGAGCGCCTTTCCAACTTTTCTCAAATTAAATGACCAACTAGTTATGTTTTACTAATTTTCATTTAACTTACTTACCAATCTTTTTTTTTTTTTAATTTACCAACATTTTTTGTTGAGTTTCCAACATTTGTTTGTCTTAATTAGTAACCCCTTACATTTGTTAACTTTTCTTAGAGAATACCAATCTAATTTAGCGTAACTAACCGACATTCTTCCAATAAAATTTTCACCTAGTATTGTGTTATCAACTTTTATTTAGTTACTCACCGACAATTGTTTGTCCATTTTTAAAAAAAAATTTGTCAATTTTCTTATTGTTTACAAAATTATATGTGCATATCTTAGCAACCCTTGAATTTAACAAATTTTTTTTGTTCTTAAAATTACCTAACTCTTAAATGAAATTGCTAATTTAAATTTAAGAAATTCATCAATTTTCTCTAATTATGTTATCAACTAGTTTTGAGCTACTGAGTTGGTTGCCAATGTTTATTTCATTTTTTTAAATGTACTAATTTTTCCATGAAATTACTTAATTAGGAATAAAGTTGACGAGTCACCGAATAAAGGTCATTAATATCATATAAGAGTTGATAAATTTGAGGTATTAGTAAGAGAGAGAAATAAACATTGGTAAGCAATAACGAGAGTTGATAAATTAAAAAAAAAATTAACATTAATAATTAACTCAGATGAGAGTTGGTAACCCAAAACCATTTGGTAATCTAATTGGAAAAAAGTTGGTAACTTAATGGAAAATTTGGTAAATTAAGAAAAAACAATAAACATGGGTATGCAACTAAAATGAGATTTAGTAAACCAAAACTACTTGGTAAAAAACTGGTAGATCACTCAAATAAAGGTTGGTCAATCTATATAAGAGTTTATATATTTAAGGTGTTTGTAAGAAAGGCAAGTTAATGTTGGTACACGGTACTAAAAGCTGGTAAATTAAAAAATAATAAAAAAAATTGATAAGTAACTAAAATGAGAATAGGTAACCTTGTATTTTGTGATCTTGAGCCTCTTTCACTCCAAAAGCTAACTCAAAGGGTGAGACAGTTTTCCCTCACACTTATAAACCTCTTTCACAACTAATGTGGGACAACCTCAATAATCTCTCCTTCACATATCGATGGCTTGGGTCGGAGCCACAATAACCTATAACTCTTCCGTGAGACTATTGGATCCATACTTGTTGGCAACTTGAGCTATGATAGCGTTGAGTGGTCTTGGGCCTTTCTCACCCCAAAAGCTAACTCAAAGGATGAAGTTTTCCCTCATATTTATAAACTGAATATCAGTCCATTTCACTACTGATGTGGGATAACCTCAACATGGTATTTAATCGGAAAAAGTTGATAAGCCACTTAAATAAATATTGGTTTATTCTTACAGGAGTTGATGAATTTAAGGTGTCAGTAAGAAAGAAAAATAAAAATTAGTATAAGATAAGAAAAATTACTAATTTGTAAATTGTCAAAAGAAGTTAATGATTTCATAGAAGAATTGGTAATTTATTAACAAGTTACTTGGAAGTTAGGTGATTAGTAACTTTTTCTATCAACATATTTTTTACCGTTACTAACTCTTCAGAAATTCGTCCAACTAGTAATGCCAGGGATGTCTTTTTCCAAGATTTGTAAACCAAATGATGTGCCATAAGACATGACAAGTTTTAATTAGTTACTTAAAGAGTGAGGCAATGTGAATGAATTTATTTCATTCACTATAAGTGGCTTGCCAAATTTACAAAGTTCAAAGGCTTATTTTAGTACATATTGTATATCTCCTTCAATTAATTAAGGTCTAACCTCCATAGGTTTTGTAGGCGATGACTCTCGAGCTTGCATCAACGGAGCTGTTCATTGGCCCGCATCAGCGACAAAAGACGCTCCATATAGTTCCATATTGTCGTTCGAAGTTGCCTCCCAGAAGTTTGACGAGCTCCCGATGCCGGAAAACTACCTTGACAAGTTCAAACTTCATGAAGAGATGTAGGTTTTTATTGCAGCTTTGAAAGAATCCCTCGCCACCTTGGCCTACTGCCCGGGAGCAGGAAACGTTGGGAGTGAAATACACATTTTGGTGATGAAACAGTACGGTGTTGCAGATTCTTGGACAAAACATTACACAGTAGCGATGCAGTAATGGATTAAAAGGCTTTTAGGATTAACCAAAAATGGAGAGATCTTGATTCACAGGAGTGACCATAAGGTGATGGGCTGTGATCTGGAGAATGATATGCGGTTCAAAGACGTTTGTGTGACTGGATTTCCTAACCTATTCAATGTGGTTGATTATACAAAGAGCTTGGTTTGGCCTGACAAAGGAAATGGATATAGCTAACATGAAGACACTTATTCTCTAACTCATAGTCATACATAAGAACAGGGCATTTTGGTTCTTGTGAGTCTCTTATGTAAGTACTAACATGGATTGTTTTGATCCCGGGGTTGGTTTTTATCAATTGTCTATGTAAGGTGACAAGAGATATCATGCGTAAATTTCCGCTGAATTGAAGTAGCATCTGACTTGCCTTGCCTTTGACGAGTTATTCTCAGCCGAGAAAAAGTGAGATATATGAAATGTTGAAAGCAGAACCTAAATTGAAGCAAAAACAACGAGGATGATGAGTTATTCTTAGCCAATCAAGTCTCACTAAAGCGCAGACAATTATAAAAGCTCCGCTTGTTTTGCTAAAAGTAAATGATTTGAAAAATATTTTTCTAAAATTGATCACTTCTATCGCGTGAAATAACTAATCAATGGAAAATATTTTAATTATCGATAATATTTCATGTCTAGATATTTTCGTAGACAATGAAAATATTATCCGTTCATCTAATTTTGTAAGTTAATACAAGTGTTTAATTTTAGAAAAATATTTTTCAAATCATTCATTTTTTGCGAAATAAATAAAATCTAAGTATACAAAAGTACGACACAAGAGAACCTAACCCAGTCGATTGGAAGTCAATAAAAGTCCATCACTTCAAAACATAGAAAGTTAACCGGTGAATGCCAAAGCAAAAGCAGAGAGCAAAAGAAAAAGGAGGGAATGAAGAAATCTTGAATTCAAATGTCCAGCTAGCAAAATCCTTAACAAGAAGTTGGCTTAATTACAAAGAAAGAAGAGTCAGAATATGGACGACAATCTATCTGTACTTCTAAAGGCGGGGGCAATGGCAGCTGCGAAAGTACACCATGAACGTGGGCAAGAAGCAGAAGCCTAGTTGAAGAAGTAAGCCTTAGTCAAAAGTTGAGGTCAATTATCTTGTAAAGGGATAATGATATAAACAGTCCCTAAACTTTGGCCTAATATGTAATTTGATCTATGAACTTTTAATTTGTTAAATATAGTCCTTGAACTTTAAGTTAGTGTTCAATGTGGTCCCCGAACAAAGTTCAATGTCATCCCTGAATTTTTTGTACATGTTCAATTCAGTCTTTGAATTATATAAAAATGTTCAATATAGTCCATGAACTTGAATTAATGGAAAGGACTGTATTGAACATTTTTCATATAGTTCAAGAACTGAATTGAATATATACTAAAAGTTCAGGGATGACATTAAACAAATTAAAAGTTCAGGGACCATATTGCACATTAGATTAAAGTTCATGGACTATATTGAACAAATTAAAAGTTCAGGAACCAAATTCACATTTAGCCAAAATTCATGGACTATTTGTGTTATTTTCCCTCTTGTAAAAGAAGAAAAAGGGAGTGATGTTGAGATGACAGTAATGCCTCCAGATCCGGTGGAATTGCTCTGTAAACAGAGCTTTAGAATCTTTCATGTAAGTTGTGAGGTTTAGACCTCCACCAAAGTGCGTGGGGAGCATTAAAATAAACTCCATATCCCTAAGCTCCTCCACCATTACTCCTCCAACTACATTTGCAATAGGGACAATGACACTAACAGTCTTTGAACTTTGACCCAACGTATAATGTGATCCATAAACTTTTAATTTATTCAATATAATCCCTAAACTTTAGCCTATTATTTAATTTAGTCCCTAAACTTTTAATTTGTTTAACATCGTCCCTGAACTTTTGATACATGTTCAATTTAGTTATGATCTATATGAAAATGTTCAATGTAGTCATTTCATTAACTCAAATTCAAGGACTATATTGAACATTTTTATATAGTTCAAGAATTATATTGAACACGTACCAAAAGTCCATAGATCATATTGAACATTATGCTAAAGTTTAAGGACTATATTGAACAATTTAAAAATTTAAGAACCACATTACATATTGGGTCAAAATTTATGGACTGTTTGTGTTATTATCCATTGCAATACCATTTCCATAAATCAATTAAAATATCTTTTATTGCCTAGATCCCTTGAAGTTATCCTACCTTGTTCCCTTGTCCATCTTCTATAAAATATATCCTACAAATATACACTTGCGCATCACTAACAAAAAGAAAACTGGAAGTGGTATCAAAGCCAAGCTTCCATGCAGTCAAATTTTCAATAGAAAACAAAAGGAAGAAAAGAAGAATGTGCTCCTGTGGGGCAAATCACCTGGTGTTCTCTCTGTTTTCTTCTTCTCCTCCTCCTCCCAAAAGAAAGAAGTCCATTGTTGCACACCGCATCAGTGTTGTAGAATACACAGATTCATCCAACTAGGGTTTGAAACTTAGGAGCAATCACAATTATCAATGTCGATATTTGTGGGGGCTCGATACTTTTTATATGGAGATTCTTAGTTGTGAATTGCTTTTGAAGTACCAAAATATTATCTCCCTGTGAGGAATCCAGTAATTACTCAAAAAGATAATCTTTTGGGTGATACATAAATGATTTGACATTCGATAAAAAAAAATGATTTGACGACGTCGGTTACATCATAACCCATTTGTAGGATCTTTCCACACTTGGGATAGGTCTAGATTGACTTTTACTTTTTGCTTTTTTTTATTTAAATCTTGTGACTCATGCATTTTAACGAAATACTTGACACCTTTTGTATACATAATTTTTCATAATTTTTGGAAATTTCAATATTTATTTTAAGTGTTTCAAATAACTTTCACTTTATTTAAGCTAAAACAAACAAGCTTTTGATCAATGGGCGAGTGGTCCAACAGGCCAGATTTGGCTCGAAAGGCAAGACGGTTGGACCTAGGCAAGTGGTTTCCCTTTTAGGCCCGCACCTCTCAAAAACAATCGAATTTATGTAAAAATTTTAGAGAAAAAGTCACAAAAAAATCCCAAATTATGCCTCTCATAACACATTTATTATAAATTTTTTTATGACATTAAAAATCCCAAACTATACTCACCGTGACACATTTACTTTAAACTTTTTTTGTGATATAAAAAACCCAAACTTGTACTTATGTAATACATTTACCCTCCGTCAATATTCCATTAAATAATTTTCCAGCCAAAATAAATTATTTTTATTTTACTTAAATCACATGAGTGCCATGTTAACAATGTTATTTCGATGAGCGCTATGTCATTCCTTACCCCAGCTGCGAGCTTTGATTCTAGGAAATTCAGAGGCCATCTACAGAGCTCGGCTTCTTCAACAGGAGGTGGTTTCCAGCGTGCAAAGTAAGGAATGAGAGCATAGACGCCGCCAAAGAAAGACAGTACTGTGAAAGGCCAGACAGGAACACTGCCCTTCGAACTGCATGCATAATCATGTTACAAGTCCATAAACAATCAGATAAGTTAAAACAACAGTAACGAAGTTAGCTTTCTGTACCGGACATAACATTGTACGAACGGCATGCAGGTAAATATGGTTATTTGGCGAAGGAAGTAACAATTGCACGAGATGGGAAAACTCCCTTGTATCCCCAAAACCATAAAGGAATCCACCGAAAAAGGGTCGGAACATGCTTTGCAAGAGTTAAATGTTGAACAGGGTGACTTTCATAGGAAGTAGGATTATTGAATATCATTGCAAATATCTCAGTTATACATTATAACGGAGAAATCTCTAGCAGGAAGTGTCGAAAATCAAGCTAAATGAACGAAAGGTTACCTTCGGCCTGTTGGAAGCAGCAGCATGCTATAAACCAAAGGCCACAGACCCATAATGTTCCACCAGGACACAAGCACTCCATTCATCCTGAAACCATCATCTCCTTTCAAATTCAACAGCTTTTGCAGAAAATACATGTCCCTCGACTGTAGATGTAGAAGCAAAGAGCATCACAAATCTATCAGAATATCAGGACTGACTACTTCAAAGACTTGACAGAACCGATGTAATCTATGCCAGAGCAAAATCATTATCCATTTCATAAGCATATCTTTTGTTTAACCACGCAACATTCATCATCACCATTTGGGTCCACTAGAACTACTCCTCTATTGAGCAGCACAACAAAAAAATCCTCCACTCCTTTTTTTCTCCAGAAAATTCAGACCTGGGGATTAATAATCTTCAAAGACATGACAGAGCTGTGCCACAAGTATCTAAAATCATCATTCATGTCAACAAGCACATCTAATATCCGAGCATGCGAATTCTTGGTCATTTGGGTCCAGCAGCGTAACCAAAAGCCAAATTCTTGAACTTCATTTGTCAAGAAATGAATATACAGAATCATCAGGCTGGCACGTGTAATTACCGGAGTCTGGTTCGGAGCCAGATTGAAGACATAATACATAATCGCAACCCCGAGCAGAAGCAACAAGACCGACGTCGTCCAGTCCCTTCCTCCCTCCCCGTCACTCCGTAACGGGCTCTCCTCCTTCAGAACTGCGTCATCCGGCTTCTCGTTCTTGGCGAAGCTGCGACAAACTTGACGGCTTCTGAGCTTACTGGACATCGAAATGGAGGTGTTGCCATCGTAATGCCTGCGGACGATGCCGGAAGCAAAAGGAGAGACCTTTGAGGGAAGCGAAGGGAACGGGATTCTGGGTTTTGGGATTTGAGCGCGGAGGAGCGAGTACTCGAGAGGTGGGACGCGAGCAGAGTTGGTGCAAACGATGAGATTGGCACTGGCTAACATGTTTCAAGCGATGAAGAAGAAGAAGAAGAAGGAGAGTGTTTCGCAGCCTGATGAGGCATCTGTGACTTTCCTTTTCTTTCAATTTTTTGACTTTCCTTCTTTTTAGTTTGTATTTTAATAATCAAATCTAAACGACTATTAGCATGTTTGTTTATGTTTTAGCAATAGAAATAAGCAATATTTAACCAATGGAATCTCACAAGTCTAGCATGTGTTTTGCCTCAGTCGATTTTTATGCGGATTTCAGTCCATCCTCCCACTTTTCATGTTGTGTTGACGATGATTGCTGGCAGCGGTAGCGGTTTTCTCAATGGTAAAGAAGCTTACGAATGAATTTGACGGAAAATTAATTGCCTATTGATAAACTTTGGAGTTCAGTGTGCAAATGGGATCATAAGCTTCCAATGTCTAGTTTTTCATCAATGCCTCGAATGAATTTTTACGTAAAATTACAGCACATCCTTTTGTACTTCTTATCCATAATCCTCCAAGACAATTTCATATGTACTTTGGGATTGTAAGTATGCGAAAAGCTTGTTTGGCAAAACCCATGACATGCACAAGTGGTTGTTGGTAAACCAATTGGCCTAAAAAAGTCCTGACTAGCCACAAGCTTTTGACGTGGCTTGTTGGCATTTTTGGAATTGGAGGAACAAAATATTATTTCAAGTAGATTTTTTTTTCCTAGAAGCACGTGTGAGTCTGATTTTGGGAAATTCTTAGGGTATTCTTTTAGCTCGCACAATAGACGAAAAGAGATAAGTTTGTAGGTCATTTCGTCCCTCATTTTAGTTGGATCAAGCTCAATTTCGATGGGCCCTTTAAAGATAACTTGGGTCCAATTTCAATAGGTGGGTTTCTTCATAATGAATCAGACAATTGGCTTGCTAGGTTTGCGTAAACCGTGGAAATATGCTCCTCATTCAAAGTAGAACTTTATGTTTTTTTGGGTCTCAAAGTGGCCATCTCTCTGGGCATTTCCAATTGTGAAGGTGGACCTACAAGCGACATTTCCCTTCTCCAGAAATTAACTCATTCTCTCAATTTTGGCGATATTCGCATTTCTCATATTAGGAAATTGTTAGAGAATCTTCAACATGTCAAAACTGCACATACTTCCAAGAATAATATTTATATGTAGATTGATTAGCAAATTGAATTCTTCGGCTTTAGATAGGCCACCGAGAGGTTTACTTTCTTTATTGATAAGGGATATGACTTGATCGGGTTTTGTTAGAAAAATAATCGTGTAACACTAGGCATTGCCCATTTTATGACCAGAAAAGCAATGTCTTATATTTCCATCAATAATAAAAATACTATTCAATTTTTTTTTTTTATGAAAAAGACTGCGTGTGAAAATTTGCATATTACGAAAATTTCATGCATCTCAATGTAAGAAAAAGTCAATGCATCCATCACAAGATTTGGCATTGATGAAAACCAAAAAAGTAAACCTACACAGGCTGCCAGAATCACTCTCATTCTAAGCGCTAGTCACCCTTCCCGTCCCTTTTCACTTGTTAAAAAAGAAGTCTAATCGAACTCTAATATCTTGATGTTACTATCATCGTAAAGTTGATGATCAGAGGTTGTGCTCCTTCCTGGATGGATCGAACACCGGTGCTATCTCCGGCGTGTGTGATGATCGGAGGTTGTGCTCAATCGGTGAATGTCCGGCCAGCGTTTCAGGCGGAAATCCTAGGAGTCCTCGAAGGCCTTCGTTTTGCTTCTTCACGTTATGAACTAAAACTGGAGTCTTTGAGTCTGATAAGTTGTCCTTGGTTCAGACTCTACTTGCTGTAGATCAAACTGCATGGGATGAACCAGCTGCTTATCAAGGAATGCTTAAATTTGCTTATCAAAATGCCCGATCTTCAATTGGCCCCCATTGCTCTGGAGACCAAAATAGAGTAGCGGATTGGGTCGTCAAAGCCCACTTCCACAAAACTCTCCCTCGAGCTGGGTTTCAACCGCCCCTCTACGTCTGTCTTATGGACTTATTACGTTCTGAAGCTCAAATGATGTTCTCATCTAGATTATCTCTTTGAAATGAGATGAGTTTTGCCAAACAAAAAAAAAAAGAGAGTTAATATTAGGAAAAACCTCAAACCGGTACACTTATGACAATTTTATGCCGAATTAATTTTTTTACTACAAAAAATCCCAAACTGGTACACCTGTGATAAATTTACCCCGAACAAATTTTTTAACTATGAAAAACTTCAAACCGGTACACTGTGACTTTTTTATCAATTATTTGATAATTATTAATCCCGGTATTAGTATTTTTATTACCATCGGTATCGATATCGATCCAGGACAAAATATCGACTTTATTTTGAAGACAAAAATCGAAAATTTTCCAATCAAAATATTTTCTATCTGTAAATTTTTCCAGATTCATAATAGCATCATCTTCTAAATTAATAGGAATAATACCTCATGTTGAGGTAAGGAACCATTGCATATATGTTTGGAATAGATTCCATTTTGCAAGAGTTGAAAAAGCACTATCTCATTGAAATGTTCTATACATCTGTCCTTTCTCAACGCATTTCTTTGGACAAAGACTCCATTTTTTCCTCTTTTCGGATGGCAACTAATTTTTTGATCACTAAAAACCCCAAACTTATACATCTGTGACAAATTTATCTCAAACAAATTTTTTAACCATAAAAAATTCCAAACTTGTACACTTATGATAAATTTACAATCCGTTAAATTAGATTAATATCATGAAAAACTACAAATTCGTAAACTTGTAACAAATAGAGTAGTAAAATCCCAACTGGTATACCCGTCAACTATCACGTGTCATCAAACTCAACAATTCGATAGTAAAATTTAACAGAAATTAACAGAGGATAAATTTGTCACACATGTACCAGTTCGAGGTTTTTGGTGATTAAAAAATTTGTTCAAGATAAGATTGTCATAGGTGTACCAGTTTATGATTTTTCATAGTTAAAAAATTAGTTTTGAGTATAATTGTCATAGGTGTATCGGTTTATGGTTTTTCATAGTCAAAAAATTAGTTTTCTATAAAATTATCACAGGTGTACTAGTTTAGGGTTTTTTGTGGTAAAAATACTAGTTTAGGATAAAATTTTCACAGATGTATCGATTTGGAATTTTTCATGGTATTAACCTAAAAAACGAAGAAGAAGTTCCAGTGGCATGACAGGCATGCACATAAATTAGGACGAGGCAACATATGCAAATCATGTTGCACCATGTGTAGTGAGTTTAGCCATAGAGGATAGTGTCCCGATTTAACATAAACTCAAGATATACGTAAATTAAGTTGAGAGATACATGAATCTAAGAGATACATGAATTGAAGAGACATCTCGTTTTTGCTCATTTGTTGATCCATTAACCTGCCATAATTATGACGGAGGTGACATATGCGAATCATGTCACACCATGTGTAGAGAGTTAGCCATAGAGGACATTGTCGCGGAAGACATGTACTAATTAATCTCTTGAATGATCTTAATTAGCATAAATTAATTTGGCAAATCAATAGTGGTTTTTAATAATTGTTGCTAATTTGACAAGTTACTATTAGTTAATTAGTCCTTTAAGACATGGTAACGTTTTGACCGAAGCCTCAGCTTCCCGCTATATCAAAAAATGCTCATAAAGGTTTCCATGTTAGTGTATAAACATTCCATGTATGTCACCAGCCGTTTATTTTAAGAAAGAATCAAGGATCATAATCAACTACATCCCCGGCGGTAAATCAGATTGACTAGAAATTTGACTGTGATTAGCGATCAGTTAACTTTCGGTAATCGAATCCTTAATCAACTGTCTTAATTTTTCATAACTCCCATGCATGCAAATTGCAATCTGCAAGGTAAGTAGCGATTGCTATCATTGAGGGAGAGATCGCCCTTTATTTTTCCAACTTATTGCCAATTCAGAACGTCCCTCGTTTTGTATATAAATACATGCAAAATCCCTTCTCTATGTCATTACAATCCTCTCGGTTCATAGTCTTGTCAAAACACCAATGTCTAGCAAGAACTTGTTGTCATGGCTCTGCCTGATCTCTCTGGTACTGCTGCTTTGGACCTCCGAGGTTATTGTCGCTATCGCTCCCGGCAACGCGGCGTATCCAGCGCTGTTTGCGTTCGGGGACTCAATCCTCGACACGGGCAATAACAATAACCTCGGGACGCTGAGCAAGTGCAATTACCCTCCTTACGGCAGGGATTTTCCCGGAGCGATACCCACCGGCCGATTCGGCAATGGGAAAGTCCTCTCGGATTTGATAAGTAAAGTTCCTTTTTTCTTTTTCGCTATAATGGAATTAGATGCAACCCAATTGGACATTGTACTTCCTTTTAATAATGAGCACATTGAACTATAGTTCAATGCATGAGACATGATGTTGATTGAAACTCGAACCTACACAAAATTCTTAAACAGCGGATGGGCTAGGAATCAAACAGCTATTACCAGCATATTTGGATCCTAATCTACAGGACAAGGATCTTCCGACAGGCGTTTGCTTTGCTTCGGGTGGCTCAGGCTTAGATCCGCTAACCGCTGGGTCACAGGTTCATTCCTCGTCCTTCAATTCTTTGAAATGTACGCTCATCTGCACTCCAAACACTCACTCTAAAATAGTTGATCATGTGTCTTTCAATGCACAGGGCGTATTAACCATGGGAGATCAATTGAATCGCTTCAACGAGTACGTGGGGAAGCTGAATGCGGTCGCCGGAGCTGAAAATGCCACCGCCATACTCAACAGCAGCCTTTATCTGATGTCTGCAGGCAACAACGACATTGCCTACACCTATTTATCCGCCCACCTCAGTCCTATGCCCTTCCCTGCGTACGCCGATTTCTTGGTTAACTCCACTTCAACCTTCATCAGGGTAAGTTCTTTTAGCCATGGATGTGCTTTATTTGAGTTGGCACGCGTCCTTGTATGTTTATCATGCCCTTCATGGCAACAGATCCATAGCATCCTCCCATCTTTTGTTCTTTTTCTTTCTTTCTGTACACTGTTTGCAGGACTTATACGCACTCGGTGGGCGTAAATTTGCGCTCCTGGGCGCTTTACCATTGGGATGCTTGCCATCAGGTAGAGCTTCGGCAGGGGACATTCAGTGCTCGGTGTTGGCCAACGAATATGCACAATTGTTCAACACTAAACTCTCCTCCATGTCGAGTTCGCTCAGCAGTGAACTTGCGGATTCCCGGATAGTCTACATCAACGTCTATGATCCTCTCCTCGATCTGATACAAAACCCTAATCAATTTGGTAAGCAATTCAACTCAAGTTCCCATCGCCCATTCAGAACCATGCACTCCCTCAACGCATGATGAGCATGCATTTCCTTTTGTTGCAGTCTTAAAAGTTCGCATTGCAAACTTACACTGCATAAGTGGGCATGTAAAATTTTCAGGTTTTCGAGTTGTTAACATAGGATGCTGTAGCGTGCAAACGTTGCTATGCAATCCGCTGAATCCAATCACTTGTCCGGACGTACCGGATTATGTTTTCTGGGACGCCGCTCATCCTTCCGAGAAAGCCTACCACACTCTCGCTCCCGCTATCGTCCAGGCGTGTTCAAACATGTAGTGCGGCAACTCCACAAACTGATTATTGCGATATTGTGTGGAGTCGCACCCTTCATGTCTACCATACAAAGAATCATTTGTCTCTTGGTTTAGTGCTGGTGATAGTTCTTGATGGATGTTTTGCGAGTCATAGCCATCTGAATCATATACGTGCGTTGGGAGTATAACATTGCGCGTGAAGTTATTTTCAAAAATGCTTTCTTAGTTTGTTATGCATTATGCAATAAAGCTGGCCATTATCTCTCATTTCCGACCCGACCTGTTTACGGTCACGACAGGACATGTTTAATTAAATAGGTTTGCATGTTGCTTGCGTCCACACAATTCTAGGCAACGTATTTCTATTCATCTGTTCACGGATTTGGACCACTCATCGGCGACGACATTGGCAGCCGGCGCTGACGAGCAGCGAGGGAGAGGCTAAGGCGGCTGAAGGAGAAAGAAAGAGTCCAATCTGTTTGTTTTCATATTGGGCGAAAGATGAATAGATAAGGCAAATCAAACGGCTTGAAAAACAGGGACTAGTATATATACTTTGAAAGTCTGCACTTGTGTGCTTTCTTTAAGAACCAAAGCTGTGTTTAGTCGTTTGGATTTCTACTCAGAATATTTAATTAAAATATGAATAGATAGGATAGGACACGAGAAATTTTACTACAGTTGATCCAATGTTTGGTGAATCAAGTTGATGAAGTGAGGACATTTTCATATCCTAACAACTACAAATCAATATAGGATAAATCCAAAAATGCACAAAAGGAAATGGTAAGAATCTCTCACGTTTCACTGCTAAAGAAACTACACATTCACAAACATAAATAACATCCAACATTCAATCCAATTTGATTGGTTTAAACCTTAAAACTTCTAGAGCCACTCATTTGACCATGACAAGAAATGCAAAACGTCGATGGATCAGCGAATGTCAAATTTAGTAAGAGAGAGAAATTATAATCATTCACCTTTACAATTCAGATAAGTAGTTCTTTAACTCTTTTGGAGTTAGGAAGGAGAATGAGCTTCTATTCTCTCACCATTTTGTGCAGCTTCGATACGAACCAAGAGTTACCGAGGAGTCTTGAAGCTTTAACATGAACCAAAGCCGAGAGGAAGAAATAATGGATAGGGTTTGTTTTAGAAATCGCCTCAATTTTATTAAATCTAAGTTCTTCTACTTCATTTTTGTTTACTTATTTGTTTATTACTTTCCCTCTCTTTTTGTAATTTCTTTTTTCTCTGCCTTCCATCTTTTCTTAATTAACATTTTATTAAATAATAAGTTGTACTAACACACATAAAATATTTAATTAACTAAATACTAAACATATATAGAATAGAAAGAAAATCAAATATATAAATAAAATTAGAAATAAATAAGATATTCTATTTACCTTTATCTCATCTCTCACCTGCGATTTTTTATCCGGTTTATATTTTTTTGTATTCAGCCTTATCCTACATTTTGTACTGGTTACCAAATATAGTCTAAGAGGTTCACGGTGTGCTTTCCAAAGTTCGGCACCGACATTTGGTGTAGTGGCTTCTGGTGGACGAGTACATCCTGCTAGGGAGCTCTTAGTCGGCATCTTTTTCATTAGAAAGCAAACCAATTGGAACTCCGTTTGGCAATATTTCTTTATTCTATATATTTAATATATTTATCTATCGATTTTATATATTTAGATGTATTGAATTATTATTTATTTCACTTCCTTGTTTCTAAATAGAATAAAAAAATATAGTTGATTTAGAAATGGATTTTTTTCAATTGGAAATTCCTAATTCCTAATAAGAATAATACTGATTAGAATCAGGGACCAAGTTTCATCTCAATTGGGAAATACTTCGTTTGTTGTAACACTCTCTAAAAAAAAAGAGTTTCCTTTGCTAAGAATGGGAAGGAAGAAAGCGAATCGGTGTTATTCGCTTATATCAAAACGACGCAAATTGTTGCCCCCATCGTAGATTTGATAGATCTAATGTCCTAATTCAAGGTCCACGACCTCGGATTTAGAATGGAGAGAGAGAGAGAGATGCATATTATTATTTATTCATATGGGAGCTGTCAATAACAAATTCTATGAACGGGTCAAATTTTGGATTTGGTGACTGATGGGGTTTTGATGTTTTTACCTGGGCCCTTTCGCTCTTTAGATGTCATTTGTTCAACCCTTGGGCATGACGTGGCGTCCAACTCATCAGGATGTGGTATCCAAGTCAGCAAGTCAAGGCTGCAAACTTGCTTAGCAAGTTAAAGTATCCCCAATTTTTGTGAAGTCACTGTGATCTTTGCTAGTAAAATATTTTCGGTATCTTTATGGCTTTGCTTCACTTTGAAGAAATGTTACCCCAAACGTTGCCTTTTAATTCTCCTTTTCTTTGGGTTAGGATCACCTGTGGAAGAGTGAGAGAGTCACCACTACCGAGGATTTCCACCATCGCTCTTAAAAGAGCACCAATCTCCACCTTACCTAAAGTTGCCATAGCACGATTATCTATTCATAAGAGTATTCCGCAGTCTCTGTAAGAGGAGGAAGGGCTAAGGATTTACCAAATGTGAGCTATTACATTGCTCGAGGAACCCTAGATACTGAGTAATTTTTAGATAGCAAGTACCAAGTTTCGGTGCGACTTCATAAAAAGCAATCAAAGACGAGATCGAAGAAAATGAAACACACATAGTCGTCATTATAGCACTTCCTTATGATCCAAGAAAACATCCGGAAAACCTACTTGAAACTACCGGGGATGGGCAAAAAGCTACACCCGTGCCCCATTTATCCAAATTAAGTTCTGTATCACAAAAAACCTCCCTCAATTGGTACATTCATGCCACATTTTTTCTCAAATCAATTTTCGTGCAATAGAAAAACTTAAATCGGCATTCCATGCCACATTTACCTTAAACTGATTTTTGTGTTACAAAAAATCTCAAAGTTTGGGGTAAATATGACACACATGTACCGGTTTGAGATTTTTTTGTAATAGAAAAATTATTTTGAAATAAATGTGACACGAGTGTGCCCACTATACAGAGAGACAAATTAGCCTTTTTCTTTTTCTAAAAGCACGAGAGCAAACCTAGTTACCACTCTTCACGTGGTCCCAAATTATACAGAGAGGCAAGGTTGCTGCTATTTCCACAACCCGTTTATCCCAAGGTGCAACATTTTTGGTCTTCCTAACTCCAGAGGTGTTACTGCAGCTTCAAGTCATGTAAGTTCAAGGCAAAACACAATTGCAAAAAGTGAAAGAAAAAAACAGTAAACTGTAGAAATTCATATACAAATGTTTGAAATTTGAATCAAGGTTTTCAACCAATTATTATATAGCATCTCTCCAAATTTCATAAACCTTCTTATTAAGTTAATGCAGGGTTCATTAGACGGTTATATACTTTTTGGAGCACATAAAAATACAGTTATACCGTACAAGACAGTTGTAGCACAACCTCAGAAACGCCAAACCAACTTTACTTACATACATAGTTATGTAGTGGTCATCTGACATGGACTCCATTTTTCGGGACTTAGACGAGAGATGATCTCAAGGTATAAGTACTTCGATCCATTCGCTTCTCATCACCGCTCAACACTGACGGCTCAGGTGAGGGCGATCCTCGCCGGACATGGCTTCTTCTTCTTCGTCACTCGACCGCCTCCCACAAGACATCGTCGCAGACATACTCTTGAGGCTCCCTGCCGAAACACTCCTTGAGCTCTGCCGCGTCTGTAAGTCGTGGAGCTCTCTCGTCCTCGCCCTATCCTTCGCCACCAAGCACCTCCGTCTCCACCGCCTCCTCTGCTCCAAACCTCACCAGAACCTCCAGCTCCTCCACTTGCCTTGTACCCAGCACGACCGGCCCGTCCCAGCCTGCGATGCAGACTTCTGCTCTGTCCTAAGCTCCGACCCTGTCTCGGGCTCCTACACCCTCCGCGCAAAGCTCGCCATCCCCTTCGATGAGCACGCACTCTCCTTCAAGGTCATAGGGTCGGTCAATGGGCTCGTCTGCGTGTCGATGCTCCACGAGAAGTCCGACCGCCGGACCATCCAGAGCATGTATTTGTGGAACCCGGCCATGAGGAAGCTGAGGGACCTGGGGAACAGGGCCGAGCGCGTTGCCGGCATGAGCAGGTACCAAATTCACGGGTTCGGGGTCGACCGCGGGGGCCACATTTATCGGGTCTTGAGGATCACTTACGGCTGCACGAGAAAGGGGGAGAAGGGGAGTTCGACGGCGGCCGTCCAAGTCGAGATTTGCACGGTGGGGAGGGATTCGTGGAGAATGTTGGAACCGCACGGCGTGTCTTGCTTCGCAGGTAGCATATGAATTCGGTTTCTTTCAATTTAGTTCGGTTCGAATTATTAGTTTTCTTTCGGAATATAAGTAGAATTCCGTTGTCTCATGCTCAAAAATACATATTTGTTTTTTTTTTCTATATTAGTATATTTCAATAAGTGTTGATAAATGTCAAGTACCCGTGCTTCTTACTAGGTAACTTGTACATGAAATGATCAATTTGTCTTGCAAATTACTATTTTTTGTTTTTATTTTGCTAGTTTGGGATTTTTGATGATTAAAAAATTTGTTTGAAGTAAATTTGTCACAGATATATCGGTTAGGAGTTTTTGGTGATATTAATCCATATTTTTTTTTATATATTTACAGACTTTTATTGAGTTTCTAACATATATTTAGCTTGATTAAACAGCCCCTTACATTATTAACTTTTCTTAGAGAATACCAACCGAATTTATCGTAACTAACCAACATTCTTCCTATTAAATTTTCACCATATTATTAGGTTATCAGCTTTTATTTGAGTTACTCAACGATATTTATTTGTTTATTTTTTTAAATTGTCAACCTTTCTTATTGTTTACAAACTTTTATTTGCATTTCTTAGCAAGCCTTGAATTTAACAATATAAATTACCAATCTTAATTAGACCGACTAACCCAATTTTCTTCGATTAAGTTGCTGACTAATTTCTTAAAATTACCATCTCTTAGATGAGATTGCTAATTTAAATTTAAGAAACTCATCAATTCTCTTTGATTATCTTATCAACTAGTTATGAGTTACCCAGTTCGTTGCTAATGTCTATTTCATCTTTTTAAATGTTCTAACTTTTCTATTAAGTTACTAATTAGGAATAAAGTTGATGAGTCACCAAATAACGTTCATTAATTTCATATGAGTTGACAAATTTGAGGCGTTAGTAAGAGAACCAATAAACATTGATAAGCAATAAGAAGAGTTGATAAATTTAAAAGAAAACCAAATAAACTTTAATAATTAACTCAAATGAGAGTTTTTTTTTGGTTGGAAAAATGAGAGTTGGTAATCCAAAACTATTCGGTAGTTTAACTGGAAAAAAGTTGGTAACTTAATGGAAATTTTGGTAAATTAAGAAAAACGAATAAACATGGCTAAGCAACTTAAATAAGACTTAGTAAACCGAAGCTAGTTGGCAAAAAACTTATAGATCACTCACACAGAGGGCGACCGATTTATATAATAATTCAAGGTGTTTGTAAAAGAGATTAATAAACGTTGGCACACGATAACGAAAACTGGTAAAAGAAAAAACAATAAATATTAGTAGGTAACTGACATAAGAGTTGATAATCTAAAACTAGTCGATAATTTAATCGGGAAAAAGTTGATAAATCACTAAATAAAGATTCGTTTATTCTTATGAGAGAGGGCAAATTTAAGGCGTCCGAAAAAGATACAAATAAAAGTTAGTAAAAGATAAGAAAATTGCTAATCTGTAAACGGTTAAAAGGAGTTAATGATTTCATAAAAGTGTCGGTAATATATTAACAAGTTACCAGGAAGTATCTGTTTTAGCAAAAAAAAAAGTTACCAGGGAGTCAAGTGATCGGTACCTTTTTTATCAATATTTTTTTGACCTAGAAAATGTTTGTTCTTTCTTTAACGAAATGGTCAAATCATCCTCCTATCAATGCCGGGGAAATTTATTTTTTTTCCAAGTTTTGTAAACTAAATGACGTGCCCTCACGCATGACATGTTTTGATTAGTTACTTAAAGAGTGAGGCAATGTGAATTCATTTCAATCACCATTCATTGCTCGCCACATTTACAAGATTCAAAGGCTTATTCTTGTACATGTTGTATTTCTCTTACAATTAATTAAGGCCCAACCTCCATAAGATTTGCAGGCGATGACTCTCGAGCTTGCATCAACGGAGCTGTTCATTGGCCCGCATCCGCGACAGAAGACGCTCCGTACAGTTCCATGTTGTGGTTCGAAGTCGCCTCCCAAATGTTTGACAAGCTCCCGATGCCTGAAAACTACCTTGACAACTTCAAACTTCACGAAGAGACGCAGGTTTCCATCGCGGCTTTGAAAGAATCCCTTGCCACCTTGGTCTACTGCCCAGGAGCAGGAAACTTAGGGAGCGAAATACACGTTTGGGTGATGAAACGGTACGGTGTCGCGGATTCTTGGACAAAACAGTACACAATAGTAATGCAGCAGAAGATTGAGAGGGTCTTAGGATCGACCGGGAACGGAGAGATCTTGATTCACAGGAGTGACCATAAGGTGATGTCCTGCGATCCAGAGAATGATATGCGGTTCAAAGACATCGGCATGACTGGATTTCTTGACCAGTTCGATGTGGTTGATTATTCAGAGAGCTTAGTTTGGCCTGACGAAGGAAATGCAGATAGCTAACATGAAGATACTTAGTTCTCTTCATACATAAGAGCTGGGCATTTCAGGTTCTTGTGGGTCTCTTATGTAAAGACGAGCATGGATTGTCTTGATCCCAGGATTGGTTTTCATCAGTTGTCTAGGTGAGGTGACAAGAGATATCATGCATGAATTCCTCATGAATTGAAGTAGAATCTGACTCGCCTTGCCTCGCATTTGATGGTCAAATGGAGTGACTGTTGCATCTGCCTAGCCGAGAAACAGTGAGATGTATATGAATTGAAAGTTGTGAAATTGTAGTACTTAGGCCAATCAAATCTCACCGAAGTGCGGTACAAAAAGACGTCAGAAGTAGAATCTAACGTAATCAATTGGAAGTCAATACAAGTCCACTTTTCAAAAGATAGAAAGTTGACCCGGGAATGCCAAGCAAAAACAGAGGAAACCCACTTTCCTCTCTTTCGAGAAGATAGTCTTTTGGGTTACATATAAATCGCTTGACGACGTACTCTTATGTCATAACTCATTCGTTGGATCTCCATAAATTTTATTTTATTTTTCTTAATTCAAATCTTGCGACTTGTGCACTTCGCGTGGTTTTTAAAATCCAAAATACCCGATACCTTTTCGCATACGTAATTTTTCATAATTTTTTGGAAATTTCAATATATTTTTTAATTGTTTCGAATAATATTTGCTTTTATTTAAGCTGAAACAAGCAAGTCATTGATCACTGGGTGAATGGTCCAATGGGCTCGAAGGGCGAGATGGTCGAACCCTAGGCAAGCGGTTTCTTTTCTAGGGCCGAACCTCTCCAAAACAGTCGAATTTATATTAAAATTTTGTTACTTATTATGAGGGGTTTTGGATAGAGAATCTTAGGTTTGGTAACAAACATGCCCGATAATAGAGGCTAATGCAGAATTCAGCTACCAAAAGAGCAGTGAATAGTTTAGTACATAAAATTTCTTACTTCCAAATATCGTTGTAAAAGTGATGTGCGAGATAATGGACTCGGCAAACAAATTTGGTAATCTAAAACTAGGTTGTAATTTAGGCGGGGAAATGTTAACAAATCACTTTTATTAAGGTTGATAATTTCCAAAAAGAGTTGACAAATTTCAGGTATTGCTAAGAAATGGAAATAAAACTTTGTAAAAACATGGAAAATTTATAAAAAACAAAATAGATAAATAGTTTGTAAGTAACTTAGATGAGAATTAGAAATGGTAATTCAAAGGGGGAAAAGTTTCTGACCAAAAAAAATGGGAGAAAAGTTGGCAAGTCATACTAGTTTTGGTTGGCAATCTCCAAGATGTGTTAGTAAATATAAGAGGTTGTTAACGGAGACAAATGAATGTTGAAAACTCAATAAAGAAGTTGGAAATGTTAAAAAAAAAAAAGCAATTAAAAGTTGGTAAGTAAACTTAAACGAGAGTTTATAAAATTAGTGGCAATTTAATCTGACAGAAGTTGGTGAGTTACTCTAATTTAAGTTGGTAAATTACATATAAGAATCAGTAAATTTAAAGCATTAGGAAGTCATGGAAACAAAGTCGGTAAGTCAGGACAAAAATTGCCGATGAGTAAATTATAAGGTAAGTTCATAAAATTGTTGATAAGTTACCGACAAATTTACACCGACTAAATTTTTTTACAAACACTTCCAGCGTTTACCGGCACAAGAACAAAAATCCGTGTTTTTGGATACGAAACGATAGGATTCTATTGATCCGAGACTTTCCTTGTCAATTTTGTTTAAACAAAATGACTGAGATTCCCCTAAATATTTTTTTGCCGCCCTAATTATTATAGTGTCCCGAAATTTGCCATATTTTTAAATAAGTGGAAACCAACGAAAAAACGTCGTCGCATGCTTTCCTTAAGAACATTCCGACTCATAAGTATTTGTCGGTTCGCACGTGTCGCCGCCAACCGGGCCGGGCTTGACTGATCGAGAACAAATTACCCGACCCGACCCGATGGGCTTTAGGCGATTCACCGAAGCTGTCTAATCGATCCGGGTGGCCCACGTGACGTGGAATATTCTGTTCAATTGAAATATTAAAATGGAGAGAAATCAACACCCGAATCAACGTGACCTGAGAAGGAAACATTAGAAAACTCGATCCTCCTTGATCTGAGGTCAAGAAATTTAAAGAAACCGTCCGATCGATCCAAAAGCAACCGATGCGGCGCTGGTTCGCTCGTATCGCGGTGACGATCACTTGGACCGATTTGATCTGGGGCATTTAATAAGTGCCTCAAGAGCATGGCATCACCCCGATCGAGAGCGAGTAGATTGATTGCCCGGTCTATACTTGCGATGATAATGGAAGCCGCTAACGCTCCCTGAAAGGCGATAGATATGATAATTTATTCGTAATTAGATTCGTAATGGCTACCATTGCAATGCCTGCGGATGATGCTCCGAGCGAAAGGCGACACCTTCGAGGGAAGCGAAGGGAATGGGATTCTGGGTTTTGGGATTTGAGCGCGGAGGAGCGAGTGCTCGAGAGGTGGGACGCGAGCGGAGTTGGTGGAGACCATGAGACTGGTACCGGCTAACATGTTTCAAGCAATGAAGCAGGAGGAGGAGGAGGAGGAGGAGAGTGTTTTGTAGTCTGATGAGGCACCTGTGACTTTCCTTTTCTTCCAATTTTTTTTTCCTTCTCTTTAGTTTTTGTGAATACATTGTTTGTATCTTGATAATCAAATCTAAACGACTATTAGGTATTAGCATGTTTGTTTATGTTTTGGCAATAGAATAAAAGCAATATCTAACCTGTGGAATCTCACAAGTCTAGTAAGTGTTTTACCTTTAACGTGAATTTCAATTCGTGCGCCCATCGTTTATATCGTGGTAACGATGATTTATTTGTCTCGAGCGGCAATAACGACGATTTTTTCAATGTTAAGGAAGTTTATGAATTAATTTAACGGGACATCAATTGCCTACAAATACACTTTGGAGTTTAGTGTGCAAATGAGATGGGTCCCAAATGATCATAAGCTTCCTGTGATTGGTTTTTAATTAACGTCTACTCTCTAGTTATGGATGATTTTTATGTAAAACAATAGCATATTCCTTTTATGCTTCTTGTCCTCAATCCTCCGAGACAATTTTATACGTGCTTCGGGGTTGTAAGTAGGCAAAAACTGTTTGGCAAAACCCATGATATGCACAAGTGACTATTGGCAAGCCTATCGGCTTCAACAACTATGGCAAAAGAGACTGATTAGCCATTAGCTTTTGACGTGACCTTTTGGTATTCTTGGAATTGGAGGAACAAGATATTCTTTCAAGTAGAAACTGATTAGCCACTTGCGCAACTTATTTCCTAGTTTTATCTTTTACTTATGATCTTCTTTTTTGCAAAATCGAAAGCTTTAGAAAATCGTGAAAATTAATATATGATTTACCTATCAATATTTATGGACTTGTTGAGTTTAAGAGATGTCGAATATTTCATTGTGAAACTTGAAAATTCTACAATAAAGAAAAAAGTCGAAAATCTTATTTGAAACTTTATAAAATATCTATATGTTTTAGTAATGTAGGTCGAGTTAGGCATGCGTCACGAAATTTGTATTGTATATAAATGGGTTAAAACGGGTTATATAGGTCAGACTATTTTCGACCAAACTCAAACCTGTCTCGACCCCCCATTTGATGGCTTACCTTTAGGCCTTTAGATGTCATTTGTTCATGCCTTGGGTGTTTTATGCCTCACTCCTGGATAGAGACAGAATCCAAAAAGTTATAAACTTATTACACTTTTGTCAATTTAGTCTCAAACTTTTCAATTTTATTAATTAAGTCTTAAACCTTTTCATCTTTTGCCAATTGAGTCCATTCAGCCAATTTTGGCTTGAAATTGCTAACGTGGATGCCGGTTGTACCACACTGGACAGTCGACGCTGATGTAGATAAATTTTAATAATATTTTTCGATTTTTTATTATTAATATTTTCTTTTTTTGTCTTTTCTTTCGTTTCTTTTTTTTTCTGAACCCTGACCAGCGACCTCGTCAGCCGACCAACGCCGGCCATAGGTGAGGGTTTGGCTCCCTCGCCAAGATCCAATCGAGGGCGTCATGGCCCTTGCCCACACCATAGCGAGGGTGCGGACGCCCGTGCCTGTTGCCGGTGAGGGTCAGTCGACAACCTTGCCGGACAGGATTTGGAAAAAAAGGATGGGAAGAAAAGAAAAGAAAAGAAAAAGAAAAAATATAAAAAATCAAAAAAATATTATTAAAAATTATTAATGTCACCATTGGTAGTGCCATGTGGATGACTAGTGTCCATGTTAACGATTTCCGGCCAAAACTAATTCAATGGACTCAATTGGCAAAATGTAAAAATGTTTTGAACTCAATTGATAAAATTAAAAGGTTTAGAACTAAATTGACATCCAGCTCATCAGGATGCGATATCCAAGTTAGCAAGCCAAGGCTGCAAACTTGCTCATATGAATATTTGATTGCCACCCCAATTTTTGTTAATTAGTTTTGAGCTATGCTAGTTAAAAAAATTTTCTGCATCTTTATAGCTTTGCTTCACTTCGAGGGAATCCAAACCCAAAGGTCTTCCTTTTATCCTCCTCCTTTTTTTCAGAGAAAAAACCACAAAAAACCCCAAACTATACTACATGTGACATATTTATCCTGAACTTTTTTTGTGACACAAAAAATCTCAAACTATGCTATTTGTGACACATTTACCCCATTATACTTTAGTCCATGGACATTTTTGTCTTTTTTGCTTTTTCTTTTTATTTTGTCCTTTCTAGTGAGGGCTGCCCTTGTCGGCGTCTGGCGAGGGTTACCCTCGCCTGAGTCGGGCGAGGGTTGCCCTCGCCGGATCTAGCAATGGCGGTCTTTGCCTGACTCAAGTGAGGGCGACCCTTGTTGGCGTTGGGTGAGGGACGCCCTCGCTCGCCCAGGCGAGGCGACCCTTGTCGGTGTTGAGCGAGGGCTGCTATCGGTCGACGCTGGTGAGGGTCACCTCGCCTAGGTGAGCAAGGGCGGCCCTCACCCAACTTCGGCGTGGGCGACCCTTGCCGGCATCGGGCGAGGGTCGCCCTCGCTCGCCCAGGCGAGGCGAGGGCGACTTTTGCCCAATGCCAATGAGGGTTGTCCTCGCCCGACTTAGGCGATGGCGACTTTCGCGAAAAAGGAAAAGAAAAAGAAATAAAAAGAAAAAGTAAAAAAGACGAAAATGTCTATGGATTAAAGTACAATGGGGTAAATATGTCCCAAATAGCATAGTTTCGGGTTTTTTGTGTTACAAAAAAAATTTCAGGGTAAATGTGCTGTATAGTTTGGGATTTTTGATGATTTTTTCCTTTTTCTTTATCAGGCCCTGTTCTTTTTCTAAAAGCACAAGAGCGAACCTCTTTACCACTCCTGACCTCTTCATTTAGGCCCAAATTATACGGAAAGGCAAGGCTGCTGCTATTTCCACAAACATTTTATAAGTTCAAGACGGAACTGGCCCTCCTAACTTCAAAGGTGCCATTGCAGCTTCAGATCACGTAAGTTCAAGGTAAACACAATTGCAAAAAAAAAGAGTACTCTGTAGAAATTTATATACAAATGTATGAAATTTGTATCAAGTTTTTCAACCGATTATTGTATAGCATCTCCAAACTTTATGAACTTTCTTGTTAAATTTAAGCTGGGCTCATTAGAAGGTCATGTAATTTTTATAGCATATCAAAATACAGTTATAGCACACAAGACAATTGTAACGCAACCTCGGAAACGCCAAACCAGCTTTATGTTTGGGAGAGCCGAGCAACAATTCACCTAGAACTTCACCTGTTGAGGATCAACTTCTTCCCCAAAACTAAACCAATTGAAATTCGACTTAACCCTAGCAACAACCAGCAGTATATTCCAACAATACAATTTCACAATACATAAGTATAATGCTGAAATATTAAAGATATAAGATAACAACGACACTAAAATTTTACGTAGAAAACTCAGTATGGGAAAAATCATAGACCGCTTAGCAAACTTCCACTAATAACCAAGAATAATAGGATACACAAAATTTTTGGCAAAAGGACACCAGGAGTGCCATAAGTTGTGTACGGAGGACACTTTTGTGCTATAACTTTTTTTCGGATTACTTTGATGTCAAATTAGAGGAAAAGAGATCACTCAAGTGCCAATTTAGCTGGAAATCGGACATGGCATTTTTTATTAATTCTTGCCGCCGATGTAGCTCACCGAAGAATGAGTTAGCGTGTATAGTTAGCATTTTTTATTTTAAATAATTTTTTTTTCCTTTTCTTTCCTTTTTCTCTTCTTTTCTTTTTTTTTTTTTCTCCCATTGCCGGCCGGTTGCCGGTAGCCGGCCCGGCCACCAGCGAAGCCCGAGAAAGGCTGGGTGAGGGCGGCCTTGCCCATGGCCAGCAAGGGGCGACCTCGCCAGATTTGGGTGAGATGACCCTCGCTGGCGACAGGCGAGGCGACTCTCATTAGCGATAGGCGAGGTGACTCTCCTCGGCGACAAGCGAGGCGACCGCCCCTTGCTGGCCATGGGCGAGGGTCGCCTCCACCACTAGGCGAGGCGACCCTCACCCATGGCTGGCGAGGCAAGGTGACCCTCATCGGCCATGGGCGAGGGTCGCCTCTGTCGTTGGCAAGGCTACCCCTTGCCGGCCATGGGTGAGGGTCACTTCGCCAGATCTGGGCGAGGCAACCCTCACCGGCGACTGGCGAGGCTGCCTCTCGCCGGCTATGGGCAAGGCCGCCGGTGGTCGGCCTGGCCACTGGCAACTGGCCGGCGATGGGAGAAAAGAAAAACAATAAAGGAAAAAGGAAAGTAGAGGAAAAAAAAGAAAAAATGGAAAAAAATTATTTAAAATAAAAAAATGCTGACTGTACACGCTGACTCATCTTCCGGTGAGCCACGTCGGTGTCAGAAATTAATAAAAAATACCACGTCGGATTTCCGGCCAAATTGACACTTAAGTGATCTCTTTTCTTCTGACTTGGCACTAAAGTATTCCAAAAAATAGTTATGCCACTAAAGTGTTCTCCATACATAATCTATGGCTCTTGTAGTGTCCTTTTACCCAAAATTTTCTTCTCTAATCACACACTAGAGACTCAACAACGATAATACAATAATATCTCATCACTACAAAGGTGAATCAACATAAACGGAGCAAGAAGATCTAACCACAGTTGGAGAAAACAAGAGATAATATGGAGAAGGTTTTCAACGCACAAAACCGATCAACTCATAGCTCTCGGTCTCACAAACTAGGAGTGAGCATGATTCCAAAGTAGAACCTAGAACCTGAGAACCTGATCGATCGAAACCTGTAGGTTCTAGGTTTTAAGGTATGCAAGATAAGTTCAGGTTCCAAAAATTGGGAAACTTGTTTCTATGGATATGTTCCAGGTTTTAGGTCATAGAACCTGAAATCTGAAACTTAAAACCTAAACAAGTTTTTTTGCATTTTTTCTTGGTCTATGTCTTCGTGTGATCTTGTGGTGTTTCATGACATTAGATGATGATTGTATAATATGAAATCAGTAGTCTGAGCTTTATTTTATGATTTGTTAATATTTTATATTTTTCGTGTGTCTAAATATAAGTTATAGTCGGTAGATTATAGCAACAAGTGGTAGTCATTAAAGGTAATGATTCACTGCGATTGTTTAATTAATAATACATGTGGAATCTTAGTAAACCCTAGACTCAACCCTGAAATCTATGATAGGGTAAGTTCCGGGTTCCAAAAAATAATGAACCTATTTTCATGAGTAGGTTCCAGGTGGAATATGTACGGAACATGAAATCGCTTACCCCTAGTATCAATTAACACAATGACTTCTTATTTTAATTATATTTATTTGATCAGTAATGCCAGTAAAACTAATTTTTTGTATTCTCTTTGGTGAATGAGAAGCTTGTTTAGTATTGTTGCATTTATTTTCATTTTGTTTAATTAAAAATGAAATAAATAAAAAAATAACTTGTTAGATTTTGGGCCTACTAGATTTCAAGTTCTAACGGATAGGTTTCAGGTTCTAAAAGATGAGAAACTTATATCCGATGGTAAATTTCAGATTTTAAATAAAAATCTATAAAGAACTTAGAATTACTCACCTCTGTTACAAACAACATATAGAAATTTGAGTCAAATCCGACAACGTTTGGCCTCTGAAATTAAGCTGAGAAATAAGCTCCCTTCTCCCTCGCTGTGCGTGTTCTTCTCTGTAAGAACGCTGTCACTATTCACTCTCTGTTCTCTCTCACTCGATTTCCTCTCTCTCTTAGCTAAATGCACTCTCTTTCTCTTCTTTCCACGGTCTGCCACTTCTTTTCTTCTTTGCTTTTGTGTCTATGACTCTCTCTCTCTTATTTGTTTATCGTGTCGGCCGGGCCTCACGATGGAGGCGGACCCAGCCAATACTTTTTTTTATTTTTTTCGTACTCTAACTTTTAATTTATTATTTTTATTCTATCTCATTACAACGTGAGAATCAAAATTCACATTTAAAACTAAACGTCCTCGCTTTGCATACATACATATGAAGTGGTTATCTAACATGGACTCTATTTTTTTCGGGACAATCTACAAATTTATAAGATCTCGATCCATTTGCTTCTTATCATCGCACCACACTAAACATTATGGCTTCTTCTTCTTCTTCACTCGGCAGCCTCCCACAAGACATCATCACAAACATCCTCTTGAGACTCGCTGCTTGATCTCTGCTGTGTCTGTAAGTCGTGGAGCTCTCTCATCCTCGACTGGTCGTTCGCCACCAAGCACCTCCATCTCCGTGTCCTCCGCTCTGAACCTCACCAGAACCTCCACCTCCTCCACTTGCCTAGCATCCTGCACGACTAGCCCCTTCACGCCCATGACGCCGACTTCTGCTCCGTCCTATGCTCCGACCCTCTCTCCGGCTCCTTCACCCTCCGTGCAAAGTTCACCATCCCCTTCGATTGGCACGCGTTCTCCTTCGAAATCGTTGGCTCGGTCGATGGGCTGGTCTGCATGTCGCAGCTCCTGAAGAGGTCCGTGCTCTGGACCATCCAGAGCATGTATTTGTGGAACTCGGCCATGAGGAAGTTGAGGGACCTGGGGAAGAGGGACGTGGTGGAGCACATTGCCGGTATGAGCAGGTATCGGATTCACGGGTTTGGGCGCGATCGCGAGGGCGGCAGTTATCAGGTTGTGAGGATCACTTACGGCCGCATGATAAAGGGGGAGAAGGGGAGTTCGAAGGAGGCCGTCCAAGTCGAGGTTTGCACAGTGGATAGGGATTCGTGGAGAATGTTGGAACCGCACGGCGTGTCTTGCTTCGCAGGTAGCATATGAATTCGGTTTCTTTCGATTTTAGTTCGGTTCGAATTATTAGTTTTCTGTCGGAATAAGTAGAATTCCGTTGTTTCACGCTCATAAATGCGTATTTTTTTTCTGTATTAATATGTTTTGATAAGTGTTAATAAATGCCAAATAAATTGTTGATATATAAGAAAATGGCCGGCGCTTCTTTCTAGGTAACTTGTTTATGAAACGACCGATATATATTTTTAATAATTTAAAAATTAGTAATTTTTGTACTTACTCGGCGACTTTTATTTACATTACTTACTAGCGCTTTGGATTTACTAAATCTTAAATGCAATTACCAATCTAAATTAGAGCGCCTTTCCAACTTTTCTCAAATTAAATGACCAACTAGTTATGTTTTACTAATTTTCATTTAACTTACTTACCAATCTTTTTTTTTTAATTTACCAACATTTTTTGTTGAGTTTCCAACATTTGTTTGTCTTAATTAGTAACCCCTTACATTTGTTAACTTTTCTTAGAGAATACCAATCTAATTTAGCGTAACTAACCGACATTCTTCCAATAAAATTTTCACCTAGTATTGTGTTATCAACTTTTATTTAGTTACTCACCGACAATTGTTTGTCCATTTTTTTAAAAAAAATTGTCAATTTTCTTATTGTTTACAAAATTATATGTGCATATCTTAGCAACCCTTGAATTTAACAAATTTTTTTTTTGTTCTTAAAATTACCTAACTCTTAAATGAAATTGCTAATTTAAATTTAAGAAATTCATCAATTTTCTCTAATTATGTTATCAACTAGTTTTGAGATACTCCTTACCCAAAAAAAAAAAACTAGTTTTGAGTTACTGAGTTGGTTGCCAATGTCTATTTCATTTTTTTAAATGTACTAATTTTTCCATGAAATTACTTTATTAGGAATAAAGTTGACGAGTCACCGAATAAAGGTCATTAATATCATATAAGAGTTGATAAATTTGAGGTATTAGTAAGAGAGAGAAATAAACATTGGTAAGCAATAACGAGAGTTGATAAATTAAAAAAACAAATTAACATTAATAATTAACTCAGATGAGAGTTGGTAACCCAAAACCATTCGGTAATCTTATTGGAAAAAAGTTGGTAACTTAATGGAAAATTTGGTAAATTAAGAAAAAACAATAAACATGGGTATGCAACTAAAATGAGATTTAGTAAACCAAAACTATTTGGTAAAAAACTGGTAGATCACTCAAATAAAGGTTGGCAATCTATATAAGAGTTTATATATTTAAGGTGTTTGTAAGAAAGGCAAGTTAATGTTGGTACACGGTACTAAAAGCTGGTAAATTAAAAAATAATAAAAAAAATTGATAAGTAACTAAAATGAGAATAGGTAGCCTTGTATTTTGTGATCTTGAACCTCTTTCACTCCAAAAGCTAACTCAAAGGGTGAGACAGTTTTCCCTCACACTTATAAACCCCTTTTACAATTAATGTGGGACAACCTCAATAATCTCCCCTTCACATATCGATGGCTTGGGTCGGAGCCACGATAACCTATAACTCTCCCGTGTGACTATTGGATCCATACTTGGTGGCAACTTAAGCTACGATAGCGTTGAGTGGTCTTGGGCCTTTCTCACCCCAAAAGCTAACTCAAAGAATGAAGTTTTCCCTCACATTTATAAACTGATTATCAGTCCATTTCACTACCGATGTGGGATAACCTCAACATGGTATTTAATCAGAAAAAGTTGATAAGCCACTTAAATAAATATTGGTTTATTCTTACAGGAGTTAACGAATTTAAGGTGTCAGTAAGAAAGAAAAATAAAAATTAGTATAAGATAAGAAAAATTACTAATTTGTAAACTGTCAAAAGAAGTTAATGATTTCATAGAAGAATTGGTAATTTATTAACAAGTTATTTGGAAGTTAGGTGATCAGTAACTTTTTCTATCAATATATTTTTTACCGGTACTAACTCTTCAGAAATTCGTCCAACTAGTAATGCTAGGGATGTCTTTTCCAAGATTTTAAACTAAATGATGTGCCATAAGACATGACAAGTTTTATTTAGTTACTTAAAGAGTGAGGCAATGTGAATGAATTTATTTCATTCACTATAAGTGGCTTGCCAAATTTACAAAGTTCAAAGGCTTATTTTAGTACATATTGTATATCTCCTTCAATTAATTAAGGTCTAACCTCCATAGGTTTTGTAGGCGATGACTCTCGAGCTTGCATCAGCGGAGCTATTCATTGGCCCGCATCAGCGACAAAAGACACTCCATATAGTTCCATATTGTCGTTCGAAGTTGCCTCCTAGAAGTTTGACGAGCTCCCGATGCCGGAAAACTACCTTGACAAGTTCAAACTTCATGAAGAGATGTAGGTTTTTATTGCAGCTTTGAAAGAATCCCTCGCCACCTTGGCCTATTGCCCGGGAGCAGGAAACGTTGGGAGTGAAATACACACTTGGGTGATGAAACAGTACGGTGTTGCAGATTCTTGGACCAAACATTACACAATAGCGATGCAGTAATGGATTAAAAGGCTTTTAGGATTAACCGAAAATGGAGAGATCTTGATTCACAAGAGTGACCATAAGGTGATGGGCTGTGATCTAGAGAATGATATGCGGTTCAAAGACGTTTGTGTGACTGGATTTCCTAACCTATTCAATGTGGTTGATTATACAAAGAGCTTGGTTTGGCATGACAAAGGAAATGCATATAGCTAACATGAGGATACTTATTCTCTAACTCATAGTCATACATAAGAACAGGGCATTTTGGTTCTTGTGAGTCTCTTATGTAAGTACTAACATGGATTGTTTTGATCCCGGGGTTGGTTTTTATCAATTGTCTATGTAAGGTGACAAGAGATATCATGCATAAATTTCCGCTGAATTGAAGTAGAATCTGAATTGCCTTGCCTTTGATGAGTTATTCTTAGCCGAGAAAAAGTGAGATATATGAAAAGTTGAAAGCAGAACCTAAATTGAAGCAGAAACAACGAGGATGATGAGTTATTCTTAGCCAACCAAGTCTCACTAAAGCGCAGGTAATTATAAAAGCTCCGCTTGTTTTGCTAAAAATGAATAATTTCGAAAATATTTTTTTAAAATTGATCACTTCTATCGCTTGAAATAACTAGTCAATAAAAAATATTTTAATTATCGATAATATTTCATGTCTAGATATTTTCGTAGACAATGAAAATATTATCCGTTCATCTAATTTTGTAAGTTAATACAAGTGTTTAATTTTAGGAAAATATTTTTCAAATCATTCATTTTTTACAAAATAAACAAAATCTAAGTATACAAAAGTACGACACAAGAGAACCTAACCCAGTCGATTGGAAGTCAATTGAAGTCCATCACTTCAAAACATAGAAAGTTAACCGGTGAATGCCAAAGCAAAAGCAGATAGCAAAAGCAAAAGGAGGGAATGAAGAAATCTTGAACTCAAATGTCCAGCTAGCAGAATCCTTACCAAGAAGTTGGCTTAATTACAAAGAAAGAAGAGTCAGAATATGGACGACAATCTATCTGTACTTCTGAAGGCGGGGGCAATGGCAGCTGCGAAAGTACATTATGAACGTGGGCAAGAAGCAGAAGCCTAGTTGAAGAAGTAAGCCTTAGTCAAAAGTTGAGGTCAACTATCTTGTAAAGGGATAATGATACAAACAGTCCATAAACTTTGACCTAATATGTAATTTGATATTTGAACTTTTAATTTGTTAAATATAGTCCTGGAACTTTAAGTTAGTGTTCAATGTGGTCCCCAAACAAAGTTCAATGTCATCCTTGAATTTTTGGTACATGTTTAATTCAGTCTCTAAACTATATAAAAATGTTCAATGTAGTCTCTGAATTTGAATAAATGGAAAATACTGTATTGAACATTTTTCATATAGTTCAGGGACTGAATTGAATATAAACCAAAAGTTCAGGAATGACATTAAACAAATTAAAAGTTCAGGGACCACATTGCACATTAGATTAAAGTTCATAGACTACATTGAACAAATTAAAAGTTTATGGACCAAAATTCACATTAAGCCAAAATTCAAGGATTATTTGTGTCATTTTCCTTCTTGTAAAAGAAGAAAAAGGGAGTGATGTTGAGATGGCAGTAATGCCTCCGGATCCGATGGAATTGCTCTGTAACAGAGCTTTAGAATCATTCATGTAAGTTGTGAGGTTTAGACCTCCACCAAAGTGCGTGGGGAGCATTAAAATAAACTCCATATCCCTAAGCTCCTCCACCATTACTCCTCCAACTACATTTGCAATAGGGACAATGACACTAATAGTCTCTGAAATTTGGCTCAATGTATAATGTGGTTCATAAACTTTTAATTTATTCAATATAATTCATAAACTTTATTCAATTTAGTCCCTAAATTTTTAATTTGTTTAACATCGTCCCTGAACTTTTGATACATGTTCAATTTAGTCATGACCTATATTAAAATGTTCAATGTAGTCATTTCGTTAACTCAAATTCAAGGACTATATTGAACATTTTTATATAGTTCAAGAATTATATTGAACACGTACAAAAAATCTAGGGATCATATTGAACATTATGTTAAAGTTCAGAGACTATATTAAACAATTTAAAAATTTAAAAACCACATTACATATTGGATCAAAATTTATGGACTGTTTGTATCATTATCCATTGCAATACCATTTCCATAAATCAATTAAAATATCTTTCATTGCCTAGATCCCTTGAAGTTATCCTACCTTGTTCCCTTGTCCATCTTCTATAAAATATATCCTACAAATATACACTTGCGCATCACTAACAAAAAGAAAACTCTAAGTGGTATCAAAGCCAAGCTTCCAGGCAGTCAAATTTTCAATAGAAAACAAAAGGAAGAAAAGAAGAATGTGCTCCTGTGGGGCAAATCACCTGGTGTTCTCTCTGTTTTCTTCTTCTCCTCCTCCCAAAAGAAAGAAGTCCATTGTTGCACACCGCATCAGTGCAGTAGAATACACAGATTCATCCAACTAGGGTTTGAAACTTAGGAGCAATCACAATTATCAATGTCGATATTTGTGGGGGCTCGATACTTTTTATATGGAGATTCTTAGTTGTGACTTGCTTTTGAAGTACCAAAATATTATCTCCCTGTGAGGAATCCAGTAATTACTCAAAAAGATAATCTTTTGGGTGATACATAAATGATTTGACATTCGATAAAAAAAAAAATGATTTGACGACGTCTGTTACATCATAACCCATTTGTAGGATCTTTCCACACTTGAGATAGTTCTAGATTGACTTTTACTTTTTGCATTTTTTTATTTAAATCTTGTGACTCATGCATTTTAACGAAATACTTGACACTTTTTGTATACATAATTTTTCATAATTTTTGGAAATTTCAATAATTATTTTAAGTGTTTCAAATAACTTTCACTTTATTTAAGCTAAAACAAACAAGCTTTTGATCAATGGGCGAGTGTTCCTATAGGCCAGATTTGGCTCAAAAGGCAAGATGGTTGGACCTAGGCAAGTGGTTTCCCTTTTAGGCCCGAACCTCTCGAAAAAAATTGAATTTATGTAAAAATTTTAGAGAAAAAGTCACAAAAAACCCCGAATTATGCCTCTTATAACACATTTATCCTGAATTTTTTTTATGACATTAAAAATCCCAAATTATGCTTACTGTGACATATTTACTTTAAACTTTTTTTGTGATATAAAAAACCCAAACTTGTACTTATGTAATACATTTACTCTTCGTCAATGTTTCATTAAATAATTTTTCAGTCAAAATAAATTATTTTTATTTTACTTAAGTCACATGAGTGCCATGTTAACAATGTTATTTCGATGAACGCTATGTCATTCCTTACCCCAGCTGCGAGCTTTGATTCTAGGAAATTCAGAGGCCATCTACTGAGCTTGGCTTCTTCAACAGGAGGTGGTTTCCAGCGTGCAAAGTAAGGAATGAGAGCATAGACGCCGCCAAAGAAAGACAGTACTGTGAAAGGCCAGACAGGAACACTGCCCTTGGAGCTGCATGCATAATCATGTTACAAGTCCATAAGCAATCAGATAAGTTAAAACAACAGTAACGAAGTTAGCTTTCTGTACCGGACATAACATTGTACGAACGGCATGCAGGTAAATATGGTTATTTGGCGAAGGAAGTAACAACTGCACGAAATGGGAAAACTCCCTTGTATCCCCAAAACCATAAAGGAATCCACCGAAAAAGGGTCGGAACATGCTTTGCAAGAGTTAAATGTTGAACAGGGTGACTTTCATAGGAAGTAGGATTATTGAATATCATTGCAAATATCTCAGTTATACATTAAAACGAAGAAATCTCTAGCAGGAAGTGTCGAAAATCAAGCTAAATGAACGAAAGGTTACCTTCGGCCTGTTGGAAGCAGCAGCATGCTATAAACCATAGGCCACAGACCCATAATGTTCCACCAGGACACAAGCACTCCATTCATCCGGAAACCATCATCTCCTTTCAAATTCAACAGCTTTTGCGGAAAATGCATGTCCCTCGACTGTAGATGTAGAAGCAAAAAGCATCACAAATCTTTCAGAATATCAGGACTGACTACTTCAAAGACTTGACAGAACCGATGTAATCTATGCCAGAGCAAAATCATTATCCATTTCATAAGCATATCTTTTGTTAACCACACAACATTCATCATCGCCATTTGGGTCCACTAGAACTACTCCTCTATTGAGCAGCACAACAAACAAATCCTCCACTCCTTTTTTTCTCCAGAAAATTCAGACCTGTGGATTAATAATCTTCAAAGACTTGACAGAGCTGTGCCACAAGTATCTAAAATCATCATTCATGTCAACAAGCACATCTAATATCCGAGCATGCGAATTCTTGGTCATTTGGGTCCAGCAGCGTAACCAAAAGCCAAATTCTTGAACTTCATTTGTCAAGAAATGAATATACAGAATCATCAGGCTGGCACGTGTAATTACCGGAGTCTGGTTGGGAGCCAGATTGAAGACATAATACATAATCGCAACCCAGAGCAGAAGCAACAAGACCGACGTCGTCCAGTCCCTTCCTCCCTCCCCGTCACTCCGTAACGGGCTCTCCTCCTTCAGAACTGCGTCATCCGGCTTCTCGTTCTTGGCGAAGCTGCGACAAACTTGACGGCTTCTGAGCTTACTGGACATCGAAATGGAGGTGTTGCCATCGTAATGCCTGCGGACGATGCCGGAAGCAAAAGGAGAGACCTTTGAGGGAAGCGAAGGGAACGGGATTCTGGGTTTTGGGATTTGAGCGCGGAGGAGCGAGTACTCGAGAGGTGGGACGCGAGCAGAGTTGGTGCAAACGATGAGATTGGCACTGGCTAACATGTTTCAAGCGATGAAGAAGAAGAAGAAGAAGGAGAGTGTTTCGTAGCCTGATGAGGCATCTGTGACTTTCCTTTTCTTTCAATTTTTTGACTTTCCTTCTTTTTAGTTTGTATTTTAATAATCAAATCTAAACGACTATTAGCATGTTTGTTTATGTTTTAGCAATAGAAATAAGCAATATTTAACCAATGGAATCTCACAAGTCTAGCATGTGTTTTGCCTCAGTCGATTTTTATGCGGATTTCAGTCCATCCTCCCACTTTTCATGTTGTGTTGACGATGATTGCTGGCAGCGGTAGCGGTTTTCTCAATGGTAAAGAAGCTTACGAATGAATTTGACGGAAAATTAATTGCCTATTGATAAACTTTGGAGTTCAGTGTGCAAATGGGATCATAAGCTTCCAATGTCTAGTTTTTCATCAATGCCTCGAATGAATTTTTACGTAAAATTACAGCACATCCTTTTGTACTTCTTATCCATAATCCTCCAAGACAATTTCATATGTACTTTGGGATTGTAAGTATGCGAAAAGCTTGTTTGGCAAAACCCATGACATGCACAAGTGGTTGTTGGTAAACCAATTGGCCTAAAAAAGTCCTGACTAGCCACAAGCTTTTGACGTGGCTTGTTGGCATTTTTGGAATTGGAGGAACAAAATATTATTTCAAGTAGATTTTTTTTTCCTAGAAGCACGTGTGAGTCTGATTTTGGGAAATTCTTAGGGTACTGTTTTAGCTGGCACAATAGACGAAAAGAGATAAGTTTGTAGGTCATTTCGTCCCTCATTTTAGTTGGATCAAGCTCAATTTCGATGGGCCCTTTAAAGATAACTTGGGTCCAATTTCAATAGGTGGGTTTCTTCATAATGAATCAGACAATTGGCTTGCTAGGTTTGCGTAAACCGTGGAAATATGCTCCTCATTCAAAGTAGAACTTTATGTTTTTTTGGGTCTCAAAGTGGCCATCTCTCTGGGCATTTCCAATTGTGAAGGTGGACCTACAAGCGACATTTCCCTTCTCCAGAAATTAACTCATTCTCTCAATTTTGGCGATATTCGCATTTCTCATATTAGGAAATTGTTAGAGAATCTTCAACATGTCAAAACTGCACATACTTCCAAGAATAATATTTATATGTAGATTGATTAGCAAATTGAATTCTTCGGCTTTAGATAGGCCACCGAGAGGTTTACTTTCTTTATTGATAAGGGATATGACTTGATCGGGTTTTGTTAGAAAAATAATCGTGTAACACTAGGCATTGCCCATTTTATGACCAGAAAAGCAATGTCTTATATTTCCATCAATAATAAAAATACTATTCAATTTTTTTTTTTTATGAAAAAGACTGCGTGTGAAAATTTGCATATTACGAAAATTTCATGCATCTCAATGTAAGAAAAAGTCAATGCATCCATCACAAGATTTGGCATTGATGAAAACCAAAAAAGTAAACCTACACAGGCTGCCAGAATCACTCTCATTCTAAGCGCTAGTCACCCTTCCCGTCCCTTTTCACTTGTTAAAAAAGAAGTCTAATCGAACTCTAATATCTTGATGTTACTATCATCGTAAAGTTGATGATCAGAGGTTGTGCTCCTTCCTGGATGGATCGAACACCGGTGCTATCTCCGGCGTGTGTGATGATCGGAGGTTGTGCTCAATCGGTGAATGTCCGGCCAGCGTTTCAGGCGGAAATCCTAGGAGTCCTCGAAGGCCTTCGTTTTGCTTCTTCACGTTATGAACTAAAACTGGAGTCTTTGAGTCTGATAAGTTGTCCTTGGTTCAGACTCTACTTGCTGTAGATCAAACTGCATGGGATGAACCAGCTGCTTATCAAGGAATGCTTAAATTTGCTTATCAAAATGCCCGATCTTCAATTGGCCCCCATTGCTCTGGAGACCAAAATAGAGTAGCGGATTGGGCCGTCAAAGCCCACTTCCACAAAACTCTCCCTCGAGCTGGGTTTCAACCGCCCCTCTACGTCTGTCTTATGGACTTATTACGTTCTGAAGCTCAAATGATGTTCTCATCTAGATTATCTCTTTGAAATGAGATGAGTTTTGCCAAACAAAAAAAAAAAGAGAGTTAATATTAGGAAAAACCTCAAACCGGTACACTTATGACAATTTTACGCTGAACTAATTTTTTTACTACAAAAAATCCCAAACTGGTACACCTGTGATAAATTTACCCCGAACAAATTTTTTAACTATGAAAAACTTCAAACCGGTACACTATGACCATTTTATCAATTATTTGGTAATTATTAGTCCCGGTATTAGTATTTTTATTACCATCGGTATCGATATCGATCCAGGACAAAATATCGACTTTATTTTGAAGACAAAAATCGAAAATTTTCCAATCAAAATATTTTCTATCTGTAAATTTTTCCAGATTCATAATAGCATCATCTTCTAAATTAATAGGAATAATACCTCATGTTGAGGTAAGGAACCATGGCATATATGTTTGGAATAGATTCCATTTTGAAAGAGTTGAAAAAGCACTATCTCATTGAAATGTTCTATACATCTGTCCTTTCTCAACGCATTTCTTTAGACAAAGACTCCATTTTTTCCTCTTTTCGGATGGCAACTAATTTTTTGATCACTAAAAACCCCAAACTTATACATCTGTGACAAATTTATCTCAAACAAATTTTTTAACCATAAAAAATCCCAAACTTGTACACTTATGACAAATTTACCATCCGTTAAATTAGATTAATATCATGAAAAACTACAAATTCGTAAACTTGTAACAAATAGAGGAGTAAAATCCCAACTGGTATACCCGTCAACTATCACGTGTCATCAAACTCAACAATTCGATAGTAAAATTTAACAGAAATTAACAGAGGATAAATTTGTCACACATGTACCAGTTCGAGGTTTTTGGTGATTAAAAAATTTGTTCAAGATAAGATTGTCATAGGTGTACCAGTTTATGATTTTTCATAGTTAAAAAATTAGTTTTGAGTATAATTGTCATAGGTGTATCGGTTTATGGTTTTTCATAGTCAAAAAATTAGTTTTCGATAAAATTATCACAAGTGTACTAGTTTAGGGTTTTTTGTGATAAAAAAATTAGTTTAGGATAAAATTTTCACAGATGTATCGGTTTGGGATTTTTCATGGTATTAACCCAAAAAACGAAGAAGAAGTTCCAGTGGCATGACAGGCATGCACATAAATTAGGACGAGGCAACATATGCAAATCATGTTGCACCATGTGTAGTGAGTTTAGCCATAGAGGATAGTGTCCCGATTTAACATAAACTCAAGATATACGTAAATTAAGTTGAGAGATACATGAATCTAAGAGATACATGAATTGAAGAGACATCTCGTTTTTGCTCATTTGTTGATCCATTAACCTGCCATAATTATGACGGAGGTGACATATGCGAATCATGTCACACCATGTGTAGAGAGTTAGCCATAGAGGACATTGTCGCGGAAGACATGTACTAATTAATCTCTTGAATGATCTTAATTAGCATAAATTAATTTGGCAAATCAATAGTGGTTTTTAATAATTCTTGCTAATTTGACAAGTTACTATTAGTTAATTAGTCCTTTAAGACATGGTAACGTTTTGACCGAAGCCTCAGCTTCCCGCTATATCAAAAAATGCTCATAAAGGTTTCCATGTTAGTGTATAAACATTCCATGTATGTCACCAGCCGTTTATTTTAAGAAAGAATCAAGGATCATAATCAACTACATCCCCGGCGGTAAATCAGATTGACTAGAAATTTGACTGTGATTAGCGATCAGTTAACTTTCGGTAATCGAATCCTTAATCAACTGTCTTAATTTTTCATAACTCCCATGCATGCAAATTGCAATCTGCAAGGTAAGTAGCGATTGCTATCATTGAGGGAGAGATCGCCCTTTATTTTTCCAACTTATTGCCAATTCAGAACGTCCCTCGTTTTGTATATAAATACATGCAAAATCCCTTCTCTATGTCATTACAATCCTCTCGGTTCATAGTCTTGTCAAAACACCAATGTCTAGCAAGAACTTGTTGTCATGGCTCTGCCTGATCTCTCTGGTACTGCTGCTTTGGACCTCCGAGGTTATTGTCGCTATCGCTCCCGGCAACGCGGCGTATCCAGCGCTGTTTGCGTTCGGGGACTCAATCCTCGACACGGGCAATAACAATAACCTCGGGACGCTGAGCAAGTGCAATTACCCTCCTTACGGCAGGGATTTTCCCGGAGCGATACCCACCGGCCGATTCGGCAATGGGAAAGTCCTCTCGGATTTGATAAGTAAAGTTCCTTTTTTCTTTTTCGCTATAATGGAATTAGATGCAACCCAATTGGACATTGTACTTCCTTTTAATAATGAGCACATTGAACTATAGTTCAATGCATGAGACATGATGTTGATTGAAACTCGAACCTACACAAAATTCTTAAACAGCGGATGGGCTAGGAATCAAACAGCTATTACCAGCATATTTGGATCCTAATCTACAGGACAAGGATCTTCCGACAGGCGTTTGCTTTGCTTCGGGTGGCTCAGGCTTAGATCCGCTAACCGCTGGGTCACAGGTTCATTCCTCGTCCTTCAATTCTTTGAAATGTACGCTCATCTGCACTCCAAACACTCACTCTAAAATAGTTGATCATGTGTCTTTCAATGCACAGGGCGTATTAACCATGGGAGATCAATTGAATCGCTTCAACGAGTACGTGGGGAAGCTGAATGCGGTCGCCGGAGCTGAAAATGCCACCGCCATACTCAACAGCAGCCTTTATCTGATGTCTGCAGGCAACAACGACATTGCCTACACCTATTTATCCGCCCACCTCAGTCCTATGCCCTTCCCTGCGTACGCCGATTTCTTGGTTAACTCCACTTCAACCTTCATCAGGGTAAGTTCTTTTAGCCATGGATGTGCTTTATTTGAGTTGGCACGCGTCCTTGTATGTTTATCATGCCCTTCATGGCAACAGATCCATAGCATCCTCCCATCTTTTGTTCTTTTTCTTTCTTTCTGTACACTGTTTGCAGGACTTATACGCACTCGGTGGGCGTAAATTTGCGCTCCTGGGCGCTTTACCATTGGGATGCTTGCCATCAGGTAGAGCTTCGGCAGGGGACATTCAGTGCTCGGTGTTGGCCAACGAATATGCACAATTGTTCAACACTAAACTCTCCTCCATGTCGAGTTCGCTCAGCAGTGAACTTGCGGATTCCCGGATAGTCTACATCAACGTCTATGATCCTCTCCTCGATCTGATACAAAACCCTAATCAATTTGGTAAGCAATTCAACTCAAGTTCCCATCGCCCATTCAGAACCATGCACTCCCTCAACGCATGATGAGCATGCATTTCCTTTTGTTGCAGTCTTAAAAGTTCGCATTGCAAACTTACACTGCATAAGTGGGCATGTAAAATTTTCAGGTTTTCGAGTTGTTAACATAGGATGCTGTAGCGTGCAAACGTTGCTATGCAATCCGCTGAATCCAATCACTTGTCCGGACGTACCGGATTATGTTTTCTGGGACGCCGCTCATCCTTCCGAGAAAGCCTACCACACTCTCGCTCCCGCTATCGTCCAGGCGTGTTCAAACATGTAGTGCGGCAACTCCACAAACTGATTATTGCGATATTGTGTGGAGTCGCACCCTTCATGTCTACCATACAAAGAATCATTTGTCTCTTGGTTTAGTGCTGGTGATAGTTCTTGATGGATGTTTTGCGAGTCATAGCCATCTGAATCATATACGTGCGTTGGGAGTATAACATTGCGCGTGAAGTTATTTTCAAAAATGCTTTCTTAGTTTGTTATGCATTATGCAATAAAGCTGGCCATTATCTCTCATTTCCGACCCGACCTGTTTACGGTCACGACAGGACATGTTTAATTAAATAGGTTTGCATGTTGCTTGCGTCCACACAATTCTAGGCAACGTATTTCTATTCATCTGTTCACGGATTTGGACCACTCATCGGCGACGACATTGTCAGCCGGCGCTGACGAGCAGCGAGGGAGAGGCTAAGGCGGCTGAAGGAGAAAGAAAGAGTCCAATCTGTTTGTTTTCATATTGGGCGAAAGATGAATAGATAAGGCAAATCAAACGGCTTGAAAAACAGGGACTAGTATATATACTTTGAAAGTCTGCACTTGTGTGCTTTCTTTAAGAACCAAAGCTGTGTTTAGTCGTTTGGATTTCTACTCAGAATATTTAATTAAAATATGAATAGATAGGATAGGACACGAGAAATTTTACTACAGTTGATCCAATGTTTGGTGAATCACGTTGATGAAGTCAGGACATTTTCATATCCTAACAACTACAAATCAATATAGGATAAATCCAAAAATGCACAAAAGGAAATGGTAAGAATCTCTCACGTTTCACTGCTAAAGAAACTACACATTCACAAACATAAATAACATCCAACATTCAATCCAATTTGATTGGTTTAAACCTTAAAACTTCTAGAGCCACTCATTTGACCATGACAAGAAATGCAAAACGTCGATGGATCAGCGAATGTCAAATTTAGTAAGAGAGAGAAATTATAATCATTCACCTTTACAATTCAGATAAGTAGTTCTTTAACTCTTTTGGAGTTAGGAAGGAGAATGAGCTTCTATTCTCTCACCATTTTGTGCAGCTTCGATACGAACCAAGAGTTACCGAGGAGTCTTGAAGCTTTAACATGAACCAAAGCCGAGAGGAAGAAATAATGGATAGGGTTTGTTTTAGAAATCGCCTCAATTTTATTAAATCTAAGTTCTTCTACTTCATTTTTGGTTACTTATTTGTTTATTACTTTCCCTCTCTTTTTTTAATTTCTTTTTTCTCTGCCTTCCATCTTTTCTTAATTAACATTTTATTAAATAATAAGTTGTACTAACACACATAAAATATTTAATTAACATAAATACTAAACATATATAGAATAGAAAGAAAATCAAATATATAAATAAAATTAGGAATAAATAAGATATTCTATTTACCTTTATCTCATCTCTCACCTGCGATTTTTTATCCGGTTTATATTTTTTTGTATTCAGCCTTATCCTACGTTTTATACTGGTTACCAAATATAGTCTAAGAGGTTCACGGTGTGCTTTCCAAAGTTCGGCACCGACATTTGGTGTAGTGGCTTCTGGTGGACGAGTACATCCTGCTAGGGAGCTCTTAGTCGGCATCTTTTTCATTAGAAAGCAAACCAATTGGAACTCCGTTTGGCAATATTTCTTTATTCTATATATTTAATATATTTATCTATCGATTTTATATATTTAGATGTATTGAATTATTATTTATTTCACTTCCTTGTTTCTAAATAGAATAAAAAAATATAGTTGATTTAGAAATGGATTTTTTTCAATTGGAAATTCCTAATTCCTAATAAGAATAATACTGATTAGAATCAGGGACCAAGTTTCATCTCAATTGGGAAATACTTCGTTTGTTGTAACACTCTCTAAAAAAAAAGAGTTTCCTTTGCTAAGAATGGGAAGGAAGAAAGCGAATCGGTGTTATTCGCTTATATCAAAACGACGCAAATTGTTGCCCCCATCGTAGATTTGATAGATCTAATGTCCTAATTCAAGGTCCACGACCTCGGATTTAGAATGGAGAGAGAGAGAGAGATGCATATTATTATTTATTCATATGGGAGCTGTCAATAACAAATTCTATGAACGGGTCAAATTTTGGATTTGGTGACTGATGGGGTTTTGATGTTTTTACCTGGGCCCTTTCGCCCTTTAGATGTCATTTGTTCAACCCTTGGGCATGACGTGGCGTCCAACTCATCAGGATGTGGTATCCAAGTCAGCAAGTCAAGGCTGCAAACTTGCTTAGCAAGTTAAAGTATCCCCAATTTTTGTGAAGTCACTGTGATCTTTGCTAGTAAAATATTTTCGGTATCTTTATGGCTTTGCTTCACTTTGAAGAAATGTTACCCCAAACGTTGCCTTTTAATTCTCCTTTTCTTTGGGTTAGGATCACCTGTGGAAGAGTGAGAGAGTCACCACTACCGAGGATTTCCACCATCGCTCTTAAAAGAGCACCAATCTCCACCTTACCTAAAGTTGCCATAGCACGATTATCTATTCATAAGAGTATTCCGCAGTCTCTGTAAGAGGAGGAAGGGCTAAGGATTTACCAAATGTGAGCTATTACATTGCTCGAGGAACCCTAGATACTGAGTAATTTTTAGATAGCAAGTACCAAGTTTCGGTGCGACTTCATAAAAAGCAATCAAAGACGAGATCGAAGAAAATGAAACACACATAGTCGTCATTATAGCACTTCCTTATGATCCAAGAAAACATCCGGAAAACCTACTTGAAACTACCGGGGATGGGCAAAAAGCTACACCCGTGCCCCATTTATCCAAATTAAGTTCTGTATCACAAAAAACCTCCCTCAATTGGTACATTCATGCCACATTTTTTCTCAAATCAATTTTCGTGCAATAGAAAAACTTAAATCGGCATTCCATGCCACATTTACCTTAAACTGATTTTTGTGTTACAAAAAATCTCAAAGTTTGGGGTAAATATGACACACATGTACCGGTTTGAGATTTTTTTGTAATAGAAAAATTATTTTGAAATAAATGTGACACGAGTGTGCCCACTATACAGAGAGACAAATTAGCCTTTTTCTTTTTCTAAAAGCACGAGAGCAAACCTAGTTACCACTCTTCACGTGGTCCCAAATTATACAGAGAGGCAAGGTTGCTGCTATTTCCACAACCCGTTTATCCCAAGGTGCAACATTTTTGGTCTTCCTAACTCCAGAGGTGTTACTGCAGCTTCAAGTCATGTAAGTTCAAGGCAAAACACAATTGCAAAAAGTGAAAGAAAAAAACAGTAAACTGTAGAAATTCATATACAAATGTTTGAAATTTGAATCAAGGTTTTCAACCAATTATTATATAGCATCTCTCCAAATTTCATAAACCTTCTTATTAAGTTAATGCAGGGTTCATTAGACGGTTATATACTTTTTGGAGCACATAAAAATACAGTTATACCGTACAAGACAGTTGTAGCACAACCTCAGAAACGCCAAACCAACTTTACTTACATACATAGTTATGTAGTGGTCATCTGACATGGACTCCATTTTTCGGGACTTAGACGAGAGATGATCTCAAGGTATAAGTACTTCGATCCATTCGCTTCTCATCACCGCTCAACACTGACGGCTCAGGTGAGGGCGATCCTCGCCGGACATGGCTTCTTCTTCTTCGTCACTCGACCGCCTCCCACAAGACATCGTCGCAGACATACTCTTGAGGCTCCCTGCCGAAACACTCCTTGAGCTCTGCCGCGTCTGTAAGTCGTGGAGCTCTCTCGTCCTCGCCCTATCCTTCGCCACCAAGCACCTCCGTCTCCACCGCCTCCTCTGCTCCAAACCTCACCAGAACCTCCAGCTCCTCCACTTGCCTTGTACCCAGCACGACCGGCCCGTCCCAGCCTGCGATGCAGACTTCTGCTCTGTCCTAAGCTCCGACCCTGTCTCGGGCTCCTACACCCTCCGCGCAAAGCTCGCCATCCCCTTCGATGAGCACGCACTCTCCTTCAAGGTCATAGGGTCGGTCAATGGGCTCGTCTGCGTGTCGATGCTCCACGAGAAGTCCGACCGCCGGACCATCCAGAGCATGTATTTGTGGAACCCGGCCATGAGGAAGCTGAGGGACCTGGGGAACAGGGCCGAGCGCGTTGCCGGCATGAGCAGGTACCAAATTCACGGGTTCGGGGTCGACCGCGGGGGCCACATTTATCGGGTCTTGAGGATCACTTACGGCTGCACGAGAAAGGGGGAGAAGGGGAGTTCGACGGCGGCCGTCCAAGTCGAGATTTGCACGGTGGGGAGGGATTCGTGGAGAATGTTGGAACCGCACGGCGTGTCTTGCTTCGCAGGTAGCATATGAATTCGGTTTCTTTCAATTTAGTTCGGTTCGAATTATTAGTTTTCTTTCGGAATATAAGTAGAATTCCGTTGTCTCATGCTCAAAAATACATATTTGTTTTTTTTTTCTATATTAGTATATTTCAATAAGTGTTGATAAATGTCAAGTACCCGTGCTTCTTACTAGGTAACTTGTATATGAAATGATCAATTTGTCTTGCAAATTACTATTTTTTGTTTTTATTTTGCTAGTTTGGGATTTTTGATGATTAAAAAATTTGTTTGAAGTAAATTTGTCACAGATATATCGGTTAGGAGTTTTTGGTGATATTAATCCATATTTTTTTTTATATATTTACAGACTTTTATTGAGTTTCTAACATATATTTAGCTTGATTAAACAGCCCCTTACATTATTAACTTTTCTTAGAGAATACCAACCGAATTTATCGTAACTAACCAACATTCTTCCTATTAAATTTTCACCATATTATTAGGTTATCAGCTTTTATTTGAGTTACTCAACGATATTTATTTGTTTATTTTTTTAAATTGTCAACCTTTCTTATTGTTTACAAACTTTTATTTGCATTTCTTAGCAAGCCTTGAATTTAACAATATAAATTACCAATCTTAATTAGACCGACTAACCCAATTTTCTTCGATTAAGTTGCTGACTAATTTCTTAAAATTACCATCTCTTAGATGAGATTGCTAATTTAAATTTAAGAAACTCATCAATTCTCTTTGATTATCTTATCAACTAGTTATGAGTTACCCAGTTCGTTGCTAATGTCTATTTCATCTTTTTAAATGTTCTAACTTTTCTATTAAGTTACTAATTAGGAATAAAGTTGATGAGTCACCAAATAACGTTCATTAATTTCATATGAGTTGACAAATTTGAGGCGTTAGTAAGAGAACCAATAAACATTGATAAGCAATAAGAAGAGTTGATAAATTTAAAAGAAAACCAAATAAACTTTAATAATTAACTCAAATGAGAGTTTTTTTTTGGTTGGAAAAATGAGAGTTGGTAATCCAAAACTATTCGGTAGTTTAACTGGAAAAAAGTTGGTAACTTAATGGAAATTTTGGTAAATTAAGAAAAACGAATAAACATGGCTAAGCAACTTAAATAAGACTTAGTAAACCGAAGCTAGTTGGCAAAAAACTTATAGATCACTCACACAGAGGGCGACCGATTTATATAATAATTCAAGGTGTTTGTAAAAGAGATTAATAAACGTTGGCACACGATAACGAAAACTGGTAAAAGAAAAAACAATAAATATTAGTAGGTAACTGACATAAGAGTTGATAATCTAAAACTAGTCGATAATTTAATCGGGAAAAAGTTGATAAATCACTAAATAAAGATTCGTTTATTCTTATGAGAGAGGGCAAATTTAAGGCGTCCGAAAAAGATACAAATAAAAGTTAGTAAAAGATAAGAAAATTGCTAATCTGTAAACGGTTAAAAGGAGTTAATGATTTCATAAAAGTGTCGGTAATATATTAACAAGTTACCAGGAAGTATCTGTTTTAGCAAAAAAAAAAGTTACCAGGGAGTCAAGTGATCGGTACCTTTTTTATCAATATTTTTTTGACCTAGAAAATGTTTGTTCTTTCTTTAACGAAATGGTCAAATCATCCTCCTATCAATGCCGGGGAAATTTATTTTTTTTCCAAGTTTTGTAAACTAAATGACGTGCCCTCACGCATGACATGTTTTGATTAGTTACTTAAAGAGTGAGGCAATGTGAATTCATTTCAATCACCATTCATTGCTCGCCACATTTACAAGATTCAAAGGCTTATTCTTGTACATGTTGTATTTCTCTTACAATTAATTAAGGCCCAACCTCCATAAGATTTGCAGGCGATGACTCTCGAGCTTGCATCAACGGAGCTGTTCATTGGCCCGCATCCGCGACAGAAGACGCTCCGTACAGTTCCATATTGTCGTTCGAAGTCGCCTCCCAAATGTTTGACAAGCTCCCGATGCCTGAAAACTACCTTGACAACTTCAAACTTCACGAAGAGACGCAGGTTTCCATCGCGGCTTTGAAAGAATCCCTTGCCACCTTGGTCTACTGCCCAGGAGCAGGAAACTTAGGGAGCGAAATACACGTTTGGGTGATGAAACGGTACGGTGTCTCGGATTCTTGGACAAAACAGTACACGATAGTAATGCAGCAGAAGATTGAGAGGGTCTTAGGATCGACCGGGAACGGAGAGATCTTGATTCACAGGAGTGACCATAAGGTGATGTCCTACGATCCAGAGAATGATATGCGGTTCAAAGACATCGGCATGACTGGATTTCTTGACCAGTTCGATGTGGTTGATTATTCAGAGAGCTTAGTTTGGCCTGACGAAGGAAATGCAGATAGCTAACATGAAGATACTTAGTTCTCTTCATACATAAGAGCTGGGCATTTCGGGTTCTTGTGGGTCTCTTATGTAAAGACTAACATGGATTGTCTTGATCCTAGGATTGGTTTTCATCAGTTGTCTAGGTGAGATGACAAGAGATATCATGCATGAATTCCTCATGAATTGAAGTAGAATCTGACTCGCCTTGCCTTGCATTTGATGGTCAAATGGAGTGACTGTTGCATCTTCCTAGCCGAGAAACAGTGAGATGTATATGAATTGAAAGTTGTGAAATTGTAGTACTTGGGCCAATCAAATCTCACCGAAGTGCGGTACAAAAAGACGACAGAAGTAGAATCTAACGTAATCAATTGGAAGTCAATACAAGTCCACTTTTCAAAAGATAGAAAGTTGACCCGGGAATGCCAAGCAAAAACAGAAGAAACCCACTTTCCTCTCTTTCGATAAGATAGTCTTTTGGGTTACATATAAATCGCTTGACGACGTACTCTTATGTCATAACTCATTCGTTGGATCTCCATAAATTTTATTTTATTTTTCTTAATTCAAATCTTGCGACTGGTGCACTTCGCGTGGTTTTTTAAATCCAAAATACCCAATACCTTTTTGCATACGTAATTTTTCATAATTTTTTGGAAATTTCAATATATTTTTTAATTGTTTCGAATAATATTTGCTTTTATTTAAGCTGAAACAAGCAAGCCATTGATCACAGGGTGAATGTTCCAATGGGCTCAAAGGGCGAGATGGTCGAACCCTAGGCAAGCGGTTTCTTTTCTAGGCCCGAACCTCTCCAAAACAGTCGAATTTATATTAAAATTTTGTTACTTATTATGAGGGGTTTTGGATAGAGAATCTTAGGTCCGGTAACAAACATGCCCCACAATAGAGGCTAATGCAGAAGTCAGCTACCAAAAGAGAAGTGAATAGTTTAGTACATAAAATTTCTTACTTCCAAATATCGTTGTAAAAGTACTGATGTGCGAGATAATGGACTCGGCAAACAACTTTGGTAATCTAAAACTGGCTTGTAAATTAGGCGGGGAAATGTTAACAAATCACTTTTATTAAGGTTGACAATTTCCAAAAAGAGTTGACAAATTTCAGGTATTGCTAAGAAATGGAAATAAAACTTTGTAAAAACATGGAAAATTTATAAAAAAAAAATAGATAAATAGTTTGTAAGTAACTTAGATGAGAATTAGAAATGGTAATTCAAAGGGGGAAAAGTTTCTGACCAAAAAAAATGGGAGAAAAGTTGGCAAGTCATACTAGTTTTGGTTGGTAATCTCCAAGATGTGTTAGTAAATATAAGAGGTTGTTAACGGAGACAAATGAATGTTGAGAACTCAATAAAGAAGTTGGAAATGTTAAAAAAAAAAAAGCAATTAAAAGTTGGTAAGTAAACTTAAACGAGAGTTTATAAAATTAGTGGCAATTTAATCTGACAGAAGTTGGTGAGTTACTCTAATTTAAGTTGGTAATTACATATAAGAATCAGTAAATTTAAAGCATTAGGAAGTCATGGAAACAAAGTCGGCAAGTCAGGACAAAAATTGCCGATGGGTAAATTATAAGGTAAGTTCATAAAATTGTTGATAAGTTACCGACAAATTTACACCGACTAAATTTTTTTACAAACACTTCCAGCGTTTACCGGCACAAGAACAAAAATCCGTGTTTTTGGATACGAAACGATAGGATTCTATTGATCCGAGACTTTCCTTGTCAATTTTGTTGAAACAAAATGACTGAGATTCCCCTAAATATTTTTTTGCCGCCCTAATTATTATAGTGTCCCGAAATTTGCCACATTTTTAAATAAGTGGAAACCAACGAAAAAACGTCGTCGCGTGCTTTGCTTAAGAACGTTCCAATTCATAAGTATTTGTCGGTTCGCACGTGTCGCCGCCAACCGGGCCGGGCTTGACTGATCGAGAACAGATTACCCGACCCGACCCGACCCGACGGGCTATAGGCGATTCACCGAAGCTGTCTGATCGATCCGGGTGGCCCACGTGACGTGGAATATTCTTTTCAATTGAAATATTAAAATGGAGAGAAATCAACACCCGAATCAACGTGACCTCAGAAGGAAACATTAGAAAACTCGATCCTCCTTGATCCGAGGTCAAGAAATTTAAAGAAACCGTCCGATCGATCCAAAAGCGACCCATGCTGCGCAGGTTTGCTCATATCGCGGTGACGATCACTTGGACCGATTTGATCCGGGGCATTTAATAAGTGCGTCAAGAGCATGGCATCACCCCGATCGAGAGCGAGTAGATTGATTGCCCGATTTATACTTGCGATGATAATAGAAGCCGCTAACCCTCCTTGAAAGGCGATAGATATGATAATTTATTCGTAATTAGATTTGTTGCTTTTCCGATGATTTATTTCTAAATGAGGTGGTCTGTCGTAAAATCCGTTACTTACTTGCTCTTTTATTAAGCTCCATTTGTTTCGCGGGAAAAATGAATGATTCGAAAGATATTTTTCTAAAAATGATCGCTTGTATCGCTGATAAAAATGAATGAACGAAAACTATTCGTCACGATTTACGAAAATATTTATACGTAAATTGTTATCGGTAATGAAAATATTTATCATCGACTAATTATTTCCGGCGGTTCAAGAGATCATTTTTAAAAAAAAATATTCGGTGAACGATTCGTTTTCTCCCGAACAAATAAAGTTTGAAACAGTCATTTATTTCCAAATGAGGCGGTTCACAAAAAGTATGTAATTAAATACAATGTCAAGGGGGGGAGAATTCCTTTTTACAAATTGTTTTACGTAGGATTGCGTCCTTTTCTCTGTGTCGGCAAAGCTCCATCATCTCCGGAACACTCTTCCTTCCTCTGAAACTTTTTTTCGGGTACGGTTCTCAAGCTGAGAGCCGCTTGTTAGCCTTTGGTTTTCCTTTTTCTTTGCTTTGATTGTCCTTTCTATTCTCTTCCGATCTAATTTGGAAGTTTGTATGTATAGATAAATTTCTACCGCTGATCTTAAGTGAACCTGGAGACAAGTTCGGTCACTTGGCAACCGAGGATATTTGTGACGACGTAGCTCCACAACTACTCCGAGGATAGACCGCTCTCCTCTCCCGATTTAGATTTAGGTCTCGATCCGGAGGGTTTTACGTCCCCGAACCAGATTTAGATATCGACGTAGGAGTTCGTTGGGGATTATACGATGTGTTCTATTAACATATTAATGTTGATATTCCTTGCATGGCGACGGTGACAAAGACGTTGGACCTAGGCGTGTGCCGCGCGCCGTTGCAAATGCAGCAGGAGGTCTCGGGGTCTACTGATTGGCTGCCGGACGTTTACGGTGGCAGATCCGTTCTCGAGGAATGAGGGCGCGGCTCTCGTCGTCATTTGCATTCCGGCATCTTGCTTCGTTCTGCAGTTATTTTGAATTCACAAGGCTTGAAACCCTTCTACGGAACTCTCAAGCATTGACCAAGAAAAGAAAAAATCGTACCATCCCGAGAAACAAATTGAAAATTTTCCTTGGAAGAAGGAAAAAAAAAAAAAGAGCAGGGAGGTATCCGACCCAAAAAAAAAAAAAAGGAAAAAGGAGGAGGAGATAAAATGCACAAGGGAAAATGACACAAACGATCCATGAAGTTTGGCCCATTGTGTAATTTTGTCAGTGAAATTTTAATTTGTTCGATGTAGTCCATGAACTTCAGCCTAATGTTCAATGCGGTCTCTGAACTTTTAATTTGCTCGATATGGTTCATGAACTTTTGGTACGTATTCAATTTAATCCATGAACTATACGAATAAATTAAAAGTTCAGGGACCGCATTGAACATTAGGCTAAAGTCCAAGTATTATATTGAACAGATTAAAAGTTCACGGATCAAATTGCGTGTTGAGCCAAAATTTAGAGATCATTTACGTCTTTATTCCGAATCATACTATATTAAAAAAAAAATGCAATACGTGCGGCCCTGCCCTCCGCTTTATGTCCGACGCTCTCATCCCTTCCCCCTCGCTCGATTATTCTGTGGTCTTCGCCCCAGCTCTCCCAGCTCTCATCAATGGCTGCTACTCAGGGCCAGGTCATCACTTGCAAAGGTACACCGTACACCTCTCTCTGTCTCTCTCTGTCTCGGATATGAACCCCCTAACTTGTTGGAGCCGCTCTCGCGGCAGCCGCCGTCGCGTGGGAGGCGAACCGGGCGCTGTCGGTGGAGGACGTACAGGTGGCTCCTCCGCAGGCCGGGGAGGTCAGGGTCCAGATCCTCTTCGCCGCCCTCTGCCACACCGATGCTTACACTTGGAGCGGCAAGGTTACTCCCTGGTGCCCTCCTTCTTTTTTTTTCTCTTTTCTTTTCTTTTCTTTTTTGTTTCTTTCTTTTTTTGGTGCGCCCTGGGGTTCTGGGTTTTTTTGTCGATCGATGTACGTGTGGGCGAAGAAGTCGAGAATCGCTCGGTCGTGTTGATCTCCGGTGCTCTGCTCGCGAAATGTATCGAGTTGATGCGCTCGAAGGGATGACGCTTGTGGGATCTTATGTTATCGATCTGAACTTGAGAGTGTGGGTTGAAAACTGTAATGGGACTGGGTGGTTGTCCTCGAGCTTAGAGTACGTGAAGGGATTATTCAATTCGTAAATTGTGATCCTGCGAAGATGTCTTCGGACACGATACAATTCGGATGCTTACGTGCTGTGATGTTCATCACTCGCCCGGGGCCGTTTCAAAAGCTCGGCGTACCAGAAAATTGGAGCGATCCAGCGCGACGTGCTTGTTTTGGGAGTCGCCTTGTTGCCGCCAGTCTACTCGGGACTTATCGATGACTGGTGCCAACTTCGAACGTCAGAGATAGTAATCGGATCCTTTTTGTTTGCAAAGTTCCTTCGGATGCTTCGTTGGTTTGATGATTTGGCATAGCTTGCAACCCGGCTAGCTGTTGTTCATGAGGTGATTGTCGTTGTGTTGATACTCGATACCCAATCTCTCCTTGCAGGATCCAGAGGGCTTGTTCCCTTGCATTCTTGGCCATGAAGCTGCAGGGTACATGACATCCCCTGTTTTCTTTTCATCATATATTTCTGGGTTGCAAATCTTGGATTGAATTAATATCATTCCAAAATTTACCTGTAGGATTGTGGAGAGCGTCGGTGAAGGGGTTACTGAAGTCCAACCAGGAGATCATGTTATCCCCTGCTATCAGGCAGAATGCCGAGAATGTAAGTTCTGCAAGTCAGGGAAAACTAACCTCTGTGGCAAAGTTAGGGCAGCAACTGGCGTTGGAGTGATGATGAATGACCGCAAGAGCCGATTCTCTGTGAACGGAAAGCCTATCTACCATTTCATGGGAACTTCTACATTCAGCCAGTACACTGTCGTTCATGATGTCAGTGTTGCCAAGATCCATCCCAAAGCTCCCTTGGAGAAAGTTTGCCTTCTTGGCTGTGGTGTTCCCACAGGTAAGGAGCTCTTTATGATGTCCTTAAGATTCAATTAGGACATGCTGGATTGTAGTTGATTTCCCTGGAGAAGATGAAGCATGTTGTGAAACTCTTGTGGCATTTCCTGGTTTCTACTATTGCAACAGATCTTGCTAGACTTTGAGTATCATGGAAGCTGTCGTATTTTCTCGGCCTTTTTTTTTGTACTTTGAAGAATATTTTAGTCATTGACCTACATATGCTGATCCTTCAGCTATCTTGTGTTGCAACTTTCGATAATCCTCTGCTAACAAATAGACAAAAAGGTTGATCCGGACAATTTTGATTGTGCAGCACTCCCTTGTTTACTACTTTTATGGCGGGATGTGGCTTGGTTAAAAATTGTGGGTAGAAGATAAAAAATCAACATATACAAGAAGTACAAAAAGCAGAGCAGAAAGTTTTAAAGCATCCTTGCATTGCAATTCTTAATTGCTCCTGGACAAGATTTTGGAACATTTAAAGAGTTCATCTTTCTCTAAGTTGCTGGTTCATTGATGCACAGTTAAGGGAACATAGTATTGTTGATGTTTTCATTGTAGTACTAGAATCATCCCACATCTAGATGTTCCTTTAAGATCCACAGGATCTTAAAGGTTTGAGGCACTCATAAATTCCGAATACTTGAATTCAATTAGTTACTCTGCTTTTCCATCTTCCGGTGGTTCTCTTCTCATGTCTGGTATTGAGTCTGCAGTAGATTTTATCTTGCTATGCATTCTTTTCTACACACCATCTGTCAACGGAATTTTGATTTGATCTGTTGGTCCTTCTCTTTGATTTTAGACTTTGTTGTTGTGTGGTTTCCAAGGACATGAAAATTGGCCTAGCGCCTGCGCTTGTGCTAGAAAATCATAGAAGTTCTATCATATTGTCATCACGAAGAAATTCTCTCGTGATAATTGAACAACCTATCAAATTCGTTTGTGATGGTTGATTATTTCTTCATATTCTAATTTCGTGATTGACCTTTTAATAAATTTCCTTGCCATTTAGGACTTGGAGCAGTATGGAACACAGCAAAAGTGGAATCAGGGTCTATTGTTGCTGTCTTTGGCCTGGGAACAGTTGGCCTTGCTGTAAGTCGAACATAGTTTTTTTTTTTTTTAATTTCCTTTTTGCTTGCCTGGTGACACCATATTACTTTATCGATGAATACTGCTGACAATATATTAGGTTGCTGAGGGTGCAAAAGCAGCTGGTGCTTCCCGAATAATTGGCGTAGACATTGACAGCAAGAAGTTTTATAGAGGTAAGTCTTATTCTTCTGACATCTACCATCGTTGTCCTACATGTATGCTTTTAGGCAGTTCTTTTGTATTTTAGTGTCCATGTCAAAGCATACCATCCAGGGCAACCACCTCCCACGAGGGTGCATCCTATAATCTTTGACATTGTGGCCAAAAGTAAGACTTTCTTGTTGTGTCTCGATTATTGCCTGGCTCCTCAACTTGCGGGCAAGTAGATATTAGCCTACGAGTATTGCTCTAGGAAGTTATGCAATTTTTTTTCTCAAATATGGGATGGTTATGTTTTGATGCTCTTGTTGCTAAACCATAGATTGTCAAAGTGCATTTTATGGATTACAAAACATTCTTATTCTATTTCACTGGTTTCTGACTCCAAAAAATTGATTGACTGGTTCGTCAAAAAGCTCACTGTTTATATGCACTTTGACAAATCTGAAAGCCAGGAATAATCTGAACTTAGCCTTTGCAAGAAATAGGAACAGGAGGAAAGTAAATTTCCAAGTTATTGATACAGCATCAGCGACACGTACGATCCTATAAAAGCTAAATACTTGCAGAGGTGAACCTCACTGAGTTGGCCTAAAATTTAGCAAATGTCAATTTGAACTATCTAGACTGACATACAGGTAAATGAGATAGTTCATTGTGTGCTTTGGTTATTCAGCTCCAAGTCGGTACTTTCATCAATGTAGAAAGCTGCAGGCATGATGCTCATACATTTGAAAATGTCTGTTTGCTTTGGGGCTTTGTACTTAGGTCAATAAGCATGTTTAGTTCAGTTTGTGGAAATTGATATTCATGTATATGACGACGTTCTGCAGCAAAGGATTTTGGGGTGACTGAGTTTGTGAATCCGAAGGAACATGACAAGCCAATCCAACAGGTTATTGTTGATCTCACTGATGGTGGTGTTGACTACAGTTTCGAATGCATTGGGAATGTCTCGGTAATGCGGGCTGCTTTGGAATGCTGTCATAAGGTGAGTTTTTGCCTTTCATTATTGACTCTATTTGAGAGACGGAATATGCATTAATTTGCTCGAATTACTTCCAGGGCTGGGGAACATCAGTAATTGTTGGTGTGGCGGCTTCAGGGCAGGAAATCTCCACACGTCCTTTCCAATTGGTAACTGGTCGTGTTTGGAAAGGAACAGCTTTTGGTGGTTTCAAGAGCCGTTCGCAAGTGCCGTGGCTGGTTGACAAATATATGAAAAAGGTGTGCCGTCTGTTGGTTCTATGAAATTTGAATTGCGTCGGAGCCGATGATTTTATGTCCTGACATTTATTTGCCCGCAGGAAATCAAGGTTGATGAATATATTACTCACAATTTGACTCTTGGGGATATCAACGAGGCTTTCCATCTACTGCATGGAGGTGATTGCCTCCGTTGTGTGCTTACAATGGATTAAAGAGGCTCTGGTTCACAGGCCAGTTTGTTGTGCAATGCCCGAAGTGTTTGCTGCATATGTAAGAATCCCATCCGTATTGTTCACCGCTTAGAATGCCACGCGAATAAGATGCATAATAGTCTGTTGCCTCTTTGTTGTTGTTAGTGGTGGAGATTTTCTCTAAATATGTGGCACGTCTTGTGGCTTTTTTGGTTTTTTCGCTTAGAATGCCACGCGAATAAGATGCATAGTAATCTGTTGCCTCTTTGTTGTTGTTATTGGTGGAGATTTTCTCTAAATATGTGGCACGTCTTGTGGCTTTTTTGGTTTTTTCGCTCTTGGGACGTTGCATTCTGGCTGAAAATGTGGGGAATTTGTCAAAGTTCTAAACTTATTGCACTTGTATCAATTCATTGCTAAATTTATTAATTGTGCCAATCAGGCCTAATCCTCTTGACGATTTATCAATTTAGTCATAAACATTTTGAAGATTTGTCAATTTAATCCTTACTATCAATTTTGGCTAAAAACAATCTGACGTGGCATTCTAGTCGGCAAAGACCGTCCTAGGCGGCGTGGCCAATGCTGGAGTGGATTTTTTATTTTGCATTTTTTAATTTTTTTCCAACTCTTGGTCGATGAGGTCGCTGGGCACGGGCGGGGGCATCGGGCCTTGGCGTAGAATTGGGCGAGCCCAAGTGGAGACCCTTGCTTGTGGCTGTCAACCTTTGCGCCCTTGCCGGCCAAGAGTGTAGTTTACTATTTAATAAATTTTTATCAGAGAATGATGGAAGGGAAAATAAGAAATAAAAAAGAAAAAAAATGAAATAAAGGAGAGGGAAAATTATTAAAAATAAGCAAATAAAAATGAAAATTAATAAAAAAAATAAGCAAATGAAAATGAAGTAGGCAAGAGTATTGTGAGAGATTCTTACCATTTATGTTTGTGTAATTTTTAGGTTAATTTAGATTATATGTTATTCGTATCAAACAATGGACATGATAGGATGTGAAAATATCCAGCGTTATTACTGTGGTTTACCAAACAATGGATTGGATATAGTAAAATCTCCAGATTTCATATCCTATTCTATGAAGTCCTATTATGCCTAAAAATCCAAACGATTAAACGCAGCCTAAGAGTACGCTTGCTACGGCATTTGGGATAAGCCTTTAGCCAAATACATGCAAAGGCTTTTAGCCTAAAGGGCTTTGAGAAAATGTAAGACTGTATGATAAACTGTAATTGTAATTGAAAAGTGTTTTGGGGAGATGTAAGATTGTTCGGTAAAATTTGGAAAGCCCTTTTATATGATCAAATATAGTTTTTTTAATTCTAATTTGTTTAAAATGAAAAATAAAACAATAACCGTAATTTTTATATTTTCGCGTTGAAAGTAATGTAAAAGAAACATATTAACAAAATTATTAAAAAAAATCGCATCAATGAATAATCCATAACTACTTAAAGCAACAAGATATACAAGAGTAAGAGAAACACTGAATAATGTTGATCATCCATAAGGGAAACAATATATCAACCATCGTATATATGCAAAACTCAAATTGGAGTAGCGTGTGCTTAGTCCAGTATTGTGCTTTTCTTGCTGTGCCAATCATGTATAGGCCTGTTCTTATGGCTCAAGCGCGGCCTCGTTGTTGTATTTCTGGTTTTCTGCAACTTTTCCTCTGCTGCTTTCCTTGCCGATTATTGAGCTGAGAAGTTGGTACTTTGAATAAAACCTTTGTTTGCATTGTGAAATTGTTACACATAAGATCCACAATTTGGTTTTCAAGATCTGTCTAAAGGCACATAGTTTCTCTATTTCGTGGCCTTTGGACAACAGCCGCACACTGCTTACTGGTTCGTCTGTGCCTCACTGGTGATCGATTATCGATTGGAATATAAAGATTAAATTTAGTTATTTGTGTGATAAGAAATGCATGTGTTCATTCGAATTCGTTCATGGTTAGTCTCGTTTGTTTGTGCCTCTCAAATTTATTCATGTCACTTTACTAGTAAATGGCAAGTTCATTAAAGGAAAATGCATTTTGGAGCTCGGAAGATGTAGAAACCTTTTATAAGTTATGCGTTTGAACAAATTGAAAAGGGCAATCGTTTTGCAAACAACAAAATAAATGGATAGACAGTTATAATTAGAAAGTTTGAGTTTGCATATATACGAGGGTTGATATATTGTTTTCTTGATAAATGATCAAGATTATTCATTGTTTCTCTTACTCCTCTATATTCTGTTACTTTAAGCAATCAAGGATTATTCATCGATGTGATTTTTTTTATAAATTTGTTAATGTCTGTTTTACATTACCCTCAATGTGAAAATATAAAAATTATAATCATTGTTTATTTTTCATATTAAACAAATTAAATTGCACCAGAGGGCTTTCCAAATATATATTTACCGAACACTCTTGCATTTTCCCTAAAGTAATTTCAATTACAGTTTACCAAATGGTCTCGCATTTTCCCAAAACCCTTATAGGCTAAAAGCCTCTGCATATGCCCCCAAATGCCGAGCCAAACGCACCCTTTCTCTGGGTTGTGAACTGTGGGAACCTTTGGACACCACGGAACATACAAGCAAAGTCTGTATTGCATCGTAAGATACGTATCCACATCCAACATTAACAAATACTCTGCTCGAACCGCGACTAGCAGAGACCCTTTAGAAGCCTCTTTGTAGTTGCAGCTTAAGAAGGAAGATTAATTCTTTCATCGACTATGACACAACTATTTGATCAAGCAGGATGCTCTGGCTTGTCAGCTACTTGTTTGTACGGTGCTGCGCTTTTCCCTCCTCCGCTGGAGTTTCTTTCTTCGTCTCTATGTTTGAACCTGCAATGGATGCGTCAAATGAAGACTTTTGTATGACCGTGCAGGAAATCTCATGGTTTGAAGCAGAGAGAAGGCTATGATGAAACAGATAAATTCTAATGACGAAGGGGACGGGGAAAAAGAATGATTGCTGGTGCAACTACGGTTATGATGTCATGTAATAACAGAAACAAGAATTACCCAGTTGATTATCATGAGCATCATCCTTCTCAGATTGCTTAGTTGAATGGATCACGCCGAATGCTTCGTCCTCGCATCTTGTTGCGTATTCGTGTCCAAATGAGTGGTTCATCACATCCCTTCAATCATACGAAACACCCACTGTTTGAATCACGGAAATATGGTCGAAATGGTCGGCACAGCACAACAATTACATTTACCCCACGACCCTGCTAATCTCATCTCTATTTAGGCACTCGATGCGCGTTACTTAGTAATCAAGTTCTAACGAAATGATGCGCTACACGGATCATTGTTCATGCCATTCACCCGGTCTCCAGGTTCTCTGCCTTGTCCATGATGTGTGCGCTCTCCTGCTAGCTGGACAGAGAAGCGAACCCCTTGAATCTGAAGCTGCGAGCTCTCTTGCTGATGACAGGAGCAGCGATGGGGGATGATGAGAATGTGTGCGGAATTGGATGGTTACTCACCGATCTGATCGTGTGGATCATCTTCATGGGACATCCTGGTGAAGCCCCGGAGCTGTATTTATACATGATGACATGTTGTGATTGAAGATCCATCAGATAAAAACTGGTACATCCTGACGATAAGAGATGAGGTTAGCAATCTGACTTTTACCTGCTGGAAAGTTGCGTTTGGAAGAATCAAGAGCACGCGCACGTCAGAGACTGGAGAGTGAAAGAATGCGTTGGGAGATTCTGGTGCGTTGCCTGGTGTGAAGTCAAAATAACTGAGACCCACGAAGCGAAAGCTCCAGAAAAGCATCCCGGAGTCTTATCAAATGAAGAAATTCTTGGTGCCGATCATAACGATTGGTTTCTTCTGTGTAAGACTAATCGATAGGGCCTTGTTTCGTATGCTTCGCTCAATGAGAAAATGGGCAATGAGAAAACGGGTCGGACTATAACTTGGCGAGATCTTGAGAGTGCTTTAATACTATGGAAATCACCTGCTCATAGATAGAAAAGTTCAACATGTAGAGCACTTGAGGAGCTTTAACAAGTGTCTTGAGGGCACTGTCATTACGAACGTGATTTATTATGCCACGGAATTGCTGTCGGCCAGTGTCCTCAGAGTACTATTATTTCTCTTTAATTTTTTCTTTTCTTTTTATAGATTAAATGGAGGAAAGCCTTTCTCTTTCTGTGAAAAATTCAGCGTATTTCAAAATACAATATAGATTTATACATAAAACTTATTTTAAACATTTATTACCAATATATGTCTGATCGTGACATATAACTGTTTTCATCTAATTATATATAGATATTGCAAAGCGAAAGAGAATCTATAGATCCATAAATGATATGAGCAGAAGAATTATGCTTTTAATGGTCACTTGCCAAATCTGTGATTCTTTTGCATATATTATTTATTGATATATGTGTATGTACTTTTTTGATAAATTAAATATTATTTCACTAGCATATAAATAATCAATAACCTTACCAAATTTACTAAGGTAAATTATTTCTATTATATAACACTGAATCTATGTTATCCCAATTGCGTTTTTATTGCTGGAAATAAAAAAGGGAAAGATTAATATATATATTGTAAATACTCTTGTGCGTCGGTTTATGATGATATATAGAAAATCACGCGTGAAATTATTGATACTAGGAACTTGTTCGTATTTTAGGACGCTTACACTTCATACTGAATAGGAATAACATTTTAATTAGATGACATCGCGACATTATCACAAAACAGTTGTAAGTATTACGAATGAAAATTTGTCTAGGGTAAATTTCTCTTCAATAACTGAAAATAAATAATAAGTAGGGATATATAAGATCACATGTTCGTTGTGGAAGACGAAAACTACACTAAGGCTTCGTTTGTTTTGCAGACAGCGAGTGATTTGAAAAATATTTTCCTAAAAATGATCGTTTGTATCGTTTTAAGGCAAATATAAGCAATCATTTTTTCGTTCGTTCATTTTTGTAAGCGATATAAGTGATCGTTTTTAGGAAAATATTTTTTATATCATTTATTTTTCGCTAAACAAACGGGCCAAGCGAAACATGTTTTGACTTCGACAACTTAAGTAAGAGGAGGTGCCCCTGGACTGTTCTTCTTTTTATGTTCCATGTTTGTTGGATTTGACTTATTATCATCTTCATATATTTGTTTCTTGGGACATTTAAGTTGCTGTTTTGCTTAGGCCCCCTCAGAGAAAAACTTTCATTACATCTGTAAAGGAAAATGCAAAGAACTCTTTCTTGATCTTTAATGTGAAAAGTCCAACCTATTGCCGAAAATCATAATAGACTTGATCATGATCATCAATTAACAGCGACGTTGGCAGTCATCACTTAGTAGTCATCACTTAGGGTAAGCATGGTTTGGGTGGACGGTTCCATCTTAAAATCGGGAACCGCCCACTAAGAGCCGGTTTCGAAAAATTGAAACCGGGAACCGCTCATTGATTCCATAGATTCACGTGAGAATCGGACAGCTGGTCCAATCCGGTTCCTGAGTGGGTCCATAAAACTGGTCTCACTAGCCAATGACAGAGACAAAAAGACGAAGGCGGAGACGTAGATGGAGAGTCGAAGACGGTGAGGTAAGCATCAACCAAGAAGAGTGAACTTGAGACGAAAGCGAAAGAAGGCATTTCTCGGCCTAATGTAAGGCTGTGAGCGTAAAGCGAGTTTGATTTAGTTTAGGGATTTAGGATTTTTTTTTCTTATAAAAATAAAAATTAAATAAATAAATTATATTTATTATTATATTACTGGTCCGGTTCGGGTGGACCAGCCGACGGTTTCATTTCTGGACCCAGGAACTGGACCGGTACCTACCGGTTCCCAAATTGGAACCGGGAACCGGACTAGTTCCAAGCAGTCCCGTGTAGTCCGGCCAGTTTCCATTCTTTTGCGCACCCATTGCTCCTCAGCAAATTAAAAATCCATTAAGACTTGCCACGCAGGTCGGTATTATTGATCACTAGCCTCAAGAACGATCACAGCACAATCATAAGAAAGCAACATCACTTGCGGAATGTGAAGACCGAAGTCCCCTACCTCTCCCTAAGAGTGATTCAAGAATGCGAAAGCCAAGGCGGAGAGGGCGAAGGACAGGGCATGGACGGCGAGCGACGAGGCGGACCCGATGCTGAGAATGACCTTCTGGCCGCGGCCGCAGTGGTCACCGATGGTGCAGATGAAGTAGCGAGAGCTGTTCGTGTTCAGCACGACGTTGTATGGGCTCACCGTCTGGACCGTCCCGATGGGGCTCGTGCTCGTGCAGTTGTCGTAGTCCGTCTTCGACACTTCGGCGACGTCATGATTCCCCGTCCAGTTGAACACTGCAACAGTAAAAAGGGAAGAAACAAGGATGAACGAATGCACACAAAGCCTGAATTAACCGAGGTTGTGTAGCAAGGACATTTCAATGGACAATGAAAGATACTCAGTAATTTACGAGAGGGTCCCCCTCTTTGACTCGACTATTTGTTGTTGTTGGAGGGAAATATAGTCATTTCATAAAAAGCTGTATATGCAGCAAGATTAGTATTTAACGCAGCAATTAACCCAATCGTTCAGAATACTTTTGCAGTTTTTGCATACAAAGCCAAAACATGAAACCTGATAAAATCTTTTCTTGATCTTATCAATGCGATCTATCTATCGAATCGAATGTTTATCGAAAACTTGCTAACATTTCAGATTCTCCAATCAAATCCGGTCGTAACCCTTTTACTAGCGATGCACTAGTTTGGGTAGGAGCATCATGTTTTTCGAGCTCACCGACGGTGTCACCGAAGTTGAAGCTCTTCATGGCGGCCCAGGTCTAGTAGGCAATGTCGCCGAGCGGAGGGATTTCCCACTTCAGTTCATCTCCGACGTAGTACGTGGTCGCATTTGCACCCACCGCCGTGACGATCAGAACGAGCCCGGCCAAACCCCCGACTCGACTCGCGATGATCGTGTACAAACTCTCTCCGTGTTCCTCAGGTCGTCCCCTTAAAAGATCTCTCTCTCTCTCTCTCTCTCTCTCTCTCTCTCTCTCTCTCTGTGTGGCGGTGCTGCTGTGTTCACCCTTGGTTCAGTGATGGCTCATTTCCAAGCTCGGGGGGCTTGAGAAACTTATATGGAGACTTCTGACTGTGGAGGGGGGGTGTGAAGTTGATTGAGATGCAGGTCAGTTCCTTGCACATGAAGCCCGGTCTTTCTGGCCTTTTCTCCGCCAACGCATAGCTTTTTCGATCGAATCTCAGTGTGGCATTGAGTGCTAAGTTTCCAAACAGTACACCCACTTGAACATCTAGATACACTGACCTCGACTTGGTCTTCTGGTACGGCAGCTTCCGAGATGCATCTCCTCTGCTGAGATCCGGTGGAATTCCATTCCACGCGGAGCCTGCCGAGGCTCACAAGCGAACGTCGCGGAGAGACGCTTTTTGTTCATGACTTTTGAGGGAAACTTTTGCGTGGTTTTTACTCACGCCCCACAGCGACATCATCGCGACGACTCTCCGACTTTTGAGGGAAGCTTTGAAGCTTCCACGGACGCCTCATTTCGTGGAGCAAGTCGAGGGAGGTGAGGAATGAAAAGATGATGGAATAATGAACTTGGGAATTTCTTTGTTATAGAGTTAAGAAATGTTTGCACTTATTATACTTTCGGCAAGACAGCAACCCCCCCCCAAACCTCCCCCAAGAAAAGAGGCATATGTATATATGCACACACAATCAAAGTACCCTTACATTTCGATTTTTTTTTTCGAGTCGAACAAATGAAAGCATGTTTATATATACTTCCGGCGAGGTCGACCTTGTTGGCCCTTGCCTCTAGTCGGTCGCTGAGGCAGAAGAAGGGAAGGAGAAAACAAGAAAGAGAAAGAAAAGAAAAAAAAGGAAAAAAAATAATTCGAAATATCATTAAAACCTTATTTAAAAAATTTTCACGTCAGCATTGGCCGCGCCACCCAGCACAGTTGGTGTCTATGTGAGCGATTTCCGGCCAAAATTAATCAAATAGATTGAATTGGTATAAATACAAAAGGTTTAAAACTCTATTGGCAAAAACTAAAAAGTGTTTAGAATTGAATAGGTATAATTGCAATAGACTTAGATTTTTTTTTTGTAATAATATCCTTACTTTTCAAACGAACTTTTAGTTGAGGGTTAAGTTTCCATCCTTGCAAACTGATAAAGTCAGCTCGAAATCGATGATTTGAAACACACTAATTTTTGGTTCGGGGCAAAAAGAACTCGATTCACTAAACTTAGCCCTTCAATTTAGGGCTGCTCATTTTTGTTTATCGTTCTCGCTGAAATAGACAACTTCTTAATTGAAAAGAAAATCAACTGCGTTTTTTATACATGATAAATGACATTGTCTTGCTTTGGGGATGCGTCTATCGTATCCATCAATCACGTTTCAGTATCATCTTGCACGAATGAAAATCTTAACGGCGAGTGTTTCTGTCTCTTAAGTAAATTTTTGTGCATTTTTTGAGATCCTTAGAAAAATCAAGAAATTTATATAAATCCCAAGAGATACATACAATATCATCATATCCACATTTTTATTACTTACTTTGATTATCTTCTTCCTTTTTCTGTCTTGTTATTCTGTACTTTAATTGTTTTGGCCAAATTGTTTGTGTTTTTTTTTTAAAATTTAAACTTTGCCACTTAGAAAGTCCCATCGGATGAAAAGTTCTAGCAACAATATTAAAGCGTTAAATTTAAAATATGTTTTACCTGCGAAATTGGACACACCGATTAGCTGATTTCAGGGGAAAAGAAAACCAAAGGTGGAGAGTGGTCCGTCGGATTCGCGAGATTGACGGAGCCAGTGTCTTCTCATTTTTCTTATATTTTTAGTAAATATAACTATACGTACTTAAGATCTGTAGATTTGCTCAAATGACCATTAAAAACAGATTATTGGGTAAAGCTCGCATATGAACGTGCCCCGTGAACCTGGTCATGCGCATTGGGCATTACATGGGATCTATTCGAGACAAAGTCCCAGGTTATGCTAAATTGGCGGGACAAGTTGTTCAAGAAATCCTAAATCTAATACACTTTTGCTAATTCGGCTCTAAATCTTTCAACTTTGCCAATTGAGTCCTAAACATTTTCACGTTTTGTCAATTGAATACAACCGATCAATTTTAACCTGAAATCTCTGACGTGGATGCAAGCTATCCTACAATGACAAGGCCGATGCTAACACGGACAATTTTTAATAGTATTTTATTTTTTTAAAAAAAATTATTATTATTTTCTTTTCTTTCTTTGAAGCCCCGGTGAGGGCCACTGGCCAACCCTCACCAATACTGGCGAGGGCCGATTGACCCTCGCCGGTCACAGGCAAGGGCTTCACAGCCCTCGCTCATGACTAGTCATGGCCCTCGCAAGGTTGGGGCGAGGGTCTCAACCCTCGCTTGTGAACGGCAAGGGCTTCCTGGCCTCGTCGAACTTGACCAAAAAAAAAAAGAAAGAAGAAAGAAAGAAAGAATAAAAAGATTATAAAAAAATTCAAATATTTTTTAAAAAATAATAAAAGATATTCACTCCGGTATCGGTCATTCTACGTGACACTAACAGCATTCATGCTAGCAATTTCAGATTAAAATTGATCGGATGGATTCAATTGGCAAAACGTGAAAATGTTTAGGACTTAATTGGTAAAATCGAAAGTTTTAAAATTAAATTGGCAAAAGTGAAATAAATTTATGACTTTTTTTACTATCTTTCCCTAAATTAGCCAATCATGAGAGAGGAAAATACGGTAGTTGACAAGTCAAAATCGAGAAATCAACTCTGATCCTATTTTACTGAATCAGAATCTTTTCGAACACATGGTCCTTACTATTAGCCTGCGGTCAGGTTTTGTTAGACACATTCGAAAAATCTAAAAAGCAGATATTCGCGTGAAATTAATTAAATCACAATTAATTAGAAATTTCAAGCCTATATTAATTGAATCTGAAAATTGAACCGGCAAAATCATGGGATCCGATTTTACCATTTTCTGTTAGGATTTCAACTCTTCCAAAGAATCAAACAAAAAAAAAAAATAAAGATTCTACTCAAAATTCGGATTGCTCTTTAAATTTTTGAATTATAGAGATGTTAGATTAACTTGAACAGACGTAGGGCTTAATTTTCCACTCCTTTTTTTTTTTTTTCATACGACTAGTCTCCCAATTGGACTCGAGGCATCATCCTAGGTTGTTTTGGACCTCGGAGACACCTAGGATGTACAAAAACTCAAAGGGTACTGCCGGGAACAGAGCAGGAAAAGTATACTTTACCAATTGATAGGTGCAAAGCATGCGGGCACCGGTATGTTAAAATAAGGAACGCATCCGGACAGCCCGCTCCCAAATAAAATCTTCAGAAAGAATAAATAAATTCTTCTAAATTTTTTTTTTTGGCAGGGTGGCGTTCTGTTTCCTCCTTTTTCCCTTGACCACTTCCAAGATTTGATGCAAGAAGCACGTGTTTCTTGCCATGCATGCATGCGCGACGATGACGATACAGCTCACGAGCTCAAACTCTTTTCGTAATTTAAGGATGATTTCCGTTGCAACAACTTCCTCGAATAAAGATTCCAATCTGGAATCTCCACGAAACATTCGATCTCCCCTTTGATAGCATTCTGTTCTTTGCCGGATTCCTTACATATACCGGTCTTCCCCGGCTGCCGCAGATTCATCGCAGTCTCAGACGTCTGCAGCTCCCATCTCTATCCTTCCTTCCGATTATCCCCGGCGATGGCGGCCCTGGCGTGCTCCCCCGCGGACCTCCACCCCCTCCTCGGCAGCAACGCCACCTCCGCCGCCGCCGAGTACATCTGCGGGCGCTTCGATGCGGTCTCGAGCAAGTTCGTGGACACGGGGTACGCGGTCGACAACACCTACCTCCTCTTCTCGACGTACCTCGTCTTCTCCATGCAGATCGGGTTCGCCATGCTGTGCGCGGGCTCGGTCCGCGCCAAGAACACCATGAACATCATGCTCACCAACGTCCTCGACGCGGCGACGGGGAGCTTCTTCTACTACCTCTTCGGGTTCGCCCTGGCCTTCGGGACCCCATCCAACGGCTTCATCGGTCAGCACTTCTTCGGCCTCTCCAAGTTCCCGTCTCAGTCTTTCGACTACGGGTTCTTCCTGTTCCAGTGGGCCTTCGCCATCGCCGCCGCCGGGATCACGAGCGGATCCATCGCGGAGCGCACGCAGTTCGGCGCGTATTTGATCTATTCCTCGTTCTTGACTGGCTTGGTGTATCCCATTGCCTCTCATTGGTTTTGGTCTGCGGACGGTTGGGCAAGCCCGGCGCGAGCGGATAATCTGTTGTTCGGATCTGGAGTCATCGACTTCGCCGGGTCAGGGGTGGTTCACATGGTCGGCGGCATCGCCGGCCTGTGGGGAGCCCTCATTGAAGGCCCGCGTATGGGCCGCTTCGATCATTCCGGTAAGGCGGTGACCCTCCGTGGCCACAGCGCCACATTGGTGGTCCTCGGCACGTTCCTCCTGTGGTTCGGGTGGTACGGGTTCAACCCCGGTTCCTTCCTTAACATCCTGAAGGCGTACGGAGAGAGCGGCTCCTACTACGGCCAGTGGAGCGCCGTCGGGAGGACCGCGGTCACCACCACCCTTGCGGGAAGCACCGCCGCCCTCACCACCCTTTTCGGCAAGAGGCTGCTCGTCGGCCATTGGAACGTCACCGACGTGTGCAACGGCCTCCTCGGCGGATTTGCTGCCATCACCGCTGGGTGCTCCGTCGTTGACCCCTGGGCCGCCATACTCTGCGGGTTCGTGGCCGCGTGGGTCCTCATCGGGTTCAACAAGCTGGCAGAGAAACTGAAGTATGACGACCCGCTGGAGGCCGCGCAGCTTCACGGCGGCTGCGGCGCATGGGGGCTGCTGTTCACTGGGTTGTTCGCGAAGAAGGCCTACGTGAACGAAGTGTACCCGGGGGTGGAGAACAGGCCGTACGGGCTCCTGATGGGCGGCGGGGGAGGCCTGTTGGCGGCACAGGTGGTGCAGATCTTGGTGGTGGCCGCGTGGACAAGCGTGACAATGGGGACCCTCTTCTTCATCCTGCACAAGACGAAGCTCCTGAGGATCTCGCACGAGGAGGAGGTCGCCGGCATGGATCTCACCAGCCACGGGGGGCTTGCTTATGAGTACGATGCCGAAGAGAAGCAGGAGGAGATTTCATTCTGAGCGAAGGCGAAGATTTCGAGTGTTTCGATGCCAGGAGAATTTAGTCTTCGCTGCTGCAGATGATTGACGGACGTTATTCTAGCGATAAAATACTGCGATGTACATTCATGTGTAAAGATCCTATGGTGTTCCACTGCTATTCATTGTATGTATTGTCTTGTTTGGGGTTTTAGTGGAAAATCTGTCATGCTTAATGGATATTTTCTCAGTTCTTCACCAAGCCAAGAGCATAGACCTTCGCATGACATGATCACTGATCTCAGCTCACGTGAACACCTGACTGATCGACATAAGTCAATCGAAAATTCCCAGTAACAACACGGAAGAAGAGTGAAATCATACACTCTATTTCTCTGAGAGACCCCCGGACAAAGGGGGGATTATCAGCAATATAGTTCATTCATCAATTTGTACTCATGAGCAATAACTGTCCATATCTAACGAACATTAGACTATACAATGATTATGCATACAATAACCTCTGGCTCTCAAGTATTTCTTCAAGGAAACCGATGCTGCGGATGAATTCCTCATTCATTTTCATGAAGCGTAAAATTCAAGTCAATTTGGCAATACTTTGGATTCATCTCCAGGTGTATGTATAATTCATTCATTATACATAAAGCTCAATCTCCAACAAAGATCATCACAATCGGAAATCAAATCATCCCACTATCTTATAGACAACCAATTCTGCCATGGTTGATAGTTCTATAGACTACAGTTTACCACTCTCAAGAGCTAGGCAATTAAAAAAGGCAATGAAGAGTAATATTCCACAGTGGATACCCATCTCACATGGTAAAATTACTTTACCAGCCTTCTGATCTTGATCGAGACAGAATGTTACAAGCAAAAAGCCAGCACTCCAGTCAATATTTACGAGTCACAGGAGGAGCTGAACTATTCATGGACCTTCTGGTCCCGTCCTGGTAATAGTATAGACAAATCACTGATTGCCAATTGGGAACACCAATGATAAGGTGACTAGATTTTGTGTGCCAATTGAGCAGGAAGAGATACGAGAAAAGAACAAATCAATCACAAGCACCTCGCCTACAAGCTATAAAATCAGAGGAGTGTGCGGGGGAATCTAGCGAAAGAGCCTGGGTACTGTTCTCTTGGGCACTTTGCCTTCAAGCTTCAGTCTTCTATATGCTTCTCTGATGTGGCACGGCCTGATTGGACCAGATTCCTTCCTCTCACTCATGACAATCCTGGCTGCTACCACATTGTATATCAATCAAGAATCACACGAGGCTAAGGTAATTCATATGTACCAAAACATGCTTCCAAAGACAGGAATGATACAAAGCAAACAATTGAAATACCTGTTTCCACAATTTCTCCAACAAACATCTTTGCAATGCCCGACATCACAATTGTCATAGGCATTGAAATTTTCTGACTTCCCGTAATGCTGCACAACAGCTGCATGCCAAAAAAAGAGCAAAATGCCGATGATTCATCTCTTTGGGTTCTATTTCTAATTTATAAGCAAAAGAGTGCACATTAAACAAGCTGCATGAATTACTATAACACTCCCCCCGAGAAAAATTCTTTTAAGCAAAACTCCCTTCAACAAGATCAAGTGGTGTCAAGAGACCAAATATTGTACAGCACTGCCAGATTTGGATTTATTTTTCCAGCAAGATTATGCTTTTGAGTATCATGATATCAAAAATGGTAGAAGACAAATGTCCTAAAATGTAGTAGAAGCTCTTCATTTAACGTACAATTTTACACTATCTGAGCCAATCTGCAGTGATAAAGAGAGGGCAAAAATAAATTGTTTGCAAAAACAGTTGAAGTGAAAGAAGCGAAAAAACACAGGCAAAAATCACATAAAGCACGTGTAGAAACTATACTCTTTTCATTGTAGCCTTCTGGAATCCTGATCTCCGAAAAGACTCGTATCTGTTCATCTGTTCCTCCGTGAATCGTGACAAAATAGCCCTGAGAAAGAGAGAAGCGATAGTCAATGAGCTACAGAGGTAACAGCAACCTAATAAGCTACTGGACTATCAAGTCAGGAGACAACAAACATTCAAGTTACATTCTGCCAAAACTGCATGGAGAATAATTCCTATTAATCCTATTGAGGAGCTCTCAAAGAATGAATTTCTTCTTCTTAGTCTGGTGATAGAATTAAGATTAATACAATAAGTACATACACTAATGTTTGAGATTGGTATGAGAAAAACATATTTTCTATACTTCATCAATAGTGAGGCAAAACACTACATGCAAGAGTCACTCACAGAGGATTCCATTGCAAACTTACATTTGAGTTATGGTCAATTCATAAGGACAAAAATATGGTTAATGCACAAAAATTATCCTCATCAATGGTGATGATCCTTGAGCCGGCAAGTGTTACATGAATATTAGCATCACAGTGCAAACCAGTTGGACCAACTTCTGATGACTTGGAATTCTATGTTCTGCATATCTGTATCAGTAACTTCAGTAACAGATATTTAACTTGGCTCGTTCCTATCTATTCAAAGCAATTATAATCTAAAGCCAAAAACGCGAACCCTTTTGGCTTGTTGTCAAATAAAAAGTTCAACAACATGCTCGTCACAAACAATGCCCCCCTCTCTCTCTCTGATGGACATCAAACAGCTTCAGCCGAAACAAAAACTTCTGGCTTTGGTTGCCGCTCCTAATAAATTGGCTTCTGTTCAGGCCACCCAATTGTCAGACCTAGACATGTTTGCCCCATGGAAAGCAAATGCTCTTGCCGAATGATTTAGAAGAAAGATAATCTGCAGGCTACAGTCTACCACTTGAGGCTTGAGGGTAACAAATGCCTTCAACATATGGCAGGACGAACGAAACTCATGCTCCCGCCATAGACCCCACGATTCCAGAAGCTCATACAATAATTGTTCCACGCCATACGCACAATTATTCAAGCATGTTCAAGATGTAAATTCCAAATCACACCGTTCCCTATCAGCTTAACCAGTTGTGCACTCGATGTGAAAAACATTCAACGCTAGAAATTCGCCCGACAAGATTTGAAACAACATCTCCCACGAAGATTTTCTTTATGTCCTTCGAGACTAATACCCAATATCATCTCACCCACAACAATCCAACATGACCCTAGTAAGGTCAGAGATGAAATCAGGAAAGTGAGCAGGTTTTCCTACTCAAGCAGGCAGAGAATTACTTTGCAACCCAAAAAAAGAGCTCACATTTTTTTCCCCCAAGGAGAAATTTCTAGCATTCCGAGAAACAATCTAACTCTACGACCATAGGCAGCAGGCAACAGGAAAACCCAAAAGCAGGACCCGGAAGAACGAAGCTGGGAGAGAAACTCACTGCATCTTGCCCATCTTGTCAGGATCGCCGCCGGGAGCGAGCTTCCCGAGCTCGACCTCCATGTTCTCATCCTCCTCCTCCTCCTCCTCCTCCCGGTTGTTCTTGGAGGCGCCAATCGCCGGGGCCGGCCCGGCGCCGCCGCCGGAGGAGCTCGGGGGGGCCGCGGACGTGGAGGGCGCGTCGAGGAGGAGGTCGTCGTCGCCTTCACCGTCGCCGTCGCCCGCCGCGGCGGCGGAGGGGGCGGCGGCGGCGGAGGGGTCTGGATCGTCGGGCGGGGCGGCGGGGGACTGGGGCGGCGACTCTTCCTGCTCCTCGAAGGCTGCTTCGAACGGGTCCTTGAACTGCTTCATCGCCTCGTGCTCGCTCGCGCGTCCGATCGGGGAAGGAAGCGATTCGCCTCGCGATCCCGGGGAGATGTTACTAGCGATAGTCTCCGTCTTTTTTTTTCCGCGTAAGGATAATTACGCAAATAATCCTTAAGTTTTTATCTTCTCGTATGATATCGACTATGAATTTTTAATTTTTTTAGTACATATTATTTTCTAAATTTGAATTAACGAAATGACAGCATTGGTCATTTTTATATAGTTCAGGAACTACATTGAACATATATTAAAAATTTATGAATCCTATTGAACAAATTAGATCTTTGAAAATGATATTATACATTAGAAAGAGCAAAAGGTGATTTAATTCCGACTTAATTGAGATAGCACGAGACTGGGGCGAATATGAAATTTCGAAAAGGAAAGAAAAAACATTAAAAGGATGATTTAAGTGAGTGATGCATGTCCCCGTCAAAAACCCTTCTTTGGTAAATCTTTATGGATAGTTAATTACCGATTGGTTGGACACGATCGTTCCATCCAATCGAAAGCTACACCAATTAAACACGAGTCAAGCGTGTGAAATTGGATATGATAAACACGAGTCAAGTAGGTGAAATTGGATATGATATCTCTGTTAACCATGTCCAACGAACCAATACGATGTTATGTAGAAATGACCAAAGACGAGCTTCCGACGAAATAATTCAAACCAATGTCACGGTTTGATTTGCATCTAGTAAATCCGAGTGATTTCGATTTGAACATAAATTAGAACAAATTCGGAACACAACAAATTCAACATCGGGTCAGAGTCATGTTTTTTACACATCATAGTACGCTATACAGGGTATTTACACGTGATCTCGGATATATGTGCTAGTCGAAGGTAGGCTTTGGCCAGGACCGATGTACGTCGCCCTAATCAGGCTTTGCTTCTCATTTTAATTGGATTGATAGCACCTCATCTTGCCAAAACCAGAACAGCTTGGATGGGTGAAGATTTGAGGGACAAATTTGCTTCAGTGATACGGCAAACGGTTTGAGTCTGGACCTGTAGAAATGGAAACTTGCAATCACACGAAACAGATGGACAACTTGACGTGCTCCAGGAGTTACCGTTTGCAAACAGAGCCTCTGTGGATGTTCTGCCGTGTATCTGTAACAAATGCCCCTTTAGGATCATAACCTTGTGCGACCCCGACGACAAAAATCATGGTCGCCATCCTAACAGAAGAGGCGGGATCCAATTAAAACATCACATTTCAACCCAAAATGTCAAATGCAGCCATGGCATGCCTCAAACTAACCCGAGCTCTCATGATTCCACCCCAAACAACGAGGCCACCAGGTCTAATGCCTTCAAACGCGTCTGCACTATCTTCTTCGGAAAGAGACTCACAACAGCAAACACAGGTGGGCACAACATTCAAGCACTAAAAGCAGAACTATATTGCATGTAAGTTGCATGCGAAAGCAGCAAGCGGCAGAGCATCCTCCATGGATTTTGTTATCAGGAACCCCTATGTACAGGGGAGAACTGCAGGCTTATTTGCAAAATACACAGACCTCAGAGCATTCTATACAATTGCAACTCCTTGAAAAACCAACCTTCCTAAAATCACTAGAAGCGCATGTCAACCGGAAGAGGGAAGGAAAACAAAAACAGAGCTGATGTTCCTCCTCTAAATAGCAACTGCTGTAGCCAGCTTTGCTTCCCTTCCCAAAAAATTGAGGGGTGACCAGTTATGATTGGGTGACACTATTCCAGGAGGTCTCGAAATCAAATAAGAGCATACCAGCATCTACGGCTGCAGGCACGGGGGGAAAATTATTCTCCGGGGGCGGGTTCTCCAACCACCAATTCTCAAAGTCGACACCTGTTGCGGTCATGTCAAAACTTCCAGCGACTGCGGTATTAAAATCTCTTCCAGGCTGTGCCTCGTGCGTGGGCTCTGTAGATGGAACGTGAATGCTCTCAACTGCAGGTGGAGCAGAAGGCTTGTCATCTGCTTGAAGGAACTCGTTAATCCAACTGAGGCTATCTGAGAAACTTGGAAATGCGTTAGGTTGGCTGTGATGCTGATGGATGTTTTGCCCACTGAGTGACTGATTACTACCCTGACCATCACTGCTGACTTGAGAAGGTGTCATACTTGAAGAAACACCAATTAAGTTGGACGAACAGCTGCCCAAATTAGTAGGAGGTACTACATTCAAACTGGAAGGAATATTCTGCCTTCTGATATGATTTCGATTAACTATGGTGTTGTGTATTGAATTTGTTGAAGTTGGTAAATAAGGCGTGCAATTGATGTTGTTTGGACCACATGCAGCTCTGCTTACTGCCAGAGGACCACCAACAGGCCCTGTCCTTTTATGTTGCGTAATGGGTGGAACATGACGAGGCCCCAAGTAATTATCTCTTTGACCTCTATCCTTCTGAATGACATGATGCACCTGATGCAACTGTTCTGACGATGAGAGTGGCTGGAATCTGCTTCTCGAGACATGCCCCGGATAGTGCCTCCTGCCACTTTGTATATTACTTGAAAAACTTGATCTGGTTGGGGAAGAACATGGCTTAAAACTCATTGGCCTCGATAGTAAATTTTGAGGTATAGAGTTGGTTGGCGGCTGGCTGTTTATAGGAGGCAGGGCTTGAGTAGGTTGTGGAAGCACCGCAGAGACAGGGTGAGGTAGAAAACTCGAAACAAGCATAGGAGTACTTTTACCCAGCATAAAGTTCTTTCTACAGACTTTCCATTTCTCCTGTTTGTCGTTGGCATGACAATGGTCAACATCCGTCAAACCTTTTCCCCAGTAAGCGCATGGGGCAGGTGAATCGCATACGTAACAATGGCACTGCATTATGCAATGCAATACAGTCAGTCACAACGAAATGAATTAGCAAATGATATATGATAACTTGAGAGGGGCTATGAAAATGGTATCTGACCAAGTTACAGTGCTTCTCATGCAAGGTTGAGCCGAAAGGAAATATAACGCAATCATGCCTTGGATGAGGATAGTCTCTACATGCAACCTGCAACGAAAATACATTTACAGAGTTAATTCAGTAAAAAGGCATGCAAATCTGCCCACTTGAAGCAGTATGAGCTGGCATAGTCGCCCGAGTAAAAGGAACGATATCTAATGCATTACAATGTAAAAGGATTAAATATATAATGTGAATCAAACTCAAATACTAACCCGTAAACCTATAAATGGTACCCTAGACTACTCAATAGAGCCTTTCCTCAGTATCAGTCACGATAGAAGACAATCAATACCCCAGTCATATTCCATCCGCAAGTAAAGCACTTCATAACTTGCTCGGTGAAGCTCGACAACAACACAATAAAGGCCAGTCATGTAATACATGCTCGGTGAGGAAACTCCAACCACCGATCTGCTCTCAGCTGTTTCTAATATGATTCTCCACCCAATCAGTGGAAGAGGAAAAACATAAATAAATAGCCAAATAATCATCAAAACCGCTTATTCTACTTCTCATTATGAGCCGGCAGCGATGGTCTCTGCTCCCTCACAGGGGAATAACTACATGCACAAGAATATATTGAACTGCACAGTCACAAACTTAATGCCATCTCTACTTCTGCATTGACCAAACAATCCTTCCCTTGAGATACTTGATTTTTAGGAAGATCATCATTGTTGCTTCGGCTCTCATCTATTAATACAATCATATAGATATTTTGTAGTAATACATTCAGCATTTTGCAATCCCCATTCCGCCACCATCAGGCATAGGAGAAAAAACTCCCGACTCACGATCCACATCCAGTACCAGAAGAACAGTTAAATGCTTGCCAATCTACCCAAACTGACGCTACAGTAATTCACAAACTAATGTTGCGTGTCCCCAACAATCACACTTGATTATGTAGCAGTGAATGAAGAGGTATATATAGCCATACATAGAGGCAGCGCAAGACAATATTAACGTACGTGCACAGCCAAGCCACCTATAATACTTCTTTAAGTAGCTCCACTAAAACAGAGAAAAGCTAGGAAACAGAATCTTCGAAGGCCTCCTTCAATAGTACTCACACAAAAACTCAATCTCCACGTATTTAACACAATCACGTCATCCGAATTCAGAAGTAGCACTGCGCTATCTAGCCAACCCCTGATCATGCCCAACTTAATTCATGCATGTTAGCATGAAACCCGTGAGATCAAGTAGAATTTCTGTAAAGAGAACTTCTAAACCTCAATCCTGGTAAATAAGCCAGTCCACTCCGATGACTCATGGTAAAACTACACAAGAAGACAAAGGGTCCATTTGGTCCACAGGAATTTTCAGAAATGTTGATCTCCATTATCAATTCGTATTTTGAGGCTATAGCCTTCCGTTAATCATTGCTCCAAATCTGATCAAGACTATACCCTTGAACAAAGCCAAAATTTGAATTTTTTGCAGTCCTTTTGCACTTCTACGTCATAAAATTCTCCAAAAGTGTTCTGAAATTCACCAATCCTACTAATCAAACCAAATCTCCTTTTTTTTCCTTTACTGTAAGTCACTTCTATACTTAATCTTACCCAAGCTGACGTCTTTCACATCATCTGTCAAAAAGATGATGAATTCCAGAAACCTGGGCTGTGGCTTGCACAATCATGTTTTAGTAGCATGCACTTACAAGGTTGTTTTCTCAATTCTAGCTTATTTTAATCGCGCTAAACATTGTCCCGCAAAACATAAGCAAAATAAACACATCATGCGGCTTCTCAGTCATGCCCTTGTCATATTACCCTAATCTGTGCATCTAACCATTGCTTAGCCATAAACCATTATCAAATTCATCATTTCCATAATCATTTGAATAAACAAACGTAAACACTAAATGACTGCATACCTGCCCCTTTTCTCCAACAATGAGCAGATCATCCGAACCTCCGTCCACCGCATCATCGGGAGCAGAAACCGCCTTCTCGGGATCTCCATCCAGCACCACGCAATCGTCGTCGTCATCGTCATCCGCCACCAGCTTGTTCGGCTTTGACTTTGCATTGACCTCCTTCAGCACGACCACTTCATCCAAATCGCAGGATATCAGATCATCTACTCCAAGGAGCGCGGAGACCCAATCGAAGCTCTCACTACCACCGCCCTTCGGCGCGTCCGGGATCAGCCCCTCCTCGTCGGAGCTGATATCAAGCACGACGTGGCCCCCGCTCGGGTCCATTCCGAAGGGGGCAGAACACAAATCAGCAGGCTCTCGACAAATTCACCCCGAAACCGTACCCACCTACCTACATGGGTTTCGAATTCCCCCCCCCCCCCCCCCCCCCCAACCCACGAGACAAGGGCACGCGAAAAACCCGCTACCGAGGGAGGGGGAAAACCTAGGGTTTGGAGGAATCAGAGACGTGGGTCTTCATCCAAACAAGCGACGGAGCGAACCCAGAACCGCATCGCGGGCGTGCGTCCCGGAATTCGAGCTCACCGCGGGTCCGCCAAGGACAGAGCGCCAGAGATTCCAAGAAGAGGGGTGCTCGCGAGCGGCGGAATTGCCCGGGGAGGGGGGGCCCTTTCGAGGAGGGAGTGACCGACCGGGGCAGAGGCCGTCGAGGGACGACGCGGTCGCGATTTCGAAGGGACGAAGGGGAGGAGGGAGCGAGAGAGATCGGGCCGCGTCGTCCGGCGGCGAATTTGCAGCGGCGCCGCTGGAGGAGACGAAAAGGAGCGAACTTGGAAGACAGGCAAAGGGACATGCGCGGAGAGAAAGAGAGAGAGAGAGATAGAAATATAGAGAGAGAGGGACTGAGGTTTTGGGCGAGTGTGGAGAGAAGAGAGGGGGTGGGGACAAACGAATGGGACGGGAAATGTTTGCGAAATGTGAAAACCTCGTGGGGCCCGTACCGTCGAGGCCGACACATTCCTGGTACCCCGAACAGGATCGTCCGGCACGAGAAGGTATTTTCATGAGATGGGGTTCGTCGCGTGCGGTGTGCCGACGGACAAAACTGATACGGCGTGACCGATCGATGACTATCGCCCCGGGTGCCGTAGATCGCATTCTATTTTTGAGCAGTTCCGATATCCTTCGATCGCTCGATTGCAGCACTTGTCGCCTTTTTATTGACGCCTTACCCTTTATGCGTATGTCTCGCTTTTAATTGACCGGGTACATCACATTTGTACGGTTCAAGAGCATAAAGTACATTACTATACTGCATTGGGAAAGTTGAATTAATTTCGTCGGCCCTCCCCTCTTTGGATCACAGAGAAAATAACACAAATGATCCTTAAACTTTAATCCAACGTGTACGGAAGAAGGCCCATGTGCCGTAGATCACAATCTGTTTTCGAGCTTGTACGTTATCTTCGATCGCTCGGTTACAGCACGTGTCGCTTTTTACTGGCACCTTACCTTTATGCATATGTCTCGCTTTTAATTGATCGGGGCACATCACGTGTACAGTGCAAGAGCATGAAATACGTTGTGGTACTACATTGGGAAAGTTGAACCAATCTGCCGACCTTTCCCTCTTTGGAAGACATAAATGATTTTTGAATTTTGATCCAACATATAATGTTATTCATGAATTTTTAATTTATTAAATGTGATCCCGGAACTTTAATCAAATGCATAATATCGTTCATAATGTTTTAATTTATTCAATGTGGTCCCTGAACTTTTGGTAAATATTCAAACTAGTCCATAAACTATATGACAATGTTTAATAATGTCTTTGAACTTAAGTTAACAGAAGGATAATAGAAAAAAAAAATTTAGGCCAATGACTAGTTTGAACATTAACCAAAAGTTTTGGGATAACATTACATACTGAGTTAAAGTTTTAGTACGATATTAAATAAATTAAAAGTTCAAAGATCCTAATATACGTTGGGCTAAACTTCATCACCCCTTTGAACATACTCAGGAGCTTCACGGGGAATCGCTTTATTCTCGTCCATCGTACCATGTTGTGTGTTAGCTCGGATATCTGGTCGTTCGAGTGACGTATGCATGTTTTTCGTAACACCACCGCTGATTTTGGCCTATTGTGGCCACTGTCGAGGAAAGCACATTCAATTAATGATTGATTGGTGCCCGGGAGCCGAATCCCGTCTTTAAGATCTCCAAAAGAAGGTGAGCAATACGGAATTTTGAACTTTTAGCGCAGAAAGCTCGCTAGTTACTCCGACGACCTAACTCGAAGGGGCCCCCCCGCACCACTCTTTGCCTCACATGGCCCCGGGTATTCAAATCGCCTTCTTTTCGTACGACCACTGTCCAAACGCACTATGTAAAATGGCAAATGCTTTTTGCTCAAACAAAACTAGATATCCACACTCGATTGGTTAACCCTGTCCGACAAATCCCATCAACCTCCAACCACATCTACGTCGCGACCAAGTGTGACATCAAAAACCGTTGCACTCCCTCGAGTAATACATAGAGATGGAATTCTCAATTCACGACTCAAGAAACTCATCCTTCCGACTCTGCTACTCATGTTAGTTATATGGTATCAGAGCTTCCAAAGTACTCAAGCCACCACCCAAGTTGCTGTCTTGTCTGCCAAAAGCCTGACCCTAATCACCATCCACGCATTCGCACAATTCCTCGTCAGGCTCTTGCTATCCAACTACGCTTCATGGCGTGCCTACTTCATGTCCTTGCTCTTGGGGATGATGTTTTTGGTTACATCGACGGCTCCTTCCCACGACCAAGCAAAATCGCCACGATACTGATGGGGAAAGTTATCGATCCTGACCCGACGCATGTTCTTTGGAACCGCCAAGACTTGCTTCTCTGCCACGCTATACTCACGTCAATCTCTGACACCAAAATCCTGCTCATCTCTGACGCGGCAATCTTGTAGGAAGCCTGACACATTCTCAGGAATCTGTGTGCCAATTGTTTCCATACTTGGGTAATGACTCTCAAGGAACAACTATATCTTGACGAGCTGTCAATTAATGTCATAATAAGAGGAGCTTTTCTTATTTGGTTTCTTCATATTCTTATCTCCTGACTTGTAGGAAAATTAGGGCTATCCTTATATATATATATATATATACACACATGTTATATTGTAACCTTGTAAGAAGAATATACAGATTAATGAGAGAATTCTGCATATTTTCCTTACTCTTCTACATGGTATCAGAGCGGGTTCGATTAGGAACTTGTTGATCCGACCAATTGAATCAAACCCGAAAACTAGGGTTTAGTCTTCTCTTCTACTTCTCGATCCAGCGCCGCCGCCTGCTGTGTCGATCGCTTGACTTGCCACCGACCACAGTTACTACGACCCGCTGCAACTTTGCTTGTCATCACGCCGATCCTCTCTCACCGCGATCTCTTCGCCACTCCGACCTTCTAAACCAGAAATCACGACCACGATTGGTTGCCGCACCGTTTCTTCTCTTCTCGAGACATGGCCGATGACAAGATCCCATCCGATGTGGCCCCTCCACCTTCAACAGGAGTTGTTGCGCACCCTTCGGGTGACGGTGTCCCTTTCCAAGCTCCAGGAGGGGCTCCCACCACTGATGCTCTCCTTGAGAATTTAACATCGAAGTTGACCCAAATTTTGACCACTCATCAGGTCTCACTGTCCCACGTTGAGGCTCATGCACCATCCATTGCCGTGAAGTTAGATGACCACAATTATGGCCTTTGGACCCAAGTTGTTGAGATGTACATTTCGGAAAAGACAAATTGGGGCATATTAATGGAGATCTTTCCCCACCGCTTCCGACTGATCCTAGTTTTCGAAAGTGGAAAATTGACGACTCTACAGTTAAAGGCCGGCTTATCAATTCTATGGTCCCGAAATTGATTGGCAATTCTATTCGGTACCCCACCGCTAAGGCGGTTTGGGAGACCATAGTTACAACATTCTTTGACGGCTTCGATGTTTCCTAGGTATATGATCTGAAGCAACGCCTGAGTCGATTGAAATAGGCAGGTGGACCTATTGAGAAATATTACAATACTTTTCAAGTTCTTTGGCGAGAGGTTGACTTTCGCTGTCCGAACCCCATGACATGCCTGCGTGATATTAAGCGCTATAATGCCTTAGCACAAGAAGATCGTGTCTACTTATTTTTGGATGGTCTCGATGATCGCCTTGACAATGTCAAGGCTGATGTGCTGCAAATGCAACCTTTTCCTACCGTAGAGCAAGCCTATGCATGAGTTCAACAAGAGGATATGCGACAAAATGTTATGCTCACACGTCCGGACACTACATCCGCTGCTGCCATGGTGTCACGTGGAGGAAAACTTGGCCAAAAAATTCTTGAGAGGAGCACCACACACACTACTTTGCAGATAGTGCCTGGTGGTTCTGGCGGAGGACGCTCCGGTGATGGTTTGAGGGCTAGATCATCTCCACAAAACCTAGGGGGCTATAGCCATTGTGAGAATTCTAAGCACACAATGGAAACCTATTTTAAGTTGCATGGCTACCCTGATTGGTGGAAGGAATTACAGGCTAAGAAGAAATGAGATATTGTGGTAGGGAAGGGATAGGTGTCCTTGGCTACTGGTGACTTGGATAGGGCCCCAGTTGCCTTGGCCTTATCTTTAGTACCAACGGTAGACACTACCTCTACCCCATCTGCAGCCTCTGAAGGTAACGATGGGTTTATGCTTGTCAGTGCTTCTACAGATAACGACCGTGATTGATGGATTATAGATTCGGGTGTCACAGATCATATGACACCCAATGCTGAGGACCTCCTTCATCATACCACTCCGAGGCGACAGCATATTTTTAATGCTAACGGCAGTTGCTTTCCTGTTACAGGAGCTGGCAGTGTTAATCTTACTCAGTCTCTGTCATTGACAAATACTGTGCTAGTTTCATCTTTATCTAATCGGTTACTGTCTATTAGACAAATCACTGATTAACTGAATTGCAGCGTACTCATATATCCTTCTTTTTGTCTATTTCAGGATATCCTCACGAAGGAGATTATTGGACGTGGTACTAAGAGAGAGGGGTTGTACTTTGTGGAGGACTTCAATACGAGCAGAGTTTACCACACCCGCGGTTCCTCCACTGATAAAGTGCAATACATTTGGTTATGGCAAGTCAACTTGGCCACCCTTCATTTGGCTATTTAAAATTTTTATTCCCAGACTTATTCAGTAATTCTTTAGCTTATGTATTTAAATGTGAGACCTGTATTTTGGCGAAAAGCTATCGAGCTTCCTTTCCGTTGAGTTTCAATAAAGCATTATACTGTTTTCATTAATCCATTCTGATGTGTGGGGTGCTTCGCCGATTTCTACTATGTCTGGAGTTCATTGGTTTGTCAAGTTTGTGGATGACTGTACCATAATGACCTGGTTATATTTATTAAAACACAAGGATGAGGTCAGGTCTGTCTTTCGTATGCTTCATTGCATGATAGTCACTCAATTTGGAGCTCAACTTCGCATTCTCCGAAGTGACAATGGTGGTGAATATATCAACCAGCAGCTAGCAAGTTATTTCTGGGAGCATGGCCTCATTCATGAGACCTCATGTATTAACACACCATAGCAAAATGGTGTGGCCGAGCAAAAAAACCGTCATATTTTTGAGACGGCGTGAGCCTTATTAGAGAGTGAGTAGGTTCCTCGTCGTTTTTTGGATGCAGCCGTTGTTACAGCTGTGTATCTCATGAACAGAATGCCCTCTCGGGTTTTGGCATTCCAGACTCCACTCTAGGAGCTTTCGAAACATGTTTCTCTTCCGTCGATCTTGACTTTGCCTCCGAAGGTGTTCGGGTGTGTGGCTTATGTCCACATTCATAAGCATCACCGGACAAAGCTCGATCCGTATACTGTTAAATGTGTTTTCTTGGGCTATGGTATTCACCAAAAAGGTTACCGTTGCTACATTTCTAGCACGAAGAAAACATTTGGTACCATGGATGTGACGTTTATTGAGACAAAACTCTTTTTCCCTGGCACCAATTCTACCTTTCAGGGGGAGAAACAAGATGAAAGGAAAAATTGGTTGGATGTTGGTTTAATGGCGGCAATTGGGGCGAACTCAGAATCAGAGAATGGCGAATTGGGGGGACAGGCAGTAGACCAACCTACGGCAGCAACTCAGGATATGGGTCAGGATAGTGAACAGGACCCTAGACCGCAACTCCTTAGTACAGAAGATCAGCAGGATGCTTCACTTCAAGAGTCACAAGTACAACCCTCTCTTCCCTCTCAAGTACTCGACTACTTTCATAAGGATACGCCTAAGGTAAGATCTCCAACTATACATGATTCCTCTGATGATACTGATACGGATGTTGGTTATAAATTGCCCTACAGACATAATTGAGGGGCGCCTAATAGGTACTCACCTGATGCGGAGGAAAGAAAATCGGAGTACCCAATCACGAACTATGTATCGACAGAGAGATTGTCAGCACCCGTGAAGGCATTTGTGTCTAACGTCTCCGGAGTTAAAATTCCTGGTGGAGTACAAGAAGCATTGAATGATCCTAAGTGAGTATATGCGATGAAAGAAGAGATGGAAGTGTTGCAGAAGAATGAGACTTGAAGACTAGTAGAGTTACCGACAGGAAAGAAAGCAGTAGGGTGTAAGTGGATCTTCACCGTCAAATACAAGGTCAATGGTTCAATTGAGAGATGTAAGGCTCGGCTAGTAGCGAAGGGGTATACCCAAACCTACGGTGTGGACTACCAAGAAACCTTTTCCCCGGTTGTTAAGTTGAACACTATCCGGGTTTTAATGTCAATTGCAGCAAACAAAAAGTGGCCTTTGCATCAATTTAATGTGAAAAATGCATTTCTTCATGGGAAATTAGAGGAAGAGATTTACATAGAGATTCCACCGGGTTATGCATGCGTCAATCAGCTTAATGTGGTTTGCAAACTTGAGCGCTCCCTGTATGGACTAAAACAATCACCTGGGGCATGGTTTGGTCGCTTTAGCTCAGCAATGAAGATGTATGGATATATTCAAAGTAATTCTGATCCTACATTATTCCTAAAAAGGAAACGGGACAAAGTAACTGCACTAATAATATATGTGGATGATATGATCATTACTGGAAATGATGTTGAAGAAATTGCTGAACTTCAGAGAAGACTTGCGAAGGAGTTTGAGATGAAAAACTTGGGAGGTCTGAAATATTTTTTTGGGATCGAGGTAGTCCAGTCAAATAAAGGTATTTTCTTGTCTCAACGAAAATATGTGTTAGATTTATTGACTGAGGTTGGAATGTTGGATTGTAAGCCAGCAGACACACCTATCGTCCAAAATCACAGACTTGGAGAAGTTCATGGTCAAGTACCTACTAATAAAGATCGATACCAGAGGTTAGTAGGGAGGTTAATTTATTTGTCGCACACCCGTCCAGATATTGCATATGCAGTATGAGTTGTAAGTCAATTTATGCATGCTCCAAGCGAAGAACATATGAACACCGTGATTTGAATTTTACGCTACTTGAAGTTAGCTCCGGGCAAAGGGCTGTTCTTTGGGAGAAATAGATATTTGGAAATAAAGGCTTACACGGATGCAGATTGGGCAGGCAACGTTTCAGACAGGAGATTTACTTCGAGCTACTTTACATTTGTGGGAGGTAACTTGATGACATGGAGAAGCAAAAAGCAGAAGGTTGTAGCCCTATCCAGTGCCGAAGCTGAGTTTCGAGGAGTAGCTAAGGGGCTATGTGAGTTACTGTGGCTCAAGAAGTTGCTGACAGAGCTTGGTTTTCCACCAGAGTCTGAGATGTGATTGTTCTGTGATAACAAGGCGGCAATTGAAATTTCCCATAATTCAGTTCAACATGACCGAACCAAGCATGTTGAGGTGGATAGACATTTTATCAAACAAAACTTGGATGCGAAGGTGGTAGAGTTTCCTTTCGTCAAGTCTAAAAATCAATTGGCAGATGTGCTTACTAAAGCCTTGTCGAGCCAAGCATTTCACAGCACTCTTGTCAAGCTGGATATCAAAGATATCTTCTCACCAGCTTGAGGGGGAGTCTTGACGAGCTGTCAAATTAGTGTCATAATAGGATGAGTTTTTCTTATTTGGTTTCTTCTTATTCTTATCTCTTGACTTGGAGGATAATTAGGGTTGTCATCCTCTGTATATATATACATGTTATATTGTAACCTTGTAAGAAGAATATACAGATCAATGAGAGAATTCTGCATATTTTCCTCACTCTTCTACACTACAACTATTCACTTGTGGCTCGAAATCTGCTTCCGAATTTCTTCACGGCCCCATATCGATTGCTAATGAGCTCACCCTTATTGGCAGCCCGGTGTCTATTGAGGATCTCACATTGCAAGTCCTCAATGGTTTCGAATACATCCATTTGCACCTGCAGTACGTCTCCGACCAGCTCCATTTTAAATCAGTTGCTTACAAAGAATATTTCAAGCATGGGAACGCCACCGCCGATGTCCACGTTGCGACCCCCAATTTTAGGCGAAGGTCCTCCCATTCTGTCAAGTGGTCAAACTCCACCAAGCAGTTACCTCGCAGCTAGCGACCGGAACAACAAATTCCTCACTCAAATCAACGATCCATCATCATGACAGTATCTCGAATAAAAACCGCACCCACAATCGCTTCCCACGTACTTTTCTTTCTTGTCTGTCAACTCTATGACCAGCAAGGTCACATGAATAAAATGTGCAAACACTTTTTGCCAACCCCATGGAGATCCTAAAGTTCACTATGCAGCCTCCATTGCTCCCATCGACACGAATTGGTCCCTAATTTCGGGGCCTCTCATCATGTTGTTACTGACCTAAGCAACCTCTTGTTGCATTTTGAATGCGATGGTCTGGAAGAAGTCGTCATTGGTGATGGTAAAGATTTGCGAGTCACAAAAAGTGGGATCCACGCACCTCCACACCCCCCTCATCGCTTTTTACACTATGCAATGTTCTTTGTGTTCCTACTTTCACAGAAAAATTTCAACTCTTGTTTCTAAATTTTGTAATTTTAACAATGTGCTAATTGAATTTCCTCGTTTTCACTTTGTTATTAAGTATCGACCCATGAGGACGAATTCCATTGCAGGGGCCAACCCACAATGATGCTTATCACCTTCCCTCGACCAAACTACGATCGCCTCCTACCCCTTCAGCCTTCATTGTTGAACGAGCTCCTACGGTGAATTGGTATTCTCGATTAGGCCACTTGTCTCGTCAAATTTTATAACATATTTTACCTTTTTCTCATCGAGTCGAATTTTTTACATCCGTGTCGTGTCAATGTAACAGAAGTCGCCGTCTTCCCTTCGATGTTTCAAGCCTAGTCAGTTGTCCACCCTTAGACATGCTGTACATTGATGTTGAAGGCCCTGCTCTTGTCCCATCTATTGAAGGTTATCAATTTGTTTGCACCAAAAAATGACCGAGATATTGACATGGATAGACAGGTGACAAAAACATTAAATATTGTCAAGTGCATGACCCATTATTGACAATCATGGGGTTGATATCAAAATTGGCACAAATTGATGATTACTACCGATCTATTGTCGATATAGGACAACATATGGTTGACGATGATCGACAAAGGAATCGATTAATGAGATTCGTAAGCTATCAAGGCGTCAAGAGTAAGTCGAACATGCAAAGGGCATCAAGCTGCAATTACAAGTTTGAAATCGCCGGAGAATCAAGTAACGGAGGTCGAGAGCAATTGGCATTCGATTTTAAACGAATAACATTATGAAGACAAGAAGATAGCATCACGAGAATATGAGTGCTAAACCGTTGGAAATGGAGGAACATGGATACAAACGACAGAAAAATCACTCAACAACGGTTATGGCACTTTCACTATAAATACCACAAATTGTTTACTGGAGACCCTCTACACAAATCAAACAAAAATGCATTCTTTTTATTATTTTTACCTTTCTACACTGCAGTTTTAGTTTTCATACTCGCATCGTTAATCAAATTCTAGTGTGTTTCTTAGCTGTAGTTTCTATATTTGCATCGTCGATTAAATTCCGACGTGTATCTCTATCATGAGTGTTGCGTCGTCGATTAAATTATGTCTTAGCATCTTCGCATTCTTGACCTTTGTCGCCGATTAAATTCCGGCAGAGTTTGTTTGCGTACGGTTTCGTTGTAATAGCTATACTTCCCTAGCCTTGTTGTCGATTAAAATTTGGCACGGTTTATACTTGTATAGTTCTATTTGAAGTACAGTTGTTGATTTCTTCATTTACTCGTTATATTTCTTGTTCAGAGTCACCGCAGAATTCGTCTCCTTTAATTAAAAATCGAAGAACAACTTTTGGTGAAAGATGTTTTGTCACGGAAGAGATTTCGGCGAAACACAATTTTATGTTATTTCCATTGATAATTTCATAAAAAATATACTTGGTCGTATCCACTTCAACGAAAATCGATGTCCATATCGTGTTTGTCAAATTCAAATTGCTCGCTGAAAATCTCTTTAGTCATAAAAATTATCGCGGTTTATTCCAATGATGGAGGCGAAATTCACCAAAATTGATCCTTTTTTTCTCTCCTATCACGGCCCATCTCATTACACCTCCATCATCGAACTCCTGGTAAACATAAACCTAGGGTCTTCGGGTCTCGATGTTTTCCAAGGTTGAAACCTTATGCTCGACATAAGCTTGCCCTAAAGTCTCGTCCTCGCATGTGCCTTTTCGGGGTATTCAACTCGATATAATGCTTATAAGTGTTTCGACCCGGCTTTAAGAATAATATTTTTTTTTCAAGGGATGTCGTTTCCAGTTCCATAAAGAGTCACAAAAGAGAAGGACGTCAAGTTGATAGTCTTCACCTAATTTTAATTTTTTGTCTGCCATGGATATGTTGTCCAAAAGGCCCAACTCACTCAAGTCACGAGATCTTGTTCCGTACAAAACATAGTATAAAAACATAGAACTTGTACATCTCTACATAATAAGTCTAATCAAATTTAGTCCCCATGTAATTTAGTCCTGAGTATTTGGTAATAAATAATATTTTTTTCCCTCGTGAATTGATGCCTTTAGCCGCATTTTCAGGCGTTGAAAAGAGACTCCCAAATCTTTCAACGAAAGTCGCTGAGGTCGAGCCTCGTTCCACACCATCTCCACGTGCGACCCGCAAAAGATCTGCCGTAAGCCATGCTGATTTAAGGCTTAATTAATCTTTAATTTCTCGGATTCTATTCGCATGGAGCAAACAAAATTTAATCTTAAATGCGACGGTCCGATCCAGTCCGGTCCATATTTATAATCATGGGATAATTGTCTTAAAAATGCTAAAACTTATCGCGAAAGTATAATTGAGTTCTAAAATTTTCAAAATGAATCAAATCATAAAGTTTGTCTTGAAAGTACAATCGAGTCCTCAAACTTTCAAAAAGTGTAACCAAATCTTAAAACTCGTCACGAAATTGTAATCAAGTGTTGAAACTCTCAAGAAGTCAATCAACGAAATGACTTAATTTGACAGATAAATTTTAGAATTCAATTATACTTTTTGAACGTCTTAGGATTCAACTGCACTTTCATGACAAGTTACGACTTAATTGCACGTTTAAAAGTTTTATGATTTAATTACACTTTTATTATAAATTCTAGGATTTCTAATGCATTTATCTCCATATTTATTAGAGAGGCGTGCAAAACAAATCCCCCAAATCGGGAACTGCCTGGTCCGGAATGAACTAACTGATTATGTCCAGTTCCTGAGAGTATCGATCCTGTTCCCGATTCCTATAAGTGAAATCAGTGTTCGAGCGATCCAATTCCCGATTTCAAAGGGTAACCGCATCGATTGGTCTGGACCGACTACATATACATTTTTTTATTTATTCCAAAAAATAGTAAAATTTGAACTAAACCCATGCACAATCCTTTCTCCTTATTGTTGCACCATAATAAGTTATTACTTATCGTCTCTTTCGTTAGCATATTGAGATTTGTCATTTTTCCTTGTTGTGATAGGAGAAAACTGTTCCATTGAACCGGACCGGATTCGGTCACCCTTGGTACAACTGGAACTGATGGGACACGTGGCGCGCGATTAAGCCCGCAGGAAGTTCCGCGCTGTTTTACGCGAAAAGTGATCGGATCATGTTGACCACCGATCGTGATCGGATGGTGCCCTTCCCGTTTTCAAAGTCAAACTTGCACTTTCTCGTTATCTGCAAGGCACCCAAAAAAAAAAAAAAGAAAGAGAGGAAACTATCGCTACAATTAATTCCCTTTCAATAATTAAGAATACATACCAAAAAAAAATTAAAAACAATTAGTGAAGGGGGTTAAAAATCAAATTAAATTGTATACAATAAATAAACAATATTTTAATTTCCGATTGATAATATTAATGTCGTTTTCCAACTATGTCGACGAAGCAAATTCAAACTCGCACTCTTTCATGCAAGGCACGGAAAAAGAAGGAGGAGAAGGGAAACTGTCGTAAATAGCTAACATCAACGTCCTCTTTCTGCGACGCCCATAATCATGAAAAATTTCGCAATTAGTTTCGACTTATACGCAAGCAAAAAATTCATATTTTACATCTCGTCAAAATCTAAAACATTATTTAAATTCGAGAGAATTATTAAAAGGAGAGTTTATGAATTATTATCGCCTTCCCAAGCTCCAACCCCGCGTTGCACAAACTGCAAAAGACAAACCTTCTTCTTTTAGCGAACGAGGAACTCTCTTTTTCTCTCGACATTACCGAAGCGAAGCGGGGTTGACGTTCGCAGGTATCGAATCGTTCGTTTCGCGCGATTTCGATCGTCGTTCCTCTGCCATTTCCGTCGCTGGTGATCGCAGCGAGATCGCGTCGTGTCGTTATCGTATCGTCCGAACTTCATTTTGCATTTTACTCTCGCTTGCCGATTCCCTCCCCGTACCCGGGCGTCGGTTTTCCCGTCCGTTGGCGTTCCCGTCGGGCTTCCGGGATCCCGGGAAATCCTTCGCGTTCCGGTGCGGTTGTTCGGAATTGAATGCCGTGATTTTCTCGCCCGCCCGTTTGCGATCTCCCGGCCGCATTGATTCCCGTCATCATTGCTCGAATTTCGCGCTTTCTGAATCGGGGAAAATGGTGGTCGTGAGCAGGCGGCGGCTGTGCACGATTCGGGTGCAACGCGGCGGCGGCGGCGGCTGAACGCGACCGATGGTTCGAGCTCGCTGTGCGATTCCTGTCGTCTCTGGTGTCGTGTTTGTGGCGCGGGAGGGAAGAAGGAGTGTCTTCTTGTTTGTTTTTTGTTTTTTTTGAAGGAGTGACGTTGCTCGCTCGGAGGGTTTCGGCCTGAGAGCGGTGGGGCTCGGCGGAAGCGAACGAGCGAGGGGCGGTTTGATGCGCTTTGAAGGGGGATCGGTCGGCGAGATGGTAGTTTCCCGGGGGTGATCTCGTTCCTCGCATTAAATTTGAAAGATGCAAGCGAAGGAAGATGGCGAAGCGCAGGAGGAGCGGCCTTCGTCGCCGTATTACGTTCTGCAGCACTTCTCCGAGGAGGCGATTAGAGTGGCCAACGAGGCGATTCACAGCGTTTACACGGGCGGCGGTTCGGGTGTCCAGCCGGGGCACAGGCGCAGCCGGAGCGATGTGATGCACAGGAGGAGCAACAATCTGCAGAAATGGAAGGCTCAGATGCAGAAGGCTTGGCGATGGGGGAGTGGCTCGGACGAGCAACGCCTTCGGTCCAGCTTTAACCCCGAGGTGCTGGCGAACCAGAAGCGGCAGTGGTATCAGCTCCACGCGAGACCTCTGGTACCTTTATCTTTTCTTCCTGCCTTTCTCCTTCCTTCTTTTGAACCTGTTCGCTTTGACTGCCTTGCTCAGACTTCTGCGAGTTATGGACGTGATAGAAACAGGCTGACATTCGGCAGTTCTCGTTTTCTCATCAGTTAGAGAATGCTGCGGAATTCACCTCGTTGCCAACGAAGGAGATGTTCTTGCTAATTTATTGACCTACTTGCTCAAATGGTACACAAGCAGTTTTCATCAATCAAACAGAAACCTATCTGGATAGTTTATGGTCAATGTTACACTAGAGTTAGCATCTTCACCAGTTTGCTGTTCATGAAGGCTGTACTTTTAGTCTGTGCTTGGGAAAAGAAAGAAAAGAGAGGTGATGGAAATTCGGGTGCAAAATGGGAAGAAGTCTGTTGTGAGAGACATGCGGAGGGAAAATTTAAATTTTCTGATGCTTTCTCTCCAAATTCCATCCCCTTGGTGCTCCCCAACATAATGTTAGTTAGCTAGTCAATGGATGACTGATGACGTTTGGTCATATGTTACCCTTGTATCGCCGAATAACCAAATCAAAACAAAAGGAAATTCACAAAGTGTTGATTTTGATTCTTTTTCCCTCCATCATTAGAATTTATGCATTGGGAGAAGAATATACGGGGCGAATTTTAATACATTCAGCATTTCTGATTCTGGAATGGATATACAGATTCACTTCGTGCTTCTAAAAGGACTTCTCTTCCTTTGAATATTAACAATCTTGTCTCGACTTTTAAGGGATCGCATTGTCAAGAGTTCTGCAGTAAACCCTTCTATGACAAGAAACTTGATTGAGATCAAGTACGGTCATGAAACATTATTGTTCATAGAGAAAAAAACGCAATCTTAAATTGGTAATCATTCTCTTGTTTACGCTGTTGCTAAGAATGCATCATTCCTGTGTATTACATGGGTCATGTCGGCTTGAAGCTCGCCTTTTTTCTGTGGTCCTTGAAAGAGTCTCTTTGTGAAGAGAAAGAATCTTTGTTTGTAATAGATGTAATATCCATACATTTCTAAGACGAATGACATTCTTTTACCTCTAGTGGTTTTTGACAATATCATTGTGTAGTGTCTCTCTCATCATCTACATCATTTGATTAGTGTTTAGTTGGCTCTGTTCCATCCTTATTTCACATATTGTGCATTCCCCCCTCATTTGAGTTGGCTCTCTTTTGTCAGTACCCCAGAATTCATCAACGTCAATGGCTATGCACTGTCTAAACTTTCTGTTCATCTCAGTAATTCGAAGTTGTTCTTGTAGGACAACGATACTTATGTGCCGCCAACCTCCCTCTTTGAACATTTCATCATTGCTGGTCTTCATTCAGATGCTAACTTGGAAGTTGTGGAGGATGCATTTGTTAGGAGGAAAAAATGGGAGTCAGAGATGGCAAAATCTGAATTAATAGACTCAAAATTGTTGCAGAATCGAGGGCCTTCTTTCCCAACGTTGGAGCCTCAGGTGAAGTGTAAGGCTTAATAGCAAAATCACTGATCTCTCTCTCCCTACCCCAAAAAGAATTTGGTGGTCATGGCGGATATCTCTTAAATCTGCCATTGTGAATGCTCTAACCTTTTAGTATGCTATATGGCTGATGATATGGTTTTTAGTTTGCCATCGTGGGTCTGGATATGTGGCTCTTCTTTGAAGCTTGCGGGGCATATATGTTTTTTTTTTTTGGTCGGGTGGGCATATTTGTTTTAGCTGGCCCACTAATAGATCGTTTTGCCTGTTACTTGAGCATTTTCTTTTTCAGGAGTCATTTCCTTTGAAGGCAACCTAATGGCAGTCTCTTGTTTTACCTAAACACAGATACTATTTAAATATCCTCCTGGCAAGCGGTTAGCAATGCGACAGAGGGACTTAGCAGCATTTTGTTTTCCTGGAGGTGTTAAGGTGTGAGACTAAACATCCAAGGGCATTTAATACCTGGATAAATTTTGAAGCTACTCTGCTAGTCATGGCTGAATTCATACATATTGGAGTTTTTTGATATTGTTTAATATTACATACGGAAACTCCCTTTGTATCTTTTGCCATCATTTGTTGAGCTATCTTCTCTTTTGGCAGTCATGACTTTACTACGAACAATTTTGTTACTTCAATTTTACCAGGTATCCTGAGATTGCTCCGTGTAGCTACCTCTTGATATGTTTCAAGCAATGCGTTTGACCTACAGAATGAGGTTGTTTTATGACAACAATAAGCTTTTTGCCAAATGGGTGTCCAACACGGTATTAAAACTGAGTCAAGGGTTCTAATCCTAGCACTAACTCATCTAATGTTTCTGATTTTCACTGCTATTATTCTGCTCCTTCTCTGCCCTTATCCACATTCTATGTGCAAATGAAAGTCATGCTTACGTGCGAAAATAAGTTTCAAGTATATTTAAAAATACATTATGGGCTCAGATTAAGATTTCGGTTGAATGGTTCATGAACTATATGGATATGATACTTGCTGCATTAAATCAGTTGGCACACTATAGCAGGACAGACTAATAGTAAGCTGAAGTGACTAGAACTTGGAAATTGCCAAGGTAAATATCATTCACAGGTTGGTTTTGATGAATTAATTCATTCTACCATCAATATTAAGTGTTTGAATGACATGGAGAGAAGTATTTGATCAAAAGAATTAGCCAAAGGAAGTATTTCTTATGGGAGCAGAGTTGTTGCCAAATTGGTCCTGAAAAGAGGTCATAGGCTCCTCCGATCACAGATCTTCTAACCATACGGAGGCAAAAGCAATAGTACATTATGTGTTCATACGGTGATACATGGGAGTGAGAAATGTTTAGCTGGTTGGCTAACTCTTTATGGCTACTGACACTGAAAGCTCCACTCGCCCTTCAGATAATTATGAAATATTTAATCTCTCAGAAGTAACGGTTCGTCCTGCATATGTAACTTCAGATATCCCTTGCGTGCTTTGAAGTTGGTTGATATTGAACTAACATTTGTGAATCAACCTGGACATATCTAATCTTTGCTTTATGTAATGGGTGCAGGCACAAATGCTGGAGAGAACTCCATCTCTAAGTGACCTGAACGAACTTGTTTATGGACAGGTTTGTAAGTTTGTTGTATATCCTATTCTCGTAGAAACATAGGTTCGCCTTTCTTGTGAGCCCTAGCCCTATTGAATGAGTCCATAAAGTGCGTTTCTTCTCAGTGGCGTATTGAATATTCTCATTGATGTTATCTAAGACCATTGAATATAGAGTATGCTTGAAAAATGTATTATTAGGACTTTGAAATGAAAAACCTGCTCGAAATGGTGTCCTATATCTGCTCATAATTGGTATTTCTTTCTCATTTGCTTTATTCTTCTTGCTTTCATTCATGTATCCTTTTACAGAGTAAAGTTGATGGCAGCTCTTTTTCAGTGACTCTTTCAAATAAAAAAGTTAGAATGGTGTCAGGCAGGGATGAAGTTGGTGGAAACAACATCGACATAATATGCAAACCCACTAAAGAAGTAGTTTTCTTAAAGCTCTAAATCATATTAATTTTATCAATGAGGTATGGGGAGCTCGTTTATTGTAGCCTCTGTAGATGTTTATGTGAAATCCTTTTAAGGTTGAGGTCATAAATGATACGACCGTGACTAAAAGGTAGCGATATGGATTATTGTTAAGGCTAGATCTGAGGAATGGATGGCATCAGTCTGGGCCTAAGCCAAAATATAGGCCGAACTGTCAAATCTGGAATTGGGCCTAAGAGTTCGCCCAAGCCACTTGAAAAAAAAAGTGACACTATAAGAAAATTAGTCAGGCTCATTTGGCTGATAAAGGGAACCATTTTCATTGGCCTAAGGCTTGCTTATCCTTTCCATGAAAGGTAGGTTATAGTGGATATATATATTCTATACAAATTATATTGGTACATGCAACTAACTAGGTATGGATACTTACTGTGTAAAAAAGTTGACACTCTGAGATCTGTCATGTAAAATTAAGTAAGCGTCTTCTTTAGGTTGCTGCCAGGAAAGCTTGATGTCTCCTAGTATCGGTTATGTACATGCTTAATGACATAAATTCTCCTTCTGGGCCTTCTTTCCTATACACTTTCATTTTCTATCTTCTTCTTATAATTTGCATTTGCATGATCAGTATAATTTTTCTCCGAAGAGCTCTTTTATTCTTTATGTCTCATCTATGGGATGGTCAAGTCTCTTTTTGTTTCATCATTAACTAGTGAATTTGATTTCCGAAGTTCGTCTCTGATAGAGGTATAAAAAGGGTAAAGTGGGCTGTCAGAGGTATAAAAGGTTTAAGTGGTCTTTAGGGCTTATTTTGTTGGGCTTATTTTGTTGCTGATTACTTAATGTATATATGGACTTTTTTTTATTAATACAATACAATTTTCTCTTTACATCTTGAGGGCTTATTTTGTTGGGCTTATTTTGTTGCTGATTACTTAATGTATATATAGACTTTTATTGAATAATACAATTCAATTTTCCCTTTACAGTCTCCATGTATAATGTGATATTTTATAATTTCTTGAACTAACAGGAGCATTTGGGCAGGGATGACTTATCATTTCTTTTCTCATTTAAGGTGAGTCTCTTGCTGTTTTCTTTACCCTGTATACTGGTTGGGATTTTCAATTTGCTTGAAACTTTGACTAGACTTTGTATGAAGTACAGGGGACTATTGATCTCTTGATGTTAGTGACATTTATTGCAGTGGTCTGTTCGTATCATGTTGGTCATGTGTTCGGTCATTTCATTGTCATCATATGGGAAGAGATCCTAGTAGATTTTTGTATCCTGGCAGATGGTGTCGGTCCATGTTTTCTATTATCAATTTTTTTTATTAACCTGTGTTGTGTTATCTGAATTCCTTGAACTATACATGAGCTTAGATCTAGATGTCAATTATGATGGCAATATTTAGCAAAGACTTTTTTCGAAATTGGAGTAAATTCATTCTCTATATGCCAATGTAGCCAAATCGAAAACCTTTCCTATATAATCTATACAACCAACATCCTTAGATCCTTGTTAGAAACATCTGAATAGAACTGCTAGCTGTCAACTACTTGCTGCATCCTCTACTCTTTTGTTGGGAGATGAGATTGGCTTAGGCAGAGTTGTGATCAGTTCCTACTTTTTTGGGTATACATTCCATCGACAAGATGGCGTAAAACAGCTATTGGCTGTTGTTTTATGTCACTGAACATTTGTGCTGTAATTTTGAGCATCATGTTAAGAAAGTGAGATCTCATGGTGGACAGACACGTGATCACGTTTCATCTAACCTGAGATGCACCTGTTTTCTCCCATTTTCTCGAAACAAAGAGTCTTCTGCCATGTTCTATGTTCTTGTTGTCAATAGTAACATGTTCATACAATTAATCAGTTTTGTTGACAAATCTGTCAGAAGCGCAAGGTTAGTCTGAGCTTGCAGGGAGTTTATCTTTTCTTCGTTACTTGTGTTCTCCCATATTCTTGAAGACAAAGAGTTCTGCCATGCTCTATGTTCTTGTTGTCAATTATAACATATTTATACAATTAATTGGTTTTGTTGACGAATCTATCGGAAGCGCAAGGTTAGTCTGAACTTGCAAGAAGTTTATATTTTCTTCGTTATTGGGTTGGCCATATCCAAGTGACAAAATAACTTTGACAAGGAAAAGAACGAAAGAGAAGTCGTAAACCAATGTAGATATCAATCACCTCAGGTGATCAGATGAAGCATTTTACCATTTTCTGTTTCTAGTGATTGGGGAGAGAAGAAAGGCAATTTTTCCTAATCTCTCGGTCACCTGGTTACATACATTCTAGTTGCAAAAGAAAAAAAAAGGGCGACGTGAATTCCTTGGGGAAAGGACTAGTATAGTTGCAACATAACATGACTTCCTTGGATGTGTGAACTTTCATTTCTCTCCTTTCTTTTGTTTCTGGGATTTCATTTGTTTTACAGGATTGCTCCACCCTTCTAACAGAATGTCATGTACTTAAGCAGATGGCAGACAATGCAACTCTTTATGGAGTTTGTTTGCACGTACCAGAAATTGTTCAGAGACCACCTGGCATCGTTGGAAATTCGTCACCTCTTCCTCAGTCATCTGGAGGATGTTGTTTTCTTGTCTCCGCTCCTCGTTGTTACTGTTTGTTAACTAGAACTCCTTTCTTTGAATTACACTACGAGATGTTGAACAGGTTTGTGTTGCCACAGTTGCCTAAACTTCCACACTGATTGACAGAACAGGGAATAACGGTTAACTTTTGGCTTCTGTGTTACCACATGATTCGATGCAGTATCATTGCACAGGAGCGTCTTGACCGGATCACTCGATTTGTTAATGAAATGACTCTCACCAGTTACATTCCTTCAGAAACCAATGCACACGATGTAATGAGTAAGAATGATGAGCATCCTGACAATGACTGTCGTACAGATTGGATGGCATCTGCAATACCTCTTCACAGTGCTTTTGCCCTTACTGCTGCTGCTGCTGGTCTGGCACAAGATAGTGGTGTCTCATCTTCTTCAATTAAGATCCAGGAAACGCAATCGCCTGAAGGTGCTACTGCGAGCGATGTTTCTGAGTTGAGTCCAGCAAGGCAAATAGATAACGATGTTGGGAGGCCTATGCCGCATGTTGATGACAATACTTCTGAGATCTCAGAAACTCGTTCTGAGTGTCTGGAACAGATGTCCGAATGCTATGAAAATGGACTTAACTCTCCAGAAGTTGGGGCATTCTTATGCCATAGGAACCCCATAATGGAGCGACTGGGGAGTTCTGACTCCCTTTACAGGTAGTTAACGTATAACACTAGCTGCATCCTAACTTCTAATACTGATGGATCCATCTTGATTTCTCTATACTAACTAGCAGATACCTTTTTGCATCTCCAATTTTTGGGACATCTTCTGCATTTTTACCAATGCAATGACAGTAATGCCCTGTTGTTCGTTGGCAGTCCAGTGAGAAGTGTGGTATCAGAGGATGAGGACGATGATCTCTTTCCAAATTCGCAAAGGGAACTAAATGATGATATAATAATGGAGTGGGCAAGAGTGAGTTTGCTATCGTGTTTAGGTAAATTGGGATTTATTAATGTATTGTTATTAGTCTGCTCATCTCGTCGCTCTGGTCTTTGGTATAGGAAACTAAGAATGATTTGCTCCAGATAGTCTGCAGTTATCATGCCTTGCCTCTTCCACCAAGGGGAGGTGAAATGGTTTTTAAGCCTCTTGAACATCTTCAGGCTATCTCATACAGGCGACCTTCCATATCTGCTCTTGGGCTTAGTAAACAGTTGTTAGATTTATTGGAAAATGCTGAGGTAACTTCTTTGTTTGCTGATTTTTGTACTTTTATGTTTGATGACTTACCATTTAAGGTGTTATTACTGATTAGTCCAACTAACATGGCTTAACTTGATGAAAGGTCCATGCAAAGATAGGTTTTGCAGAGACAGCTCTTGCGCTCTCTGTGTGGACAACTGCAACTATTTGTCGAGTTCTCTCACTTGAAAGTGTAAGGCCCTCAATTCACAAATTCTTGAGTTATGTTCATCAGATATTTAACCTTAACCTTTTGCTAGATGCTTATGATGGTTCCACAAGAAAGTATATATTATCTCCAGAAAAAGAGTTCTGTCATCTTTATTGCTTCTGACCATGCATGCAAGTTAAGCTTTGCTAATTAGCAGCAGCAAATCCTATAGGGAGAGAAGAAGCTACTTTTACACTTATCCCATGATAATCCAACATTTAGAAATCATTATTTCTTTTTCATTTAAGATTCGCTAAGATTATTCAGTGTTTTTTATTAAGAAGTTGGATTCAATTCAAATCATGTATTCTCGTGCTTGGTAGAGAACATAACTCCACCTCTTATTCTCTACTCAAACAATCTTTAATTCCCAGTCTTAGACAAATGTGGTTCGGTGTTTTAATGGTGTCGGAGCAGTCCATCAAATCCTATGAATAAGAATGAAATCTTTTCCTCGAGGAAACCTTGAGTTTCCTTTGTTGGGCTCAAAAGTACTTGTGATTATTTAGGATACAAGAGACGATAGTCACCAGAAAGTAGTGAACATAAGGTGACTTTAAACTGGTTTGGAGTAGTTTCCAAGAATCTTCTGGACCATAAAAGTTTTCCATGCAGTTTATGAACAATTTATGCTTGAGATTGTGATTCCTTTCACTTTGGCATTGCCTCTGCTTTTTAACTTTCTGTTATTTTCAGGCTTATATATACTGATCTTGGAAGTGAGTTTGAATTTGATAAGTTCACACTTTTCTTAACAGGTTTTATGGTTGGTTGCTGGTGTTCTATTAGAAAAACAGATTGTAGTAGTGTGCCCCAATCTTGTAAGTCCAATGATGTTGTTGGACCTTGATAAATATGTGCTTGTATACTTATCCGTTTCCATCAGCCATGATGGATTGTGATGAGAAGTCCAATTGATGCAGGGTATTCTATCAGCTTCTGTGTTGTCTCTTATTCCCTTGATTCAACCATTTGAATGGCAGAGTTTATTGTTACCCGTAAGTTTGAACTCCAGCTTGTCTTGTATCTGCGAAGCTCTACAGTTGCATGCTGTACTTCTAGATTTTGGCCTCTAAATATTGTTATTGATACATTGTGAGGAATTGGATTTTTAAGTTTACTCTCAGTTGTTTGGTTTTTTTCCTGAGATGAACTCATTGAGAGTTCTGCTTGCAGTTTATTGCCTTAAATTTATTCCCTATCACTTTAAGCTTTGTAGAGGGAGAGTCTTGGCATATCAGTAAGTTACCCACTCGTGACTAGAAGTTCATGGATTCAAGTCATTGATACACCCAATTTGCTGAAACAGGAAAAAAAAAAGGTAAGGGAAAGGAACAAGTGAGAAAAAAAGCAAAGGGAAAGTGATGGAGATCACAAATGTAACCTTTTTTTCGTAGAAGGCATCAGAATGTTCTTTCTTTTTCTTTCATATTTGCAAATACTTGTATTTTATTTTAAGCTATTTGATTAGTTTAAATTGTTATATATATATATATATATATATATATATATATATATATATAAATGAAAATGTTTTTGGTATTATTTCCTTGTTTTGTGCTCAATAGGCAGAAAACTTTCTTTCCTTTATTATCGCCTATTGTGACAGCAGAAAATGGAGTGAATGGTCATTGGATAGGAAAACAACACATTCGAATTATTGACAGATTATGGCTGTGGATAGACATTGGCCATGAGGTTGACAGTGGATTCAGATCTCTCTCTCTCTCTCTCTCTCTCTCTCTCTCTCTCTCAGTAGATGTGAAAAGAGGATTCTTATATTTATTCCAGGACAAGTGTTACTCTATATCTATTTGTTCAATACTTCCCCATATGGGCAAATCCAATGCTCATTCGGGTCCATCTGGTTAGACTCCACTGGATGTAACATCTTCAAATACTGGATGCAGTTACTATTATCTCTGGCCTCCTATTCTGACCACAAAACCCAGCCAAAAGAGATTGAGGGATGCCTCTCATAGAACGCTGCATGGCTAGACAGTCACCTAAGTCCCAATAATTAACAAGCATATGTCTGTACAAGACAAATGGGCTATCAGTTAGGTACATAACCTTGCTATCTCGGAGAGTTTATTGACTTAAGAGTGTGGCATATTCCAGTGTTGTCTGATAGTCTCACATTAGGCATGGAGTAAATATGGATCTCATATACATATGTGCTCTTCTCAACTAACAGCTTAAATGTTTGGGTTGGAAATCCTCTGACATGATAATGAAACGCCCGTTGAGCCCTGTTTAATTGCCTAAATCCTTGTGGATTTTCAAGCCTAGAGTACCAGTCCACAACACATGCAAGACATTATTGTATGGCTATTATTTGTTGGTGTGCCTTGAGAGGGGTTGTTAAAGTCCAACATTACTTTGGTTGGGGTTAAGATTAGCCTAATTCACTTGAGTACTTTTGCCTCCTAATAGCTGAAGCTTTTGAATAAGAGATCCTTTAACCAGGACGTTAAGTTACGACTAAACTGGGGTTCCCTCTTCTTGGGATTTATTTGAGATTGATATTATTTATGACTTGTGATCTGTTGCATAAATGCACACCATGCCTGCATCAGTTTGACAGTCTTTGTTTTATCAGTTTTTACCATTTTTGAGATACATTGATTGTCTTCATTACTTGTTTCTATGTGGAAAACCTTTTCCATAATGTACTTGCATTTGCTGTCAATTTTTTGTCGGTGGTAATTTTTCTTGTGAATATCTATTGTTTGCTTTCAGGTTCTGCCTGAGAGAATGTTTGATTTTCTTGATGCTCCAGTTCCGTTTATTGTAAGTTTTTTTTCCAACTCATCCTATTTTAAGTCAATCTTGTAAGTTGGAAGCATTATGGTCTTAATGTTGTTATGATCTGATGGCTTTGCAGGTGGGCATACACCACAAATTTGCTGATTTGAAGATGAAAACATCTAACCTTGTTCAGGTTAATGTGCTTAAGGACCAGGTTCGTCATCTTTTCCCCCTTTTATCAAGATGAGTGTACAAATGTTTTTCCTCAGGGAACAATGTTCTGATAAAATCCATGTAGCCCTGCATAACCAAAAAAATGGCACATGGCGATAAACGCTTGATTAATTGTTCTCAAATTTGTTGTTGTCATAGAAGTTAAATAATAGTTTTTTGCTGCCAATTCTTTTCATTTGGTAGGATGGAGGATGTTTAAAAGAGATTAACTTAGTCTGTGGCTGATGAAGCAGATATAAAATTTCAACTTTTCATACTTATAGCTTGTAGTGTGCACCAAATTGTTACCCAAATTACTATTGATCATATGCCATGACAAGAATGTTCTCTAGAAGATAACAGACTAATCGACTTGAGCATTATCTTACGTGGACCAGCATGATCGAAATAGGCTCCATGTTAAAGTTCTTCACTGACCTGCCACTGATCGTCCCTTCTATGTACTAATCTATTATTTGTAGAACAGATGAAGTTTGAGAGATTTGAGGGTCTGGGTAATACAAGCGTTTTATGGTTAATTAGAAAAGACTTGTATTACTTTCACTTTTGGTGATTTACACTGGTTTACCTAGAAGAATGTATATTAGTACTAACGGAATCAGAAAAGAACTGTAGTGTATGTGGACCAGCAGGGTGGATTCAGATGGGTGAATAGGAAAATTTTGCAGCGACGTTCTCTCAATTTTCTCCTCTGTTTGATCAGATAATTACTTGGAGATGATTGTAATGATCCATTAGAAGGAAATGGCTTGTATGTTCAAGCTCGTGCATGAGAAAAGCTGGGTTAGTGGCTGGCTGGAATGGTATAATCTGACAAATTGAACTCACTTTTGTAGGTGAAAATGTGTCATTTGCCAGCACTTCCTAGGTACAAAGAGCTTGTTTCTGAACTAAAGCCAATCCATGCTAGACTATCTCGTGAAAACTCAATTGCTAAAAGGCATCCTGTTTATAAGTGCAGTGAAGTGCAGGTATACATGATCCTCACAAAGTTTCTAATCAGTATTTTAGCATGTATATTTCTTACATTAATAGATGTGTTGTTATTTTTGCATCATATGCCTCTGATTCTTTTTACTTTCAATAGTTACTAACCTGGTGTTGGTGTGCAGGCAGAAGCTGCTAGCAGATTCTTGACTGTAATGAGGAACTACCTTGATTCTCTTTGCTCAGATTTGAAGTCTTATACAATTACTAGTGTACAGTCAAATAATGACAGGGTTAGACTGAGTTTATAATGTTCTTTTCCTTGCTGATTACATGATAACTAACTACTCTGGTTCCTGGAACCTATATTCTTTTTGAGATGTGATTGCTTTGTACCCTTTCAGGTTTCTTTACTGCTTAAAGATAGTTTTATTGATTCCTTTCCAAGTAGAGACCGACCATTTATTAAGGTAAGATCTGCTTTCCTTGAAATCACTATACATGATGCCATACTTAATTGTTGCATTATATCCTCTAGCTTCAGCATCTCATCTTTTATGCCTCAAGTTTTTATCTAGGAGCCCATCAAGTAATTAGAAAAATGAAGCATCTAACCAGGGCATTCTTGAGTATTAAAATAAGACTACATGATTTTGACTGTTGCATTATTCACTTTGCTTTAATTGCTTGTGCTTATCTTAATTTAACGGATACTCTAGTATATGGGTATTGATAGCTAAAATGTAACCTCCTTCATTCTTTAGCAACTTGAGTTTTTAGAACAAAAGGGTGTGCAATGAACATGGTAATAAAGTTATTGGATTCTTTTACTCCCCTTTTTACGCATTTCCTTCTTTATTCTTAGTCGGTTTCAACAATTCATTTATCCTAATTTATTGGATTCGTGCACTTAAGTCGATGTCAAGGTTTCTATCATCCTATGGCCTTCTCTCAAACTTTTGAGTAGGTTTTAAGATATAAAGTATAATTCCTGCCATTATTCAACAGTTTAAGCCTTTGCTCATTCTAATATGATGAGTACCAAGGATTCAAGTCATGAGTGCAGGGGCTAGGTGATCTACAGTCCTCCGAGATTTTATTGTGGGTGTTGAATGACTGTAGATAACCTTTGCGAAAAGTCAAGAGGGATTATCATTGGACTGTCAGTATATATGCACCTCATCTAGCTATAACTGTGACACATTATTTATCTGTGCGCAATTTAATTACATGTGGCTTCTGTTTTCTACTTTGTCATTCAACCTTTACTTTAAAGATATTTAATTTGTCTATGTCAGGGTATCTGGATTCTTTCATGATTCTAAATGAGGCTTACAGTTATAGAGTTTGACTTGGTATTGCTTTAGAATACTTGCTCATGATTCTCTTTCTCTTGGTCTGTGCAGATGTTTGTTGACACACAGATGTTTAGCGTTCTATCAGATGCTGCGATATCAACCTGTGAGAGTAGGCGTTTCTAACTTAAATCTTGACACCATTGTGATGCATCAAGTGGAACTTTCAAGGTTCGTTAGAGAATCCTGCAGTAGATGGGAGAGAGACTACTATAGCCGAAGGCTTTAACAAAAATTTAATTTGTAGACTACTGTGCTCGTTTGTATGTCAAGGGCTTGCAGATATGTGCCGTGCCAATTGCTCATCAGTAAATCGTCTTGCCTAAATCAAGCAATCATCATCCCTGTCTTTTATTTGGGATATGATGTTGGGCTTTTTGGGCGTCTCTAGCTTGAAATTCTTGTGGTCAACACAGAAGAAGCATGGTTATGTACACCTCTTTGCTCCTATTTCAAGGTGATCAATCTCAATGGTATGAGAGCTGATTATTCCTTAAACAGGAGTGCATTACTCAAATTAGCTCCAAAATAAGGAATTCATTCGTTAGAATCTCCTGTGCCATGCATGGTTCTGCTTATAGATAGTGTAGTGCTAATGCTAATTGCAATTTTTAACAAGCCTTTTTCCTCGTGTTATCCTATTCTACTTGTGTTGAACCCTTTTACTTCCTTATTGAAGAGTTAACAGTTTCAGTGAGGATCTATGAAATGATTGTTTCCTATATTGACATTTTTTTTTCTTTTGTTTTTCTTTTGGTTGTTTCCCTCTTTTAAACTATATTAATTTGCGTAAAAAGTTGTGGTTGATCTTCAGAGTAGCCTGTTGCATTCATCCATTTGATACTGTAAATAGGCTGGTCTAATTATCTTTGTGTAAACAGATTGCTTACTTTGATTTCACATTGTTCCTAGTCCTGGACAGTTGACGTTGGGGGATGGGATAGAAGTCATTTCAAGTCGTATTATTGATGAAAAACAATGAAGAAAATGTATAAATGCGCAAAGAATGGTTTTGCAGCAGTCATCACCAATCCATATAAATGATGCTTAAAATCCTATATGAATGATGTCTACCGGGGAGTCTTAAAGCCGGACTTCTTCATGCTTTTTCTAAGGTTTGGTCTGATCCGTGCGGTTCTCATTGACTTCATTGAAGCTTTGGGGATAATTAATTCCAAGTACAGGCGTGTATATTCGATAGAACTCATGTAGAATGTCCAATTGAGCTATGGATGGGATGATCAGATGGATTTGCTTTTCAACGACATTTTGCTGGATCCCATCGAGGAATGCGTGCCCTTGAGACATGAGGGAGATATTCGATTTTCAAAGTGCACGATTGTGGATATCAGGACGGACTCGTAAGCGTCGAGAGCCTTTCTTTACAAAGTCATCTTTCTTAACAAAGGACGAGCATACTAACTACATCTCAGTCATCTTCTTCTTTCTCTGCCTTGCTTATCCCCGTCCTTTCCCATCTCTCCCTCTCTCTCGTCTTGATTTAAACCTTATGCTTACGATTTTCGCACGTGGCGAACCCCGAGTCCAGCGCGGGTTAGGGCGATTTCCCCAAGCGAAGCTTCAAGATCAAACCAAGAGCTCATCCCGCTGCTCCCAAATCCTTATGATCCTAACCCCAAGTCCTCCTCTGCGACAATATTTCGAGTTCCATGACGGATGCCGGAGATTTCTGAGAATAGCTGTTGTAATTTACCTCACATGTCTAGCTCCTCTGCGAAGCTGCCATTGAAGTTTTAGATCACAACTACCATCTTTTCCCCAGCCAAATGTGTCCCATTCTTTTGGGAGAGTCCGTATGGGGTTTCAACACCTTTTGTTTCCTCGGAAGAAACCCTTTTCACTCGGTATCTTCACTAACTCGAGCAACCCCCAATCCGCGCCTGATCACGTCCATATTCCTGATTCCAAATATAGAGTTCGGGTCGAAATTCTTTATCGCTCGAACTTCGTACCGTCCGCGGAATTTCCCCAGGTAAGGTAATCACATCAGATCGAAAGCCATGTGGATGAGCGCAGCCGGCGATACCTTTCCGAAATCCCTGCAGCTAATTGATAGATACAATCTCAGGATTTCCGCTTCTGGAAAGATGCTCCGATATCCTGGTGCGTTACGCCAGGGACTGCCGGGAGTTACTCGACTGTCACAGGCCCTCTGATTTGAACCGACAAGCAAGAAATTTCCAACTCGCTTTCTTTGTTGGAGTAGAAGTGGTCGACTTCTCAGATGATGGACTCCTGCAGAGCCTCATGGGTTGCCAAGCTCTATCCTTTTTATAATTATGCTATGCTTCCAAGATTGATTAATAAAATCAAAAGGATGTAATACATTGGCGATTTCCTTGCCTGAAAATCCTACGTTGCATTGATTTCGAAGTGGCTCGCTGGAGAAATAATAGCAAAAAAGTTTCGCATGACTTTGTTTGGTTAGCTTCCTTGCCCCAATTCAAAAAGGGTGTAAGTGCATTATAAGTCTTTAAAGAAAATACAATCGAGTCCTAAAATTTTCAAATAATATTATTTCTAAGACTTGTCAAATTGTTGCAATCAAATCCATCCTTATTATAGAAAAATTAGAATTTGACTCCGCTATAAAGCCAAAGATGCAACAGTAGAATTAGACAAAAGTTAGGCATGAAGATAGAGAATTTCCCGTATGGATTGGAAGCATGTAAGCTCACTTCATCTCAATCATAAATTGGTGCGGGGTCCGTGTAAAACTCTCATGATTTAATGGTTCAGACGAAGTGGGCTTGATCGGGGTGCATGCAATCTCATTGTCATGGCGTGATCAGCTAATTAGATGTTGCTAACCAACCAAGTGTGTTATTGTTTGTTGCAAATGAGCGCAAAAGGGGTGTTTGCCTCCAGCTTCTGATACTAAAGCCATTGAGAAAATAACAGAGCACTTGGGAATGTTATTGACAAACTCCCAAATTCAGTTCCACGAACAGGGACAATAGGTCCAGGGTGTTCTATTTCTCAAAATCACTGATGTTTGCCAACTTTGATTTGACTGAGGCGTTTGAAGACTCTCATCCTAAGAGCAGATCGAGAATCGTAAGATGATAAGATCATAGAAGTTTCGAATATGATATGCAAATACATGTGAAGTACATATTTCAGAAATCGAATTGGTAGGATCAAACCGTTCCTATACTATTTATCCTCTGGAATGGTAACCCTCCAAAGGTCTATTCCTTTGCCAAGTTCCAGGTAACAGTATCATAATGCCTAGAATACAGATCAAAACTTTAAGAACCATATGTGCTCAGTGATCAGTAGTGCATGTCAAGTTAAATACATTTGATTGTCTTCGAATGGACATGCAATTATCATATGATGTAGTTGATCAACATCGAAGTGTAGTTAGGCAAACAGACAAAATCATGGTATGTAAAAACTCAATTCCCTCTGCACCGCTTTTACCACAGAGACAAAGTGTGGCTTGGTCGGGATGGATGACCGTGGACCAGATAAGAAGAGGCTACTGCAGAAATGGTAACGCCGAATTCAACAGCCTCTTGTCCAATTCTTGCACTTACATTTGTCAAGGTGGGATATGAGAAGTCACAATCTAGGTCACCCGGGACTTCCATCACTCCTTCCAGGACTTCGATGGCCGTCGATGATGAGGCCTTTTTGTGAAATCAACTTGCAAGCACCACGCGGCGAGCCTCATCATGTCAACCACGTGAGGTCCGTTCAGCTGCATATCCTCACTGTTCTTATCAATCATATCCAAAAGCGGTCCTTCTTCCCACTTTCTTTTAGAAACTCCTAACAGGTACATGTCTTCCTCGTTCCGAGATGCGTCAAAAGCTTTCCTTCCACAAACTATCTCCAGAATTACCATTCCGAAGCTATAAATGTCCACTTTCTCAGTAATTGCTGCATGTAGCCATTCTGGGACAAAATAACCCTGAGTTCCCCTCATCGTGGTCACAATTTGGCTTTGGTCCCTATCAATTATCTTAGACAAGCCAAAATCTGCAATCTTGGCATTAAATTTTTCATCCAAGAGTATATTTTGGGGCTTAAAATCCATGTGGACTATCTTCCATCTACATTCTTCATGGTGGTAACATAGGCCCTTTGCTATGTCAAAAATGATCATCCTTCTCTATTGCCAATCAAGCACGTATGACTCATCTAATTTACAAAAGATCCATTGATCTAGAGACCCTCTGGACATGTATTCATAGACAAGTAGCCCATGAAATTTCTCGGCACAAAATCCAACGAGTCGTTCCAAGTTCACATGATGGAAATTGCCAATGCTTTCAACCTTAGCAAGAAAAGATTTCTTAGTTCGGCATAAAATATTGAGCCGCTTCACCGCTACTTTTTTGCTGTCAGCTAGAGTGCCTTGATAAACAGAGCTGAATCCACCCTCACCGACCATGTCATTGAAATCCTCGGTATTAGTTTTTAAATCATCATAGGTGAATCTCTTAGGTGCGCCCGGTACTTGATCAAGGTAGCCCTCTTCAACTTCGTCAACACCTTTTCTTCTACATAGGCCTTTTATGACGGCAAGAAGAAAAATGGAGGCTATAAGAGTGATCCGAGGCTAGAAGTCATGATTACTATCCGAACGCCATTTGCCCTTCTACTGTTTTTAGGAGGAGGTTCATCTGTATTGCGAGAATCAGAAGCTTCACTCGTGTTATTCTGCACTTTAAGAATAACAGCAGTGGCGCGAACCAAATCGGACTCATTTGTAAAGGAAAATACCTGAGATACTAAGTAGCATGAACCTGAATAATTAGAGCCATCTCCTGCATCTTGAAAAAGAGCCGCTCAGCAAGAACAGTTATTCGTGCGAGTCTTTTCGCAACTCTCCTCATCTGAATTTTCAAGATCCGGGACTTCTCGGGGATCTGTCCTGAAAGCAAAGAAACAAACCCCGCCGACGTCTGAAAAGCTTTGAAACTGCGAAGCTTCACAAGACAAAGGAATGCTTTCGGTGCACCCAAGTGTAGGATTTGTATATTCTATTGGCTTGAACTAGCGGTCCGGACACCTGCACGTCCGATCTTCTTCACAAATTCCATACTCCCGCAAACCATTGGATAACCGCAATACCCAGTGGACTCTGTTGGAGTATCACGTGCGACGAAGAACTCAATTTTAAACTGCTGATACACCCGCAGATGTCCATCAGGTTTGAACTTCAAGTATTGCACAGCCGCAGTTGAACCATAACCAGATAACAAAGAACCGTTTCTCACGAAATTCACGAACACTTCAAAATGTCCTTGGGTGAATTCAACATGATTAGAGTCGTTGCTTGTGTTTGGAAAATTTATTTGCAAACGGTGATAAACCAGAGGAGGGTCAGTCTCTATCTGGGCAAATAAACCTTCAGTAGTCAGAGAAAGCGAATATAAACATTGTTCGCTCATGCCTGTCGCAGAATTACCAGGGGACAATTTCTGCCCCACCCTTAATTTCTGCCTCAGGAGTAGCGTGTTCGTTGGATGATCGAAGGACTGCTACACTGCAGCATTGTTCTAATCGAACAACACGAGGTTCCCGGTGTCTGTCAAGTTCATGCCAGCAACAGATTTACCATAAGTTCGGGTTGACCACGCGACCGAGCTGTCGGCATCTTTCATTACCAAATCTCCCTCTACTGTGAGCTCCAGGGTGGCATGGGTTCCAACAGGACGGTTCCAATTAGCGGACCACACAACCGCCGGAGCCATGCTGTCACTGCTGTTGTTAATAGAGTGCGGGTCGGTTGGAACAACCAAAATGGCGAAATAGTAATCTTCCAAATAGGCTTGGTCATAGAAGCCACAGGCGAATGTTGTGCCAGTATGGCTCTGCAGAAAAAACCGGGATTATGCTAACGCTGGCCGAAGGGAACCGGATATAATTGACAGTAGATGCCGCGGCAGTCCACGTGGTGTTAAGGCCTGTGGTTGGATAGACGTCGGCCCGGGCGCCGATCAAACCAAAACAGTATGTTAGGACAAAAAGGCCGGAGGGTGTGAACATAGTGTGAATACTAAAAGCAAGAAGCGGGAGAGGAATGAGAAGAGTAGAAGACGGAAACAGGAAACTGAATTCCAAGTAAAGGTGAAACGGCCGTCCTTGTAAGCACCATTGGGAAGTCCAAGAAGACAAATTTTGTTAACTAGTATGCTTCCAAAACCCTAATTCCAAGCCACCTTGAAGGCGAAAGCGACTTTGAGGACTATAATTAACTCGAAACAAGAGCGCCTATGTGAAGACAACTTGAAATGGACAAAGAATGGCACATAGTTACTCCAAACATCTCGTTTATAGTTTCGGATAGAATCTAGGGGAAGCAATCTTCATTAGGTACTACAAATTGTTCTTTCGACGGAGCGACCTAAAAGAGCAAAGCTGTTTCGATTGTAGAGATAATATCCACAGTATAAAAATATTACATAGTGTAACACTTCACAAGAAAACGATATCACTGATAAATGAAATGAACCTTATATTATACGAGTTGTAAATTCCTTAATTTTAGCATGTTCAAGAATATGCTTGTGATTCGATTTAACATCTTTAGATTTTTCTCCCTTGATTGATAAATTGATGCCTTTAACTTCTTCTCATATTGGAAACTGGAGAATCCCAAATTCCCGTCTACAAATCCCAATTTGTGACATAAGTTTCGCAATGCATTTATGGACATTGGCTTTGTACAGAGATTAGTAATTTGATGCACAGACGGAACATATTGTCATTTGTCAATAGTATTCCAAGAGCCACTTTTTCTCGCTAATAATTTCTTTATGTTTACTTCTTGCATGAAATACATGATAAATTGACATATAGAGTACACTATATTATCACATGAAAATATTGGTGGACTTGAGAGATGAATTCCTAAATCTCTCAAAACGAATGATATCTAAGTAATCTCTATAGTTGTTGACGCCCTTGCGTACTTGCCCTAGCACTAGATCGAATAACCATTCGTTGCTTCTTAGCCCTTCATGATATATTGTTGCTACCTTCGTACAAAATCCTGCAGTTGATCGTTAAGACAAGCGGCAACCTACCAAATTTGCATCACAAAAGGTATACAAGTCCATGATTGATTTGGGCAAAATTTGCATTCCTCGATTTATCGTGCAGCTGGCGAAATGTAGAATACGCTTCACAATTTGAATATGACTCATATTAGGCCGATGCATGAATTGGTAGACAAAATTGACTGCATATGAAATATCTAGCCATGTGATGGTGAGATAACGAAGAGCTATGACGATACTTCGATATAGCATAGGGTCAAAAAAATAGGTTGCATCTGTACAAGAATGAGAGCTAGTGACCATAGGTGTGGAATTTGGCTTGCAGCCCTCCATTTGTGCACGTTTAAGAATCGACAAAGCATATTATTGTTGGCATAAATAAAGACAATCAGAAAATATCCTAACCTCCACACCCGGAAAATAGTGCAATCGCCTCATATCTTTCGGTGCAAACTCACTACTCAATGTACAAATGAATCCTTCAAGCAAGTTTGGGTCATCACCAGTGACAATCATGTCATCCATATAAAAAAATAGAGCTAGAATGCCATGACCTGCTTTTGGAATGAACAAGGAACGATTCGCAATGCTGCAAATGAAACCGAATGCAAAAGGAACGAGCTAAAACGGTCAAATCATGCACTTGGTGCTTGCTTGAGGCCATGCAAAACTTTCTCTAGTTTGCAAACATTAGACGAGTGCATTTCGTTCTCAAAACTTGGTGGTTGCTCCGTAAAAGCCGGTGGTGACAAAAAGCCTAGTTAAAATACCTTTTTATCATCTAATTCTTTTATGGGCGAACCTCTAACTGTAGCAACGATGAGGAGTGTCCTTAAACTTCCAGGTCGAACAACTAGTGAGAAAATCTCAAGGAAATCTGCTCCTGCTATTTAATCTTTCTTATGTACCATCATCCTTCAACTTGGACTTAAGATGCATCTGCAAACATTATTGGTATTTGGAGGACATGGAATAACAATAGTCCAAATTTTATTATGATGTAGTGTCTTGAGTTCCTCTTTCATTGCCGCCGACCACCCAGCATGTTTAAAGCCCAGCGTGCATTGCTCAATTCCTTGGGTATAGAATCCGTTGTATGCAAATTAGCATATTTTGGATTAGGCTTCACAATGCCAGCACATGATCGTGTAATCATTGGACGATTTTGAGTGCGTGCACATGCTAATAAAGAATCATGAAGGACATCTATAGAGGAATCTCGTGTAGAATCAGTAGTGTTTGGCAACATCGACAAGGATGTTTTTTCACACAGATGTTTAGCGTTCTATCAGATGCTGCTATATCAACCTGAGAGTTGGCGTTTCTCACTTAAATCTCGACACCAATGTGATGTGATGCATCAAGTGAAACTCTCAAGGTTCATTAGAGAATCCTGCAGATAGAAGCGAGACTACTATAGCCGGAGGCTTTAACAAGCTGTTAATTTGTAGGCTACTGTGCTCCTTTCTACGTCCAGGGCATGCAGTTGTTTGCCGTGCCAATTGCTCGTCAGTACATCGTCTTGCCTAAATCAAGTGATCATCGTCCCCATCTTTTATTTGTGGTATGATGTTGGGCTTTTTAGGCGACTTCTAACTTGAAATTCTTGTAGCCGCTTTCGCGGAAGAAACATGGTTATGGACACCTTTTCCCTCCTATCTCAAGGCGATCAATCTCAATGGCAAAGAGCTGATGAGTCCTTCAACTGGAGTACATTACTCAAAATAGATCCAAAATAAAGGAATTCAGAAGTTAGAATCTTACGTGCTATGCATGGTTCTGTTTATACATGCCGTAGGGCTATTGCGAATAGAAATTTTCATCTAGCCTTTTTTCTCCTGTTATCCAATTCTACTTCGTGTTGAATCCTCTTTGTTCCTTCTTGAAGAGTTACCAGTTTCAGTGAGGATCTATGAAATGATCGTTTCCTACATTGTTTGACAAGCCCGTGTTTCCTTCCATCCTAAAATTATATTAATTTGCGCAAAAGTTGTGGTTGATCTTCAGAGCGGCCTGTTGCATTTATCCTTCTGATTTTGTAAATAGGCTGTTCTGTTTATCTCTGTGGAGACAAATTGCTAACTTTGATTTCAACATTGCTCCTAATCCTAGACAGCTGATGTTGGAAAAACATTGGAACTCATATAAATGCGCAAAGAAAGATTTCACAGCACTCATCGGCAATCCACACTGAATGATGCTTAAAATCCCCTATGAATGATGCCCACGAAGGAGTCTTAAAGCCGAACCGTTTTCATTTGAATTCGAGGCTTTATGGATAATTAGTTCTCGAGTATGGATGCGGGAATTCGCTCGTTAAATAATTAGTTCTCGAGTATGGATGCGGGAATTCGACTGAACGAGCATAGATTGTCGACATGAGCTATCGAGGATTGATTGGGTGAATCAGTTTTTCATTGACGTTGCCCTGAATCCTGTTAACGTGTTCTCGAAACACTTGTTTAAAAAGAAAATATTCGATTTCACAAAGCGCTCAGCGAGGTCATTTTTTCTAGCATGGAGTACTTTCTATAGTTCCACGTGCTTAAATTGATTGCACTAGTGACTCTATGGCCAATGTGATTAATGTAGATTTGCGAATTCAAGATTTCTAAATAACTTAGAGACACACACACTGCCACTTTCTTTACTGTCCACAGTCAAAACAACATAACTGATGGAACACTGCTTGCCCAGAATCCTGAATCAACCCGAAGTAACTATACCAAGTTCCAGTTTTTCAATAATCAGAGCCACCGCATTCACCAAATTTTTGCCAAGGGCAAAGTCGAAAACAAAAGGAATGACAAAATAATGAAGTTTGGGACCATCTAAATTTCAACCGGCTTCTTTTGTGTTTGTACTTCCACCAAAGAGCAACTAATAAAACAAGGTGCAAACTGCACTCGCACACGACAGAAAGACTGCTGCAGTTGTCAAATGCGCCGTTGGCAGATCGTTGTATATCATGTGTAGCAGAAATTACCTCCATTACAGTGAAAAACTTGGTTATATGAACTTAATTGATCTGATGAAGGAGCAAAACAAATGATCCCGTCTCTTAAACCACATAAACACGATGGACTGCTATGTATCACATCGCTTAAGGTACATCTCTCAGCAAAGTAGGCCTCCATGAGCGAATAAGAGAGCAGCTAAATGATACTCTTTACTTCTCCATGAGCGAATAAGAGAGCAGCTAAATGATACTCTTTACTTACTCTCTAACTGTAATAATATAAACTGCACATGATATGATGGAAAAGGCCAGCTAAGGGCAAGAGATTCTTTCTTAGAGAATTCCTGGTAGTAAACTCAGAGTTGATGTCTTGATTATTTTGAACCCAGCAGACCAGTCAAATGAATGGAGTAAAGAAAACCCATTCTTCGTTGACACTCCAGCTGGATCAACAGATGATTGCACTATTTGCTGGTTCTTCATGTGTAACTAGTCCTATCCCTGGTTATCCAATGAAATACGGAATCAAGCAAATGCTGCCGAGTAGCCATGAGATAGCACAGACAAAACCAATGAACTAGTACAGTAAGCTGAACATTGACACTTCATAATCCAAACATTACCAGTTTTCTTCCTCATGTGTCCAACGACTGCAGCAATGATCCAAAAGAAGCACCACAGGATAGGACATCATTTGTCTTCATCTTCAGAATCAGATTTTGCAAAAACAGGTTCAGGTTGGGTTTGGGCATATGCAGGGGCAATGAACTTTGGATCTTTTTCTGCGACGTCAGCATACTTCAGTATAGCTTCTCTAGGATCTTCTTCCATCCATGTCTCCTTAATCATACCTCCTTGCTGCAAGTGGAAGTGGCAATTATCCTCTGTTACCCTTAGAACCTAACTAAAATAGACAAGAATTGAAATGGAGGAGGAAATTCTTCTTTAGTGACCTTGAGAAGATACTGGGTCAATAAACTTCCCTTGCTAGCACCAACTCTTCCGCCATGTCCAGGTCCATTCATGGGAAGCTCTGGTTTATGGGATTTTAATGGATCCTTGAGGATCTTTTCACGTTGACGCTTACGGCTTGGCTGATCCCTAAACAAAGGCAATGCATGGGGGTTGTGAATAACAGGCTTTATCTCAAAGTCGTCCACAGATTTTTTCCTTGGTGCACGAGCAACACAAACAAGAGCTCCTCTCTCGCTGAGAGTAGGATCATAAAGAACGTGAGTTCCTCCTTGGCTTTTATCCCCAGAAGTTGCAAAGATCTATAACAAAGCCAAAGACAATTATGAAGATTAAATGGTCATTAATCACATCTTAGTAGGGAACAAAGCAAAAAATCCCGAGTGTATACACCTGTGCAGTAATTCTATTGAGTATTTTCTCCACGGCAAACTAGCATACAGTTACATCTAGTACCTGGTTCAGCCTGGGGTGCCAGGCACACTGCACCACACTACAAGTAGGAGAAATCCCAATTCTTGATACCAGCTCAAGTTTAGATCGATCAAAGAAGCACAACAAGCCTCCAGTTGTGGACTCCCTTTCAACAGAAGTTCCAGTCAAGAATAGCTGCTCGTCCGGACTAAATGCAATATTTGTCTGGGCATAGTGATTTGGAAGATCTTCAAAAACGTTGAGGGCATTTTTGATAAGGCGCAAATCCCACACCTAATGTGTATTAAACATAAGAAGATGAGATAAACTTGAATAATTGAAATTATTTAACAAACAAAACGGAATGTGAGCTTCAGTCATATCCATGTAATCACCTTAAGTGAACCATCGAAACTTCTTGTCAGTAAAATTTTCCCATCACTGGAAAACTTAAGCCCAGTTATATCATCTAAATGAGCTTTCTCGATATGAATGTCCGGCCTGCTTCCCCATCCCGGCTTAAGGTTCCAGATCTGTTAAATCCAGCAGTTGACCAAAAAATAGTGAGTAGTAGATCATAAATGGATGGGAACTCAATCGCCATACACCAGGAGGAGAAAATCTTACACCTTAGCATCATTTCTACCAATATGACATAAGAGGGACATAATACCTGTATTGAACCATCTCCGATACCACCTGCAATGCATTTCCCCTCACGATCCCAAGTGCATGTTGTCACGGGTACTCTTCCAGGCCTTGCAAGCTTTGGTTTAATAACCTATATATTCAATAAGTTAGCAAAAGGTACAATTCTAGTCCTTTATGAAAAATAACACATCAAGCAAAGAGATACCTAAAGTGGCCAATTTTTTCTACAATTCGGTGATAGACAGAAGTGGCCATACATAAACCTCAATGGAATCAAGAAAAGTCTACAGACAGGGCCAGAGTATCAGAAAGGCAACTGAAGAAACTCATACATTGGTATAAGAAAAGTCAAAAAAGATTTCATCACGAGAGAGCGATTGAGGTAAAAGCAGTAGCTCAAGATCAAGACAGGAGGGGGGAAACGAAAATCAGTAGAACTTTCTGATTAAGAATTATCTTTTGTAGATTTTATCCATCATAATTGATTTCATGTGTAAAGGGAAACGATATCTTAAAATCTGAATGCTGTGATTCCTAGAGGAGTGAATAAAGACTACTGCTTATTTCTGCCTGCCAGAACATTTTTTTTTTTCATATATATTGATAACCCACAAGTCAGACGGATCAAGTGGAAACTAAGGAAGATTTCCCAGCAAATCTATACATGTGCAGGTGGGGAAAATAAAAATAAAAAGCAAAATAGACCGATAGTTCATCATCACACCCTCTTGAAAAGTAAACCAGCTGTGAACTATGTGCATCAAAAGTGAATGCTTCAACTCCTGACATGTATTCCTAGATAATCTCAGTACAAACAGCTCAATCAAGAGCAAAAAAGGATAAGACTCTCAAAGGGAAGAAAACAAACATGCAGCTGTGCAGCAACTCAATTACCATATCTTCACACAAACTTAAATGCAGGATATGAGGAAAAAACACCTGCTTTTGACTTTTGAAGTCATTCACATCCCATATGCGAAGAGATCCATCCTCCGATGATGTTAAAATTGTCTCCTTTGTTTTAGGGTGCCACTCTCCCCAAGTCAATCCAGATATATGGCCCTTTGTATTTTTCAAATCACGAATATACATGTCCCCCTTCACAAATTCACCCAACGTAAGCCCGTCACGATCATAGATCTGCATCGCCAAGGAGAATAATCGTCAGAGGAACCAAGATGCACCACAGCTTTCAGGAAAACGATAAGTACCATTAAAGTTACCTTAGCTTGAGCTGAGCCAGTTACGCACAAAAATCGGTCAGCCGTCGGACTCCAGCTTAAGTTACGGACTTGATGACCTTCAGATGGCTCCAAATCTCTAAATGATGATAGGCGAGAATTCATTCCTTGAAAGTCGTACATCCGTACAGAGTAATCATAACTGCCGGATAGGACCCGAGAACCGGTGTGGTCAACAGCGAGAGCGGATACAATCTGTTAATCGCATTTTTGTGTAGAAATTCCACCAAGTCAGAACCACAACGTCAGAAAGCTAACTACTACCAAGCTACAGGTTTCAAGGAAATCACTTGATACCATCTACAGGATTGTTATAAAATCTACAGCCTTTTTCAATGTATTCCTAACTGCTGAGAAATCTAAAGCACATTCAAACTATCACAAACTATGACAATATGATTGCTCAACATGCTGGCATCGAGGAGTGAGTCGCCAGATGTAAATCTTCGTGCCAAATTTGATAAAACTAAGAAAGTTGCAAACGAAGGAACAGGGAAGAGAGATGGAGATACCTTAGTATGGCCTTTGAGCACGATCTCATTGCTGAGAGGTAACCGATACCGATTCTCCTCTTCTTCCTCCTCCTCGTCCGAATCAACAATCGGTGGCCGCGGTGGCCCAATCATCGCCTCTTCCTCCTCCTCCTCATCATCACCACCATCTCCAAGGTTCCCAGGAGGCGGCGGCGGCGGGCCAACCATAACCCCGTCGTCATCGTCATCGTCCCCCTCCTCGCCCCCGCCATCATCGCTGGAAATCAGTCCCGGCGGCGGACGAGGCGGGCCTATCATCGCGCGACCACCGCCCTCGCCGCCGCCGCCGCCGCGGGAGCCCGTTCCAGCGTCGGGGCCGGGCCTAGGGTTTCCGGCGCGGAGCTCCTCGAGCCAGGCTCTGGAGGAGGAGGAGAGGGCAGGCAGGCCGCCGCTCTTGCCGGCGGCGGCGGCGGCGGCTACGGCTGCGGGTGCCGCGGTAGCAGAGGGAAGAAAAGGGGAAGGAGAGGCGGAGGCGGGGCCGGGGCCGGGGCCGTGGCGGCGAGTGGCGGAGTGGACGGATTCGAGGGGAGCCTGGGCCTTGGACTGCTTGCCGAAGGAGAGAGGGAACTGAGCTCTCACGCCGTCGTATATCTCCGCTTCGTCCTCCATAGCCGTAGCTCCGCCTCCCTGAAGGAAGAGAGAGAGAGAGTTGTCTTCTTGCAGCTTCTTCTTCTTCTTCTCAAGGTACCGACATGGAAGCGCAGGAGGAAAACAGAAAAAGGCCCTTTTTATTTATATGTTTTGTCAATCTAATTTTTTAATTTAGACTTTTAATCCCATGAATTTATCCGCTTAATTATTAGGATAACGACGCAAATGATCCATAAATTTTGATTTAATATTCAATTTGATATCTGAATTCTAACCCAATGCGCAATGTGATCCTTAAACTTTTAATTTGTTTAATATTTTTTGACTTTTGATGCATGTTCGGTATAATCTCTAAATTATATGAAGATGTTTTATATTGTCATTCCATTAATTTAAAATCAGAGGTAAAATTATACATTTTCATACAGTTCTGGAACTACACTAAACATATACTTAAAATTCAAGAACTACATTGAACAAATTAAAAGCTCAGGGGATACATTGAACATATTAAAAGTTTAAGGATTACATTGAACATTAAGCCAAAAGTTTAGAGACCATTTGTGTTATTTCCCCTTAACTAATTCCAACTTTAATTTTATTATTCGATCAAACTGGTCGAAAAATTGTGGGGTCGGCCTATGTGTCACGAAGCTGCAATCAGGTGGCGGGAGTTGGTGAGTGCTCGAGTAAGGCATTATGTAATACAGTGTCACGTAAACAATTCGACCATCTTAAAGTTGAATGAAAAACATTAAAAAACATATCAAATTTTTGGGATATATAATTCTACAATTAAATAAGAGATAAGAAATGGTTGAAATATTTGAAATTCTCTCACTTGATTGACGGTAACAATGTTTATTGGTTAGACATAAATATTGAAATGTTGCAGTCATTTATGTTTTTTTTTACTAATTTTTAATATTAAAAATGCGGTTTTTCCTTTTCGTAATTGTTGAAGAGAAAATGAAAATGATTTATAAACCACAGTGAATAGTTTCTCTCGAGTTTTCATACGCGTCGCTGCTCACCTCGGCCGTGCCGCGCCGCCGTCTGAGCCTCCGGCGCGAGGACCGCCCGAAGCTCTCGCCGGAGCAACCGCGCATCTCCGGTCCGGCGCCGCCGCCGTCGCCGCCGTCGCCGCATCAAGCGCCTGAACCAGAGAGGTATCACCACCACCAACGGTACTCGCTCTCTCTCTCTCTCTCTCTCTCTCTCACTCTCTCTGTGCCTCCCTCCGTGATTATCCTGAAATTGTCATCACGTCCGGCGAGTTTCGCTTTCCGATCTCTTTCCCTGATTGTTCCGACGAGCCTTGGAGTCTGTTCAGCGGTTCTCCGGCGACCTAGCAGGCCGTCGATGCGCAGTCTAATTGAATGAATTTTCGCTTAGTGAGAGGAACTTGTCGCTCGGAGTAACTTTTATCCTGTTCAAATCCGAACAATCGCCACTGTCGATGCTTGCCAATTGAGGCGTGCCGGATCTCGATCTATCAATGGCGAGAATGAACCTGCTTCGGCCAATTAGTGGATTCTATGTTTGTGTTCTTCTTTCGAGTTGAGTTGATTAGGGCTTTTGCTTGTTTCCTTGCCTTCAATCTCGGATTAAAAATGTGATGCCGCCATATGAATTATCGGCTGGTCGTAAGGATTTCCTTTTTCTTTAAACATGTAAAAGAAGCAATGCATATTCGTGTGTGGCGTCCGAAAGGTTACGCCCCACATCCGGTTCCTAATTGTGCTGAAATTCCACTCTTAGATGTGCCGTTCATCCCGGAACCGAGAGGGAGAGGGAGAGGGAGAGATTTGATGTTTGATAATTTGCTGTGAAGAAATTTGCCTTCATTGCCCGTGTGTTGGAAACATTTCTTAGAACGAAAGATCTTCAAACTATGCGGTTTAACTTTACTGGAATAAGTTTTTTTTTTTGGTAAAGTTACTGGAATAAGTTCCAATTGCCTTTAGTTTAAAAAAGTTGTCTTTCCCGTTATCTTCTCCTGCCCACAATATGTATAGTATGAAGATGTTGTATTACCAGCTGAACAGAATTCTATGCATGTTAAAGTTGTGGCTTTGTGGGATTTGAACTGAGGAGACAGCCTGTTAGGTCACAATGGAACTTCCTCTTGTTGTATTCACTTCTTTTTCTCAAGTTTTGTGGTTTATGTTCAAGCTAGTTTCGTTCGGCCTTAATACTCATATCATAGATGGCCTATTTGTCCATATTTGCCTCTGAGTGGAAAGATAATTGATCTGTGATTCTTTTTATTTGTGCTTGTTGGCGATCTGCGATTAAATGTTAAACCCCCATATTATCTTCCATGCTTTTACATGTTGCTGTAGGGTTGATTGAGTCGCGGATAATATGCATCCCCCTCTAACGTTACACCGTCATCCAATGTGTGCTGAAGTAAGTCTATTACGCTTTTCAGATTACTTCACAGCTTAAAAATGCTCCTGCTATCTGCTACTTCTGCTTGAGATATTTGATGGTTCAAGTGATCAAGGGTCAATGTGCTTAGACATGAGAAGATGTCTCTGTCCTTGGGATCTCGTGTCACCTCTTTAGATATCTCTTTTCCATTTTTTTCCTCATCTGAGTTTAAGCGAGGAATGTAGGTAGGCTAAAAGCTATTACTTTTTGTGAAAAAATTTAATCTGTCATTACTTTAATTGGCCTGAAATAAGTTCGCTGTGCATGAAAGGGCTCCTGTAGAGCTCAGTTGGTAAAAATGGGAGTGTTCTTTCTTTTTCTTTATCTTCTTAAGATAAGTGGGAATGTTCTTTCAAAATTCACCTCAAATCTTCTTTTGATGTAAGGTTAGTAAGCCTATACTTTTTCCCTTTTTCATTCCTATTAAGTAAGTCGCAAATAGTATCAAGAATAGAAAGCACACTTTTCCAACAGGTACTATTAAAACTTGATGTTTTAGTTGTTATCATCATATTTTTGCACGTGTCATCAAAATGCTGGAAATAAGAACATAGTGATTCCGTTTGCCCTCGTTTTAAAAGGTTAAAATCAATAAACATCTGCATCTTCTGCGTTATGTGTCCTATTAAAGAACTAGTGGACTGGATTGACCTGACGCCCATATATTCTTTCCAAGGAAATTTAGAGTCTACTCGATCTTTTGTAAATTTTTGGATGACTAGTTTGATCTTTTCATTTCCTGTTCGTACTGTCCTGTATGCATGTTAGTGGATTCTGTACTATGATCTCATCAAGGATGATGAATCTGTGCACAGAATCATGTATAAGATTGATGGAGCTATATTACCACCCCCCCTCCTAGAAAGGTTGTGAAAGAACCCGTACTGTTTTGTTAAAATAATAATGGAAATGTTATAAGAAAAGTTGCTGTTCCAAGTTTGAAAGAGGTCTCTCTGTGAATTAACCAATAAAAAAAAATTATCTGTGTTTACCTTAAGAAAAAGAAAATTATATTGGCAATAACCATTTTCGCAAGAGAACTAAAGATGCACTATCATTTTGCTGGGATTCCAACTATTACATTGAAAAATATATGCCTGCACTACATAAAGCATAGTATTTTCAACACATACTCAATAGTTTGATGGTGTCTCGTCAGGCAAAATGCATTACCTAATTGTATAAATCCAGTAGCAATCGTTCTCTCCTTAGTTAGAAAAGTGGACATGTGCTGACTGAAGTTTTCAATTCCGGCAGATAATTGAACAGTTTCAACAGTGTCACTTAGACCATCCCATTGGAAAATTTTTTGGCGAATGTACTGACCTAAAAGTAAAGCTTGATCGCTGTTTTCGGGCAGAGGTGAGACTTTATTATACTCATAAGGTTATATATTGAATATTGTGAACTCTCATTTGATTTGTTGCATGATTTCAAATTTTCTATAGAAAGCTGTGAAACGAAAGGCTAACTTTGAAGAGAGCAAGAAATTGAGAGAGAGGCTACAAGCTTATAGAAAGGAAACCGCCGAGACAGGTCAATGAACAGACATTCTGCAAGATTTGTCCTCGGTGATGGAGTGAGGTCTAATATGAATCAGAATGCTGTACAAGTGAGGGAGTTTGATCTTTGAAAATTTTGTGCTGGAGAATTTGTTGCAGCATATTCTTTTCTGTAGAGTCCCGGAAAAAAAAAAAACTTTGACACCATGAACATGAAGATTGTAAGGACGGTTTTGCATGGAAAAACAGATCTCTGAAATCTACAGTGAGCAGATCTTCAGGTTGTTTCAATATGTACTACTAGGCATGCTGAATTCAATTGAAGAACATTTACGAAATAATACCGATTTGATTACGGCTTACACATTGTTGATCGTTGCGGTCGGCACACTTCTGTCTTACAGGCATGCTCTATTCTTGGCCAAATGAATTGTGTGCATCGATATGTACAACGGTTGTTGCTCGGTCTCTGTATTCAACATGTCTTATTTATTCTTGCGTCTTACATTTTATATATTTCCTTGGTTGACAAGATATTAGCGCATATTTATCTGATACACAAGCTCTTAGTAAGGAAAGACTCATCCGGGGACGCCAATTCGAAGCTAAGGAGATGAATGACAAGTTCGATGTTTTGACTCTTTGACAATTATAGACATCGTGAAAGCATCTCGCTTTGGTCACATGTGTTATTGTCCTCGTTGATTACCCCATCTCGATACCAATTTTCCGCCTAACCCGGGTTTAGGACAGAGACTCTCAAGGACACCAAGCTGGAGATAAAATTGGTGTCCCAATCGATCCTCTCTTTGCCATGGTGCTCTTCCTTGTAGGGTGCGAGATGCTGGAGATGTCTGGTCCTCGCGCGAGACAGTATCCTCTAACGTTCGTTATATAAAAAATTAATATCGACCATTGGATGGGCCATGACAAAATTGTCATTTCAAGTTTCATGGCAGCATATAAAAGGGATAGTAGCATCACCCGTCAAAGGTTATTTTCAAATGTGCAATGCCCCTCTTAAACTTCTAAATGGAGCAATTAGGTTCCTTAATTTTGGTTTTACTTTGTCTTCGAACTTTCAAATGGTTGAATTAAGTCTTGGAGATACTTTTGAGTGCTCAATGTCATTATTGATTTGGAAAAGGTTTCAAAGTGAGGAAAACCGCTCATCTAAGTCTAATAATGTCATCCTTTTTATTAAATTTTCGGGGGAAAGTTATTAACAAGGTTCTAAACCTTTTATACAGTGGCCAATTCAGTCTTCTATTTTTTAGTTGTGCTAATTTAGTTTCAAACAATTTGGCGATTTGCCAATTTAGTATAAATCTTTCAATTGTGTCAATTTAATCATTTCGCCCAGAAACCGCTAACATGGCGATCTAGGCAGCGTCAACTGTCCTATATGGCACGGCCGTAGGTCGGTCGATGTTGACTTTGACAATTTTTCCAATTTTAAAGATTTTCTGAATTTTTTGTTTTATGTTTTTTTTGGCCACCTTGCTAGCCCGAAATTAGAAAAAGAAAAGAAAAAGAATTAAAAGAATTAAAAAAAATTATAAAAATTGTCCACGTCAGTGTCGATGTCGCCGTGCCACGTGATACGGCTGATGTTAATTAGATCGCTACATCAGCAATTTCTGACTAAAGTCACTTACCAATATAAAAGTTTAGGATTTCAAGTGTACAGATTAAAAGTTTATAAACAATATTACGCATTCGACGAAAATGTCAGGCCCACTAATGGTATATTATACGGGTAAAGTAAGCCAAATGAAATTTGGTCTCTTGACTGCACGTGGTCAAATGGAGTGTAACCAAAGCATCGAGCCAACTCAATTTCCCCGCCCAGCACCACTTCCCCACGTACGTCGTCGCCGTTCCCAGAACATTCACGTCTTTCCCTCCCTCCCTACCTGCCGGCACAACTCAGATTGTTGGATGTTTGGCTGTAAAACAAACAAAATAATACTCTTTTCTTTGTTCCACAAAAGTTTTGAGAAAATAAATAATTTTATAACTGTAAATATCTTCTTGCTCCTTAAAGTGAAGACAATAAGATGTGTGCTAGTTCACACAATACCCGCGTGTGGGTGCGTGAATAATTGTGCGATTAGCACTTTACACGTTTGCGCAGCTGCAGTTTAATTAGCACTAATCCCTTTATTTTTTTTTATTTTATTTCGTAAGGTTATCTCATTAATCTTTATTAGTTGAAAGGTTTCATCCATGAAAAATTCGATTCGGTCATATTGTCTAATGGTTTCATCCACAATAGTGCTGATAAGTGTATATACTCTAAATTCACTAAAGACTATGGTATCTTAGTGTGCTTGTATGTTGATGATATGCTTATCTTTGGAACGAATATGACTGGAATAGTTGAGACTAAGAAGTATCTAACATCCATGTTTAAAATGAAAGATTTAGGTAAAGTAGATACTATCTTAGGTATTAAAGTTAAAAAACATGGTGTGGGTTATTCTTTGAGCCAATGTGATTATGTCGAAAAAATGCTAAATAAATTTCATCATCTTGGTTTCAAGGAAATAAGTACTCCATTTGATTCAAGTATTAAGTTAAATTATAATACTGGTAGAGTGGTAGCACAACTTAAATATGTGAGTGCTATAGAGTCTTTAATGTATGCGATGCATTGTACTAAACCTGATATTGCTCATTTTGTGTGCAAGTTGAGTAGGTATACTAGTAATTCAAGTATAGAACATTGAAGGGCTATTACTAGAATTTTTGGTTTTCTTAAGAGAACTAAAAATTTAGATCTGTTCTATAATAATTATCCTGTTGTATTAGAAGGATACATCAATGCTAGTTGGATTACAAGTGTAGGTGATAAACATTCTACTTCTGGATGGATTTTCACACTTGGCTGAGGTGCTATTTCTTGGGCGAGCAAGAAACAAATATGTATAACTCACTCAACGATGGAATCCAAATTCGTTGCGTCAATGGCAACTAGGAAAGAGGCTGAATGGATTAGGAATTTGTTGTTGGATATCAAATTATGGCCTAGTCCTATGCCTCCTATCTCTATTCATTGTGATAGTCAAGCTACTTTGGCAAAAGCTTATAATAACACTTATAATAATAAGTCTAGACATATTAGTTTAAAACACGAGTACGTGAGACAATTGATTCAAGATGGTACCATAACAATTGTCTACGTGAGATCAAGTAATAATTTAGCTGATCCTTTTACAAAGGCTTTACCAAGACAGATGGTAACTACGATCTCGAAAGAAATGGAGCTGAAACCCTTTAATTAAAATCATCAATAATGGTAACCCAACCTTTTTTCTAGAACATCACTAGTTACAAGGTTTAACAGGTAAGAACAAGTTACTGAATGTGATTGTATGATACTAACGCTAGCCCTGATATGAGAAGTTAGTATCGTCTGTTAAGTTTTAGAGGATGAATTGAATTCTTAATGAAATATAGTACAAACTTGTAATGTGTTAATAATAACATAAACACATGGTAAATACTTCACCTATATGAGTTTAGAAGTTGTGCCGCTTTTTACGAAAGTTTGGGTTGTTTTCTAGAGAGCTCATTAAACAGAATCAAGCACAAGGCCATAATAGTGCGGAGTAATATAAAACTTATTGTTGAAACAAGAGGTTAATATATGTGCGGTATGTCCAATTCTATTATTTAAAAGTACAAGTTTAAAGCCAAGCTATTTGTCCTCTGATAGAGTTTTAAGATACTTGCACTAAGTAAAGGTTTAACTCGAAAGAGACCTTTATGCATGTATATTAATCTCACCGAAATCTTGGCTGTATGATTTTTTTTTTTTATTTAAAAAAAGTTTTTATTCATGAAATCTTTGTTTTACAAACAAAGTGGAGGATTGTTGGACAAAATAATGCTCTTTTCTTTATCTAACATAGGAAAGTTTTGAAAAAGTAGGTAACTTTATAATTGTGAATATCTTCTTACTCCTTAGAGTAAAGACAATGAAGTGTGTGTTAGTTCACGCAATATCCGCATGCAGGTGTACGAATAGCACTTTGCATGTTTGCGTTGCCGCAGTTTAATTAGCACTAATCCCTTTATTTTTTTATTTTATTTCGTAAGGTTATCTCATTAATCTTTATTAGTTGAAAGGTTGTTTTTTGTTTATTAAATAATTTTCAAAATCATGAAAATTTGGAATTTTATTTATATATATTTTATTTTATTTTGAATTTTACATGTGTCTTTTTAAGACAATCTTTGGAGATTATACTTGTTCAGTTTTCAATCTTTCCCGAAGGGTTGCATTTGTTCAGTTTGCAACTTCTTCCGAAAGAACATCTTCGTTAGCTTTGCAACCTTTCGTAAAGAGTTGCCTATGTTCTTTGAAACCAATTTCTATAAATGTTGGTTTTTTCCGCAACAAGTAAAAAGACATCAATTTTCAAGTCTTCTTTCAAAAACTATAGCGATCATTTTTAATTGTTTCCTAGAGAGGTCCTAAAGAAATATTAGAATTGCTATATAGTATTCTCATTTTGAGACTTTGTTGTATCTAGAAAATTTTTGCCGGTGACCATTAGTAATACTATGAAGTAAATAAACTCTTAAAAAAAGTAATATTATATCTTAAAATCCGACTTGACTGTCTTTTGATTCGAAACTATTTATAATTTACAACACAGACTCCCCGTCGTAATGTCAACGTCGCCCGGCTCTTTTTCTCGCCTCATTGCGCTCTCTTCTCTCTCCCCCTCCTTCCTCTCGACGTTCGGCTGCATCCGAATCATGTAATGATGTGTGTGTGTGTGATGAAGTGTGTGTGAGTGTCAGCGATGCTGATCCAATCCGTTTTGGCTCTTTGCTTTTGGTGGTTGGCGAAATGCAGGGAGGGAGAGTTGAAGCCGATGGATGCGGAGCAGCTGAGGGAGAGCGCGCACAGGATGGTGGATTTCGTCGCGGACTACTACAAGTCCATCGAGAGCTTCCCCGTCCTCAGCCAAGTCGAGGTTTCCGCTCGTTCCCTCCTCCTTTGTCTTGCATTTCCATGTTATAGTTGGTGAGACATTGCGTGTGCCTGAGAGAGAGAGAGAGAGAGAGAGAGAGAGAGAGAGAGAGAGAGAGACTTGTATATAAGTGATAGCGGTCCCAGAACTTTGACTCAAAAGCGAGGCGAACGTGATATTCTTGCCTAGGAATATGAAAGGACGACTATACATGTTTCTTTACCTTGGCATCAACAGAAATTAGCCCCCCTGGACCCCAGGTCTACATTGGATTTTAATCCGGTGCGGTGAAGGAGTGACCTTGTCCTGAAATTGAAATGCCTATTGACTCATTATCCAACCCCACTTGTTGGGATGAAATTTTTCCATAGGTGGTATGACAGGAAAAGGAAAAAAAAAACCTTTTCTTTTGTTTCTTTCTCTTAAGCACGTGAGAGTTGAACTAAGAAAGTCAATCTGGTTCCTCCTCCATGCAGCCTGGCTATTTACATAAACTTCTTCCAGATTCTGCGCCTGATCGTCCTGAATCATTGCAACAAGTTCTCGAAGGTGAGGTTCTCCTGCTGCTTTTGTTTATAAGATCATGACGGGTCAGACTCGGGCAGTTTTTATATGGATTCTTAACTTGCAGCAATATTTCTCACTTGGAATCCCAGATTACATGATTTTCAAAACTTCGAGAGTATCAATCTTTTGCAGTCAAATGGGTATTTGCAGATTATATTGTATATAGAGGCAAATGGAGAGACAGTGTAACACTTGCCAATGGATAAGTTAGTTAAAATAGCTGTTAATCTAAACAAAGTATCTCTCTCTCTATTATATCACTGCAGATGTGCAGGCAAAAATATTACCTGGGATGACCCATTGGCAGAGTCCAAATTATTTCGCATATTATCCTTCTAACAGCAGTATCGCGGGTTTTATGGGAGAGATGCTCAGTGCTGGCCTCAGCATAGTCGGGTTCAGTTGGATTACTTCCCCCGCTGCAACAGAACTTGAAATGATAGTTCTGGATTGGCTCGCTAAGCTTCTCAATCTGCCTGATGATTTCCTTTCGACAGGTCAGTTTGTATGCTATAACAGTCTTGATGGCATCAAATGGCCTGCTTTTATTAAATTACTCTACGACATGAAAATGAAAAATTACTTCTCCCCATTTTAACAGTCAGTAGAAGAATCACTTCTATCTTGCTTATGATGATTACTGACGAAGAAACCAAAAAAACTATTGCATCTTTTTGGCTTCGATGTTATAGCATGAATAGTTTTCATTTCACATGTGAAGTGTACACTAAGTTTTATGGGCATGGTCTCCATCCACTAAAATGGGAGACATCCCCTGCTGTCCTTGCTCCATGCAATCAAAGAGTAGCTAGAATCACACATGCCTTTTCTTTTCTGCGTCACAAGCTAACTTAGCATAAGCATTCTAGTAAAAAAATATGGAAATGTCGTTATTCTACAAGCTTACTTTTTTCTAAATCTCTCTTTGGTAACCTGCTCTTGGGACCAGCATATCAAGGAAATAATGATTTACTGCATCTTCCCCTAATAATTATTTGGACTTTGTCAGATGAATACATTGAAGAGTCATAGAGATCAGTTACCTTTGTGATTTAGCATATGGAAAGCGCTGAGTTCACCCACCCTTAAGTTTCAGAGAGAATGGCTCTGTAGTTTGCATATTTGATGATTTCTGCTTTCTTATGAAGTTAGGTGTAATATTTTTTTAAAGTTTTTTCAAATTGTTTGATATTGAGTTAAGAACGAGGGTCATTAACTTGATTATGCAGTGACTATAATGCATAGAACTTTGAGAAATTCATCTTCTGCATTTAAAGCTGATAGAAAACTGTGTCAACAAAACCGAGGAGATAAAGTAATGGAGGCTCCAGTATATTTGACATGCTAAGACATACGCCAAATATTTCAAAGCCTTCAAAAAACCTCCTTCTAAAGTCCAAAACTATGTGCCATATTGGATAGCTTACTGTCAAGTATGACGATGCAGGAGCAGGTGGTGGAGTAATACAGGGTACTGCAAGTGAAGCTGTTCTAGTAGTTATATTGGCTGCTCGAGATAAGTTCTTAAGTAGGATAGGGAAAAGTTCGCTTGATAAGCTTGTTGTGTATTCTTCTGACCAGACCCACTCGTCCTTGCAAAAAGCATGCCAGGTATTCTTGCGTGCACTCTCTGGTATATTCCTGGGGATAATACGAGACAATTTCCTCATGAAAGAAGCCAGTGGCTAGTTCACCTAGAATGACCTTATCTCTATGTTTCATTTACTAATTAAAATATTTAAATTACTAATGCATTAGGGACCTACTTTTGGTCTTCAGCTAAAATTTGATATATGACACAGGATAGGATGCTTTAGTGCTAAAACATGAAATGGTCAAACCAGGAAAGTAAATTCATGAGTGATATTTTACTTGATTTGGTTATAACTTTACGAGGATATCTTGTCATTGGATTTAACAGGGAGCCCGAGATATGTAGGGTTCAATATGTATAAAGGAAAGGATAATGGATTTTTCCAAGATTTCTGAGAGGGATTTTGCAGAAAACCTTTAGTTTTTCAATTTTGTAGTCTTGAATTTGTGGGTTAAACATTTACTGGCTTGAACTTACGGAAAGTTAAACAAGAATATCATCTACAAAAGCAAGCACCCTTAAGATTCTACCAGATAGGATAATTTTCTGCCGTCCTGTAACGAGAGCTTTATAGCTTTGAGATATGCCATTCGATTAAACAAATTTACCCTTTAAAGTGCTGGATTTCAATCCTCGAACCCTTGATGCCCTCAAATATGTTCACCTAATTATTTCTCCTTCCCTCCTTGTGCTATTTAGATCTTTTACAACTATTTATTGGTAAATGAAACACCATTGTGGTTGTGAGTGGTGATGCAGAACAAGTAGAATGCATCTTCGTCTGCAGTATACACCAAAAAAATGGTAGAAGATGCAAAATGATTTTATAGATCAGTCCTTCAATAGAATATTTATTGAGTAGACTATGAACTTGTATTAGTTGAGCATTTTGTTTCCTTATTTCATGGCAGATAGGAGGTATATATCCAGAGAACTGCAGGGTTCTAAAAACAGATGCTTCTGCCAATTATGCGCTCTCTCCCGATTTACTTAATGAAGTGATTTCTCAGGACATATCCTCCGGTTTAGTTCCCTTCTTTTTGTGTGCTACAGTAAGTAAGAAGCTTGACATTAGTTCTCATGTTGCTTTTTGTCCATTGACTTCTTGATTCAGCTACTTATTAAGCTATTAAGTATACTGTAGGCTGAGTTCCTATTGAACTGGTCAAGATAGTAGGAGAGCATAACTGAAAACAATTGCTTTGTGTAAGCTAATTAGGTCGATATTTCTGAAAAGCATGCTTTCATATACACAAATTGAATTTTGACAGCCATATATGTCATGTAAAGTATTACCACGAATTTACAATGATATTACTTGTTTGTTAATTAAACTGTTAGTAGACGCAAGGATGAGACAATTTAAGGGTGGAAGAATCAATGGACTCTTATTGTCCCTTGAGTTGACTTGGAATGCTGAGTCTTTTGTGATAAATCTTATATGTTAGTTTTTATAGTAGTGACATGGCTGAGGCTTGTGACAAGTTCTCCACGGACTTCCTTGCCCTAAGAAAATAGTGCTGTAATTGCTAGATTTACAATTCAAGGATGCATTTGATATATAAAAATTGTCTAAAATAATCGTAATGAGCAATTATCAAAAGGTTAAAAAATTTCAAGTGGGCCATACTAGGTTATGGTAGACTATCGAATGGAGGGTTTAGAATTGGTCTCAAACAGGAAGATAACTCTTGCTATCTAGTCTGAATTCATTTGCTGTTTACATACACTAAAATATTAATTCAGTTGAGAACCTTCAATTTATGTTCAGGTTGGTACAACTTCTTCAACAGCAATTGATCCCTTGCCTGCACTAGCAACAGTTGCTAAGGTGAGGCATCTGATATTGTATGGTCGTGTGCTTCTTATGAAGGTCTTAATTTTGGCCTGAGTTGTCAAACCTGGTCCGCAATGTATAAAGGTTGATCCAGCATTATACCTTCTTTAAGCTCTACATAATGCTTTGTCTCGGTGCCACATTCCAATAGGTACTTATTGGTCAAAGTGGACCCCATCATGCAACCTCTATTCTAGCCTATGAAGCATTTAAGGGCTAGCTTTTCCAAAACTCTTGGTCCGTGAATTTCTGCTGTATTAAAAGGCTTTAATAGATAATTGTATCCTGTGTAGTTAGACTAATACTATTAGCTCATGGTGGGCCACAGTTGGGTGAAGAAATGCTTTTGGACTAAAGCCATTTCTTTGAGATTCTCTGCATCTCTTTTCTCGCTTTGAATTTTGGCCTTATAAAAGGTGAGAAGTTCCCTGTTGAATGCAGTTGCTTCTTTACTAAAGAATGGACCCAGGGCAGGATAAGGTGGTGTACCGTTAACCCCTTCCTTCACTATTATAATCTTTAGACACTCCTAATTTGACCATTGTTAGTTGAGGTACCCAGTATTGAATATATCCTCCAACATTTCATGATATCTTTGCTCTTTCCTTGTTCTTATCTGCTTATAAAGAACTATTCATTTTCCAAACATAAGCCAACTATTGTTTTTGTAGAGTATGAGAGCTGATTAGATCAGGGTTTACCAGAGCAATCTTTTAGTTAACATAAAAATTTCTTTTGCATTCTGGTTGTATGAGAAAAGCATCTCTCAATGGGGAATATTATCAAAATTTTTCAGAGAAATGGAATGTGGTTCCATATTGATGCTGCATATGCTGGAAGTGCTTGTATTTGTCCTGAATATCGGCCTTACATTGACGGCGTTGAAGATGCTGATTCGTTCAACATGAATGCACATAAGTGGTTTCTGACAAATTTTGATTGCTCCGCACTGTGGATAAAAGTAAGCCATATTCTTTCTATATGTCGTCTGTTGATGAGATTGATGCTCCTTATCCTTGTGTTTATGATGACTCTCCTACGTGTCTGTATCCTTGTTTACTCTGCCCTTTTCTGTTTTATTATTTTTAACAGAGCGGGCAGGTCTAATTCCTGTAGTCAAAGTGAACTAGTCATGCTTAAATTGTCTTCCATTAAGGTTCTATTGAAGACATCCTTTAATGCAATCCAGGGCACTGTTTTAATACAATTAGATGGTGCTGAATGAGTCTTTTGCATCATGAGCAGTGGCTAACATGTGAGAAAATAGCGCATGCAACACTTTGAACTCCTCATAGGGCAAGCAACAACGTTATAACTTGTATTTTTATTTTATAATAATGCATGTTCTAGGGAATAATGTTATTATGTTTTCCACTCAAATGGTCAGTCAGATACAAATAGCGGCAGGATTGGAATGTGGTTTGTATTATTCGGTTACCCAGTTCAGAAGATATTTAGTTGTATCTCTTTTAGCAAGAGCTTTCAAGGTTCCCTGAGATGTAAGATTCGCTGCCTCGTCTGTGTTCTGCAAGAATGATTCCTTCGTATAGTTTATCTCATACCAATGCAATTTCACAATTGAGATTGATCTTTCTTATGAGTGAACATATTCGCAAAGTTCATTGGCAATTTTTGGCGTCTATGGAGCCATCCATTCCTTTGTTAGGTAGTTGTATGTGCATCTTCTAAATAGATAGATCCTGCCCCGTTGGCTAAGGGAAAGAAATTAGTAGCATCTTGCCTTCGTTCCTGCTACAGATATAATCAAGCACTTAAACCTGATTGAAGTTGACATATACTCAGTACAAAACTTTGCCAGAGATTTACATGAGATAATGATGGGGATCAAGGTGGTAAACATTGTTCCTAAAGAAGCGGCTTGTTTGTCTTGGCATGGTTCACCTCAGGAAGAAGACTGTCTATGCATTTTTATGAGGATTGAGGAACCAGGAAAAAGCAAAATTTCCTATGTTTAGGCCAATACTTTTGTTGCTAATACTGCTAATCTCATACACAATTTGCTACACAGTGCTCTACAGTGAAGACCAAATTTTTTTCCACAAGTCATTTTCCATGATCTGTAAACTTTTGTCAAAGTTCCTTATTGTGCAGTCATTAAAGTCTTACTATTGGGAATCCTTCTTGCCAATTCTGTGGAAAAACTCCGCTGGTACAAAGTCTTGGAAATATATGTGAATTCATTGATTCTCGACCTCCTTTTTATCACTATGATTTATTCAATATCTAGTTGAGTTTGGTTAGTGACGTCCTCAAGGAACATTCTTTTATCATGTCATTTGCCTTCATTTTTCCTTTCAAATTCTATTTTTTTTCTTTATCAGGACAGAAATGCGTTGATTCAGGCCCTTTCTACCAATCCAGAGTACCTAAAGAACAAGGTAATGTTTCACAATGATTGATGTGTTACTATGTCCTTGAAGTTTCATGGAAAACTAGATACGGAATCAGTCTACCATTAGCTCATCACTACCCTCTCTTTTTTCATTATTGCGTTGTCCTTTATGCTGTAAATTATTTTCAATACTTTTTCCCTAAAACCTTTAATGTTAAAACAGAAATGCAAAGATTCACAAGTATGTAGTCTACGTGTTACATCTTGGCATGTGTTTCTTTTTATCATCTTTTGTGCAAGAGAAAGGGAAATTGCCTTCTACACCAGAAATAAATGCATTTTTACCATTTATACTTGGGAAAGTTTTTACGAGTAAGGTACGGATCAAGAGGATCTGCATGTCTGCTAGAACTAATACAATTGAATAGGTCCTAGATAGGTTTCTTCACCACAATTTCCTCATGAATTTTTTAAGCAACTTCCATACGTCTTGTGAGACACTAAGTCTTGTCTTGAATCAACACTAGGACTATGGCATTTCAGAGTTTTGCAACATGAATGCTTTTACTCTCGCTTTTTCCTGATTTCAGTAGAATCCGCATTCTTCTGGAACTGTTGTACTCACTGCAAGATGGATAAGACGATACTATATATGTCTTATTGCTTATGTGGCCTCCATCTTAATGCTAGTAGTGCTGCGTAGAATTAATCCAAACGGGAAAATTTGGAAGCGCCTTGTTTGTCCAGTTTTACAGTGATAAGACTATCTGCAGGCGTCACAAGCAAACATGGTTGTGGACTACAGAGACTGGCAAATTCCTCTTGGGCGTCGTTTTAGGTGGATTTTCTCAACATTTCTCAACAAGTGCTTGGTTATGTGATGTGCCTGTTGGACTGCAAGGATCGTTCATGAAATAATTTCTTAGTTATTTGCCTATCAGCTAATGGATTATGTTGTACTGACTTCTGCTGTTCTTCATAGATCACTGAAACTTTGGATGGTTTTACGGTTGTATGGTGTACAAAATCTTCAGCAGTACATCAGAAGCCACATTGAGCTGGCCAGACAATTTGAACGTCTTGTCAGTCAAGATCCTAGATTTGAGGTAGTCATGCCTCGTTGTCATAATATGTGATTTTTGTTTCTTGACTAATCTGACACCGGCTATGCACGCCCAAAGCCAGACCTCAATATGTAAACATATCAGCGCACTGAGAGAGAGAGAGAGAGTATTATCTTTAAGCTTAATGTTTTATCAATTATGTTATTTCTTTGTTACATTGTACAAGCAGGTTGTAACCCCTCGAATATTTTCACTGGTCTGTTTCTGTCTCCTCTCTCCTGACAACGATGGAGAAGAAGGAAATAAATTGAACCGCGATCTATTAGATGCGGTAAACTCAACTGGGAAAATCTTCATTTCTCACACTGTAAGTTCACTGCTTTTGTTGCACCATCCAAACAATGCCCTTCGGCATCGGTGCTTCCTTGTAAAGATAAGATACCATCTTACGTATCATACTGATGCAGGTTCTCTCGGGTAAGTACATCTTACGCTTCGCCGTCGGGGCTCCATTGACAGAAGAGAGACATGTTAATGAAGCATGGAAGGTTCTGCAAGATGAGGCCTCTAAGCTGCTGGCTACTGGTCCAAATAACTAAGATGTTCTTGTGCCATAGAAATGTCAGGACTGACTCTATTCTTGCAGGGACCTCGAGGCTTCTCTTTTACTGGGAGAAAATTCATTGTGCAATTTTCTTAGACATGATAGATCCCGGTTGCAGTCCTCTGGGTAGCCAAAAGTGCAATAAAAAGAGTACTGATTTAATCAAATGTGAATCTGTTAACGGTTTTAAAGCACCTACAATCTTTAAACGACGAATTGGACTTGATACAAGAGGATATAGAAACAGCATGAACCGCATGGCTCCTAATAGAACTATTACCATACCCATTAAGGATGTGAAATTATTTATGTGAAGAATGGTTGAGATTAGTGAAAGAAGTGTAAGTTTGATTGTCCAGTCAGGTTCAACCTCTGATCTAGGTTTTGAAAATCATTTTTTCCAGAACATGTCTTGGTTTAGAAAATTCTAAAAATTCTAGAGGCAAAAATCATAGAAATGGGGGACATGGAGGAGAGACAATAAGCAAATAAATGAGGTCTACTCTCTCAAAAATGAACATGAGATTTCTGCTACTGATGTGCTGGATTTTCCCCACTTCTGTATTTCCCTCTCTTAGTCATTTCCATCGTTAAGATCTCTAGCCTCAATCAAACACAACACAGGCCTAGCTTTTCTTAGTCTTGATTAGACAGACAATGCTGAATGCACCAGTTGGTCCATCGTTTCAAAGTTGAATCGGAAGGCAATAGCCATTGGAGAGGAGTCGAGTAATGATGCTACGGATGCTGAGACTGCCTTACAAATGGCACTACCGGATAGTGCTGCGAATCGTGATTAGGTATTTGAACAAGTGCATCATGTTCGAGTATTCGGGGACTCGCTAGATTGCGTACTTTGTAAATCGGTTCTGTAAATCAACTTTAGGGTGTCGGGGTACAAGGCAGCCGCTCCTCCGGGTGATCTACTACGAGTGTTTTTCATCAAATGAGTTAAGTTACCTTTTTTATCGTCAGAAAAGAAAATCTTCCCCAAAGGAGGTTCATTGTTAGGGCATATGTGTAATAGGTCGATTAAGACAATTCAATCTTCGACACATATCATGCAGTGAAATTGTCTAGTCGGTCTTAAACTTATTATATGGAAACCAATTCAGTCCTAAATTTTTCAATTTTATCAATTTAATCTTAAACATTTGCTCGAAATTCCAATATAGTCATTCCGGCCAATTTTCGCCTGAAATTGCCAACATGGCGATGTGCCATGTAAAATGGCCAGTAATTACTGGAATGACACGTCGGCGATTTCCGGCAAAAAATTAACCAAAAGAAGTACACTGGAATTTCGCAAAAAAGTTGGGACTGATTGAATTCATATAATAGGTTTAAGATTGATTAGGTAATTTTTCCTCATGTCACGCAATAACAAATACTTAACGGTGTGCCTACATATGTTGTTTGTTCTTATGTTTGGTTAGGTTTTAGGGTTAATATCACGAAAAACCTCAAATTGGTACATCAATGACAAATTTACCTTGAACTATTTTTTTGACTACCAAAAACCCCACATTAGTATACATGTGACAATTTTACTCCGAACTAATTTTTTGACCACCAAAAACCCCAAACTGGTATATCTGCGACAAATTTATCCTTCATTAGTTTCCGTTAAATTTTACCATCAAATTATTAATTTTGATGACACGTGATAGTTGACAGGTGTACCAGTTTGGGTTTTACCCCATTGTTTGTCACAAGTTTATCAATTTATGATTTTCGTAATATTCTTCTAATTTAACGGACACTAACGGAGGGTAGATTTGTCATAAATATACAAGTTTTGAGTTTTTAGTGGTTAAAAAATTAGTTTGGGGTAAAATTATTACCGGTGTACCAATTTGGGTTTTTGGTAGTCAAAAAATTAATTTAAGGTAAAATTATCACAAGTGTACCAATGTGTGATTTTTAGTGGTCAAAAAAATTGTTCGGGGGTAAATTTGTCATAGTGTATCAATTGGGGATTTTTGATGAAAAAATTAGTTCGGGATAAAATTGTTATAGGTATAATGATTTGGGGTTTTTTGTGGTAGTAACCCTAAGTTTTATAAAGTTTCCTAGGTAAACAAAATTAGTGCATATTTATCTTATAGACAAGCTCTTCACCGTTTAAAATGTCTGGGACGGAAAATTATCCTCTAACATTGGATTAAATTTTTTTTTTTTTTAATATCAACCATTGGACGGACCACGACATGATTATCATTTCAAATCTCACGGTATGCCAGATAGGGTTAGTGACGTCATTAGTCCATGAACTTTTGTCCAGCATGGAGCGCCATTTCCAAACTTCTGATTTGCGCACTTATAAGTCCCTTAACTTTGGTTTAGCTTTCAACTTTCAATTGGTCGAATTAAGTTATCGAAATGCTTTTGAATTTTCAATGTAATTCCTGACTTAGGAAAACCCACTATTAGCAAGAAAGTCCACTCACCCACATACGAATAATGTCATCTTCCTTTTTTAAATTTTCAATCCTCATCATGTTGAATTGAGAACGAAGGGATGAAATCAAGTTCTTCACATTTGTTACTAGCAGATATATCAGCATAAATTTTCCCTGCGGTTCTTCTTGTCTTTATACAAGCAAGAATGTCAAAGTGATCGAGTAAAACGAAATCTTTTTATCTTATATAAATAGTACGCATTGAAAAGGAATGTGTCATGCAAATGAAATCAAGACACAGAATAGAGTGAAAGAAGAAAATCACAGAAGAAGTTTACGTGGTTTGATCCGAGTGTCGAAACCTACGTCCACGAGAGGAGAGCCAACAGATAATCTACTATCAAATCGGAAAATTACAGAGTTTACAATTGTTCGTGCTCAAGTGCTTTCCAAACCTCTAATTTACACTAGATAACTCATGATATTTTCTCTGCACACAAATCTCTGTGAGTCCTAATCTCTCTCTCATTGATGAGCTCTCAGTCTACCCTCTCGGTGCTAAGGACTTGTCACACTCTTGTCCTTCGCTCCTTCTCTGCCTTTTATCAAAGGGTTTAATATTATGAAAAACCTCAAATTGATACACTTATAATATATTTATTTCAAATTATTTTTTTATCATAAAAAATTCCAAACTGATACAACTGTGATAATGTTACCCTCCGTTAATTTTCGTTAAATTTCATTAATAAATTTTTGAATTTGATGGCATGTAACAGTTGACGAGCGTACTGGTTTAGAGTTTTACCCTCTGTTTGTCACAGGTGTACCAGTTGATGATTTTTCGTATTATTAATTCAATTTAACCGAGGGTAAAATTGTCACAAATGTACCAATTTAGAGTTTTTTGTAGTAAAAAAATTAGTTTTAGGCAAATTTATTACGGATATACAAGTTTGAGATTTTTCGTTATCAAAAAATTAATTTGTAAGTAAATTTATTACAATTATATTAATTTGAGATTTTTTATGACATCAAACCAAAATGGAAGAGCTACAGAAGACACATCAAGCCACAACTTTGGCGCCTCGTCCGCTAGTTCTCCTGGTCGGGCATTGAGCACGAGGAACAAAGTCATGAAAACGAGGCCAACATCATCTTCGGGACGTCCATGTTCCATACCATTTTGGGAAATGATTATCTTCGACTTCCCTTCTTCTTCTTTCTTCATTTGCACGTTCACATCCCCTTTACAGAGAAGACAAAAAGGCAAGAAGGGAACACGTTTTATGCTAAGCAGGCTGGCCTGCTTTCCTCCATTTATTCCGGTGCATTCGTTTAGCGAAAAATGAGTAATTTAAAAAATATTTTCTTAAATAAGGTCTAAAGTACTTTTATTTTCTCAAATAAGAATTTAAAGTAGCCAAATCATTTCAAATAAGGACCTTTGGCCGGTCGATGACTATTCCGTCGTCGGAAAAGGGGTATTTTAATTAAAAAAATCATAAGTATATTATCTTTTACTTTTTACTTTACTTTCATTTTCATTTTCTTTTTCCTTTTTTCTTCTTCCTTCCCTAGCCTTTATTGTGCCGCCGGTCTCGAGCAAGGGCCGCCCTCGCCAACATCAAGTGAGGGCTGCCTAGCCTACGTCAGGCAAGGGTCGCCTTGCTAGGGTTAGGTGGGTGAGGCGACCCTCGCCAGATCCGGTGAGGATGGCCTCAGGCAAGGGCTGCCCTCACTGGTGTCAAGTAAGAGCCGTCCAATAGGCATAGGGCGAGGGTCACCTCGCTTGGGTTGGTCGGGTGAGAGCGACTCTCACCCAATGCCAGCGAGGTCGACCTTTGCCCTTGCTCGATGCTAGTGAGGGCGGTCTCCGCCTAAAGCCAGCAAAGGTCACCGACCCCGGCCAAGAGAGGAAAAAAAAAGAAAAGGAAAATAAAAAAGCAAAAAAAGGAAAAAAAGAAAAAATATATATTCAAAAAAGTAAAAAACGAAAATACTCTTTGGCCAGTGAGGTCAAGTCCTTATTTTAGACTAATATCGTCACTTCAAATCCTTATTTGAGACAAGATTCACTTTAAATCCTTATTTGAGAAAATGATGACACTTTAGGCTCTTATTTGATAAAATAAATGTACTTCAAGTCTTTTTAAGGCAAGAAGGGAACACGTAGCATCCACTTTCCTCCGTTCATTCAGGGTGCATTCTTTTCCTCGTAAAATGAGTGAATTGAGAAATAATTGCTTATATTGTTAGAAAAATAAATGAATGGAAAATGTTTTCATCTCCCACGAAATTAGTTAGGCATAAATTATTATCGATGATGTAGATATTTTCCGTTGAATATTTTTTCTAAACGATATAAGTAATTATTTTTCTAAACGATGTAGAAAAAATATTTTTTCTAGACGAAACGAACGCACCCTTAATGCATGGCCGCATAATGCCATGAAAATGGCCATTGCATGCATTCTTTAGCGCATCAAAAGAAAGAAACAAATCATCCGGCACCCACCACGCTTCTTCTGCGCCGAAGATTTAATGGGCAAGCGGCGAAGCATGCTTTCTCTCTTTTCAATATCTTCACGTGGGATCAAGTATTGCATAAGTACATAAACTCAAGACATATTTTAACGGAATGATTATCGCTTTCTTTTGTAAATTCGAGCACATATGAAATTCACGTATAAAGTTTCTCTGTCCGACATCAATCTTGCTAGATAGGTGTCCATATTAATGAATTGCATTGATCCTTGTTAAATTGGGAGAGCATCGATTATTTTAAAATAGTTCGCGGACATGAACAAACCAATAAAAAAGTTCAGAAATGACACCGAGCATAAGACAAAAGTTCAAAATCTTAAGTGTACGAATTGAAACTTTGGAGATGGCATTGCACATTGGAATAAAAATTTATTATTTTTATTTATTTATGTACTTTTATTCAGTTATTTATTTATGCGGAATTAATTTTTTATCAACGCACTTTTATTAATTTATGGTGTTAATACCACGAAAAAACTCCAAACTTGTGCAGTTGTGATAAATTTATCAAAAACTATTTTTTTGACTATTAAAAACCCTAAACCGGTACACATGTAACAAATTTATCCAAAAACTAATTTTTTGACCACAAAAAATTTCAAACCGGTACATTTGTGATAAATTTATCTTCCATTAAATTGAATTAATACAAAAAAAAATCACAAATTAATATACATGGGACAAACGAAAGGTAAAATCCCAAACTTATATATTCGTCAATTGTTATGTGTAATTTAATTAAGCAATTTGACACTAAAATTTTACGAAAACTAACGGAGGGTAAATTTATCACAGATATACCTCATTTTAGATAAATTTATCATATTTATATTGATTTAGGATACTTCGTGGTAATAATCCTAATTTTATGTACTAGAAAAAACACATTCGAACAAAAAGACCATGTAGCCCACGCAATTATTCCGCCAAGACCACTTTCGTCCGACATGTTGTCGTTATCTCCCAACGTCCATGTCTTTCCCTCCATCTCCCCTGCAACGAGCACCCCGTGTTCAGGTACTCGCCAAGAAGGAGAGACAGTGATTGGGGATAAAAAGCACGCTTCTCACCGTGCGAACACCAACCAACCAACCAGAGCCTCGTCCTCGAGTTCTCCGTCCCAGGATTCATTCCTCGCCTTGTCAGCCTCCGTTTTTCGCACTCTGCTTCATCTGAATTATGTAAGTCGTGATCGCAATGCTCAGTGGGTGCCCCGGCGATTGCGGGGTTCGAGTTCGTTTGTGTGACAAGGTGTGTGTGTGTGTCACTGATGCTGATCCAGTCCCTTCGGCTCTTTGCTCTGGTTGTTGCCAAACTGCAGGGATGGCGGGTTGCAGCCGATGGATGCGGAGCAGCTGAGAGAGAATGCGCACAGGATGGTGGATTTCATCGCGGATTACTACAAGTCCATTGAGAGCTTCCCCGTCCTCAGCCAAGTCGAGGTTCTTGTTCATTCCCTTAGGCTTTACTCTGCACTTCCACGTTATGATTGATTGGACAGTCAGTGAGTGGTGTGCGTGTGTGTGAGTGAGAGAGAGAGAGAGAGAGAGAGAGCGAGATGGTTACGACACCTATGGAGTTTTTATTGCAATTGTATAAGCATCTTTTAGTTTTCGTAAATGGTGCGGAGGACAGATAGACTTGTGCAGAAGTGATAGCGCTGAAATTAGAGTAGAAAGCGAGGCCAATGGAAACTTTTTGGCTGGAAATCTGAGAGGATCTGAGAGGATGACCATATATTTTCTTTTCCCTTTTACTTAGCATCAACAAATTTTGAAGAGGAGCCAGGGGGCAGGTGCAGGGGAGTGGAGTTACCTTCCCTGGACCCTTGGTCTTCATTGAATGTTAATATGGTGCGGGGAAACAGTGATCGTGCCATACACTAAATTGCCTATGAATCATTTGTCCACACCACGAGTAGGATAATATTTTTCCCACAACCGGTGTAACTGATGAACAAAACTTTTCTTTTGTTTCTTTCTCTAAGCACGTCAAGTTATGCTAAGCAAGCCAATCTGGTTCCTCCATGCAGCCTGGCTACTTAGGTAAACTTCTTCCAGATTCTGCGCCTGACCGTCCTGAATCATTGCAACAAGTTCTTGAAGGTGAAGTTCTCCTACTGCTCTTGTTTATAAGATCGAGAGGGGGCAGTATTAATATGGATTCTTAGCTAATGCTTGCAGCAGCATTTGTCACTTGGAATCCTGGATTACATGATTCGCAAAATTTTAAATGGGTATTTGCGGATTATAATGTGTGTAGAGGCAAACGGGGAGACCATATGACATTTGCCAACGGGATAAGTTAGTTAAAGTAGCCGTTAATCTAAATTAAGTATCTTTCTCTCTATTTTGTCATTGCAGATGTACAGGCAAAAATTTTACCTGGGGTGACCCATTGGCAGAGTCCAAATTATTTTGCATATTATCCTTCTAACAGCAGTATTGCGGGTTTTATGGGAGAGATGCTCAGCGCAGGCCTCAACATAGTTGGCTTCAGTTGGATTACTTCCCCTGCTGCAACAGAACTTGAAATTATAGTTCTGGATTGGCTCGCTAAACTTCTCAATCTGCCTGATGACTTCCTTTCAACAGGTCAGTTTGTATGCTAACAATCTTAATGGCGTTAAATGGCCTGGTTTTTATTAAATTACAAACCACATGAAATCATAAAATTGCTTCTCCCCATTTAACCAGTCAGTAGAAGAATCACTTTTATCTCGCTTGTGATGATTGCTGAAGAAGAAATCGAACAAACTAGTTCATCTTTTTTTGTTTCGATGTTACAGCATGAATTGTTTTCATTTGACATGTGAAGTGTCCGATATTGTCGAAAGTTTTATGACATGGTCTACATCCAATAAAAAGAAAGACATTCCCTGCCATTCCTTATTCCATGCGATCAATGAGAAGCTAGAATTGCATGCCTTTTCTTTTCTTTTATGAGCTTACTTAGCATGAGCGCTCCAGTAAAAAATATGGAATATCAGAATACTTCGAGAATATTGGTGAACTTTTTTTTTAAAATCTCTGTTTGGAAACATGATCTTGGGACCACACTCATCTAAAATCGAGGAAATGACATTTTACTGCATTTTTCTCCTAAATAGTTAATTGGACTAAGTCAGATGAATACATTAAAGGGTCATAGAGATCAATTATCTTTGTGAATTGGTAAATGGAACTTGCAGAATTCGCCCTTAAGTTTTAGAGAGTGGCTTTGCAGTTTGTGTAATTGATGATTTCTGCTTTCTTATGAAAGGAAAGGTGTTATTTTTTTCCAAAGTTATTTCAGATTGTATGATAATGAGTTAAGAAGGAGGGTCATTAACTTGATCGTGCGGCGACTCTAATGCATAACACTTTGAGAAATTCATCTTCTGCATTTAAAACTGATAGTTTCAGCTTATAGAAAACTGTATTGTATTCTAAGAAATACGCCAAATATTTCAAAGACTTCAAAAATCCTCTTTTTAAAAGTACAAAACTACATGCCATACTGGGTAGCTTACTGTCAAGTATGATGATGCAGGACCAGGTGGTGGAGTAATACAGGGTACTGCAAGTGAAGCTGTTCTAGTAGTTCTATTGGCTGCTCGAGATAAGTTCTTAGCCAGAATAGGGAAAAGCTCCCTCGACAAGCTGGTTGTTTATTCTTCTGACCAGACCCACTCAGCCTTGCAAAAAGCATGTCAGGTATTCTTGCATGCACTCTCTCGTATATCCCCAGTGATGATATGAGACAATGTCCCCATGAAAGAAGCCAGTAACTAGTTCACCTAGGAGAACATAATCTCAATGGTTCATTTACAAATAAAGTACTTGATTTACTAATGCATTAAGGACCTACTTTTGGTCTTTAGCTGATATTTGATATTACAACACAGGATAGGATGCTTTAGCGCTGAAACATGAATCGGTCAAACTAGGAGAGTAGATCTGTGAGTCATATTATAATGGATTTGGTTAAATCTATACGAGGATATCTTGTCTTTGGATTTTAACAGGGAGGCCAAGAAATGTAGGGTTCAGTATTTATGAAGGAAAGGATGATGGGTTTTTCCAAGACTTTTGAGAGAAGTTTTGCAGAAAACTTAACTTTTTGTGTATTTTAGTCATTAATATTTGTATTAAACTCTTATCTTTTTTTTTCAAAAAGTATGCTAAAACAGTTAGACGAGTGTTATCAATTTAATGTACTGGCTCGAATTTATGGAAAGTTAAACAAGACTATTATCTATGAAACCAAGCTTTCTTAAGTTTCAACTGGATAGGATGATTTTCTGCATTCCTGTAAGGAGAGCTTTATGGCTTTGAGATATTCCACTTGATTAAATAAATTTATCCCTTTAAAGTGCTGGATTTCTATCCTCAAACCCTTGATGCCCTCAAATATTTTCACCTAAATGTTTCGCCTTCCCTCCTTACACTATTTAGATCCTTTACTACTATTTTATTGGTAAATGAAACACCATTGTGGTCATGAGTGGTGATGCAGAAGACATTGAATGCATCTTCTGCCACAGCATGCACCAAATAATGGTAGAATATGCAAAAACGATTCTCTAGATCATCTTTTTGCTTACAAAAGAATATTTACTGGGCAGTCTATAAACTTTTAGTTCATTGAGCATTTTGTTTCTCATGGCAGATAGGAGGTATCTATCCAGAGAACTGCAGGGTTCTAAAAACAGATGCTTCTACCAACTATGCACTCTCTCCCGATTTACTTGATGAAATGATTTCTCAGGACATATCCACTGGTTTAGTTCCCTTCCTTTTGTGTGCTACAGTAAGTAAGAAGCTCAACATTATTTCTTATGTTTCTTTTTGTCCATTGACTTCTAAATGCAGCTACGTATTAAGCTATGAAGCGTACTGTAGGCTGATTTCTATTGGGCTGGTCAAGATAGTAGAAAAACAAAACTTAAAAAAAAAAAGCTTTGTGTAAGCTAATTAGGTTGATATTTCTGAAAAGCATTCTTTTCATATGCACAAATTGTATTTTGACAGCCATATGCACCATATATACAGTATCATCATGTACTTGCAATGATATTACATGTTTGTTAATTGAACTATCAGTAGATGCAAAGATGAGTGTTTCAGTATGGAAGTTTTAATGGATTCTTCTTGTCCCTTGAGTTGACATGGTATGCTGAAGTCTTTTTTGATAAATCTTAGTTGTTAGTTTTTATAGTAGTGACATGACTGAGGTGTGGGACAAGTTTTCCGCTGGGCCTTTTTTTATAAAGAAAATAGTACTTTGACTGCTGGATTTAGTATTCGAGTAGCATTAGTTACAAGTGAAAATTGTCTAAAATAAATATAATGAGAAATTATCTAAAAGTTCAAAATGTCAAATTGCCATACTAGGTTATGGTAGACTATCAGATGGACTGTTTAGAATTCGTCTCAAGCAGGAAGATAACTCAAAAAATGTATACATGGAGGGAAATAAAGCCCTTTGAAATCTCAACTTCTCCTTTAAAATGCTTCCTTTCAGTTTTTTAGTTCCTTTGCATCCAAAAGTTTTTACTCTCTAAAATTGAGATATCAAGTTTCAGACATGCTAAAGAAGCTAAGATTATCCTTTACATCAGATTGACAGGTGGTGAATTCATAAAAGGAACAAGCTCTTTCATATTGTCTGACTGGTTTAAGTTTCTGTACTTTACCAAACGAAATTTCATTTTTTGATTTTGGTTAGTGAATGCTATCGAGTTCTGAATTTATTTCGTGCTTACATACACTAAAATATCAATTAAGCTGAGAATCTTCAGTTCATATTCAGGTTGGTACTACTTCTTCAACAGCAGTTGATCCCTTACCTGCACTAGCAACAGTTGCTAAGGTGATGCATCTGACTATGTATGGTTATGTGCCTCTTATGAAGGTCTTAATTTTGGCTTAAGTTGTTAAACCTGGTTCGAAATGTCTTAAGGATTTATCCAGTATTATACCTTCTTTAAGCTCTACGTCTCTTAAAGGCTCAACTTGGTGCCACATTCCAAGAGGTTAAACTTATTGCTCAAAGTTGACCCCGTCATGCAACCTGGCTTCTACTAAATGAAGCAATTAAGAGCTAGCTTTTCCAAAACTCATGGGGTCCATGAATTTATGCTGTATTGGATGACTTTTATAGATAATTGAATCCTGTTTAGTTAGACTAATGCTATTAGCTGGCTTGGTGATCATGATGAGTCTCTTTCGGGTGAAGAATATGCCTTCTGGACAAAAGCCATTTCTCTGTCCAGCTTTTAACTTGGGATACTCTGCATCTCTTTTCTCAATTTGAATTTTTGCCTTGTAATAAGGTGAGAAATTTACTGTTGAATGCAATTGCTTCTTTACTAAAGAATGGACCCAGGACACGATAAGGTGGTGCACCGTTAACCCCTTCCTTCACTTTTATTAACCTTCAGCTTCAATCCTAACTTAACCATTGTTAGTTGAGGTAGCCAGTATCCAATATATGCTCCAAAATTTCACAGTATTTTTATGCTTATAATGAACTATCCATTTATCGAACATAAGTGTACTAGTGTTCTTGTGTAATATGAGAGTTGAATAGATCAGGGTTTACCTGAACAATGTTTTATTCTTTTGCATGTGGTTGTATGATTCTTTCATTGTTTGACAAGCGCATATGTGAAGAGGAATTTTGTGAATTTTTCAGAGAAATGGAATGTGGTTCCATATTGATGCTGCATATGCTGGAAGTGCTTGTATTTGTCCTGAATATCGGCCTTACATTGACGGTGTTGAAGAAGCTGATTCATTCAACATGAATGCACACAAGTGGTTTCTGACAAATTTTGATTGCTCAGCACTCTGGATAAAAGTAAGCCATGTGCTTTTTTCATTGTCATCTGTTTATGAGATTGATGCTTCTTGTCCTTGTTTGCGTGATGACTCTCCAACATGTCTATATCTTCGTTTACATAGCCCTATTCTGTTTTATTATTTGAACAAAGCAGGCATGTCTAAATCCTGTAGTTAAAGTGAACTTGTCATGCTTAAATTGTCTTCCCTTAAAGATTCTATTGGAGAAGTCCTTTGATATTATCCACATTGCTGCTTTAATGCAAAATTAGAAGGCGCTGAATAAGTATTTTGCATCGTGATCAGTGGCTAACCACAGAGAAGATTGAGCATGCAACTCTTTGAAAACAATATAGTCTTTCTCTACTACTGCATGTTCTAGGGAATACTGTGTTTTTCACTCAAATGATCAGTCAGATAATAAATAGCGACAGGATTGAATTATAAATTTTTTTATTTGGTTTTTCCAATTGGGAAGATATTTATTTATATCCTTTTTAGCCTGAGCTTTCAAGCTCCCCTGAGATTTAAGAATCACTGTCTCGTCTGTTTTCTAGAAGGATTCCTTTGTATAGTTTATCTCATGCCAATGCAATACCACAACTGAGATTGATCTAACTTATGCGTGAAGGTGAATATATTCACGAAGTTCATTGGCAATTTTGTCATCCATGGAGCCACCCATTCCTTTGTTATATAGTCATATGTGCATCTTCTGAATAGATAGATCTTGCCCCATTGGGGAGGGAAAACATTAGTAGCATCTTGCCTTCATTCCTCCAACAGATACAATCAAGCACTCAAAACTGATTGAAGTTGACATATACTCTGTACGAAACTCTGCCAGAGAGAGGAAAGCTATATGAGATAATGATGGGGAGCAAGGTGGTAAACATTGTTAGTAAACAAGTGGCTTGTTTGTCTTGGTATGGTTCACCTCAGGAAGATGACCGGCTGTGCATTTACGCGGGTGGTATAATTTTGTTATGAGGATTGAGGAACCATGATAAAACAAAATTTCCCATGTCCAGGCCAACACTTTTGTTGCTAATACTGCTAATCTTGTACACAATTTGCTACACTGAGTTCTCTACATTGTAGACCAAAAATTTTTCCAATCAAGTCATTTTTCATTATCTGTAAACCATCGGCAAAGTTCCTTATTGTGCACTCTTTAAGTCTTCCATTGGAATCCTTCTTGGCAATTGCGTAGAAAAACTCACTTGTACAAAGTCTTGAAAAATATATGTGACTTTGCTGATCTTTGACCTCCTCTATCACTATGATTATTCAGTATCTAGTGGAGTTTGGAGAGTGACATCCTCGAGGAACATTCTTTTATATAAATAATGCAATAGCATGTCATTTGCCTTTATCTTTTCTTTCAAATGCTTTTTGTTCTCTTTATCAGGACAGAAAGGCGTTGATTCAGGCCCTTTCTACCAATCCAGAGTTCCTAAAGAACAAGGTAACCTTTCATGATGATTGATGGGTTACTATGTCCTTGAAGTTTCATGGAAAAGTAGATATAGATTTAGTCTATCATTAGCTTATCACTACCCTCTCTTTTTTCATTATTGCATTCTCATTTATGCTGCAATTGTTTTCAGAACTTTTTCCTCCAACATTAACACACAAATGAAAAGATTCACAAGCATGTAGTCTACATGTTACGTCTTCACTTATGTTTTTCATTTCGTTTGTCATACAAGAGAAAGGGAAATTGCTTTTGACTTTAGAAAGAATTGCATTTTCACCATTTATACTAGGGAAAGTTTTTCTGAGTAAGGTACAGATCAAGAGGATCTGCAATTATTCTAGAACTAATTTGATTGAATAGCTCTTAGATAGGTGTCTCCACTACAATTTCCTCATGAGTTTTTGAAGCAACGACCATATATCTTGTGAGACACTAAAGAGGTTTTGTCTTTTCTTATATCAACACTAGGACTATGGCATTCGACATTTTGCAAGTTTGAATTCTTCTAGTCTCGCTTTTTCCTGATTTCAGTTGAATCCACATTCTTCTGGAACTGTTGTGCTCACTACAAGATGGATAAGATGGTACTATTTATGTCTTATCTCTATTATGCCATCCGTCTTTAAAGCTAGTAGTGCTGCATAGAATTAGCTTAAACTGGAAAATGTGGAAGTATCTTCTTCGTCCTGTTTTACAGCGGACAAGACTATCTGCAGGCGTCACAAGCAAACATGGTTCTGGACTACAGAGACTGGCAAATTCCTCTTGGGCGTCGTTTTAGGTGGATTTTCTCAACATTTTCTCAGCAAGTACTTGGTTGTGTGATGTGCCCATGGGACTTCAAGGATCGTTCATGAACATATTATGTTGTATTGATTTCTTTTGTTCTTCATAGATCACTGAAACTTTGGATGGTTTTACGGCTGTATGGCGTACAAAATCTTCAGCAGTACATCAGAAACCACATCGAGCTGGCCAGACAGTTTGAAGATCTTGTCAGCCAAGACCCTAGATTTGAGGTAATATTTTGTCTCGTTACTGGTGAATGTCTGTCTCATGGAGTGTGGTTTATGTTCCTTGACTAATCTGACACCAGCTACGCATGCCCAAAGCCAGACCGCACTATGTATACATATCTGCGCACTATGGAGAGAGAGAGAGAGAGAGAGAGAGAGTATCTCTAATGCTTAATGTTTTACAAATTATAATATTTCTTTATTACATTGTACAAGCAGGTTGTCACCCCTCGAATATTTTCATTGGTCTGTTTCCGTCTTCTCTCTCCTGACAATGACGGAGATAAAGGAAACAAATTGAACCGCGATCTATTAGATACAGTAAACTCAACTGGGAAAATCTTCATTTCACACACTGTAAGTTCATTGGTTTCGTCGCACCATCCAAAGATAAGAACGCCCTTCAGCATTCGTGCTTCCTCATAATGATAAGATACCATCTATTATATCAACTCATGCAGGTTCTCTCGGGTACATACATCTTACGGTTTGCAGTTGGGGCTCCATTGACAGAAGAGAGACATGTTAATGAAGCATGGAAGGTTCTGCAAGATGAGGCATCTAAGCTGCTGGCTACTATTCAAAATAACTAAGATGTATTTGTGCCACAATCTCAGTACTAACTCCATTTATGCGGTGACTACAAGGCTTCTCTTTTACCGGGAGAAAATTCATCAGGCAATTTTCTTAGACATGATATATCTCGGTTGCTGTCCTGGAGGTAGCCAAAAGTGCAAGAAAAAGAGTACTATCTTATTAAACACAAATCTGTTAATGGTTATAAAGCACCTACAATCTTTTAACCGGACCGGCCTCAGTAAAACAGGATCCAGGATCAGTGCTTGAACTGCATAGTTCTTAATAGTAGAATCATTTTACCCATTAAGGATGTGAATGATTAGGGAAAGAAGTCTAAGTTCGGTTGTCCGGTCAGGTTCAACCTCTGAGTTAGGTCTTGAAAACCATTTTCCACAGCATTCCTTAGTATAGAAAAATCTAAAATCCGAGGAAAAAATATCGTAGAAAAGAGGGTCAGGCAGAAGAGACAATAAGCAAATAAATGAATACTATTCTCACAATGATGAACGAGAGATTTCTATTCCTGATGGGCTGGATTTGCCCACAGCATTTCCATTGTTAGGTTCTCTAGGCTCAATCAAATATAACCCAAGCCTAGTTGGCCCGACCAAGATGAATTTTCTTATGCCTTGATCAAACAAACAATGCACCTCTTGGTCCATCGTATCATAGTTGAATTAGAAGGTGATAGCAGGAGAGAATGAGTCGAGAAATCCTACAGATACTAAGACCGTGTTACAAAATGCGCTTACGAAACAGAGCGGAAAATTTTAGTTAGGTATTCGAAGGAGTGAATCAAGTTCAAGAATTCAGGAACTTGCTAGCTTATGTTCTTTCTAAACTGATTCTGTAAATTTACTTTAGTACCTCTAATGAGCATTGATGAGATTCGTCCCGTCCGATCTTTAGGGTGTCAGGGTCTGAGCTAACTGCTCCAAGTGATGACCACGAGTGCTTTCTCCTTGATGAAAGCCAATGGGACATAATTGTTTTCTTTTCATCAGTTAAGTTAGAAAATAAAAATTTCCCCTGAAAAAAGTTCATTTTTAGGGCATATGTAGAATAAATCGGTTAAGACAGTTGAATCTCAGATACATATCATGCAATAAGCAATACCTAACGGCGTATCAAATACGAATACTTTCTTTGACAGTATAAATTTCAATTCGACGATTGCAAATTTGACAATTGTACTTACCCAATAATTGTGTTTTTTGTTTCCTCGTTTCAATTGACCAGATACATATGTAAAATGTGAATGCATTTCCTCCATTCACTCAATGTGGGGATCTACTCTAGACTCTAGTTGAATTTCGCCCTGTTGAGCTTATCTTCTTTGTTGCCTTTCATTTGGGTGGGCATCACGGAACAAAATTTGTCAGTGAATGAAGTTATTGCATGTGAAAAACAAGAGCTACCCTTGAATTTGGACGCTCATGTTTGGTGGCATCTACCCATTGTCCTACAATCCATCTTCACCAATCATCATATACGAAATATTGGGTTCGATGGGCCTCGAGATTGGAAAATCTGCCATTGTTTATGTCAAGTGGAAATTATTTATCTGCTGCGTTTTGTCCAAACTACTGTCGCCATATAATTGCTGGAATCAAGTGACTGAGACTTGTCTGCAGGACAAACGCAGACTGTACGAAATGAAGTGGTGATAGAAGGGAACCGAAAGCAAAATTTGGTTCACGGTGACCAGAGATGAATCTAAGGTGGAAGATGAGTCGTTGAGTGGAAGCTAAAGAGTTGTTTTTATCCTCATAAATGAAGTGGGGTACCAAGAGAATAAATGCATGCAAAAAAAGATAACATTGTTCCAATGTGATGAACAGAGCCAAGAAGAAGCCTCCGAGTACATATTGATTACTTTGGAATGTTCTTCTTTTTATGTATCCGTTGATCTTGATAGATTCTGAAATTGGACCCTCCTTCCACTAAAAAGGCATGCATGCATATGCATGCAAAGGGAATATGTATCATTCCTTGAAGCTTGCTCTTCAACTTTATTCAAGATATTTTCTTTGGTAAAAAAGAAAAACGACTGATCTCATCGAGAAGGTATTTGATAGTGGTCATGTCGACATCATAAGCATCATAAGATAACGCAACATATGACGATTTGCACTATTTGGCAGAATTGCAAAATGATATTTGCATAGGATATCTTTCGTTTATGCGTGGCATATTCACCCGAGGACGTGGCCAGACCACAATGCAATTAATTCTCGGATCTTTCTAGAGCATAACTTTTTGAGTCACCCACAATCAATCATAGTCATCAATCAAGTAGTTATCGGAAGATAAAAGCAAGATTCACTAACGGGATTTTAGGAAGACCTAAGAAATGTCTATCCAGGCGAAATTGCCAGAGGAACCGATAATGGTATGAACTATGGATATTGAGTGAGATCCAATGTACTGAGAACTATGTGGGGGAATCTATGTTATCCACTTGTAATTACACTAGGATGGATATTGTGGTGTTAAGCTTGTCTTCCCCAAAGGGGGCAATGAAGGTATTGTGCAACAGAAGATCAGGGAAATATTTCAAGGATGTGCTTTTGGTATATGTGCTTTATCTAAGCCCTAAGGAATCGTTTGGTGTATTTGGCAAGGGAGAATCTAGTTCTGATTCAAGGTCAGTGTCCATATGATGATGTAATGGGTTCTGAGAATATACCAAGTAGCTGCCTGATGACTATGAGACCACCATCTGTCTCTCTTACACTGGGTACATATATGAATATATTGGGCAGGATTGATTGGTTTTTGGTATATTTTATTTAATTTTCTTTCCTGAGATATTGGAGAAAAAAAACAGGTCGTATATAAGTAAAGATTCATAAAATACTATTTAATTAAGTACTCGTTTCGAGGACATGGCCCGTATGACTTTCGATGGGGTCATCGGAGGCCTTTGTCGACCCTTTCGGTGTAGAGATTGGAGGCCGGACGGCGTGCGCAGCATGTCCAATCAAAGCACGACGTCCAAAAGTTGAACAGTGTCGGAGGCCAAGAGCCTTTGGCGAAACAAGGATAGAGAGACATAGCAGTGTAGTGAGCTCGTAACACCTCAAAACCTAAATGGATGATGTGGTCCAATAATAACTATTTTCTTTTTAAATAACTCGTGCCCAAATAAGAATTTTTCTGTGGATCGTAACCTTAATAACTCGTACCCAAGTCCCTAAAGTAGAAAAATAAATGACAAAAATAAAATCTTATCGAATCTCACGAAAGAAAGGTCACAAATTTCACAAATGCTGTGTATTGTGACCAGCTCTATCCGTCACGTCAAACATATGATTAGTAGGTATAATATTCATTCATAATTATCCAAATTTTCATATTTCTTAGCTACCCATCATGGTTAGGAGCATCCTGAGTGTAACTGCAAACTACGTGATCGCTATCGAATGATCGGCGTGGGTGCTTGGAGTTATTATGAATCAATTTGATCGTCGCACCGATATTAAACCAAATAAAAATAGCATTATCATAGCAAAAAAGAAAAGAAGAAAAAGACAAAACCATATACTTGTTGCTATATAGAAAAGAGGTTATACACTGAGAATGAGTGGCCACGTACAATGGGGACGACCGCCATAGACGTTTGCATGTTAAGCACATGCCTGCATATCACAGACACTTCATGTGTTGCGTATCATGCTCTTGGAACGGCATGCCGTCTTCTCTCGTCGAAGCTGTGGACGCGTTTGAGATGAAGATCGTTTGCACGGAAACCACAGCCACGGAGCGCCCCCACCATCTCCAATACACGTCATAGCAATATGCATCACAGCTCACGAGCATAATTTTTTTTGTCGTTTTTGCCGGTCAATCCACCCACTACATTCTGGCATGCATTCATAAATAATTTATATGAATACGTAAATGAATGGACAATGGAATAAAGTTATTGGAAAGGTATGGAAAGGTTGGGCACGACATTTACAGAAGCATCATTATATGGTTTTGTTCAGTCGGTTTGTGGGGTTTGTGCATGGTAAATTTTCTTTAGAAATTGAATAGGTTTTTCTGATCTTTGCTTGGTAATACTCGCTTTACTTCTTTTTTTTGTATGAATACAGCAGGGAAATTAAGAAGACCGTATAGTTCGCGTGCAAGGTTCATGCAAACGTTCAAGGTCCGTGCAGGCCCGGCTCTTAGAAAGCCTAACAAAAAAACATTCAAAATTTTTGGGTGGGGGAATATCATATACATGTATAAAGCATGTAAATCCCTCGCAAACAAGCGAGCTAGGATACTTTAACAAGATTGCGAATTGAATCCATGGATAAGAGAATTTTTTTTTTCTCATTTGGAGAGGTTAGCTATGTACTGGCAAGCAAAGCTAAGCTGTCTTCATCCACCTTCATCTTTTCCCTTTTGGAGAAATGGAATCGGCCATTTGGGATGGCTTTTTGAGACTGAGTTCTGAAAACGACACGGTTGTATGTGGTGTGGCTCCCTGAGTAATGCCATTTACAAAATATCCTTCCTATTTTCTCATCAGCTGATAGGCGTTAGAACATTGAGAGGACTTTTCCCCAGTAAGAGAGGACGAGGAAGGACGCACCTCGTGAAAATTAACATCCATGATCGAAATATGAATTATTGACCTTTCCCCAGTACGAGAGGATACCTCTCAAATGACAAACCAAGTCCAACAAGCTTACACTATCTTTGTCACCGACTCAAAAGTTTTGTCTTTTTTAAGTGAATAATCCAAAAGTGTTATCAATAAGGCACATGAAGACATATGATGGAGTTTAGTACGTATTTAATCCAGCCATTTTAACATTGCTGAGTCATTAGTGGACCCGCTTATTATAAAGTTTCTCTCTTTTGATGGGCATTCACAAAAGCAGTTATCAAACAATATCTCGAAAACAGAGTGCTCCTTTTAGAACAAGCGCGCATATGCTGTCCAGCATGCATTACTTTAGCCTTAGCTGAATTAAATAAAAAGATCCACTTAAAACAAAAACGAAACGAAAAGCAAATAAGAAAAGCTTTATTCTTCTCTAGATCACTCAAGAAGTTCCTTCATCACCAAGCAACTCAACAACTCCTGTGGGTCTAAATGAAATTCCAAAGAGAATTTTATTTATATCTTCATTTATCTATTTATCTAGATAAAAAAAAATACTCGGCATTGTTCTGATTTGATTATATTATTCCATCGTTGAACCATTATATGCTCTTTATCTTGAGACCAACTTGTCCCAATGCATGCTTTTGATGTGTGTTCCACCAATACGGGTTATCCCCACAAGACAATCACACAAAAATCTCTGTAAAAACATAGAAGCATCATCATGGGTTTCTCAGGATCTCAGGATTTGGGGAATTTATCTGAGAATCTGTGATAGGGTCAGGATTTGGTTTATTCGGTGCTTTATATGGTTTTCGATAAGGGGCATCTTTTGGATTCACAATAATGATGGGGTCATCCATTTTGTGGGTTTGGTACACGGCCAAAGACTACTGGCAACTTACCTGCTTTGAGGCAGTCCTTTCTGAAAAAAAGGAAAAATAACTTGTGTAATGTCATTTGTGAACTTGTATTTTATTCAATATGATCCATGAACTTTGATTCAATATGTAATATCATCTCTGAGCTTTTAATTTATTCGATGTGGCCTCTGAACTATTAGTAAATATTCAATCTAGTGTCTAGACCATATAAAAATGTTTAATGTAGTTAATTCAAGTTAATGGAACTCACTATGTAGCTTTCAATCCATTAAGTTTGAACGATAGACAATAAAAAAGTTATACGTGCGTTATCTACGTAAGGTATGTATCTCAAATCAGAAAAAAAACAAAAAGGAAGAAGAAGAAGAAGAAGAATCTCCATGTGAAATATTTGAAGTCCCTAATTTGTTTCCTTCCTTTTCTAAAGGAGATAGATAAAAGGTTGGATATGCAGACTCATCATTTTTAAAAGTCCAAATATCTATATAACAATCAATGTTATCAAACAACATTTAATTTGTCGTTTGAGCAAATGAAACGACTATATTGCACATTTATCAATAGTTTAGGGATTACATTGGGTAAATTAAAAGTTTAGGAACGATATTACACATTAAACCAAAGTTCAGAGACTATATTAAATAAATTTGAAAATTCAGATATAATATTGCTTATTGAATCAAAGTTCATGAATCATGTGTCATATTTCCTAAATGAAAATGGTCAACGAGTACCCTAGACACTTTCTTAAACATAGGTTTCTTAATCATTGATGGGACATACCTAAACTTCTTTGCATCTATTAGACGCGTTTAAAGTTAGATTACACTTGCCTCCCTAGGTTGGTCAAATTTAGTCCATTTACACTGAAGCAAGATCCTTCATCTGGAATGATTCTTCGGTGGCCCGGAGTGGAATTAAATTTGAGAGCTAATGCCTTAATTAATGGACTGATAATAATAGTCTAGATTGCTGAAAATAATTAGATAATGAAAATTATTTTCATTACTAATAACAATTTATTTCTAAATATATTCGTAAACGATGAAAATATTTTTTGTTCATTTATTTTTATAAGTGATACGAGCAATTATTTTTATAAAGGTATTTTTTAAAATATTCATTTTTTGCGAAAATGTTGATTCAGCAAGGACCCCATTTATTCTCACCAAAATGTACATGGTACAATTGAAAAAATGTTGACAGGCTACTAAGAAAAGTTTTTCTTTATACCTATGGAGCACATTGCAAGCCCTATAAACCAGCTTAGTTTAAATATTTGACCTACGCCAACAGCCCTAACACAAAGCAATTTGCACGTAACCGGTAAGATTCGCACAGACGACACTCAGTTTGCAACTTGAATAATTCTCAAACTATGACAATCTTGGAGATTGCTATTTAAGATTGGGTTAATCCCACAAAAAAAACTATGACAATCTTGGAGATTGCTATTTAAGATTGGGTTAATCCCACAAAAAAGTCTAAACCTCGCCCCTACGAGACACCTATACCCAAATTCTTTTTCGGCTCACCAATATCTAAAACTTGTGCTATTGATTAAAAAATACCTTATGTCACACTTCCGTTCGTGATAACTATATAGAGTCCTACTACGACTATTATAGACAGAGCTGCAATGAAAGTTTTTTGTGGGTCATCGATCCAAGTTTGGGATAGTGGTGGCGGCGAGTAAAAGTGTAGGATTTTTTTTTTTTGTGAGTAAAATGACACAAATAGTCCCTGAACATTGACCCAATGTATAATTTGGTCAATGAACTTTTAATTTGTTCAATATAATCCCTAAACTTTAATATACTGTGCAATGTGGTCCCTGAACTTTTAATTTGTTCAATGTCATCTCTGAATTTTTGGCATATATTCGATTCAGTTCCTAAACTATATGAAAATGTTCAATTCAATTATTTCCATTAATTCAAGTTTAGGAACTATATTGAATATTTTTATATAGTTCATAGACTAAATCGGACATGTATCAAAAATTCAGGAACCACATTGAACATTAGCCATAAGTTTAAGCACTATATTGAATAAATTAAAAGTTCATAAATCAAATTGAATATTGATCCAAAGTTCAGAAATTATTTGTGTGATTATCCCTTTTGGGTGGGTTTTCCCTTCAAGATTTGATGAGTTGTCATTTGCTAAATGGTTAGCAAACCAATTCTAGATTCTAAGTTATTCTCAACCAAGTATTGAGAGTACGATGTACTTGGCTTGGGATTTGGTTCAACACCAACCAAATCTTTTTTCTGTCTCTCTATCTATTATTATAAATTGGCTGTTTTCTCATGGCCACATGTGGCAAAATTCCTGCACTCCCCGGTCAATATTCTACAGCTCAAGCTACCTACCGCTTGCCGCCCATTTGCCATCTTTAATATTCTTCTTAATACTTCTTTTGTAATTATCATAATTACCAACAAACTTTTTATCGTAGCATCAGAAACTCTAAATTTATACTCATGGGACACATTTTTTTTTTGTCAATACTCCGTCAAATTATATCCTATCCAAAACGAGTCATTTTTATTTCATTTATGCCGCGTAAGGACCATATCAATACCGTTTGCCTTCCACTGTTCATGTAGGCAGATTTTTAACGTTACTTCTCAACGGAATTTTAACGGAAGATAAATGTGTCACATAGATACAAATTAAAAATTTTTGTGTCACGAAAAAAGTTTAGCGTAAATATATCATGATGGGAATAGTTTGGGTTTTATGATGGTTTTTTTCCACTTTTTAATAACCCAACTACAAAAGAGGCATTGAAATGGATTTCATCTCACACCTCACGCTTCTCAAGACGTGAAATCTGAGTTAGGTTACCTACTAATCCGATGGCTGGATTTTGTATTTCTTTGTCCGAGCATGAAATGATAGGTGGGTCGACCGTCGTACGGTCCCGCTGCAATTCTATTTATTCTGCATCGAAACGATTGAAATCGGTCGCGTTTAACACGGCTCGTAGATGGTACTCGTCATACTTTTCTCCAAAAGAAAAATTTAAGAAAATCTGCAATAATGGATACATACACACAAATTATCAGATAGATAGATGGGTTTCATATGGCAATGGCACGAGGATCTCTCTCCATGATATTCCCATGCGGAGAGAGAGAGAGAGAGAGAGAGAATGCTTCGCGCTGGCCCAATCCATGGCGAGAGATAGAGAGTGAGAGAATGCTTCACGCTAGTCCAATGCATGGTGACACATCAGATTGACAGTGACAGTTAGACCTACCGGTGCGAAATGACTGAAACCTCTCTGCCTACGGCGAACTTTTCCTTTCTCACTTCGATCGTGATTTTTCCCGGAAAAGAAGGGGAAAACGAAAGTCAAACAATGGTGAGACCGGAAGGCGAGAATGAGAATGAGATCCAGGTGGGAATCAACTTAGAGCGCAAACGACAATCATTTTATTTTGAAAATTAATTTTTAATGAAAAATATTTATTCTATGGATGAGTTTTTGAGAAAAATACGTATTTGATAACGATACAAAATTTATGTTCTCGAAATAAAAATTTGTTTGATAACGGTATAAAAATTCTCTCTTTCAAGTGGCTGGTGAGTGGACGGCGGGCGGGCGAGCGGCGAATGGCAAATGGCAGCGGGAGGTGGTTGACGATAGGAGCAGGGCAACAGGCGGGAGATGGCGGCCGTTGGATGGCGTACAACAGGCGGCTGTGGGAGGCGAGCAGCGGCCCACGGCGACCGGTGACGGGAGATGGCAACCCATGGACAGTGAGAGGCAACCAATGGCAGGCAGCTATGGGAGGCGAGTGGTGGCCGGCGGATTGGCAGGAGGCAGCGAATGGCAAAAGACGGCGGATGGTGGGAAGTGGTGGAGGATAGGTGGGCGGCGATTGGTGGCAAGTGGGTAACCAGCTAGTAGAGAGGTCAGTGATGAGAAGAATTTTTATTTCTCATTTTTGTTCCAGAAATAGAAAGTTGGAAAATTTTTACTTCTCATTTTTGTTTCAAACCTATTTCTGAAATCAAAATTTGTTCCATAAATAGAAAAATGAAATCGCGTTATCAAACGAATTTCTTTTCCAAATCTATTTCAGAAACAAAAAAATAAAGAAACATAATTGTTATTATTTACAGCCTTAATTTCTGGTTAATTATTCATTGGTGACGGATGTTGGTCGAGATTTCGGCTTCTTCATTGGAGTATTGTTGACTCTTTAAGTAGAAATTCTCTACCCTCTCTTCAAGAACTTGGTTTTGATTCTGCAAAATTTCTTCGTGTGGAATGTCGTGGTCTCGTGATCCTTCTGTATTTCGTGTTGAATGATCAAGCAGTTAAATTGCCTTTTGTGGCTTGGATATAGACCCTAGATAGAACATGTTTATTTAATCCGATGTTCGAGATTATTTTCGGACTGGATAAATTGGATTATAGCTCATATATACAGTAAAGTTAAATTTTGACCCAAAAAAAGTAAAATTGAATTTTTTTTTTGTTGGGTTTTGAAGGACACTCGTATTCAAACAACCACAGCAGCACGCTCACTCTCCCTTTCTCTCGATCTCTCTCGAAAATGGTGGTAGGTATTGCGCCTGTGATGATTGCTATAGAATAGTAGGTTTGCCAAGGACATCCTCATTGCTATTTTGCACGAACAGGATCACAAACGTACGGAGATAAATGGTAAAAAAAATTATAAATTTATTACATTTATATCAATTCAATTATAAACCGTTTAATTTGTCAATGTAGTATATCTAGCCAATTTTAGCTGAAACTTATGTTAACAATTTTTCCCAATTTTTTTACTATTTTTTCTTTCGTTTTCTTTTCTTTCTTTTCTTTTTTTATTTTTCATGATGGGCAGTGAAGGTTGCTGGAGCTTGCCAACCACTAGGTGAGGTTGCACCCTCACCCAGCCATCACAATTGTGACCTAGACTTGGGTAAGGCGACTACGATGGCCTCACCCAATCTGGGCAAGGTCAGCCAAGGGCTTCACAGCCCTTGCTCAATGGGCAGCGAGCTCCGACGATCATCGCTAGCCATAGTGAAGAGGAAAAAAGAAGAAAATTAAAAATTAAAAAAATTATCTACGTCAGCACAATTTGTGTGACATATTACAAACGGTGTTCATGTGAGCGACTTCCAGCCAAATTGGTCGAATAGATTATATTGACAAATTGTCAAAATGCTTAAGATAAAATTAACCAAATGAAAAAGGTTAAGAACTGAATTGAAATAAGTGCAATATGTTTAGTATTTTTTTGATAATTTTCACTACAAAATATGTGCAGCTCCCACCTTTTTGGGTGGATCTTGGTTGTTAATTGGTCAAATATTTACGATCAATGAACCGTTCATAATTGCAATTTCGTCACCAAAGAAAATCAAATTATTTGTGCAGAGTTCCCAAGAAAATTTTCTAATTTTTTATCCTCAAATCTCGATGTCATTCATATTAGAGAAAATTTTAAAGAAGGATTCAAAGTGCTTTCATTTTTTCAAATAAGAGCATGAAATGGACTTTGTGTCAAATAAGGGCCTAAAGTAGACTCAAATAAGGACCTGAAGTGGCTATAACACTTTCAAATAGAGGCGTCATCCCGTCGGCTCGCCGGTCGGCCAAGCGTATTTTTGTCCAAAAATAATTTTAACATAAATTTTAGTTAAATTAGATTTAAAATTAAATAAAGTTAAAAAAGAAAAAGAAAAACAAGGGGTATGGCTGGCAGCCAGCCCTCCCTGCTTGTGGCCATCGCCCCATCGCCGATGGGAAGGCGACGATGGCTAGTGGGGTTGCCAACGCCTCAGCGAGGGCCAGTGACCCTCGCTGACCATAGGCAAGGGCTGCTGGCCCTCGCCAGAGCCGAGAGAGGGTGACGACCCTCTCCTAGATCTGGACAAGGGTTGCTAGACCTCCCACAGGGCCGATGGCCCTCGCCCAGATCGAGGTGAGGTCCGGTGACCCTCCCCTAGATCAAGGAGAGGGTCGCCACCCTCTCCCGGCTCTAGCTCTTGCCTTTGGCCAGCGAGGGTCGCTGACCCTTGCCGAGGTGCTGGCAACCTTGCCGACTTTCACCGTCGGCTATCACTACCGCCTTACCGGTGATGGGGCGATGGCTACAGGTGTGGTTGGGCTCCCCCTTGTTTTTATTTAAAAAAGAAAACTTTAGCTTTTTTTTTCATTTTTGAGTTTCTTTTTTATGGAAAAAATTGAAAAGGAAAAAAATCAAAAAAATTTTTAAAAAATGAAAATGCCCTTGACTTCGGTGAGGTGAGACCCTTTTTGAGACTAAGATGGCTACTTCATACATTTATTTAAAATAAGATTTACTTTGGGTCCTTATTTGAGAAAATGATGACGCTTCGAGTCCTTATGTAATATATAGTTTATTTCAAGTCCTTATTCGAGAGAATGAGAGTACCATAGGTCCTTATTTGGAATTTTTCCTTCCTTTTAGAAGATATAATTTAGTGAGGGGATCTTTGTCATATATCCATAAACCCACATGATTTTGCTTCTGCCTTTTACGTTTATTAATCCTCGAACTTTACTTATATGAAAATTTAATGATTTATTTTTTATGTTGCTTCCAATATTTGTATGTTTAAAAGACATGCTACACATCCCCAAAAAAATTTCTTATTTTTGTTCGAGGCTCCGTTTGTTTTATGGAAAACAGTTTTTCGAAAAACATTTTTTGGATTTTTTGGAGTTCGGTTCACGGAAAATAAACTAGTCAAGGAAAATATTTTCCTTTAATAGAAAAAATACATTCAAAAGTGGAGAAAATGACTACCTCACAAGAAATCATTTTCCATTCTCTTTCCTCTCGACACTCCTTCACATTCCTTTTCTTTTTAATTATTTTTTATTTTTCTTTTCTTTTCTTCTTTTTAATTTTTCTTTGTCAATCGCTAGCCATAGTGACACCCGGTGACTAGCAACAGGCAGGGGATGAGCTCGCCCATGGTTGGAGCCTCGCCAGATCTGGTGAAATGAGGCTAGGACTAAGGTGAGGCTGGCAAGCGCGAGCGATGTAAGAATTACAAAGACAAGAGATCTAAGTGGTAAGAATTGAAGTACGATCGTATCTTATTTTCATTATTTCTTTTCCGATTGATCCACAAACGTTTAAAGAAAATTGACTTTTGCTTTTAAGATTTGGATGTCCATTGTATCTCAGATTTTATGCAAATATTTCTGTCCTAATTTTTAAAAGCCAAAGTAATTTTTTTTTTTTTAACTTGTGAGCTAGTTTTTTTTCAATCGAACTTTGTGAGCTAGTTTAGTGACTAAGAAAAGACTGAATTAAGTACATGGCTAGAGTTCAATTATTCACAGTGTGTTCAACATGTCCACATGAGTTTCGAATCGCATCGATGGAGATCAGTAAGATATTTCGCCCTAACATGAGAATTACCTGCCTAAGAAGAGTTTCTTCATGAAAAGAAAAGACAAATGAAAAAGTATGCATCAAAAGTTTTCAAACTTATATCCAAAATACAATCACGTAATAAAATCTTTCGACTAGTGTAATCAAATATTATACCTTGTAAAATTCTGCAACCAATTCCTTCCATTATCTCCACCTATTTCGTTTAATGGGTGAAATTCCACACATGGCCCATTTTAACCTCTATCATATATGGTCATCAGAAACTAGACCTGATCACGAGCTTAGCATCTCGCTAGGCTCGCTGACCCATGGGTCTGGGTGAACAATTTCTTTTGTTGCCCCCTCACCAACATAGGTCTCTCTTCTCCCCTACCAAGAAATGATCATTTTATGAGTAAACCCTAATATCTCTTTCCGTCTGGGACGGACGGAATATCAATGACTTGCAAACACGGGATCTGACTCGACCACCGAACTAAATCTGGTTGAGTCAAAACGTATCACGCTTTCCAACAATATTCAATGGAAACGGCGTCATCTCTGTCCAATCGAATTGCTCGAGATAAGGAAAGCGTTTTCTCATGTAAGGGAAAAGGAAAAGGGAGAATTAATCAAACAAACACGTCATGGCACTTCTCCTCCTCCTCCTCTCTTTTTGCCCAAAGACATGCCTAGGTTAGCTTCCGAAAAGGCAAACCTCTCGAGACAGGCCGTGACTCATGATGTTCACGACTTTTTCATGCCTAGTGTTTCCTTGGAAAATGCCAAAGCGGGAGGGGGCGGTGGTGATAAGTGGGGCAACTGATACTGTTCAATTCCAGGATGAGAACAAATCGCATGACTGCGCAGTCGGCAGAGATTTTGACCCTTCTTTTCTTCAGTGGGACTGCTGTCTGCATTGCATTTACAGCGTGCACCCCCGAAATGACTTGCTGCTGATTTGGTCCTCATGTCCTAATAATCCACTCCAACCCCTTTTCAACCACAAAAAATTGAAATTTCCAGAGTCATTTTCGGTGCCCATTTGACCCGAAAAATGGCAAAAGAGTAGATACCAGGGTGATTTTTACTGCTGAAAGTGACCCCCCAAAAAGCATATGCCATAATGGCTTCGGACTCGGATTCTCACCAATTCCGTCACCTCCCTTATCCAGCACCTTTGACAATGAAGATACTGCCTAGCACGGCACGAGAATGTGATTCCCCAGATTATTTGTCTAGACATAAGCTCGGAATTTTGGCACGATCGCGAATATAGTTGATTGAAATGTGCATGGTTCGATACTTCATGACGAATCGATTATGAAAGTTTAATTGTCAAAAAGAATAAACTAATGTGTTCACTTATGTGCGAATATATTTTGCTTCCCATTTTACCTAATTCATGAGGTTAATGGTATGTTTTGCGGCTTAGGGTTCAATTGTAAGGTGATATTCCTTCTCGAATAAAAGAATTTTATTACATGAATTTTTTTTTAATACATCACTCTACATGATACAAAATATGTGATTTACCTATGCTCGGAACATTACGAATAATGGACTTGAGAAAATTGGGAGGGTCTGTTAGTATTTGAACTCTCGACTTATGTTATATATCATGTTAAACAAACTGTTCTTCCTAAAAGTAAACGGGCCAACAATGTATGTATAGCATATCATTTAACACGTTATTATTTTTGTCTGTTTTCCTTATTTACAATTTAGTAACATCAATCTAGACTATGGCATTCTCTCACATCTCTACGAGGTCATCATGGCTCGTGAGGTTGCGACAATGAGCCAACCTCGGATTAACGTGTTTGGGCGCATGAGATATATATATATACACGCGCGCGCGAGGGATTACATTATCTCAAGTGGGTTTCTCGAAGAAGGTATTGTCGTCTTTTCACTCATGTAGTTCTACGCGAAGATGCCAAGTTGTATTTTGGAAAATAGAGGAGGAAAAAATGATGAAATTATAGAAATTCAACCAGATTTTACGCATTTTTTTTTCAATCTTTTAAATTCCAATCCAATAAATCCATTCAGGGATTTTTATAGTTCCACGAAAAATCAATTGTATTAAAGTCATGCCCAAGTGCATTTATAACTTGATAATTACATTAAGAGATTTCTATGGTTCCAAGAGAAATCGATCCATTGTATTAAAGGCCTCGTTAGATTTATCAAAATGGGTTATAAATTTTAAATCGGTTATGAATGGTAAAATCCAAAATAATGTGGGTCTTAAATGGGTTCAGAACTTACTTAAGCCCAACCCACTTCTATAATTCTCTCTTGCTCTCACTCAATCTCACATTCGCTTGCGTCACGCTCTCACCTCAGTTTGAGTACGAGTTTTCCTAGATTGAGTTTAAATATGAAAGTATTTTAGTAATATGGGTTGGGGTTAGATTGGGTATGGGTTACTACATTCGTATCGCATAAAAATGATCATTTTCGACCCGATCCGCTTGTTTGATTGGTTTAGGCGCCATACTTCAATGCATTTTAACATTATCTCCCACATTAAAAATTGTATCTCACGAACACTTTGAAAAATTTATCTGCTCTTTTGTGATCCAATGATATAGATATAAAGATCAGGTTTTCGAGTATTTATAGAAATGTCGATTCCCCATCAATCTTGTCCTCCCATGGGCAATAAAAATACTAAACAACCGGCAAGGATCGCCATTAGATATGTGGGGAGTTCGTGCTCAAGACACTCTTGGATGTCACATTCACATCACAATCACCAAAACATATGGAAGATGGAAAAATAGAAATAATATTCCCCTGTCCATCTTGGATATCTTGCCAACATGCGCAGAACAGAAGCTATTCCTCTCGACCGTCGATCGCGCATGGCGCTATATATTCTATTCCCTTGCAGCGAGATGAGTTGCACCGGAGCTCAATAAAGAAAACCCGACGAAAGATGGTCCAGGAAAAATACTAGCTCAAGAAAAAAAAGATTTCAACTTCATGTTGTGTTTGTGTATGCAGAAAGGAGGAGGAGGAGGAGGAGCTCTTCACCTTCTTCACCTTCCCTTCTTCACAACTACCTTTCCATGGTAGCGATATAGCAAAGCATCACACGGAAGTGGGAGTGTGCCTACGTGCATCACATTGCGTCAAGGTAAGGAAAGCAACTTAGCATCGTTGAAAATCACGCGTCACGTTGCATTAATCAAATTATATCGTAACAATATTGCTCTCTCTCTCTGTCTCTCTGTCTCTCTCTCTCTCTCTCCTCTTTCACATGCGAGTGTTCGGCCTCTGCTGATATATAATCGTTGCCGTCTCTCGGTTGCTCGCTCTTTCGACATCGTAAGTTTGTACAGTGGAGGTGGAGGAAAAGCTTTTTTTCTTTTTCTCTCTCTCTGCAACATCTGAACAATAAGCTGACCCTCTCCTTTTTTTTTTTTTTTTGTGGGTCTGTTGCACTTCGGGTTTCTGTTACAAGTTTGCCTCAACAATCACCAGATTTCTCTCTCTGTGTGAATAGGGAGATTCAAATTTCATCCCCATTATCTGCAATCGGGTCATTTTCCTTGCTAATTTCTTTGCCTTTTGTGATTTGTTCCGGGGTCTTTCTGTAATGGGTCCTCTCCAGATTTGATTTGCGCAGTCTGGTTTTTCTCCTTCCCTTCGCTGGTCGTAATATTGCCAAAGAGACGAGGATCGGAGAGGAAGAGAGAGACAATTTTCTTCGTTTTCTCTTTCCCTGACCATCTTCGGGCTTCGTGTTCCGTGCTGGTAAAAATGTGTTGGCATCTTCTGCTTTTCATGCGCAATGTGTCTTGAGATTCTATCACCATGTAACGCACCTGTTGCTCCTTGTCTGCGACCCCTCGGATGGTGAAATGCCCTCCTCAGAAGACCGGTTCACTCCTCGTCCTCCTTGCCTAGCTCGCCAATACGACAACCGCCGCCGAACAACTATTAACACTGCAGCTGCTGCTTCTGCATTCAATTCTCTTCACTGCGGACAGAGCTTATTCGATGATGGGTGTCCCCTTTTGGCTCCTTAAATTGGCTTCTTTATCATCAGCCGCCACCCCGGGGTCGCCTCATGGTAATAATGCCCTTCTGGGGACCATCCGGGGGTTGCCCGTGTTGGAGCTGTCTTCAGTTTGCATCAATTTGACACTCTGTTTGGTGTTCCTCTTTGTCGTCTCGGTGAGGCAGATATCGGTCTGCATAGGCCGGATACGGATTGCCAAGGACGATTCTATTGCGGGTTCAAGCTCGATCAGGCGTAGCTTCGATGGGGAGATCTTTGTGGTTAAGATAGGTAACGGGTTCAAGCTATCAGTGCTTAGCTGTTTCTATGTGCTGTTTGTACAAGTTCTGGTGTTGGGTTTTGATGGGACTGGTTTGATCAGAGAGGCCTCAAGTGGAAAGTCTCTGGATTGGTCCGGTCTTTGCTTGCCTGCGGCTCAGTGTTTAGCTTGGTTCTTACTGAGCTTCTCGACTTTCCATTGTAAATTGAACGTGCCCGAGAAATTCCCTGTGTTTTTGAGGGTATGGTGGTTGGTCTCATTTTTTATTTGTTTGTTGACTCTGCATGCTGATGTGAGAGCATTCTTGGCAGAGGGCTCTGGGCATTGGAGTTCACATGTCGTGGCAAATTTCGCTTGTGTCCCTGCTCTCGCTTTCCTTTGTTACATTGCAGCTAAGGGTGATACTGGTGTGCAAACTTGTAGAAACTCTGATATTCAGCAGCCATTGCTACTTGAGGAAGAAGCTGGGTCTGCGAAAGTTACCCCGTACAGTGATGCCGGCTTGTTTAGTTTGGCCACTCTTTCTTGGCTGAACCCACTTCTTTCTATTGGTGCCAACAGACCACTTGAGCTTAGGGACATCCCCCTTCTTGCTCCAAAGGATCGAGCCAAGACCAATTATAAGGTGTTAAAATCAAACTGGGAGAAACTGAAGGCTGAAAATCCTTTGAATCAGCCTTCCTTGGCTCGGGCAATACTCAGGTCATTTTGGAGAGAAGCAGCATGTAATGCCATTTTTGCCGGCTTGAACACTCTAGTTTCATATGTTGGTCCATTCTTGATAAGCTACTTCGTGGATTACCTTGTTGGAAAGGAGACCTTCCCTCATGAAGGTTACATTCTGGCTGGGATCTTCTTCGGTGCGAAGCTAGTGGAGACTCTAACGACCCGGCAATGGTATCTCGGGGTTGATATCCTGGGAATGCATGTAAGATCAGCTTTAACAGCAATGGTGTACCGAAAAGGCCTTCGGCTCTCCAGTGCTGCGAAGCAAAGCCATACCAGTGGGGAAATTGTTAACTACATGGCAGTAGATGTCCAGAGAGTCGGGGACTTCTCATGGTATCTCCATGACATATGGATGCTTCCAATGCAAATTGCTCTTGCATTAGCTATTTTATATAAGAACGTTGGAATTGCTTCTCTTGCTGCTCTGGTTGCCACCATTGTGTCCATCATTGTCACCGTCCCAGTGGCTAAGATCCAAGAAGATTATCAAGATAAACTCATGGCTGCCAAGGATGATAGAATGAGGAAGACATCAGAATGTCTTAGGAACATGAGGATTCTCAAGTTGCAGGCTTGGGAGGACAGATATCGAGTTATGCTGGAGGAGATGAGGAATGTCGAGTTTAAGTGGCTCCGCAAAGCGCTCTACTCTCAAGCTTTTATCACATTCATATTTTGGAGCTCTCCCATATTTGTTGGTGCCGTCACTTTTGGTACTTCCATATTGATGTCCCAGCAACTCACTGCTGGGAGTGTTCTTTCTGCATTGGCGACATTCAGGATTCTCCAAGACCCTCTTAGAAATTTTCCTGACTTGGTGTCAATGATGGCTCAGACGAAAGTTTCACTTGACAGGATTTCTGGGTTCCTCCAGGAGGAAGAATTGCAGGAGGATGCAACTATAGTCCTTCCACGAAATTCCACTAAGATTGCTGTGGAAATAAAAGATGGCAAATTCTGCTGGGACCCAGCTTCTGCAAGACCAACTCTTTCGGGAATTCAATTGAAAGTGGAGTCAGGGATGCGGGTGGCTGTCTGTGGCATGGTTGGCTCCGGAAAGTCAAGTTTTCTCTCCTGCATCCTAGGAGAGATTCCGAAAGTGGCCGGTGAAGTATGTCTATCTTATGGTGTTTCTAAGATTCTTTCAAGTGCTCACGTTATGTTGGAAACTTTTTGCTAATTGTTGCATGGTGGATGATTTTCAGGTCAGAATTTGTGGTTCTGCAGCTTATGTCTCTCAGTCAGCTTGGATACAATCTGGAAATATTGAAGAGAACATTCTTTTCGGTAGCCCTATGGATAAAGCAAGATATAAGAGTGTGATCCATTCTTGTTCACTAAAGAAGGATTTGGAGCTCTTCTCCCATGGAGATCAGACCATTATTGGTGATAGAGGCATAAATTTGAGCGGTGGGCAGAAGCAGCGAGTACAGCTTGCTCGGGCACTCTATCAAGATGCAGACGTTTATCTACTTGACGATCCATTCAGTGCAGTTGATGCACATACAGGATCAGAGTTGTTTAAGGTGGAGATTCTCTAGTGCATTTCCTTTCCTTTGCTTTAAGCTGATGGATCTTTATTGAACATGTTGATCTCATTGCAGGAATACATTTTAACAGCACTAGCTACAAAGACTGTGATATTTGTGACCCATCAAGTTGAATTTTTGCCTGCTGCAGATATGATACTGGTAGGAAATCGTTGTTTGACTTTGTGCATCTCTTCTGTCGGTTTTACACTTAACTATGTTATGGTATAAAATTGCTTTAAAACTACTTTGAACTTTAAATTGTTTTATGTGAAGCTACAAACCTTTTTTTCCTGTGAGTGGGTTAAAAAATCTTTCCTGTCGAGTGAAAAATACTTGTTTTGTGATTTCCCTTTCTGTATTGGGAAGGAGCAATAATAGTTTGTCATCACTGAAGATGGTTTGTCAAATCACTTCCTGCACTTGCTGGAAACTACATGGTTATTATACATGAAAGAATGTGAATTCTTGATGGATCTCCGATCATCTCATTTATTCATGTGTTCGTCTTCCTTTTCTGCAGGTCCTAAAGGAGGGGCGCATCATTCAAGCTGGAAAATATGATGATCTTCTACAAGCAGGAACTGATTTTGAAACACTGGTCTCAGCTCACCATGAAGCAATTGGAGCATTAGACATTCCAAACCACTCATCAGAAGATTCAGATGAGAATTTGCCTGGCTCTGTCATACTTGGGAAAAAATGCAACGCAGGAGGCAATGACGTTGATACTTTGGCAAAAGAAGTGCACGAGGGTATATCAGCTCCCGAACAGAAAGCAATCAAAGAGAAAAAGAAGGCAAAGCGGTCAAGAAAAAAGCAGCTTGTTCAGGAAGAGGAGAGAGAGCGGGGACGTGTCAGTATGACAGTTTATCTCTCATATATGGCTGCTGCATATAAAGGCTTACTAATTCCGCTCATAATTATTGCACAAACTTTATTTCAATTTCTTCAAATTGGTAGTAATTGGTGGATGGCTTGGGCAAACCCCCAAACAGAAGGAGACCAACCAAAAGTCAGTCCCATGGTGCTCCTGATCGTTTATATGGCACTTGCTTTTGGGAGTTCTTGGTTTATATTTGTGAGGGCTGTTCTCGTGGCTACATTTGGGCTTGCTGCAGCTCAGAAGCTCTTCTTGAGGATGCTGACGAGTGTGTTTCGTGCTCCAATGTCTTTCTTTGACTTTACACCAGCCGGACGGATTTTGAATCGTGTATGTTTCCTTTTCTCACAAGAAACTTGCATGCCCATTAACTGTTGTTTTGGACATTCTAGAGAGTTAGACATTGAGACTTGAGAGACTCTTCTGCCTGGATATAACTTTCGGTGTATTGCTGACTGATGAATGGGATTCATACTATTTTTTTAGGTGTCAGTTGATCAAAGTGTTGTGGATCTTGACATTCCCTTTAGACTTGGTGGTTTCGCATCAACAACCATACAGCTTATTGGCATTGTATGCGTAATGGCTAAAGTTACCTGGCAAGTGATTCTTCTTGTCATCCCAATGGCGGTGGCTTGCTTGTGGATGCAGGTGACTTTGAATTCTGCTTTAACATATTAGTTACAACCTTTGTCTTATTTTTTGAATACCAAGCAGAGAATCGTGAGGTTATTTATATATGCTAGTCCAGGGGCCATGACAATTATAACCCTTTTCCTACGATGTTACAAGAATTTGATGGCAAGAGATTTTTAACACCTCAAAGAAATTGGATTGTTCAAAGTCGTCTCATGGTGGCATGAAATCTAAACAATATGTCAACCCAGGCCTACCGGCATTGATCAACTTAACTTTTTGTTCTCTCCTGCTAAGTCCTAAGCCTGTTGCACATTTTTGTGTTCTGAGCATATGCGACTGACATTGAGCTCATTTATACGATCTTTTTCTAAGAGAGGGTAAGTCGTGAGTAAATAACAGAAGTAGGTGAATTTTCCCTTGTTATTATTGCGATTATACATAGATAGGTTCAGATTGGGCTTGGCACATAGAAGTTCTTGTTCTTCTGAAGAAACAAGATCGATGCACCCAGATCACTAAATAAGTACACGATAGATCAATTGATGTCACTTTAACTGAAGAGTATCTTAATGCAGAAATACTACATGGCTTCGTCAAGGGAACTTGTCCGTATTGTAAGCATCCAGAAATCTCCAATCATGCATCTGTTTGGGGAATCAATTGCTGGAGCCGCCACAATAAGAGGTTTTGGGCAAGAAAAGAGATTTGTGAAGAGGAATCTTCATCTTCTTGACTGTTTTGGTCGCCCATTCTTTTATAGTATTGCAGCAATAGAGTGGCTTTGCCTTCGCATGGAATTACTCTCCACTTTTGTGTTCGCCTTCTGCATGATTCTGCTAATCAGCTTTCCACATGGAAGTATTGATCCAAGTAAGTATTGAATTTTTCTTCTTATCCCCTATCAATCTTCCATAGTTTTTGAAGATTTTCTTTTGGAGCATGTGTGGATCAGACAAAGCAATGCTTTACAAGTGGTGGCTTGAGCACATTTTTAGCATCAACCTTTAAACCCTGCGGTGTCTTTGAACCAGTTAATCATCTTGAGACTGATTAAGTTCTCTGTAGATTTTGGCTTAGCTGATTTTCAATGGGTTTTCAACTTAGATTAAAGAGTTTCCTTTTGTGTATCCTTTAGTCCCATCTGTCCAATGCTGTTAGAGAAAATGAGTTTTTACTGCTAGGATAACTATTATGCACTCTCATGTTGAGTGGCTTAAATGGAATCATAATAGGTAGGATAGGATTTTGGGAAGTATTAAAAAGATGTGATTTTGACATACTTTTGCTTCTCTCTTATTTTCATAGGCATGGCTGGCCTTGCTGTGACTTACGGTCTTAACTTGAATGCCCGCCTTTCAAGATGGATACTTAGCTTTTGCAAGCTTGAGAATAAAATAATTTCCATAGAAAGAATATACCAGTACTGTCAAATCCCAAGTGAAGCCCCACCAGTTATTGAGGACTCTCACCCTCCGTCTACATGGCCAGAGCGTGGGATGATTGAACTAATTGATTTGAAGGTATACGGAACCTTTTTTTCCTCTACTTGTTAACGTTTTATTTTCAGAGTTTGAGTTTTTATCTGCTGCTGTTTGATCATGCTACATATATACATTATTTTCATCAACCAACTGGCCATCAGCCCAGTTGGTGGGGGTTTGTATTGGGTGCACAAACTCTGGGTCCAAATCCTACCACAAGCAAAAAAAAAAAAGTTTCCATCCCTGTGAGTTTGTGTCTAGTTGTCTCAATAAACAGGTTAGAATAGGTCTTGCATGAGAATTTAGAATTAATTTTTTGCGGAATTGGTCCTATGCTAAGTTCATTTGGAATTTTCAGCGAAGCTCGGCAGTATGTGGTGTTAAATATTACTGCTTGTCCTATTGCTATTTGATCAGTTAATATCAAGAGACTTACGAGACAGGTTTGACCAACAGGCAATTGCTCGTGAGGGCCATTGGCCACCATTGCTTGTCAAATATAATTACACCTAGACTGCTATTGCATTTAGTCTGTCTTTTATTGTGACCAAGAAGCAGTCTGTAATTTAAGAAGACCTTCTTGTTGATTATATTATAATTTGCTCGGAGAATCTTTATTCGAAGATTGTCTCATAAAAGACCAAAAGGATGGTTTCAGGTTCTCACTTTCGATCCAACTGCTAATATTAGGCTTTGTTGTCTTTGAAATATTTACCAAAATGTGGCCATCTTGATCTTATACTGGAAAGTGTGAGAGGAGAGTGGTGGGGGGGTGGAAAGGTGTCCGTTAGTGGAATTTTCTAGCTTAAAAGGTTTTTACTTCTTAAACTAGCTCCTTTTAACTCCCAAGTTTCCTAATGTCGATCACAAGATGCTGATTGTTCCAACTTTCTGCAGATACGTTACAAGGAGAGTCTCCCCTTGGTGCTCCATGACATAAACTGCACATTTCCTGGGGGAAAAAGGATTGGCATTGTCGGGCGTACAGGTAGTGGCAAATCAACCTTAATTCAGGCCCTGTTTCGCTTGATTGAGCCATCTAGTGGGAGAATCGTTATAGACAAGATTGACATATCTAAAATAGGGCTCCATGACCTTCGAAGTCGCTTGAGTATCATACCCCAGGATCCTACATTGTTTGAAGGAACTATAAGGGGCAATCTCGATCCCCTTGAGGAGCATTCAGATGTCGAAATTTGGCAGGTGCTGTTCTTTTTGCTTTCTGTATTTATTGCTTTAGGTTAATCTCATATCTGCATTCCCCGTATCTAATCATTGTGAATGTTTTTTTTTTGGTAAGGTAATCATTGTGAATGTTGAGCTCTGAAATTTTCATATAAACAGAAGGCACCATTATACTTGATGCTTACGACTTTGGTTGTTGAATTTTACTTCATATGATTGGTAGCAATGACTGTCATCTGAAACCCTGATGGGAAACTGACATAGCATGGAGGTGGGCACATAGGTAAGGTGCCACATTACATCACAATTAGATTGGAGTGACCTCATTGTACCATCAAAAAGTTGCTTGCGATAAATGATGCCAATTGATGTTGCTTCGATGACTTTCTGTGCTATTTTCTATGCTCATGTGTAGCTCTTGTTAAGGCTCATGATCTAAATCGTTCTGATTGCGAGCACTTGTTCATAATTTGTCTGTCCATCCATTCATCGGTCAATTTGTGTTTTGAATCTGATATTTTATGCTTGTGAAGCATCAACACCCCAGTAATCTTTGAACTATTACTTCTGAGGCTAGAGTTAATAATCCTTAAACTTGATTTAGTGCAGGCCTTGGATAAATCTCAGCTTGGGGAGATAGTGCGTGAGAAAGAGCTGAAGCTCGATACTCCGGGTGAGTAGCCACTATAGAAGTATTTGCAATTTTTTTGTTTTGATTTGTTTTCAGATGATGAATCTGCTCAATCTCAATTCAGTTCTTGAAAGTGGAGATAATTGGAGTGTGGGGCAACGGCAATTAGTTTCTCTTGGTCGGGCTTTGCTTAAGCAGGCAAGGATATTGGTTCTTGATGAAGCTACTGCTTCAGTCGACACCGCCACTGATAACCTCATCCAGGGAATTCTCCGGACAGAGTTTAAGGATTGCACAGTGTGCACCATAGCGCATCGTATTCCAACGGTTATTGACAGTGATCTGGTTTTAGTCCTCAATGAAGGTATGTCCAGTTCTCTCAAAGCCCTTTAGTCATTCTTTTTTTTTTTTCTCTTGATCTTCTACTATAAGAAAATATAACGCAAGAACAAACAGGACATACAAAACAAAGAGAAAGTCACCGCATCTGACGAGCATTGCTTAAGCCGTTTTAAGATGTCAACTTTTATGTCTTAAGTTAAGAAGCCAGAGGATGCCCAAGGCTTTAGCCGTGTATATTTGTTTCTAAGGAACCATGAGAAACATGTTCACATCTATGACTGTGTAGAAGGGTTTCACATCTGAGTTATATGGCTCTTTGACAGAGAGTCAAGAGCATCCTATGCTCTTGCCTTTTGATATTGCGGTAGTGCAATTTCTCAAGGGATAGTAAAACCCTACCGCATGGTTCTAATCATTGATTGATGTCTCTAGTGAACCGATCCCCCCGAGTTGAATCCCCTCAACACAGCAAAGTAGAAGATGCCGTGGCCTCATATTTTCTACAATGCAATAGAAAATCCAATTACGGGGAGACAAGGATGCATCCACATGGACTTCTAACACTTGTTGCCCAACAATTGTGATTCCCCTTCACTCTGAATAATCAAGAATGAACTGTTAAAATTTGATAAGGACCTCTTATCAGTAACTTATTACTTGGAAACATGAAGACACCAAACCTTTATTTTTCTTTTTTGGGGTACTGGGGTTTCTCTCTACCAGGACATACATGCACAATTGAAATCATCAGTGTACTATAAGCAAGATAATTGTTAGCAGTGTTCCGGCAGTTCAGTACTTACCTTCTGAGATTTTCTCCAGGTCGAGTAGCAGAGTTTGACACTCCAGCGCGACTACTAGAGGACAGATCATCTATGTTTCTAAAGTTGGTAACCGAGTATTCATCAAGGTCAAGTGGCATACCCGATTTTTAGTTTGCGCGGCATGCCTGGAGGCCTTAAAGGGCTTAGAGCACCAAGAATGGTAATCCAGACTGGCTCACCCAATTCTTCTCCATTCGGCGCTGCTTCATTCGGCCTTTAAGAAAATGGAATAGAGAAGGATCAAAAAGGGGGGTTTTCTGGTTCCAACTTATAACAAGTAGCCGGGAAAAATCACACATAAGTCATTCTTTGGACCGCCAGTGTGGGAGCGTCCGTGCACGCTCGTTTCAATGGCTACCAAAATAAGAAGGATCAGTCGGAGGCAGGGTAATAATTAGGAGAGATTAGGAGGGAGGTAATTATTCAGATTTTGCAATAAAGGTAGATTGTAAATTGGTTCATGATGTCGTTCCAATATCGCCACGAAATTTTGTAGTGCTGGATTAGTCATTGTGAATACAGTAGAGTCCAGTGCTAGAAAACCCATTTTGAGGGTAGTACAGTACAGGCTTTTTTCAGTCTTTCTGATCTTTTGACCTGCTTAATGTGCTTGGTATGGTGACTGAGTGAATCCGCGTTATCTTTTCCGATCTTTCGTGCCCGAGATGTCGCCATCATTTTGTGGGGGTGACTATTCTTCTTCTCGTCTGGTTTCTGTGTTTGAAGTTTGCATGTATGTCACAAGGCGCGACGGCAATGTCAAGCTGAGCATATACTGTGAAATCCATCATCCGCATCTTCATAGCAGCCAAAGGAAGTTCGGCCTGACTGACTAACCTAACACAATGGCATGTCCTCGACAGAACTCAAAAGCCAGAACGAATGTATTAGATAGGGTCAATGATGAACTTCCTTCAAAACGAAAAGCAACAAACAAAGCTGTGATAGAGAGAGAGAGAGAGAGTCGTCAATCCACCCAAACGTGGCATACCCTTTGCACGTTCGGTAGGATGGGACGGGACAGAGCCGACAATGAAGCCCGGTGGCATTTCAATCCCCACATCTGATGTTCATAAAGAAAAAGGCATTAACAAACATCAATAGTCAAACTATCGAGTAGGGGAAGCAGTAGGGAAAAAGGACGTCTTAATAGCTAGCATTCGTATTCCTTGCTGTGCACTGAACATGGTGATCGTATCGCACCGTATCCGGGAGATAAAAACATGATTCGTGGCCGACCTGTCGTTCGGGGCTGTAATGCTCCCACACGGCACGGAACACAGAAGAGCACACCCGAACCCGACACGACGATCGACTCACATACATGACACGTGTTAACTAATTTATCATGGTTTGACATGAGCACGATTACGACAGGCCGACACAAAATTCGCGAGCATCTAAAGAAAAACCATCTCTTTCTTTCTTTCCTTCTAGCCGGAGGCCCATTCCATTGGAGTAAAGCTCGCACTTGCAGGCCCAATCTCAAATCGCTGAGCCTCGCTTCGGTCTGCTTCGGTCTCAGTGCTCTCTCTCTCTCTCTCTCTCTCTCTAGCCTCTCTCTCTCCCTCTTCCTTCCCATCTGTGCAGTCAAAGCAGTGGCAGGAGCACGATGCAGGCCATCTCGAGGCGCCTAGGGTACCAATCCTCCGTCCACTCCCTCAAATCGGCCTACCCGCTCTGCAATCACTGTAAGAATCCCTTCATTGCTGTCTCGTCGTCCGGTTCTTCGATCTTCGCCGGCGTTGGTTCCGATTAGTGTGGAATTCGGAGGTCGCTAGATCGGAAGTTTGGTTTTTATTTTTTTATTTTTTTGTGTTTGTTTTTGCAGATTATGGAGCTGATGACGAGCGGTACGCGTCCACGCTCGCGACCAAGGGCGTGGGGCACCTGGTGCGGAAGGGAACCGGCGGGCGATCTTCCGTCAGGTGATTGCACTTTTCCTCTGGTCGTGCTCTTCTTCGTTTTGTGTTTGGTTTTGTGAGGATGCTGTGTGAAATTGGGATGGAGGAGGGTGTTGAGGTGTTTGTGCGTGAATTTTTTTCGCTTTGGGCGATTGCGAAATGCGAGGAGCGTCCGAGGAAGCCAATGCGGTCCTTGTTTTTAGATTATGTGGGGTGCATGTTGGGATTGTCGATGCTGATATTTGTGCTGCCGGCATTGATCGTAGCGTGCATTTTCCGTCGGCTTTTTAATTGACTTCTAGAGAAAATGTGGATCACTATGGAAGTTCTTCTGTGGGCCGGTTTTATGCTGAGTGTTTTACGCTAAATCCACCATGTCCAGCAAATGAGGCACGGAATGAAGTTCTTATGGCATTCCAAAAGCTAATTTTGATTCATTTATCATCTCATGTTTTGTCATGTTTATGAAGGGAAAGATAAAAAGTTGATTCTTTCTTGGCATCTAATACTTATGTTCATATAAGTAATATTCACAGGATAGGATATATGAATTATCACCATGACCTCGTGGTGGAATTCTTTTAGGTCTTGTAGCTAGACAATGTTTAGTTGCAGTGAGCATACCTTTTCACCATGCTTAGTCGTCATTATATTTTTCCAGTGGGTCTCAAACATGTTGCTTGTTATTTGAAGTGTTATACTTCAGAGCATAAAGATCTTGTTATGGCTAACTTTACAAGAGGTGTTTGTTGCTCATTTGACCTGGAATTTTTGCAGTGGCCTTGTAGCTACTGTTTTTGGAGCAACTGGCTTTCTCGGTCGTTATGTTGTGCAACAACTTGGTGAGTTCACAAAGCAGTAGCTTCTTAGACAGTTTATGCCAAGTAAATGTTTGCTGGCACTGGGTATGCTGCATTTGTTTTACCTTCATTCACATGGTCGAAGCAATCAAAATTGATTGTTTTCAACTTCAAAGTAGGGTTAGCTAGGAACTTGTCATTATACTCTATTAAAAGTTCTTAGTGGACGTGCTTATTATTAACAATTTTCTGGAGTTTCATAGGTGTTATATTTATCTCTTTTTTCCAGCAAAAATGGGGTCACAAGTGTTGGTCCCTTTTCGTGGCTCAGAGGATTGCCATCGTCATCTCAAGTTGATGGGTGATTTGGGCCAGGTACACACTGATATATTATGTTCTTCAAAGTTAACATTTTTTGGTCTTTCATCTTTTTGTCTATCTCAGATATTGAAACATTCGTATCTTTTGTATTTGATTTGCTCAGATAGTGCCGATGCAATTCAATCCAAGAGACGAAAGCTCTATCAAGGCAGTTATGGCAAAAGCTAACGTTGTTATAAATCTCATTGGTACTTGCACGTTTCCTTGTTTCTTTGCCTTGTGAATAATGGATTTTTGTGGGGTTTCTCTTATATATAAATCTTCCATTGGCAGGAAGGGAATATGAGACAAGAAATTATAGTTTTGAAGAAGTGAACCATTCTATGGCTGAAGTACTTGCAACTGTAAGCTCTCAAATTACATTACTAGGCTCCTATTGTGATACTTTAGTTCTGTGACAAGGCAATTTATTGGTGTGACCTCCTTGTCATTTTATAGAGGATGTTGATGCATTGCGGTAGTGCTTGAATTCTGTTAAAAAATTATATGCTTTGTGCGACAGCTTTCCTAAGAGTTTTGCTTTATATGCTTCATTTCCCTCCTATTCCTAAACTTATTCTTGCACAAAGTGTGAGGGTCTATTTCCAGGGATTGTGAGTTTGCCATGATCAACATATCAGTGTTGTGATTTAAACCCGCCTTCTAATGATTCGACCCCAATGAGGACCTCCAGTTGCTCTGTGTTTGTGTGTATATGTGTGTGGTTTGCCACCGTGAACTATTTTATTAACTTTTTTCAGCTTCTGTATATTCTTGGCCTTATTCTCTGCAGATTGCTAAAGAACATGGTGGTATCATGAGATATATTCAAGTCTCTTGCTTGGGGGCATCATCTTCCTCGCCATCAAAATTTCTTCAGACTAAAGCTGCGGGGGAGGCAGCTGTTTTGAGAGAGCTACCTGAGGTGAGCAGACTGTTTCCTATTCAAACAACCTGCTGTGTTAATAACTACGCAAGCTTTATTTCCCTTTCATAAATCTGTTACTCAGTTTTCCAATCTATTATGTTCAAATAATACAACCAAGAATTGATGTTGAGACTTGGATGTTGTGAACAACTTTTTATGCAAAGGGCAATTGCTGATAGATGCTATGGTGTTCTGAAATTTTCTAATAGTATGCTATGTTGGAGGATATTGGCAGAGTTTGACAATTGAATTAACTTCTGCTTAGTCATTGTTGCTTTCAAACGGTAAAATGAGTCGCACTTGGGGAGAGTCAAACCCTCCTTGTATGTGAAAGATGTGTGTCCTTGTCATTGCTGGGCCTTATGCTTATCTTTGTTAAATCAACTTGCTTATGATGGCGTCAAGTGAAATCAAATATATGCCCAAGAAAATAAATAAATAAGTAAAACTGACTGGTTGATTGCCTACTCGTGATCAATCCCCTTCAGTCTTTGAGACGGTCTCAAAACATTGGTTTTTGGATATTCTCTTTATTTTTGGCTGGGGATTTTTGGCCTCCTGTAAATAATTTACAATGTTATAGGGCATAATTGTCTGCTTTTGAATTGCTGGCAAGGCTTGCAAGACCCTCAAAGTCAATAAGTGATGATGGTGTCTAATTTCTTAATGAATTGTACAAAATACTAGTCTAGGACACTGTAGAAGAATTAGTGCCAGACAGAATAGTAGATACCTTAGTTTACCTCAACAAATCAAAAACTGCTTTTGGGTGTTCCACTATGTGGAGCTGTTATCATTTCCTCCTTTCTCCTTTCTTTAGTTTTTCTAGTTTTTGTAGTTCTTTCCAATATATGTTCTTCTTGTAAAAAGAAAAAAAGAATTATACCTCAAGTTGCTATGGGTTATATTGGTTGGAGGGATACTTGTTTGCTAATAGAAGCTATGCACACTTTGATCCTTGGCGATAATTTTGTACTCCTAGAAAAAATAATGCTAGCTTCAGGGTTGTTGAATGATGTTTTACAGTCTTCATTATGCTCTTTCTTGTTTCTAGATGCACTCCATAAAAAAACATAGAGATATGAGCTTTATCATTTTTTTTATCAATAGATCTGAGATTTGATATGCAGGCAACAATTTTGAGACCTGCTGTCATGATCGGCACAGAGGATCGTATTTTGAATAGTTGGGCACATTTTGCTAAAAAGTACAGCTTTCTTCCACTTATTGGGGGTGGATCTACCAAGTAAGACTTGATTATAGTGATCTATTCACTCATGATGCAATGCCTTGCAAAGAAATTTCTGAATATATACTTTAAATCTGATTTTGCTACTGGTCATGTACTTTTGCAGAATTCAACCTGTATATGTTGTTGATGTGGCTGGTGCTGTTGTTTCGGCCTTGAAAGATGATGGTAGTAGCATGGGCAAGATATATGAGCTTGGTGGGCCCGAGGTTTTTACTATTCATGAACTGGTAATCTCTCTCTTCATTCTTCTGCAGTTTTTAGATTTGAGAATGCTTGCTCATTTTACTGAATGTCAAGCACCCTGCAGGCGGAGCTAATGTATGATATGATCCGCGAATGGCCTCGTTATGTATCAGTTCCTTTCCCCATTGCTAAGGTACTACCGCAGAATAACCAGTTCCTTCATGTTGTATCTCTATAAGGAAATGCATGGAACAAGAACTAGATAACCTTTCTTTCCTATTTGTTTTGTCAGAATGTATGTGCTTGTTAACATGGCTGGATGAATCAATTAGTTCCAATTATCTGCAAGTCCACTATGCTTAATCATTTCTACCAGATTATGTTTTCAACTGCATGAAATAAATGTTCACAAGGTCCCATATGCACAGTTTAAGTACATTCCCAGCTAAATAGGTAACACACACACATTCTCTTCTCTTACCTTACCTTATTATAGCATTTTTCATGACAAGCACACTGCTGTGTTCCATAGTAATGCTGAAGCAAGTATATTCCATTGATGAGTGCTTTTGATGCATTCTGAATCACTTGCCAACTTTTTTTATGATAGATGGTAGGAACTGATTACTTCTGATAATACTCTTTTTAGCATTGTTATGGCATGGTGCTATTTTGAGCTGCAGATATTTGGCACCAATGATGTCCCATTTAAATGGTCTCTCTTTGGATCTTTTAGCCATATTGGCGCATTGATGTAACTTCTGCAGATTTGATAGAAGAAAATAAGTTGAATACTCGACAATTGTGCAGAGTTTCACCTGATGTTTATTTTGTTATGCCATCTGAAATGATTGCTCTGGCTTACTGTACAAGAAAAGGATTAGTTCTGGCCTTTAATTATTCTCTTCTCATTCTTTGTTTGTGGGGCTAATTAATCAATTTGACCTAATTCTAACTCGTTCCGTCTTCGTGATTTCAGGCCTTTGCGACGCCTCGAGAACTATTACTGAAAAAGGTTCCATTTCCTTTGCCTAATCCTGACATCTTCAATCTAGATCAAATAAATGCTCTCACTGAGGATACAGTTGTATCCAAAGATGGTTAGTCCTCTATGTATTTAGTATCGTTCATTGGGTTTGCCAGATTAACTTCTTTAATTGCTTAATGTATGTGTTATAATCATGCTTTGGTGGATTTTGCAGCTCTGACTTTCAATGATCTCAGAATTGTGCCGCACAAGCTGAAAGGATACCCTGTTGAGTTTCTTATCTCATACCGTAAGGGTGGCCCGCAATTCGGCTCTACCGTCAGTGAAAGAGTATCTCCAGATGCATACCCCTGAGGCATTTTCACTGTATTATTTCTGAATATTTCTTTTGCCAAAAACCCGGCGGAAATCTTTCAACATGTTTTTTCCACCTCAATTTCTTCATAATAGCAGAGAGATTCTGATTGGAAGAACCCTACCTGTCTCCCGCAATCGAAAGATGATGTGTCAATAAGATTTTGGGGAACATGATGTCTCAACCTCGTTCCAGTAGTTTGATTTTGTAAATTATTCTAGGCGTTGTGGCCTCTTCTAGTTTTGATCCTTTAGTGAGTGCAATTCAGCCGCTGTCTTTTCAACCACTTCAATGAGAGTACTTTAAGGTTCATATAATGGCTCTTTTGGACATTGGGGTAAAGTTTCTCATATTGCATGATGGACAGATTTACGTCGAAAAAACAGATTTACTTTCAATTCGATAATTTGTTTGGTTTGACGGATGGAGAGAAAGGAAACAGATCAAAGAGAAGAAGATTGCAGTAAATGAGCAACTGAAGTAAAACAGCTAATGGAAACAGTAAACAGGATAATTCATAAACACAAAGAGAAACATTCAATCGGATGGTCCGATGATGACCGAACCGCCCTCTCCATCTATCGTGCTCTCTTTTGGTCGCCAGTCTCTTCGCTCATCTTCTTGTGATAAATTTTTAGGAGCAAGAGTGTGCTCCAAGTCATGCAAGGAAGCATCAAGGTTTCCTTGTAATTGGAGCAAAGTAAAAATTGCACCAGACTAATTGCCTTCTGCAAGATGGGTATAAAGGGAACCAGACACAGGCTATTGACGGGGAGTGAGATCCGACTGCTGTACGATCTGGACAACTCCGGTGATGGCATCAGATACAAGCCGTGCTTCTTTTGAACATGTCAAATTGGAAGAGATGGGTTTCGGGGCAGCGATGTTCGTGCGCCATGGCTGTGCGGGCGAGTCCAAAGACAGCTGCTGCATCAACATTTACATAAACAGCAACGTCCAGGGGGTGAGCAATTCCATTTTGGTCGGAAGTGAGGTGAGAATGGGCGACCCGGGCGTTTCTCTGTACTTTGGAGACAGAAAGCTGGCAAATGGGCACAAGAAGAGGAGGAGATATCAGAGAATTAAGTGGAGGTTTGGGCTTGGTAGTTTTGTGGTCTCGTTACTAGTGTTTGCATTGCTCCTCTTGTTGCTGCTTCTGATATTGTAGTCCAACACTTTACCGCAAAAGAAGAAAGAAGTATTCATTCTCGATTTTTGTTTCTTTCTCCATTTCAGTTTCTTTTCGTGTGCTCTTATCATTCTCGGTCTCTTCTCTTGGTGTCGAATCACGTTTCGTTGCTGTTTAGAGTCGAGACCGTCTCTCCAAGCTGTATCTGTTCATATTCAAACCACAGTTCTAGAAAAGAAATAAACTTGAGGCTACATACGTGAAGATGAATGGCGGTGCACGTGCTTTTGGGGGTTTGGGGAAGAGAAAGTGCTTGTTTTTTTCTTCTTTTTTATGACGGTGGTTCTCGAAGCCTTCTACAACACCTAAGTGATCAAATTGGGTCACCGCCTTTAAGGAGCCTATAAATATTTTATTGACATGTATCAAAAGTCAATAGACTATATTAAATAAATTAAAAATTCAAAGAATAAGTTTATAGTCCATATCGAATAAATTAAAAATTTAGCGATCACATTACACATTAGACAGGCCAAAGCTCAGGGGACCCTTTGTTTCGTTATCTCTTTGTTTTACTCTTTTGTCACTCTCCCACAACATTCTTCTTCTACATAATATCAAACACTAGGCACCTAGACCATCATCTTCTCCCTCTCTTCTGTGATGAGATGGTGAAGTCAATGGTCAATGGCCAATGGCAACGGACGAATCGCCCGCCTCTGTTTCGTAGCTTCCTTCTCTGCTCTTTCCTGGGCTTCGCTTCTCTGCTTCCGTTTCCGACTTCTCAGCTGTCAATCCGCCCTGCATCCACTCATCCCCTGTTCCCGCGACTCACAGCGGTGTTCCTCTACCTGATGACGATAATGACGGCGGCGACACTGACATAGACAACGACAAGTTTCCGTTCATGGAAGCTCTAAGAACAGCCGAAAACAAGACCGACCCTTGTGGTGGTCCCTACGTAAACGTCCACAAATTGCCTCCGAGGTTCAACAGCGGTATGCTCAGGGGCTGCAAGAACTTGAGCCCCTGGACCGACATATGAAATTTTACCGCCCGCTCCGGTCTTGGCCCTCCGATGGTGGACAGCTCTGACCGTGTCCTTTCTGGTGCTGCTGGATGGCATGTGACTAACCAGTTCGTGGCCGACGTCATCTTCGATGCCCGGATGAAACAGTGAATGGCTGACTAACGACTCCTCTGTGGCAGCTGCCATTTTCGTGCCGTTCAATGCAGGGTTTGACGTCGCCAGGTACCTATGGGGCAGCGACAATGTGACAGTCCGCGATGCCACTGCACTTGATTTGGTGGAGTGGCTGGTGAAGAGGAAGGAGTGGGAAATCATGGGAGGGAAGGACCACTTCCTCGTCGCCGGACGAACCGCATGGGATTTCCGGCTCCTGACGGACAAGGACTCGAACTGGGGGAACAAGTTCCTGCTCCTGTCAGCCGTCGGGAACATGTTGGCGCTTGTGGTTGAGTCAAGCCCGTGGGATTGAACGACTTGGCGATACCCTACCCAACCTACTCTTAACCCCCCAGAAAGACAACGACGTCCTTGCTTGGCGGGATACGATGAGGAAGTCAGAGAGGAAGTGGCTCTTCTCGTTTGTAGGCAGGCCCCGTCCCGGTAGCCCAAGGTCCATCTGGGCACGGATCATCGAGCAGTGCAACGGCTCGCAGCATTGGGCTCGGCAACCACATATGACATTCACCGAGCAGTGCCATGTGGGTCTTGCAGGGGTTGTGGCTCTGCCTGCACCCTCAGGGGGATTCCTACACCCGAAGGTCAACCTTAGACTCGATCCTGGCAGGCTGTATACCTGTCTTTTTCCATCCCGGGTCTGCCCACACTCAATACACATGGCACCTGCCAAAAGAACATGCCAAGTACTCGGTTTTCATCCCCAAGGACAACATAAGGAAGAAGAATGCGAGCATCGAGGACAGGCTCGGCCTGATCCCACCCAAGAAAGTGGAACCAATGAGGGAGGAAGTGATTAGTCTTATCCCGAGGATAGTGTACGCGGATCCGAGGGCAAAGTTGGAGTCTGTATAGGACGCATTCGACGTGACCGTGGAGCCACTGATTGAGAGAGTGACAAGGCTGAGAAGGAACATGGCTGCTGGACTCGATGAATAAGATCAATTCAGGGAGGGGAATAAGCAATGGGATGGCTTTTTTTCAGAGCCCAGGGATTGAGAATTGGAGATTCCGAGGAATTTCGTAAAGACAATCAGTGACAGAGAGGCCCGCCAATCTTAATTCACAGAATCGTCATGGAACGACAGAGGTTTCGCCCTCATTTGGTCATTGCCAAGGCCTTGTTTGGGAGAATGGCACTGCCTAAACTCATTCTAGTTGATAAGCCATTGAAACTTTAAGAAACGGTAGAATCCGAACTGGGTTCTATTTAAGAGACATGGAAAATGTATACGCTGTGCACTGTGATTGACTCTGACGGCCGAGCGTTAAAAACTCAGAATTGAGCTCATTGACCCACTAACACTGTTAGCACCACCATCTCCATTCAAGGAGAGAAGCAAACAGAGAAAGCGAGAGACAGTAAAGAACATTTTGCAGTTGTTGCGGTAACAAAGTCTTTCCTAAATTTCCTTCGTGAAGGTCTGCATGAGCCGTTCAACTTCAGCTTCAATGACCATTTTCAGATGAACTGACAAATATTCAATATTTCAAGCTTCCATCTTGCAACATCTGGGGTCAAATAAGGACTGCACAACTCACTAACAAAAATACATCAGTTGATTCCTCATCAGCTCCCCCTTGATTCAAGTGTTCTCGAGAGATCTTACATCAATTGCTACCAATGCAAGGAGAGGAGTTTCTGATGCACGGTGAATTCAAATACAATGAAGCATGCAGGGAAATCGTACATTCAGGATATTGCTTTTGCAAGAGCTAATATGCGCGGGAACAATTTCTTTAAGTATTGCCTTGACTACACTACCCAAAAACAGGACGCCAAATGGAGACGAATGGGGCCGTCAGAGAGAAGAAATGAGGAGTTTCACTTTTTGATAAATTGCAAGCCGTTCTCATTGGAATATCGCTCCATGAATCTCATGAATCTGTCCCACTCTCTAGGAGACCGCATTATGTACTTAGCCTCAATCCCCGCTGGTTTCCCATTGACAAATTTGGCACTTACATCAACTGACTGAAGAACCCCTTCGTCATCAATCATGTAAAAGCCAGTGATCTCACCAACATCACCAGATGCATCAAAGACAGAGGGCTGCTCAAACCTGAATATAGCAACACCATTCGTACCGTCTCTTGATTTGGTCAGCCTAACATCGGGAATTGTCTGCTCGTCTGTCCCTTGAATGAACTGAATCGTGGGTTTTACCATCATAATAACAGGTCGAGATGTCTTCACATTTGCTTTTAAAGAGGCCTGTTGAGTGTGAGTCAGATGCAACGTCTGGCCATGGAATGCAGAGCTCGCACTCCGACGAAGAGGCGAAGATATGAAACCTAGAGAACAAAGCAGAACATCATTGGAATTATCGCAATAACGACAACTAGCTTCTTTCTACCACCTCATAAATATTTTCAAGCTTCTTGACATATTTCAAATATTTTAACAGTTCAATCCCAAACTTTAGATTGCTCAAAACATAGACAAAGTTAAGACCGAGCTGGTAAGGTACCGATCCACAGAATACCATGTTTCAGGTTTTTCACTCAATGATCTTCAAGCATAAAAACTTTTCCGGCCACTGTACATTCCCTTCTTGTGCTTATTTTGGAGTATCTATCAGCTGGTTCCATTACATGATATGCATTAAAATTCGTACAATAATACTCTGATCCTACTGAATGTATGTTATGTAATATATAAGAGAAAGAAGAACTGCTCTACTAAACGTGATACGCTTAAAACAGAGTGAGATAAGGACCAAACCATGACTCTGTCAGACTTGGTCAGTTACAAGGAAACTGTCATGAGATTTTGTCATCAATAGTGACAAATTGTAGAACGGGTTTTGAAACCAAAATGATTAAAGCCTTTTCAGCCAAGAATAGCAGAGTATTGTCTTTTAGGATTCTTAGAGGAAATGGATCCATAAGCAAAGGATACAATGCAACTTCACCGAAAGTACTTCAACACCTTTCAAGAGTAAAAACAGAAAAGCCTAGGTGAAATTCTAACAATGAAATTAGGTTCCCTTCATGAAGTAGATCATGTTAGGAGTCCAAAACATTGGGTGACACCAAGTACAACCAATGGGTGCTTTACTCCTCAGCGAGAGGAAGACGTACAAAAACGACTCACGGTCTTACTCTCCAGACTGATCAATCAATGAGAATTGATGATCGACCACAGTAAATGGACAATGATCTGTTAAGGAAAGTAACTCCATTTTAATAGTCACAACTTCTATCAGTTGTTTGTACTTTGCGGTAGTTTCAATTTGCCCTTTTTGTTTTCTTGGTACATGAATTCATTCTCCGAGCACTTGCCATCCACCATTCAAAAGAGTTCTCCCTTCCTGAGAACTCAATTTCGTATTAATCGAAATTTACAGCCATCATGCAAATCTTAGACTCAAGGAGGCTTACAATATGCACAAATTCACATAAATTTTAAACAATCTTTGTAAGAAGAAGTATTCAATAAGAGAGTATTATGTTTTTAAAAGTCCAGTTTTACAATTATCCTATTTCTACCCCTTGAGGCGAGGGGAAAAAATTCCAAGCATAATGCATCGTATAAGGCTTCACTGTTGCTATTTTCGTTTATGTTATAGCAATGTCTTTTTTTTTTGATAAGTAGGTTTGAGAAATGTCGATACTCTTAAAAAGCAATCATCTGCTGCAATGGAGCCGCATTACATTCGCGCTATATTTCTTTCAGAAACATCCAGAGTCCTTACTTACCCACTATATACTCAACAAAAATGCGAAATTCTCATTCGGCTAACACCTCAAGCTCTGACATTTCTTGTTTCACCAGCACTTCTTGCGGCCTCTCTTGAATTGAGTTAAAAAAGTGTACAGGAAATATTGAACATCTTCTCAGATGAGTAGAAATCTTATTCCTTTTCATGAAAACATACACATCACATAAGAATTGAACCGCATTGATATAGTCATCAGATACTTAACACAGAAGCACAAATGTAGTCATAGAAGATAAAGGGGACACTCCAAAAATCACTTTGAGGAAAGCTGTACTACAACATGTGGCACTCAAATTCTCAAAGAGGAAGGGAAGTGTAGGAAGAAGAGCGAAGAATTTACCTGAGTGGGTGCGTGGATGTTGCTGATGGTAGTGAGAGACTGGGGAAGAGAAGGAAAGAGACTGAAGAGATGCCATTGATGTGAGAGAGGGAGAGGGAGAGAGAGGGAGAGAAGTGTCTTAAAAGGGTGTGGTATATGGGAGGAATTGTCTTGTTGTAGAATTGTCAACCATTCACTCACTTGAAAGACGTTCTCAGCTTTTGGATAGATTGATCGGAGAAGATAAAATTTGGCCGCTGCGATTCTCTGTTCAGTGTTCACCATGCGCTACCTGGATAAACAAGGGGCTTTTGAGATTTGGGCCATCTCATTGGGCCTGGAAATTTTAGGATTCTCATATTGGCCGAAAATTCATGTTCCATCAGGACCAGCCCACTAGGGTGTGGACACCTAGTCACTGTCGGACAAAATGGTACCCACTAGGAGTAATCGGTCCCTGGGCAGTCCAATTCCCACCCAAGAATCAAAAACCATACCAAAGGGACTAGATCTCAGTTTTTGGAACCTAAAATTGGACCGGTGTCCCCTTGGATTAGACTGGACCTGCTCGATCTGTTTCCCGAGTAGGACAATGGAACCGGTGGCATATTCGGATTTTTTTTTGGTTTGTCGTTAACGTTCAAGATGAAATTGAAAATATTCCTGATAATCAAGGCATTTTTACAATCAATGAATTATGTATAACATTGTAGGTTTCATAGAGATTTTTTTAATTTGTGGCAAAATTTGGTTGGAGTGAGCAACTATTGTTGTGTTTTGATTTTCTCTTGTCATCTTACTCACATGCAAGCCTAGTCACTCCATCCTCAAAGGGTCTTCCTTTGTGAAATGGGAGATAGATTAGGATTTTTTTTTCACAGATTTTTAAGAAATAAAAAAATTAAAATTAAAAAAAAAACAGTTCGGTTTGCGTGATTCGAGTGGGTGGTTCCACACTTGAAGCTGGGAACCGAACCAAAATTCATTGGTTTTAATTTTATAAAACCAAATTGGTGCTCTAGGAACTATGCAAAATTGACCGATCCAGTCCAATATGGGCGATTCCTTTTGCTCACCTCTAATACCCCTTGATCCAACCATGCTAGCAAGTAAATATTTGTGATTCACTATAATAGTTGGTAATTTAAAATAATCAAACAATTGTTGATACTCCCACAAAGGGTTGATAACTTACTAACACATTATAATGATTTTCAATACTTTCGAAAAATGGTTAATAACTTACTCAAATGTTATATGTTAAATAAGTTATTGATCAAAATCTAATTTACCAACAGGGTTTTGAATGTACTGACGATTTTACAGTATTATCACTATAGAATAACGTCCCATAGTTTTAGGGAAAATTTCAATTTGATACCCAAAGTGGGGTTATTTTCTCAAAAATGGGTCTAAAGTGAGCAAAGTGTCAAATAAGGGCTTGAAGTACTCAATTAGTCTCAAATAGGGGACTGAAGTGCCTAATTAATCTCAAATAAGGGCTTGGGTTCGTCGGCCGGTCAAATGCTTATTAGCCAACAAGCACGTCACTGTTTCGGCGAGAGCAATTTCATCTTTTTACTCTTTTTTTTCTCTTTTCTTTTTCCTTTTCTTCTTCTTTCTTTTCTCTTTTCCCTTTGCCAGCCCCGGCTATGGCCGGCAGAGGTGGCCGGCCTTAGGCGAAGGCCGCCCTCACCTAGGTTGGGCGGGCAAGGGCCGACCCTAGGTTTCCCTCGCCGACATCGGGCGGCCCTCGCCCTACTCTCACCAGCGTCGAGTGGCCCTCGCCCAACGCCAGCGAGGGTGGTCTTCGCCTGAGGCTGGCCACCTCTGCTAACCATAGCCGGGGCCGGCGGAGGGAAAAGAGAAAAAAAAAAAAAGAAGAAGAAAAAGAAGAAATGGAAAAGAGAAAAAAAAAGAGAGTAAAAGACGAAGTCGCCCTCGCCGGAACGGTGACATGCTTGCTGGCCGGTAAGCATTTGATCGGCTAGCAAACTTAGGCCCTTATTTAAGATCAATTGGGCACTTCAGACCCCTATTCGAAACTGATTGGACACTTCAAGCTCTTATTTGCCACTTTGTTCACTTTTGACCTCTTTTTGAGAAAATGACCTCACTTTGAGTACCAAATTGAAATTTTCCAATATTTTTATGCACGGTGTGCTAGTAATTTGCCTTTCGATGGGAACATTTAGGTGGATCTAAGATCAAGCAAATTGAGTATATGATTATCTTCCGGTCTGCGGAATTGGGGAGGATCGTATCAGATCAGCCAGTTTCCTAATGTCCTGTAAACTTGGCCTTGGGCTTATTAGGATGTCTATATACCCGTGCCTTAGAGGTGGGTTTGCAGCAGTCCAGAAATCGGTCACCCCTTAAAACTCTCTTCCGTATTCTTCAGGGAAGTTGGGGAAGTTGGAGGGTTTTTACTCAGAAAAGGTTTTAAGACTGCAACTCCCACATAGTTGAAATTCAAAAGATACGAAGTTAATTGAGGAATATGTCCCCATGATGGTGTCATTCTCGTTTCCAGATGTTGGACCAACCTTTTCTATCATAAAATATGAAACGGTATCGAGGCCCCTCTTGCTTTGTCCTAGCCCTCACTTGATTCTATGTGAAAGGCAACTGAACTCGGTAGGGTTTGAATCCTAGAGACAATCATTTGTTGATACTTTGGAGAAAAAGGGTTACATTGTTCCAATTTTTCAGATTTAATTTCTCAAATTCTTCACCATGTCAAACCAGGAACCGGCTTTGTCTCGATAAAGTTAGTATAGCAGAGATTCAACTTATGCAGGCCTCCGGATTGCTCCACTGGAAGAATATTTAATAATGTTCAAAGTTAAGTATATGTTGGGTTATAAATCACAATACCATACAGAAAAACTTCGAGTGGCATTTAGCAAAAAATGTACACGTATTGAGAAATCTCTTGTAGTGACCCCAACTCAAGTCTAGTATCTATATGATACAGACTTACTATACAAGAAGAGATTAGCCAATGCAGATGTAGAGTTTTACAAACGAAGGTTTCCAACCACATGAAGGACAAATCAAAAGATAGGATGAAGGCCCTTGTTGCTCATATCTGATCAATCTTACTGGTGTAATATGAAGCGAGTTAGTTCCTTCCTTTGCATGTGCGTCCTCTCTCTCTCTCTCTCTCGTGGTGAGAACATGAATGTCCATCCAACGTACAAAATACCTTTTTTTCACTGCGATCATGAAAGGTTGTCTCGAGTACTAAAAGGCCTGGTTGTGGGCATAAAGCCATGTGTGGAAGCACATCACAAGGGGTTCGATGTTCATAGCCAACTCTTCTTTCCCGTTCCCCCACACACCACCACCCCCCCCCCCCCCCGCCTCTCTACATTATTCTTGATTTACAAATACAATCATAAACTGTAATTAACAGGAAAAAGAAGGGAAGAAAATTAATATCTATAGTGAATGTCAGATGAAAGAGTCTCTCTCCAATAATAGGAATTGCAGAAATGTTGATCAAGCTGTGGCTTCACATGGGCCCCATCCACTCCATTGCACATCGCACCCTTCAACCCAAAAAACAATTATTTCTCATATTTAATTGTAACTGCACTAACCCACATGTGTGCATGTGAATCTCAATCCTTTTTTAAAAACAAAAAAAAAGAAAAAAAAGAAAAAGATGTTTCTTTTGTCACCCACTTTCTCAGAACTAACCTTGGAGAAGATGGATGTTAGCGGGTGGGCATCACTTTCTCCATTTCTTTCCTCTCTTTCTTTTTTTTTTTTTATATGTCTTTAGTTATTTTTTTCAGCAAAAAGAGAAATTAGAAGCTCACTTTCCTGTTTTCTGCTGCCTTCTACTTGAAGAACAGACCTGAGATTAGCTCAGTTCCTATCCCCCCTAGGTGTCATATAGCTGCAAGTTTATGTTGAACTAGCATTGCCTAAGTCAGTGCCTCGCTCCAGCTAATGATGAACAGTATACTTACTAGATGCACACTAATTAATCAATCTGAAAAAACTTGTATTCGTTACAGTTCTTCCCCCTCCCCCCCCCACAGCCTTTTAAGCCTTGCCATTTAATGTCTCAATTTCTAAATTCTCCTTCATCATGTGTAATTACGTATGTTGCTAGTCGGCGTTCGTCTAAAACTAATTAGTTAATATTTTAAAAGGAGGCTTAATCACATTCAGACGCATGAAAAGACAAAGTGGAAATTATAGAAGTAGGTTTTTCTCCCGTTGTAGGCTTTGCCTGTGTAACATGGATAGATTCCCATCTTTTGCTAGACAACTATAAAATGATAATCAAACAAAAGTCACCCTTTTATTTCTATTTATTTTTTGGAGCTAATTTAACAGTAATTTAAAAGGTTGTGGCTCTGATCTGCGCCAATTAAAATAATCTCAGCACAACGTGAGGTCTTCCAATCAGCGACTAAGAGTCTTCTTGTTTTCGGTGGAATTATTGACACTTGAAGATGAGGATCCATTTGCTTTTACTCTGGTTAAAAACTAATTAAAATCAAAGCCCCACCAATTATTTTAACGGGAATGTTAGATCTGTGTCCGATGAATCCTTGTCATACTTAGAAGTTACCCTTTGGCAGGGAGAAAAGTTCTTAAAAAGATTAAACAATAGTAACAAACCTTTAATCATTTGGTCATGCAGCTCCGCTTGGAATTCCCAGTTTACACACATTTTTGTGGTGTCTGAAAGGAACATAAGAACAATCTTCTGTTCAATGTTGCAGTCTACGAAGTAGCTTCTTTTGCTTGAGAATGACAGCACTCAGAAAATGCTATTTCCTATTATTTGCCGTATGTTGGAAAGGACACCCAAGACACTAAGCAGTTTTGTTACAAATTTTACACCGATATCTACTCGATACATTCTAAGTAATTCTTGTAAATCCTCCGGACTTTATGTGGATGATCTGCTTTTGATTGGATCAAACAGATGAATAAGTTTAATTTGAGAAAGTTGACGAATGAAGTATTATTACCAGCTAATTACAACAACAAAAAAAGATGCTAACAAAATTCATCTGAAAACCCAAGAGCATATCAGTCACTAAAATTGTTTTTCGGTTAAACGCCGCTCTTAGCTAATTTGTATCTCTTCAATCACTTGGTCTATAGTAAGTGAAAACACATTGAATTTCGTCTCAGCAGAAAAAACATGGTAAGTTCGTCTATTTATCTGACATTATTGATATGACAAACACTAGCACTTCCTTTTGATATTTTTATATTGCTATTTGGTCTATTTAACTTGGAAAAACAACCACGAAATGGAAAAAGACAAGGGTAGAACATGGGATTTCTTTATTGCCATTTCAATGAGTTGACTAATTACCATGACAGAAGAAGAAGAAGAAGAAGAAGAAGAAGAAGAAGAAGAAGAAGAAGAAGAAGAAGAAGGTGGTGGTTGAGAAGGACAGAGCATTCAGTGGTAAGAAGAACACATTCTCAACCCATGTTTAAGAAGAAGAAGAAGAAGAAGGTGGTGGTTGAGAAGGACAGAGCATTCAGTGGTAAGAAGAACACATTCTCAACCCATGTTTAATGTCGGGATCGCTTCAAATAAGTCCAAAAATCTTCCTCAGTCCATTATTTGCACATGAACAGCCTGTTTGCACAACCCAAGACCTCACGAGCTCCCTCTCTCTCTCTCTCTCTCTGCATTAAAACTAATCAATCATCATTATCTGTTCCTCACATTCTTGATACCGACATACCAACGCCATATGCTTTAAGCAACGTCTTCTCTTCCGAACTAAGCTTCAAAACACTCGCTGATCACTCCCAGTCCTCCCACTTCCACTTCTCAGTCCTGCTTCACTAGCTACTTCACCAAAACACTAAACCATTATGGTGGAAATTGAATAAGCACTGAAAGATTCGAGAAATTGCAGTGAACAGCAAAAGAGAAGAAAAAAAATGCAGATACAGGCTCGGTTTCTGCCGCTGCTCTTTGTCTTCTGCTGCCGCTGCTGCATTCTCTTCTCTTCTTTGGCTTCTGCCTCCACCGATGAAGCGGCGACCTTGTTATCGATAAAAGCTGGCCTCATCGATTCATTAAACAGTCTTCGAGATTGGGAATTGCCCAACAATTCGGTTGGCAACAGTGCAGCTCACTGTAAGTGGACTGGTGTCCACTGCAACTCAAATGGAGCTGTGGAAGGACTTGATCTTTCACGGATGAATATGAGCGGGAACATCTCGGATGACATACAGAGACTACAGAGTCTTTCACTCCTTAACATTTCTAGCAATAGCTTCTCTTTGTTCCCGGAGTCTCTGACGAATCTTTCGTCACTGAAGATCATTGATGTCAGCCAGAATTTCTTCATCACTAGCTTTCCGGCTGGTTTCGGGAGAATAGCTGGATTGACAATGCTCAATGCCTCCAGCAACAACTTCTCGGGATTGATTCCCGAGGATCTGGGCAATGTGAGCGCATTGCAGATCTTAGACCTCAGAGGGAACTTCTTTCAAGGGTCTATACCGAAGTCTTTCAAAAACCTGCAGAAGCTGAAGTTTCTCGGCCTATCGGGGAACAATCTCACTGGCCAGATTCCCGGAGAGCTCGGCCAACTCACTTCTCTGGAGAACATAATTCTTGGGTACAACGAATTCACTGGTGGAATCCCAGCTGAGTTCGGAAATCTCACGAATTTAAGGTATCTCGATTTGGCAGTCGGGAATCTTGGTGGTCAGATTCCTGCCGCGTTGGGGCAGCTCAAGCAGCTAGAAACTATGTTCTTGTACAACAACAATTTCGAAGGTAGTATCCCGCCGGCAATCGGAAGCATTGCATTATTGCAATTGCTTGATCTCTCGTTCAACCTGTTGTCGGGAGAAGTTCCAGCTGAAGTTGCTCAACTGAAGAACTTAGAGCTCTTGAACCTTATGTGCAACAACTTGTCTGGGCTGGTACCCCCGGGGATAGGTGGGTTGACAAAATTGAAGGTTCTTGAGCTCTGGAACAATTCTTTGTCTGGTCCATTGCCAAGTGATCTTGGCAACAACTCACCCTTGCAATGGCTGGACATCTCATCCAACTCTTTCTCCGGCGAGATGCCTGCAAACTTGTGCAGCAGAGGGAATCTCACCAAACTCATCCTCTTCAACAATGCCCTCTCGGGTCCGATTCCGGTTAGCCTTTCAAGTTGCGCCTCCCTAGTTCGGGTTCGAATGCAGAATAATCTTCTATCAGGGACAATTCCAGGAGGATTTGGAAAGTTACAGAAGCTTCAAAGGTTGGAGCTGGCAAATAACAGTCTCACAGGTCAAGTACCTAATGACATCGCCTCTTCAACATCGCTTTCTTTTATTGATCTCTCCATGAACAATTTCCAATCTTCCTTACCCTCCACAATTCTCTCCCTCCCCAATCTCCAAAGCTTCATGGCCTCGCGCAATAATTTTGAGGGAGAAGTCCCGGACCAGTTCCAAGATTGCCCTTCGCTTTCGGAGTTGGATCTCTCTTCAAACCAGTTATCTGGCACCATCCCATCAGGCATCGCTTCCTGCGAAAGGTTGGTCAAGTTGAACCTGAGGAACAATCGGTTAACTGGAGAGATCCCAAACGCCATTGCCATGATGCCCACTTTGGCTGTTTTAGATCTATCAAACAACTCTTTGACAGGCGGAATACCCAAGAATTTCGGGATGTCACCCACCTTGGAAGTGTTGAATGTTTCCTACAACCAGTTAGAAGGTCCTATTCCGGCAAATGGCGTGTTAAGGACCATAAATCCCGAAGATCTTGTGGGAAATGCCGGTCTATGTGGTGGGGTACTCCCTCCTTGCTCAGGAAGTTTGGCATTGACTTCGTTTCGAAGGAGCTCGCACACAAAGCACATCATTGCCGGATGGATTGTCGGTTTATCAACAGTTACGGCGATTTTCATAGCTCTTTTCAGCATGAGAACTCTCTATCGAAGGTGGTACTTGTCAAAAGGCAGTTGCTTCGAGGAAAAACTTGAGGTGGAGAGCGGAGAGTGGCCATGGCAACTAATGGCATTCCAAAGGCTCAGGTTCACGAGCACCGACATCCAAGCTAGCCTTAAGGAATCAAACATCATTGGGGCTGGAGCCACTGGAACAGTTTACAAAGCCGAGATATCGAGGTCTAACACTGTTGTGGCTGTTAAAAAGCTCTGGAGATCGGGAACAGATATTGAAGCAGCAAGCGATGATGATCTAGTGGGGGAAGTGAAACTCCTTGGGAGATTACGGCACCGGAACATAGTACGCTTGCTTGGGTTTCTTCACAACAAGACCGATATGATGATCGTGTATGAGTTCATGCAAAACGGAAATCTTGGAGAAGCATTACACGGGAAACAAGCGGGGAATCTACTCGTGGATTGGGTCTCAAGGTACAATATAGCGCTTGGTATCGCCCAAGGGCTGGCTTATCTGCACCATGATTGCCATCCCCCAATCATTCATCGAGATATCAAGTCGACCAATATTTTGCTCGATGCGAACCTAGAAGCCAGAATTGCCGATTTTGGGTTGGCAAAAATGATGCTCCGGAGGAACGAAACAGTATCGGTAGTGGCAGGGTCCTATGGATACATTGCGCCTGGTAAGTTGATTATTACTCTCTTAATTTTCCATCGAATTGAACAACTATCAGATCTTGCCAGTGTCCCAGCTAATAATCATATTACCCTAGCAAAAAAGCTACTAATCAATGCTAAAAGGTGATGAAAGTGTCACATAAGCTCGTGACCTTTCCTCTAGCTAACAATGCTGCAATGTTTTGATGTTCCCTGACAGAGTACGGATACACCATGAAGGTTGACGAAAAGATAGACATATACAGCTTCGGTGTCGTACTGTTGGAGCTCATCACAGGTAAAAAGCCTCTGGATCCCGAGTTCGGAGAATCCATTGACATTGTCGAGTGGATACGGACGAAAGTCAGGGACAACAGAGCCCTGGAAGAGGCTCTAGACCCCAACGTAGGAAACTGCAAGCGTGTGCAGGAAGAGATGCTTTTGGTGCTCAGAGTAGCGGTCCTCTGTACTGCAAAGCTGCCGAGAGATAGGCCCTCCATGAGGGATGTCCTGACGATGCTCGGAGAGGCCAAGCCTCGGAGAAAGAGCAGTAGCAATGGCGCTGCAACTTATGACGCTGGCAAAGACAAGCCGGTTTTCAGCACATCACCTGTAAATGGCCTACTCTAGGGACTGAGTTCCGAGTATTTGAGTTCCTTCTGCCTTCTGGCTAATAGCTCCTTCAATTCTTCTCTGTATGTAGAATTTCTTAATTGAATGCTTGTAGCTACTGGTCCTGATATCTGTAGAGATCAGCGGTATATGATCTAGGTACCTTTTTTGCAAGTAAAACCTCATTTGCGGTATATGTCCGTGTCCAGAATCACTTCAGCAGTATATTTTTAGAGCTTCAATTTTTCTTCTTATTTTGTTTTATTGGTAACATTCACCCGAAAAGTAAAGGATATGCAAGTTCTGATTGGTATTAGCATTAGAAAACGAACACATTGTTAAATCTCTGAGGAAAAAACAATGCGTGACATATAAATCACTTAGACCAAGTTCATCTGGACCATTGATCTTGTTTTGTTCGTCCATATAGTCTATAAACCATGCAATAACTTTTCTTTTAGGTCTGCACTGACGACTTCGGGGTTATGAAGGGTATTTTTTGCCGCCTCTTTTGTAACATCAGAGAGTTGTTTTGATCCGTGTTCCACAGGGTCAATAATGACTAGTAAATCGAGTGCCCTAGAAGCCTTAGCAGTTAGTATATATAAGACAGGATGATGAAAACAAGGATAACCGACGGTCCTATGATTTAAGTTAGCACGAGTATGATGCTCTGACAAGTCAATAGGGTTCTTCTCTTGGTTGCTTTACTGATCATTGATTGACTTTGATCTGTTCGAACGTACAATCTAACTGTCGGAAGAGGGGAGAGAGCATCTTCATTATATAATTAATGCTAGAAACTTCTGCTAAAAATCCAGGTGCATGTGCATCAGTTTTCAACCTGAATACTAGACTACTGGCCTTTTACATGCCAAATCTCATGTCATCCATAATTCCAATTTGATATGAATAATCACGAGGCTACTTTATTAGTAATTCAAGTGAGCTTGATCAGAAATACTCTTAATATGAAATCTCATTTCTTCGCGGAGAATATGGACAAGCAATAAACAAGCCACGAAAAAGGATAGGGTCCATCTCTCTCTCTCAAACCCGAAGGAGCACCAACAAGAAAGAAGTTGCGAGAAGTATATGTATATACAACATATATAGGACATTCCATGGTTTGATTTAACCGTATGACAGACAACAACAGTGACAAAACTTGGGAAAACGCAGTGTCACATCAACAAATACAGAAAAGGAACACCAAGAGGAGCAACCATGATTTTCAAAATGCTCCATTTGTCCAGTCTTTCATTAATTCAACCGTATGGCTATGGGCAAGCTATTCACACTCAAAAGTTCGCAACCATGCTCTACAGGGACCTGGATAGCTTCAGAGCTACCCAGCTTTAGGTCAGCACTCATCCTCAACAGTGTTTTAAATATCATGATCATACAAAACCATGTACATGATCAAGTCTCGGAAAATTGACTGTATAATTCAGTACCAAGTCCATTAGCCTCAGAAGTCTTCATAATTCGAAGCCTCTTCACGGAATTCAGGAACATCCTGATACAAAAAGTATAATTCCAGAATCAGATAGAAAGGATCGCATGCAGAAAGAAAACTTAACCGAGAACATATACATAGACATCAATTTGTCGAGCATTTTTCCCTTGTTCCTGAATCGTTCTGTCACTGCATCGCCTAGTTGGTGCTCTTCTAATATCATGCACTAACCACTTTTATCCTCACAATCCCAAATATCCCAGAAGAAAAGCCATAAAGGTATTAAAATAATGGTTCACTTCTTCTCTTAATCTATGAGGTGATGTGGAAAACAAAAGCTAATCATGAGGTTGATTTGTCACTACTTTTGCTAGAACTTTGTAGGATCAATCAACATTTATCCACCATGAATCCCTTTCTAGGGGGAAGCAAATGTTATCACCATCAAATTGGCAACAAAAACCACTGACAGCATCAGAACTACTGGTAAAAATCTAAGACATGCATAATCTGCAGGATAGCAAGTAAATTCCAGGCAAGTACTGTACAAATACTGGAGCCAGGAAAGTATCTATGGGTTATACAACTCTCATTCTTTTCTTGTATTTATCTGGCAGCAATCAGCCAATCCTCAATAGTGCTTTGCCAAAGTACTAACAATTCAAACCAACTTGTTCTTTCTCAACTGTGCTTTGTAAAAGTACTCATAATGATGTGATAAGGGTAACGATTTAAAGACTACATTTACAGAATAAGCTCCAACAAAACCACTTATTTGGTTAAGCCACAACTTTCATGGTCAAAGAACTGTTATTGATACAAATCTTAACACGCTGCAACTTGCAATTTGCCGCAAAAGAGTATAGAAATGCAAGTTGTGCTCATCATTATCCACTCATTTTACCATTGACCAATCTGGGCACTTGATGTAATATGCAGAATCTGAGTAAGATGATAAATAATTCCCGACTACTTTTCTTCCCTAGGATTTAGCCCATTGACTCGTATGAAGGCTTAAGCTCCCTTGCATGAGAAACAAAAATTACTCACACCAACATATGCCGGGGTAGAATGAAAATAAAGATGCGAGACAGAACTTATGCATAGTGCCAACAAAATAAGATTATAGTATCTGCACAAGATAAAAAATCGAGCAGGAATCGAAAAGAAGAATTATCGGTAAGGAATGCTTCACCAATGTGTAATATAGTGAATTGGAAAAGGAACGCATTATTATTTTTTAAGAAATCTTTCTCCAAGTTCAATCAACTTAATTTGTTCATAAAGCACTTCTGGCTATGTTCCTGATGTGGCATGGTCTCAACAAGAGAGATTGAATATATCCACTTGGGCTTCAAAGCTTAAAAATGAAAAATGCCACATGCTTAAATGTGAATTGGTGCAGGATTTGTATAAAGTAACACACAATATAAACAATCAAAAAGAAAGTACCACCCTGCTACATACCTCCAAGGAAGATCTCCAATAAGCATCCAATCTCCGTCTTTGTCCTCATAAGTAAGAACGTATCCAGATGAACCATCCAGCAATTTTGAGGCTCTTGTTGCTCCTACTGATCCGTGATGCATCAACCTATTTGATCCTATATATAATCCAAAGACACCACATTTACACGGGTTGCAAACCATATACCAATACTAAGTCCATGTAGTTCTGATCGAGGATCTTCAAAGGGTCTATAACCCCAAACTCCAATTGAACTCATTATATTAGCAATTGTTGAGACCTGATCGAGGCACAATGGATCACATGGAAAGTATTGATACTTCAAAATAGTTTCAATAGGAAGATGACCATAAAAAAATAATCACTAACAATTAGAATTCATAACGTCCTAATGAAAGATCAGCAAGCAACAGAAGAAAAACTTACGTGTTGCGTTGACTTTTGTAGTGGGATAATCAAACATATCCTCCAATGTCTCTGCTAAGCTCTCATAGCATTGATGTGCATTTAGATCTACCTTCCTTCCAATTGCATCCCCATCCATATTGACCTTTACAAAGAGAGAAGTTTTGGGGCACAAAACCTTCATGGAGTTACCATTTTTGTCGTTCCAGGCATTATTGATCTTCTCTAACGCAGCAAGCTTGCTATCATTTTTCTCAATTATGGGGTCAAACTCGCCAGTTGAAGTAGATTTTGCAGTGTTAACCAAGATGTTTATTCTGTGAGTTTTTATGGGAGGCCATCCCACTACCTGACTGCTCAAGAATTGCGTAACAGCAGGAAATATACACCAATAAGTGATAGAACTGCGCACAATATCAAACTCCAATAGAACGGTCAACTACATATGCAAGAAGAAATCTCTCTAGTGTAAATGAAAGTTTCAAAGACCATCCATTCATCAAACTCTCAACATTCATACAAGGCCAAGTAAGGTAACCTATGCGGCATTTTATGGACTCCGCCCTATTGGCAAGGGCAAAAAACTTTTCAGGAAAAACAAGCAGAACAAAAAGGAAAGGAAGCTTGCATGAACCCGTCAAACACACTAGTTCCATTGCTGGATCAGAACGCCACTTCAAATATGTTCAAAAAACATTTCATGGTCTCCGATAGTCATCAGCTGTTGCAACTAAAATGCAGCGATGAAAACATGACGAAGACCAAAATAAAGATAAGATGTCCCTGTAGTTATTAAGGCCAGTAATACATCACCATTTTCCCTGGTCAAGAATTGGATTCTCACAAATGAATGAGCTACTTCCTATTGCATTTCTTAGTTTCAATTTTGGGAATCGAAGCAAAGAAAGAAAATTTAATTGAAGAGCTAGTTTAGTCCTCTACTTGGCCACTCTGCGGCAAAGTGAAAGGAACAAAAGAAAAACTAGATCCTAGACAAAATCCCTCATAACTAAGCTTATATTTCACTCTCAGAAGAAGTAGAAGGGAAGATATGCTGATTTCTATGAGCAGAGTACTGGTTTTCAAACTCAATACTAGTGGTTCCGGCCTTTCTTCATCATTTCCTTTCCGAATTTCGCAACAAAAATACAGAAGAAGAGAAGGAAGGAAAAGAGTGGAAATGTGCTTTCATCTCTCCTCTTTCCTTGCAACTTAAGTTACCCAAAAATAGTTCCCTTTTCTTTTCTTCCCTTGAACATCCCCTGAATGCCCCCCTTTCGTGCCTATCTCACTTGTCTACAGCTCTTATGGGTTATTTCTGCTTTTAATCTCCCAACATACTCAAGAACCAAGAGCCGTCCAGCCGAAGGGAGCTTGCTTATAGAAAGAAGATAGGCCGGTCAAATAAAAACAACTCGCAACGGGCTCTCCACTCCTAGTCACTAAGTAGTGCTATTCTGTCCTGCTAGGGACTCTACCAAGAGGGGTTTAAGATATCCTGCTCTGATACCAACTGCCAACAGGAGTACATTCTCAAGAAACCTTCCCGTCAAAAGCAGACCCGGTGTAAGTGCCAGCCCTTTTCCTTTCTTCGTGGCCCCACCATGATAAGCTTTCTTCCCACGCCGGTGCCTTCAGTGGAAAATATTATACTTCACTTATTAGACTAAGCTTTCCATTACATTAATTTCCATTTTCTGCTATCTCCTTAATTATCTCTAAAGTTGCAGAAGGAAATGAACAAATATCATACACCCTTTGATCTGGCCTTTCCAGCAACCAAAGCTATAACTGTTATAGACAAGGCATAAACAGCTGCGATCTTTCATTTCAAGGGTATGTCCAGGGTGCTAAACAAATATTTCCACGTGGACTCATCTTCCAACTTCTTTAAACCAAGCATAGAGACAAGAATGATGAAGTACTAACGACCCACTGCCTCCGACAAAAACTTCTTTCTTTTCCTCATGAGGAGCCTATCGAAATCAGACAAGCAAAACCAATTCCCTATGACAACTGGTGTCCGAGGAGCACTCCACTGATTTCACAAGATCATGACAGTTGCCCGTCCCACAACAATCGGGCAATTACCGGGACAAGAAATCCGCAAAGTGAGGTCCCTTGGCTAGAACTCGAATGGACGAACTCGCTACCTGAACGCAGCATAATCAATCATGATTTTTGACCAACTGCCCTTAAGGCTCGGCTACTCCCTCGCTCATATGACAGAAAATATGCAGGGTTGCCCCAAGAAAAACGAAAAAGAAATGCGAAACTAAAGCCCCACCAAGATTCATCTCGTCCAAGACCGTGTATAACATGCCAAAACGAAGGCCAAAACATACAACCATCAGCTCCATGAAACGCACTACAAGCGGAAACGATCGACAAGTATGCCGCGAAAATCCATACAAATCAAGTCCAAAATTCCAAAACTCTAAGCACTACACGCCGAGGATTCGCACAGATTGCCCAACACACGCGTCGAGAGCAGCACGGGAAGTACCTGGAAGCAGTGGGGGCAGCCACGGAATCGGCACCCCTCTTGGTCCCCGCGCCGCCGCCCTCGGCTCGGCTGAGCGTGGACGAAGAAGACGACGACGACGACGCCGGCGGCGGCGGCGGCAGCGAGGCGGAGGAGGAGGAGGAGGAGGAAGCGGGAACGAAGGAAGGCAAGTCCTTGGCCGTCAGGATGACGGGGCCGGCGCGCGGGGGCTTGAGGGGGCGGGAGTCGCCGACCCCGAGGCTCAGGCCGAGGGCCAGCTCCTCGTCCGGGGCCGAGGAGCCCTCCGACGAGGAAGCGACGTAGGGCGGCGAGCACCCGCCGACCCCCTTGGACGCGGTCAACTCCGCCGGCGACGCCGCCCCGCCCGCGCTCTCTCCCTGCATTTCCGTCCGACGGCGAAGGAGGGAGGGAAGGAAGGAAGGAAGGAAGGAAGGAAAGAGAGAGAGACACACACAGAGAGAGGTCGAAGAAGAAGAAGGAGCAGCTGACAGAGAGAGAGAGAAGACGGGCGATGAAAACGAACTTGGAGAACTCTTTCCTTCTTTTGCTTCCTTTTATTTTTTTTTCCTTGAATTTTGTCACGACTTTTTTTTTTTGTCCGATGAAAAAAAGAGAAAAGAAATTTCCACAAGAAAAGGAAATCATTTCGTTCCCGATAGCCATTTTCGAACTTGTGAATAGGCCCTCGTTACTATTCTTTTTTTTTTTTAATGTTACGTAAAAATAGCTCTTCGGATGAATTACATAGAAAAATCTCGAGGCGATTATATCTTAAAAATGGTTGACTCTTAAAATTTTTATAGCCGAGGTATCGAATGTTGTTACGTACGAAAAGTATTAAAGGAAATTATGAGCTAAATACTTTTTTTTCCGGAGTGAAAGTGAGCGTTCGATAAGAGAGCGAAAAGGAGAAAAAGAGAGCCGCGCGATCATTAATGTCAAGGGAGAGGAGACCGCTGGTGCTATCCCATCTGAGCAACATCGCCAAAAAGCTGGGAGCTCTAATATTTGCTCCATCGATTCACGGTTTTCATGCTAGATGTACGTTCCCACCGAAGTGGGATAAAAAATCTTTGCCTCGAAATGATTCCCGTTCGCGCGGTTCGAGTTTCGAATCCCACGAGTCCAACCAGAGGGCTTTACTTTAGATCCAATCGGGTCGTGTGATGTCCGATAGGCTCGATTTAGGAAGACTTATTCGTTAGGTCAAGGTTGCTACTGCCCCCGACGCACGGCAGTCTGATAGCGGGTGACCCATTGTTCCTCCAGGTTCCGTGTGCGGTGTTGCGAACTGTCCCGCGCGATCCGTTTACAATCGGGTACATCCATCGTGGAAATTGCTCGAATCGATAAGCAGCGCGACCCACAAGACGTTATTTCAAATGTATCTATTAATAATTTCCAGGTAAGTATTCGCGAACACGGACCGAAAGCGCCACGCGTAATGATTATGGGCCACATCGTCCGGTTTCCAAAGGGATCCCGAACAAAAATCACATGCGAAGAGTTACGTGTCGAACCTCGAGTAGGGTGTAAAATTTGATTCAGGATAAGGAAAAAAAAAAGAGGAAAATCCCCAGAGAGCATATGTAGTAGATTGATGGGTTGATCATTGATGTCTTTGTGGGGGGGCCTCCTTGTCTCCTCAGTGCGCCACCAATCGATTTGGCTTTCTCTGGCCCTCCTCCTCCTTCCTCCTTCCTCCTTCCTCCTTCCTTTCCTTCCTCATCGACTGAAGACTCAGGTGGGTTCCATTCCAAGGCTCGCTTCCATCTCCTCTTCAAAAAGAGTCATCATTACTTCATTAACGAGTATTCCCCAGCACTTGCTTAGCTTGTCTTTCACGCCAAAATGTATTCTAAATTTCGAGGACCAAAATAGTAGCTGCGTGTTCCCAAAAACGATGTTTGAGCATCCACACGTGCGGCGTTTCTTTTTTTTTTTTTTTTTTTTAAAATAAAAAGTAAGAAATTCGAAAGCCGTCCGGATGAAATTAAACGGATAACTATAAACATAAAAGAAAAAATGCTAAACGCAGAGATAATTCGAGTCGGATCATTCCACTCGTTTTATCTTTCATCGAGGGGAGTGAACGGCTTGCACAACTTCCATGACATTAAACATCACGTTTATGCACGGCACGTTTTTTCTTGTCGAATCACGGGATGCCTGTTATTCGACACCTCTTGAACTGGCGATGGGCACGGAATTCTAATGATGACCGATTGCCGAAATTGAGCTTAACATAAACGGCTAATACTTTTTAAAAAAAATCATAAAACGGTCAATACATGCCAAATTTAACTCAAATTAATCTTTGTATTACAAAAAATCACAAACCGATGCACTCGTGCCACATATACCCAAACTAAATTTTGCGTCACAAAAACCCTCCCAAATCAGTATATTTATGTCATATTTACCCCAAACCGATACATCTGTATCACTATTACTAAAAAATTGTGGCAAATCTAGGATTTTTTTGGAGGTAAATGTGGCATGGGTACACCGATTTAGGATAAATGTGGCACGAATTTATCAGTTTGAGAGTATGGAACAAGACACTAGTTTGAGGTAAATGTGATACGGGTGTATCAATTCGGTAATTTTTATGAGACATGGGTATATCGATTTATGATTTTTTATGGCATTAATCCTAACATAAACCACCAATGGTTGGACAACAAGACCCAATAAATTAGCATGGAATTAGCCTCACATTATTCGATCTAGCTTTGATCCTTTGGGGATGTTTTTTTTTTATTTGGTGGATGGAATTACGGTCTACAAAATTTAAAAAAAAAAAAAAGAACGGAAAAGACAAAATCATGAAACCCTGGAGGAAGCTCCAATTTGTGATCACTTGTCGTGATGGAGTGGAGCATCTAGAAAGATGCCAAAACAGGGACAGAGGAAAAGAAAGGTTGGGAAAACAGGAAGAGGAGGAGGAGGAGGAGGACGGGGGGACCAGCAGGCGGCCATCACTTCAACGTGATTCCACCTACAATCCGACAGGGCGGGCCCTCCATTTTCTCACCATTCCACGCGACGACCTTGTCAATTCCATCTGAACTCATGCAAATCTTATAATAAAACGTTCGCACGACGACGATTGCCACGATATTGTCCATACATAATCTACAATTAATGCCGTAACCTTCTCGTTATGTGTGCTTTTTGCACTGTGCTGATGTGTAAAGACTAGCAGGTTACATGAGTAACTCCTGATCGTGGAAAACAAGATATGTATTTATTAATTGATGAAATGTGTATAGTCGCTGGGTACAGAAATTAATCGTGAGCGTTGCTCTCTTGACCTAACTCGGTTCTTCCGTGCACCCTGCCCGTACGATCTCATGAAAGTGGGGAAAAAACAGAGGGAAGCTAAGAAAGTGGCACCAGTATGAGAGAACTCATTGCAATGACTGGCATATGTAACTTCGAGTGCAATGTACAGATGTCATGTTTCGCCTATCTGTGAGCCTCATATTACATCAATGATCTGCTCTGGACATCTCACCACAACGACGATGCAAAGCATTCCAAAACTCCTACTGACTTTGAAAATATTCGCCCTGCTGATCTGGAACAACTTCCATCCGTATGCAGCCAAGTGGATATCAACAGTTCTACAGGCTAGTTTACACTGAAAAATGGTGCGCCGCCTCCAGGATACTTGCTACCCGCACGGCATCAGTCGAAAAATCTTTGCGTATAGGGGGTTGGAGATTTGAACCTCTTAGCTTCTTTCGTCGCCAACCCAGTTGTTCTTTTCCTTCGGCCCTGTAGGGCCGTCTTCACCGAAAAACTCGCTTGGAAGCTTGCCCAATATGGACGCCGCCGGGCGCCTGAACATCACCGGCAAAGATCTGATTATTTTGTCTAGCCTGGTTCTTGAATCGTACGTGACGGACGGACCCCATTTTCTCATATATTGCAACCAGCAAGGCTCGCCAACAACACCGTCTCCCAGATATTCGGCAGCAACAATCTCATAGCTGGTGCTCGAGTCCACTTTAAAATCACTCCGAGCTGCATCATTCCTTATCCCGATGCCAAGCTTTTTCGATCCCTGAACGTAGGTTCCGGGACGAGGGTAGATAGCATGCCCGCTTTTCGACGAGTAAACAGCCGCTTTGTTTCCATCTATAAATTCCAAATCACATGCATCCACCCACTGGCCACCGCTGTGCTGTGAGAAGTAGATGCTCCACAGCTCTCCAGTAAAGTTGCTTATACGGAGAGTAAAATGTTCCCAGTCACCTACATGCTGTCCAATGCCCACACGAATATTCATGCCAACTTTGAGAGTGGCTGGCCCATTGAAGGGGCAAAAGATCCACATCACAATGTCCGTAAATGTACCACCCAAAGCTGGCTTCACATGAACATAAAGTTTAGCAGAATCCAAGTTCCCATTCTTGATCCTATTGTTCCGCCCATCACTTGGAAAATCAAGCCAATACTCCCCATCGTTGTTCCCAACGCTAGGTAAGTTTGAACCACTTGCGTCTATGGGCTCCCCTACAGGATCTCCTTTTCTGTATAGTAGCGATCCATTTTCGAAGAACCATGAAACAGAAGATGGCAAGAACGCTTCATCTGGGTGAAAGAACACAGTTGGCCCATAGTGATTGATGAGTGCGTGGACCTGATCGAGGTTTGGCATCGCAATCAACGCAGGGTTGCAGTTCTTTAGGCATGAAATACATTGTTCATTGCCAGAACTCCAACAGCTACTGCAGAAAAAAGTCCCTACTGAAACGCCTTTACCCAGCATTCCCCTATGAGTTGGTCTAGTGCTACATACCGTAAATGGTAATCGTGGATATGCTGAATTGATGCTGAGAATAACGTGATGATTTTCGCACATATCTGTCAAGTCAGACCGAACAACTCTGACTTCCTCCAATGCAGGCTTAGCTGGCCGGTTAGTGACCAAAAGTCCCATAGGCTTGTACCCCTCAGGTGCCTGAGGTAGCCAGAAATAACCACCTTCCGCACCATCTTCACCACCGTCATCTGAACTCCAAACAAACATGTAATCGACTGGTTTCTCAAGAGCTGGTGATTTATCAGATGTGCATTGATCAGGAGGTTTTATAGCAGAGGAAATAGCTTCCCTTGCCACTAGTACAAAACCTCGCCAGGGTCGATCATTTGATTGGCAGTAGTGCCCCAGAGAAAAAAACCCATCAGGTATTGCCACAGGCCTATAGAAACTGACACCTTTTCTCTCATCCCTTGACAAATTCCAACCCCAGATAAATTCAAACCTGTTAACTTTACAGACTTCAATTTCCCCAAGATTTATCCTTCCGCTGGCAAATCCATGACCTGGGATCATAAGCAAAACAGGGAGAGATGAAGAGGAAATGAGTGGAGGTTAAGCTCTTTCGTCAATAAGCTACAATGTCATTAGGACATGCGATAACAATGCAACAATTTTCTGCAGTACTTGATTCAGAGAGCGACGCACCACCACTAGCATCATCAGAGAACCAAACTTCTCGAGCACGGATAAAAACATCAGAATAGCTATACTAGCATCTAGCGGCTTTCTTCATACAGCATGGCAATAACTAACCAGGAAACAAGCAAGCAAATTAATAAACAGGATTTGGGAAAGAACATACATCTAGGTTCTTGGAAATCCAATCATATGTGGACTATAGAAATGGGGAACACAGCAAAGAATCATCAGATTCTAGCTATACATATAAGCATGTTGGCATTGACATTTGGCAGGCAAGTGTTGCAACGGTCTTACGTTTAACCAGAAACTCTTCACATTTGTTTGCTCTTGTTTCTGCAAGACTCTTTACTCGTTGACCCCAAAAAAGACATCAAACTCCATGGGCATAAGCTAGAAGTTCAAGGAAGTTTTCACATTCTGGAATGGATAACACGCCCAAAATAATTCTGCAGTGATTCACATTTCGCCTCCAACAATGTAATGTTAAATCTTAAATGTGATGCTATTAACTCACTCAAGGTATTGTCTGCTTTAGTTCCTAAGAATGCTTAACATTTGGAGTTTTAATGCTAAACGTCACCACTACGTCCTAGTTTCCCCTGTTTGGTGCACAAATTCAATTCATGCTACACGCCTGGCGGGGAGCTGCTCATTATCCGGGCCTCTCGGCCAGCGATCACTCCCGGCTCTCGTCGGACCATGCCGTTAGATTAGCGAATAGCAATCAGCAAAAGATCACCGCCCACCAACCAAATCCAGCAAAAGCTAAGAGGCCACCGGAGCTTTGCCACGACCCAACCAAGAAACACAAAAAACAAAGCAGAAGAAAAAAAGCTCAAGGAGAAAAAGCCGAACTCCTGAGTCAATAACCAACAACGCAAACCATGCACGAGCAAAAGGCGGAACGGAAAACGAGGCGATCGTTCACCTCCATCCCATCACGAGACAAAAAAGAAACGCGCCGGGACATTTCAACGGTCGACCAAAAACAGAGCAAATGACTCGCGCCCCACCTGGCGGCCACCGCGGGGGCATCGGGGCGGGCAGGCAGAAGGGCTCGGGCCGACGACGACAAGCACTTGCATCCGAACGTCCTCCCGCCTTCGTGCGGCGGCGCATCGGATCAAGAAGCGCGTGTCTCCGCCTGGAGAAGAACAGGGACTTTCGGGGCGGATCCTGAGGGAGCCCACGAGAGACAAGAAGAAGAAGAAGAAGAGAAGGTGGGCTTAAAGGGAGAAAAGTAACGTGACGCGCGCCATTGGAGTCGGCGAGGCTGTGCCAGCATTCTTGTGGTGGTGGTGGTGGGGGGGGGGGGGGCCTCACGTCGTCGGTGTTGCAATTTGCAGCAGCGCCATCACCTTTTAGGCGTCGGCATGACAGAGAAAGAACACGAGGGTCGGCTTTGACCCCTGGAAAAGGAGGTTCGAAAGGAAGCTGCCGACAAGATTCGGACTTCGGTGGGGGAAACTTCATGGTCAAATTGCTTTTCGGAAAATAACTTTTAAGAAAAATGGTTTATTTTTTCTTCGATCGGGCAGTACATGACCCAAAACCGTTTTCAGGTTTTGGATCACACTCGAGAAATGATTTCAATATGGTGACTCCACGTTATGCAAAAAAAAATCAAAATTTTTAAAAGTTTTCTTTTCTTTCCTTTTCTTTTCCTATTTTTCTTTTGTCCTACTTCTTCTTCCTCCGCTAGTCACTAGACCTTGGCGACGGCCGCAACAGGCCATTGGTGAGGGCCGATGAGGGCCAACCTGGCCGTCCTCGAGTGAGGTCAAGCACACCGGAATATGGCGAGGCTTGAGCTCGACCTCACCCGAGGCCAGCCCTCATCGGCATGCGCTTGCGACCATCGTTGAGGCCTAGTGATCAGTGGAGAAGGAAGAAGGAAAAGAAAAGAAAATTTTAAAGGGGTAATTCCAGAAAAAGTGTTCACTTTCTTAGATTTAATAACTGACTTTTAACATTTTTATATATGAATATTTTTCTTGATCGGATAATGTATTCAGTTGACTAATTATTTTTAACAAAACCACATGGATGAAAATTTGGAAAACTAATTCCGAGAAAACACTTTTTCTCAAACAAAGGCATCCTTTGAGCCGAATGGATTCTGATTTCCTAGCGTGATTATTATTATACCCTCAATGTTGAGTTAAATTACAACTGAGCCATCATGAGTGCTCAAGTCCAATGTCGGTCTAATGATGTTGAGATAATCACGTTGTATTCAAAATATTTAGATGGTGAGTAGCGGTCAAACTAGTTTCCACGTGATACATTGATTTTAAATTAATTTTCATCTCACAAAAGATCTTAAACCATACTCCACGATATATTAACCCCAACCTAATTCTAGCATCGCAAAAAGTGTCAAATCGGTACCCATAACCCAAATTTATCGGGAAAAGTGTCAAAAAAGTCATAAACCTTTTGTATTAGTGTCAATTTAGTCCTAAACCTTTTTTTGGTGCCAATTAAGTCCTAAATCTTTTGCATTTGTGTTAATTTAGTCATAAACATTTTTTTGGTGCCGATTAAGTCATAAACCTTTTAAATTAGTGCCAATTCAGTCATAAACTTTTTGTTTTTGTGCCAATTTAGTCCTTCTGGCCAATTTTGACTGGAATTTGTTGACGTGCACACCTGCCGGCCGACGACCCGTCACTGGCGCCGACGTGGCACCCAGCGACCGACCAGAGGAAAGAGAAGACCAAAAAAAAATAGAAAAAAAAGGAAAAAATATAAAAATTCAAAAAAAATTAAAATATTATTTAATTTGTTTACGTCAGCGCCACATCGGCGCCAGTGACCAGTCGCTGGCTGGCAAGCGTCCACGTCAGCAAATTCCGGTCAAAATTGGTCGAAAGAACTAAATTTGCACAAAAACAAAAGGTTTAGAACTAAATTTGCATCAATTTAAAAGGTTTATGACTTAATTGGCACCAAAAAAAGATTTATGACTAAATTGGTACCAATGTAAAAGGTTTAGGACTGAATTAGTATCAAAAAAGGTTTAGAACTAAATTGATACTAATGTAAAAGATTTATGACTTTTTTGGTACTTTTCCCCAGATTTATCTTTCAATTCATATCAAATCTGTCATTCTCCACGTTAGATCTATAATTCACTCGTCTTCCACTTGCGTCGACGCATATACATTTTCATGGGATATTGAACATGACTGTAATGGATGGATAAGGGTAACGGTTTGGGTTTTTTCGTGGGATGAAAAAACCAAAAGTTGCTTTTGTTATCACCCTCTCCATCCTAGTGCCTTCGCATCTCTCCTAAATTTATTGGAATAATCCTTTTCAAATTAATCTACTATAGCAAAAAAACTAAAACCATAAACGAAATTGCACTCGCACAACCACTAATTTCAATTTATTAATTTATCACTCCACATGCTTAGTTTTTTAGCAAAAAATGAAAATATGAAAATTTCAAAAAAAAAAAAATCACAGTATATTCCATAAATCAAGAAAGCTTTACTATTGGAAGTGTAAAATGGCTGTCATTCACTTAATTGAAAGATCACAATGGAGTCTAGTTTGGGGAACTTTAGGCATAAGAAATCTAATTTAAGAAATAGTTATAAGAGAGCTTTTATTTTCGAGAATAAATTTTGCAGAGGGATCTAATTTGGGAAAGCTAAACGGAAGTCCTGAAAATGACATCGAGCCTAATAATTGTAGAGAAATTTATTAAAGTTCACGATGGACCACAAGTGACCAAATTGGAACCGGCATCATCATAAAAACGCGCAAGAAGATTGATTGCACCGCAAAAGCAAAATTTGAGATAGCGATTCAGGTGGGACCGTGAATAGCGTGGGATCTTCGATGTGCAATTAATACATGCTTTGCAAATTGATTTTTGCCAGGATGATAAAAATTCAAACTTTGATTTGGGCAACGAAATAAGTCTAATCTCAATCGCTTGTATCCTCCTACAATTCGAATTTTCGTGCAGAAAAAGTCCCTCGGCCTAGTAAGATCGTGCAGAAAAAGTCCCTTGGCGTAGTAAAGATCGTACAATCCCGGGCTTCGCTTGGTAAAAACACGAAAGGGCCTTCTAATTATCGATTCTTATGCGCATGAACTACTCAAAGATGAAAAGGCATATCCGGAACCGAGCTCTCTAAGGATCAGTTGGAGAGGTATCGGCAAAGAAGTCGAAAGACTGATACCAGTGCTTAGCCAAGCGGAAGGCTCGCTACTTGTGGCCGCAACAGGAATTCCATCAAACTACTTGACTCAGTGATTAGATCATATCAACTGGCCTAATAGTCTCCCTTAGTAATGAAAAACAGCACAGTAAGCATTTCACATCCTACGCCCCTCAAGAACTAAGAAACTCATGTTCCCCATCATAGAGGTACCCTCGAGGCTTCAACAAATCAATCCAAAATAGACGACCAGCCATGGCAATGAGATGCGCAGACGAACGGAGCATATTGCGGAAAACGTAGAGGGAATAACACAAGAAAAAAAACCCTATAAGGGCTTTGATGTTGACCGTAACTTCAGGATCTTGCTACACCCCTCACAGTGTAAAGGCTCAATAGGGCCCAAAACTCCCACTTGAATTGCATCACAAAAACCATTCAAGGGGAAAGGCTCATCTAAGCTCCCTGTAAGGGCCGTAAGGGAAAAAGGTCTCTTAACAATCTAATCACGCCAAAAGGGAAGAAACACACCTCAAGAAGCACCAGACCACAGATTTCAGGAAACCATCATACATGGAATCACCGTAGCAACCTAAAGAGCCTTTGGCCACAGCTATAACGGTTCAAAAAGGTCGAACGAGCACTCATTGTGAACCGCGGAAGTAAGAACCATTGCCTCTTGGACGGCTGTAGTCATTATCCAGGTTACTCCCCCTGCCCAAACTCTGACCACCCAGGCGTCCCCTAAGGCCCTCTGATTGGTATCCGCCTCTGCCTCTTCCTCGTCCTGGCATTCATTTGAAGAAATTGTCAAATACAGAAGTACTGGTGATTCACAAGTACGAGCTTATCTTCATTGTCTCCAAAAAGATACTCGTAAAACATAATCAAGATTTTAGCTGTCCCAAAATGTGACTCAATCCCCAAACATCACTTTAATCGTGACATCGCCACTCACCTGGACACTATAGTTACCCCATAGAATCTCTCTCTCTCTCTCTCTCTCTCTCTCTCTCTCTCACACACACACACACACACACACACACACAAACCCTACAAATAGTCCAAGAGACCAAGCCTGCACACAGATGGTGAAAGATGCTGCAAAAGCTCTATATCCTTCCGTTTAACAGAAAGACTCATCTCTGAGCAAAACTTTTAGGGTGACATAAAAGTCATTAAATTAGATAGCCAAATACACCAAGATCCATGAAGCTAAGCACTAGGCACAGCTACTGTTACCAATGTTGAAGACACTGTGAAAAGTTCCATATCAGCATGGAATACATCCACTAAGGAAGGAGAAACAATAAAGCAGCTCATTATGATATCCAAATAAATGAAGAAAAAAGAAACGATAAGACCACATACGTCCTCCTCGAGCACCGCCTGTGGTGTTTGCTCTTCTCTCTTCGACGTAAACTGGCTTTCCAGCCACCATAACAGGAGAAGCCTACAAATTATAAACAAAACAAAAATTATGACTATGTTATTTTACAAACATATGTACGTTTCGAAGTAAATTATACAAGTAACTGAATCAATTACAAGATTCAGAACAGCATGCACAATAACATTTTAGTCTCCTCTATCTCGCAAATGGTCAATTTTAATTGATATGTTCCTATGCCACTTGCATGCATCACAATAGTCAGGTATTAGAAAGTTACCCATTATTCCAATTAACCTATCGTGTAATTCAAGCATATTTCTTAACACTACACACATTTAAGCCAGAGCCAGACCTTAGGCATCTAACAGACTGGACGACGACAACTGGAAGACAGACGAGGCAGAAACAAAATCACAACAACAGAGATGAGAAAATTTGAACACTTGACTTGAAGATCAGACACCATTTGAACAAACCGGTTTCCCCAACAGTGCTTCAGGGGAACGCATCCCCAATGTCGATCAAGCAAGTTTCTTAACAGATGAAATACAATGTGTGCGGATAGATATTTGGGACTTATTATAAGAACAAAAGGATGACAGCTCAAAAACTAGATCCACAATAACACATCTATGCTAAGCAAAAAACTAAACGAAAAAAATAAATAGCTGTAAAGCGCATGCAATGCGAAACTGATGAGCTACCTTCAATGCATTCTGGACGCCAAAAAGGTCTTCAAACTCAACAAAGGCATAACAAACACCAATTTCCTGCATGTTGATTCCAATTTTAGCCTCCTCCAACATTACATATTAAGCCAACGCCAAGTGGCTCATAGCATAAGAAAAAGGTCAATGCTACGTGGGACAGAACCTTCCGTATCTTGATAGCAACACCATCTGGTCGGATGGCGCCAAAGTTCCTGAAAACCTCATCAATGTCTGCATTCGTAACAGTTGGGGGCAAATTCCTTACATAGACAGATTTCAACAGACCTGCCAGAAATGAAAAAAGCCAATTTCAAAATGGGCCTTTCTACGAGACTCCAGTGATAATGCACGAAAATGGTCTGCGTAGATAATCATTCATTACCACCCAGCTAACTTATCTAAGTGTACCATCAAATGTAAAGTAGAAAATCAACTTTCCAAATCACAAGGAAGTTGCATCTGTTTTTCAAATGTTCTTAAAAAATGAATGAAATGCCCCATTTCTGCATAGTCGATTTTAAAATCTAATATACATTTTACAATAAAGTATGACAGTAGTATAAATTTCTTATATAAAGATGTAATCATCAAAAAATAGAATTCACCACAACGCAGACACCTTCAAAGAAAAAAAATAATGACTCGACTAATGGATCACGTGTAATATATTTTTCATAGTAACGCAAAACAATACAGAAGTAATTATCCCATAATCTACACGTCACGGGTCACCACAAACCCAGTAAAATTTAACTAATCCCTTATAGAAACATAATGGCAATCTATGATGAACTCCAAATGCAATCCCCCCCACCCCCACCCCCAAAAAAAAAAAAAAAAAAAAAAACAGTAGCCTTAGTAACACTGAAAAATGATCAACAGCAAGCAGCCCAGAATGAAATAGGAAATCACAATTGAAAGATGTGATTAAGCAATAAAATGACAAATTTTAAGAGTACAACCTTCATCTTCACCAAAACCATCATCTGCTGCCTCAACAACCGATACAGGCTCAACATACGGCACCGATTTTGGTAGCTGAGCCGTGGGCTGTGGGTTATATTCCCAATCCGACATGTTGGGAAGAGTCCGGCCATAAGGTGGCAGTGCAGTGGCTGCTGATGTGGACTGCCCTTTCGAAGCTCGTAACTGGCAAGCATACAACATATAGGCCAATTAGGACCACATCAAGCAAAAAAAAAAAAAAAAAAAAGAAGACAACTTTAATTAAATTACATCATGGAAAAAAAAGAAAATATTGGGCTACATCCTCAGCCCCTAATTTGTTCTTGCATCATGTATTCGACAAGTTTCTTTTCCCCATGCCCTGAACATAAAACCAACCAATCTAAAGCACAAGTCATAAACAATTCCATAATTAGCACTATGCTCCCCAATTGGCGACCCCAGGATGTCTTGCACATATGAGGGCGTTAACCATTCACCATCAACTGAACATGATCCACAGAATAAATTATTACCAACTGAAATTTCAGATACCAAGAGATATAAATCATCCACAACCACAGAAGAGCGATCCTTTCATTTGTGCAGATGGACTACTTGATTCAAACTCCGCATATGAACTCTTCAGAAAAATTAAAGCTGACAATAAAATGGGTCAGAGATGCAAATTGAGTCTATCCTCTGATAAGTACTTAACTTAATATTCAGGTCAATCAATTATGCGCCTGCAGAGACAAGTACAACCACAATCGTCTGCCAAATTACATCTAGTCACCATTCCATGCAGACCAGACATGACTACTTCAAACTTCCATGTGTGATTACCTTCTACATACTATACATATAGTGAACAAGAACAAGCTCTAAAATAGTATCAACCAAGTAGTAGACTTGAAAGCAGGATAATAGGACAAGCAAAGATAAGCAGCAACAACAGAGCAGATCCATACGATAGAAGCGTAGGTTTTCCTTTGAGGTTCTTCCACCGGTTCATCCAGAACAACATCTGGAGCAACAGGAACAGCATCCAAAGTATGAAGCGAAGTAGGATTGTCTTCCGCATAGACATTTTCTAACACAGCTTCAGCTTCGACTTCATCGTAGTGCTGTTGTTCTTGGAGATTGTATTCGTCATCCAGATTATCTTCGATATTTACTGAGTTTACGTATTCCCTTGGCTCTTCCTCCAAACCATAGTTGTGAACTGCCCACAACCATATTAGGTCGCAAAAACAAGAGAAAAGAAATTAAAACTATGTGAAAACGAATGCTTGGGAATTCTTCATGTTTAACCACCCCCACACTAGCATGGCAGACTTTTCCATAACTATGGGACAAAATCATTGTCCATGTCGATAATGTAAAGGCACATACACTTGACATTTTGGGTAAGATAAAGGGCAGTATTCTATGGTAGCAAGCAGAGGCATCAACGGTTACAAAGAGACCCTCTCAATGACACTGCAACTCCAAGGCAGAGGCAGTCTGGCAGTCCCCACTTTGACACTTTCCAAATAGCATGTAGCATGGCCCAACAAACCACTTGTATTTACCTGGTGGATCCATCACAGGGCTAGATGCATTTAACTGCACGTCAATTCTGCTTTCTGATACAATGGGTGCAGAGTGTTGAGGTACTGTTGAATCTTCGAAGAATTGAAAGATATCATTGAGGACAAAGAAACCCTTATCTTGAGGTGCAAGAAAGAAGGTTTGCACGAACTTCCTCCGGACGATAGAGTCCTTTGTTTTAACCAAACCAGAAACCATCACCACGATACCTCCATTCCAAGATTCAAGGGAGTTTATTGTCTTGACCTCGATTGTAGCCAAGTTTAGTGACATGAGAAGAGAATGGATTTGCTGCACATGAAAGGGAGAAGATCGTTAGCAAATTCAACTATATCAATAACATTATGCTCGAATTGGAAATAACAAAACTTGGCATAAGTTGAATAAAGAAAAAAAGTGAAGAAAGTTGATTTTCAAGGTTTATCCGCTACTGCAGATAATAGCAATCAATAGAAACCCTGTCACAGCCAAAAATGATCCCCCCCCCCCCCAAAAAAAAAAAAAATGGTCATGCGTATCCCGGGTAGTGTTAGACTTCAAAAACAACCAGCAGCCACTGCCACCTTTAAGAACGAAGAATTTAAAGGCGGGTAATGTTTCTCACTGGGAAAAATCTGTCAAGAACTTAACATCAATTTTCAAGATAGAGAGTTTGTAAAAGGTTTTGTGCTCTAACTACTATGCGTAGCAAAATACACATGTACAGGCCTGCCTCTGGGGATTCTATGTATGACTACATCTTATGATTATTTTGTGTGTGGGATTGCCACATTCTTCCGCTCCCCTGCACTGACCAAGTAAATGTTGGTCATAATAGGAACGGGGAACCATTCTGCTGAAGAATAGAATGTCATCCCCACAGAGAAGTGACACAACAACTTAACAGAGAGGACCTGCTACAAACCATTTCTCAGCCACTAAAATCCTCGACTATTCTACGAACCGGAAGCGCCGGCTACAGCATCAGAGTGTTTTAACCTATAGCGGGCATCTACAGATCTCTGCAAAGGGTATCACACCGTGCTCGGGAGAAAAGATAAAACGACACGAGAACCACTCAAATTACAGCAAAATTTCAGGACTCGCTCGCACGAGGCCTATATATAGATAGAAAGAGAGAGGGAGGGAGGGAGAGAGTAGACACCACTAGCCAAAAGCTACTGCTATCAAGCAGAAACGAGCTCCCATGACTGTTACAATAGAAGGGAAGAAACGAGCGCTGACGACGAACGAGATTGGAGCACATCCCCACAACAAAAAAAAAAAAAACACAAAAGGGGAGCAAGACGAGGAGTAAAAACTCACGAGCATGGTGGACCCGGACTCGCTGGTATCGCCGTCGATCCGGACCATGGAGCTCGTCTCCGTGTAGAACTGATGCGCCAGCTCGGGACGCTCCTTCAGCACCTGGTAGTACTGGCCGACGAAGTAAGAACCAACCTGCGCCCACAACCACACGAAAAGAGAGGCAAACATCAACCCCCGGTGAGCATCAGCCCGGAATCTCCGTCGGCGGCGGCGGCGAAGCCACACGCGGGGAGAGAGAGGGGGAGGGGGGAGAGGGAGAGGGAGAGGGAGCAACGGGGCGGCGGCGGAGAATCACCTGCATCGCGGTGACGGGAGGGGAGTAGGAAGTAGCCATTTGCAGGGGGAGCCCGGTCAGCGAATCTCAGTCCTCGCCAGGCCCCGACAGAAGCATCAAGGAAAGGAGGAGGAGAAGAGAGGAAGAGAGGAAGAGAGGAAGAGCTCGAGCTCCAGAGACCACCAGATCGAGCCGAGCAGGGCGACGAGCGACAGCAGCAGAAGCAGCAGCAGACAAGAGAGAGAGAGAGAGGCAAAAACCCTAAAAATCTCAGAGAGAGAGAGAGAGAGAGATGATTAGGGTTGACAGGCGCCGATGGCTGGATAGAGAGAGAGAGGGGGAGGGGGGGGAGTAGGGGGAGGAGATCTGGACTCCAATTATGGGACGCTGCACCAAAATCTATTCCACGATTTATCCGAAATTAGGGATTATTGGTGGCGGTGGTGGTTGTATTCATCGATTCGCTCTTCTTCGCCTCCCGAAATCGGGACTCGTATCGGAGATATCCATCTGGATTTTTACCATAACTTAGGAAACATGCTGACCCCAAAACACCAAAAAAAAAAAAAAAAAGGGGGCAATTTCTTATAAAAAAAAAATGTCTTTCTTGATCTTATGGGAGAGGGAGGGGAGGGGGTCAATCTCCTGCATGTGCTGACCTTGATTTTGCCGTAATTGGACAAGACATCTTTGCGGGAGTTAGATTTTGCACCCCCCTCCTCTTAAAAGGCCCCTTTTTGGCCATGGGTGAAAAAAATGTGTGCGTAACAGTTCAAATCCCCCCCTAATGAGTGCGGTGTACACAGTACGGTACAGTACAGTATCCTTCTTTTTGTTTGCCCTAATCGTCCACCCGGACATTTCCATTGGGCGGCTATCTAGTCTTCCCCGTGATTCCGTCTCCTTTGTATTTTCAATAGGAACCCGTTGATTTTGACAGCTGATTTGCTTCGAGACCTTTCGGTGGGTTTGAAGCAATTTACCAACGAATTCTTCGATTTTTCATGGGCCGAGCTCCGTGCTTTACATCGACAGAGCCGAAACGACCCCATTTGCTTTCGGGTCGCTCTTGCATCAATCGCTTTGAGAAATAGGTCCACACTTGGTCTAAGAGAGACCGAGATGTCGATCGACACTCGGGACACCAGTACAGCCCCCCCCCATGAAGAATCTACAATGTAGAGTATCCATCGTCTCGTTCCGACCTGTCCCACGCAATTCAGTTTCTCCCTGAAAGTTCTCAGGGTCTCGCATTCTCTGAAGAATGAGGATTCGTCTCTCTTTCAACGAGAAGGAATCAAAATGATTTACGGTGTATCGACGAAACAAAGATGACAAAGGCAGCGAAAAGTTTCAACGAGTAAAAGCATCGCCGGATGTAAGAAAGAAACCGAGCACAGCGCCAAAAGTACATCGCTCTTTTTGCACCAGATACACTACTATAATCATGAAATGTGGAAGAAACAGAAACACGGAAACTAGTAGAGTACCTAAAAAAATCCGGGAAAGAAGAAAGAAAACAAGAGGAACGACTATCCATCCCCCACAAATATCGACGGACAGCCTAACTCAGATACCGCTGTCAAAAGACCATGACAATAGAGCAGTAATCATTCAGATCCAACATGACCAAAAACAAGGGTTCGCTCTTCTGCTCCACCATCGACATCGTTAGCTTCCCCCCTCGCTGGGTACAAAAAACCACAGGTGAAGTAATTCTCGTGAGTCCTAGGGATGAGTGTTCTATACAACAATCATGCAAACAAGGATGCTGCCTGCTATCCCTGTTCAGTAGTAAGTCCCATAATAAGCCTGAGGCACCGACGCTGCTTGCTGAGATGGGGCTGTTGCGACTGTGGCAGCTGGTTGTGCATAACTCTGCTGTGGAGCGGCCTGATTACGTTGTGACAAAACTTCAACTCTTAATACCACCACAAATTAACAGACAAAAAGAAAATATTGATCATGGCTTTATATCCCTTTCCAGCAATATTCAGTTAAGTCAGACCGTAGTCAATGAACAGCAATGCAATTGTCACTCTCCTGAATAATTAAGTCTATTGAACGTCTGTGCCCATAGCAAAGACACTTCCAAGCAAACTCAACAGTATAAAAAACGACTTTTAACTAATTTATCCATGAGAGACTGCCGTTTGTACTACTACAAGACTTCATTTAGAAGAAAACAAAACCAGCAAATAAACTTTCGGAGTCTAGAGCAAAATGAAGGTGACCAAAATAGGTTTTCGTGGTTCATTACCAACAAAACACATTTAATATCAATTGCCTCGTCTTTCAAATCGAAGATAAGCTACCAAGACAACTGCTTCCAAAGTCACAATGTCACGTGAAATAACATATAAAGTTCAAGAAGAGGAGCTTGTTTTTGTACAAACTCTAAATACCAACAACTAAATCCAACAAAGCTCAAACTAGTAACACTGACATGTGACTTAATGACAAACCCCAAAATCAGGGAACAAAAAGCAAACACCAACACAAGTAATCACCATAAGCATCTTCCGCGCACTTGTTTCCATACTAAATTCTAGATGTCATAATCTTGCAGATATAAAGAATCTAAGCAAGCAAAATATGTAGAAACTTCAATATCAAATGCTAAAGTTTTCAGTACCTGCGCAGGATAAGTTGGAGGATAAGCCCCATATGAGGCAGTTTGTGCCACTGATGTTGATACTTGCGGAGTGGCATAGCTCGCCGTGTAACCACCATATGCAGCCTAATTCAAGGACAGTGGGGATCAAAATGATCGTATTGTTTTATGGTGAAGAAATTTCGTAGTATGAGAAGGATGCCAAGAGCCAATGCCGCACTATTATAACAAGCAGAAGATTTAAAACAGCAAGGTCATCGTTGCCATCTAATCATTTAAGCAGTCACTGGTATTCAGCCAGTACGCAACAAGGACCGATGCAAGTGACACATTATGAAAATTCCATACACCTACTCAAAGTTTTATTGTCTTTCTTCCATCATTTGCAACAAATGCTTTCCCAGATAGGTAAAAGGTAAATTGCCAAATATCAAAATACTTATGAAGCAGATAAAAAAGATTGTTCAACACGAAAAGCCATGAATTCCCATCTACAGGCAAGAATAACAGAAAAAATAATCTTTACATGTCATGGACGTCCATATCTCTTCAACCAACACATCTTTAGACCAAGCTGTTTGTCTGATGTTGTAAAGCAGCAAAAAGATCATATGCACACAGCACACTATATCAAGCAAGCTCAGAGATGCAAATGAGAGTATTGTTACCCAAAGGTAAACACGTACTTGTCACAAAATTGTCCAACAAGCACCACAGCAATTGAATTGCAACATCAGACAGAGAAAGGTATGGATATGTATATATGTCTAAATTACCGTCTGCTGGGCATAGGCGGGGTTCCATTGTTGAGCTGGTGCTTGGGTAACATGTGGCCAAGTTTGTGGTTGTACACCATAACCAGCTGTCCACTGGTTTTGTACACCTGGATATGCACCCATCAAAGACTGGACAGATGAAGGAACAGAAGCATCGGGTTTCATTAGCTTAGATTTGTCTGAAGCTAGAACATCCTCCGCCTGGCGCTTTTTCAACTGCGAAGCCATCCTACTGTGCAGGAAGATCTTAAGATGTCTATCATGAGCCTTCTTTATAGCCTGTGCATCTCCCACTAAATCCACAAACTGCAACAGAAAATCGCAAGAAAATGACCTCGATCAGCATAATTCGTAAATCATACTACAATCTCTGCTGCATCACCTTTGACCCTTGAAATCATTCAATAGCATGTATAAATATAAAAGAAAATGACACAGATGGTCCCTCGACTTTGGTCCAACATGCAATGTGATCTCTAAACTTTTAATTTGTTCGATGTGGACATTAAACTATTGATAAATGTTCGATCTACTCTCTAGACTTTTGAAAATGCTCAACATCGTCCTTCCATTAATTCAAGTTAACGAAATCTGCTGATGTGGCTTCCAATCCATTAAGTTTGAATAATGGACAAAAATAAAAGTTACAAGTAGATTATTATCCACTTAATATATTCATCTCAGATCAAGATATAATAATCAATGTCATCGATGGACATATTAACGCGTAATTGTTTTCCCTATCTAAAGTAGATGGATAAAAGAATAGACATGTTGAATCATCATTTTTAAAACATCCAACTCAGCATATAATATTCCACGTTATCAAAATAACATCTAATTTGTAGTTTGAGCAAAAAAAATGACTACATTGAACATTTACCAATAGTTCATGAACCACATTGAACATGCTAAAAGTCCAGGAACAACATTACATATTGGGAAAAAATTCAAGGACCATTTCTGCCATTTCCCCTAAATGTTACAACAACGATAAAAAAAATAGACCATTCCTCCTCATTCCCCTGTGCAAAAACATAACAGGTTTGCGTAATTTGATAGAGAAAGATGATGCTGACAAAGACAATAAACAAACAAAAAGTCCAAGCAAATCTCTCAAATAGAAGAGATCCACTCGTAGGCTTTTTCCCCCAATCCAATCAGGGGTCGAATTGATTATAGAAACATGACGTATGACGATGTCTTTGTTTGACACGGGAATAAGCAAAACAAATTCATTAAATAAGCATCCATAGTATTCCAGCTTAACTAGTAACCAACATGACCTGTTAAAGGAAAAATCACTGAACCATATTATAAAAAGTAATTACACCATGTTCAGCAATTAGAACTTCAATCGGAATCGTTTTCCAAAATTATAAATCTCTGAAATCTTAATAAATGCACACTAGCCAAAACAATTTATAAAGAATTAAATATAACAGATTAAAGCAAGAAAACAATATCATAATATTAAATTTTAGGGTCCACTGTGTCCGATGATTGAAGTTCTTGGTGTAGTTGCTCATTTGCAAATTGCAAAATGGACTGGTGCTTTGAGTGAAAAGATCAGTTTTAGAAACTTGACGAGAGAAAAAACAAAACTTTAATGGTAATTTCCTGAGTTTCATTATTAAAACAGTTCCGGAACATTCTGCAAAAAAACAAGTACAATATACCATAATGACAACAGTCAATCCAACAAATGCACTCTTTAGCAGAATCTTAAAATTTTTACCTCCAAAAAAATGGTAGATACATCCTCTCTCTCAGCTATACTTGCAGTATTAGGGCTGTCAGTGTTGGGAATAATGAACTTCTCGACCAAGGTATCTAAGTGATCAATTCTTTTCGGCAATGGCATCACTGCATCCATAAAAATTAAGATCTGCCCGAACCAAAAAGGCAAATAATCAGCATTAGTATTGGTTCACAAGTAAAAGATTAAATTAGATCCTAATAACTGTAAGGTGACAAGGCAGTCAGGAGCACCTCAAGAAATGGCTTTGACAACTGGACATGTTCAGGAGCCTCATCTAGAACTTCCCTAGCTTTTTCCACTTTTCCCGTGGCCTGCCAAAGGAAAGAGAAAGAATCAAAAGAATTAGATACACTGTTAAGAAGAGACATTCACTCCAAGGAAAGGACAAGCATGTGAAATTCAGTCACAGCACACATGGATGTGTTTGCACATGCCTACAGCAGAAAAATAGCTTTCTCAGAATTTATTGGCAAACAAGACCATTAAATTGCAACACTAAAGACAGGTAACAGCAATTCTGATCTACTTCTCCTGCAAGAATATTGCAGATTTTCCGACTCAGGTGCTTAAGATCAGCTGCTACATAGACTAAGATGATCAAAGATGTAGAGTACGACAAAAACACAGTCAAATGTCTGCGCACTATGGATCAATTCTCGCAAAGATACACCAAGAAAGGTGAAATTGTCAACAACTCAGAACATTGTCTGCTAGGCTTCTGGTCAACATGCTAGCAGCCCCTAAAGTATAAATAACCCATGATAATGATTCCACACTGCATGAGTTCCACCCTTTCAGACAGGCTCCAAAACCAAGTGACAGTGATTAAAATGATGATAGCGAGGTCTAACATCATGTGTTTGATCTGCTCATCCTACAATCAATAAGCCCTTTCTGCTCCATTTTCACTCGTTCTTAAAACCAGTCTTTCAGTATCAAAAGCAGAGAGATATGCAGCACTATATGGTGAGAAAAGCAGAAAATTTATAGTACAACAGACCCACCAAGTACAGAAAACGCGCATATTGAGCAAACAACACTGGTAAAGCTTGTGAGTGTTCCTTTCCTTTCTCAATAGCAATCGCCTGTTCATATACCGCCAAAGCATCATCCAATTTCCCCTGAAACACAAGAAGCCATACAATGCATATCACAATCAACATAAGAATTTTTAACAACCCTGATGTTACACCACACTGCACAAAAGAAATATTGTTATAATTGACCTTGTTAAGGAGTTCAAAGCTCTATTTCTAAGACAGTAAATTGTCAATTTCCTAATGCAATCACCAAAAAGAAAATAGTCAATTTCATCCCGGAAATCTCACACGGTTACATGAAATACAAGGTTTGCATCATATTGAAACGCATTTTTCAAATGAGTTGAGAAATGATCCAAGCACAAGAATTCCCTTGCCTTAATAATCTAACAAAAAAGGGTTACAAGTAGGGCTGCAGGTAAGTCAATTGAGAGAAGATGAGAAAATACCAAAAGCTAGAAACATGATTCATGCATTTCAGCAGAATCTATACAAGAGAGAACCTGGACCTCAAAACAATGGTCTAGCAAACAGACCTAAAGACTGTTGTAATAATTCTCTAAGGTCTGAAAGATAAATTTCCACAGTTCTACAGACAGTTCGCCCGCCCCCCCCCCCCCCCCCCCCCCCCCAAAAAAAAAAGGAAGAAGAAGAAGAAAGCAGCTTCTTAAGGTAGAGAGGTAAACAGGATCAAATTGTTAATGCTATGCAACCAAAAAATAAGGATTGAGTTTGGGGTAATTTAAAAAAATTGAGTTCTATGTTTAAATTTTCAACAAAATAAAATATAATTTGAGCGAAAATTAAGAAAAAATATTGATGACTTTAAATGCCTTCAAACTATTATAAAAAGGTGACGGATGTTCAATATAATTGATAGTTGAGTTTGTAAAGTTGATAGGGGAAAAAAATTAATTGTTCCAAGCATAAGTCAACCCAAACACAACCATGAACTTACCAGCCTTCTTTCCATATTGGCATGCTTTATTATGGCCTCAAGAAGACCTGGTGAAATTTCAGTGTGGACTAGTTCATAAGCAGCTCGAGCAGCCAGTATGTCACCATTATGTTCCTTAAACCAAGCTGCAAAAAGGTGGATCTCCGGTTGTCTCTGGAAATTTACTCAATGATTAGTTGCAAGTAAATAACCCAAATATACACATACAGCACGGACAATCTAAATCATAGAGCTCACCGGGTCAACTGGAGTACAGAAAACTCAACTGAAGCACAGGAAGCTCACACCAGTTTACTTCCAAAACCAAAATCCTTTTGCAGTCCTTATTTTGTTTTATTTAATGTACTTTCTGTAACATACTCCCCACCTCGTCCCTATATCTAGATTCTAGTGGTCTTTATGCAGTAAGATAATATCATATCCAAAAGAAAGAACCTAAATCAAAGTATCATACCAGTTAACTATAGAAATCAACTAACTTTGAGTTGAATTACTACTTTTCCACATCATAATGCAAATCCAACATCCCATTGCACACAATTGTCACTAGAAACCAAATCGGATATGGACTAACAACACATCATAATGCAACTCCAACACATAAGAACACTCGGATATGGACTAGCAACACAAATAAAGACTGACACGGGTTGAGAGCAGACCGAAAAAAGAATTATCCACATCACAAGTCTCACAATTAATCATTACTGCATATACGACATAAGATCAAGTAAACTTAACCCCGCCCAAAGACTTCGCGATAAAATGTTTGAAGAGTCAAACTGCTTAATGTCTTTTATTTAGGCAACCAAAAATGACAGCTATGACCAATTTATATAGAAGCGAGTTTCCACAACTAGACCATGAGAAGTATGTTTTCATACCTTAACAAAAACTTGAGTAGCACGGATAAGTGCATTTTCTGCAAGATCCATACTTCCATGTGCTTCCATGCTTTTAACATATCTTATCCAATACTCTGGGTAATTGGCACATGCTATTAGACATCTTTCATACAACTTTACCACCTGATACACACAAAATATTATAATATCATCACGCTGTGGCATGCTACACCAGAGAAATAGACAAATAACACAAAGCACGGGGAGATATGCATAAGAAGTACTCCGTTGCGGAATAGAGAGGCCCCTCAAATAGGAAAGGAGGGAACCTCCTTGCCTGACAGACAGATGGTTAGGAAGATAAGTAGACACCTGCATGCATAACATTGGAACTTTAAAAATAACAATTTATGGAAGACATCACAAACCTAATATGTCCACTGACAAATGAGGGTTTGAAATACTTAGCCTCAAAGAAACCAAATGGTAGGCCCATGCTTTAGTCTCAGTACAATTTGCCGTTTAAAAAGTAGCTTCATCCAACGGTTTACCCAAAAAAGCATATCATGCAGCAGATATTACTGATTGTAAGCCAATGCATAAAATCAAACACAACTAAAGATTCAAATGATAGTGATAATCAAATTAACGAGAGATCCCCATACCTTGCTAAAGTCACCTTCTCTTTCTATAAAATTCAGATAGTTATGCCAATTTTCAAGTTCTGCAACATTCAGGGGCTTCACATGAAAGTAGGGCCTCCCAATAGCTGTTTCAAAACCAGCGATCTTAGAATCGAACTCTTTAGCTTTCTTATACATCTCTTCTCTAATGGCGATATACTTCTCCAACTCCTCTGCTTCTGTTAAGCCAGCACTTACAAGTTTAGGAGACTGTCCACTAGCATCAGGAGGAACTTCCCCTTCATTCAATTGGTCAATAACCTCTGATACTGTACTGGCTGCTGCTGCTGCTGCTTCCTCAGCAGTCCTTAACTCGGATAGAGGCCGATTGGCAGCCAATTCCTTGAAGCTGCAGCATCATTCAAGCCAGATCAACAAATCAATGGAAGTTATTTGCTTGTTGCTAATCCATTCCTTCGTAAAAGGGACAGGACATCATATTGGAAAATTAAATGGATCAGATGAAAATAAGAAGAAAAGAAAAATTAACCAACAATAGGCTATCGAACCAAGTATCTATGATACTATGCACACATTAACTCATACCCAAAGAAATCACAAGTAAATATCTGTGCAACAAGTCAAACTACACAGACTCAAGAAACAGCCACCCCAAAATTTTCAGCAACTGTAGAAATTCGCCCTTCGGACAACATAGAGCCCCAAGAAATCCATTTTTTTTATCAAAAAGAATGTTCAACATAAATCAACCACGAACCTTTCATATTAAATAAGACGTCTACAACTTACATATAAAACACTAAGATGAAGCAACAATAAAAACTCTAAATATAAGGTACTGCAGTTGAGGCTCAACCGGCATCCCTTGGACAGAATTTACAAGGTTTAACCACAACGCTTGTAAAAGTCACCAAATTAGTCAAGCATTCTTAGAGCCTACTGCCAACAATACAAAAATGGAATTACAAAAGGAAAAGAACATCCGCATGGACCTAAGACGATCTCAAGACATGCCACATGGTAATGACTCACAAAACATAAAAGAAAAATATCATACAGCACATATATGCGGTAATGGCAATCAGCGGAAATTCCTGTGGTATTTGAGGAAACCCAACACATAAATGCCAATTATTTTAACAAGGAAACTCAACAAGAAAACTGGTATCCAACAAGGACCAAATATGCAAAATTAGTTGATGCTCAAGAATACACCACCAATTCACCTGATTAAAAAAACCAAACAAGAGAAAGAAGAACCATTCTGGAGTAGAGATTGATTGGCACAGAATCGCTAAATTACGTGGCGGCATGCTAGACAGCACTCTTTTTTGGTAAAAGCGTGCTTTTGATCCTTTATCATAATCATTGTTATGGAGCAAATATATATTCTGATACCTCAGGAAGCCTCGAGAGTAATGATTGAGTTCATAAACCTCTACAAAAGCTAACCATCTATGAGATCATTATAGATGTCAAGTAGAGCATTATGTATCCTCTTTGTTTGGTAACTTCCTCCTGAATTATGAGGACAGGTCTTTCAACCATAAGACAATTCTCGATCTTTTGACTTGATAATGCAGTGGAAGAGACACACCTTTCTCTGGATTTTCTATTTTATTTACTGCTCTCTGCTTTGATTCTTAGACGAAAGACGCATGATTCAGGTGCATCAAAAAAAAGAACCTGAAGAAAAAGGGTCCCCAATCAAGCTAGAAAAACTTAATGCAGTTGATGTTGCTCAAAGGATCAATATGAACAAACTCAAGCCTTTTTGAGTGTTGATCCCTCTAGCAATTTGGGGCTGATTGGAGGGAGAGAACCTCCACTAATACAGAAAGCCTTTTGGTCAAAATCAGGAATTCTTGGCCTTTTGATTTGCACTTCTGGTACACACAAAATCCAAGTGTTGATCTAAATGCTTTTCTAGACCTACGGGACTCCTTCTTCGGTACTTGATTTTGTATATGGGTTGGCATCCCCTTGGTGCCACGTATCATCATATATTGTACTAAATAGCTCATAATATTATAGTATAAACAGTTGGACACATGAAATTCATGACGAGACAAAAGAAATTATGGTGAATTAAAACTACCTGTTATAGTACTTATCCAGGTACAGAATTGGACTCTCAAATATCCTTGTGTAGATCATTGCTATACGGCACCAGTCCTGCTGTCTATATTCATATTCTATGTATTCATCCCAAAGAGAATAAGAGAGGTAATCAGTTCCAACATAAGCCAATCCCCGTTCAAAGAGCCTGCAAAACAAGCAAAATTACTTTACATAAGTAGAATCGTCAACTCCAAAATAAAATAAAAAAAGGTAGACCACGGTGCTAACATTGAAGGAACAATTCATTCTAACAGCGTGCAATACTGCCAAATGCCACATTTACCTTCCTTAAATAAATCATATAATGTCCGTCAAATTGAGGAGAGATAGGGCCATCTTAGCCCATAACTGGATGAATCTTCCCAGCAGCGATTTGCATATCGATGCACCGATATCAAAGCTAAATACAGCCACAAGTTGGGCACTATATGACTACGACTCAATTCTTCCAAAGAAAGAACACCAAGATTTAGGCATACCAAAGGTCCATTTAAGAGAAACATGTCCTAAAATTCACAATCTATGAATAAGAAAGTGACGAAATAAATGACTCTTATTCCATCGTTCCTCCATACACGTGGGCATCACTGTACCAGGCATATTAAGACAAGGTGAGAAAGAAGAAAAGGAAATGACCAAGGTGACTAAGAAAGGAAAGGAAAGGAATGGGCAAAACTAACCCAAAAGCACAGAAACAGATAGACAAAGAGCTTTACCTTCTTATGACCTCTGGATCTTCATACTTGCTGATGGCAAATCGGCAATAGTGCAACCAGACGTCAACAGAGTAAGTCACCCCCAGCACAGCTCTCTCATAAACCTCCACAGCTTTTTCAGTAGAGCCGGTTGCCTCGTGCTCTGCATACTTCTTCCAGTAACCATAGCACAGTGGAAATTCTGCCAAAAAGGCATCGTAGACTCTCTGAATTTTCAATAAATTTCCCTGCAAATGAGATAAAATACATGACTGGGAATTACGATTTAAGCCACACTTTAAGCAAATGTTACATGAAATATATTCAGAGGACCCAAAAGAATATAGAAAGAAACCTTCATTAATTTGATAACTACAAATGCCTAAGCCAACAAAGTTGGGAATTCTTCGACAAGGTAAATGGGTAGGACAAAAAGACTAAATGCAAATCATATCATGGCAAATCACTATGAAGAGTAGCAGTCCCAAAGCAGAAATCACAAATAATAAGTTAACAGAAGGGTAGGATTCAAACTGATATACAAATATCCAAGTGCATAAGCACGCAAAAGGCTGTGCCCAGTAGCAGCTCAGTACACGATTACAAACAACAAATAAGTGCTTCAAATAGTAGGAATCTAATCCCCCCGACCAAGTAACAACACCAGATTCAACATGATCTTTTTCGTGCGAGAAGCTTTGAAATATGAAAACAAACAGAAAGTTGCAAATGTGCCGTAATTTCACTCATGGAGAACAAACTTCACATAAATCTGGTTTAACATATAGGAGAATTCTAAGTAGGAATATCACTTTTATAACAGCCTTCTCGATCCTCATACTATCAAGTCAATTTCGGGATTTAGCACAAAAAGAGAGCTCAAAAGTCAAAATTCATTGTAATTAGACCTCCTGGAAGATAGATAAGTAATACCCTTCCCTTAAGGCTTATGGATTTGTCTTCTCCATTAGGAAAATGAGATAAAACAGTCAACGTGCTACAGAAAAATAACTTAGTAAATCATGTCTGCCTGCAGCCATATTTAAGCTGGTGGTGTGGTAACCAAATCAAGATAAAAAAGGCATTTACACAATGTCTACATTTGGCTAGCGGCCGGCCTTTTGAAAAAACGGCTATGGAAATTGTGCGATGCCAAATATCAGTTGGTGCACTGAAAGATTGATTGCAGCCCTTAAGCCGGTGGTATGAAATTCCAAAAGATTGGGGTTCCAAGTTCAATGTTCCTCTACCACGAAAGGGCATTTTAAGGTGTCCTTTGAGAATGATAACATATGGAAAAAAAGTAATTAGATTGGTGAATCCTATCTTGTGAAGTTTTCCCTTTTAGGTGGGGGTAATTGTTTTGCTGGAGTTTCACTTATCATAAGTTCACAAACCCCTCAGATACAGAACATTTCCTTACCTCAAGGATTGGGACAGTCCTAATACAAATAAACGCTTCTAATATGCCTTATCAGATCTGTCCTACAAAATTCTCTCATACCAGTGAAACAAAAAAGATGGACACCATTAAAACCTACAATATCAAGTATGCCATGAATGTACCTCAGCAACCTTCTCTGTCTCTTCGATCAAAGCAACCCAAGCGTCAAAATCCAGAGAATTTGTCCTCACAATGCTCCATAACCGATCTTCTTCCGCAGACATAGCAAGCACTACACATAAAAGGAGAGACTATGCATATCAGAACTGGAAGAGAGTCAGAAAGATAATGAAATCAAGAATAAACTATGCCCGAATAAAAGGAATACTGAACTGTAGAACAACCGGAAAAACACTTCGTGATACAAATCCTCAGCACACCATGTTGTAGCCATGTATAAGCACCCAAAAGGAGAAGATACAGGAGGGTAATAATACATAACAATGGTCGTAACATTCAAGGGGTATCCCAGGGTAAAGAAAAGGGTCAGAGTTGCAATGATATCCATAATCATTAACCGTAATATAATATGTCCGTGTGTGTGAATAGGAATAATATAACTCGATTGCTCTTCATATAATGATTACAAAAATTTTGACAGCATTTTAGGCAAGAAATTGAAAGCCATGAGGAGAAAGATCACCAAGAAACATTTCAAAGGGATATGCGAGGAAAAAAAAAATTTGATGAACAACATACACAAGCCACATTAGAAGTAAAGAAAAAAAGCCAATTGAATCGAGAGGTAGACGTCAATGCTGGAAAGTTCACTAACGCAGCCCAGTTAAACTTAAGATCAACAAAAAAGAATAAAGTTAAGATCCGAAAAAGAGTAAATTCAGCATAAATTGTAAATTTAACCCAATAGAAAGATTTTGATAAAGCTAACCCTTCCTGGAAAGATCAGTTACTAGATGCCCTATTTCACCCGATCCTTAAACAGACTCCATCTCATTGATTCCACATTCCCGCTAAAAAGCTTTATCTTGTAAAGGATATTCACGCTAATTGCTTTGCCAGATCCACAGATACTAGCACAAATTATATAATATGATACTCTAAGGCTCATTCAAACAAAAAGCACCTCAAGAACCATTACACCAGCATATATAAAACTCACTCTTGGTGATGCCACAAGAATTTGAATTCTTGAATCTCGCCTGAAAGAGTACATGTCTGGAAACAATACTCCTTTATATCGATTAACATCAATTTGGGGCTACCGAATACCTCACAACCTTCATAAGTGTACAGCACAAAATCTTCTGTTCTGCTAAATCCCCATAAAGAATCGGCATTTCTCAAAAATAATTCTAGCTACATCCTATGCTCAAGAAAGTGCACTCCATCGCACGAGAATGCAAATGACAACAGAAACCAATGGACGCCTACAAGTGGCCAATTCACAACATCCAATAATCCTAACATCAAAAGAAGAAAAGCAGAAGAGCACATACCAGACCCATCTTCCAACAGCGGCTCTGCTGCACTTGCGCCTGCATCATGAGAACCGTCGCCATTCTCAGCAGACACAGCTTCACCAGTAATACTACCATTAGCAAAGGAATCATAAGCAGAAGCTCCAGACGAAACAACTCCTGCATTCTCAAAGTTGGCAACGCCCTGATCTATATTAGCCATCCCAACAGTTGGTTTACCCTCGTATGTCTTATTCACATATGGTCCCTGAGTAGTAGCATTTAAATCCATATTGAGAGCGTTAGCTGAAGTTGTAGATGCTGTAAAATCTCCTGTAACCCCACTGACGGCATTAGCTTCCTGGATGATATTCGAAGCCCCATCAACATTAGCAATAGAATTGTGCCCAGCAGTTGAATACCCCATTGCACTAGATGTTTGGGCAATCAGCATTTCACTATCTCCCATGCTTATGGACAAATTTTAGACTGTATGGAGTAAACTGCAAAATAAATTACATGTAAGGACCACCTTTCGTAGCAAAGTTAGTCCAGATATTTGTTTGGAGGATCGCACCATACTGCTTAGAGTCATTTTCTAAATACAGAGCGCACATGACCAATCGTAACTCAAAATTTGTACGTGCATGACTCCTGTCGGGATTTGATCTCAAATTACATTCCACTGCTTTACGCACTGACGGTATACAGCTGCCAAAAAAGGAAACCAGAAACACAGCTCATCCTATTACCAAAGGACTACTAAACGGAAAGTGGAGACATTTTGATAGAACAAAAATTGATTGAGCGTAACACGCCCAACGAAACCACTGATTTTAAACAAACCCCGTGGAAACAACAAAGTAGCAGTTCAACACGACAGTGGTACCAGGACACGAAACGAAGGGGCGATTGTGAAATTACACGAGGCTCTAGCGCATTGCTTTCATATTTTCCTAGCATAGAAGCTAGATGTGGTAGTCCTCAGCATGCCGACAAGGGCGCCCCGCATATAGAACGACGTGTGTAGAGCTCCTCGGCTAACTAAATGCTACAAAGTTCAATCCCAGCCGTCCATAGAGTCAGAACCGCCATCAACATCGGGGGAGGGATCCCAATACTAAAAAACTCAAACGGATAGGCAATTAGACTAAAGAATCCCCATCTCGCCCGGTTCCTTTGGGCAAACCGAAAAACCGGGCCAAGAATTTTTCAGGCGCACGAGACTTACTGAATGCTCAGCATAACACTGCTGCCATTGAAACGGCTAAAAACCTCGACCCCAAAAAACCAGCACCGCAAGCAGAGGAAGCAACGCAGCCAAATCCGAAAACCGCAAGCACCAAATCAAAAGCTGCCGCCGAGGCACACCGAACACAATCGAGCGAGATGGAGCGCGCGCGCGCGCGCGCGCGAGCGAGAGAGATTACCGCCACGGAGCGGCGGGCAGACGCCCAAGGGGGGCCCGGTCGGTGGTCGGTGGGTGCAGGCGCGGGAGCCGGTGCGACGGAGAGAGAGGGGGTGGGAGCAGCGCAGGGAGAGTCAAGGAGAAACGAAGGCCACGGAGAGAGAGGGGGGGGGAGAGAGAGGGGGATTTGAGGATTAGGGTTTGGTGCTCGCGCTTTGTTTTTCCGGGTTTTGGGAGGGAAGTTATACGCAGCAGCGTTTCTCTGGAAGGGAGGTGAAGGGCGTGGGGCCGTGTAGAGTCTGGCGGATACAAATGCAGCGCTCGCATTTTTTTTTCTCTTTCTTTTTTGTAATATTTAACGAATTTCAAATTTTTTTTTAAAAATGGCACTGTCTTTTCATTTTTCTAATTTTTTTTTCACAAAAGTCATTTTCTTGGTTTTTTAAAAGCAGGGATCGGGTTCGCGAGACCCTTTGCCGTAAGGATCCCACACCAACTGAGTCTAAGCAAGCTCCTAGGAAGAACTTACAGGACTAGCTAGCCTATCGCCGCAGTCTCACCAAGATGCCAGCAATTAGAAAGTTTTCCTCCATAGGATATATGTCGTAATTAGGTAAGGTAGCACGAATCGATCGGAGATTCACTTACCGCTTAGATTGAATTCGTGTATTTCATTTGGATTATGAATAACGTACATTTATGCATTGCTTTTCTGACACGGTTTTCGAATTTGTAGAAAAAGAAGGGCGAGTCCACTGATCAAATCTAATTTTTCCCATTTTCGGAGTTATATTTATGAGTTGATTATCCGATAAGTTAATGTCAATCTATAATGAATTCATCACCACGCGACTAGCCAAGCGAGGGTCGCCCACGAATACACCTTCCCTCTGAAACCCCCCCTCCGCAATCTCTCTCACCAATTTTGTTTCTCTCTTCTTGATTTTCTTTTGCTTCTCTTTTTTTTTTTCAGTTTTGGAATTTTTTCTGACGCGGTGCTAAGTTGGCGTTACATCAACATTACGTATCATCAAAATATATTAGAAGCAACTATCGGAATGCATGTAATTAGACCCCTTAACGAGACTAATTCATAAGAAGAAATATATCTCACCACACATTTATAACTATTACCAAATTCGCTTGAATAAAATCAATTTAAAGAGAGTAGTTGCTCCATTTTATTTCCCGTGACATCAGTAACATATTTGCCGTGATATAATATTATGAATTTCACATCGCGTCCTGAATCATACACGCAAGCTTCATGCAAAAGGCGCAATCACACAGGTTAATACCGAAGTTAATTACGATACATTCGATTTCGTTCGAAAGATGAGTAGGGTTCGGGCGTACAAGCGCAGGACGAAGGACACCTTTCGGCCCGGTTCTTTGCACCGGTCGGACCGGCCCGGTTCCTTACATTTCAGCGAGCCGGACGGACCGGTCCCCATCATTCGAACCGGCCAGACCCTCTTTCTCTCCGGCGTCAGCCTCCCCCCCTTTAAAACCCTCGCTCAACACTTCTCTCCCTCTTCCTCCCTCTCTCTCTCTCTCTCTCTTCATCGCCGCCCTCCGCCGCCGCGAGATCAATGGCGTCCTCGGCGCGCAAAGGCGGCGTCTCCCTCCCCGACAAGCGGAACCCCAAGAGCGGCGGCGGCGGCGGCGGCGGCGGGAGCGGCATCGTCTCCAGGATCGCGGAGTCGCAGATCGTCGCCCGGGGGAAGCGGGCGGCGGGCGACGCGGCGTTCGTGACGAAGAAGCTCCTGAGGAGCACGGGGAAGGCCGCCTGGATCGCCGGCACCACCTTCCTCGTCCTCGTCGTGCCCCTCATCATCGAGATGGACCGCGAGCAGCAGCTCAACGAGCTCGAGCTCCAGCAGGCCAGCCTCCTCGGCACTCCCCCCGTCGGGCAGAAATGAAAGAGCCGCGGTAACGGTTCCGGCTGCCCCTTCTTAGATGGGTCGCTGGTGTGAATTTGATGCGCTCCCGGGGTTGGAATCTCTAGCTTTCGTTACCCTTTTCTTCGATATAATTTTAGTCGTAGCCATTGGACAATGGTCGTCTTAATCAGTTTAGTTTCTGGAATTTTGTTCGTTCAATGTGAATTCGAGATAAGATTTGGCGATTATATCATCTCTGTTGAATGGGTATGACCTCTTTGTTTTTCTTTGCTTTTTTTTTTTTTATAAATTTTCAGTGAATTGGAAGTTTATATGTTCGTCTTGCCTGTCAAGGTTTCTACTTTATGCCTAAATTGAGTGGCACTATATAGTCCATGATGTGTTCTTTGCTATGCATTCTTAGAATCCAGTTAATTTTAAGTTTGGAATGGTTCTGAAGGATGGACCTATTCAATTTCTCGTTGGAATGGACTGTGCCGTCAAGAATTCCCAATTGATTCTTCTGTGTTACTCATAGTATACCATTGCTTTCGGATGGGGTGCTTTTGATAAAAGAGGAGGCATCAAGCTTGATCACTGGGGAAAAGAGATGAAAGGAGAAGAGTGAATCAAGTGCACATTGTGTTTGGTGGTAGGGATTAGAAGGTTAGGATGAATGAAACGGAATTCACTAGCTTGTCACAATATACCGCCTTTCAAGATGGATTTAAAGGAAGGAGGATATTGTTTTATATTTTAATCCATTCTCCTTCACTATGACAAACCCAACAAGGTGTAAATGCTTATGGATCCAAATTTGGACTGTTTTCGTGGTTGGATAGATTAAAAGCCTGGTTGTTTAGGAAAAGTGGAAATGAAGAAATAGGAAATATTATGTAGATAGAAAAATATAATTTGAAGACATAGTTATTGTCGTATCTACTCTCGGATGAGCTTGGGAGATAAAAAAAAAATTGATCTTCCCTTTGCTTTTCCACTTCTTGTTCATATTGGTAGCCTGGAAAAATAAACGTTTAGATCAACCAGTTATGACCAAATCTAAGACGTTTGGACATGCATGAAGAAGGCGTGCAAGTGTTTGATCACACTGTGCTTCATTTCTGTGTGTGATTGTTCATGCGTGATTGAGGATGCATGTTTCTCTGCGCGCGCATGCAGGCGAGAGAGAGAGAGAGAGAGAGAGAGAGAGAGAGAGAGGAATAAAATTAGAAGAGTATGTGCTAGGTAAGTGCCAAAGGTGAATCTTTCCTAGCCTTGTATGGATCAAGCAGATGATCTTAACGGAGGACTATGGGGGAAAGTTCTCCTTCGGTCAATACATTTTAATCACCTACCGTGCCTAAAGTCCTCCTTCCAAGTTCCGACCCGCTAAAAATACCTGTCTCTAGCTGTCAACATTTATGGAGACCAAGAAGAAATTACTGTGCATACTTGGCAGTGAGTTGCATTGGTTCTTAGGATGAACTATTCTTTTTTCTGCAAGTGATGTTTGGTATTGTTTTGAATGTGTGGATTTTATATTTACGCCTTCGCTTTTAAGTGGAAATGGTGGGAGCAGTTAGCTAAGTCAATGATGTTTTTCTATCCTACGAAGCTGGTGAGGAAGACGAGTTCCTTTAGATATGGCCTTTTATTTATTGCCAGTGCCAATATGGTGAAACTTGTTTGAATCATTGGCAGCTTTGCTCATGTGGATGGAGAGTAGAGCATGATAAGAATCTGCTTCTCCTCCCAAGTCTGCTAAGCTTACCTTGTGCTTGTTAGCTGATCAAACATATTCCCGACCTTGCTGTTATACTGCATTTCGAATCGACAACAGAATATATGTCCCCCCTCGAGGGTCTATGCAACTAAGAGCATGTATCCATCCACCTCAAGCTCGTGTTTTCTCTAGTAATGCAACTTGAGTTTTGTACGGAGCGGTCAATGCTATGAATTGCTTTTCGTTCTGTGAATCCATATGCTGTCATCGGATCGTTCAGTGCTTTAATTTGCCCTTCTCCGAGCAGTTTGTTTGGGTTGATTTGGCTGGAACCAACATGGGTTAGGTACTGCATGAAAACCATTCTGGTTCTGCCCAGAACTGGTTTTTTGTTCCCAGAATCAGTTTTGGACCAGAAACCCGTTTGGTAACGCAATTTCATTTTTCTATTTCCGGGACAAGTTTGCTTCCAAAACTGATTCTGAAACCAGAAATGAGAACAAAAAAAAAGTTGGTTTTTCATTTCTGGAACAAAAGTGAGAACCATTTCTGAGGAATTCATTTTCTTCAACAAACATTCATATGAAAGTCACGACCTTTGAGATGAGAAAAAAAGCAAAAAATCAAAAATTTCAAAACTTAACATAATGGTTTAGAATTTGTGGCTACCCACTTTCAGTGAAATTTAAATTTTTTTAGGTGCCGAAAAAATTAAAAAAAATAAAAATTTTCAAAATTTCACAAAATGACTTAGAAAACCTATGGCCACCCACTTTGAGCAAAATTTAATTTTTTTAGATGCCAAAAAAAATAAAAAATAATCAAAAAATCTAAAATTTAAAAACTTCACAGAATGTCTTAGAATACCTATGGCCACCCAATTTGAGCGAAATTTTATTTTTTTAGGTGCCAAAAAAAAATAAAAAAAAGTACAAAATAAAAAATTTAAAAACTTCACAGAATGACTTAAAATACCCGTGGCCACCCACTTTGAGCGAAATTTAATTTTTTTAAATGCCAAAAAAAATAAAAATAAGCAAAAAAGTAAAAATTTCAAAACTTTACAGAATGGCTTAAAATACCTGTGGCCATTCATTTTGAGCGAAATTTTTTTTTTAGGTGCCTAAAAAAATAAAAAATAAAAAATTTCAAAACTTCACAAAATTGCTTAAAATACCTGTGGCCATCCACTTTTAAGCGAAATTTAAATTTTTCGGGTGTAGAAAAATATAAAAAAATAAAAAATAAAAAACTTCACATAATTGCTTAGAATACCTATGGCCACCCACTTTGAGTGAAATTTAATTTTTTTAGGTGTCGAAAAAAAAATAAAAATAAGCAAAAAAGAAAAATTTTCAAAACTTTACAGAATGACTTAAATACTTGTGGCCACCCACTTTAAGCAAAATTTTATTTTTTTAGGTGCCGAAAAAAAAAGCAAAAATCAAAAATTTTTGAAATTTCACTCAAAGTGGATGGCCACATGTATTCTAAGTCATTTTGTGAAGTTTTGAAAGTTTTGATTTTTATGTTTTTTTTTTTCACCTAAAAAAATTTAAATTTCGCTCAAAGTGGATGGCCACATGTATTCTAAGTCATTCTATAAAGTTTTGAAATTTTTGATTTTTTTCTTTTTTTTCACCTCCAAAAATTAAAATTTCACTCAAAGTGGGTGCCCACAGGTATTCTAAGCCATTCTGTGAAGTTTTGAAATTTTTGAGTTTTTGAATTTTTTTGGGCACTTTAAAAAATTTAAATTTCACTCAAAGTGGGTGACCACATGTATTCTAAACTATTTTGTGAAGTTTTGAAATTTTTGATTTTTTTTGGCACCTTAAAAAATTTAAGTTTCACTAAAAGTGGGTGGCCACGGGTATTCTAAGCAATTATGTAAAGTTTTGAAATTTTTGATTTCTTGATTTTTTTTTGAAAAAAATTCAACAAATTTCCTATTTTCCCAAAATCTGAATTTTTTTTTATTTTCTCGACATTTTGATGATTTTTTCTGGAATTTTTCAATTTTTTGGGATTTTCTGAATTTTTTTAAAGATTTTTATGAATTTTTCGGATTTTTTATTATTTTTATTCCATTTCTAAAAAAATGGATTTCTATTCCTGGAAAAAGAATTTTCTGTTGTTTATCAAACGGGTTTTTGTTTCAGAAAATAGAAATTTTGTGCTATTATCAAACGGGTTTCTGTTCCAGAAATAGAAATTTTTTGTCATTATCAAACGGGTTTTTTTTCTCAGAAACTCATCCAGGAACTAGAAATAGAAAAATCTATTTCTGGTTCAGGAACTCATTCCGGAACAGAATGGTTATCATTCGCTACCTTAGTCATTGCAAAGGAAGAGGCACATCCTGAATGTCCTTCTTGAAAGAAGATTACATGCAATTTAGCACAAGCAGTATGCGGTCGGAAACTCGTCTTGGATAGTATCTTCGAATTTTTTTCACTCTACATGGCCATTGAGCAGTTGGCATACTCAGTTGCCTGTCTTTTAGATAGAATCTTTTCTTCATCCGAAGTTAGCTATTTGCTGGAATTGCTCTTCTTTTAGGGTTGCAATTTGTGTCCTTGCTGTGTTCACGGCAACAGTCGTGTTCATTGGGGGGATATAGCATCGCCATTGATCAAGGCAGCTTATGAAACACGAACACAGTCTAAGTATCGGCAAGTTAAACGTGACTTGACTCGAATTAGCAGGCTGGCTGGTTACATGAATACGCCTCCGGTTGGTCATGCCTAAACGATGGCGGTTAACAGGTCCGTACCAATGATTTGACCTGTATATGAACCTGTTTACGTAGTCTGTCCAATTTTGATTAGGGATTTATAATTTGTACGAACAACTACAACCCTTTCAATGAGCTGTTTAATCTGTTAAACTGAGCTTGATCCCGACCTTTGTCATATGACACTATAAAAGCTTCCACATGCACATCATCATCAGCAGAATAGACAGCTTGTTTTACATTAGCTAATCGACAAACAATCGTAACCATACCCATGTCAGTAAAATTTACGAATTTTCAGTACGATTAATGAATCTTGACAAGTATAACAGGGGGCACGCGTTTAAAATCTTTTGGTGTCGCTTAAGCTCTATAGGAAAAGTTGAGGGAGAATTATCAGTAAAGCCTCAAATCTATTGTAATTGTACAAATTCAATCCTAAATAACTTCTTTTTTACCAATGAAATCACAAACCTTTTGCATATGTACCGATTCAGTTCATCCCGAAAATCGCTAACGTGGCGAGGCCGGCGTTGAATTGACATAAAAGAAAAGTTTCAAATTCAATTGATAAAAAAAGAGGTTGAAGACCGAATTTGTATAATTGCAATAGATTTAATAATTTTTCTGGAAAGTTGAAACTTCGAAGCGATTAATTTCATTACATCCGATACCACAACAAAATACCGATAAGAAAAGCAAGAGTTGTGCACGAAACAAAGCGTCATTAAAACAACCTAATTCCTACTTTACTTTACTTCATAAAAGAAGAAAGTGGGTCCAAAAGGCAAAGGGGCCTCCTACTGGTCGTCATCTTTGGAAAAAGAAAGCAATGCGATCTTCAAAACTGTGTCTCATTCTCTATGTATATTCCTAATTCTCTGTGTAACCAGAAAGAAAAGAAATGCACAAATCTCTTTGAGTTCGTTCTGTGTATACTTGATCTAATTACAGGCCGATCAACTCACATGAAGGAAGGGAGGGAGTGGGGGGAGTGGGCGACATCAACTCTCGTACTTGTAGGCGTCCCGCTTCTTGAACAGCGACTTCGCGAAGAGCAAGCAGACGACGCCGAACCCCGCGGCCGCCACCCCACCTACCACCACCGCAACCGTCTTCTGCGTGTGGTGCCCGTCGCCGCTGCTGCCTTCCCCTGTTCCTGGAACAACAACAACAACAAGAACAAACCCGCAAGCTGCTTTTACTCCTTCGCTCGCTCTAATCATGTTCCATGCACCGTAGGCGTACGGAAACGGTGAACTTACGTTACTTCTCAGTAAAGGAAAGATTTTTGCGCACACATATGGCTGAGGCCAGTAGCCACTGATCTTTGACAAAATTCTTTGAAAATAAATCTAAGAGAACAGGAATGGACGAACATACGAGGGAGAGATTTCTTTTACCGGACAGCGACGACGACGGAGAGACGCCGGGGACGCCATTGGGGTAGTAGCTGAAGCTCACGTAGCACTTGTTCATATACACTTGCCCTGAAATCGCCTCGCCGCACTCTGCCTCCAGTCTCTCCAACGCCATCTTCACGCACCCCTCACAGTCGCCACCAATCACGGCGTCGCCCTCGCACTGCCCCAGCACGTACACGTTCCCGAAACTCCCCGCGTAGAACCCGCCGCCGTCGACGACGCCGCTCGCCACCATCCCGAACGCCGCCTCCCTCTTCGCTCCGAACCCGCCGTCCTTCTCCGACCCGCAGACCTTGTACACCGCGTCCGTGTCCGGCGCCTCCTGGAAGCCGCTGATTCGGTACTTCAGGTAGCACCCTTTGAGCTGGACCCTCGCAGCGGCGACATCGCCCCCGCAGAGCTTCCGGGCCAGGTCGGGCGTCCTGCCGACACAGTCGCCGCACTGGGCGGCGGCGAGGTCGCCCCTGCACTGGAAGAGTCCAGAGACTGCCGTCGCGCCGTCGCCGACGCTGGTGGAGTAGAAGGTCTTCTGGGAGGCCTGCGAGGTGAGCGTGGAGAGGAGGGATTTGAGGTTCTGGGCGGAAGCGTCGGTGGGGTCTGGGAGCTTCTGCTGGGCGCAGCCCTTGAAGACCAGGTCGGTGAAGTCGGAAGAGGGCTCCGTGGGCGAGAGCCAGAGGAGGAGGAAGAAGAAGAAGCGGAAGGTAATCCGAGACAGAAGGAAGCCCATTTCTTTAGGGGATGATGTCGATCAGAATTTGGGTCCGGCCATTGATATGTGCTCTGCTCTTGTCTACTCTGAAGCTTTCTTTGGGAGTTTCTGGAAACGGGTACACTGCTTATTTCTCTTGATTGAAACCGAAGGCGATGAAAACAGAGCAACTTTGGTTGAAAACAGAGGAATTCTAGTAAGCGCGTATGGACGTGTACTTCCAAATTGGTTACTGCCTGTCTTCACAGTAGCACGAATTGGGGGGTTTCATATCTTTTCCAAGGGGTTCTTGCTTTTGCTTTGCTTTGCTTGCTTTGGGGTGTTTTTTTTTTAACTTTGCTGTTGCTTTTCCTCTCGTTTTCTTCACAGCTCTGGTTTGACAGCAAAACGACTAAAGACGATCTCTCGCGCTTTGATTAACTCTGATAATGAAACTGCTCAAAAGACAAGAACTTTGTGGCGGCCTGAGCCTCGAGCTCGGTGAGTTCTCTCCCCCTTTTCCATCAATAATTGGAGCCTATCATTCAATGCCCTTTACTGACGTGGGGGAGATAAGTTGATTAAGGAGACGTAGATCAGTGCAAATCCTGCTTCGTTAGCGTGTCAGTAAGGGACTCTGCAACGAATCCTAGAGGGCCAGAGCGCGTACTGGGAATAGTATGATCCGATTCGATTCGGTTGATGCTCTGTTTCTGACGCAGGGCTCGGACCGGAGTCGGTAATTTCCTTCTTCTTTTCCTTTGTTCTTTTCTCCACCTTTGGAAAACAAAAACGGAAAGGATAACGGTATAAATAATTCATGAATTTTAATCTAATGTGTAACGTGATTCATGAACTTTTACTTTATTTAATGTAATTCATGTTCTTTAGCTTTATTTTCAATGGAGACTCCGAATTTTTAATTTATTCAATTCGATTCCTGAACATTGACATATTTTGAATTTTTTGTTGCTTTGTGAATATTATAACGGGGATTCCTTCATAAAAAATTTCCTGGTGCTATAAGGTATGCACTGTCCCTCCATTACCAAGCAGCTGGATTCATGCACACTATTGAAAACTTCTAATCTAAGGTTCGAATGTTCCTAAAAGTTTCCCCCGCGTATAAATAGCCATTGATCAAACTTCAGAGTCTTTTAAAGTAATAATAATAATAATATTCTGTGTCGCTGTACGATATGAGCCTCCCGGGCAATTCCCTACTTCTTTCGATAGGAGTAATGAACCAAAGTAGACTTATAGACAAGGATTAATACCACGAAAAATTCCAAACTGATAAACTTATGATAAATTTATCTCAAACTAATTTTTTTACTACAAAAAATCCTAAATCGATATGCTTGTGACAAATTTACCCTCCTTTAATTTTCGTTAAATTTTACCGTCAAATTGCTGAGTTGGATAGCACGTGATAGTTGAAGGGTATACCGGTTTGCGGTCTTACTCTCCGTTTGTCACGTATATACCGGTTTGTGCTTTTTCGCAGTATTAATCCAATTAAACGGAAATTAATAGAAGGTAAATTTATCACAAATATACCGATTTTAAGTTTTTAATTTGGGATAAATTTATTATAAGTATACTAATTTGAAGTTTTTTGTAACATCAATCTTCCGTACAAAGGAAGGGTCCGGACAAAGGTCTCGAGCTCAATTTTGCCGACCCATGTGAAAGAAGTTAGTTGGGAAACTAATTGCTTACGTAATAACGCGAGCGTTTTACCGGAGATCGTCGAATCGAGTTGCACTGGTCGTGACATTGATTAGTAGCAGCGGCCTGCTACCGAAAAAAAAAAAAAAAATCGTAGCAAGGACCTAACCTGAACAAACAAAGTAAAAAGGCAAAAGTTGGTGAAAGCAACGAGCACGGGGGTGGCCTTATTCAGGAAAAAAGTGGCCAATAAATAGCACACCAAAATGAGGAGGCTATGGACAAAATTTACGAGAGTCATGGGCCGTTAAAGTGAGATGGCTTAGGCTTCTTATGAATGAAAATCTTTAATTTTTTTTGAATAATTTTGTCTTAATTATTTGGTAATTGCTGGCTTGGATTTTGAAACTAAATCGATAATTAGATTTTTTGAAAAAAAAAGATACAAAAGAGATTCTGCCATTCGGCTGGGCTTAAACTAGCTCTCGAATGACTTTCTTAGTTTGGTTTGAGTCAATTTAGGCTTGAAATGAAAGGATTATCCTATCAGTTTTCAACTTATTACACGAATGTCAATTACGTCATGAACTTCATAATTTTACCAGTATCATAAATCCTTCCAGCCTATTGCGGTTGGAAATCACTGACGTAGTAAACATGTCATTGTTGCCCAAATCTGGGTAAGGCGTCGCGGCCCTCTCCCAGACCAGGTGAGGGTCGCCGGCACTCGCCCAAACCTGATCAAGGACCGCTACTAAATGGAGTTAATGGAAGGACTCGATTGAATTAATTTGAAAAGTTTTAAGACTTGTTTAAACCTTTTGTAAGTTTTAGAACTCAAATGCGCTTTCGTGACAAGTTTTAGGACTTTTAGTGAACATATCCTTTCTTTTTTTAATTGTTGATATAGGTAAAAAGAAAATAGTTAAAGAAATCTCCAAAGATGACCTCTTGTGCCTGACTAGTTTTGATAATGAACTGATCGAAAGACAAAAAAAACTTTGTGCTGTGTAAGTCTCGAGCTGGGTTTGTCCACTTTTCCAATAATTGGAGCTGCGGTTCGATTGCCTTTGTTGATGTGGGAAAAGTCGATGAAAGAGGATGAAGATTAGTGCATATCTTTGTGTGGCGTTGGGACTCTGCAGAAAGCCTGTAGTGGCTCAGAGTATGGGAATGGTATGATCCGATTCATTTCTCTATCTTCAATGTAGTTCAGAAAAGATCGGATGCTTGTGAGCACAATCATTTCGGCTCAATGTGTTGCGCTGACGCAATAATGATGTACCGCGAATTGGACACATGAACATTGAGGAACGATCCAACAAAACTAGACAACAATATGTTATCAATTTTTTCAATAGGATTTCAATCGGTTTAAGATATGTTTTATTTGGGAAAAGTCACCAAAAAAAGTGTTAAATATATTGCACTTCTGCCAATTCAATTCTAAAAGTCCTAAACCTTTCAACAACTTGTCAATATAGTTTATCCGGCTAATTGCAGCTAGAAATCGTTAACATATACGTCGGTCATCTTACGTGTCACAATCAATATTAACCTGAACAAATTTTTAATATAATTTTTTTTGAATTATATTTTTTTTCTTTTTATTCTCTTTTCTTCGTTGCGACCCTTGTCGGCCACAATGATTTGTCCAATTTTTATTGCATCACCAAAAATCCAAAAGTATACTGACTATGACTTGTCACACCAATACTCGTTTAGGTATTGATAACTCGAAAAAAAAGTGTTATTGTTGCCAATGGGCAAAGTCTAGGAATTTTTTTTATGCTAGACCGACGGGATTTTTGTTAAACCAATGCAAGTTTGGGGATTTTAATGACATAAAAAGAGTTTGGGATCTTGGCGTCACCGTGGACAAAATTTAGAATTTTTTTTGATGTTTTTTCAAGTTTAAAACAGCTTGGATTAAAGTGAAATTTTACTTCGTCTATAAGAGTTCCCTGATGCGCACAAAAGGCAAGTTTCTTTTCTTTTTGGCCGCTTTGGATCTTTAATGATGAAATGCGATCTTTAGTTATTTTGGGCCCTTTATTGGAAATCCCCTTGTGCTATTTAAATCTGCACTGTCCCTAAATTACCAAAAGGTTTGGTTCATGCACACTACCAAAACAAAAATGGTATAAAGTTCGAATGTTGCAATAAGTTTACCCCGTGTACAAATATGTTAATCAAACTTTAGAGACTTAAAAAACAACCATAATAATATATTTCATGTTGTTGCACCAGACTAGCCACCATGCGATTCCTTGGTGCTTTCGACGCAGGATGCGAATGAAAGTAGGCATAAGTATAAAAGGAAAAATTATGCAAAAAGTTCTAAACCTACTGTACCTTTACAATTTGAGTCTTAAATTCTTTCATATTTTGTCAATTAAGTCAATCCGATCAATTTTAGCGGGAAATTGCTGACGTTGACGCCGGTCATCCTACGTAGTGCGGCCAGCACTGATGTGAACAATCTTCAATAATATTTTAATATTTTGTGATATATTTTATTTTATTTTTCCTTTTCTCTTTTCTTTATATTTTCCTTTTTTTTTCTATTTTGTCCAGTTGGGCGAGGCAGCCTTGCCCAAATCTAGGCGACACCAGGGCAGGGTTGGTTGCCTGCGGAAGCGATGGCCTCATCCACTCCTGCAACCGGCCATGGTAAGAAAGTAGTGAAGAAGGAAAAGAGAACGAAAAGAAAAAGAAGGAAAGAAAATAAAAAAAAAATTATAAAAATTATAAAATATATTATTAAAAATCGTCTACATTAGCGATAGTCACATCATGTAAGATAGCTGGTGTCTAAATTAGTGATTTTTGGCGAGAATTGGTTGGATATACTCAATTAGCAAAATGTAAAAAATGCTTATGACTTAATTAGCAAAATTCTATTCTCTTGGTTAATTAGTTCCTCCACTCGTTGGGGCTCTTCAATAATTGCCGATCCACCAATGATTCCCCTTTCTAGCCACCTATCCTCTCCTATGTTGACCTTTTTTCTTGTTACCCACAGCCCATCTAATGTCACCACAAATTGAGTCCCTACCAATAAGCGTACTTTGCCATCGCCAAGAGGGTCATGAACCCTATTGTGCCTTCCAAAAATCTCCTTCGAGAGGATATATTCCTTTGAACAAACACTCTGAAGAGTTGTCAGGGATTGAGAAAGTATTTAGGCTTGCTTGCCCAACATTGCCTCATTAAAAGAGATTAAGTCTCGAAATCCCAATCCACCACTAAACTTCCTCGTGTATAGAGTTTGCCATTTCTTCCGATGAATCCTAGCCTTTGCTAGATTTTGCTTCTACCAAAAGGTGGCAATTCTCTGTTCAATCGTTCTGCATATTGAGAGTGGGATTTTAAAGATAGACATAGCATATTGAGGCAAGGCTTGCACAATGGTCTTAACCAGCGTTTCTTTTCCAGCTTTGTACATCAACTTCTCTTTCCAACCCTCTAGTTTCATATTCACCCTTGCTAAGATCCAAGCAAACATTTGTTTCTTCGACTGGCCCCAATCGGAAGGTATTCCCAGGTACTTGCCTGTTTTGTCAATTATCAAGACTCTAAGTTTTGAGGCCATCTTCCTCTTCAAATTTGCATGGCATCCCTAACTGAAAAAGATTCATGACTTGTTTAATTTATCGCTTGTCCCGAAGCATAATGATACTGATTCAACACATCTGCTAAATTCTGACATTCAGTAGTCTTTCCATCCAGAAAAAAATATGGCATCATCCGCAAATAACATATGAGATAAGGCAGTGCAAAACCTGTTTAGCTTAATTCCTATTATGTTTCCATCTCAATAGCTTTGTTCATCATGCGTGAGAGTGCATTAGACATTATAATGAATAAATAAGGAGAGAGGGGATCACCTAGTCGAATGCCTCTCATTGGGTGGAAATATTCTGGTTGGTTTCCACTAAATTTCACACTAAAGGTCACTAATTTTACGCAAGCCATAACCTTGGATACCCATTTCTCACAAAAGCGCATCTTCTTCATCCATGCTTCCGAAAAGTCCCATTTCGCCCGATTATGTGCCTTTTGCATATCCAGTTTGAAGATGGCCTAAAATTTTGCTTTTCGTTTTCTCACCCACGGTTGATGTAGCACTTCCTAAACAATTACAATGTTTTCCTAGATTTGCCTTCCGCTAATAAAGGCACTTTGTTCCACCGCCATAGTCTTTGGAAGCCAAGGTTTTAGGTGATTAGCCATAACCTTAGAAATGATCTTATATGCAAAATTACATAAACTGATGGGACGGAACTGTGATAGACTTTTGGATGTGGAATTTTGGGGATGAGGGTGATGTGAGTTTTATTAAGTTTCCTGATTCAAAGAATCTGTTTACTTCCTGGAATATATACCCTTTTATTTCATCCTAGTTGTGTTGAAAGAATTGGCCATTAAGACCATAGGGTCTGCTGCTTTTGTTGCTCCTAGTTGAAAGATTGCATCATGCACCTCCTCCATTCTTATTGGGCATATCAAGGATTCATTCATAGGCTCGTTAACTGTACTTGAGCATTGCGCTAGTATTGGATAGAAATTCCTTGATCCTCTGGAAGTAAATAGAGATCGGAAAAATTGAGTTGCATGTTGCTTTAGAAGTTGCGGCTCACAGCACCATTCATTTTCATTAATTTTCAGCATAGATATCATGTTTCTTTGTCTTCTTTGTACAATGGTTGCATGAAAAAATTTCGTGTTTCGATCCCCCCATTTCAGCCATTGAATCTAAGACCTTAATCCCCTGTATAGCTCTTCCTATCTCCACAACTTTTCAATTTTTTCCTTAATTTCCTGAGTCATCTCGCTGCTAGAATTCTCCAAACTTCTATTTGCATGTTCCACCAACCATCTTTTTAGATTGTGCATGGCAACTATTTTATGCTCGGAAATATATTTTGATCAGAAATGATTCTTTTTGATTTTGTACCCAGAAATAATTTCTAAGCATTTGAAGGCGTTTGGTAACCGTCCAAAATTTATATTCTTAGAATAGAAAAAGAACATAAATGCGTTTGGTAACTACACAAAATTTCATTCTATTAATAATATTTTAATAATATTTTCTTTTATTTTTTCTTTTTTTCCTTTCTCTTTTTTGGCCTGTGGCTGGTTGTCGACGTCGGCAACCGGCCACAGGCCATGGCCTATGAGGGCATCGCGGCCCTTGTTGTCGCCCTTGCTTGTCGAGACGACGAGGTCGGCCTCGCCTTGGCTGGGTGAGGCCTCGCCCTTGCATCCACAAGCCGCCCTCATCGGTTGCCGGCGAGGGCCGTGACGGCCTTGCCGAACCTGGCCTACAATCGGCGGGTGGCGGGTCGAAGAACAACAACAAACCAAAAAAAAGAATAACATGAAGAAGAATCAAAAATAGAAAAATTGTTCAAGAATCAAGAAGCTATTTTTTTTTCTATGTAGCACCAACACATTGGAATAGCCAACGTGGCGGTGTCGGACACTTCGACACGTGATCAATATGGTGTTGGATTTTCAATACGCGGTCAATGCGCCGAACACACCCCCGTCACACAAGTTCGGAATCCGACACGTGATTCCGACATGCACGGGTCAATTTTATAAATTTTCAAAAATTTAGGGGTCAAAATATAAATTTATAAAAAAAATTTAAAAAAAGAGAAAAATAAAAGTAGAAGAAAAAGGGCTAAAACAGACGCTAGGACTTCATTTCCTTTGTCTTCTTCGCTCGATCATGACCTCCCACTCAAATTCTCTTCTTTTTGTCGACCACCAATCCACCGCGAGGCTCTCTCCACGCCAATCGCCGCTGCAGCCAAGTAACAGGTACACCTCTCTCTTTGTTTTTTTTGAATGCCCTCTCTCTATTTTTGCCGATTGCTTAGTTACAAGGCTCTGGTTTTTCTATCATTTGTCTTGGTGTTAGATTTGATGGTGTAATGGTAGCTCGATGAGGGAAGAAGTCCTGGTGGATAGGAAGAAGTCGTGGGGAAAGGGGGCGGCCGGTGTGGGTGGGTCACGGGAAGGGGGCGTGTAGGTGGGTTGCGGGGAGGGGGGTGGGGGAAGAAGGAAAAAGTCGAGAGTGCTAGATCATCCTCTTGACTAGGCATATTGCAAAATTTTTAGGGCAGATTTAATTTTATTATAGACATGGCAAACCAAAATGATTTGAGAACGGTTAATAAATGGCATGTATTTTATCAAAATCAAGCCTAAACGAAAAATCGGGTAATGGGACCGAGAATGATATCAACTTTCTCATACCCAAGACCTATTCTAATTCATCTCAGCACAAAAAAGAAATATTCATGCATATATTTTTCAGACTCTTTTATCAGCTTTAGAGTCTAGCATCATTCGAAAGAGTTCCTTTTTGCATTGTTTTTTACTATAAAACCAGAAATATCTTCCTAACAACAACATGCTGCATTTGTGTAGCTATAGCCTTCATTTAACTTTCAAGAACTGTGTGGGGGGAAGGGTTTGATGGCCAAGGGGGCGGGTTAGGGGGAGAGAAAGGGTTTGATAGTCCATCCTTTGAACGTTGTCTTCTTTGGCTAAGTTTGATGTACATTATATGTCTTGAACTATGATGTCTTAGAATTCGCCTATCATCAATGATCGAGAAGAACTTTCTTGTCTTAGTTGTTAGTTGTTACATCTTTATATGCTCATGTCGATGATGCCCTTTCGAATTCCTACTCCTACTTACTGCTTATTGATTTGGGTGAATCTAATATGCCGGTGTTGGTATTGTGATGGTATTTTGTAGAATGACTTCAAGCATAGGTAGTAGCACTTCTTGTACATAAGCGCCTATATCTACTAATGAAGATTTGAATAAACCACTATGGAGATATATCACTAAGCTAGTTACTCATAGTGATGCGGGGGGAAATTTGCCTTGGAAATGCAATTTTTGCCAAAAAGATTTTAGGAGTTCATATACGAGAGTGAAGGCTCATTTGTTGATGATCAATGGAAAAGGAATTGGAAAATGCGGAAAAGTAGAAAAAAAATGATCTTTCGGAGATGGAAAGATTAGAGGAAGAGGTCAATACTAGATTGGCGAGTCTTGCGCGTAAAAATGTACCTTTCCCCCCTTCTAATGTTTCAAATAGTGGTGGTGGTGGTGGACGACCTAGTAGTGGGATGGATTCATACTCCAAAAAAAGGAAGATTGAAAGTGGGAGTTGATGATCACTTGACAAGGCATTCAACATGAGTCAATGGGAACATTTAGATTATGAGATTGCTAGAATATTTTATTCGGCGGGCTTGCCGTTTAACCTAGCAAGGGACCCTTACTTTCAATCCACTTTTACTTATACCGCTAATAATAATATTGCGGGTTATGTATCTCTTAAATACAATTTGTTGAGGACCACTTTGTTGCAAAAGGAGAAAGCAAATATTGATAGGTTGTGTACATCTATTAGAAACATGTGGAAGGAAAATGGTGTAAGTATTGTGAGTGATGGATGGAGTGACTCACATAGGAGATCACTAATTAATTTTATGGCGATGTTGGATGAAGAACCTATGTTTATAAAGTCGGTTGATTGTTCCGGAGAAATAAAGGATATGCATTTCATTTTTAACTTATTCAAAAAAGTGATCAATGAAATTGGGCATGAGAAAGTGATCCAAGTGATTATGGATAACGCTTCAAATTGTAAGAGCGCGGGACAACTCATTGAGCAAGAATTTTCATCCATTATTTGGACGCCTTGTATGGTGCACACTCTTAATCCTGCTTTGAAGAATATTTGTGACTCAAAGAATACGGAGACCGATCATGAAGTTTATTTGGAATGTAGTTGGATTTCCGAGATTGTTTCGGAAGTTATGCAAATCAAACATTTCATCATGAATCATTCCATGAGGTTAGCAATATACAATGAGTTTGTTAACTTGAAGTTGTTTTCCATAGCGGATACACGTTTTGCTTTTGATGATTGTGATGCTTAGGAGGTTTAAATTAATAAAAAGTGGTCTTCAAAGTATGGTTATTTGTGACAAATGAAATATCTATCGAGCTGATAATCAAGGGAGGGCTAAGTTTGTCAAGGACAAGGTGTTGGATGATTTTTGGCAGGAGTCAATTGATTATATAATTTCCTTCACAGCTCCTATTTATGACATGCTTAGAATTTGTGACACCGACAAGCCGTGTCTTCACTTAGTTTATGACATGTGGGATTCAATGATTGAAAAAGTGAAGAGAGCCATATATGAGCATGAAGTGAAAAGGCTAGATGAGAAGTCTATATTTTATAAGACGGTTCATACAATTCTTATGGATTGTTGGACTAGAAACAACACCTTCACTTCATTGCTTGGCACATGCATTGAATCCTTGGTAAGTTCTAAAATTGTATGAGATTATTACTTTATTAGTAGTTCTTTATTTGACATGATAATGTAATACTCATTTTACTTATTATGATTTTCTATTGTTATTTTATTTTATTAAATAAGGTACTTTAGTGATCAATGGCTCAATGAAAATCCTTCTCGAGTTTCTCCATACAAAGATAACGAGATCATCCAAGAAAGAAAAAAATGCTTTAGGAAATACTTTCCTAACTTGGAAGAGCGCACCGAGGTGAATTTAGACTATGTAGATTTTGCGTACACAAATGGGGAGTTTAGAGAATTTGACTCTATTCAAAGTCGGTATTCTATGGATCCTAAGGCTTGGTGGGTTATTCATGGTGGAAGTGCACCTATGCTTCAAAGCATAGCCTTAAAGCTTATTGCACAACATTCTTCTTTATCATGTGCAGAGAGGAATTGGAGTACTTACTCCTTTATGCACTCGATGAGGAGAAATAAAATGACTCTAAAACAAGCGGAAGATTTGGTTTTCATTCATAGCAATTCATGTCTTCTATCAAGAAAAAGCCTACAATATGCACAAAGAGAAACCGAGATTTGGGATATTGGTGGAGATGCATTTGACACATTTGAAGATGTTGGAGTGCTCGAAATTGCGAATCTTTCACTTGATGAGCCGGAGATGGAGTGTGATGTTTTTTCAAAAGAAGTGGATAATGTAGATGAATGACTTGTTATATTTGATGGTGAAATGTGGATTGTTTTTGGTTTTTTGACTTATAGTTAAATGTTGAATTTAATGGTGGAATGTGGATTGCTTGTTTTTTTTTCTCTCTAAGTTTTATGGATTATTGGAATGGAATGTAGTTGAATTTGTCAAATTGAAACAATGAGGATATTAACAAACGGTGGATTTTCTACGCTCTTTTTGTATTATTTATTTATTTATAGATTTGAATTAAAAATGATAATTTATTATGTATATATAAAAATATATATTTAATATACGCGTCCGAACGTGTTTGAATTCTTTATTTTTTGAGAAATGACACATCGCGTGTTGTGTTGTGTCACATGTCTCGTGTTGGTGTCAGTGCTATATAATTTTTTTTTGTTTCTTGATTCTATTTTAAAACTGATTATGGAACTAATTTTTTACAAAATTGTGCTCCGGCATAAAAAATTTAACAAATGAATTTCTTTTCCCAAACTAATCTTAGGAATAAAAGAATATAAATTTTTACTATTTGGCAAATTGCCAAATAGGCCCTGAGTGTCTTGATTTGGCTAAAGGCATTACAAAACCTCCTTTTGCTCCATTTCATCAAAGTTCCCGCAACCTTCTTAATTTGGCTTGATAAGCCATCATTTATGGCTCGAGGATTATGCCAAACCGATCTAACCATCTCTCTATACTCCTCATCTTCTAGCCATAATGCTTCAAATTTGAAAGCTTTCCTGGCTCTCATCATCACTGGTTCAAGGGATAAGAGGATTGGGTTATGGTCTAATCCTATGGCTGGTAACGCAAATGATTCATCATTAGGAAATTCTACTCTCCATTCAATGTTGCACAACACTCTATCAAGTCTCTCTTTGACAAGACCTTCCCCCTCTAATATTTGCCCAAGTGTAAGCACAACCTTTACTTTCAATATTCATCAAAGCACATTCATTTAGGAATGCAACTAGCCCAAAATTCTCAGCTGCCTTTCTCCCCACCTTCTCTCAGTGATATAATATTTTATTAAAGTTCCCCAAGCATATCCAAGGAAGTGTATTGGATAGATAAATACCTCTCATCTTCCCCAACAGTGCCCTTCTCTCTTGGAAATCCGTCGGTGCATAAACTCAAGTAATTCTCATAGTTTTACCACTGTTTTGAACAGTTCAAATCAGATCAATATACTCACCACACGAAGAAATCACCTCCATTTTCACCTCATCATCCCACATTACTAATAATCTCCCCCGCAATTTGTACTGGATTAACCACGAACGAATATATAAACTGTAGTCACAGAATCATACAAGTCACTCTCACTTCTTTATTTTTCGTTTCCATCAAGAACATGATATTGGGCATTTCTTAAGCCACTAAGGCTCTAAAAAATTAGGGCAAAAATATAAAATCGAATTACCAGACAATCCAAACAACTTTGTGAAACTTTTCAATCCCTTCATTTCATTATCCCATGTTGCTCTCTCCAAAAAAAAAAAAAAAAGATTCTGAAATCAGTTTCCACCCATCATTTAAAGTTATAAGTTTTACATGAAAGTCTACCCCACTTTACCGAGAGCATGAACTAGAATGTATACATAATCAAGCTCTGCACATATAATGGAGTGTGAAATGGAGTTGGAGATTTTTTTTAATGGATTTTGAGAATGCTGATCAACTAGGGCAGTCGCCCGTTCAAACGTGAAATTTCATAAAGAAAAGAGACAGCAATAAATAATCAAGTATCCATACGTTATAATTGATAAGTACTGTATAGGGTTAATACCACAAAAAACCCTAAATTAGTATACTTATAATAATTTTACCATGAACTAATTTTTTGACCATCAAAAACCCCAAACTAGTACTTTTGTGATAAATTTACCTCAAACTATTTTTTTAATCACTAAAAACTCTATACTGGTACATTTGTAACAATTTTACCTTGAATTAATTTTTTAATCACCAAAAACCCCAAACTGGTACACCTGTGACAATTTTACCCCAAACTAATTTTTTGACCCATAAAAACCCCAAACTGGTACATTTGTGACAAATTTACCCTCCGTTAATGTTTGATAAATCGGATTAATATAACAAAAAATCACAAATTGATAAACTTGTGACAAATAGATAGGTAAAACCCCAAATTGGTATACCCGTCAATTACCACGTGTCATCAAATTTAGCAATTTGATAATAAAATTTAACAAAAACTAGTGGAGGGTAAATTTGTTATAGGTGTACCAATTTGAAATTTTTAGTGGTTTAAATATTAGTTCGGGTTAAAATTATCACGGATATACTAATTTAGAGTTTTTGGTGGTCAAAAAATTAGTTCGGAATAAAATTGTCACAAATGTGCTAATTTGAGGTTTTTTGTGATAAAAAAAATAGTTAAGGGTAACCCACCCATTAGTGGCAACGATGGTTTGCACTCAGTTCCTTTGACGAGAGGTCCTGGGTTCAAAACTTGTAGGTGCTGGTGATTTAAGTGGAGGGTCACGGCGGTGAGATGCTACACTAGCCCCCCAATGACTAGTTGGGCTTTATCGCTGGTTTAAGCGCAAGCTTGCCGGTCACGCGGACACCTCGGTCATAAAAAAAAAATAGTTTAAGATAAATTTGTCATAAGTGTACCGATTTAGATTTTTGGTGGTATTTAATAGATACCTTTCTATAGGGTAACTTGCACTAGGTAGAGAGAGTGCACGGTGGAATCGGCTTGAACCTTGGAACCTATTGTATGTCCACTGATTTTGAAATTGTGGAACTTGAAAACTTGAAACCTACTCTGCAACCTCTACTGCTCGCCCTAGAATCTACCCAGTCATGTTGGTTTGGTAGGTTTTGTAGATTCTCTTGTACATCCATAACTGGAATAACGTATTTAGGCAAAGTTTGTGTTACGCACATGGCAGAAGCATGGAAGAAGCGCAAACAATCGGATGAGAAATGAATGTAGTAAATAAACAGGACACATTGCCCCTGCTCTTAGAATATTTAAATTTTAAATTATGCCTCAATCTAATAGTTTCAATTTTTAAAACGGTTGACAGTTATCCCAATAAAAACTCTTATTCTAAAAGAATAGAATATTATGAATTTAAATTTTCAGGGCTCTTTATTTCCTTCCCATGCTTTTATAGCCGGTGGGAGTAGGGTTGACTAACATGGACCACCTAAATCGGGACCGGACTAGACCGGACTGGACAGACCAGTTGGTCCGATTCTCGAGAATATCAGTTTGGTTCCCGATTCCTTAAAGCGGGACTAGTTTTTGGGCGGTTTGATTTTCGGTTTTAGGGTGAGAGTAGGACCAGGCTCGATCGATATATATATATTTCTAATTTTTTCATCTATATATTTTTGTTTACTTTTTAAAATTTTTGAAAAAAAATAGAAACCTTAATTTAATTTTCTCAATTTCTTCTTGCCTTTACCAATAAGTAATTGGTTCTATTGAAATCGAGTCAGACCGGACTGATGGTCCGGTCTAGTCCACGGTTCCAAGACTAGTCAGTCCGGTCTAGTCTCCGATCCCAGAAACTAGGAACTGGTCCTCCCGGTCCGGTTCTCAATTCTCGAGTTGGATCGGATCGGATTGAGAACTGTTCACCCCTAATTGAGAGCCGTCTCTTCAAACTTAATGCCCACTCTAGGAGAGAGACTGATGTGATTTTTCGTTATAATAAACATAAAGAAGATCGCCGAGATGTTCAACACACTCAGGCTAGTCTTATTACTTTAAATTTTTTAGAGTTGGTTCAAGGTAGGTGATGTCAAACCACACAAACCCTTTTGATTAAAAAAAAAAACCCCAGACATACCCATGTCTGTTTATGTACATTTTAATATTGTTATTATTTTGATCCTTTTCATGTTTTATTACTCTACGTTTGGCTTTGTAACTTTTATTGTCATGAGCATACACATTTCTTCGTTCAATTTGAACCATGAGGTCCAAACTACGACGCACTTCTTCCACGAGCTTTGTCTGAAATCTCAAGTGAAATTAATTTTTTCTCCTTAGTACGGTTTGAAACTTATCCGTTCTTATTATTGCAATTTGGTTCGTTTCAGTTTCGATTTGTAAAATGATTTGGTTCGATATCTATTCCCATTGGATCGAATTTTCACAGTCCGATCCGGTTCGGTCTCCAAAGCCAAACCCGGTTGTAATTTCCCGGTTTGAGACGGTCCGGTCCACAGGGTATTTCGAGAAATCATCCAAGGAAACACAAAAGCCTGCGCCGGCAACCAAACAGAGAGAATCGGACTGGCTATCGGAGAACAATTTAAAGCAGGGACAAGGCTATCCATATCCAGGTGCAGGGCTCGACAAAATCTGCGTCCAATCAGACCCCTTCGTCTCTTTCTCTCGAAGGCGTTATATAGAGAAAGACGAAGGAACAATGGCGAGCGTCCGGCCTCCTCAACGAGCGTGGCCACCGTGGTTGGTTCGTACCCTATCGACACTGCCTCTCTCCCTGCACACGAACTGGTAAGCCCCGCCCTTCAGTCTCTTGTTTTCCTTCTCGCAGTCGTTTCCTCTGTTTCGATTTTCGCTTGCATTTCGGCGCGTGGTTCGAACGGCCCATCGTTCGTTCCTCCCGAGAAGTTTCGTGCCGTCCGAAAGATGGGCTTGTCGCTGCTGGAGAGGTCCGGTTTGTCGCCGTAATTGCTTGGTGCATTTGAGCCCTTTGGGGGGGTGAGTGGGTCGCCGATCGTTTTGGGTCCCTCTCTGGTTCGGCGCGCCGCGAAGTCGGGTAGCGGGTCTGTCGAGAATGTGGGTGGGTTCTCTGGGGTTTTTCGGTGGTGGGAGGTCCGTGCCTTCAGAAAGCTTAAGGAGCTGGGTGCAGCTGTTTTTGAGCTCTACGCTCGGTCTGCAGTGTGGTCGTTTGGAGCGCTTCCGGTTGTATTGAGATGACCCGTTTGAAAAAAAATATGTTTGTGTGGTTGTATTACTTCATATTATAGGAACTTTCGAAGTTACTGTGGAAGTTAGAGCATGAAATCCTTTTGGGTGGAAAGTCTGTGTTATGCTGCTGCATTTGTATTCCTGTGAAAACTTGATCGCAACACTCTTCCAAGGATCGGTTTTGCATAGTGCTTTTGGCTGACCCTTTTGGGCCTTGCATTTACTGTAGAACTTTGATGCTTGTTCTTTGTGGTGGTAACTTGGTAAGGGTGGAAAAGTGTCCAGCTTTAATGTGTTGCAAAAATGTCGAAAGCAATTTTGAGGGTTTACTTTGACACGAAGGAATCTCCCCAACCCTCTCGTGGTAATAAGCCATGTGTGCTGGGGACACCCTTTTTTACAGGAATATACAGAAATGGTCAACATTGTTGTAATTTTCATCAGAATTTGTTCAATATTTTCGAATCATGCTTCACTTTGTTGTCTTGTAATGCCTATCTTCTGCTACTTCTTTATGTTAATTTTTCATTGCTTAAACGAGATTTGCTTATGAAAACTAGTTGAGTGTAAACCCCCTTTGCCTCGTGGTGCATTTGGAAAGAATAAGAATGCAATGGAAGATAGTTTGAGGGATCAGAGTCTTCACATTCTTCAGCTTTTGCTTTGTAAATCAATTATGGGATGCATGCTCTGGTCTCACTTGGTATTGGTGTTGTTAGGTTATTTAATTTTTCTATCGAATGTTCTTCTTGGTGATGCACGTTTTGCTCTCTGAAGCTTGTATCTCACAATTCAGACAATGTAGGCTCTTCCAACTATTGTAAGCTCTCTTTACTTCCAAGAGCGTGAAGAGTTATGGCACCTAACCCCAAAGTAAAGGCAGCCTTTGCGGCAATGAGGGCTATTGGAATCAGTGAAGACAAGGTGAAACCAGTGCTGAAGAAACTCCTGAAATTATATGAAAAGAAGTGGGAGCTGATTGAAGAAGAAAACTATAGAGCTCTTGCAGATGCTATATTCGATGAGGAGGATGATAAGGTGCAGTATCCTTAGAACTGGTCTATATTTGCTTCATCAATGTTTCCCTCTCTTTTGCACCTCTTCTTTCCGGCTTGCTTTTCTGATATTTGTTTATGATCTGCTGTACAGGTTGAGGTGCAAAAGCGAAAAAGTGTGGCAGATGTATGTGATCTGCTCTATTGTGACTACAACTGTTTGACCATCTTTAAATAACTTTTGTTCTTCTCTTTTTGACTCTGTAGGAGGATGACTTGGAGGAAGAAGCTCAAATGCATGAGGTTGAACGCCCGTTAAAAAGATTGAGGTCGAGAAACCAAGAATCTCAGGGCTTTGCTTCTCCTAGTAATCAAAACTCTCAATTAGGCAGAACGTCATTCCAGCCTATGGTTGAGCGGCAAGAAATCCAATCTTCTTCAGTCCAGCAAAATAACATGAACAAGGGGAAACAACCCATTTCTCCCATGGCTTTGGCAGTAATTGAAAGAAACAACCTGTCACAGCTATCTATTACTAAAGTTAGTGAAACACGTTCAGTAATGTCCTCTGATACTTCTATCAGAATCAGAGACAAAGGAAAGGGGCCTCTCTCTCCTCAATTTATCGATAGAAGCTCTATACCTGTGAGGCCATGTAATGAACTAAAGGATGAGACTTATGACGATGATGAGCCCCTAAATGAAACTCCTATTGCAACTATACTTCCAGGTCCATGTTTACTTAATAATTTGTTAGTTCGACTGGTCTTGTAGTTTTGTTGACTCATCTGCATAATGACTAAAGTTTGTTTGTTTCTTTCGGGTGAGGGGAAGGAATGATTGCTTGGGCCTGTAGGTGAATCAGATCATTGATGAGGATGAGGAAAAACGAAACTACATTCTCCGACTTTTCATACCTTTTGCTTGCTCCCCATCTCTTTCTCCCTTCATCCTCCATCTCTTTCTTTCTTGTTCCCTCCCTCATTCTTTTCCGTTCCCTCTCTCATTTTCTTGAGCAGAAGGAAATGCCACCGGTGATGTCTATGCATGTTCAATGACAATAGAATCCTCTTCTTATATGGTTAAGTAGACTTTAGTAGCTCGATATCTTTCAATTAATTTATGGATGTACTAACTACTAAACAAAGATTTATGTATGTACTATTCCTGATTTTTCATTCACTTGGTCCTTTTGGTTCTATCTTTTCAAGGAAAATAGATTTCTTTTTTTAACAATGTCAAGTGGCCGGGAATCTCAGAACTCCCAATTAATTCCACTTAGTCATGATAGTCTCCCTTCATACTTCAATTAGGAAGTTACTGAGCAAAGAGGCAAGGGGGTGCCCAACTTACATTCTTAAACTGTCTGCAGGCTAAAGTGTGGATCTATATGACAAAGGCATTTAGAATATGCTGTTCTGAAAGCCAAAAGCATAAAGTTTTAAACTTACTAGCCTTTAATAGAGAAGTATCTGACTCCATTTACTGTTGTTCTATATTTTCCATCAATGCTAAGAAGAAACAGAAGATGATTGAGTAGACTAATCCCTGTCCGCTCGGTTGGGTTCTTTTGGAAGGGCAAACTCTCGAATTGGCTGTTACCGTGCATTTGATTGTTATTAGGGCTGTCTTATTAAATACTGATTGTAATTTTGGGGTCTAGTGGTGTTTGTTGATGTTGTTTGGTTAATACATGTAGATCCAATCAATAAAGGAGATTCTGCACTTGGGAAGGAGATGATCGGTGGAAGAGGAGGCACAGCTGTCTGCACATCATCAAGTGAGTATAGGAACGACCATGAGCTTGCTAACATTGTAGAGGAATCTACTACCAACCTAGAGATTGCCTCCTCGCCCTTGGGAGAGGTAAAAATTACTTTGAGCTGCAACTCTCCCTGTGGAAGAGCAGACTTTCATATGCCTAGTATAGATGCAGTTCTAAAGTCGATGGAGGATAAATATCTCCAATCCCATGAAATCGTTGACCCCAGTTTTTCTGTCTTGAAACTGATGAGAGATATGTGCCAATGCTTTCTGGAGTTAGGAAGCGACTCTACTGATACATCAAGAGAACTGTCAATCAATATGGACCCTACAGTTGATGCCTTACAGAGATCTGTTATGCAGGACATTCTCAATGTTGGAAGCCGTAAAACAAACTCCATTGTACCCAATAATGCTTCCAATGGATCTCCTGATGTTCAAGGATCAATTGGGGCAGCTGCACCACGAATTCCAAGATTGCCGGGGTCTTTAGATGGTAGCAATGATCACTTGAAAATGAAGAAAAACAGTACCGCAATTGATTGTGTCGGAAGTCAAAGGAAGCTGTCAGAAGAACATGGAGACATTGATTCGCGTAGTCTGGTGGTTTTCTCGAAGAGTCGGTCAACTCCTGCTGATCTGAGGTCTCTACATGATGTCAATGACATAGCCAAAGGAGAAGAAAGAGTAAAAATACCATGGGTTAACAAGATCGATGATCAGTGTCCACCATCCTTTCACTACATACCCCAAAGCCTGGCTTTCTCTACTGCTTCTCTCAATTTCTCCCTTTCTGAGATCAGAAATGAGAATTGCTGTTCAAATTGTTATGGTGACTGCCTGCCTTCACCGGTACCCTGTGCTTGTGCATGTGCAAATGGGGGTGAGTTTATTTACACTGTAAAAAGTCTTGTAAAGGAAGCCTTTTTGCAGAAGTGTATTTTTGTCAATCGGGATCCTAAAAAGAGCCACCACTTGTACTGTCGGGAATGCCCTCTAGAAAAGTCGAAAGATTATGAATTTTTAAAACCGTGCAAGGGCCACCTGAAGAGAAAATTTATCAAAGAATGCTGGAGAAAGTGTGGTTGTGGTAAACATTGTGGCAATCGAGTGGTGCAGCGGGGCATAAGTTATAATTTGCAGGTAAAAAATTTTTTTCGTGTTGTGTTAAAGCTTTTGCCTAGTGTAGCTGTACTGTCATATTTGGTTCTTGTCGTGATTGTTATTCTTAAAAGTGTTCCAGTTACTATTGCAGTGAGCGACTTAATATTTGGGAACCCTCAAGCTTAAGCCTGTACTCTTTTGCGACTGATTTTGTCTTTTAGGTGTTTATGACGCCTGAAGGGAAAGGGTGGGGTCTGCAGACACTGGATGAACTGCCTAAAGGTGCATTTGTATGTGAGTATGTTGGAGAAATATTAACCACCAAGGAAATGCACGAGCGAAATTCGAAGAAGGGAGACGCTGCAAAATGTACTTATCAGGTGCTCCTTGATTCTGATTGGAGCTCCATGTGTGTGAAGGATGATGAAGCTCTTTGTCTGGATTCAACAACCTTTGGAAACATTGCTAGGTTTATCAACCATAGGTATTTGTTTGTTTTGAGAAGAAGCATTCTTATGTTTATTTGGTCTTTGAGCTCTTAGATTGTTATTGCATCTGCCTATAAGATGGAAATCACTCAATATTGGATGGCCTAATTCTTAAATGTAGCTCTTGACAGAAAGTTCATTTTTTTAGCGTAAGTTGTTTGGTCTAAAGCTTTGAGAATCCGACTTTTGGCTGGGCATTCCAAGCATATATCCCAAAACAGCATAAAAATTCTATGCACCTGGAAAGGATTTCCTTATTCATTCATTGTAGAACTCCTGTATTAAAACTGGTGAAACTGAGTTGACTGCCTTGTCATGGTACTGCTATTGTTTCCTGAGTGACTGTAGAACTCGGACCCCGACTCTGCTCTGCTTTTTCTGATTTCTTGCGTAGACCAGCTAAATTTTCCATATACACGGAGCATTGAAATCTTTAAATCATGAAAATGTTTCCCAAATCAAGGGCATCAGCAAGAGAAATTGATTAGTACTCATATGGATACACCTTCAGCTGAACCAAAGCATAATTTGGTTCCGCTTGTTACAGAATTTCCAATTGGTTGTTGACACCTAGAGATGACAATAACCCAAAAAACACTAAATATCTTTATCCAAGGTCCAAGCTCTTCTTGGCCATAGCTTGGAGGAACTTAAATCTCAACAAAGATGATGGTTTAAAGAGCCTTCACAAATTTCATGGCAGTTGGCTGTCAAGCATAGGCTGAAAAGGAAAACTATGACGGTTCTGATTGACACCTTTCTGAGATATCTTCATGTGTGGTGGAAAAGGAAAGCTTTCAAGGTGGGAAGGGAAAAGGAAAATCTGCCCAGGTAATTTTTTGGGTATCAGAGGGCTAGACTGAACCTATTCCAATCCTTTAGAGTTGTGCAGCCCATTCTTAAATTCAGCTAAAAGCCAGTCGTGGTCTTTCCCCAATTGGTACTGTAGGGTTTTGGACTCCTTGATTTAACTTGATTACAATTAACCTTTTCCATTTCTGGAACTGCATTTTTGAGTAAAATTCATTGATAGGGAAGCCATATGAGAGAGCGTTCCATTTCTTGATGTTGGAAGGCTAGTTGCTAGTTGGGCTAATGTGTTTATCTTTTACTGCCTCACCCCCTACAGTCAGAACTCAAATACCTAGCTAATTTGCTGATAGGGATTAACTTGTAACGGACTCATTGTGAGATTCTAACCGTAAGCATCAGAGGCCTTGGAAAAATGTGCTGTTTTCACCTATTTTTTTGGTCCCTTGGAGGGACTAGTTATATGTCTGATGATGTCAAAACTATCATTTAACTCTTACATGCTGGTGACCATCAACATAATTTCTGATGAAATGGAGGATTCACTTACTCTATGCTGTCTCTTTTCGTCCTCTGTTATAGAAACTAAAAGCAAGCACTGTACTAGGTTGGTACTCCCTTGGTGTCGCTTTGGAAGAAAAGGCTTCTTCAATTGTCAAAAGAGGAAAAATAATTATGTCCAAGAGAAACCACAATCAGAACTCCTGTATCACTGTCATCATTGGTTTAGTTACAATGAATTGATTTTGTCTTGAAAATTCTACATTCCATGTTAGATGCACCATTTTCGTGTTATCGGCATAAATCTGTCAATGGATTGATTTTAACAGATTGACGGAAAAGGTTTGTTAACTGATAATGGAAAAAAGTTTGGTGGACTTGTAGTATGTTGACCTTAAATATTGTTGAATTTGATTTTTGTTCAGGTAGAGGAGCTTGTAAAGGCATAGACTTTCTTGTACCTTTTTCGGTCAGGCATAATTTCTTCTTGAACATAATACATGTAGTGTTTTCTCTTTTGGTTCACTTTTATGCGTGGACTTATATCTTGGCTACAGTAGTCTCAGTTTTAAATGTCATGAAAGTTCCAAGCTTGGGTAGGATGGGCTGTGCAGTAAATTTATGAATATTTAGTCTGCATTTTTGCCAAATATACAGGCACATGTGGCAATTTTGATTTTTCTTGTTTATTTTGCTAGATGTTACGATGCCAATTTAATCGAGATCCCAATTGAGGTGGAGACCCCTAAGCATCACTACTATCGTGTATGAAAAGTCTCAATCTTCATTATTTTCTTTGATTTTGGGAACTATTATTCTAGAGGAGATGGTCTAGTATAATATCTTGTATGAACTCTTCTTGCAGCTCGCATTATTCACTGCTAGAAAAATACAGGCCTTGGAAGAGCTGACATGGGTGAGTCAGTTGAGTTCTGCCTGATTTTAATAGACAGTTTTGTATATATTCTGTCTGTGTTGCTTTCACTGGACTATGAAGGATGACTGACCTGTCTGAATGTTGTACAAGTGAAATATATAGTTGTACGACTTTATTTGATTTTTACTGCTTGTTTTTTGAGAATCAAAATCTTCAGCCTGTACTTTTCGACAAATTCACCATAAATTAAGAATAGGAGACAAATTATATCATTATATTCAGTTTTACAACTTGAGAAATGTTGTATAAGTTCTATTCGTTTTTACAACTTGAGATATGTGATATATCATTAAATTACCAGTGATGTCATGTTGGTGTCAGTTATGTTTTTGTTGAGTCCGATTCATTTGCATTGTGTCACAAGCTGTGACATTAAGTGAAATTTTCCTTTTTGATATCTTTCAGCCTTAACATTAGGTTCTATAATTCCCTAGTGATCTATTGATTATGTTATTGAATTAAGTGCTCGAGTGATCAAGAGCGTTTTGAGCAATCTTAAGATTGCCCAAATCTCTAGATACTAATGGTTTGGTTATTGAAATGCATACTTGAGAACTTCATCGAGGCATTTGCCTTATCATCTGTGCTTACATCCATCAGATGAAGCATCTATATATATCGTCTTGGTCTCCATATATGATTGCAAGGGTCCATGAGTGATGAAGAAATTCAGAAATTTCAATATTGAACCGGGAATAAGGAAATTGGATTGTACGTTTTGTTTGTACCTTGTCCACATATAATAACAATCAGACTGATGCTTACGAAGTCCAAACTTACATGCATAACAAGTTTTTGTCCTGAGTTTGCACTTTGCAGTAGCTATTTTAGAGTAGTGTCTCTCTATTTAAAGTACAGAAGATTGCAGTAAATTGCTTGTTTGGATGTTGCCCACTGGTGCAAGTGGTTATGATCTACTGTTTTAACCTATTATTGTCCTACTTGCGTTATTCGATTATGATGCCTGCCGTTTGTACACCTAATGCTTCTTGCCCTTGTAGGATTATGGTGTTGAGTTTGATGGCCATGATCATTCTCTCAATGCATTCCAGTGTTTATGCGGCAGTAAATTCTGTCGAAACGTAAAACGCTCGAGCAGTAAGTCTTCATCTCTCTTTCTCTCTCATCAGGAGAATGAAGATCTAATAACGAAAAAACCCCACCTATAGAATCAGCATTCCTTATCCTAAAGGAACAACTAGGGATAGAGCCCCCAGATGTGTATACAAAATATAATTTATGGTGATAATCTGAGCAACAACTAAGCACCAATGGTTCTACCTTGAGTACCCTCCAAAGAGAAGGTTTGGAGGTCCTGTTGCAGTTCTTATCTTTTTTTTTTTCTTAGAATAGATTGCGATACCGTTGCTGTTTAAGGTAGTTCCTCATCTGTTGAAATTAAACTTATCTAGGAGATTTAGCCTTGCAGATGTGTCCAAGAGACTTTGTGGCGATTCTCCATCAACTAAAATTCGGTTTAACATGCTAAGTTCCCCTTTCTATAGACAAGGAGATGGCAATGTATCGTTACCTGTGCTGGATTCTTAAATGTTGCAGGATAGGCTACTCTTTCTTGATTTGTGTTTACATGTCTATTAGGCATTCCTTTTAGTGTAATTATGGCGGGGCATTCAAATTATTGTGCACTAGGTAACTTCTTTACGATGCTTATATTCTCATGATAGGCAAAGGCAAGATGCTCCAATTGGATAACCTCCTTGTGATTTTGGGCCGTCCTGTTCCAAACATTGTTTTCTGTGGTGCAGGAGTTAAGAAAGCGAGATAACAAGCTCATGCTAATGCCGGGATGGCTGGTTTGGAGGGCAGTTCTATTTTGGTGTCATGTCATGCCCTCAAGTTTTGTAAGATATAGTTTGGGTGCGAAAGTTCAGTCACGTTATCAGCCCTTTGTGTACATGATCTTTTGGATGTATAGTCCATTCTCGTATGTCTCCCATCTCTGCGCTTGGTCCTTTGTTGGGTCGTTTCTGTTTAACTTCTGGGTTAGGCATTCGAGAAGAAAGGATGCAAAGGATTGCTAAATTAATCATAGCTCAGGTTTTATCTTTCGCCTCTAGGAAATACTGATGAATGCCCTTAAGTGCATGTATATTGGTTTTTGAACAACGAGGATTCCCTCAATTGTGAGGAAGATTAGCTAATCCTGCAACACGATCAAAGCTCCAGATTACGATAGTAGTCTCCCCACTCCCACAAAGCTTACTGCCAAATCCGCGGGTAATGTCATTTTTGTTATATTCAAAAAAAATAATGGAGGATCTACCCAAGAATGATGTCGTGAAAAACAGCTGGAAAAGCTCGTCTGTTCGGACATCGAAATGTCCATGGACCAGCCACAACTGTGAAAGTCGGTATGCTCTAGAGTGCTCTTTCACGAAGCCACTGTGAGAGCGCCTTAAGAAGCTCTCGTAGCTTTTGTAGGAAACGCGTTTCTTCAGAAAGCTCCGTTTTCTTTTTTTTGTCCGACTGAACTTGCGAGAGTATAGGCAATTCGAACGACCTCGGGGGTGTGAAACATACTCTACTCGAGCATTGCTTCTAATACAGAATGTGTACAAGCCATGTATATCTGCGGTTTAACTGGGGAGGCGTGTCGGATTACGAGTTAACCAAAGTCCCTCTACTTTGTGACGACAATCTTTCCCTGCCGTGGGGCTCGAACAAAGCATCACGCGTGAAAGCTGAAGGCATGGCTGGGTTGATGTTGCCCGGGTTTAGAGGAAAAAGAAATCTGTAGTAACCATCCATGATTGCGTTGAAGTCACATGTCGCCGCCACTTTTGGCACCTGTTTCGAAAATAGAGGTGTCAGAACCGCCTTCACAGAACACTGCTCAGTCATTTAACATTTCCATCTACAAAACTGGAGTAAGCACAGGTTTTCGCCATAACCACTTGATGTAGGATGCGAACTCACAAAAACAATACTAGAGGTAGATCTGAGTGAGGGATCAAGTGATGGCCAGCAAAATGTATGGTTTCTTCCAACTTCCCTAGATAATTACGGGCGTCTTTGATGTTAGGCAGCGACGCACATCATGCACGAAACAGAACGTGGAAATGGAAGGGAAATAAAAGAAAGAAAACACGGCCGGTTTCCTTATCAGTTTTCTTCCTCTTTTAATGACGGAATGTGGACGCAATGCAACCACACAACTTCCCTAGTCTATTCTATGCAGTCTTTCTATCCAAGCAGACATCTTCATGTTGTGAATGTTTATTAGATGCCCAGAGAGACTTCTGACCCGTAATTTGCCATAATCAGAATGTCCGAAGCGAACTCTAAATGTCATTTACCTAGATATCTTCCGCCTATGATAGAGGTTAAGGATTAAGTACTCGAATTCCAATCGAACAACAATATAACAGGAAACTACGCGATAGCAGCAATCTGCGCAAACCCGCAGGACATGGCTAGTCTCGCACCGAAAATGGAAACAAGGGATGGCGAATTTAGTACCTGATAAATGTCTCGCATGTACCCATGAAGGTTGGGGTACTCCACCAGCTTCTTCTTCGTGCACTTGAAGAGCACATTGTACACGAGATCGAACCGGACCAAGGTCGTGAACAGGCACACGTCCGCGAGGGTCAGTCTGTCGCCGCACAAGTACCGGGATCGGCTCAAATGATCATCCAACATGTCCAGGGTGCGGAACAACTCGTTCACCGCCGAATCATACGCTTCTTGGCTCTGCGCGAACCCGCACCTGCCGCAGCAAACAATGACAGACAAGCACCATAGGACAGCAACTGTCAAATGTTGAATGAGAAGCCAGAGCGCTATTCCTAACACTTTTTCAACACGTTCAGTTCTACCTGTACACTCCGTTGTTCACACCGGGATAGATCACCCGGTTCCAATCTTCGATCTCGGCGTCCAATTCGGGAGGCGAGAGATCCACCTCCGGGCTTCCGGCCAGCCCGTTCAGGCCCGAATTGAACAACCTGATGATATCGTAGCTCTCGTTGCACGCCACGTCGTTCCGGTCCACGTCCCACAGCATCGGCACGGTGCAACGGCCACTGTACCCTCCCCTCCGCAGCCCGTACACCTCCTTCAGGTTCCTGCGCCTGTTGACCCTGTCCCAGCCCGGGGCCAGGTCGCCGCCTCCCGGGCCGGGCGTGTCCCGGAACTCCCACGAGCCGTCCGCGCCGGGGGACGCCACGGACACCGGCACGGCCTCCTCGAGGCCCTTCAGGGCCCGGACGACGAGCGCCCGGTGGGCCCACGGGCAGGGGAGGCCCACGTAGAGGTGGAGGCCGCCGGGCCTCGGGCCGGAGGGGCCGGCGAGGCGGAAGCGGGAGCCGGGGCGGGCGTAGCGGCCGGAGGGGTCGGACGGGGCGAGCTGGGACATCATGACGCGCCAGGCGGCGGTCCAGGCGGAGCGGACGGTGGTGACGAGGAGGCCCGGCGGGAGGGAGGGCCCCCACAGGAGGCCGGTCAGGGCGGCGAGGAGGGAGGAGGAGGAGGCGGGTTCGGGTTTGGGGGCAGGACTGTGGAAGTTGCGAGGGTCGAGGGACATTCTGGGGATTGCGGGTGTTGTGGCATGGGGCTTGATGGTGAGGATGGGCTTGAATTTGGAGGTGGAAGGGAAGGGTGTTGGGGCGGCGGAGATGGATGGAGAAGACGACGACGACGACGAGCAGCGGCGGCCGCCGCCGCAGGAGGAGGTGGAGGAGGACATGGCCTGCGTGTTATCTGCTCCTTACCTCAGCTTCACCTGTGAGCTAGCGTAAGGCTGGAAAGGAAAAAGGTGTTTTCCGACTGGGCCGTGCTCGCGTGACGTGACCGATCGATCATGTATATTTGCTCGAGCTAACAGAGCCCGGCTCACAAATCGAAACCTGCCATGTTTGATTTGTTGTTTTCGATAATTGGTTCGAGTACTTTGTCCGACCAAGTTCAAGCTTAAAATTATTTCGCTCGAGCAATTGTTGGTAGATAAATTTCTATATATTCGGATCGCATGTGTACATTATTGGTGACTATCGCCAACGATAATTAGCAATATAACCAATAAGCAATTTACCATTATATTCACAAGAAAAAATTTCCCTAAAATTTACAAGGACGGAGATATTTTTCCCTTCCCAAGTAGAAGGCAATAAACTAATTACGAATATGATTTATGCGTAAGAGTGGGAGCATGCATCTATTATCATCTATTATTACTAACCACCCAAGTATATGAAAATAAATAGAGTCAACAATATGAGTCACAAATCTATTTATTAATTTAGATTTAGTGGATCCAGATTGAGTATGAGTCACTCAAACTTTTAAAATTGATCAAAATGGGTTTGAAACATTAAAGTCTAAATTTATGTGGGTCTATATGGAACAAAATACCAAAAGGAAGAAGAAAGAAATCTACCATGGTCTAAAGAATTAACAAGCACACATACTGAACAGGCCAGTACAGCGCATCACTTTTCACTTTCATGAGCAGCAAAAAGAGGGTTCAGCTGACCACCTAAAACTAGAACCCAAAATCAGCAAAACTGGGCCAATCACTACACACATCATAAGCACCATCTTCTTCCCCTTTGCAGGCCATCGCCTGAAGCAGCAATTCTTTGATAAGCAAGTCTTCTGGAATTCTAACTGAGCCTTGCATCAAGCGGCAGTTCTTCTGAACTTCATTCTATCCTCATCTAACACGGCCATGTGCTGCTTCCTCTTCTTGGATAACCTGGCCGTGCTGTGCCCACTTTCGTTGTTAAACCGAGCAGCGGTCTGGGCACGCAATTCTTCCAAGGTCTTGCCTTCCTTCGCTCGCTGTAGCACCTGAGAATCACGATTGTAACTCCAAACTCAGGAATTTGCCATAATTAGAGCAGTAGAAGATGACTTACCAGACGCCTTCCATACAGATGGCTGTTCGCCAGTGCTCGCAGAGCATACTGTGCCTCCTGTTTCGTGACGCATTCCACAAGTGCAAATCTTCTATGATTTCCATATTTCCTGGGCAGCCTCGACCTCTTAATCTGCGGAATCATCTCGTTGGTCAACCGAAATGCCAGAAAAAATAGCACCCTCTAACAAGTAAGGGGTACGAATTAAGTCGACAGAGAAATTCAATAACTTTCAAAGGAGCAACAATCCAAAATTTAGAAGACCGGATGAAAAATTTTGAATTTCGTTAACAAGATGAAAGTTGGATTTGCTTATTAAGGAGAAGATCCATAAAATACCTCCACATCCATTGCAGAATTTGTCATTTGGACCAGCAACTGTATTGAGCTTATGAATACAATGGAAGTCCATGCAGTAGATAAATGACAATAGAGAAAAGCAAATTACCTTCCCAAATGGGAAGAAGTTTGAGGCAACGTTTTTCACATGCAACTTGGTGGAACTACTGTCTTTGTCAGCTCTATTTAGAGCTCGTTTGTCTTCCTTGGCAAAACTGCAATGTTAGGGCATGCCTATCTAAGACGGTTCCCTGGAGAGAACACAAATAAAATACGAGCAAATTAGAAGATAGAAATTTATCAAGGAGAAAAAAGAAGAGGCTCACTTGTAAATTCTGGCAAATATTTGCTGCTGTCTCCATTGAATCAAATTTTATAAACCCCAAACCCATTGGCTTCCCATTTTTCATGTGCTTCATGTACAGAAAACAAGAGTATCTTTGTCATGAGTATCTTTCACGATTATATTTATGATATCAAGAGCAACAAATACTCGTTGTGCATGAGCTTGGCGTCTGTAATTTCCCCTCTTCAGGAGAAGAGGTCGCACAGGCGATCTTTCTCCACGTAGTTGGGCAAATCTTTCACCATGATCCTAGACCTGCACATGAATAAAACACCAGTTACGAAGAATTGTTCGTTCGTTCTTTCTTTCTTTCGAATTCAATGTTAAAAAAACATAACGTACAAGCTAAACTCACATTGCTGCTGCGCACTAACAAACAGATTCGATCTCGAAACAATACAGAGAAACTTTGTGTTAATCCGAGCAGAAGGGTTATTGAGTTTTTCGCCCGTATCACGTTGTAAGGGTGATATATTTTAGAGTGGGTCGATTTCAGACTCGGAACCTGAAACTGATACTGTTATAATTGGTTCCTAATTTTTGAAATCTAAAATCTACCCTATTTGCCTTGAACCCTATTTTGGAACCTACCCTATTTTTTTGGTCCGGTTCTAGGGTCTACCTAAGAACCTGTTTTTTTTTTGTTCCTTTTTTGGGTTTCATTTTTTCCAGGTAGTAAATAGGAAAACTTATAACTCAAATCAAAGGTTATAAGTTTGATTGTGCAAATAATCTTAAGTATTCATACAAAAGCAGATTATCTTAGTTATAAAACATCATAGGTTCCAATTAGATATGTTGTTTCTTCGTTACAAAATAAAAATTTTAAGAGAAAGGAAATTGCTTCCCATAATGCTTACAAACCCTCGAGATAAATTATCTGCAAATAATGATTACCTCCGTCATTCTTTTTAGACTATTCGTAAATAATGATCACCTCCCTCATCCTTTTTGATAAAATGCTTTGAATTCTCCCCATATAAAATTGCAAGTAGACCTTCATATAAAACCGGTTCTAAAACAGATTCGGGTGTGTTTTCACTGGGAACCGGTTCCCAAAAAATGGAACCAATTCCCGAATCTGATTTTTGAGTGGGCCGGTCCAGTTTCCGGATAAACCTGATCCGGTTGCACACCCCTTTCACATTGGCTCGTATCATATGGGCGTTTTGAATAAACGCATAAACCATGTTGAAGATATTTAGGATATTTTTCGTGATTTTCCATATATTTCATAATACCAAATATATACTAGAGATTCTCTGTATCTACTTTTGATTGTGCATATTCTTAATTGATAAGTCACTTTGATTGTTATATCATAAATAAACCTATCATGTATCCCTCATTATTTGGTGCAGAAATATACGGAAATCACTCAATTCTCTTCTCCGCTTAATTCTTATCTTCGAACACTATTTGAATACAAAAAAAAAAGAACGATTACAAGGGCGATATTGCCGGTCATGTCTCGATTATTTGTTCATCGTTTGGGTTTAGTAAGATGCACAAATTCCATCAATGTTACTTGTTTTCACTTTTGCATCATCTCGATTGAGTCAGTTTCATCAGACATCCGATTTTAATTAAGGTAATCACAAGCCATTAAAGTGTACTTCATCACTAGAATGATTACATATTTGAATGATGATTATGCACCCTAACTTTGATGCTTGACGCTTTGCAGCTAATATGTTCCGCAGGTTGACTCCTTACCATGCAAGTCACTAGCAGAATAAACTCCCTAAAACACTAAAATTAGCAAAAAAAAAAAAATGCATGAGGATTGACGGGACTGGCTATAAAAGGGGGATTCACAAAAGTTTCAGCTGCTATGCATTTGCAACAATACGTTCCCACCCCAGACGTTCTAGTCCCGGTTGTCTCTGGACGCCGTGTCGCCAATCGTTGCCATGGCCAACTCCTTTCGATACTCGGTTGCGTCCACATTGTACACGTATTTCCAGGCCACCAGGAGGAAGTACACCAGATTGACAAAGCAGAGGACGGCCATCAAAGCGTAGTAATAGTCCAAGTGAGACTGGTTCAAGTTGTTTGTGATCCAACCCGGCTGGCCATTCCTCTTGGTGACGGCCGAGACTGTTCGGAGGAGGAAGCTGCTGAGGAAGTTCCCGATCCCCATGCCGGTCGTGTAGTACGAGGTCCCGAGGCTCTTCATGCCCTCAGGTGCCTGGTCGTAGAAGAACTCGAGCTTTGCGGCCTCAAGGAAGGCGTCGGCGACACCCATGAGGATGAACTGAGGGACGAGGACGAATATGGAGAGCGGGACGATATCGTGCTCACCGACTGTGCCGCGTTCCCTCGCCATGCTCAGCCGGTTGCGCTCAGTCAGGCTGCTTGTGGCCATGACCACCACGAAAAGCGAGAGCCCAATCCCCATCCTCTGGAGCATCGTGATCCCCCGGGGGTGCTTTGTGTAGCGACGCATCACAGGCACAAAGACGCGGTCGTAGAAGACCAGGCTTACCAGCAAGGCGACCTGTATGAAGGCCTTGAGGCTCGCTGGCGGCATCTTGAAGTGGCTGCCGATGCTACGTTCCAGGGTTGTGCCCTGCCTGATGAATAGGGTCGTGACCTGCCCGAACATGGCGCTTGGGACGAACGTGGCGATCAAGATCGGGACCATCTTGAAGATCTGCTTGGCTTCCTCGACTTGGGTCACGGTACACAACATCCAGGATGAGGTAGGTCCGGTCTTTGTGGCTGCCTTATCGAAAAATCTGTGAGTCGACAACCAAAAATCTCAAACCAATGCCATGTCCAGCAAATTGCATTACATCTAAACACGCAAGCAGTTTCTGTCAATCACCAAAGTCCCCCAACAGCTCCATAGAACGAAACTGAATTCGGGATTGGTCAAAACACATCAGAAACAACCCATTATGCCAATATTGAGGCCATGTTCAATGTGACACTGAAATCACATTTATACATTCATCCATATAGACGCAGATTGCAATCCTATAGTACAAATAAATCCGTAGATACTGAGCTGCTATAAACTAAGCATTGATGACGAACCTTAATGTAAGCGTGCTGTCAATTGTGAGCCTACCGGAACTCGCATACTCATCTACGCTCAGTTCATAGAGCATAGTACAAATAATTCTGTACATACTGATCTGATATAAACTAAGCATTGATGACGAACCTCAACGTAGGTGTGTTGTCAATTCTGAGCCTTCCAGAACTCGCATACTCGTCTATGCTCAGTTCGTAGAGCTCCTTTGGGTCATCGGGGATGCGGACCCTCCACTTCTTCATAGCCGCCACTACTACTTGGGCCAACCTTGCGTAGGAACTCCTTGCTTTCTTCTTATGCCTGTAGAAAGGAGTGCCTCCCAGGAACACCAGCAGCGCAAGCCCAAGCCCGACGGTCTGGATGCCGTAGCCCACATCCCACCCAACGTTGTCCTGTATGTACATCATGACCGTGTTGGCGAAAAGCGCGCCAGTGAAGACGCTGCACATCCACCAGTTGAAGAAGGACGCCTTCTGGACCCGTTCTCGAGGCTCAAAATCGTCGAACTGGTCTGCACCCATGCTCGAGATGTTGGGCTTAGTCCCACCGTTGCCTAACGCAATGACGTACAAGGCGAAGTAGAAGAATCCAACTTGGAAGGGCGTTGCCTTCAAGTTACAGTCTTCTTCTTTCACTCCGGGGCCACATGAAGGAGGACTCAGTGAAGGCAAACTCACTGATAGAGTTAATAGGATCATCCCCTGTCAAAGTAGCCATTGTGAACATAGGTTGCCACAAAGATCATAGCATCAAAATGTTCAACATTGAATCTTCCTAAACAAAAAAAAAAAATATGGACGCAAATTTTCAAATAAATGAAAAAACAAGACGATGCAGTAAAAGTCCTCTTTCAACGAACCAAGATTGCTTACACTAGAACTTATAAGCTCAATTTGTAGTATATACCAGAAGTGTGATTAACATGGTCTGTATAGTTTCTCAAACGCACGGGAGCTTCGGAGGGCCAGTTTGAGGAAATACTCTTACCAAGAGATAAATGATGCTGGCTACGACAAAGGTTCGATACCGGCCGAGATGGACGTCCCCGATGTATGCACCAATAACGGGGGTCATCCATACTACGCCTGCCCAATTGGTGACGTTGTTGGCGGAGTTTACGGTTCCTTCCCGCAGCCTCTTCGTCAAGTACAATACCAGGTTCGATGCGACTCCGTAATATGATATCCTCTCGAAAACCTCGTACACTACATAGATTAACGCATCCCTGTAATGTAAAGGAAAAAGAAAAACCAATGCACCCAACCGTTTATGAATCAGAAGAGTTAACCACAGTCGGCGGAAAAAAAAACGCTGCTCTTTTCTTTTGTATTGTGTGGTCGGGCGTGTTTTGAATAAGCTTCCGTGCATCGGACAACTTTATGGAATGAGGGACTTCATAAAGAATTGCTTCCTCCATGCCGCGGCGCCGCTCAGGAATTAAACTTGAAGCCCTTAGATTTCTTGAGGCGCAAGATTCGACCAATTTACCAGCTTGGGCTAATCTTTGGGTTCGTGAGGAAACGGAAATGTTCTTGCTGATGCCTGTAAACGATCAAAGAGAAAAACACACGGCATTACCTATGATGAAGGAACAAGCCTTCCATCGCCCGGTCCTGGATCTCTGGACGGGTCCGCCTTTGCGATCCACCGTTCCATCTTGCGTGTAGGCGTCTTCGCCGTTTGCCCTGCCTCGCTCTTCGACCGTGCTCATCGTTTTTATCTGTCTATTTCCGTAGTAAACTGGTGCGAATGCTTTGCAAATTGAATTCGACCTGACCGCGAGCATGAACTTCTTAAAAAGTTGGAGCGATGCTTCAACTGGCCAGATGTTTCCGTTCAGGTTCTGTTTTGGACAACTAATGTACTGACAATCTCGTGGAATGGACGAACCAAAGTCACGATGCCTCCAAAACTACCTTAACAACACCAAATAGTCCCCCCATGCTTTGTGAACGACCTGATTTTTATTTCCCTAATTCGCTTAGATTAAAACAAATCACCTTAGTTATCTGTTTCGCTCCTCTCTCCATCGTTGCGATTAGGCCGTTAAACAAATAATTGAAGACTGTTTTTTTATTTGCCTCACTTTATCGATCTATAATTCTTTTTCTTAAACGTCCCACTACTTTTCCTTAATTTTAAATGACTATATTATACCTCAAAGGTTGGGATGCCACAGAGTGCGAAACCAGAGGTCTTTTGATTGGAAGCGAGTTGATTGTACAATATTTTGTCCTTCTCTTCTTCGCAACTAATAATGCTGCGTTTGTTTTGTGCAAAATAAGTAATTAGGAAAACATTTTTCGAAAAATTATCGCTTGTATCTCTTATAAAAATAAATGAATGGAAACTTTTTTCATTGTTTATGAAAATAGTTAGGCATAAATTGTTATTAATGATGAAAATATTTTCCGTTGACTAATTATTCTTATATGATATAAGCAATCATTTTTCAAAAAATATTTTTAAATTACTCATTTTTTGCGAAACGAATGCACTCTAAAATGCTTTTCAAATCACACAAGGCTTTATTTATCTACCTTTTATTGGTTTACCTTTGCAATTTCATAATCTCTCCTTTTATATAAATAACTCTCTCTATTAATATCAGATTTCTTATATGGACATTAGAGCACACACATGATGGTATGATTTACTCAAAACTAATACGTCAGCCAACATAAGAACTACGAAAACAATTAATTGAGAGAGAGAGAGAGAGAGAGAGAGAGAGAGAGAGAGAGAGACCCATGAAGAGGCTATATCGTGGCCATGGTCGCTCAAGCTTTGAGCTCGCGGCAGCCATGATTGCTCGAGCTCGAGGCGTGCAATGCTGCCATGGCTGCTTAAGCTCCAGCTCGAAGCTTGCAGTCGTTATGTCCAGATTTGGCCTCGATGGTTGTGCCCCCATTGTCAAATCAAGCTCGAGCTTGGAGCTTGTTGCTGCTATGGCCAAATCTGGCTTCAAAGCTTGCAGTCATGGCCGTTTGAACTTGAAGCTTGTGATTGCCATGGCCAAATATGATTTTGAAGCTCCCAGCCATGGCCACTAGAGCTTGAAGCTCGGGGCTACAGCCTCTTAAGCTTGAAGCTTTATGGCCGTCATGACCAGATCGAACTCTGAAGCTCGGGGCCATGGCCGTTTGAGCTTGTACCTCGTGATCGCCGCGGTCATATTGGCTTCAAAGTTCATAGTAGTGGCTACTCAAGCTCGAGCTTGAAGCGTGCAGCTGCTATGGCTTCTCGAGCTTATAGCTTATGGCCGCGGAAGAGCGAGTGGCCATGGCCCATAAGGTCTAAAGCTCGTAGATCTCGAGCTCACATTCATCATGGTAACTCGAGCTTTCAAGCTACGGCCAAGGCCGTAAAGGGTGGTCATAACTGGGTATTTACGAGTTGAAATAGTGGGTTTTGAAGATTTCGAAGAAGGAGGAGGAAAAGTTCCCGTCAAAGAGTCAACGTTTGAAAATGTTTAATTGGATCAATGCCACGTCAACAAAATCCGTATTCTTTCAGGTTGGAAATATCGAAAGATTTTAATGCCACATCAGGAAATTTCTTGCCTCCAAGTTTCAATCCTTGACTGGGGCCCGCAAAAATTGATGGCTATAATTGAGCAGGTCAATCATAAGTTTGGTCCTAGGCAAGTGGGCGATGACACGTGTCATGTGTTTGACTTAGAATATATCCAGAATGTGCACACGTATCACAAATATATTTCAAAATCTGATAAAGAAAAAGTTAAACCTAATGGATTTATTACGCAGTATTCAATTTCATTAGATAGTGGAAAGAAGTTATGGATTGATTTACACACTACCAAAGAATTTTTACATATTCGTGGAAAGAAAAGAAATATTTCGAGATTTGAAATTCTTTTTATAGAGATTGCGGTACGATAGAAAAGATTTAAAATATTAATGTCAAAATACATGAGAGATAAAATAGAATAATCAATTTTCACATTTATCCATTTTCAAGTATCTAACAAATAAGTAACTGGCGACATTTTAGGAGGAAAAAAAAAAATAGAAAAGAACAAGAATGTCTTAAAAATAGAAGGTCCTCTTTGTTTTATGTAACAATGTGGATTACCAAGTTAATGATGTTCCTCCAAATTTAGAATTCTAGAATGTGGATGGATATTTTTCTGGTAATTCACGGGCACGGCCGTAATTGACTGGCTACCTGGAAGGGAATCAGCGCACAAGCCACCGTGACCGTACACCCAGACCTGCGTTCCCGACGCAAGAATCTAATCCACAACCATCGGTTCCATAAGTGGATGGTTATCAACTTACTGTGTAAAGGAACAAGATTCATAGTTGGGTCGAAAATGTCACGACACGAAGGAGATGCATGTATCCCCCTCACGCAAAAATAATTTCCGGGAACGTGGATTCTGCCGTGCCCTGAAAAAGGGTGGCTGCATCGGTTTCAAATGACTGGTCGTCCGGATAGCTCCGCAGCCTCATTCCATGGACAGATGAATATGACTGCGATTTTCACGTGGCGAACTTGGTCTCTCTCTGTCCCCCCATGGTTTTCGTTTCGTAAACGTTCGAATAGTTACCCAACTAGTAGCGGGAGTCAACGTAGTTCAGCGCATTGAATTGAATATAGACTAGTCATCGAGCTAGGAATTTTCAACTGGGCATCAAAGTCTCCTAGTCATCATCATATATAGTCACCCTAAGCACGCGAATTGTCTTCAAACGAATTCAGGTATCTCATCTTTGCCTTTCGTTCTTCTGCATTTTTCAAGCACTTTTGCGCACTTTGTTATCGTCATCCGTGTTTAGCTGACCTCGCTGAACTCTCATTCCTTGCCGTTGCGAAAGCCGAACGCTTTGGCCTCTCGGTTCGTGCTCTCTGCTCTGTTTTTTTCCCAGTTTCTCTGCTAAACCAGTTACTAGTTTCTGTTTGGTGCTACAATCTGCGTTGTCCTCCGATAGATGTTTTGAGACTTAGAAGGGGTCAAGTCTTTGCTGGCAGCAGCTTCAGAAGTCGTTAACACAAAACTCTAAGAAATCTCGATTCATGAATCGGTGCAGGTCTTTTCTGTTCGCGAATGGGAACAATGCCAGAAAATATCTTGAACAACATCGTGGAGTCACTGGCGGAGAGCATTCCGAAGCAAGATGCTGCTGCACTATTTCAGGAGGAGAACCCACACTCAGCGGCTCCTTTGTATAATAGGCTCTTAAACCGCCAGAAGACGGTTCATCATGTTTTGGGCGGTGGAAAATGTATTCGCAACTATCTGATCCTTGTATCCTGTATGTTTAACTGCTGCACTCGCTACTGAATCTCTTCTGAACCGAAAAATTGCAGCTGCTGATGTGTTGCTATGGAGGAACAAGAAAATCTCTGGCAGCGTCTTAGCCGGTGCAACTGCCATCTGGGTGCTTTTCGAATGGCTTAACTACCATTTCTTGACACTCCTCTTCATTGCCCTGGTTTTGGTCATGCTTGCTCAGTTTGTTTGGTCGAGTGCTTCTGGCTTCTTTAGTAGGTGAGTGAAGTTGTTATCGTGTTAGATTACCCGATTCGAAAAGTTTTTACCATGTCTAAATTCTATGAATTGCTGTGTTTTACTTTGAGCAGGTCATCGTCACAAGTCCCTCGTCTGAAACTACCTGAAGAGTTATTTGTCAACGTTGGCATGGTTGTTGGATCTGAGGTAAACAAAGCTTTGGGGTTTCTTCAGGATGTCGCTTTGAGCAGAGACTTGAAGCAATTTCTTGTGGTACGCATACTGATTTTTCCACCTCCACAAATCTCAAGAAAATTGAACTTCGTCTCGGTGTTTCAGAGTCAAAAATTGCATTTAACTAGTCTCTTTTAACAAGCAAGAAGAAAAGAAGAAAGAAACTGACAGTCTCAGATGTGAAAATCCTTGCAGGTCGTTGCTAGTTTGTGGGCTGCTGCTATTATAGGTAGCTGGTGCAATTTTCTGACAGTCTTATACGTGGGTAAGTGAGACTTCACGATGTCTTTACAATTTGACAACCTGAAAGTTGAATTGGCTTATCATTATGTGATATACTTACGATGCAAGTTCAATTGTTCTGGTACGATCACATGAAGCCTTATCTCCACTTTGACAAAAATAAGTAGTTGTAAGATTAAAACAGGCTTGATAAAAGTCTCAATAATTGTAGTGAGACATTCTCTTCTAGGGAATTGCTTAATGGTTCTCATGCAATTAACCTACATGTTAACGGTTGTAGTCACATGAAATTGACAAAAGAGGTAGGCATACGCAGATACAAGATGCAATTCTGTAGCAGCAATGTAATGGCGCTTACTTGAAGAAGCTTGCTTTAATGTATTAATTGTTGTCCTGCATTTCAAGGTCTGAAAGCATTTATAGAATCACTACTTTGCAGAACTACGAAAGGATACTTGTTTCTGCTCATTGTGTAACTGTGGTGTGTTAGTGTTGAATTCTTGAAAGCTGAAAATCTTGGTTCTTCTCGTTTGAAGGTTTTGTTGCCGTGCATACCTTGCCCATTCTTTATGAGCGATATGAAGACCAAGTTGACAGCTTTGCGTGCCAGCTCCTTGGCCAGTTTCGAAATCACTACCAGAAACTGGATGCAGGAATCTTTAGCAAGATTGCTGAGGCAAAGCTCAATGCCAAAAAGCATGAATAGATTCACACCATTGGAAGTTTATGACCCATTTGCGTACCTTATTCATTCGTTTTTGGGGATTGGGCATTTACTGCCATTCCGATTGTGTTCTTTAATGCGTCTGTGCTAAATCAACAATTAGATCATGTATTTCAAAAATCATACAGCAGATGTTACACTGCTCAGAAATTCAGCATTCAAAAAATGGCCTAGTAGTTAAGTTGATACTTCTTTCCTAATGGAAGTTGCTGTATTCTTTTGTTTCCACAGTTGAAGATGATCTCCCTCAACTTATTAGCTTAAGATATTGGGTTGGACTTTCTAATAAGATGTCAAATAGTCCATCCAATGTCCCACATCGCCCAAGTAGACTTTCTCAGGTTCTAGGACGTGCGAATACAGATTGCCACTATCCTACTTGCATTCGCGGCTTCCATACCCCTTTGTCATTGAGGCGCGATTTTGTGACTTCTAAATCTGTCACCCAATTCAACCAAAAAAATCTATCTACCAAGATCAAACTTCTAAAGCAAGGTGAGAAGGAAGAGACTATGATAGTTGCTAAACTCGCAAAAGATATGTTAAAACTTGAATGATAGTGTTAGAAAATCCAACCTAGCATTTAGGACTCGTTGTCAAATGATATGAGATAATTCTTTAACAATCCCTATCATATGCAAGCCACTGGAGCATGGTGAAATTGTAACAACTCGGTCCGATGAGGGCGGAAAGTGGTTGTCGGGGTCCGAGAACCTGGACAAGGAGCGGCTTTCGGCAGGCTTCTAGGATGGCAAGGGGGGGCATTGCTCTTGTTCCACATTGCTTAGGAAGTGAGATCTTGGTGAGTTTATAAGACTTGGCCCTTAACCCTTGTATAACGCGTTTTAAAACCGTGAGGATTTAGTGTTCAAAGCGGACAATATTACACAAGAAATGGCTCAGCGGAAGCGTGGTGGGACCAAGGTCTTTACAAATGGTATCAGAGCTGACTTCCGACCGCATGTGCGGTCACAATGAGGACGCAGTGTTTGAAGGAGAGGAGAATGTAACGACCCAGTCCGACGAGGGCGGGAAGTGGTCGCCGGGGTCCAAGGATGGCAAGGGGGCATTGCTCTTGTCCCACATTGCTTAGGGAGTGAGATCTTGGTGAATTTATAAGGCTTGGCTCCTAATCCTTGTGTAACGCGTTTTAAAACCTTGAGGACTTAGGTTATGTCCGGGTGTTGTACAGATGCCTTCTCTTATTTTGTGGACATTCCTGTCCTAATTCCTATTGATGCATCTGTTGGAACATGTACGAGTAATTCTGTGATTGCTGTTGCCATATAATATCAAATTGCCTGATTGAATGCGATAAATTTCACAATCTATGCCGAGTTCCTTTCCAGATAATTGACAATTAAATTCCTTTTCCCGTCAAGAACGAGCGTGACAAACGAATTTATAGTTTCTGTCCGTTGACATTTACACACAACAAAATCCTGATTGTCTTCTTAAAGTGTAAACTCAACTACGAAAATTTAGACAGAACTAATTTACAATGATTCAATACAGATGAGTGGTTGCAAGTCCGAGAAGGTAACTATGTCTGCGGGCACCACATATTCCGAAAGTGTACTCGTCTCTCTTCTCTTGAGTATGTCCATGCTTGAGGGCAGGATTCTCCAGCTTCCTAATTCGCTCCAGTTCAATTGCGCCACTTCTTTCATTGGAGGTCGCATCTTCCCATGTAAGTTCAGGCACCTTCTCGCAATGCTCGCAAAGGCGATGATCCCTTCTTTCTTGCCTTGCTTCAGAACTTCAGCGTCCATGATGTCGAACAGGCAGTTCTCATCCATCGAGAGGAGAAAATAGCTCGCGAGGTCTCTCCTCGCCGTCCCCCAGAAATGAGATCGGCTTTTGCCCTGTCAAGAGTTCGACGAGGACTACACCGAAACTGTACACATCGCTCTTATCTGTGAATTGACTTGATTGGAAGTACTCGGGATCTAAGTACCCAAATGTCCCTTGGACTCTTGTAGTCACGTGAGTTTGATCGAGTGTGACTGATTTGGAAGTGCCAAAGTTGGCCACTTTTGCACGGTACTTGTCGTCCAAGAGAATATTAGTAGACTTGATGTCCCGATGATAGATTGGGATTGATGCCGATGAATGTAGATAGGACAAGGCTCCTGCCACTTCAGTAGCAATTCTAAGGCGTGTGTCCCAAGATACAAAAAACTCTTCATTCGGGTCATGTAAATACTGGAAAAGAGTCCCATTTGATACGAATTCATACACCAAGAGTGGCGACTCTGTTTCCAAGCAACACCCCAGTAGCTTAACCACATTCCTGTGGTTGATCTGTGAGAGAATGGCAATCTCGTTGATGAACTGTTCGACTTTTCCCTTATCAATTGCCTTCGACTTCTTAATGGCAACAATTCTTCCATCCGTGAGCATCCCTTTGTAGACGGTTCCTTGCCCACCTTGGCCAAGTATTCTGTTCTTGTTGAAATTGTCGGTGGCCTTCTCCAAATCCTTGGTATCAAACAAATGGCTCTTCTCCACATTGCTCTCGGACGAACGCAGCTGTTGCTGCAACAAGAGACCCCCATTCTGTTTGAAGTACTTCTCTTTGAGCTTGATTTCTTTCCTTTTCTTCATGAACTTGTACAACAGCCACAGCAAAAGAAGCAAAAATAGTGCCCCTAGGCCTGCTCCAATACCTGGTTTATCAAAGTGGTATGAGCACAACCAAAAGCAAGCATCAAGGATCTGCAACTTGATTTCAAACGAGGAAATTGGTAATCTGATACTGGAGAGATTTACCTTGGACGGCCTTTCTGTATACTCATTAATTGATTGAATAAAATGTTAATGTGATTGGTGAAAAAGTCTCCTTATGAATATTTAGCGTGGAACAGAACAGCCATCTAATCAGTCAAGCAGCAGCCAAAAAAGACAAACAGAGGTATTGGTCGATTAATATTATGTTCGACATATTGTATATGTCGATGAGTTGATCAAGTTAAAAAGTACAAACTAATTAGGCTACAATTGTAAGAAAATATATGTGCTCAATTAAACAGCAAAATTGAATTCTGAAGAGCTACATAGGAACACCGAACATATGAACCACTGAAAGCGCTTCATTGTATATGCTTTTTCTAAATTGTGGGTTTCATCACTTACAGATTCAATGCAGCATTTATTTAGATGATATGATGTGAAATTTGCTTACCTATGAGGAGAAACCTAATTGTCTTGCTTCCTTCTTCACAATCAAAGTAACCTCGTCGATTCACGCACTTTTTGCCGTGGCACCGATCAGTTGGATCTTCACATTCATCAACATCTGAACGAAAGATTGACCATCAAAATTAGTAGAGCTTCGTCTCTTTATTGGGTGCTTAGGATTGCATGTATAGCTACGTCAGCCTCCAAAGAGCTACTTCTCTTTATTGGTACACTGTGTCAACGTTACGTTTCCAGTGATTGGTGTGATAAAATGTAAGTGGTTGTACCTTCGCATCCATGTCTAATATAGGGGTTACCGGTGAAGCCTCTATTGCAATAGCAATGCAAAAACGGCATTGCCACGCGATACCCTGAAAAGAAGCCGACTGTGCTGCAGTAATAGGAATAGCCGGAGATGTAGCCGTAATTGTAAATCTCTAATGCAGGTTCTGAGGATTTAGCTATCCCCCATTCTAGCACTGCTGCGAAATGCCCGCTCGCCCTCAACCCATCAAAGTCCGTAGTTGCAGGCATGAACTGTGACCTATCTCCACATAGTTGCATTCATTGTGCCCTGCTGTTTCATCATCGAGCTGGAAATCGACGCTGAAAGCCTGAAGATACGAGGAAATTGTGGTTTGGCAGCATCTGTCGCTCCCTGAACAATTCATGTTCCCAACAACGTTGTTGTCTGCTCCGCAACTTGACTTGCATCCTATGATAGCAGACTCCGTGTCATCCATTAGAGCACGGATGTTGCAACCGATGGTGGTGAAGACGTTCCTTGACATGGAGAAGACAAACTGGCTTCCCTTCAAGCTCACGGGCACAATGCTTCCATTGCCCCCGCAGTTCCCATTGGCCGAGTAGATTATGGGAAGACTGACGTTGATCATGCCGTTTTTGTTGCTTTCGTAATCGGGTAGAGCAATGTTAAGCACCCTCAAGTTGGCCTTCTTCAGTACTGGGACGGTCCCATTGCTGCTTTCCTGGCAGACGATCTCTTACCACTCGTCGAGGAAACACCCAGTTCCAATCCCAAAGGGGAAGGGAATGGCGATGCCACCACATGTTTGGTTGCAACTGCCCTTCGCCAGAGGAGCCGCTTGTGATCCTTGTTCGTGAAGCAAAAGTGATCCTAGAAGCAGAAGAATCTGAAACATTCTCGTTCCTGCTTCTTTTGTAAGGAAATTGTGAACCTGCTGGAGGAATGAACAGAAGGCACGGTTACTTATGCCCCTTCGTCTTCTGCGGTCGCTGGCCCTAGCATATCCCAGGATGCTTCCTAGAGCAGAATTGTCTAAGCTTCAGATCCTTCCTGGAGTAGAAAATTCTCCACCGAAGTGGTCACCTCTTTTAGCAGCCACAATGAGAATAATGTTTCGATCAGGTTTGCTTTGATGGCTATCGCAACGTATTACTTTTCAGTCTCAGTTGACGATATGAGAAAGAAATTTATTTAAACAAAGAAAGACGTTAACGTGATGAGATTTGAAGAAATTTTCTTTTGTTGCCCATTGAAGGGTCTTCTTTCTGAAAGGCTCTAAGCTACATCAGGACAATGCTTGACAATGTACTGCGAAATGGGAAAGTAAATGGCACTGGTGAGGCAACAAGTCCATCGCTTTGTAATAGAGAAATGAGCGAAAAGTCCAAAGTAAATTGCTAATCAGAGTCAAACTCTTAGACCGAGACAAGCAGAAGAAGTCTTGTTTTGATTTGCTTCCGTGCAGATTTAGACATCGAGATCACCATAATTTAGCCGCGGAATTGTGGCGGAGCTTGTTATTATGTTCCGTTTTCACACAATTTAGTTTAGGCTTTTTGGAACCAAGTTCAACCAATCTGTAGACTGATCGGTTCGGATAATTTTTTGGTGATTTATATAATTAAATTATATATCGGATTTTAGTCGTGTATGAAACCCGATTTGTATGGAGGATTTTGATTTGTTCAAATTCGGAGTGCCCTTCAATCTGAACGGGATATGGATTTCTTGGGCGGTGGAACTTGACTTTATTTTCTTTTGAAGAAGATTATCCAAGCTTTGATCGGTTTGTTTCATTGTTTTTTCTTAGACCAATGAAACGAGTTCGGGCATCTGTTCAATCTAGGAACGGGAAAGCAAAACTCACTTTCCTTCAAGAAAAGTGGTTCCTTTTTTAATTTCTTTAGTCGTAGTGCCAATGGGAAACCTGAGTAATCTCTCTCATTATTGGAGCAAAAAATCATTTTTAATGTTCTCGAGCGTCGTGCATCTTGTAATTAGGCCCTTGCTTTTCTTGCTCAAGCCGTCTATGAAGGTTCTTTGGGAATACTTTTGTTCCCCCAAAGAAGAGTAAAAATGCATGCGAGTCACGTGGCAAAGTTCTTTAATCCCATAACGAAAGAGTGTGCGTCCCATGTGATTGAAGGAAACTAAAAAGTGATTTTCGCTCTAAAATAGTATAATTATTTTGCTAATGCTCTGGATCGTGCCGAGACAATATTCTGAACTCTTGGCACTGTTTTATTTTTAAATTTTTTTTATTAAAACTAAATATAGCAAACTATCCATGGTACAACAAGGAGAGAGAGAGAGAGAGACTAGAAAGCCTAATTTTTGAAAAAAAAAAAATTATCCATGGTCTAGTTTAATAAACAAACAATGTTCAGTCACAAAAAGTTGTGCACCCTGATCATGAACAGTACTTCCCCAAATGGAAGGACATTATCGTTAGGGTATCGTGTGTGGATGTCTAGTCAACTTTCTTATCTAGGATTTCTCTTTTTTGCTGGTTTAACTTTACTCATAGGAAAATAATTTGAAGTACCGAGTTTTGGAATTTTTTTTTGCTATGAAAATTCGTTTGTGGGCAGATATATCATGGGTACAGATTAGAAATTTTTTGTGAGACAAAAGTTAATTTGAATAAATATGTTTGAGTTTTTAATTGTATTAACTCTTTTATAAAAGCTTTTATTTTTTTTGGCAGACGTAGTTCAGTGGCCTCCACCTTCACCATGTCTCGCAATGTGTGAATGTGGAGCACTTGTGATCCGATCTCGTACTAGTCATTCAAGAAACACCCGCCTTTTATTCCCAAGGGGGAAGGACATGACGATGTTTGGCTAGTGATGCTTGTATGCTGATGGAAGCTAGGATCTAAAGGTATCGAAACACCAGGTTTGCCATTACTTTAGATGTTTCGTACGTGCAGGAATCTAACCTATGAGCTTTAACCATAAGAAGGGAAGAAAGTTAAGGATGTGGGTGTGATTTTCTTCTGTCCTGTCATACCCTAGACAACAGAAACATTAAAGCTTGATAAGTAGAGGCCTCTCTATAACTTAGGCAGCCAAGTGAAACCCTAAGAATGAGAAAGTCTTCCCAAGAGACGAAGATAAGCATCATTACTTGGACAGCGAGATCTCCTTTGCTTATGGGATTTTCCCGATTCAAAATTTGATGGAAATGGGTTGGAAATTCACCGAAGTATATCTGCTTCAAGGTGATGACTTTGTTTTATGGTTTCTTCTATCTTCCTGTGACCCGCTCTCATGGAAGCTTTGATCATGCATTTGCCCAAAATCTGAAGCGAACATTTTGTGTGATTATACCTATAACGAGTTTTTTTTCTCATCGACTCATGTTTTGTTCGAGTGAATTAAGATAATCGTGATATATATCCTCGACTGCTAGTGCTTCTCTTATGTTTCTCTGATTTTGCCCTCTCAAAAGTTGGATTTTTCGGTGTCTCCAAAACGTGTAACCTCAAACTCCAGCCTCATCAATGCCAAAGCAATGAAAAAAAAAATGAAATTTGAGCCGAGATGCGTCATCAAACACTTGGCTGTTCACTCTGTAAATTCATAAAAGAAATTTTTTTGGCCAGAAAATTTGTGGAGGTTAAAAGAGGTCTTTTGAAACATTTTGCATTTGCATGCTCGAAGTTTGCTTTTGCAACATTAGGGGAGAAGAGCCGGACATATATGAAGTTCCACTTGTGTGACTTTCCGAATTCGACCCATTTTTGGGATTTATAAAATGTGCATATCGTCGACACGCTTTGTCAAGCCCCGAACCCCCGTGTAGTCCGCGACATCCCGCCTCCGGTCGAACAGTTGCAACGTCTCAGGTTGTCGCCAACCTCAACTAAACACATCAGAGTTTTAATCGCGTCAACAGAAACCAGAAAACACCCTGACAAAATAAACTGGGGAAACATTGGGAGAATATACATTTGCATTCTCAAAGGAACTTGTTCCAAACTATATACAATATTACAAACCTTAGTCTACCAGTGCACATTTTACTGAAACTATCGAAACCAAAAAGGAATCGATGACCTATTATTCGTCCTCAAAATTGGTTCTCATCAAAAGCTTGGCCTTCCAATCGACACCCATTGGAAACTCTGCTACTTCGTATTCCGTGTGCACTGGTAATTCAAAACGTACTGTTGGTAGTGGTGGAGGATTTATGTCTCAGGTCTGGGTTCTGAAAATTATTTGGTTTACACAACCATGAGAATAAATCTCAGCAAGTACACCCCTAAACCCAACCTAGGCTATCACGTACCTCCAAATAATTACACGATCACACACATTCACGTACAACCATATTACGAAACAGGCACATCAATTAAGACTATTAGGCTCAATAATGCACACATTCGCACTCAGTCACGATTTCGTCGTATGCAACATGTGTATGTGCCTCATCCCATTCTTCCTTCCATTCTCATTTTCCACTTTCTCGATCCTCGCTAGTGGCCCGCGTTGTAGTACACGCCTAAGACATACTGCGATCATTCATCACTTCACTTCCGGCCTGCGTACTTGTTCACGCCTCAGGCCCCGATTACGACCTGAGCATCACATGCCCCAGGCCCGATCCCAACTCAGCCCGCGCTTAATACGACAGGCCTACATGATTGAGACCCAACTCAGCCCACGCTAAATGCGACAGGCCTATCTGATTAGAATCCGAGTTTATGATGCCTCGGTCCAATCCCGGTCTCACCTGAGCTGATCGTGCCTCGGATCGATTCTCATACATGCTTTTTCAAGCCTCAGTCTGTGCCAAATGCAACGGACCTACGTGATCGCTGCTCGAGTTTACGATACACAGTCCGATCCCATTCTCGTTCTATCACACCTTCACATGCTTTCCCACAATCACTTGTCACACCACACTTCTTCTTATTCATGCACATGCTCGATATGCATTTACCACACGTGACTAGCCCATCACACGCGATCCATGTACGCATCGAGTCACACGCAGACATAGCGCACTCAACAATTCACATGGGCAATGTCAACAATTAATTCAATCAACTCACGTGTGTACCCAACAAGTGTGTATAGATACTCAATTGCACCATAATACACTCAATTAAATCACCACAATTTATAAATAAATCAGACACGCCTCAAATACGGTAATTGCCATTTTTCTCCAACCAAATGGCGTCGGCTTAATTCCGATCCTTCATGGGACTTTCTCGCCATTAAATACCGGTTCTAAAAATCCAACTTGCGTCCCGAACCGAGCATCACAGCCTCATGAACAGTGAATCACAGCTCGTGAACAGTGATTCGCAGCTTGAAATTCCCTCAAATCGTACTCCAAAAATTCCGAATTAATTCCTTCAGGCCCGCCATACAATCCCGGTCTAAAACCCTGACGTATCACACCTACACAAGTCCAATTTCACCCAAAAAAAATAGAATTATTCGGCGATACCCAAAATCCTAAATCGGGATTAGAGTATGACTTACAAAGTTTTAGACTTAATCGGCTAGAACAGGAAGTGGCGGCGCTCTACGGCGAAGCTGAACGACTCACGGTGGCGGTCCGGCGGCGACATGGTCTTGCACGGCGGAATGGATCTCGGCAAGAGAGAGAGGAAAAGAGAGGGAACGGTGGCTGGTGGTGGCGATTTGTGGCTGGTACGGCGGCTAGGCGGCGGCGAGAGGGCGGTCCGGCGGTGCGGCAAGCGGCGGCACCGGCGAGGAAGCTCACGGCCAAGGGAAAACTCCCGGCCAAATGAAGAAAAGGAAAGAAAATCTAAGGGGGAGGGGGGCTGATCGTGAAAATGGAAGAGAGAGAGGGAGTGGCCGAAGGTGATGATGTGAGAATGAGGAGAGAGAGTGAAAGTTTGACTATTTAGTCAAATTTTTCCAAAAATGACCAATTTGCCCTTTAATACTTGGTTCACATTACTCCTTATCCAATAATTGAGGGGCCTTTTTGTAATTCAATAATTCTAACTTTTGACTCTTAATTATCCACAATAATTTCCCAAAATTTTTCAAAATTCGGAATCCCAAAAATAGGCCATAAGGGCAAAACGGTAATTTTTCGGTTTCGGGGCGAAATTCCAATTTTCGCACATATCAACCCTCCATATGTGTGGCCAACATAATGTGGCGTCGGAATCGCGAAAATAGCTTCTTAAGCTCTCGAAAATCGGCTGCGAAGTTTCGGGAATAAAATAATATTATTTTTCCAAATTTTCACTGAAATTCCAATTTTTGGTCAAAATGACTCATGGTATGCGTGGCCACCCTAAAATGGCGTCGGCCTCGAAAAATATCCTGATTTGACCTTGAAAAGCGACGCTAGAGTCTAGAGGGGTAAAATCGTAATTTTTCACCCCCGGACCAAAATTTCAAATTTTTTAGTCATACTAACTCCAAACGTGTGTAGCCAGCATAATATGACGTTAGATTCCTAACTTTGTCTCTTAAACCCTCAGAAATCGACATCGAAATCTGGGCTGTTATACGCTTATAGTTAAATCTCGCCAAAAATTGATCACTCTCGGGTTATTTTTAAATTTGAGATTTCGCTAAAATCGCATTCGATCAAATTTGGCCGTTATTTAAAGCCCGAACTTTGGTGTCGAATTTTTAGAAGTTTCGTGGCGAATTTAATTGGATGATATCGATATTATTGTGGCTAGCATCAATATTGCCCGGAATTGGTGAAAAGTGAAATTTGGATTGGGTGTGGATTTTGACTAGTGGGCCTTCCTCTTAGTGTATTTTAGTTAGTGTTTTTGGCCATTTTTCCTAATTTATAAATTAGGATTTTCGTGAACTGTCGGATCGACTTCAAATTTGAATGTGGGTCGTTGGATCGTACTCGATGGAGTTGACTTTCTCTCTCTTTCTCTCTCCCCCCTGTACTGCGCACGTCCCCTCCCCCCCTTTGCCCCATGCACGTCCCCTCCCCCCTCTTCCCCATGCACGTCCTCTCTCTCTCTCTCTCTCCTCCTTTTTCTTTTCTTTATTCTTTCTTCTTCTTCTTCTTCCTTCTTCGCCACTGCCTTGCTCCCCTTTGCTCGACCGCCGCTCAACCAGCCGCCACTTGCCGACTGTCTGCCTTGCACCGCTGCATGACCAGTTGCCAGGGCCGCCATCCGTCCAGCTATTTACCCCTGGACTGATGCCTGTCACGCCCCGAACCCCCATCGAGCTCGCGACATTCCGCCTTTGGTCGAAGAGTGCGATATCTCAGGTTATCGCCGACCTCATCAACATCAGAGATTTAAATTCGCAACAGAAACCATAAACACCCGGACTATTGAAACTCGGGAGAATTGAGAGAATATACATTTTCATTTTTCATATAAACTTGTACCACCACAATATTCACACTTTACAAACTTAATTAAACAAGTGCACACCTTCCTAAAACTATCAAAATCAAACGGGATCATTGACTTGGCATTCGTCCTTAAAAATGGTTCTCACAAAAGCCTGGCTTTCCAACCGACACTCTAACCTCTACGTCCCTTACTCGGCGTCCATTCTAAGTCTGACTCCTCATTCTCCGATTCCGAACTCTCTTGCATCGATTGCTCTTCCGAGGACTCCGGCTCCGCCTCGATCACTATCGGGTGGTTAATGTCGCCCGATTCCGTCGGAACCTCATCCTGACCGTTCTCCGCTAATACATCCCAGAAATGGAACTCAAGCTCAAAGTTGGGATTCATGTACTGCTTAAACGGGAGTATGTACTCTGGTTCCCCTACATGCTCTTCAGACTCAACAGGATTGTTCTCCGCTTCGACCTCTGGTTCTACTTCAGGTCTTACGTCTTGTTCTGGTTCCTCCTTAGGAATAGGATCTAAGTCTATATCCATCGGCTCAGCTTCGGCTTTTGACGCTTCGGGTTCGGGTTCGTGTTCGGCTCTAGAAGATCCCTGTGCTACAGTTGCTGGGTGCAAACCAGACCGAGCCAAGCTAACCTCGGTACTAGTCAACTTTCCATCGATTGGGGGCATGGCCGCTAGGTCCCAATCTTTAACTAGATCATATGGAACGTCGAAACCTCGGACGGGACCAAACTCATCCTTGTCAGCGTCCCTAAAGTACTAAGCCGTGTATACATTGGTCTCCCACAACAGCAATCCTACTTCTACATATATGGTCGTCGTGTGTCTAATCCATGTTATCCCGTCACCCATCGGAAACTCTGCTGCTTCGTACTCCGTGTGCACTGGTAATCCAAAACGTACTGGTGGTGGTGGTGGTGGAGAGTTCATGTCTCAGGTCGGGGTTCTGAAAATTGTCAGTTAATACAACTGTGAGATTACATCTCAGCAAGCACACCCCTAAACCCAACCTAGGCTATCACGTACCTCCAGACAAACACAAAACAATCACACACGTGCCAAATCATCACATAGTAGGCGTTCCACACACGATCATAAGCACGTCATATACAACACACACATGTACTGTTCTCATCCTATGTACTCATTCTGTTCTCATTTCCTCTTTCCACCACACTCGCCAGTGACCCGCGTTGAAGTACACGCCTCAGGCACACTGCGACTATTCATCATCAAACTTTCGGTCCGCATACTCGTTTACGCCTTAGGCCCCGATCGCGACCTGAGCATCACTTGCCTCAGGTTCGATCCCAAACTCAGCCCGCACCAAATGCGACAGGCCTACATGATCGGAACTCGAATTTATAAAGTCTCGGTCCAATCCCGGTCTCACCTGAGCTGATCGTGTCACGGACCGATTCTCACACTTGCTTTTTCAAGCCTCAGCCTATGCCAAATGCAACAGACCTAAGTGATTGTTGCCCGAGTTTATGATATTAGGCCCGATCCCATTCTCATACTTTCACACCTTCTCATGAATTTCCGTGCACACATTCGCACTCACAACCACACAATCACACCCAAACGTGCATTCACGCACAATTTTACATTTGTCCGCACTCAAACACTGTTAAATCAATTTCAACCCTTCACGGGACTTTCATAAAATTTAGAGACGGACCTAACGGTACCATCTACACATCAAACAACCAATCACAGCACATCACACAATACATCACAGCCAGTGAACAGTAAATTCCGCACCTTAAATCACAAAATCACACTCCCGGCTCTTCATGACATTTTCTCGTAATTAATTACCGGTTCTAAAAATCCAACTTGCATCCCGATCCATCAATCACAGCCTCATGAGCAGTAATTTATAGCCTATTTTTAGCCTCTAATTTTCCTCCAAAATTCCAAACTAAATTCCTAAGGCCCGCCAAACATTTCCAATCTTAAATCACCCAAATTCACCCCCGCTTAAACCCGAATTCACCTCCAAAATAATTATCCTTTGATACCCAATGTCCTAAATCGGGTTTAGAGCGCGACTTACCAAGTTCTAGACTGAATCGGCTAGAACAGGAAGCGGCGGCTACCAATCAGGAACGATGGGGGCGGCAGAAAGGCTTGGCGATGGCGATCGGCTTGCGGTGATGGTTCGGCTTTCCTTGGCTGTGAGCCATGGCCTCACGGTGAGAGAGAGAGGAAGAAAGAGAGAGAGGGACGGTGAAGCTAGTGGCGGCGGCGGCTCGAGGGCAGTATGGCAGCGGCAAGGTAGTGGTGTGGACCGGCATACAGCGGCGGTGGGCGGCGGTCCGATGAGGGCTCACGATGGAGAGAAAATCGGGAGAGAGGGGAGAGAGATGAACCGAGAGATAGAGAGAGAGTGAGGAGAGAGAGTGGATTGGGTCTTGACTAAATAGTGTCTATTTTGACCAATATGTTAAATTACCATCTTGCCCTTTACACACAAACAAAATCAACAGTCAAGATTCGATCTTATCTTGAAACCGACGGCCGAGATCGAATTTCATCCAAAAATATCCAAGGGTATACTTGTAATTTCCCAAAAATCCAAGGGTAAAATGTCCAATCAAAATTTTAGGGTAAAATTACCAAAATGCCCTTTACCTTTAAAGCTTACCCTTTAATAAATCTTAGGGGTATTTTAGTCACTTTCTCCGTTTTTTGCCCAAATCAAATTTTTTTGAAGGATTTGAGCGCATCCAAAATTCGCATGTGTCTCCTGCAACGTCGTCATAACGTTCCGCCGTGATTTCCTAATTTTCCGATGTCCAAATTGGGCTAAATTCAATAATTAAATTTTATTAAACACAACTCGAGCGTTTCTCAAGCTAACGGGCGGCTTGCTGGGGAATTTCGCAGAATCGACTCATGATTGATACTGAATCGAGTCACGTGCAAGTCCGTTCGGTACATGACGACCTCGATTGTCATTAAAATCGCGAAGATCAATCACTTGATCTGAGGGGTACGATCGTTTGGTATATGTTCAGGATCAATCGTCAAGTCATTTCGTGGCCCAGCAGAATCACCCATGATCCACTACTGTCACAGTGGCGAACTAACCCTAACTATCCTTGGATCGGCCAACAGTGGCTCAAAATATCACTTCAGTGATTTAATGGTCGAAAATCAATTCACGATCAAATTTTCTTTAGTCGTGCGAATTTAATTCCCCTATTAGCCTTTTCTTAATGGTTAGCTTTCCCGGGAATGATCAATTCCTGGCGAGAATCTATTACAAGCACATTTTATAAAATTCAGTTATTTTATAAATTCTAATTGGTGGAATTTTGGAATGTCACAATGCTCTTCTCCTTCCTTCCCCTTCCCTTCGCGAGCGAGCAGCAAGCTTGCCACCGTGGCCCGGCGCTAACGAGCCGTCAGCCGGCCTGTCCTGCCTCGACCAACCACTTGCGACGCCACCGTGCTGCCTCTGACTGCCGCCGGCTCTGCCATCATCGTTTGTTGACACCTAAATTTTACTAATCATTTAGTCGTAATTTGCATAGAAAATTAGGGATTAATTTTTAACCCCTAAACAAAAATATTTAAATTGCATAGCATATAGCTTATGTTCATTTTAATTTAGTCGCATTTTGCATCGGACCGGTGATGGCGAACGAGCTTAAATTTCATCGAATGGGACTCGGTTCGCATGGAATGCAAGGGCCGGGAATTACAAGTCAAACGGGCTCGGTTGTTTTAATTTGAGCTTAATTCAGCCCATTATCCTTAATTAATTCAGCCCATTTAAATTAGATTAAGGCCTAAGCCCAAGCCTAAGCCCATTAGGACTAGAGAGCCCATCTAATTGACCTAGGTTAGTATTATATAAGCATGTTTAGGTCAGAATTTTGAGGGGACAACACATAATTCAGATCTGATTTTTAGAGAAAGGCAAGTGTGAGAGAGAAAGTGACGTCGCGCACCACCACCGGGGGCATGCCGCACGCCGCCGCACCGCCGTCGTCGCGCCTCAACCGCCCGCCGACGTCGCTGCCTTCCACTAACGCTGCTGCCGATGATGTGATCAGCCGGTTTAAGCGGCTGAACCGACTGATCGGCGACTTCCTCCAGCGATCCAGAACTTGCGGCAACACTCCTTGGCGTTTTCACATCATTGTCGGCCGAGCTTTCCGAGACTTCTCCGTGTTGTTTTTGATCTGAATACGGAGGCCGGATCGCTCGATTTCGTGCCGGAGCATCGTTAAACAAGGTAAGTGCACTTGGACTTTGTTATGTAAAATCGTGTACATAGAAACCAGTATGCTTGAGATGCCGATTTCAGCTCGTTAATGTCAAAATCTTGTGAAGTGATAAACTAGAGAATCGTAAAGCACGTCTTAAGCTTTGATTTGATATATCATATGCCTCAATCGGACCTGATTTGCTATGTCAAAACTATTTCGGAAGTTAGGATCAGAATCTGGAATATGATGTTGAAGTCTGTTCTGATAATGTTCTGACTGATGTTGTGCTGTTCCGTGATTTTTATGATTTTCTATGATCATTTTTTGAAAAAACTTTCTTCACGAAAATTGTAGATCACATCTTTTTCTGTTCACCATAAAATTTTCATAAAATTCCAAGCATGTTAGCATGATACGATCTGCAACGTCATATATGCATGAATCTGATGACAGATCACTTCCAGATTGACCTTCGTGTGTTCTTCAATTTTCATAAATTTGTGTGTTCAAAATTTGAAAAAGTTTTCTTCATGAAAGTTCATACTGAGATCGAGATCTTTCCATTGATATTAATTTCATCAAAATCGGAGGTCATTTGGATTTTCAAAAGGAATTTTCACAATCTGATCAGTATCTGTGTCCAGATCTGATTTTCATTCCTTTAGAATTCAGAAGATGTTTCTCCGAAACTGATAAAGTTGGAGATTATCTGCAAATTAGGTGATTGAACATTATCCTATATTTTTCAGAATATTTAATTTTCTAATTTGCATGTTTTGAATATTTCATAAATATCATGTGGATATTTAGATATCTTAGGATAATGTTCGATATATCCGCAATATTTGAAAATATTCAAAATTAGGAATCGTTCCTAATTTAGCAACGTATTTGGACGACTATCTGACCTTATTCATAAGGTACAATACGCGGCGATACGGAAAATTATTATCCTATCCATAATCACTTGGATACGATAATGATCTTTATCTGCTTTCCAAATTTAAACGATCAACTTTCCGTCAATATCTATAACCCTATAGATATGACCGATAGTTCGATTTTTGTACATAATCCGAGTTTGAAACCAATTTGGCGGATTGCGTGGACGATTTGAATGTGGTTGCTATCCTTGTCTTCTTTTATTATTTGCTTTCCTTTAAACAGAAAATTCAAAAAATATCAGTTAGGATTTGAATTTGAGTTTTGCATGTTTAGGGAACCCTAAATGTATCTAAAAGATAGAGTAATTATTTAATTTAAATTAGGACTTGAGATAATCTATTTCTTAGTTTAAATTAAGCAATATTCTAATCTTATTAGATTATTTAGGTTATTTTTTAATTCCGAATTTTCATGAAAACCCCAAAAAAAGAATGAATTGCTTTATGGTAGATTAGGATAGATTGCATTCTTAATTTAAGTAATTTATTATTTTGAATTTTAACAAAAATCCCAAAAATAAGTCATGTTAGGATATGTTAAGTCATCATAGGTTGCATGTTATTTTAGGCATATTTTTATTCCGAATTTCATTAGAAAATACCAAAAATAAATCATTTGCCTGCCATTAGAATTAGGTCACATCGTCGCGTGACATATAGTTTGCATGCTAGGTTGCATTAATTGCATGTCATTTTTGCACGTCATTGCATATAGATTAGATTTCATTTAAATAAGTGAAAATCAAAAGAAAAATTGAGTGAATTGCTTGTTAATTAGAAATCATATTAGGATGTTAATGTGATTTTCTAGCTAACTATGCAGATGTTTGCGTTGCTTCGAGGTAAGTAATTCTTCCAATCTTGCAATTTAATATTCAATTATTGAGTGTTAAATTGGTGGTTTGCGCACCCGCATGAACACCTCACATGCTAGTAATTAAGTTAAAATGGATCCAAACTGCATGCCAAAATATTTTTGAAAAGAAAAGGTACCGAAAGGGCGTTAGACTAGATCTAGCGTAATCAAGTCCCCAGGCTTAGAATCTCTGGTTCGTAGGAATAAAACATATCTCCCTATGTTTTATTTAGGTTTCTAATCAACCTACCATAAAATGATTAGTGGCGACTCCAAGCATGAAGACATTTGCATGTTAAGAACTTAAACCCTAAGTTGCGAATTGGTAGGGCTTGGGAGGGCCCGAGTTAAGATTAGTCTTAATAATCCATTAGCCCGAAAAATGAAAATTTTTTAGGTCGCGACACTGTTGCAGCTTTTCTCTTTTTCCCCTTCCCCTGTTTTGGATCACCCTGGCTTTGCTAAGCCAATCGGTTGCTGTCGTCGCTACTAGCCACTGTTGCTCTCACTGACTCGCCGCCACCACCCTAGCTCCCCCAGGCTGTCATTGCCCCTATTGCTCTGGCGACGACGCGGCTACCCCTGTTTTGGCCGAGTCCTCTACCGCCCCAGCTCGCCACTGCTGTTGCCCGTTGCCATAGCTGTACGCCGGCCGCCAACCCAGTTTGCTTGGCTGCTCGCCGGTTGTTCTCTTGCTTGCCTGGTCATTGCCCTTGCCTGCGCCCAGTCGCTCACTTGTTGTGCCCAGCTGCTCGCCCACACACTTGGCCGCCCACTTGGTCGTGGCCAAGAGTCCTGGACCATGGTCGAGGGCTGTGGTTGGCCACCTTACTAGTTGCACTCGTGCCGTGCCGAGCTTGCCATTGTTCCACCAAGCCATTTTGGCCTCTTGCTAGTTTTCTTTGGGCCAAAACCTAGGTAAGTGACTCCTTAAACCCTACTTAGTACTTTAGGTATTATTAGACTTGTTTATGGGTGATTAGTGTTGATTTAGTGACTAAGTTAGGTAGGGATTAGTAAATTAAATGTGTTTAGTTTATGGATTATTGTGGTGGTAATTTTGTGGCTAAATTAATGATCGATCGAGATGGGTTCAATAACTGAGTTGTCGTGGCGTTTACAGGTGAAATTGGTGTTTGAATGTGGCCGACATGAAGGTCGGATTGGTGGGTTAATGTGGTGAGCATGGCTTGAATTTGAATAGTATGACGTGTTAGATTGGTATTGGCAAATTGAGTTGTGGCGTGTGTACATGAGAAATGTCCTGAGGTGTGATTACGCGGAACTAAGCCCGAATTGATCGGAAGGGTTGCCAACTTGAGGCGTGGTTACGCGGGTGTGGTTATAAATGCAAGAAATGACTTGAGGCGTGGTTACGCGGGTCGAGAGAAATGTCATGAGGTATGGTTACGCGGAACTGAGCTTGAATTGATCGGAGGGCTGCCAACCTGAGGCGTGGTTACACGAGTGTAACTAGAAAGGCAAGAAATGATCTGAGGCGTGGTTACGTGGGTCGAGAGAAATGTCCTGAGGCGTGGTTATACGAGATTGAGCCCGGATTGATTGGAAGGCTGGACCTGAGGCGTGTTGATGCGGATCGTGGATAGTTGGTTGGACATACATGCGAAATGTGTTTAATTGAATTGGGTGAATGCACATGGTTATGACGCTCGAGTGTTTATGTTATGTTCTTGAGCTATTATTGCATTATTGTGATTTGACTAATGCTTGAAGTTCGCAAGTGATTTGAGGTGAGGTAAGTGTGCATGAGATATTTTTATTACGTCGATTGCTAGATTGCATGCTGGGATTCGTTTGGGTATGCATTGGCCTAGGTGGGGTTTAGGTTGTCTGCTTATTGAGATTTATTCTCATTGCTGTAGTACAAACCATTTCAGATCCTCGACCCCGACTTTGATTGTGTCGCCACTTCGGTGTTTTGGGGTCCCTATACATATGGTGTATGAGGAGACCTAGTATCCAGTAGGTCCAAATCAGACTTACATTAGGCACCTCACTACAGTTTGGATAGATTTGGGCTTAGAGGACTTGCAGTGCCATACGTACTTGGCCTAGTTTTATCGTGATGGGTTGGAGTTAATTGGCCTAATCCAGGCTTTTGAGGGACAGTAGCATGGCAATGAGGATGCCGTGGATTGGGAGCCTGGGGACGTGTATGCTCCTGATGGTAAGGTTTTGGACTCCGAAGATCCTCAAGAGAACCCTGGTCCTGAACTTGAGCCCGCACCAAAACCTATAGCGCCTGCGGATCTCGAGCTCTAAGAGGAATTCAAGGAGTCCGAACTTGAAGAGGAGCCTGAGCCTGTGCCAGAGCTCATGGAGCCTGAACCCAAGGAGGAACCTGGTGACGAGGAAGAGCTGATCGAGATCAACTATGATATGGAGTCGGAGTCTTCAGGGTTTGATTCAGATTGGGCATCGTAGGAACATTTGAGTGCTGGGCTTAGAAGTTTTTTGGTAGAGCCCTTTTTGCGCAGCTAGTTAGCTTACCTTACCACTTGTCCCTTTTTAATGATAATGGTGGATGTTGACTCTAGGAGTTTAATGTCTGACTGTTTTCTATTGTTATGAAATTGTTGTTTTGTGCTCTTACTATCCCTTTGTCATTGTCTTTTGTCTGGGTTGTTTTATTTCGCTTCCGCTTGCGTATAATTATGGGTGTCTCGTTTGGGTTGGTGACGTGTCCTAGGACGTTGCATTCGATAAGACCACTGTAGGGGTGTCATGAGCCTGTTAGGGTCCGGGGCGCAACCACTTGGGAAGAACATACTCGACCTGATCACGATACAAATTGAAGATAGTTGAACCTAACATATCATAGGATGCTTCCTTGCGTAGAATTTGAATGATTTGGTGAAAATGTGGCTATAAACCTAGAAAGTTTTATTATTAATATTTTTTCCTTCTTGATAATAGCAATGATGAACCTTTCTAATGTTATTTTTCTTTTAAAGATTCTTTGAATATGCTTTTTTTAGGAGTTTGTAGAAACTAAAAAGAGTTGAAAATTTTGATATGGAGGACATATGTCTTAGTATATCTAATTACTTTCAATTGAATCATTTTGTTAAAAATAAACGTTATTATTTATCTTCTTCCTACTTAAGTATATCAATGTTGAAAATTCTAATGCTCTTTGAAAAAAATGATTGGAATTTATTTTTTTAGAGTTAGTGGAAAATAAAAAAGAGAAGAAAAGTTCAGTAGTGGGACACGTGTCCACAATAAAGAGGAACCCATGTCAAAACCTCGTTGACTTCTCCATAATACTATTGCACTTGGACAGGTAGCGTATGGCATAGTATTCTGGCACACAATGGAATTTGGTGTTCTGCAGGAGGTTGGAATCAAGAACTTTAATGGATGATCGGGGCTACCAAGGGCAAAAACTTGGAGGCGAGACTTCTCGAGCTATTTTTCTTAGTGACTATCTATTGCATATGGATGGAATGCAACTGCAGACGGTTTCAAAACAAGTTGATTGAAGCTCATGGCTGGGATTCAAAAGGTTGCAAGAGGTAAGGCGTCACTCTACGAACAGTGTAGGTCTTCCCAGGCAAATGTTTTATTGGCTAATGTATGGAGGCCTCCTTCCTCCATCTTCTCGCATAATTAGTCTCTTTTGAAATGCTAAGGATTTTCCCTAACCCTTTGTACCTCATTATATTAATGATATTCATGTGCACGCGCACACACATATATATACACACCAAAAAAAAAAATGGAAGATGTTGTTTCTTCCCCTTCTTTCCAAGAGCCTTTTTTGTGCTAGCCAAGATTTAACATGGTCAATTTGATTGGTCATCTTAGAAGATTTCCACACCAATAGCATATTTAGGACTTAGTTATTGCATGGTAGAAAAGAAAATTAAAGACTTAGATTGAATTCTCAATCAGCGCCACAAAGCAATCACATGTACAAAATAGGTGGTTGAGTGGTACTTGGTAAACGTATCGGTTGACATAGATGATCATATAGACAAATCATATTAGCGGAAAATAATTTTTTTTTCTTAAACATGTTGAAATCACTTTAGCATGATGAGCACAAATGCAACATATGACGAGAACGACTTGAGCCCATCATACATCTTTTGAGCATCTGCAAGTCATAAGCTAATTGAATGGTGAAGGCTAATGCAACGAAGGTTCTTGTTTGCAGGAGTTGAAATTGTCAGTGGCCTTCTCCAAATTCTTGGAGTAGAACAATTTGCTTTTCACGACATTGCCATCTCGAGAAGATACCTCACTTTCCAACATAAAACCGCCGTTGCGTTGAGGTACTTCTCTTGGAGCTTCAATTCTTTTCTCTTCTTGATGTATTTGTACAACCTCCATAAGAAAAGAAACAAAAGTAGTGTGCCCAATATTGCCTCAACCACAACATTGCAAAGATTGAAGGGGCAAAAGTGAGGACAATTGTAATATCCTGAAAATTCGACACAGTTTGGTGATATATGAAATGGTGATTTCATCGATTGTTCTATTAGTAATTCTTACTCTGGTTTAATCACCTAGAGAATACTAACCAAAGGGGAACGGTTACTGAGAATTTGTTCCTAAAAACCGCTCGTTAGTTCGAGATTTATTATAGTTGCGATTGATCGATTTCAGCCACAAATTACGATATGATTTTAGTGTCGAATTCTTAAGGATTTACAAACCGAACCATAAGATGTCATCTCATAATTTTACGAGTTGGCCATCGAAGATTTTAATATTGGAAAAGAATTGCGGAATCGAAAAATTGACGCGAGAAATGAAAGTGCGCCGAGCCAAGCCCATTGGGCCTCGCGCCTAAGAAAGGCTGGCCATCAAGACCTGATAAAGTTTAATCGACTCGTAAATTGGTACATGATTCGAAGTCAAGATTGTAATTTTGGGAGACAAAAATTAGAGATATTGCAAAAGAAGAAGGGAAAAATTTTTAGGTGTAATGATGAACCCACACCCCTCTCTTCTCTCTCTCTCCTCTCCTTCTTTCCCATTGACCTCCCATGCTGCCCCCACTTGTTGACTGCTTTTTCGCTGACTTCTTCCTTCGCTCACGTGACTGCTGTTGTTTCTGCTCAATCCATTTTGTTGTTGACTTGCTGCTGCTTCTGTTGCTGCTTCACTGCTGCTGCTGCCTACGCCTTTGACTCTCACCTACTCCTCTCACTCTTCTTCTTCTTCTTTTCTTTTCCTTCTTGGTAGCTGTTGCTTCTTCGTGTGTTCTGTTTCTGCTCTTCTACTGCTATTGCTTCTTCTTCTTCTGCTTCTGCTTGCTATTGCTACCTCTGCTTCTGCTTGCTGCCGCTCGCTGCTACTGCTGCTTCCTCTTCGCTTCTGCTTCTTGTTTCGCTCATCATTTTCAACCCGCTAGTTTATCATCGGAAACAGCTACGCCGAGAGCCCCTCCACCCTGTCACCAAACTACCGTCATCGCAACTCCCCTCTGGCCAAGCAGCATTGCCCAGACGCACCCTACAGTCCCCGTTGCTAGCTATTTTCCAGCTAAGTTTCTAGCTTCATTGCTCGCCGGTTGCACCTGTCGGTTGAGCCGCTTGTCCGCTGCCATCCCAGCCACCAAGACACCACCACCAACCACCATTTCGTCCCTGGTTCAGCCCTTAAGTAGCGCCGACTAGCCACCTGTCGCGACCTAAAAAATTTTCATTTTTCGGGCTAATGGATTATTAAGACTAATCTTAACTTGGGCCCTCCCAAGCCCTACCAATTCGCAACTTAGGGTTTAAGTCTTTAACATGCAAATATTTTTATGCTTGGAGTCGCCACTAATTATTTTATGGTAGGTCGATTAGAAACCTAAATAAAATATAGGGAGATATGTTTTATTTCTACGAACCAGAGATTCTAAGCTCGGGGACTTGATTACGCTAGATCTAGTCTAACGCCCTTTCGGTACCTTTTCTTTTCAAAAATATTTTGGCATGTAGTTTGGATCCATTTCAACTTAATTACTAACATGTGAGGTGTTCATGCGGGTGCGCAAACCACCAATTTAACACTCAATAATTGAATATTAAATTGCAAGATTGGAAGAATTACTTACCTCGAAGCAACGCAAACATCTGCATAGTTAGCTAGAAAATCACATTAACATCCTAATATGATTTCCAATTAACAAGCAATTCACTCAATTTCTCTTTTGATTTTCACTTATTTAAATGAAATTTAATCTATATGCAATGACGTGCAAAAATTGACATGCGAATTAATGCAGCCTAACATGCAAATTATATGTCATGCGACGACGTGACCTAACTCTAATGACAGACAAATGATTTATTTTTGGTATTTTTCTCATTGAAATTCGGAATAAAAATATGCTTAAAATAACATGCAACCTATGATGACTTCTCTTTTGGGTATTTTCTATTAAAATTTGAAATTTAAAATTGCCTAAGTTAACATGCAACTTATTTTTTGGGATTTTTGTTAAAATTCAAAATAATAAATTACTTAAATTAAGAATGCAATCTATCCTAATCTACCACAAAGCAATTCATTCTTTTTTTGGGGTTTTCATGAAAATTCGGAATTAAAAAATAACCTAAATAATCTAATAAGATTAGAATATTGCTTAATTTAAACTAGGAAATAGATTATCTCAAGTCCTAATTTAAATTAAATAATTACTCTATCTTCTAGATACATTTAGGATTCCCTAAACATGCAAAACTCAAATTCAAATCCTAACTGATATTTTTTGAATTTTCTGTTTAAAGGAAAGCAAATAATAAAAAAAAGACAAGGATAGCAACCACATTCAAATCGTCCATACGATCCGCCAAATTTGTTTCAAACTCGGATTAGGCACAAAAATCGAACTATCGGTCATATCTATACGGTTATAGATATTAACGGAAAGTTGATCGTTTAAATTTGGAAAGCAGATAAAGATCATTATCGTATCCAAGTGATTATGGATAGGACAATAATTTTTCGTATCGCCGTGTATCGTACCTTAGGAATAAGGTCAGATAGTCGTCCAGATACGTTGCTAAATTAGGAATGATTCCTAATTTTTAATATTTTCAAATATTGCGGATATATCGAACATTATCCTAAGATATCTAAATATCCACATGATATTCATGAATTATTCAAAACATGCAAATTAGGAAATTAAATATTCTGAAAAATATAGGATAATGTTCAATCACCTAATTTGCAGATAATCTCCAACTTTATCAATTTCGGAGAAACATCTTCTGAATTCTAAAGGAATGAAAATCATATCTGGACACAGATACTGATCAGATTGTGAAAATTCCTTTTGAAAATTCAAATGACCTCCGATTTCGACGAAATTAGTATCAATGGAAAGATCTCGATCTTAGTATGAACTTTCATGAAGAAAACTTTTTCAGATTTCGAACACACGAAGGTCAATCTGGAACTGATCTGTCATCAAATTCATGCATATATGACGTTGCAGATCGTATTATGCTAACACGCTTGGAATTTTATGAAAATTTTATGGTGAACAGACAAAGATGTGATCTACAATTTTCGTGAAGAAAGTTTTTTCAAAAAATGATCATAGAAAATTATAAAAATCACAGAACAGCACAACATCAGTCAGAACATTATTAGAACAGACTTCAACATCATATTCCACATTCTGATCCTAACTTCCAAAATAGTTTTGACATAGCAAATCAGGTCCGATTGAGGCATATGATATATCAAATCAAAGCTTAAGACGTGCTTTACGATTCTCTAGTTCATTATTTCACAAGATTTTGACATTAACGAGCTGAAATTGGTATCTCAAGCATACTGGTTTCTATGTATACGATTTTACAGAACAAAGTCCAAGTGCACTTACCTTGTTTAACGATGCTCCGGCACGAAATCGAGCGATCCGGCCTCCGTATTTAGATCAAAAACAACACGGAGAAGTCTCGGAAAGCTCGGCCGACCTATGATAATAGATTTGACAAAATATAGTGAGAATCGATTCGATCTGGCACTGGTGGACTAGTAATGAAGAATCATGTCAAGAGATGTGATCCGGCGGTCGTTTAACGAGAAACCAGCCACCACAGTGATGTGAAGACGCCAAGGAGTGTTGCCGTAAGTTCTTGATCGCCGGAAGAAGTCGCTGATTAGCCGGTTCAGCCGCTTGAACCGGCTGATCACATCATCGGCAGCAGCGTTAGCGGAAGGCAGCGACGTCGGTGGGCGGTTGAGGCGCGACGACGGCGGTGCGGCCGCGTGCGGCGTGCCCCCGGTGGTGGTGCGCGACGTCATTTTCTCTCTCACACTTGCCTTTCTCTAAAAATCATATCTGAATTATGTGTTGTCCCCTCAAAATTATGACCTAAACATGCTTATATAATACTAACCTAGGTCAATTAGATGGGCTCTCTAGTCCTAATGGGCTTAGACTTGGGCTTATGCCTTAATCTAATTTCTGATTTTATTTAATTCCTAAGCGGGCTGAATTAACTTGGGTTTTAATTTAATTGAACATAATGGGTTGAATTAAGCTCAAATTAAAACGACCAAACCTATTTGACTCGTGATTTTCGGCCCTTGCCTTTCCGAGCGAACCGAGTCCCATTCGATGAAATTTAAGCTCGTTTGCCATCACCGGTCCGATGCAAAATGCGATTAAATTAAAATGAACATAAACTATATGTTATGCAATTTAAATATTTTTGTTTAGGGGTTAAAAATTAATCCCTAAATTTCTATGCAAATTACGACTAAATGATTAGTAAAATTTAGGTGTCAACACCACCCATAGCCAGCTAGTTTTTACTGGAACGCCAACTTTGTTGCCCGTCGTTCGTCCCCGCCGTTGCAACTGCTGGTCTGTTGCTGTCCAGCTACCTAGCCGACACCATCAGCCACCATTTCACGCCTGGAATAGCCCCCAAGTAGCCCCGACCAGCCACCACAGCAGCCACTCCTTCATTACGCCCGGATCACCGCCGTTTGTCGCTCGTAACGCAAAATCGGAGCCGCCACGAGAGAGCTCGCGTTGTCGCTATCGTTCTCATGTTAACGCCATTGTTAAACGAGTAAGTTAACCCCTAATCTCTCGTGTAGGGTGTTAACCTTACTTAGGGTAGCTTAATTTAAGTTTATGGCTAGTTAAGTGGGATTATGCGATAGGTTGACGGAAAGTTTGATAAGCTATGATTATTTGTGTGATAGACTATTGTTGGGTTTGCGATAAGCTTTCGCGTATTTGTTGATAAGTTACCAATTATTTTGTTATTATTGATTATTTTATTAAATATATTAATTTTTGAAATAAAATATTAATATTTTATTATTAAAAATATATTAAAAATAATTTATTTTCGAAAATTAAATATAAATATTTGAATGATTTTTAATAGTAAATTGTGATTTTTACGCTTGAATTATGATGCATATGCTAAGAATTATCGTGTTAATTAATTACTATAGCTAAATGAATATAATAACTATTTTCAAGAAAGGATTTCGAGTTTTTGAAAATGAATATTTGTCATTGCTATGCCTAAAAAATAAATTTGATGTCTTGAGAAAGAAAGCATGTTTGAAATGCGATTTACAAATTGATTGATTGTTTGCAAGTGTGATTACTTGGTTTGTTATGCGGTATTGTGTGAGCACTATTTATGGACGCATAGGCTAATTGAAAATATAATAATTAGCCGAAATGCTTGTGTACTCGTGTGGTCACACGTCGGAGCCATCTTGCTGTAGATCACTTGACGATGCTCGATTTATCGAGGTTTGCTGTAGATCGCGCTCAATTTTATTGGATGCCTGGAGATTATGTAGATAGCTGATACTCTTGATGTCAAATTGCGGCCCGATGGCAGATTCGATGTTCCTTACGGAATACCATCTTATTGTAAATCATTTGATGTTGCCGTATTGGAATGCCGTTTTACTGTAGATCGTTTGACGTAGCCGTCGGGAAGGAGCTCGGTTATGTCGGAAGACTGCCATCTTGCTGCAGATCGCTTGATGTGTAGTAGCCCCGAGGGGGTATAATAATTGGAATACGTGTGATGCATAGTAGCTGATTATGTGATAGAAACTGCTAGGCATGGTATGAGATGTGCCCAAGTGGATTTTGTCTTATAATTGAGACACGTGTGCCTGTGATGCATTGATGCATGAGAAATCTATTTAAATGCTTCGAGTATGTGACATGTTCATTTCATCAACGAGTGTATTAAGGCGAGGTAAGGATACCTGTGGTTGTTTAATGATGTTGCTGTTAGTGCTTTATTGCCTGATTAGAGACCCTCAAGGTGACTTGGCCTCCTAAGCGGGGCTTAGGCCGTTAACTTATTGAGATTTTATCTTATTTGTTGTTGTTAAACCTTTTTCAGGACCATAGCATGTCGTTGCTCTCTATGCAGTTTGGAGTACTGTAGTTTTTGGTTGGTCCTTGAGAGTTAGGCTTGGAAGCTGATTTTTTGGATGGAGTAGATTAATCTTAGCCTTTATCTTTTGCTGGCTTTTTGTGGAAATGCTCGAAGTGGGCTTGTAAGTATGTTCCCAGGGTTAATTGATTTTAAAAAAATGGCTTTTGTTATGACTGGTTTTCCTTTGTTATCCATGATTTGATTACTGTCTGGGGTTTGTTGTGTTGAATATCGTTTCCGCTTGCGTAATTCAAAGATAAAAAGAAAAAGGTCGGCGACGAGTCTTGAGTCGTCGCATCATAATGACCATAGCGGGATGTTGCGTGTCCGTAAGGTTCGGGGCGTGACATCCCCATCCAAATTGATATTAGAGCACGGTCAACTTGATCCAAGTTTGGTCAAGACCTGGAGTGATAAAGTGCTATGGGTTTTAGGATAATGGGTTAGGAAAACACTTTGTGCCTGTGTTTGATTGTTAGCTTTTTCATTCGTAAGCGAGTTGCTCAGGAATTCTAATTCTTTGTTAGATTTGGAAAGTGGGTTTCTGTAAAGATCCTGCAAGATGAGTGATCATGAGCAGAGAGCCCCTTGGAGAAGGGTAGTATTGAGGTAGATTGGTGCTAGAGAGAGAGCACCCGAGGATCCAAGGTTGAACCAGATCCTACAAGCTTTGGAGACCTTAGTCGGGCAGCGGGCTCGAAACCAAACCGTTGCCGCTGCCACCGTCGCTGTTGATGTTGCCCCTGTTGATATTCCGTTGGCTGGAAATGGAAATGGGAATCCACCTATGCACAAGTTGGTGGAGCAGTTTCTGAAGCTCAAGCCACCCAAGTTCACTGGTGCGAGTGATCCTGAGGCTGCAACCCTCTAGATTAGGGAGTTGGAAAAGGCTTTTGCTTTACTGAGATGTTCAGATGAAGACAAGGTGACATTGACAGTCTATCAGTTGCAAGGTAATGCCAGTACTCGGTGGGAAGCTACTCAAAGGAGGGTGTTTCCCGAAGGTACAGCCCAGGTGTGGGGCACCTTCGCGGAAGCATTTAATAACAAGTATTTTTTGGATTACGCTCGAGAATAGAAAATGAATGAGTTTCAGCGGCTCAAACAGAATCAAATGACGGTGGACCAATATGAAGCTAAATTTGCTGAGTTGTCCATGTATGCTCCAAGATTGAAAGGAGGTTTATGGATGGGCTGAAACCCGAGATTAAGGATCAACTGATGCCCCTAAATCTGAAGGATTATAATGAGTTGTATGAAAGGGCACAATTGATTGAGAGGAACTTGGCGGAGAAGATAATCGCGTTTGGATCGCAGTTTGTGCCAAATAAGGATAATTATCGGTTTGGGAAGAAACTGATGATAGGAAGTAAGTTCCCATCTCTCCTAACAAGAAAGGTGGAGTGAGAAAGTCGGTGCCCAACATCAACAATGGTCCCTATTGCTTATGTGGAAGGCGCCATGGATCAGTCCTGTGTTCTGCTAGGACGAGTGTTTGCTTTGGTTGCAGCCAGCATGGCCATCATATTAAAGATTGTCTATGCCAAGCAGTAGGAGCGCAAAGACTAATGCAACAGGTAGGATAACTTGCAAGTAATGCCCCGCCGAACCAGTTGAACCAACCCCAAGTGTAAGAACGAGTCTATGTTGTCACCAGAAAGGAGGCAGATGACTCGCTTGCCGTCATTACAAGTATGATCTCGCTACACGATCATGCTGCATATGCTTTGTTTGATCCTGAAGCCATGCATTTCTTTGTGGCCAAGCAATTTGTGAAATTATTGGGGTTAAATTCGAAATCGTTGGGAGTGATTTATAGCATTTCTACCCGTTCAAGGGATAACGTAGTGTTGACATTAGAATGTGTTAGTTGCAAGTTATCTATTGATGGTCATGAGGATATCATAGATTTGATTGTTTTGACGATGTTTGACTTTGATGTGATTATTGGAATGGATTGGCTCACCAAGCAACGAGTCACGGTAAACTATTATCGTAAAACGATACAATTTGAGTCAGTAGGGAGTGTTGGTTTTGAGTTTGTCGGGAATCGAGGAGGACCTTTTATCCTTTTGATCTACTCACTCGAGGCGACTTAATTATTGGATATGGGTTGCCACGATTATTTGGTAACCGTAGTGGATATGTCAGTAGAGGAGCTGAGAATGGAAAATATCGCTGTAGTACAAGAGTTTTCGGACGTCTTCCCTAAGGAATTGCCTGGGTTGTCCCTAGAAAGGGAAATAGAACTTGTAATTGAGTTAGCCTAATGAACGGAATTGATTTCTAAGGCATCTTACAAAATGACATTGTCGGAATTAAATGAGTTAAATGTTCAGATGCAGGAATTGTTGAACAAAAGATTATTCGTCCTAGTACATCACCTTGGGAAACGCCAGTTCTGTTTGTAAGGAAGAAGGACGGGTCGTTGTGCATTTGCATAGACTATCGGCAACTCAATCAGGTAACGGTTAAGAATTAGTATCCGTTGCCCAGGATAGATGATTTGTTTGACCAACTTTAAGGAGCTTTGGTATTCTCGAAGATAGACCTGAGGATAGATTATCACCAGTTGAAGATTAGAAAGGAAGATATATCGAAGACGACATTTAGAACGCGCTATGGACACTATGAGTTTACCGTTATGCCGTTTGGTCTGACAAATGCGCCTGCGGCTTTTATGGACATGATGAACAGGGTGTTCAAGGAGTATTTGGACAAGTTCATGATCGTGTTCATTGATGACATTTTGGTGTATTCGAGGAGTTCAGAGGAATACCAACAACATTTGAGGATAGTGCTGCAGACCTTTCGAGATCATAAGTTGTATGCGAAGTTTAGTAAGTGCGAGTTTTGATTAACTCGAGTGGCTTTTCTTGGACATGTGATTTCTGGGAAATGAATTTCAGTAGACTTGGCTAAAATTGAGGTGGTTATGAATTGGCCTAGACCAACGACAGTAACTGAAGTTTGAAGTTTCTTAGGATTGGCTGGCTATTATAGGAGGTTTGTGGAAAAGTTTTCTGCTATAGCCATGCCCTTGATGCAATTACTGAAAAAGGACACGAAGTTTGAATGGACAAATAAGTGTGGGTGTAGTTTTCAAGAGCTTAAGCAGACATTAACTACTGCGCCTGTTCTAACATTACTGTCTAGTTCAGGAGGATATGAGATTTATAGTGACGTGTCATACAAAGGATTGTGATGTGTTTTAATGCAACATGGAAGAGTTGTGGCATATGCGTCTCGACAATTAAGACCACGCGAATTGAATTACCCAACGCATGACTTGGAATTGACTGCTATCATATTCGCGCTTAAGATTTGAGGACATTATCTGTGCGGAGAAAGGTTTCATATCTATACGAATAATCAGAGTCTAAAGTATATGTTTTTGCAGAAAGAATTGAATATGAGGCAGCGTAGATGGATGGAGCTGCTTAAGGACTATGATCGTGACATTTTGTATCATCCGAGTAAGGTTAATAAGGTAGTTGATGCGTTGAGTCGAAAGTCCTCGAGTGCGCATATGATGGTTCAAGAATGGATTTTGCTTGAAGGAATTTGGGACTCGAATTTCAGGTTCGAGGTAAGTCACATCTCGAGTTTAATGGCTACTCTCATAATTGAACCCGAAATACAAATCAGGATTAAAGCAGCGCAACTTTTAGATCATGAATTGCAAAAGATTCTGCAAATGGACACAACTAAGAGAAAACCTGACTTTCAAGTATCAAAGGATGGGATCTTGCAGTTTCGTGGACGGTTGTGTGTGCCCAATGATGAAAGATTTAAGGGGGAAATTTTAGTGGAAGCCCATTGCAGTAACTACAGTATTCATCCGGGCAGCACAAATATGTATTAGATTTTTTGTCAATATTATTGGTGGAATGGCATGAAAGGAGATATTGCCAAGCATGTGGTTAGATGTTTAACGTGTCAACAGGTGAAGGCTTAACACTGTAAACTTGGCGGACTACTATAACCGTTGGAAATACCAGAATGGAAATGAGAGTATATCATGATGAATTTTGTGATGGGTCTACCAATGAGCCAATGAGGTAATGATTCCATCTGGATCGTGGTAGATAGACTCACAAAGTCGGCTCATTTCATTTCGGTGCGAAAGGACTTTGCTATGGACAAGTATGCGGAGTTGTACGTAAGGCATATAGTTAGCTTTCATGGTGTGCCTGTAATAATCACGTCGAATTGAGACCCTAAGTTCACCCCCATGTTCTGGAAGAGTCTTCAAGGCACCATGGGAACAAAGCTGCAGTACAACATTGCTTTTCATCTGTAGACAGATGGATAATCTGAGAGAACGATTCAGACTCTTGAGGATATGTTGCGAGCCTGGGTTTTGGATTTCAAAGAGAGTTGGGAAGAGCAGTTACATCTTGTCGAATTTGCATATAGCAACAGTTATCAGTAGAGTATCAAAATGATACCTTTTGAAGCACCTTATGGCAGACCTTATAGGACTCCTGTTTGTTGGAATGAAATTGGAGAGCGAAAGATTTCGGGACTCGAGTTGGTGCAACAGTCGTCGGATGCTGTTAAAGTCATCAGGGATAGGCTAAGGACTACCGAAAGTCGCCATAAAAGTTATGTAGATAGGCAACGTAGACCATTGGAGTTTCAAGTTGGAGATCATGTGTTCCTCAAGCTATCACCAATGCGAGGGACATCGCGCTTTGGCAAGAAAGGCAAGTTGAGCCCTAGATATGTATGATCGTTGAGATCTTAAAGCGAATTGGAACGTTGGCATATCGCCTAGCTTTGCCACCAAAGTTGGCTCAAGTACATAATGTATTCCACGTGTCTATGCTAAGGAAGTATGAATTGTTGAGTGCGCTATGTCTGCGTGTGACTCGATGCGTACATGGATCGCGTGTGATGGGCTAGTCACGTGTGGTAAATGCATATCGAGCATGTGCATGAGTAAGGAGAAGTGTGGTGTGACAAGTGATTGTGGGAAAGCATGTGAAGGTGTGATAGAACGAGAATGGGATCGGGCCGAGTATCGTAAACTCGAGTAGCGATCACGTAGGTCTGTTGCATTTGGCACAGGCTGAGGCTTGAAAAAGCATGTATGAGAATCGGTCCAAGGCACGATCAGCTCGAGTGAGACCGGGATTAGACCGAGACATCATAAGCTCGGATTCCAATCAGGTAGGCTTGTCGCATTTGGCGTGGGCTGAGTTGGGTCTCAATTATGTAGGCTTGTCGTATTTAGCGCGGGCTGAGTTGGGATCGGGCCTGGGGCGTATGATGCTCAGGTCACGATCGGGGCCTGAGGCGTGAACAAGTACACGGGCCGAAAGTGAAGTGATGAATAATCGCAGTGTGCTTGAGGCGTGTACTACAATGAGGGCCACTGGTGAGGATCGAGAAAGTGGAAAATGAGAATGGAAGGAAGAATGGGATGAGGATTGGCACATACGCATGTTGCATACGACGAAATCGTGACTGAGTGCGAATATATGCATTATTGAGCCTGATAGTCTTAATTGATGTGCCTGTTTCGTGATGTGGGTGTACGTGAATGTGTGTGATCGCGTAATTTTTTGGAGGTATGTGATAGCCTAGATTGAGTTTAGGGGTGTACTTGCTGAGATTTATTCTCATGGTTGTGTAAACCAAACAATTTTCAGAACCCAGACCTGAGACATGAATCCTCCACCACCACCAACAGTACGTTTTAGATTACCAGTGCACACGGAGTACGAAGTAGCAGAGTTTCCGATGGGTGTCGAATGGAAGGCCAAGCTTTTGATGAGAACCAATTTTGAAGACGAATGATACGTCATCGATTCCTTTTTGGTTTCGATAGTTTCAGTAAAATGTGCACTGGTAGCTAAGGTTTGTAATATTGTATATAGTTTGGAACAAGTTCCTTTGAGAATGCAAATGTATATTCTCCCAATGTTTCTCCAGTTTATTTTGTCAGGGTGTTTTCTGGTTTCCGTTGACGCGATTAAAACTCTGATGTGTTTAGTTGAGGTTGGCGACAACCTGGGACGTCGCAACTGTTCGACCGGAGGCGGGATGTTGCGGACTCGACAGGGGGTTTGGGGCGTGACAATTTGTTCCTAAAAACTGCCAATTAGTTTGAGATTTATTATAGTTGCAATTGATCGATTTCAACTACGTATTACGATCCGATTTTAGTGTCGAATTCTTAAGGATTTACAAACCGAACCATAAGACATCGTCTCATAATTTTACGAGTTGGCCATCGAAGATTTTACTATCGGAAAAGAATTGCGGAATCGGAAAATTGACACGAGAAATGAAAGTGCGCCTAGCCAAGCCCATTGGACCTTGCGCCTAAGAAAGGCTGGCCATCAAGACCCAATAAAGTTTAATCGGCCGGTAAATTGGTACATAGATCGAAGTCAAGATTGTAATTTTGCGAGACAAAAATTAGAGATATTGCAAAAGAAAAAGGGAAAAAATTTTAGGGGTAATGATGAACCCATACCATTGTCTTCTCTCTCTCTCTCCTCTCATTCTTTCCTGCTGACCTCCCACACTTGTTGATTGCTTTTTCGCTGATTCCTTCCCTCACGTGACTGCTGCCATTTTTGCTCAGTCCATTCCGTTGCTGACTTGCTGCTGTTGCCCACGCCTTTGACTCTCACCCATTCCTCTCTCTCTCTTCTTCTTCTTTTTTGCTCCTTCTTGGCAGCTATTGCTTCTTTGTGTGTTTTGTTTCTGCTTCTTTGCTGCTGTTGCTTCTTCTTCTTCTGCTTCTGCTTGCTGCTGTTGCCTCTACTTCTGCTTGCTGCCACTTGCTGTTGCTGCTCCCTCTTCGCTTCTGCTTCTTGTTTCGCTCCTCATTTTCAACCCACCAGACCAGCCCTTTCTTGCCGGAAATAGCCGTGCCGAGAGTCGCTCCACCCCGTCACCAAACCACCGCCACCGCAGTTCCCCTCTGGCTGAGCAGCACTGCCCAGACGGGCCCTACAACCCCCGTCGTCGGCTATTTTCCAACCAAGTTTCTAGCTTCATCGCTCGCCGGTTGCACTTGCCGGTTGGGCCGCTTGTCTGCTGTCGTCCCAGCTACCAATACGCCACCACCAACCACCATTTCATCCCTGGTTCAGCCCTTAAGCAGCGCCGAATAACCACCCATAGCCAGCTGGTTTCTACTAAAATGCCAACTTCGTTCCCCGTCGTCCGTCCCCGCCGTTGTAGCTGCCGGTCCGCTGCTGTCCAGCCACCTAGCCGACACCACCAGCCACCATTTCACGCCCGGAATAGCCCCCAAGCAGCCCTGACTAGCCACCATAGCAGCCGCTCCTTCGCCGTGCCCGGATTGCCGCCGTTTGTTGCTCATAACGTAAAACCGGAGTTGCCACGGGCGAGCTCGCGTCGTTGCCGTCGTTCTCGTGTTAACGCCATCATTAAACAAGTAAGTTAACTCCTAATCCCTTGTTTAGGGTGTTAAACTTACTTAAGGTAGTTTAGTTTAAGTTTATGGCTAGTTAAGTGAGATTATGCGATAGGTTATCGGAAAGTTCGATAAGCTATGATTATTTGTGTGATAGGCTATTGTTGGGTTTGCGATAAGCTATCGCGTATTTGTTGATAAGTTATCAATTATTTTGTTATTATTGATTATTTTATTAAATATATTAAATTTTGAAATTAAATATTAATATTTTATTATTAAAATATATTAAAAATAATTTATTTTCGAAAATTAAATATGAATATTTGAATGATTTTTAATAGCAAATTGTGACTTTTATGCTTGAATTATGATGCTTATGCTAAGAATTATCGTGTTAATTAATTAATATAGCTAAATGATTACAATAACTATTTTCAAGAAAGGATTTCGAGTTTTCGAAAATGAATATTTGTCATCGCTACGTCTACAAAATGAATTTGATGTCTTGAGAAAGAAAGCATGTTTGAAATGAGATTTACAAATTGATTGACTGTTTGCATATATGATTACTTGGTTTGTTATGTGACATTGTGTGAGCACTATTTATGAATGTATGGGTTAATTGAAAAGATAATAATTGGCCGAAGTGCTTGTGTGCTCATGTGGTCATACGTCGGAGCCGTCTTGCTGTAGATCGCTTGACGATGCCCGATTTATCGAGGTTTGCTGTAGATCGCGCTCGATTTTATCGGATGCCTGGAGATTATCTGGATAGTTGATATTTTGGATGTTGAATCGCGGCTCGATGGCGGATTTGATGCTCCTTATGGGATACCATCTTACTGTAGATTGTTTGATATTGCCATATTGGAATGTCGTCTTATTGTAGATCGTTTGACGTAGCTGTGCCCGATGGGGCGGGACGGAGCCCGATTATGTCAAAAGACTGCCATCTTGCTGTAGATCGCTTAATGTGTAGTAGCCCCAAGGGGGCGTAATAACTGGAATACGTGTGATTATATAATAGAAACTGCTAGGCATGGTATGGAATGTGCCCAAGTGGATTTTGTTTTATAATCGAGACACATGCGCCTGTGATGCATTGATGCATGGAAAATCTATTTAAATGTTTCGAGTATGTGACATGTTCATTTCATCAATGAGTGTACCAAAGCGAGGTAAGGATGCCTGTAGTTGTTTAATGATGTTGCTGTTGGTGCTTTATTGCTTGATTAAGGACCCCTGATGCGAGTTGGCCTCCTCAGCGGGGCTTAGGCCATTAACTTATTGAGATTTTATCTCATTTATTGTTGTTCAACCTTTTTCAAGACCTTAGCATGTCATTGCTCCCTATGCGGTTTGGAATACTGTAGTTTTTGGTTAGTCCTTGAGGGTTAGGCCTGCAAGCTGTTCTTTTGGATGGAGTAGATTAACCCTAGCCTTTATCTTTTGCTGGTTTTTTGTGGAAATGCCTGAAGTGGGCTTGTAAGTATGTTCCTAGGGTTAATCGATATAAAAAAATGGCTTTTGTTATGATTGGTTTTTCTCTTCTATCCCTGATTTGATTACTATTTGGAGTTTGTTGTGTTGGTTATCATTTCCGCTTGCGTAATTCAAAAATAAAAAGAAAAGGGTCCGCGACTAGTCCTGAGTCATCGTATCATAACGACCATAGCGGGATGTTACTTGCCCGTAAGGTTCGGGGCGTGAAAACAATGCACAGTGGTGGTCAAGAATCTATAAAGGCACTTATCATCAAGAATTTAATCGAATCTGAGTAAAAGGAAAACACATAAGATTGATGACCCTCCTTTCATGTAGATTTATCTTAACAACCATGAAAAATTAAATTTTCTCCTGTTTAAGTTCCATCCGATGAAATTCTTATACATACATCTGTACCGCACAATGGATCTCCCTTACAAGGAATTTAGTAAACCATTGATGAAAGTGTAACAGCTCATACCAACATTCCTCTTCATTACGATTGTAATAATTCCAATTCAAATACGACTAGTATAAGTAGGAACCTTGCATATCTTTTGATAGATTCTATTTATTGAAACTTATCTATAATTATCACGGGGGAAATGTAAAACTTATTTCTGTACCTTTTCTGTACGTAATCTATATAATGCTGTTCTGTTTCTAACATTACTCGAGAGCATGAAGCGGTCTAAAGTTCTAGGTTAAAAGATCTACTTATTGATAAAGATGAATTCAGCTGTCTTTCTACCATCGATGCAGTCATAGGTGCCCTGTGTGTTCACACAAGTCCTGTTGCATTTTTGAATCTTCACATTCGTTAATATCTGATGACTAAGAAAAAATAAATACATTAGCAGCGAAACCATCTCCTTGAGAAAAATCAGCAAGACTAGTAGGTCACATTTCCTTATAATTGTTAATTCCATGGCTAAAATATTATGCTTTTAACGGGAGGACTGTCCAACGTTCTCTTTTGTAAGTCTACTTGCACTACTGATGTCCACCTTCTTCTGTGAAGTCCAAACTAAAGCCCTGAAGGTTAAGGGGAGCGTACTCTGGCAGCGTTTGTCCCTCCCAGAACAAGCACTATGATACTAACTAATGTCGGTGGTGGTTCCAGCACATTTCGACTTGCAACCGACAACAGTTGAATATGTAGTATTCACTATCACTTGTTTTGGTCTTTGTTTGCTTAGTACTAAGTGTGGAAATATTTCATTGGGGAGGCAAATAGGGGCTAGGAAATATTCGAACTCAGGACATCCTTAATGTAATATTTAAATATTAAACCGTATCTTCCTCAAACAGTTTAAGTATTTAAAACAGTTGGCAGTGGTCCCGCAAAATTACACGTGTATCTCCTGTTAGAGGGGAGTGAAATGTTGAGAAATCGCAATCCAATCTTATTTAGTCAGGGAACCGTGTTGTTTTGCTTGCAGTCGATCTCATGCCAGTCATCCAACTAACACTCGGCTCCTATTCCTAAGGGGGCAGGAAATGTTGACGTTCCCACAATTTTTAGTTCATTTGGGCTTGGAATCCAGGTGCAGCTCCTGATGCTTGTACTTTGAGCAAGCCAGAAGCAAAAGAATTTTGAAAACCGAGTTCGACAAGATTTTTGCGTTTGGTATGTGCATGGCCCTAAACCTACGGCGAAAGGGGATATGGGATGAGAGTCCTTATTCAAGCGGAAGAAGGGAAGAATTTTGATGTACTGGAAGCATAATTTTATTCCAGCTCTGAGGATGCTTCCTTGAGGACAGAAATGTAAAAGCTTGATATGTACAGGACACCGGTTTATGCAGCTAAGTATGACTGATCCCATTGCTGGGGACATAATTTTATCATCAGGTTCTTATGAGAAAGATTTGGAGCATTATTAAATCAATATCAACAATGAACTAACTTTTGATGACCCTCATTATCCTAACTTTCTTTTGTCCTTTTGGGAAAAGAAAACAATTTGCCACAACAAGAATCTCAATTTTGAATGACAAAATCATCCGAAAAATTTATATTAGGTCTAATTTAGTATTCGAAGAATGTATTGTCCATTGGGATCATGAGTAGTCTTCCCCACAAGAAAGAACATTATCAATGGGGTATCGTGTGTGATTTTCACGTTTGGTATGTGCATGGACCCTAACATATGGAGAAAGGAATATGGGGCGAGTCCCTTAATTATTGTTATTTAAGTGGAAAAGGGAAGAATTTTCATGCACTGTACGCTTAGATGTATTGTTTGATCAAGCACCTGTTCGTGTTTGACGTTGATTACTTTAATAAAATTGACACTATCATGTTTCTGGAACTGAAATCGAATCACAGCTCTTTCCAACACTGATAAATAACCAGCTAATCGAACAGGCGAAATGTTGATACAAGTAGGATGCTTGTTCCAAAGAGTACAAGTGCAACTCTAACGAAATCCTTACAATAAAGTATTCATGGATCCTCAAGACATAATAATCCCTATCATGGCACATGAACGGACAAAGATCAATTTCGGTGTCGCTTGTCTCTGCCTGTATAGCCAGACATTCTTGCGGGAGATAATGCCAGAAAGAGCTGACTTCATCATGTTTCACAACGTGCGAATGGCAGCACATCCGAAAATGCTGTTACATTCAAGTCCACATAATAAGACTTGCTAGATGTGAAACTAGCGTCATGAGATTCAGTGGCCTCGACTGTTTCTTGATCTTGTTGGAAATCCGAAGGACTTCGGTTTTGTTGGAAATCCAAAGGATTTCGGAGCCTCCTTATTCTCTCCAACTCCATTGCCACTTCTTTCATCATCGGCCGGTTCCTCCCAATGGAGTTTAAGCACCTTCTTGCGAGGTCAGCAACTGCTGTAATCTCTTCTTCTTTACCCTCCTTCAAAACTTGAGCATCAACCATATCGAACACAGAATCCTCCTCCATAGAAATTATAAAGTACGCCACAAGGTTCCTCCCTTCTTCTTCACTCAATGGAGAGATAGGCTTTCGTCCAGTTAAGAGTTCGACGAGGACCACCGCAAAGCTGTGCACATCACTTCTGTTTGTAAATTGACTTGTTTGGAAGTACTCTGGATCCAAGTATCCAAAAGTCCCCCTCACCAATGTGGTTACGTGAGTTTGATCGAGAGAAATAGACTTTGAAGTGCCGAAATCTGCCACTTTTGCCCAATATTTCTCGTCTAACAGGATATTGGTGGACTTGATATCTTGATGATAAATACGAATAGAAGCTGCTGAATGCAAGTAGGATAAGGCTCCAGCGATTTTGGTTGCAACTCGTAGGCAGGTGTCCCATGGCACTTGAAACTCCTCATTTGGGTCATGTAGACATTGGTACAACGTCCCATTTGGTATGAATTCATATACTAAAAGAGGGACTTCTGTCTCCAAGCAGCACCCCAATAGTTTAACAATATTCCTGTGATTGATTTGTGAGAGAATGAGGACCTCATTGATGAATTGTTTGACTTTTTCCTTGTCTATCGCTTCTGATTTCTTAATAGCTACTATTTTTCCATCTGTTAACATTCCCTTATAAACAGTACCCTGTCCACCTTGCCCCATTATCCTATCCTTGTTGAAATGATCAGTGGCCTTCTCCAAATCCTTGGAATTGAATAATTTGCTCTTCTCAACATTGCCTCCGGGTGAAGACAGCTGTTGTTGCAACAAAAGACCACCGTTTCGTTTAAAGTACTTTTCCTTGAGCTTAGCTTCTCTTCTCTTTTTGATGACCGTGTACAACCACCAAGAGAAAAGCAACAAATTTCCTAGTGCTCCAAGGCCCGCTCCAATGTCTGCAGGGGAAAAAAAATTGTAGGAGATAAGTTCAGAAAATCTTTCCTACTTGTTACGAATCTGTTCATCGTTGTCATCACTGACGTTTCATGAATTTGATCAGAAGGAAAACATTTAGGGATACTATTTAGATTACTTCCCCATGAATTCATCAGAACAGCTGAAATGAAACTAATTAAGTAGTTTCTTCTACTGGAATTTCATTTGGTGTGATTTTTATCAGCACATCCATACTGCATAACTGATCTTCCTTGCGAGGAATTTAGTGGACCACTCTAATCAAAGTTCAATTGATCAAGCTGGCAAGGTTTTTGACATTCTTAATATTAAGTACTATGTGGAAAAATGGACCAAAAAAGGGAAAGAACTTTGCATTAGGTTTGATAGATTTCAACCAGCAACAAATCTGCGATCTTCACATGCAGTATACATATGTATCGCACGCAAAGAAAGTTTCTTGTGCTGTTGCAAGAGGAAAAGGGTCATAGAACGTGACATGGTGGCTGGAATCGTCACAAGTGAACAGATGCTAATGTTAGAATGAAGGGTAAGCTAAACTTCTTTCTGTGTCTCGTATGAATATAATTTAAGCTGTGGTATATCATGTTTGAAAACAATAAGCGCATGCGGAGGTCAATAAATATAGATTAGAAGATTACATACAGATAAGAAAAGATGTAGCTCTTTCCTTAACATCAGTCCTTCTACCATCACTGACGCACTGATAGCTGCCCGGTTGGTTCACACAACTGTCGGGGCAACGAGTTAGATTTGAATCTGCACATTCGTTAATATCTGTAGAAAAAAGATGAAAAACAAAAAGGTATTAGCGGTGCATCCATCTCCATGAGTAAATTGAGGATGCATTTACTATGTATAATATTGTGGCAGGAAAAAAAGAAGAAGAAAATAGTGTGTTTGTAAGATGGATCACCTTTCAAGACTTTTTATCGTGGACCCCCGTTAATTGAATTAGAATTTAGATATTTATTCCTTTCCTACTGACTTAAATTGTTCTTTATATGCATCAGATGATTTGTTTTTTCCTAGACCAAAATCGTATTAATACTTTCTCTTCCACCTAAGATTAAATAAATGTTCCGTCCCTTTGACTATTGCCATAAAATTTCACATTCCATTACCAATCATTTTTTTTCCTTTTTAGTATCCATTAGCTCGGTCACATACAATTTCAAATATAACATGAATTTGGTCTTTTTCTAAATTCTGAATATTAATCTTACTTTAACATTGTTTAGGTTATTCAAGAAATTAATTTTAGTTAAACCTTGTTCAGTACCAGATTTTATTTCTTAGCATTGTTTCTTAACATGATGTAGTTTAGTTATGATTCTAATGATTTAGTATGAAGTTTGTGCCATGTCGTTTTGTCTTAATATATGTAATTACTCTCAATTGAATCATTTTGGTAAAAATATGGCTAGAAAGTGATATTATTTCCCCTTTTCCTACTTAAGTATATCAATCTTGAAGGTTCTAATGTTATTTAAAGAAGAAAAACTGTTTGAATCTATAGTTTCATTAGTGGGACATGGGTCAACAATGAAGAAGACGTCATTGATTTTTTCAAAGAGCACCACTATACATATCAATTATTAAATTTGGTCTTTTACCCAGAGGGAAAACTAAAGAAAACTAAAGACCGGTTGTTTCTTATTAATTATCTTTATTCTGCTATTACTCTATCGCTGGTTTGAATTCTTAACCATCACCACATATAAACAAGTAGATGGAGTAATACAAGGAAGACGTATTGCATGACAACAATGATCTTAAACACAAATAATATGAGTGGAAAGTAATTTTTTCCTTAAATGTGCTGAAATCGCTTTTACCACGATGAACACAGTGCAACACATGACCAAACTGATACATCTTTTGAGCATTTGCAAGTAACAAGCTAATTGAATGGTGAAGGCTGGTGCAATAAGGATGCTTGTTCGCACATAGGTTGTTAATTCCATGGCCAAAATATTATGCACTGTCCTATTCCCTTTTATATACAGAAAATTGTTATCAACATAATTCATTCAACTTTGTCTGAATTCACTTTGTATAATCTTAGGCGGAAAAACAAGAAAAGAAGGCAGGAAAGCATGTATGTGATCATTAAACATTGTGGTTACTTCTTTTCAGAGAAAGACCTAGGGGAATGAAAAAGCCACATTGCCGTATCGTTCCCTTAAATACTGAATGTAATAACATGAACTATTTACCTTTGCATCCATCAATAAGATAGGGGTTACCGTGATACCCACTCCGCAAAAGCACTGCATAATTGGGATTTCATCTACATTGGCATGGAGGCTGTATTCGTCACAGGTGAAAGAATCATAATAGTTGGACCTGTCTTTTGCTTTGTAAGCTTGCAGGGTAAGGTCAAGTGCAAAGATGGTATTGCTTGCAATCCCCCATTCCAACGCCACTGGAACAGTATCGTTCAATCTCAAATCATATAAACCTGTAGAGTCAGACCTCAAGAACCCGATGCCCGCCAGGAAAGCGTAATTGCACCCCTGATATTCACCTTCTTCTTTGAAATCCACACTAAAGCCCTGAAGGTTAAAGGGAAGCATAGTCTGGCAGCATCTGTCCCTCCCGGAACAAGCACCATTATACTGGCTAATGTTAGTGCTGGTTCCAGTACATTTAGACCTGCAACCAACAACAGCTGAATCTGTTGTATTCACTGTTGCTAGGGCGTTGCAACCGACCGATGTAAAGACGTTCCATCTCTGGGAGAAGACAAACGGACCCCCTTCAAAGCTCACCGACTCACCAAGTCCGCTGCCCCTACAGCTTGCATTTGAGTAAATTAAAGGAAGACGGACACTAATCAGGCCATTGGGGAGTGAAATGTGGAGAACACGCAATCTAATCTTCTTTAGAATGGGAACCATGTTGTTTTGTAGGCAGATGATCTGGTACCAGTCATCCAAGAAACACCCGGCTCCCATGCCGAAGGGGAAGGGAATGGTGACTGTCCCACATGTTTCAGTGCAGTGAAGCTTTGCAAGACTAGGTGCAGCTACTGATGCTTGTACCATGAGGGAAACCAGAAGAAAAAGAATTTGAAACACCGAGTTCGACATGAGTTTCACCTCCCGGATATGCATGGACCTAAACCTATGAAGAAAGGTCATATGGGCTGAGTCCCTTAATATTGTTTTTTGAAGAAGCGAAGAATTTTCATATACCGTGGGCATAACATTGTTCCAGCGTCCTTACCAAAAAAAAAACATTGTTCCAGCGCCGTTGCTTCCTTGTATCTCCGAGGATACTTCCCTCGGGATGGAAATATCAAAGCTTGACAGGTGAAGGAATTTCAGCAGCCAAGTGTGACAATTCCCATTGTTTGGCACGTGATTTTGTCGTCTTTCTTGTCAGAAAGGCTCGGAGCATTACCAAGATGACTGATTTTTCAAGATCTTTTACCGTGGACCCCGTAAATTACATTAGAATTGAGATATATATTCTTTTCCTTATCAACTTAAATTGTTCCTTATACACGTCAGAACTCTTCAATTTTTCGTGGACCAAAATCGTTTGAATTCTTCCTTTTCCAAATTAGACTATATATTTTTCTAGGTCTTTGCTAATTGCCACAAAATGTCACATTTCATTGGCACTTTTATGGCTTGGTATTGATTGGCTCGGTCACTTACAATTTCTGATTTAACATATGTATTGCCTTCCTTTAAATTCTGCATTCTGCATTCTGCATATTAATCTCAGTTTAGCATTGCTTGGGTTATTTAAGAAATTAATATAATTAAACCTCGTTTAGTGCTAGAGTTTAGTTTCTTAGAATTGTGTGTTTATAATTTGTTTGTTAAAATCTTTTAATTTTGTTGGTTAGACATAGTTTCCTTATGATTCTAATGTTTTAGTTTGAACTTGGGTCCTGCTAATTTGACGGTTCCGTTATTTACCACAACTAACGGTGCTACAATGACCACAGAATCCCATTTATGAGGATTTGGCAACCGAAACATGGGAAAGTCAGAGAGATTTTGAGAGATATTGAAAAGCAAATTCATGGGGTATTATTATTTTATTATGAAATGACAAGATCCTGAAATATTGAGCTTAGAATTTTTTTTTGTAGTTCCTTTTAATGGCATTAAAAATGTTTTCCCTTAGAATACTTTCAGCCAAATACCCAAAAAAAATTGCATGGATTACATACTGGACATAACTATCCTCTCTTTTCAAATGAAAAAAATGCACGAACTTTTACTTAAGTGATAAAATTACTCATGGTTAAGTTTTTAATTGTGATGAATTCACTCAAATCATCGATTTGGAATGCTAACCTTTGGGTAAAAATGTCACGTCCCGAACCCCAGTCGAGCCCGCGACATCCCGCCTTCGGTCGAACAGTTGCGGCGTCCCAGGTTATCGTCGACCTTATCTAAACATCAGAGATTTTATTGCGCAACCGGAAATCATAAAACACTCTGACAAATTAAAACTGGGGATAATTGAGGGAATATACATTTCCATTACTCGATCAAACTTGTTTCACAATATTTACAAAAATACAAACCTTAGTCTACTAGTTCATACATTACTAAAACCTTCCAAAACTTAGAATAGAAACTGATGACCAGGCGTTCAGCCTCAAATTGGTTCTCATCCCCAGTCCTGGCTTTCTTATAGACACCCTAACCCCTACGTCCTTTACTCGGTGTCCATTCTGAGTTTGATTCTTTGCCTCCTGATTCCGAGCTTTCTCGAACCATCTGCTACCTCATACTTTGTATGCACTGGCACTCCAAAACGTACTTGTAGTGGTGGTGGAGGGTTCACTGCTCAAGTTGGGGTTCTGAAATTGTTGGTTTACACAACCATGAGAATAAATCTCAGCAAATACACCCTTAAACCCAATCTAGGCTATCACGTACCTCCAGACAATTATGCAAATACACACATTCACGTACAACAAGTAATTACATCACAGGCACATCAATTTAGACTATCAGGCTCAATAATGCACACACTCACACTCAATCACGATTACATCGTATGCAACTCGCTCATGTAACTTTCTCATCCCATTATTCATTCCATTCTCATTTTTTGCTTTCACAATCCTCGCCAGTGACCCGCGTTGAAGTACACGCTTCAGGTACACTGCGACCATTCATCACCACATTTCCGGCCCACGTACTCGTTCACGTTACAGGCCCCAATCGCGACCTGAGCATCACACGTCCCAGGCCCGATCCCAACTCAGCTCGCGTCAAATGTGATAGACCTACATGATTGGAACCTGAGCTTATGATACCTCAGTCCAATCCTAGTCTCACCCGAGCTGATCATGCCTTGGACTGATTCTCATACTTGTTTTTTCAAGCCTTAGCCTGTGCCAAATGCAACAAACCTACGTGATCACTGCCCGAGTTTACGATATCCAGCTCGATCCCATTCTCGTACTTTCACACATTTACATGAATTTCCATGCACACATTTGCACCCACAATCATGCGTTCACATCTCAAATGCGCATTCACGCACAATTTCTCATTTTTCCACACTCAAACACGTTCAGATCAATTTTTACCCTTCACGGGACTTTCATAAAATTCAAAGACGGACCTAACGGTACTATCCATGCGCCAAACAACCACTCACAACATATCACACCACACATCATAGCAAGCAAACAGTGAATTCCGCACTTCAAATCACAAAATTACACTCCTGGCTCTTCATGACATTTTCTCATAATTAATTGCCAGTTCTAAAAATCCAACTTGCGTTTCGAACCAATCATCATAGCCCCGTGAACAGCAATTCGCAGCTTGTGAACAGTGATTCGCAGCTTGTGAATAGTAATCACAGTTTGTAATTCACCTCAAATTGTCCTCCAAAATTTCCAAAAATAATCCTCAAGGCCCTCCACAACATTTCCACCTTAGATCACACAATTCTACACTCGGACAAACCCGAATTTACCCCAAATTAATCATCTTTCGATACTCGAAGTCTTAAATCGGGTTTAGAGTATGACTTAATAAGTTCTAGACTTAATCGGTTAGAATGGGAAGCGGTGGCGCTCCGCGGTGACGGCGTACGGCTCCCGGCGGCGTCCAGCTTGAGTGGCGGCGATCCGGCCCCTTGATTGGGCTCACGGCCACTTGAGGAAAAGAGAGAAAAAGAGAGAGAAAGAGGGATGGTGAGGGCTGGTGGTGTGGCGGCTTAAGGCTAGTACGGCGGCTTGAGGGCGGTCTGGCTTGCGGCGGTGCCGGCGGTGGAGAAAAACGGCCAAGGGAAGCTCACGGCAAGGAGGGGGGGCTGTTCACGGCAAAGAGGGGCTGTTCATTGAAGATGAAGAAGAATGGAGAGAGAGAAATGAGTGTTCTTGACTCAAATAGTAAATTGGACCAAGGCGGAAATGACCATAATACCTTTCCTCTTATTTTTAATCCGACAGTCCCGATTCGATCTTATCTTGTTCCGACGGTCGAGATCGATTCTTGCACAAAAATATCCAAGGGCATACTCGTAATTTTCCAAAAATCCAACGGCAAAATTGTCTAATCAAAATTTTAGGGCAAAATTACCAAAATGCCCTTTACCCTTAAAGCTTGCCTTTTAATAAATCATAGGGGTATTTTGGTCACTTTCTCCATTTCTTGCCCAAATTGAATTTTTCTGAAGGAATTAAGCACACCAAAAATTCACACGTGTCACGTGCAACGTTGTTCTAACGTTCCGGCGTGACTTCCTAATTTTTCGGTGTCCAATTTGGGCAAAAATTTAATAATTAAATTCTATTAAACGCAACACGAGCGTTTCTCGAGCTAATGGACGGCTTGCTGGGGAAATTCGCAAAATCGACTCATGACTGATACTGAATCGAGTCATGTGCAAGTCCGTTTGGTATGTGATGACCTCGGTTGTCATTAAAATCGCGAAGATCAATCACTTGATCCAAGGGGTACGATCGTTCGGTATAATTTTAGAATCATTCGTCAAGTCGTTTCGTGGTCCTACGGAATCACCCGCGATCCACTACTAGAACAGTGGCGAACTGACCCTTAATTATCCTTAGATCGGCCAACAGTGGCTCAAAATATCACCTACACGATTTAATGGTCGAAATCCATTCACGATCGAATTTCCTTTAGTCGCGCGAATTTAATTCCCCTATTAGTCTTTCCCTAATGGTTAGCATTTCCAGGAATGATCAGTTCCAGGCGAGAATTTATTGCGAGCACATTTTATAAAACTCAGTTATTTCATAATTTCTAATTGGCGGAAATTTCGGAATGTCACAAAAAAGAACTTGGTTCACTAACCCTGGCTCTTTCAATTTGGGGCTGCTTATTTTTTTTTTTTTCTATTTTCTCAGTGAAACAAACATGTTGTTGATTAAAAAACTACAAATTTACAATGTTTTGCAAGGATGCTGCTATTAATAGTAATCCTACATTTATTTTCTCTTGAGATAAAGATGTTTAGATAATTGTTTTTGCACTTATTGTAAAAATATCTAACAATGATAATGTTAATAAGTTCCTTTTCTATTCCCTTATCGCTATTTTGGCTGATTTTTTTTTTGTCTAATAGGAGAAATTCCACTCGGTTGGGCTAGCAAATCCACCAAGTGGGATTTATGATTTTCCCAAGGAACCGGGTAATGCTCCTTCGGAAAATATGTGGTGTACACACGACCGTTACTCACTGTTCTGCTCTCATTTCCCTTTGAACTTTGTGCCATGTCCTTTTGTCGTAGTATATGTAATTACTTTCAATTGAATCATTTTGGTGAAAATGTGGCTAGAAGCCTAGAAAGTTATATTAGTAATTTTTTTCCTACTTCAGAATAAGAATGTCATTTTTCTTCAGAATATTTTAAAAAAATTCTTTCAGAGTTCGTAGAAAGTAAAAAAGAGAAAAGAAAATTTCTATATGCATAATAAATTACTTTCAATTGACTTATTTTGGGGAAATATGGCTAAAAAGTGTTATTCTTTAGCTTTTTGCTACTTAAGTATAGCAATGTTGATGGTTGTGTTATTTAAAAAAATGTTCGAATATTTTTTTTCTAGGGTAGAAGACGTTCGTCCACAATCAAGGCGAGATTGACTTCTCCAAAGAGGACTACAATAAAAGACTTGAAAGTCGGTGTCTCTCTCCCCTCTTTTTCCAAGAGCCTTCTTCGTGCCGGGCAAGAGTTAACATGGTCAGTTTGATTGGTCATTTTATAAGATTTCCACATCACTAGGAGATTTGGGCCCCGGTCATTGTTCAGCAGAAAAGAAAATTAAAGAGTTGGTCGCTTCTTATTAATGATCTTTGTACTGTTATTAGTCTGTCACTAGTTTGAATTGTCAGCATTAGGAAGACGTATCGCATGACGGATACACAAACCATATTAGCAGAAGCTAATATTTTCCGCGTTGAAACGCCCTTCAACACGATGAGCATAAATGCGACATATGACCAAACTGACTGGAGCGACTGGAGCCCATGATACATCTTTTGGCCATCTGCAAGTCACAAGCTAATTGAATGGTGAAGGCTGGTGCAACAAAGATGCTTGTTTGCCGGACTACCCGTGGGTGGGACCGATGTAATTCTGCATTCATCAAATTGACAGCAAGTATTCATGGATCTCAAGATGAAGTAAAATCATCTTCATGCTCTCGATGTAGATGAGTGCGATTTGCCAAGTTATTTCCAAATTGGCACATAAACTGTATGGTGATGCCTGGCTAGTTACTAGACCTGAATATATCTGGAATGGGTACGGTTAGACAGCTTTTTGATCTCAAACACCGACAATAAGTTCATAATCCACAAATAACTTAACCAAAGTTCTCCTAGCAGTAAACGAACAAGTGTCCTCCCTTCTTTCTTTTCGTTTTCTTTCGCTCCGAAGACCGATTCCCATGACAAACAGAGCTAATTCACCCGATAGAGGACCCTCTTGTGCTTTAATCACCTAATCTCTCAGTTTAGTCTCAAATATTTATCCTTCTTTAGGGGAAAGAGAGGAGATTAAGTTGGGGCTTTTGTTTGTTCCTTCTAGGTTGCAAGACTTTGCAGTCCTACTAGGGGAGAGAGAAAATAGAAACTTGTGGGATTAAATATTTTTGGGGGCGTTAGCTAGGGGATTAGGCCTTTGATTAAGATGCTTCTTTGACTAGAGGGGGATGAGTTTAGGTGGAGACAAGCACAGGAGAGATGAGTTTAGGTGGAGACAAGCACAGGAGACTTCTTGATTTGAGAGTAAAATCATGATAGAGGAGAAGAAGACGATGACCCTAGCTTGTTTTGACATGATAATTTCCATTAAATAACACATTCGAGTTTCGAAGATCAGAGCATTGTATATCACCAGGCCTGGGCAAGATTAATGGAACGGAGATGGCTAAGAACAGGAAAGAGAGATGCCAAGGTTTTTTGGAGTACATCCCTCCACATATTGAGAAATTCCTTTACCAAGGCAAATCAAAAGTTGGATGGTGACTCAAATATGAAGCTGTTTATACTTGGTACTTGGCAATATGTGAATCAGACATGCGATATCCAACACACACATAAACAAAAGCCTGGAGAAACTCTCCGCTGGATCGCGTTCCATGGACCCAATATGCAATCATAGCCGGTGATCGAGTGTGACTTACAGGTGGGGCCCACATGGTTAGTTACTACAACAGAACGATTCCATGTAGACCTGGATTTACGCAAGAATATTGTCGAAAACCTGTGGAAAACAGGTTAATTGAATTCCCAATTAATGCAAACCAATTTGCACGTAAACAAACTTGGGAAGACTGGCAAGGTGCGGACCAATGGATGACTCGTTAATAGTGGCCCCTGTGCTCTTCAATACCGTTATCAACTGAAAACTTACATTAGAACGGGCCATTGACTTCCTCTGCAAAAGTGATAGAATAGAGAGACGGCCGTTCCTTAGCTATTTATTGTGCTGAAGATGACTTTCCTTAGCCCACAAGCTTCTTGTTGGTGGGCCACCATTGACGTTCGCTACAGTAGTGGTTTATGCTTGCCTATTGTTGTAATGACCCGGTTTGATGAGGGCAGGAAGTGGTCGTTGAGGTTAGAGGGCCTAGACAAGGAGTAGCTTCAGGCATGCTTCTAGGTGGTGAAGGGGGCATGAATAAACTGAATTATGCACCGAATATAGGAAGAGCAATTCTGGGATGTGCGTGTGTCCAAAGTTAAGTGTGCTTAGATGAAAGTACAACTGGGATTGGTGACCTCTTGGGAAGGTGCCTATCTATACGCCAAAGGACAAAATTGTGAGGCTCGGTATAGAATGTGCCAAAAGCAAATGATACCTTAGCAAGTTAATTCAGGATATCACAATGTATTATTAGAGCGAGACCTCTTCTTATAGGTGTGTGGTTTGGGGATGAACCAAACGGAAACACTGGTAGGCCTGTAATGGCCCGGTCCGACGAGGGTAGGAAATGGTCGTTGGGGCCAGATGGCTTAGACAAGAAGTAGGTCTTAGCAAATTTTTAGGATGGTGAAGGAGGCAGGAATGAACTGAACATGGAGAGAGCGATTCTAGGGGGTGTGTGTGTGCGCCTTTCAATATAACAACAATGCTTAGATTTAGAACTCCAAAGTTAAACGTGCTCAACTGGAAGCATTATTAGGATGGGTAAGATGCGCACCCATATGCCAAAGAACAAAATCACGAGGCTCGATATGAGATGAGCTAAAGTGGACAATACCTCAGCGAGTTAATCCAAGATATCACAGTTATCCATAGAATCACAAATTCTCGCTAAGTCATGATCGAACTTTCGACAAGATTGTACTGCACTCTTACCTTGTGTGGACGCAATTTTGAACTAGTGACATGTCGATGGGGTTATGTTGATGAACTTGTCTCTAATGTCTCGATGGTGTTGAGTAGTTGTAACTCTAACTCTATATTCTATAATGGATGCGTGACTCCTGTGATGACGTCCGTAGGAAATGAACATTGTTCGCTTGGCTAATCAACCTCTCGTTCTTACTGTCATTGTTCCGAACTTCCAAGTTCACACAAACACTTTCGCCATCGAATAGCTAAGAGTGTATGAATTGGAATGGAGAAAGATCTCGCAGATGACCTACTCTTAAAAATCCACATAGAAAGGTATCGCGAAGGTCAAGTACATTTAACGAAAATTAGGAATGGAGAAGATGCCATTTGGACCTTGTACAACGTTCAACAAGCAATGACATGCCCGGCGAACCGAAGGCGAGTGGATGTGGGCCTTGGCTGCAAGAGAGGCCCAGTTGGTCATGATATTGCTCATGATCCCTCTTTCTTACTTGGAGTTCGGGAGGTGATCATTAACTAAACATAGAATCTTCACATTGAGATCAAGAAAGAAAAAAAATATAATGAAGTAGAAAATTTTTATAAAAATTACCGTTTTGATGTTTTCGGCGAGCAGATTTAATGCACATGTGAAAATATAATAACCCAAATAGAAGAGTTCTTACTCAAATAATTTGTAAGTACAAGAAATACACAACTCAAAAGAGTTATGTTGGGGACAAGCGGTGTTCGGGAAATTCAAACCACGAAAAATTCCATTATTTAACTCAAAGATATCGTGCTCAGTTTATAATTCGATGTCGGATGTTGATTCTGAAGTAGTGCGATTTTTCCATGCGTGCCCCAGTTATGTCCAGTGACACACAGAAGTTTCGTCCAGGTGTTGTACGGATGGCTTCTCTTATTATGGGATCATTCCTATCTTATTGCCCATTGATGCTTCTGCTGCAACATGTACGAGTAACTCTGTGGTTGCTGTTGCCATGTATTATTAAATTGTGTCAATGAATGCGGCAAATTTAGCTGAGTTTCTTCTAAGATATATGGCAATTGACTTTCTGCTTTATTTTTACATCAAGAAAGAGTGTGACATACGGAATTATAATTTCCCGTCTTTTGACATACACACACAACAAAGTCCTGATATTCTTCTTAAAGTAATCACTCATCTAAGAAAATCTAGATAGAACTACTTTACATCGAGTCACTATACATGAGTGGGTGCAAGTCCGACATTGTGATTATGTCTGCGGACCCTGCAGAATCCCAACGTATATACTTCTCCCTCTTCTTTTGAATTTGTTCATGTTTCATGGCAGGATTCTCCAGCTTTCTAATGCGCTCCAGTTTGCTTGCCACTTGTTTCATTGTGGGTCGCATCTTCCCATGTAAGTTCAGGCACCCTCTTGCAAGGTTCGCAAAGGCGACGATTCCTTCTTCCTTGCCTTGCTTCAGAACTTGATCGTCCACTATGTCGAACAGGCAGTTGTCGTCCATTGATAGTAGGAAATAGCTTGCAAGGTTCCTCTGATCCTCGTCTCCAAGAAGTGAGACTGGCTTTCGCCCTGTCAGGAGTTCGACGAGGACCACACCGAAACTGTACACATCGCTCTTATCTGTGAGCTGACATGATTGAAAATACTCGGGATCTAAGTACCCGAATGTCCCTTGGACTGCTGTAGTCACGTGAGTTTGATAGAGTGAAAGCGATTTGGAAGTGCCAAAGTCGGCCACTTTTGTGCGGTACTGGTTGTCCAGGAGAATATTAATAGACTTGATGTCCCGATGATAGATCGGGATTGATGCCGATGAATGCAGATAGGACAAGGCTCCCGCCACTTCAGTAGCAATTCGAAGGCGTGTGTCCCATGATACGAGAGAGTCACGTAAATACTGGAAGAGAGTCCCATTCGGTATGAATTCGTACACCAAAAGCGGCGACTCTGTTTCCAAGCAACACCCAAGTAGCTTAACCACGTTCCTATGGTTGATCTGCGAGAGAATGGCAATCTCGTTAATGAATTGTTCAACTTTTCCCTTATCGATTGCCTTTGACTTCTTAATGGCAACGATTCCTCCATCCGCCAGCATGCCCTTGTAGACGGTTCCTTGCGCACCTTGACCAAGTATTCTGTTCTTGTTGAAATTGTCCGTGGCCCTCTCCAAATCCTTAAAATTGAACAATTTGTTCTTGTCAACATTGGTCTCGAATGAACGCAGTTGTTGCTGCAACAAGAGACCCCCATTCTCTTTGAAGTGCCTCTCTTTGAGCTTGATTTCTTTCCTTTTCTTCATGAAATTGTACAACAGCCATAACAAGAGAAGCAAGAATAGTGCCCCTACGCCTGCTCCGAAACCTGGTTTATTAAAGTGGCATAAGCATTACCAAAAGCAAGCATGAGGATTTGTGTTGTGAAATAACAAGGAAGCTAACGAATTATGCAATTCAAGTCTAACACTTGAAGAAGAAATTACCAAAATAATCAACAAGTAGGATAAGGACATTAGATATTTATGTAATTCGGTCTGAGTGTAGGAACCTACGTACTACACTAGGAGAGTCCACACTAAGAAATCCATTATAAATCTAGATAATACAAAGTTTAGAATAGCTCAAGTGCTTCTTAGTCCTATAACTTACAAGTATCATATCACAATATCTCACGATAACTCACTCGGAAAACTCATAGAGAGAACCCTAACACCCTATTGTTTGTTCTAGTGCATAATTACAGAATAGAATTCCATACACACATATATATTCAAATAGGAAACCTACTCAAAGTACGAAATCACTCAAGCTAGGAGTACTACTCAAGCCTAGAAACCTACTTGGATCGAGTTCCTTTATGGGCTCAAACTCAAGACATATTCTCAACAATCTCTATATTAGTTCAACATTTGCAGCTAAGTAATAGTGCTCATCATATATACCAACTCTCCCAACATCCCATGGGCGCTCAACCATCACAAATGTCTATTGAGTGTAATTGCATTTTCCAAAATACACCCCAATGTATGTTGTCCACAAACTCTGGAGAACCACTTTACATCATCACAATGTATACTAAGATTAACCGTATATATTCTTCATACGACACATGAAAGATCAATCAAAGTACTACCTACGCATTACTTAGACAACCAAGAGTACTAGCATGTGAAGCACATGATAGATGCTCTATCTCCCTCCAAGTACACACTAGCGGTATTGACAATTTATGATGTGCAACAAGTAGGGCATTTATAGAGTTTTTCAATTGCATATTAAAGCGTCTCGGTGCTTTCCTGAATAAGTCCTCTTAGTCACTCACAACCATTTTAGCAATCTTCACTCTTAGCATCTCCATACTGGAAACTATCTGGACTGCACCCAAATTATCAATTCCAATATTTGCATAAAATTGTTACTCAATCTCATCTAATTTGATTGAACACCTTGAAACTTAGTCAAGTATGACCTTGAAACAACAGTTGGCTTGTAACAGCCCGAATTTCGATGTAATTCCAGGATCAATAAAACTGATGTTATTTCGCATTTCATTTTGGTAAGTTTCGCCCAGAGCTGATTACTTTCGGGATACTAACCAATGGGATATGGCTAACTAGAAAACGGTACGTGGATCGGGGATCTTATCGCGAAACGGATACTGATCACGAGAGACGCTGAGGGAATATTTTGGGCTAACGTGGGCCGATCTTAGGAAAGATTAATGGATTGGGTTTGGCCAAGGCCAACGATGTACAATAGGGATGCAGGTGATTCTGCAAGACCGAAAGTGCACGTGGCCAACCAGTCCTGAACTCGAACTGAACGATCGTGATCTTTGGAACTAGTGATAATTTCTCATTCTCTCAATGATCGAGATCATCACGATATGGATAGCCCTAGGTTGATACGCGTAACCTCTAAACAGCTGCCCGTTAGTGAGAGACCCTAAAATTGAAGATTTAGTGAGTTTTGTTCACGGAATTGGATTCGAATTTCGATGTTGATTTTCGAAGGCTCAAGAGACTATTTTTGGGAATCTGACGTCATATTATGCTGGTCACGCGTGTTTGGAGTTGGTACGAGTAAATATTGGAATTTCGGTCCGGGGGTGAAAAATTACGATTTTGCTCCTTTGGACTCTGGCGTTGTTTTTCGAGGCCAAATGAGATTATTTTTTGAGGCCGACGCCATTTTTGGGTGGCCACGCATACCAGGAGTCATTATAGCCAAAAATTGGAATTTCGATAAAAATTGGAAAAATTGATGTTTTTGCCCTTCATACTTCGACGTGGATTTTCGAGACCTTGCGCGATGGATTTCACGATTTCGACACCACATTATGTTGGCCACGCATATAGAGAATTAGTATGGTCAAAAAATGAAATTTCGACCCGGGACCGGAAAAATGACAGTTTTGCCCCTAGGCTATTTTGGCTCCGAATTTTGGGGGATAATTAAGGAAATTAATTAAATTTGGACTTATCCTAATTATGGCAGCAAATGACCAAAATGCCCTTGGATTTTTGGATAAGATTTAATATTTGCCCTTGGTTGAAGGGCAAAATGGTCATTTGGCTAGATTTTTGACACTTGGCACCCCTAACCCTAATATTTGACCATGTTGGACTCATTTTCTCTCTCTCTCTCTCTCTCTCTCTCTCTCGGCCAGAACAACCCCTCTCTCCTCCCGAAATCTCTCTCTCTCTCTCTCTCTCTCTCTCTCTCTTGGCTAAGCTTCACCGGAGCTCCCCGCCGGCCGTCGGAGCGCCGCCACCACCCACCGTGCCTCACCGTCGACCACCTCAGTCCATAGCCTCAGCTTCGCCTCTGTCCGACACCTTTCTCTCTCTCTTTCTCTCCCTTTTGGCTCTCGGTCGTTTCACCGTCACCGTCACCATTTCCGGAGTTGCCATCCGCTGGGCTGCTGGTTGCTGGCGCCACCTTGCCTCACCACCAACCTATCTCAACTTTCTCTCTCCCTCCCAGCTGCCGTCAGCGTGAATTCCACCGCTGATCAGCCGCTGTCACCGCTGGCCGAACCGCTGTCCGTACGCCGTCGTCGGGAACGTTGTCGTCGGTTTCACTGTTCATCAGTGATCGGCCGCCGTTCCTCGTTGTCGTGACCTTGGAATAAGTGAGTAAAATTTCTAAACCCAAATTAGGACTGTTAGTGCAAATTTCTGGATTGGTTTAAGAATACTAGTATTGGCAAGGAAAAATTAGGGTACCGATTAGTGGAAATTATTATCGGGAAATGTAGTGGATCAATGAGAATTTAATTGGGAGATCAATTGGGTTAAATGGCCAATTTAGGAGCCTATTGGTGAAATTACCGGGTATGCTTGGGTTGACTGATTGTATGTCATTTGTGCTTAATTGTGATTGATTGCGTACTGCCATGTCGCATGTTGTGTGGCTGATTTTGTGGAGTGCGATTGACCACTGTTTGGCTTGCAATTAATTATTGAGCTGTGAATTGCACGTTGGGCCACACGGTATTAATTGGGCCAATTAAGCACGTGTTGTGACATTAGGTGTCTGAATTAGGTTGGTGCTTGTGGTGCATTACATTGTATAATATGGACACGCATCGTGTATGCCAAGAGTGAGGCATGTGATGAAATTGTGCGAGAATGCGTGTTTGCCATGGGCATGTGATTATTTAAAATATCCTGAAGCGTTTTACGTGGGGTTCAGATAATAATGAGTTGTGTGATCACCTAAGGACCTTCGGGTCGTAACCTTCGGGTCGATACCGTCCTCATGCACTTTGAAGCAGGACGATGCCCGGTATGTCCGGAAGACGACCATCCTCATGCACTTTGAAGCAGACTCTGGTTCGTAAGGTGACCAGTGTTGCGCCTCATGTACTTTGAAGCAGGCTAGAGACACTGGGCCAGATCGGTGCTGCACCTCATGCACTTTGGAGCAGGTTAGACGCACCGGGCCGTGAAAGTTGATGACTCGAGTTGTAATTAATAATAATGAATTGGGCAAGTGTGCCAGTGTGGGCCAGTGGGCTGGAGATATGCATATGACATGTCAACGACATTTGCATGCATAAATATGCATTGATTATCATGCGAGTGTGTAAGACTCAGTGCATGAATATGTGCTTGGCATATGTGTGACTATGCGTGCCACGTATGTATTGTGATTTTATATATTGAACTGTCTAATCTACAGGGTCAGTGATTGTGTAATTATTATTGTATTGCGATTTTGAGTGTCTCTTTCCGGTCAGGAGATTGCATGCTAGCCTAGCCTAGGTTTAGCGGTTGAACTCGCTGAGATTCGTCTCACGGTTGTGTAAACCAAAATTTTTCAGACCCCAAGCTGTGAGGATGGAGAGACCACCGCTGCTTTTTGGGATCCATCTTCAGATCCGACAGTATACCAGCAACTACCGCTTAGGAAATGGAGAAGCTTTTGTGAGATGTCGATAAGAACTGATTGTAAATATAGGTAAGTATTTTTACCATAAGCAAGAGTACGTGGCATGGTGCCATCGGGATGCCAATGGGAATGAGAGAGAGCCTCTCAGGATCTTTGATGTCCTGATCGAGGGTGCGGGGTTGATGCAACCGGTTAAAGCTGATGGTGAGGTGATCGACCCTGAGGTCATACCTGAGTGGATGATGCAGGACGAGGAGTCCAATGTACTAGCAGAGGACCCCGAGCCGATGGATGAGGAGGAGGACGAGCCTGAGGCCATGGAGCAGGACGTAGAGGAGGACGGAGAGGTTGCGGAGTTAGGTTCAGATAAGGAGCATGCCTCTGTAGAGATTTCAGATGATTTCGCCGATTCGTTCGACCCCGACTAGGAGCCTTAGGGTCATCCAGTGTCCTTAGATAGTAGTGAGGGCCACTACTTTTTGGACAGTAGCCCTTCTCCCGAGTTCTAGCCTGACCTCCCTAGCCGTTTACCCCTTTTTGACCAGGCGGCTGCTGACCATTTGTGTTTCTTTTGTGGTACTTGTAAATATTGTGCAAATGGTTTTTAAATAGTAATATAAATGTGTAATTATTTTTTGCAGTGGTGCTTGGCTATTCTTGGCTCATATTGTAGTTGTCTGGGTTTGTTTATTTAATACTTCCGCTTGTGCTTGATCTCTGTTTGGGTGTGGGTCGGCAACGCTTTCTGGGATGTTGCAGTTTATCGACCAAGGTAGGGATTTTACGTGCCGTAGGGTTCGGGGTGTGACATGGCTGCTATGGAATCTAGCGATTCTATAGACATTGTCACATCTACTACATTTTGAATATATCTAAGCTCTCCTTAAAGCTCTGCCTATTTCTGGACACTGTTCATATCTTTTTCTACAATCGATCTCTTACTCCTATTCTAAAATAGTCAAAGGTAACATTTGCACTGAATATAAGCCTAAGTGAATCTTTCTCAGTGTAACACAATCTGTATTTCTTTACCTCATGTGCATAGCCTAGGAATATGCACCTCCTTGCCTCTGGCTATATCGCCATCACACACATCAATATAAGTAGCGCAACCGAATTCTTTCCACTTGGTATAATCAACCGGTTTACCTACCACGTTTCTTTAGGAGTTTTCCTATTAATTAATGGTGATGGTGATTTATTCATTAACCAACAAGCAATATTCGTTGTGTCGGCCCACAACACTTCACTTAATCCAACATTGGAGAGCAAAGTTCAAGAGCTCTCTCCAATGTAATTTTTTTCATCAGGTTTGTGACACCATTAGTCATCGTGTATTGGTATTCCACTATGCCTTTTTTTGCACAAAACTAGCCAAGCTCATCTGAACAACATTCCAATCCTTTATTTGTTCTCAGGCACATGTTCTTCATTCCTATTTGCTTTTCGATCATTGCCTTCCATGATTTGAATCAACTAAGCTTCTTGTTCTAGTGAAGACAAATCTAGACTTTCCTTGAAACATCATCAATACATACTTGGCATCACCCTTGGACGGAACTCGAGAAGGTCCCTAGAAGTCTGAGTACATACAACCTAAAATCTCTGAGGTTTGGTGAATTATCATATCGAACTTCATTGTCCATTGACTATCCATGTTGCTATGCTCATGTAAGTTGAGCTTCTTGGTTTGGTGACCACCCAGCAGACCCCTTTGACTTAGAAAAGTCATCTCTCTCTCACTCATGTATCCGAGTCTCGTGTGCCACAACTAATATCATGTCTTGACCTGAAACCTCATATAATCTAGTAGAAAAGCCAATCATCATCGTTCCCTAAAGGAGATGCAATCGGCAATCTATCTTCTCCTGCATCACATTATGCATACTTTAGAGACCTTCAAAACTCAATCTTCAGTGAAGATCTGGTATTCAGACCCGTCAAGAGCATTGAGTAAGATAAGGTTCCCTCCTAGTTCTAATACATGCCTTGCGTCAAAATTTGCATTGCTTCATCGTGCATTTTAATTAGAACGGCTCTTCCATTTGCTGCGTTTAGACACTTTGCGTTTGTCTCCATCTTAGATAATCAAACCTTGCAACATATGCTAGACTAAGTTATCTTTTTGTAGCTTCTTTTGCCACTCCTTAACAAACAAGGCAAACTTTACATCTTTCAAGGTAATCATAGTGCACTCCTTAAGTTGTGAATTAAGGAAGTGCTCAAAAGAATTGGATAGAGACAGTAACAACATCATGCCTTACTTCTTACTAGGCAAGCCTTATTGATGTTCTTCAAGTCCATCATGAGTTTGTTAAACTCATCCAAATGGACTTTGATGTATGTGCCTTCAACCACCCAAAATCGAAACATCATTTTAAGCATATACAAGCAATTGTTCAAATATTTCATTGGATAAAGTGCCTCAAGTTTTGCCCACAATGCTGCAACATCATTCTATTTGGCCACTTCAATTAATACCTTATCGGTTTCTTCCATCATTTATGGATATTTTATCCTTGCCATCCAACACCTTCACTAAACCTTGAGTGTTGATAGGGAATGCATCGTAATGCTCTATAATTCAAAGTTGTTACTCCCGTTGAACTTCTTCATCTCAACTCTTGCTTTGGATATAATTGAGAACACAATGTTTCCAAAAGGTGATCAGACAAGCAAAAATCCCAACTCAACTCTAGAAACCCAAGCCTTAGATTTGATACTAATTGTTGTGAAATCATGCATAAGCTAACAGATCTTGCAATTCAAGTCTTACATGAGAAGAAGAAATTACTATTGAAAAGATGACTCGAGTTTAAGCTCGAAAAATAAACTTTCCTAATTTGAATAGTTTTGTAGGTGGAGTTGGTTTCCTATTTGAGTGGTCACATAGTTTGAGTAGGCTTTTTTTTTCCAACTCCTGTCTATATATAAGAAGTGAGTCTTCTTCATGAAGAGTATCCAAGAGGAGTTTGTGCTCATGAATTACTTTCTGAGTGTTTGAAGGTGTAAAAATCTTGTATTAAGATTTTATGCAATTCTTTCATGAGATTGAAAGATTATTTCGTGAGGAATTTTGAGGGCTAAACACTATGTGAGTTATTGAGTGTAATTGGGGGTTGAGGAACACAAAGAGTGTTTGAGTAACTCGAGTGTGGTTATAATCTTTATTGTATAGTTTGATCAATAGTGGAATTCTATGTTGTTTTCCCCATGGACGTTAGTCACACTAGCAGAAGCACATATATGATGTCCGATTTCTTTCCTTTTTTTGTCCATTTAATTGTTCGATCGCTTTTTTCTGCAACAATTGGTATTAAAGCAGGGTTTTGGGTGAGTTGAAGCAAATTGATGTCAATAAAAGAAGGAAAAGAATATGCAAATTTCTGAAAGATGCAGATTGAGGATTATTAGTACCAAAAGAATTTGCACTTACCCATGTCTGGGATGAAGCTTGATTCAATGGGGAAGCTGATTCAGAATTATTAAATACAAGCGTTGGGTTTTATTTGGCTTGTGTAGTATTCAACACTGATGATGCATGTAGCTAGGTAGAGCTTGTAGATCTAACGTTGCTCTTTAGCAAGGTGTGTGTTTGATCTTTCGATAGATATGGTGCAAAGCTAGATTTGCTGTATTTGTAATAGAGAAGGTTGTATTTGAAAATCCTTATGGAGTGATTAAAGGTGTAAATAGAGTTGGTATTCTGATGAGGTCCACAATTATAGCGAAGTTCAAGTACGGCTTCGAATTGAAAGATGTCAGTGGCAGTTGAGTCCATGAGGGGCTGTGAGAGAGTAGCAATGAAATTTGGATTTAGCTAAATGATTGCGACTTGGCTCATATGTCGTGCCAAGATGGATTCGATCTTTCAACGGATATGGTGTGACGCTAGATTTGCTTTATCTATAATACAGAAGGTTGTGTCTGAAAATTCTTATGGAGCGATTAAAGGTGCAAATGGACTTGGTGTTCTGATAAGGTCCAAAGTTATGGCAAAGTTCAAGTGTGGTTTGGAATGGAAAGATGTTAGTGGCGGTTGAGTCCACGAGGGGCTATGGGAGAGTAGCAATGAAATTTGGATTGAGCTAAACAATTGTGACTTGGCTTAAATGTTGTGCCAAGATGGATTCGATCTTTTGATTGATATGGTAAAACGCTAGATTTGCTTTATCTTTAATAGAGAATGTTGTGTCTGAAAATCCTTATGGAGTAATAAAAGGTGCAAATAAAGTTGGTGTTCTGATAAGGTCTATAGTTATGGCGAAGTTCAAGTGTGGCTTGGAATTAAAAGATGCTAGCAGCGATTGAGTCCACGAGGGGCTATGGTAGAGTAGCAATGAAATTTAGATTTAGCGAAATGTTTGTGAATTGGCTCAAATGTCATGCCAAGATGGAAATTGTTGATGGTATATCTCGAATTTGAGCCCGAAAATGAAATTTTCCTAATTTGAATAGTTTTGCTAGCTGGAATTGGTTTCCTATTTAAGTGGTTACCTAATTTGAGTAGGTTTCCTATTTTGGATCCGGCTCTTGTCTATATATGAAAAGTGTCTTCTTCATGAAGAGTATTTAAGAGGAGCTTATACTCGTGACTTACATCCTAAATGTTTGAAGTTGTGAAAAACTTATGTTAAGATTTTGTGTAATTTTTTCGTGAGATTGAGAGATTATTTCATGAACAATTTTGATGGCCTAACATTGTGCAAGTTAGTGGATATAATTGGGGGTTAGAATACACCGAGAGTGTTTAAGTATCTTGAGTATGGTTGTAATTTCTTTTGTATTGCTTGATTTATAATGAAATTTTATGTTGCTCTGCCCATAGATGTAGGGCACACTCATTGAACCACGTAAATCTAGTATTTAATTTATTTCTCGTTTTGTCTATTTTGTTGGTCAATTGCGTGTTTTTTGCAACAATTACAGAGAAATCATGAGAAACAATGAAGACATCGGAGATTTACATGATTCGGTCTAATAGTTGGTACCTACTTCACGGGAAAAGCTAGTGAAATTGGTGAAAAATTCCCCTTATGAAAATTTAGCATGTAATAGAGCAGCCATCTAATCGAGCAGCAGCCAAAAAAACAAAACAGAGGTATTGGTCGATCGAGATTATGTATTGAGGGCGAAAAGGAAAAAAACCTGGCGTTAGGTTTGACGTACTGTAATTGTTATTGGGACAATCAATTTAAAGACTATATACTATATTGGCTACAATTGTAGGAAAAAATATGTGCCCAAATGAAACATCAAACTTGAATTCCGAAGAGCTACGTAGGAACAACGAACACCCAATCCACTGAAAACGCATGATGCAGTATAACATTTTCTAAATTGTGGGTTTTATCAATTATAGACTCAATCTTGCATTTATGTTAATGACAGGATGTGATATTCGCGAATCCGGGTGCAAAAAAGATGGCTAGTCCTTGTTCATAACTCATGACAGAACGAAGAAATTTGCTTACCTATGAGGACAAGTTTGATTGTCTTGCTTCCGTCTACACAATGATAGGAACCTCGTCGATTCACACACTTTCTTCCAGAGCAACGATTGGTCGGATCTTCGCATTCATTGACATCTGAACAAAAGATGACAATCAAAATTAGTAGGGCTTCGTCTCTTTATTGGGCGTTTACGATTGCATGTAAAGCTACTTCAGCCTCAAAAGAGCTACTTCTCTGTATTAGTACAGCGTTTCGATGTTGCGTATCCAATAATTGGTGTGATAAAATGTAAATGATTTTACCTTCGCATCCATGTTTAATATAGGGGTTACCGGTGAAGCCCGTCTGGCAAGAACACTGCAAAAATGGCATCGGTTTGCGATATCCTAAATTGAAGCTGACTGTGCTGCAGTTATAGGAATCGTCGGAGATGAAGCCATATTTGTAAATTTCTAGCGCAGCTTGGGAGGAATTAGCTATCCCCCATTCTAGCACCGCTGGGAAACTTCCATTCGCCATCAACTCATCGAAGTCCGTGGTTGAAGGTGCGAACTGCAACCTATCTCCCAAGAAGGCATACTCGCATTTATTCTCTGCTGTTTTGTTGTCCGGCTGGAAAGTGACGCTGAAAGCCTGAATATCCGTGGTAATTGTGGTGTGGCAGCATCCGTCGCTCCCTGAACAATTCATTTTCCTAACGATGTCGTGTTGTTTTTCGCATTTGTTTTGGCACCCTATGATAGCAGACTCTGTGTTATCCAATAGAGCACATATGTTGCAACCCACCACAGCGAAGACGTTCCTCGACTCTGAGAAGACGAACTGGCTTCCTTTCAAGCTCACGGGTGCAAAGCTTCTATGTCCGCTGCAGGTCCCATTTGGCGAGTAGATTATAGGAAGACTGACGCTGATCATGCCGTTTGTTCCATCATGGTAATTGGGTAGCGAGATGTTGAGCACCCTCAATTTGGCCTTGTTCAGTGTGGGGATGGTGCCGTTGCTGCTTTCCTCGCAGACAATCTCGTACCACTCACCGAGGAAACACCCGACTCCAATCCCGAACGGGAAGGGAATGGTGATGCCACCACATTTTTGGGTGCAATTACCCTTCACCAGGGGGGGAGCCGCTAGTGATGCTTGCTTGTGAAGCAAAAGTGACCCTAGAAGCAGAAGAATCTGAAACATTCTTGCTCCTCCTTCTTTTGTCAGGAAATCGTGGACTTGTTCGAGGAATGAACGGAGAACACGGTTACTATACGCCACTTACGCCTGTAGTCAAGGACCCTGGCTTATCCGAGGATACTTATTTGAGCAGAATTGTCAAAGCTTCAGATCCTTCCTGGAGTAGAAAATTCTCCACTGAAGTTGTCATCTATTTTGGCGGCCAAGCGAGAATGATGTCTCGATCGGGTTTGCTTCGATGGCAATGGCGAATGTCATTTTCAATCTCACAGCTGAATTTGATAAAGAAACTCATCAGATAAACACAAGATAATGAAATGATGAGACTAGGAGATATTTTCTTTTGTTCCCCGTTGAAATGTCTCCTTTGAGAAAGGCATCAGTCTCATTTTCAGATTAAAGGACTTTGAAGAGTCGTTCTTCGTTTTGGAGTCACATTAGTACAGGGCTTGAAAGGTGCCGAGAAATGGGGAATTTCGGAAATATCTGTGCATGTCCTCGTTGTTTGTCCCACTGTATTATTCTCTAGCTGACCATGACAGGACAGTGAAACCGAAGCAATACTGGTTCATACCGAACAAGTAACTGTATATACTATAGCAACACATTAGTAAATATAATAAAAAAAAGGTGATATTTTTTCTTATTAAATTTTCAAGTTCTTCTTTTGATGTGTAGTGCCTGGTGAACGCCACACGGAGGGAGTTTTGGACGTAATAATAAAATGGCACGTCAGAATGTTTTTGTAGCTAAATTGGAAGGTTAATATAGAGAGAATTCATTGCACTAATTTGGTAAGTTTTAGAACTTAATTGGTGGATTATGTTGATTTTTGCCCATTAGCGAGCACACAGGGAGCTTTTGTCTGTAACAATCAATTGTGTGGCGTGCTCATGAATTTTATCTTAAAGAAACTGCAAGTGTTTTGGAATCGTGACAAAGTCTGCTCCTAAGAATTTGTGTGTGACATTCTAAATTTCAACCCACTTTCGGGATTTTTGAAATGATATTATCATCAATGCACTTTTTGTTATATCTCACTCAGAATTGGCCATTCTTGAGAATACTAACCGTTAGGAAATGACTAGTTAGGATTTTGTTACGTACGACCTAAGAACTCAAACCTAGATTGGCATTTCGGCCATGAGGATTGACGATGGGATATTTTGGGCCATTATAGGCCGATTCAAGAATGATTATGGAACAATTTAACAATGTTATACAATTGATTCACGGGTGATTCCGTTTAATCGTTGTATGTATTTCAAACGTTACAAAATCAATTTCTAACGATTGTGTCGTTTGGAACTAGTGATTGACCTTTGTGATCATATGACAATCGAAGTCACCATGGCTCGAGTAAACTTAAACGTGAATTGATACCAAATCAACTACAGCTTGACATGCGTAAACTCTAAAAGCTGCCCGTTAGTTTGGGATACACGAAAGTCGCGTCTGATCGATTTTGGCCACGAATTGGAATCCGAACTTGGGTATCGAACTTCAAGGATATTAAAATTATTATTTTGGATGACGCCGCATTAAATTCGCTTTATTATCGGTTTGCTTAGAAATTTTAGAAAAAGTGGAAATCGGCTTGGAAATTGGAGAAGACGATTTTACCCCTGGATGTTCTAGAGTTTATTCGTTGAGTGGAAGGACATAATGGTCTTTTCTCTAATGGCCGAAAATCACCTTGGACCACTTTGCCCTTGCCCTTTTTAGTTAATTCAAAAAAGCCATTCTAGAAGTCTTTGGTCAAGAAGCATTTATAGCCCTTGGATCAGTACTTGGGCCTCAAGAACTAATCCTAGCCCTCCATTTTGAAGGTTTTGATCAGCCTACTCTCCCTCTCTCCTCACTTTTTCTCTTGCTCTCTCTCTCCCCTTTGGCTGAGAATCATCTTCACCACTGTCCACCACCATAGCATCTCAGGCCGCCACCCTTGGGCCATTGTGAGCCACCCCCAAGCCGTTGTACACGCCGGAACAACTGCCGCCTGTCGGATCACCATTTGGCCGCCGCCGTTCGTCGGAATTTCAAAACTTGGCCGTGGCTTGCTACTGCTGTTTGGGCCTAGTGTTTAGCTTAAATTAGTGATAAGTAACTCCCTAAACCTTGATTAGGTTAGTAGGTTACCAATGGATAGAGTTTAGGGATTATTATGGTAATTTAGGGGTTATGGTAGATGTTGATTTGAGGAATTATTAGTGGTTGAATTTGATGATTATGTGGCTGATTTGAATGTTAAGATAGGTAGGTTATGTAAATTGGGCTTGAGCATATGTTTAATGTTGCTAATTATGCTTGATTTGGCTAATTATGGTTGTTTTAATTAAATTCGTGGGTTAATCTTGTGGCTGCAAAAATCATGTGTTAGGGGCTGAATTGGGTGACTTGGATATTGATCATATGACCCCCATTGATTTTAGATTGGTTAATGTTAATTTAGGGGCTTAATTATCATGATTATGCACTAATTTTTATTGTACGGTTTAGATTAAATTAGGATGTGATAAAACCTTAATCATATGGCTGATTTGAGATTTGAAGTTGATCGTGTGGTTTTGATCGACAATCACATGGCTAATTAATCAACTATGTGCCGATTAAAGGTTTAATGATGATTGTGTGGTGGATTAATTATTTAATGCAGATCGCATGGTTAAATTGTGTAATTGTGTGGTTAATTTATTTAATCATGGCTGAATAGTTGACTATGACTTGATCGTGTGGTTGGAATGATGATTTCGCGGTCTAGAAAGAAGATTGTATGGTTGAAATTGCTGTTTAATACGAAAATGAGTGCGATTCATGGCATATTTAATTGTAGTAAATTGCACGTCATACACACTTGCATTGGCTAATTAAGAAAGATTAAAATTGACAATGCATGGTTGTTTATGTGTGTGGTCATGATGAGTTCCGTCTAAGACGAGTTCTAGACGATGCCCGGCTGAGGCTCGGATGATGTCTGGTACTCGACTTGTCGTGGGGGGGTTCGATCCCAGACATCGCCGATCGCAGTAGAGGCCGGATTGATGCTCCAAAATGGAATGTCGTCCAGTACCCGACTTGTCGGGGGGGGTTTAATCCTGGACGTTGCCACGCCCAAAATGGTGGGGTGATACCTGGCTATGCCGGAAGACCGACGGAAATTCAGTGTGACCTATGGTGGGTCGTTAATAATCTGGACAACTTCGAGTGTTATGTGCATACGGCATGCCTTGCACTTGATTATGAGATAAAATCGTGAGACATGATATGAGACGGGCCGAAGTGATTTCATCTTATAATCAAGACTCGTGTGAATGATTGAGTATGTTGGATTGTCTGGATTATTACTATTGCTGTTACGCATTTGATAGTACGCCATGGTTGTGATACGATTCGAGAACTCTGCATAGTATGTGGCATTATTGTTCGTTTGATAGGTACTTACCCTATTGGTTAGAATTGCATAATTAGGGTGCCGGAGGTACGTACTGCCTTAGTCGAGGCTTAGGTAGTTTACTTATTGAGATTATATCTCATTTCCTGTTATTAAACATTTCAGTCCCTCGATCTTGACCATGACTGAGCCTTCACTACGTTTCGGAGTACTGACGGAGATGGAGCATTGGGTGACTGAGTACTCAACTGGTGAGGATAGGGAATATTGGAAGTATGAGTGTACTATTTGGGTTGATGACGGTAAGCAATACTTGACGGCTCACAAGTATATGGCTTGGTTTTTGAGAGACGGAGCCCAAACTTTTGGTTCTCTCTAGGGATTCGATATTCCCCCGGATGATGGTTTAGGATTGTGGGACCTTATGGAGATTGATCACCCTGATGGAGCGGTAGTTGATCTTGAGCCCGAATTGATAGTGACGGAACCTCCGGTGTGGCACGATGAATCAGAACCGGAATCGGCGTCTTTACTGTCTGGCTCTTATAGCGAGGCATTTGACCCGGCTTCGCCAGGAGCACCGTCAGAGTGCCGTGGAAGTTTTTGATAGGACTAGAGATCCCTATCTTTTTGAAGCCTCTTGTAAATAGAGTAGTGGAACAGATCGACCACCCCATTCCTTTTTGAGTATGTGTGGTCTAGGTTTGTAGCCTTTAGAAAGGCTTGTATATGTTACTGTTGTAAGTGACGTTGAAATTATAAAATAGTTTGTTGGTTTGTTTAATTTCTCTATTTACTATCCCGTTTGAATGTTTGTTGAATGGAGTGTTCATTTGGCTTCCACGTTTATTCTCTTATTTCGATGGTTTCAGGTCGGCGACAAATCCCGGGAGTCGCATTCTTATCAACCGTGACGGGATGTTACATGTTCGTGGGGTATGGGGCGTGACATTGTGTCATTTTTTTTTTTTGCAAGATTAATGGAGATTGTTTTGTGAAAAATTGAATGGGCTAAATACTAAGTTATTGGCATAACTGGAGCTGGGAAACACTTAGAAAGTTGTAACTTGATTGTAATTGTAATCTCTATTTTATCCCTTTGATCTATCTTAGAACCCCATGTTGCTCTCCAGTGGAGTCGGTTACATGGACCAAACCACTTAAATATGGTATCCAATTAATTTTCTTGTTCTATTTATTAAACTTTTCGATCGCTTGGTTTCGCAATAATTGGTATAAAAGATAGGTTAGGCTGACTTGAAGTAGATTGATGGTGACAGAAGAAGGAAATGTGAAAATCGACAAGTTTGATGGGAAGAATTTCAGTTTTCAAAAACGCCTATTCTGGACAGGAAGAGAATGGCGACGTTCCCGCTTGTTTCCACACGGTTACACCTTGCAAGTCCCGGTGCAGCTCCGGATGCCTGTTCCGTGAGGGAAACCGGAAGAAAACGAATTTGAAACACCGAGCTCGACATGATTTTCACGTCTCGTATCTGCATGGACCTAAAACTATGGAGAAAGGAGGATATTGACAGAGACCCTAACTAGTGTTATTTACGTGGAAGAAGGGTTGTATTGTAGGCATTGTCTTGTTACAGCTCTATCACGTCCTAGTATCTCTGAGAATGCTTCCTTGATGATAGTAATATCAAAGCTTGAAAGATAGACGACACCAATTAAAGCAGCAGCTGAGTGTGACTTCTCCCGTTGTTGGGGCCATAACTTTGTCCTCGTCTTTCTCGTGAGAAAGATTTGGGGCGTTATCAAGATGGATTACTTTTTGTCATGGATTCCGTTAAGCATGTTAGGACTGAGCGACAAAGAAAGATTGAATTCTATAGCTTTTAACTCTTGAAAACGGAGTTATATCCGTCTAATAGTTTCTAGTCTGCCAGCACGAACACAAAATTGAAACTATTATCATGAGTGAGACCGACTTTTGATGACCCTGCTCTCATATTCCTACTTCTTTTTTTTTCTCCTTTTCGAAAAGGAAAACCATTTTCAACAACAAGAATCTCTTTTAAAATGGCGAAATTAACCAACAAATTTATACTAAGACGACCAAACATTTTCTCTTGACGAATGAAATGGGCTTTGGCATCTTTTCAATCTACAAAGGAGAAAGCAAAATCACTTTTCCTAAAGCAAAAGTGGTTTCCTTCATAACTTGTTTATGCGATGTGCGCGTCTCACGGTCTTCTCCTATTATTGAAGCAGAAGTAATTTTAATTGTACTTAGTCCAATGCTTTTCATGCTCAAGCAATCAGTAAAAGCACTTAGGAACGCTTTTTTTGGGCCCCCCCAAAACAGGAAAAAAGATGTGCGTGAATCATGTGGGAAGTCTTTTGCTTCCCCAGTGAAAGAGATAGCGCGCCCCATGCACTTGGATTGATTAAATGTGATTCTTGCTTTAAACAAGTCTTGTTAATTCGCTAATGCTCTGGATCTTGCTGTGAGAAGTATGCTGAACTCTCGGCACTGTTTTATTTTTTAATTTTTTGGTAAAAATAAATGTAAGAAACTATTTATGGTACCGACGAGGGGAGAGAAAGACTATAGAGCCGGTTTTTTGAAAAAAAAATTAGGTCCGTAGAAATTTTAAGACCAATATCCAAAAAATGTTCAGTCACAAAAAGTTGTGCATTGTGATCATGAGTAGTCTTCCCCAAAGGAAGGACATTATCAACCGGGCATCGCATGTGAATATCTAATCAGCGTTCATATCTGGGATTACTTTTTTTTTTTCGCTGGTATAACTTCATATATAGGAAGAGAATTTGAAACATCATGTTCGATATGATTTTCACGTTTCGTACGTGCATGACCTAAACGTATGGAGAAAGGGGATAGGGGCCGAGTCCCTTAATATTGTAATTTAAGCGGAAGAAGGGAAGAATTTTCATGTACTATACTCTCAGATGTATTTTTCTATCATGCACCTGTTCATAATTTGAGATATGTTCAAGCATGATTACTTTAATAAAGCTGACTCTGAAAACTGAAACTGAAATCAAGTCGCAACTCTTTTCGACTCTGAAAACTGACTGGCGAATCGAACTGGCCAAAGGTTGATACAGGCAGGACGCTTGTTCCCAAGAGTACAAGTGCAACTCTCGTGGAGTCCTTACAACAAGCTGCAACATTTTCTTGATACATGAACTGGAAAAAACATTCCATCTTGTTGAATAGTCAAAACAGCAAGTTCCCCCGATTTGTTGACTAGTCTACGAGGTTTCTTCCTTCGTCACCCCTCAGCGAAGAGATTGGATTTTGTCCCGTTAAGAGTTCGACAAGGACCCCGGCAAAACTGTACACGTCTCTTCTATTTTGTAAATTGACTTGTTTGGAAGTACTCACGGGTCTGTTCTTGTGGGTGATAATGCCAGAAAGAGCTGCCTTTACCGTTGTTTCACGATGTGTGAATGGCTGCAAATCTGAAGATGTTGCTCAATCCAAGTCCACATGATAAGACTCTCTCGATCATAGAAATATCGAAGCTCGAGGACATCAAGTCCCATCTATATGGAACCAAGTTGCACGTAAACCAACTTAGATCGGCATGGTGGGATCCAACGGATGACTTGTTTATAGTGGTCCCTGGGGTCTTCAATAACGTTATCCCATGAGAACTTATATGAAAACAGTTCATTGACTTAAAAGTCTCCAACAGTGATAGAATAGAGAGACGATGGGTCCTTTGCTAGCTATTGCGCCGAAGATGACTTTCCTTGGTCCACAAGCTTCAAGTTGGTGTGCCACCACTAAACTTGATTAGGTCAGTGGTCTCAAGCCCACCTATCGTCCACAAGATCAAAAGTTATCGCTATGCCATGATCGAGCCTTTGACAAGCACAAATTGCTACCTTCTGTGAACATATTTATGGACTCTCGACACGTCGGGCCGGTTATGTCAACAAGCTTATCTCTAGGGTCTCAAGTGGCACTGAGCAGCTGTAATCTAAATATGATATTTTGCAGTGAATGCTTGGCTACGCAACCCTTTCATTCTTACTATCTTTGTTCCGTAACTTCTACGTTAACACAAAATCTTCCACCATTTGATATAATAAGAGTTTATGAACTGGAAATGAAGATGCAGCTCACGGATGGCCTCCTGTGGAAAAATCCGCACAAAAAATATCACAACAATGGACAAGTACAAGGAAAGGAGTAGTGTGCCATTTGGGCCTAGTAGAATACGCAGCAAATCAATGCCATTTTTGGGATTTTTATCGAGTGAAACAATACAATTTTCAGTGGGAAAACATAAAAAAAGTCATGACCCTATTGCATTGGTACAAATTCAATCATAAACTTTTTAACTGAACTAATTTAATCCTAAACATTTTCATATTGATATCAATTTGATCCGTCTTGCCAATTTAGGCCAGATATTGCTAATGTAGATGCCGGCTGTTCCACGTGACATGGCCGGTATTGACATTGATATTTTAAATAATATTTTAATAATATTTTGTCACACCCTGAACCCTACGAGCGTGTGATTATCCCTTTGTGGTTGTAAAGCAACATCCCAGGACTTGTCGCCGACCCAATCGAAACACCAACGAGTAACGCATGTGGAAGCAACCTCGAACTCTTTGTACAACATATAGACAATGGGATAGTAGAGAGACAAAGAATACACATCAACAAGACACTTTTATAAACGTAACATCGATTACAACACATACATTTGCAAGCCTTCTACGAGGCCACTATCTATGAACCACGCACAACAAAAAGGATCAGGTGATTGGTAAGCTGAACTCTTCTACAAAAGGGGCACTCAAAAGATGGGGTAACTCAACCTATCCTCAATCCCCATAGTATCCTGGCAGAGTCTCCGGATCAATCACGGTCACGGGTCTGAAATGGTTTGGTTATACAATCATGAGAACATTTCTTAATAAGCAATTACCTAAGCCTCGCTTAGTCCAAAGCGTACTTCCGAACAATTCTAAACATACGATTCAAACAATCGACGTGCCATAAACAATCACAAGCGTCCTTACCTTGCCTTGGCGCATACACAAGCCTTGCACGTTAGAATATTGCCATAACATGACCAATTGCCCATCAAGTACGTGCAAAACAATTCATGGTAGGATCAAGCATAACATGGTTAATAATTCAGACGTACTCATCAATTAACTTAGGCAAAGTATTTCCCAATGCAAATCGTACTCATTAAGTCTAGATTATTAACGAACCCTCGGGCCACTGAACTCCTGCCGGTCTTCTGGCATAACCAGGCATTGTCTCGCTACTTCGGCGATGGCAATGTTCGGAGCCCCCGTCCAGATGGCATTCCACAAAGGAGCATCGATCCGAGTTTTATCGCGATCGGCAACATCTAGAACCCTCGCCTAGAAGGCATCCGAACCCCTGTCGGGCATCATCTAGAGCCCCCGCCTAGACGGAACGTGTCGTGATCATGCACACACCTCAACAATCATTATCAATTCTAATCTTTATAAATTAGCCCAATGTCAACTAAGTCCGTCAAAACGCCAGGATAACACTGAATTATACTCGAGAGAGAGAAAAACCGAGAATATACAAAATCGGATCCAAACTGGGCAGTTGCGCAGTGACAGAAATCTATTTGAAATAAATAGTAAATCAACTTCAAAAATTCTGAAATTTGGATATGTTACATAAAATATCTTGATAAACATTTTCCGTGAAGAACTCGAAATCTAGTTCCAACCGTAAACATCTCGTCTTGACACTCAAAACTGGACAGAACCCAGTTTGCTCGGACAGCCCCTCAGACCATAAAAAGTACAACTCATTCAGTATCCAAATCACTTTGGAAAGCTCTGAAATTTTTATATGTCATAGAAACAAATGTTTTTAACAATTTTTGTGAAAGAAGTTTGTTGAGATAAGGTCTGGAAAATTTTATAAAAATTCGGAAAGACAAGAAGATCGGTGAACAGTAAATCGAGCAATTTTGTGACGGTCTAAAAACCAACTTCCAAATGACCCCAAACAACTTCCAAAAATTATGAATTTAAAGTATGTTATACTTAAAGATGTCAGGAACAAATTTCATGAAGAACACTTTTTCAGATTCAGCCCACAATGATCACAAAAAAAATAACAAAGCACTGAGGTACAGTAACAACCAAAAATCCGAGAATCTTTAAACTTGCACCATTAAGCAAATCAAGCTTATATAACCACTAAACCAACTATCCACAGCCCTAATCCACCCCTAAACATGTCTAGTAGTCACCCCTTAGTCTAGTCAAGAGTTAGGAAGCCATTTACTAGAGAGCCTAAGTTAGAAAACTAAGAAGAAAAGGTAGCAGCAACTCTTGTGGTGAGCTGAGCTCACAGTGGCTGGACGGCGAGCGGCAGCACTCATGGCAGCCGGACGGTGGCTGAGGGAGGCAGGCGAAGCTACTGGTTGGGCTGGAATGGAGGAGCCAAGCAACAACAGAAGCAACAAAGCAGAAACAGAAGAAGCAGCAGCAAAGCAGAAGCAAGAACCGAAGGGAAGAAGTAGAAGTGGAAGAAGCAGTAGCTCAACAGAAGTAGCAGCAATGGCAGTAACGTAAGGGAGTGGGGAAAGTTAGCGGTCAGCAAAGCAATGCAGAGGCAGAAGCAGCAGCAGCATGTGAGGTACACCAGGAAGTCGGCAGCAAAGGTCAAGAGTCAATAGAAATAGAGGTAGAAACAAAAGCAACGTGGGGAGTCAGCGAGCGTGAAGGAAGAGAAGAAGTTAGTGGGAAAGAAGGGTCAGCTGGCATGGGGGTTCGGTGGAGGAGGAGGAGGAGGAGGAGGAGAGAGAGAGAGAGAGAGAGAGAGAGAGAGAGAGAGAGAGAGAGAGTGAGTCAAACACACTCGAGTGCGATTCGATGATCCTCGCTCAAATCCGAAAACGATCTAACGGCCCACGAAAAAACCTAATTATAAATTAGGAAAAAGGGCAAAAAGAAATCAAATAAAACACACTACGAAGGAAATCTATTAGTTCAAATCCACACCCAATCAAAATTTCACTTTTCGTATATTCCGGACAATGTCGAGGCTGACCACAATAATATCAACACCGTCCAATTAAATTCGTCCTATAACTCTGAGAAATCCAACACCAAAGTCCGAATTCTAAATAACAGCAAAATTCAATTGAGTGCGATTCTAGCGAAATCTCAATTTTAAAAATAATAACCGAGAGTGATTAGTTTCCAGGCGAGATTTTATTATAAGCACACTGACGAATTACATGTTTTATAAATCCCAAAAATGGGCCGAAATTCAGAATGTCATATATTTTGAAATTTTTAATAATTTTTCTCTTTTTTTTTTTGGCGAGGGCTATGACCGTGAGGGTACAGCCCTTGCCAAAGTCAGTGAGGGTGGCCCTTGCCCATGTCGTGTTGGTTGAGCTCTCGCCAGCCCTCGCTTGTGGCTAGTCGCTGGCCATGGCTAAGTACTGACCATAGGCAAAGGCAAGAAAAGGAAAAAAATAAGAAAGGAAAAAAAAAGAAAAAAAGAAAATGGGAATTTTTTCAAAAAAATTATTAAAAATATCCATATCAGCGTTGACCATCAGTCGACGGTGCAACATACAACGGCCGGTGTCCACGTCAATGATTTTCGGTATAAATTTGAGATTTCGATTCTTGATTGTGCTTGTTGGTCGGCCACGCTTTGGCAATTCCTTTTCGTTGTTGTTTCTAGTCCAGGCGAATGGATGTGGGCTTAGGTGGGGGCCCTGGCTGCAAGAGAGGCCCAGTCAGGTGGATAGTGAACTTTAGGAAGAAGAACTGGGGGTTTCCAGAGAAGTAAGCACTTACTAAACTTTCCATTTTAAAAAAGGTTTCAAGCTTATGAAAAAGTAAAGAATTCACAGGATAAAAAAAACACAAACGCCAGAGTTTGAAAAACTATAGAGAAAAGAAAAGCCAATATTTGATCCCTCTTTCTCACTTGTAGATTTGGAGGTGATTATCAACCGAATAGAAAAGTATATAAAATATTGAAAGAACCACAGTTAATGATTTTTTCAGTAATCGGATCTAATGCACGTGTGAAAATACAATCATCTGAATACAAAAGTTCTTACTCAAAGAATTTGGTATGTGTGAAGTTCTAAACGACAATGGAAGGATTATACACACTAAGGAGCGCATCTAAGGGATCTTATGTTATCGAAAAGATCTGGGAAAGTTTGAACTACTAAAAAGTCCATAGTTTAATTTCACGATTTTGTGCTTAGACATAATAAATTATGATCCCCAAGAATTCTGTTGCAATAAACAACATGACTTGTGTTCTTTAAGGGCAATTGATCAATGGAAATATCATGGAAAAATCAATGGAAATCTGGAAAAAAGAGTATCAAACATCTTCGATACTAAAAGAACGATTAACTATTGTGGAAAATTATCGAAAAAAATCTTAAACATATTGTATGGATGCGAATTTAGTCATAAACATTTCAATTTGGCCAATTTAATCTTAAACCTTTTAACAATTTACTAATTTAACATTTTTGGCCAATTTTAGCCAGAAATTGCTGGCGTAGACGCTGGCCATGTTGCCAGCCAGCCATAACTAACATTGACAATATTTGTTGTGCCTCATAGGACAGCTGGCATATACGTCAGCAATAACCATCCAAAATTGGGCTTGAGTGACTAAATTTGCAAATTGTTTAAAGGTTTTGGAATGAATTGACGAAGTCGAAAAGCTTATGACTTAATTGGTATATGTACAATAGATTTATGACTTATTTAGTAATTTTCCCAAATATCGTTTCTCTATGAGTTGGTCCATGCACGATTGATTTTCTATTGTCTTTGTTTTGCTATTGATATATGTAGTTCAGGTGGTGAGTTTGATACATCACATGGTGAGGATTTAAATGATACCTTGATCCAAGCAGTCGGAGCATCAGCAGCTGGCAACAAACCCTTTATACCTTATGTTAAATTATTTCTCGAGTTTGAGTTCGTATATGAGACCCAATGGACACGTGGAGTATTTATTACTCAAAGTCAAGGGCAAAAATGCTCAACACTGTGTAGGTAGAGAGGAAGAAGCAAATTCTGAACGTTCTCTACGCATGGAAGAAGTTTTGGCCATATTTGTCTTCTATTAATTAAATGTGCCCATGGAGCAAGTCTTGACTTTTCTCTCCTACTTTTATGCATGTCAATGGAGCTGGACGTCCAATTTCTCCTCCATTAAATGCATGCACATGTGTGACCAAAAAAAAAATAAAAATGCATGCACATGGCCCATAGAAATTGGTGGACGCCCCTTGCTGCTTAGAGGCTGTTGATACCTAATTTTTAATTTTCTCATTTACTCATTTATTACATAAAAAATTAAGAGTCGATCCTAACTTTTAAACAAAAATATTATTGCATTTTCATATTATGTTCAAGTTGGACCTTGCTCAAGTTTGGTCATAGATAATTGTGCATGAAGAGTTCATTCATGAACATATATTTGACCATTAAGAGATTCAATTCCTACTGAAGGGATGAATGAAAAAGGAAAAGAAAGAGTTGAAGTGAAGAAATTTCCATAAAATATTCTCCTCAACTTTGGCAAAGATCTCCCACATTGGAAAGCTCATCCCTACCATATCACACATATTTTCTTTAGCATAACAAGGGGAGTTGTTTTCTAATCATGGGAATTAGATAGCTCAGTCAAAGAATTGGTCATGGAAAGATTGAGAGCTTGAAGTCATAAGAATGAACCAAATCCCCATTCTTTCGTGGGCACCTCCACATTTCACGAAATTCTTTTTGGCAAGACACATTCTGGAATCGTGATATGAATCAATGGGATTTGTCTAGTAATATGGAAAGAATTAACACTCAAGAAAAGCTGAATGGAAATATTGAGCGGAGAGAAAATCAAGGAGATAATGCTGGTTGTGAAATTGTAAATAATGACGAGTGAATGTGGACACATTCAAGGCAATGTGAGTGGGGGCGGAAAAGGAAACCTGAAGATTTCGAGGAGAGACGAGATTTGGAGTACTAATTCACAGCAACAAATCAAGTCTAAAATTTGGCAATCCCCATGATCATAGGATCATGGGTTTAGATTTACCAATGATAAATGGAGGTCTTTTGTTATAAAAAGGGGGCTGGTTGAGCCATTACAGAACATGAAGTGGAGCTCAAAATAGAGAGAGTTCAAAAATACGAGAGAAACAAGAGAGTTTTTTTTTGTGGTTATGGTTTCACCACATCCTTCTTCTCGATAATTTGCAGCAAATTCCTTTGTTCTAGTGAGCCTAGTTGCGTCGCTCTTGCTATTCTCAATCCTGTGTTGCTGCTGCGTCGCTGCTGTTTACTGCTGTGTTGCTGTTGTTTATTGCTGCTTGCTGTTGTCTACTGTTGTTCGTCGTTGTTCGCTGCTGTGTCGTCACTGTTCGTTGTTGCTTGTTGTTGTTCGCTGCTGCTGCATCCTCACTGCCGCTATTCGCCATTATTGTTGTTGATACTCATCGTCGCTGTTCGCTGCCGTTTGCTGCGTTGCTACTGATCGTTGTTGTTTTCTGTTCATCATTGTCGCTTGTCGTTCGCAGTTACTATTGCGCCACTATTGCTGCTGTTTGCTTTTGCTATCTGCTATTGTTTGTTGCCGTTCGTTGCTGTTCATTGTTGTTGCATACCTTCGGTTACTTTCCACAGTTGACTATTGATTTCTTATCGTTAGCTCAAACCAAGGTGATGAGATCGGTTTAAATTTGTGGATTGTCAATACATGATTTTAACTACACGTTGTTTAGTCAATAAAACCTTAGCTTATCTAGTTATGTATTTTCTTTGCATTAATCAATATATATTAGGGCGTTTGGACCTTTAGACTCTAAGGTCAAACCCTTAATATTATCTAGATGTAATTCTTTGATTCATAAAAATATTTTTTTAAAATAAAGAGGAAAGATACCGAGTCCCCGAATCCCTTGAATCTCTGGTTCATGGAAGTAAAATACGCTCCCATATTTTACTTGGGTGTTTAATTGACCTATAACCGATTAGTGGCGACTCAAAAAGGTAAGATTAATTACATGATGGATTGAGTATCAAGTTGTGGTTGGATGGACTTGGGAGAGTCCGCACTAAACTTAAATGATTGCTTCGTGAGAAAACCTTTGTTCTCATTTAGTAAGTCCGTTAGCCTCACTATGGTGGTTCACCTCCGGGAAGGTCGCGACATGTCTCTCTTGTAGGCGCCAAATGTCTCTTCCTTTCTTGTGGTCACCTTTTGTGGGCTTCATTTTGTCTTTTGTCAATAAATAAAGAAAGAAGGAAGGGTGAATCCATGCACTCAGTTTTCTTACGTTGGTTCATGATGGTCACGGATACACACCATCATTAAATGCATGGAAGCGCATGAAGATGAGCGCCATTTGTCTCATTTCTACATCCATTCTCCTATAAAAGGGGGAGCAGAGGACGTGGAGAAGCAAGCAAGCCGAGAGAGCTCTAGGGAAGAAGAGAGGTGAGCTCGGAGAGATTTGTGCATAGAGTCGAGTCCATTAAGTTGAGTTGTTAAACACTGTGGATAGTGGGTATATATTAGGGCTGAAAAATACTTGAGCGTGAGTGATTGTAATCCTATAATTTTCCGAATTATTAGCGGGTTATTTGTCAATTCTTCCTATGGATGTAAATTTCAACATTCAGACCGAATCACGTAAATTTCTCATGTCCTTTTATTGTTTCTCATTTTATTTCTCTATCAATTTCTACAGTTCCCGACTTAATTTTAAAGCTACATTCCGCTTCCGCTGCGTTGCCAATTAAACCACAATTAGTATCAAAGCTAAGACTTTGCAATTTTGTTTGGAGCAAGAGTAGAAGTTGAGAAAATTAATGGGAGGAACAATTTTGGGTTATGGAGTGTCAAGATGAAGATGCTATTAACAAGTTAAGGTTTAACCAATGCATTGGAGGGTAAAGATAAGTTACCCGAAATAAAGAGAGATGGAGAAAATGACAAGCTGATGAAGAAGGCAATGAACATAATCCTTTTGAACCTATCAGATGAAGTGCTAATAGAGGTAGCCGAGGAGAAGGATACCCCAGCATTGTGAGCAAAACTTTAGGCCCTCTATGTAACGAAGGGTTTGAACAATCTCTTATACATGCTGAAGAGGATGTTTCAGTTCCGATACTATGAAAGTACATCCATTAGATCCCACCTAGATGAGTTTAATAAACTCATGATGGACTTGAAGAATATTGGTAAGATTTTAGATGATGAAGAACAAAGCATGATGCTATTGGCGTCTCTATTAGAGTCATGGGAGCATTTTACTGATTCCTTATTACAGGAGCATACTACGATTATCTCAGAAGAGGTAAAAGTCGCCCTGTTCTCAAAGGAGTGGCGGATGAAGTTGCAAGATGACAATCTAGTGTAAGACGTAGCGCGAGAACTGATGATTCGAGGTAGAGACAAACATCGAAGGTCTAGCAGCAGTAGAGGCAAAAACAAGTTGAAGTCACGACATAAAAAATCCAAAGGTCGCGTGAAGTGCTTTGAATGTCACTAGAAGGGATACGTACGGAGAGATTGTCCAAAGATGAGAAATAAAGGTGGCGGGGAAAATGCCACAAGCAGTGTGGCAAATGTTGCTGAGGAGAGTACTAGTGATGCCAAGGCAATCCTATGTGTTTCTATGAGTTCATCAGGAGACGTATGGGTTCTAGGTTCTGGACTTTCCTATCATATGACTCCTCATAGGAACTAGTTCACTATCTACTAGATTGCTGATGGTGGTAAAGTTCTCATAGGGAATAATGCAGCCTGCAAGGTTGTAGGGATAGGGACAGCTTGGATTCAGATGCATGATGACGTAGAGCGGATGCTGAAAAACGTAAGGCATGTACTGGATCTCAAGAAGAACCTTATTTCTCTAGAGATACTCGATGATGTTGGGTGCAAGTACACCTCTAAAGGTAGAGTACTAAAAATCTCTCAAGGTGCCATGACAGTAATGAAATGGAAGAAAGTGGATTCTCTCTATCATCTTTTGGGAGAGATCGTGATCGGAGTTGCTATAGTTTTATTAGGTGAGTCAGACTCAAACTTGACTCAGTTATGGCATATGCGATTAAGGCACACGAGTGAGGTTGGAATGACGATGTTGAGTGAAAGGGAGTTGCTGAAAGGTCAGAAGACAAGAAAGCTAGAGTTGTATGAACACTGCATCTTTGGGAAGTAGCGCTATGTTAAATTCGGTATAGCTATACATTCAACTAAGCAACATGTTAAATACATTCACTCAGACGTCTGGGGGCCATCTCCAGTTCCTTTGAAAAGAGGTGCTCGATATATGCTAACATTTATCGACGACTATTTGAGGAAGGTATGGGTATACTTCTCGAAGTACAAATCCAAGGTGTTTGATCGGTTCAAGAATTTTAAGGCATTGATTGAGAAGCAGTCAGGTAAACGAACCAAATGCTTGAGAACTGATAATGACATGGAGTTTTGTGGCAGGGATTTTACTGAGTTATGCCAAAATGAAGAGATTGTGAGATACCGCACAGTTCCCGAAACACCACAACATAATGGCGTTGCGGAATGGAAGAACATAACTCTACTTGGGTGAGCTTGGTGCATGCTTTTGCATGCAGTATTGGGCAAGGAATTTTGGGCCAAAGTAATGAATATGTCATGTTATCTAGTTAATCAATCTCCATCATCTGCTATTGAGTAGAAGACTCCTGAGGAAGTATAATAGGGGAAATGTGTTGATTACTTCGGATTACAGATATTCGGATGTCCTGCATATGCTCAAGTGAATGATGGTAAGCTTGAGCTGAGGGCGAAGAAGTGCATATTTCTGGGTTATACGCATGGGATGAAAGGTTATCGATTGTGTTGCATTGATCCTAGATCACCCGGTTTTCTAATCAGCAGAGACGTGATCTTCGATGAGATTGCAATACTTCAAAAGAGGACCCTTGAGACTCAACCAGTAGAGAAAACAAATCATGGTGTCAGTAGTGAGGTGGAACTTCAGGTGGAGCCTCCGGAGACCTCAGAGATAACAGAGGAAGAGACTGTGGAAGAGGCCATAATTCCTGAAGACGGTGACATAGAACAACCAGCAGGGCTGCAGTACAATATGGCCACAACCAAACAGAGAAGGCAAATCAAACCACTAATACGTTATGCTTATTCTAACATTGCCTATGCATTAACTATAGGTAATAAGGTGGAGGCAGATGAGCCTTTGTCCTACTCTGAAGCAATGGCCAGTACTAAGTCGTCACAGTGACTAGAGGCTATGAGCGAAGAATTAGAATCACTCTATTAGAATTAGACATGGAAGTTGGTCAAAGTACCTAAAAGCCAGAAGATTGTTGGATGCAAATGGACCTATAAGTGGAAGGAAGGCATTTTCGGTGTCAAGGCAGTAAGGTATAAGGTGAGACTTGTAGCAAATGGGTACACTTAGCGAGAAGGCATCGATTACAACGAGGTGTTCTCTCCTGTGGTAAGACATATCTCTATTTGTGTATTATTTGCCTTAGTTGCTGCATAGAATCTTGAGCTGGAGTAACTAAATGTAAAAATAGCGTTTCTTCATGGTGAATTAGAGGAACAAATTTACATGAGGCAACCAGAGAGATTTGCTATTCCGAGTAAGGAAGACCACATTTGCTTATTAAAGAAATCTTCGTATGGGTTGAAACAGTTTCTAAGATAGTGGTACAAGCGTTTTGATTCTTTCATGGCTAGTTAGGACTATTCGAAAAGCTAATTTGATAGCTGTGTTTATTTTAGGAGATTGGAGAATGGATTTCTAATTTATTTGTTATTATATATTGATGACATATTAATAGCAGCTAAAAATATGTCTGATATTAATGTGCTAAAGCAGCAGTTGAGTGCTGAGTTTGAGATGAAAGATTGAAGTGTTGCTAAGAAAATATTAGGTATAGAGATTTTGTGTGACAGGGATGTAGGAACGTTACGTCTATCTCAAAAGAAATATATTGAGAAGATTATGGCGCATTTTTATATGCAGTTGGCAAAATTTGTAAGCACACCTTTGGCTGCACACTTTAAACTTTCTAACAAGTTATCATTGTAGACTAAAGAGGAGGAATATATGTCATGTATTCCTTATTCTAATGTAGTAGGTAGTATTATGTATACCATGGTATGCATTAGACTTGATATTTCACAAGCTATAAGTGTTGTCAGCGGTTACATGAAGCGTCCGGGTAAGATACATTGGGAAGCTGTGAAATGGATTCTTAGATATTTAAAGGGGACAACAGACGTTGGTATTGTGTATCGAAAGGACGACAATGGTAGTGAGATCACACGGTATGTGGATTTGGATCACGCTAGTAACTTGGATGACCGAAGATCGTTAGCAGGGTACGTGTTTACACTGGCAGGTGGTGCAATAAGTTGGAAGGCATCCTTATAGGACAATTTTGTCTTGTCTTCGACTGAGGCAGAGTACATGGCACTAACCTATGTGCTGAAAGAGGCGATATGGCTAAGCGGTTAGCTCTCGGACTTTGGATTGGAGCAAAAAAGCATCACTATACATTGTGACAACCAAGGTGCGCTATATATGGCTTATAATCCAATATATCACGAGTGAACAAAACATATCAACATTATGTACCATTTCATTCGAGATGTCATAACGAAGGGCAAGATTGTTGTGAATAAAATAGCAACAATGGAGAACTTGGTAGACATGATGACGAAATCCGTTCCTTTGGTGAAGTTCGAGCTCTATTTGAGCTCGAGCGTCTGTAGAGAATAAGCACCTGTTAGGGCGTTGGGAGAGCTGGCATGGATAATGAGTACTGTGACTTGGCTTCAAACGTCAAGCAAATATGGAAAATTATAAATTATGTCTCGAGTTTGAACCCGTATATAAGACTCGATGTACATGGAGTATTTATTACTCAAAGTCAAGTGCAAAAATGCTCAACACTTTGCAGATAGAGAGGAAGAAGCAAATTCTGAACGTTCTTTGCGCATGGAAGAAATTTTGGCCATATTTGTCTTTTATTAATTAAATGTGCCCATGGGAGAAAGTCTTGACTTTTTTTCTCCTACCTTTATCCATGTCAATGGAGCTGGACGTCCAATTTCTCCTCCATTCCATGTGCTCGCATGCCCATAGAAATTGGTGGACACTCGTTGCTGCTTCAGAATGTTAAGGATAATGGCACAAATCAAGGAATCAAGATCAAATCAAATCACACAAGTGCTAAAGTCAAGGAAAAATCTCACATAAGAAGCAAGTGCTAAGATCAAGGGATTGTAAATTCAATTTGATTGATTCTAACAACTTGTAATTTCTTGTATAAATATATGTATTTAGCACATGGAAAATGTATCAGTTGCATAAAATATTTTCTTCGGAATTCTCTCGATTCTCTTAAACTTTATATGGTATAAGAGCTTTTTCGCTCAACCGAGCCTTCGATCCCACCATGTTGAGTTCAACTAGTGACAACACCAACTCTTTCGCAACTGGTCTCATCATCATCGGCAACACTGTTCAACTTCCTGTGAAGCTCACAGTTGGCAACTTTCCCTCTTGGTGAGCACAACTTCAAGCCATTTTAATCGGGCATGATCTGCTTTGATTTGTTGACGGCACACACCCTTGTCTGTCACTTGATTCGTTCAGACTAGCTAGTCCAGCATACACATTGTGGATCTGCCAAGACCAACTATTATTATCCGCCATTTTTGGCTCAGTTTCTGAATTTATTTTGCCATTGATTGCATTCAGCGAAACTTCTCAAGAGGCACTAAAAAAGCTCACCAACCTTTATGGCAACAAATCCCGTTCTCGGGTAATGTTTCTCAAGGACCAATTGTCTACAATCCGGCGTCAATAGAGGTCAGTTTCCGAATATCTTCAAGAATTAAAGGGTATTGTCGATGAACTCTCCATTATTGATACACCCCTTCAAGATGATGATATTGTTATTCATGCCTTACGTGGAATTGATCCTGAATTTAGAGAATTAGCAGCTGCCATTCGCACTAGAGAAAATCCTATTTAATTTGAGGAATTACATGACAAACTTGTCGCTTATGAAGCTTATCTTAAGCACGAAGAAAAAGCTGCATAATTCATTCCTATCACAGCTCAGTATACTGTCAAATCACGCTCTAGTTCATCCGCTGCTCGCCGGAACGGTGCCCAAAATGGACGCGGTGCTTCACATAGTGCCCGCAACAACTTTGGTAGCCAATAGTCCTGTAGAAACCCCACCCAGTGGGGCAGCCCATCTAGTCATGGCCACGGTTCGGAATCGGCCGGTTCCGGTTTGTGGCCAAGTATGAACCGGAACTGGCCGGTTCTGGGCCGGTTCCGGTTTAGGTTCGGAACTGGTTCTAGGCTGGTTCATAATTTAAATTTTTTAAAAATAAATTATGAAATAAAAAAAATAATGAATTATTCAATATAAATTGTAATTAAAATGTAAATTATAATCAAATTTGGGACAAAAAGATAAGAGAGAAAGAGAGGGCTTGAACTTAATAAATTATCATTAAGCACATTACAATTCGTTACAACGATTTATAAAAAAAAGAGAGCACAATATATATGCCTTAAAATGACCAAAAAACCTAACCATTCAGTGTGTAGGGGACCAGATGTCACATCTCACATGTCGTTGAATTATACTTCGATTTTCCTAAGCTCATGTCGGCGTATCTGATATGAGAAACAATGATTCCCGAAATATTTGCCAACTCCAATAGTTCTTTTACCCTCAATCGTCACTACCCGTTCCAGTACTGGTAGTATCTCCGTCGTTAAAGAATTCAGATTCATTATTCCGATCTATCTCTTGTTGCCGGTATTGAACCTTCGTCCAATCAGTGACATAAGTTTGAATCTCCATTGATTCTGGAGCTAATCTTGAACGATGTTCGTCCAAAATATTACCTCCGGCATTGAATGCTTGATCGACCGCAACTGTGGAAGGGGTTGAAAAAATTTGTTTTGCAATAAGAGAAAGGATTGGGTATTGACTTGCGTGTCTCTTCCACCAATTCAAAATTAAAAAATCTGTACTACCTTCGGATTCAGTAAACTCAAATAAAACGGTTAGATAAATCTCTAATTCAGAAATATTTCCTATTACTCCATTTTGTTTTTTTTGCCTATGTAATAAAAGTTGGTACCATCTACTAATTTTACCTGTACTGTCATTTTGTGTCTCCGTAAATTGAGAAGATCCAACATCACCTAAATTATATTTAGTATAAAATTTATTATATAATTCTATTACTACATTTTTAACCTCACGTATTATGGTTGTAACATTTATCACGTCATAATGTAAACATTGATAATACGTATGCAGAAAATCACTCAAGCTATCCAATTTGCAATGCGGATAAAAAACACAAGCAACTAAATAAATAATGGGAATTTCGCTATAATAATGTAGCAACTTCATTTTCATTGCAACTATAGTATGTTGTAACTCAACATCATTTTCATATTCATCAAAAATTCTAACAATATTAATACATTCTACTAAAAATAAATGTGTAGTAGGACAACAAATACTGGACAAAATATAAGTTGCATCATTAAAAACCTTTAAAACATTTAAAATTTTTTTGCAAATATTCCACTCTTGTGGGTATAAATTAATCTGAGATATATTATTAGAAATGAATGCACATAATAAATCTTTATATGCTAAAGATTCACTAAGCAAGTGGAAAGTAGAATTCCAATGAGTTGGAACATCTCTTGGAAATCTTTTTGGCTTTTTGCCATTTTCTCTACAAAATCTACCCCATTCTTTCATTTTTTTGGGATGTTTCCATAAAAATTGAATCGCCGTTTTTATTGGTTCAAGAAAAATATCAAGAGTTTTCAAATCATCTTGTATACATAAATTTAAAACATGACAAGCACATCTAACGTGAAAATTTTTTTCGCTAAAAGCGGGTTTACAAATATTTTCTAAATCAGCAATTGAAGCAGTATTTGCTGCGGCATTATCAAAACCAATTGAAAAAATTTTGTTAAGCAAATAATATTCTTCTAAAATTTGTCTAATTATTCTATAAGTATTATTTGCCGTATGCTTATCATGGAAAACTCTAAATGCAATAACTCTTTTTTGAATACTCTAATCGTCATCTATCCAATAACATATTATATCCATGTAAGAATGATTTTGCCAATGATCACTCGAAATATCACTGTCTATATACACGCATCCATTAAATTGCATAAAAAAGTTTTGTAAATCTTTTTTTCCATTTTTGTAAATATCTTTAATTACTCGTTTAAGTGAATTTCTAGGAACACGTTTTGCTTGTGGAGCACATGCTTTTTGTACAAATTCATTAAAACCAAATCTTTCTCCAAAATTAAATGCTAAATGCTCAACGGAAACAAATTTGCCTAATTCTTCCTTATAAGTTTTTTCATTAAAACGAAATAAATGGGAAGTGTTAGGATTGACGTACCCAGAAATTTATGATTGCCCGATATCGATTCTCATTTCGGTTGGATGTTTGCTCTTAAGATGTCGTTTGAATGTTCTATATCCTTATCCACCTGTATATTTATATATTTTCCCACAATATTTACAAATTATATTATACCTTTTATGACAAATATCAAACCTTTCCATTTTTGTGAAGTGATTCCAAATGTTAGATGTAAATTCTTGTTCCGCCTTATTTGTTGTAGATATTTCGGCAAGAGGATGAAAACTTTCTTGCATTGGGACACGCTCCACATCGGGAAAAATGTTGATTTCATCATCTTGAAAGTCTGTATAATTACGAGGATTAAAAGAATGATGAGATTCCGTCATGATATTCTTACCTTTGTCAGTTGACAATCGACTTCCACTTGCCATTTTTCAAGTGAATTGAGAGAATTGAGTAGATTGATTGAGAGAATTAAGAAAGAATTGCATGGATTGAGAAAATTGAGAGAGTTTAAGAGAATTTGAGAGAATTTAGAGTATTGAGAAAATTCGAGAAAAGAGAATTTGAGAGAATTGTGAGTATTAAGGGAATTTATAAGAAAAAATTAGAAGAAAATTTACTATTTAGAATTAAAAAAAAAAGATAACCGCTGCATATTTTGCAATAGTTATTTTTTTAAATTTTTGCCCGTTGCGGCGTTGCCAGGGTAGCTAGGCTCTCCTGGCAATGGGCCGCAAGCCCGCACCGCAGCAGGGCTTGCAGATGTGTAGGCCCTACTGCGGGGGGTTTTTTTTTTTTTTAATTAAAAATTTTGCCCGTTGCCAGGGCAGCTTGAAAGGCTGCCCTGGCAACGGGCTGCAGGCTCGCAGTAGCATGGCCTGCAGACGTGTAGACCCTGCTGCAGGTTTTTTTTTTTTTTTTTTGGAATTGGGCCCGGTTCCGAGCCGGTTCCAAATTGCGCGCCCGATCAATGGGCCGGGCCCGGGTTTTGATCGGGTCGGTTCCGGGCCAAAATCGGCCTGTGGCCATGACTAAGCCCATCTCGGTCTCATGACTCTTAGCCTCTATGTCAAATTTGCTATAAATACCGCCACATGGCCAAGACTTGCTACCGTATTCGAGGCCATCCAAATACCGAACCTGTTGTGCACCACACAACAACCGCACTTTCAGCCCTGCAATGGCTTGTTGATTCATGAGCATCCCACCATGTCACCAATGACTTAGCAAACCTATCTCTCCACTCGGAATATGAAGGACCAGATGACATTGTTATTGGCGACAGGATAGGTTTGAGTATTTCACATGTCGGGACGACAAAACTTGTGTCTCCTAAAAACACCTTTGTTTTACCTAACACACTTTGCGCATCGTCCCTTACTCAAAATTCAATTTCCGTCTTTAAATTTTGTGCCCAAAATAATACTTCTATTGAATTTTTTGCCATGTTCTTTTTGGTGAAGGATCTTTGAATGGCAACGACGTTGTTGCGCGGCAAGCATATGCACGGAGTTTATCGGATGCCACTCTCCCTACAGCCACACAAAGACCAACCCGTCGTGTTCATGGGAGAGAAAGCGGCTCATTGCGACTAGCATCGACGTTTGGGACATCCTTCTCTCTCCATTTAAAATTATGTGGTTAGGACTTTTTCATTATTCTTAAGTCCTACGTCCAAATCCATTTCCAAATCATATTGTGATTCGTGCCAATGCAATAAAAGTCATTGTTTGCCATTTAATGTTTCTACTCTCTCGAGTCAAAATCCACTAGAACTCCTGTATACCGACGTTTGGGGTCCTACTCCGGACACCTTGGTTGATGGTTTCAAATATTATGTTTCATTTGTTGACCATTTTACAAAATACATATGGCTTTATCCTATGCAAAAAAAAAAAAAAAAATCCAACGTTTATGCCATTTTTAGTGCTTTTAAACAAATTGTTGAAAAACAATTTCAACGTTCTATTATCTTTGTCTACTCCTATAGTGGAGGAGAGTATCTAAAACTCAAAACTTTTTCACCACATAGTATTTCTCACCTCACCACTTCTCCTCACACCCCATAACACAACGGCACCATCGAACGGTGACATCTTCATGTTGTAGAAACGGGCTTAACTTTACTCCACGACGCATCTCTTCCAACCTTGTTTTGGTCTTATGCCTTTCAAACCGCTGCATATCTCATCAATTAACTACCCACCCCAATCCTTCAGTATCAATCTCCATATCAAAAACTCTTCAATCAAAAGCCAAACTATCTCAAACTTCGAATTTTCAGATGCTTATGCTCTCCATAGCTCTGCCCAATGCCTAAAACAAGTTTGATAACCGTTCACGTCTGTGTATATTCCTTGTCTACTCACTTTCTCAAAGCGCATACAAATTCAAACCCCAAACCAAATGCGTTTATACTTCTTGTCACGTTGTGTTTCGCGAGCACATTTTTCCATATGTGACAATAAACTCCTCACCTCCAAACCCATTACCACCTACAAATCCCTCATGGATCCAACTCCCAATCACTGCCCAACAAACAAGTCCAGCCTCGCCTCCTGTCCCAATGCCAATCCAATCGCAACCTCCCACAACTATTGCCGACCCGTTGCCTGCTCCCCACGTAACAATTGCTTCTCCAGTTCACAGCACTAACGCCACCAACAACCATCCTTAGCCCAAATCACAACCTCAGCCACCACTTAACCCACCCACAATTGACCCCTTAACCATAAACCCTACCCCATCGGACCGAACTTCCTTAACAGCTGATCCACCACCACAATCGGCGTTACGACCACCTCCACCGTGTAACAACCCGAATTTCGATATAATTCCAGAATCAATAAAACTGATATTATTTCGCATTTCATTTCAGTAAGTCTTGCCCAAAACTGATCACTTTTGGGATACTAACCAATGGGGTATGGCTAACTAGAAAACAGTACATAGACCGGGAATCCTATCGTGAAACAGATACCGATCACGAGAGACACTGAAGGAATATTTTGGGTCAACATGGGCCGATCTCAGGAAAAAGTAATGGATTGGGTTTGGCCGGCAACAATGTACCATAGGGACGCAGGTGATTCTACAAGATCGAAAGTACATGTGGCCAACCAGTCCTGAACTTGAACCGAAAGATCGTGACCTCTGGAGCTAGTGATAATTTCTCATTCTCTCAATGATCGAGACCATCGCAATACGGATAACCCTAGATCGATACGTGTAACCTCTAAACAGCTGCCCGTTAGTGAGAGATCTTGAAATTGAAAGTTTAGCAAGTTTTGTTCATGGAATTGAGTCTGGATGTCGATATCGATTTTCGAAGGCTTAAGAAACTATTTTTGGGAATATGACGTCATATTATGCTGGCCACATACATTTTGAGTTAGTACGAATAAAAATTGGAATTTCGGTCCGAGGGTGAATAATTATGATTTTGGCCCTTGGGACGCCAACGTTGCTTTTCGAGGCTAATTGAGACTATTTTTCGAGGCCGATGCCATTTTTGGGTGGCCACGCATACCAGGAGTTGTTATGGCCAAAAATTGGAATTTCGACAAAAAATTAAAAAAATTGACGATTTTGCCCTTCAAACTTCGACGTGGATTTTCGGGGGCTTGCGCGATGAATTTCGCGATTTCGATGCAACATTATGTTGGGCCCACCCATATAAGGTTTGTATGGACGAAAAATGGAATTTCGACTTGAGATCGGAAAAATGACGGTTTTGCCCTTGGGCTATTTTTGGTTCCGAATTTGGGGGATAATTAAGAAAATTAATTAAATTTGGACTTATCCTAATTATGGCAGCAAATGACCAAAATGCCCATGTATTTTTGGATAAGAATTAATGGGAGCCCTTGGATGAGGGGTGAAATGGTCATTTTGCTAGATTTGTGACACTTGGCACCCCTAGCCCCTAATATTTGACCATGTTGGATCAATTTCTCTCTCCTCACTCTCTCTCTCTCGGCTAGAACTCTCCACCGATCACTCTCTCTCTTTTTCTTATTTTCTCCCTCTCGGCAAGCTTGGCTGGAGCCCCACCGCCGGCCACAGAAGTGCCGCCGCCGCCCATCATGTCTCATCGTCGACCACCACAGTCCCCCGCCTCAGCCTCAGCCTCACCCAACCCCTTTCTCTCTCCCTTTCTCTCCTTTTCTCTCTTCCGGGTTAGCACCGCTACCGCGCCGAAGACCCACTGCCGCCGCGCCGGAGACCCACCGCCGCCGCGCCGGAGACCCACCTCCGCCGCGCCGGAGCTCGTACGGCCGAGCTACTGCCACTGGGACGTCCCCGATGTCCGTACGTCACTGTTCACCACCGTTCGTATGATGTCCGTACATCGCCGTTTGTATGCCGTCACCGGGAACGCCCCGTCGGTTCCACTATTCACCAGTGATCGGCCGCCGTTCCTCGTCGTCGTGACCTCGGATTAAGTGAGTAAAATTTCTAAATCCGGATTAGGACTGATAGTGCAAATTTCTGGACTGGTTTAGGAATACTAGTACTGGTAGAGAAAAATTTGGATACCGATTGGTGGAAATTATTATCGGAAAAAATTTAGTGGATTAATGAGAATTTAATTGGGGAGAATAATCGGATTAATTGGCCAAATTAGGAGCTTGTCGGTGAAATTGGCGGGTATGCCTGGGTTGACTGATTGTATGTCATTCGTGCTTAATTGTGATTGATTGCATACTGCCATGTCGCATGTTATGTGGCTAATTTTGTGGAGTGCGATTGGCCACTGTTTGGCTTGCAATTAGTTATTGATTTGTGAATCGCACGTTAGGCCACACGGTATTAATGGGGCCAATTAAGCATGTGTTGTGACATTGGATGTCTGAATTATATTGGTGCTCGTGGTGCATTGTATTGCATAATATGGACACGCATTATGTATGCCTAAAATGAGGCATGTGGTGAAATTGTGCAGGAATGCGTGTCTGCCATGAGCATGTGATCACTTAAAATACCCTGAAGCGTTTTACGCTGGGTTCAGATAATAATGAGTTGTGTGATCATCTAAGGACCTTCGGGTCCTAACTTTCGGGTCGATACTGTCCTCATGCACTTTGAAGCAGGACGATGCCTGGTACGTCTGGAAGACGACCATCCTCATGCACTTTGAAGCAGGCTCTGGTTCGTAAGGAGATTCGTGTTGCGCCTCATGCACTTTGAAGCAGGCTAGAGACATTGGGCCAGATCGGTGCTGCGCCTTATGCACTTTGAAGCAGGCTAGACGCACCGGGCCGTGAATATCGTTGACTCGAGTCGTAATAAATATTAATAAATTGGGTAATTGCCAGTGTGGGCCAGTGGGCCGGAGTTATGTGCATGACATGTCGACGACATTTGCATGCATAAACATGCATGGGTTAGCATGCGAGCGTGTGAGACTAGGTGCATGAGCATGTGTTTGGCATACGTGTGCTCATGCGTGCCATGTATGTAGGGTCAGAGAATTGTTTGATTGTGGTTGTATTGTGATTTGAATGTTTGTTTCCGATCTGGAGATTGCATGCTAGCCTAGCTTAGGTTTAGGGGTTGAACTCGCTGAGATTCGTCTCACGGTTGTGTAAACCGAAGCTTTTCAGACTCCTAGCCGTGAGGATGGAGAGACCACCACCGCTTTTTGGGATCCCCATGCAGATCCGACAATATACTAGTACCTACCCCTCAGGAAATGAGGAGGCTTTTGTGAGATATAGGTCAGAAGTACTCGTGGACGTAGGAAAGTACTTTTATCAGTCACAGGAATACGTGGCATGGTGCCACTGGGATGCTGACGGGAATGAGGGAGAGCCCCTCAGGACTTTTGATGTCCTGGTCGACGAGATTGGGATGTTGCACCTAGTTATAGCCAATGGTGAGGTGATCAACCCCTAGGTCACACCCGAGTGGATTATGCAGGAGGATGAAATGAATGAAGAACCAGAGGTGGTAGCTGAGGACCTCGAACCGATGGACGAGGAGGAGGATGAACCAGAGGCCATGGAGTAGGACGCAGCTGAGGATGGAGAGGTTGCGGAGCTAGATTTAGATGAGGAGTATGCCTCTGAGGAATCGTCAGATGATTCTACCAAGTCTTCGGACCCTGATTGAGAGCCATAGGGTTGTCCAATGTCCTAAGCTAGTAGTGAGGCCGCCACTTTTTGAACTGTAGCCCTCTCCTTGTGTTTTAGCCTGACCTCCCTAGCCACTTACCTCTTTTTGACCAGGCGGCTGCTGACCGTTTGTATTTCTTTTGTTGTACTTATAAATACTGTAAAAATGGTTTTTAATAGTAATATAAGAGTGTAATTATTTTCTGTAATGGTGCATGGCTATACATGGCTCATAATTGTAGTTGTCTGGGTTTGTTTATTTAATACTTCCGCTTTGTGCTTGATCTCTGTTTGGGCGTGGGTCGGCGACGCTTCCTGGGACGTCGCAGTTTATCGACCAAGGTAGGGATGTTGTGTGCCGTGGGGTTCGGGGCGTGACACGCCGGCTGCAACCCACATCCATCCAACGATTACACGACCTAGGAATAACATCTTTAAACCCAAGCAAATTCATCACACCACTAAACATCCTCTACCCGACATCATCGAACCAACATGTGTTACTCAAGTCTTGTAGGATGCCAAATGGCAACATGCCATGTCTAAGGAGTTTAATGCGTTACTGCGCAATGGAACATGGAAACTCACCCCTAACACAAATTCTAGTAATGTTGTTGGCTATAGGCAGATCTTCTGGATTAAACGCCAACCTGATAGTAGTATTGAGCACTACAAAGTGCGTTTTGTTGCCAAAGGCTTTCACCAATGCCCCGGGATTGACTACAAGGATTCCTTTAGTCTCGTTGTCAAATCGACCACCATTCATGTTGTGCTTTCTATTGCATTGAACCAAGGATGGCCACTTCGGCAACTTGATGTCAACAATATGTTCCACCAAGGGGATCTCACGGATGAAGTATACATGCCTCAACCTCTGGGGTTTATTGATTTGACTCGACTGAACCATGTATGCAAATTGAGGAAAGCTATTTACAGATTAAAACAAGCGCCAAGGGCATGGTATACTGCATTGAGTAAATTCCTACACACTCATGGCTTTCGCAGCTCCTGCTCCGATCCATCCTTGTTCATTTACACCATGGGTCCAATTACAACATTCTTCCTTGTCTATGTTGACAATCTTGTCATCACAGGCAATGACACTTCTTTCATCGCCAAATTTAGTGCATGGAAAATGTATCAGTTGCATAAAATATTTTTTTCGGAATTCTCTCGATTCTCTTAAACTTTACACAGTGGTCTCTCGTGGAGGCACCGAATGTCTCTTCCCTTATTTTGGTCATCTTTTGTGGCTTCATTTGTCTTTTGTTAATAAATGAAGAAAGAAGGAAGGGTGAATCCATGCTCATTTTTCTTGCGTCAAGGCATGCTGGTCATGGATACGCACCATCATTAAATGGATGGAAGCACAAGAAGATGAGCGCCATTTGTCTCATTTCTACATCCATTCTCCTATAAAAGGGGGAGCAAAGGACATAGAGAAGTAAGCAAGTCGAGAGAGCTCCAGGGAAGAAGAAAGGTGAGCTCGAAGAGATTTGTGTGTAGAGTCGGGTCCATTGAGTTGAGTTATTAAATATTGTGGACATTGGATATATACTAGGGTTGAGAAAAACTTGAGTGTGAGTGATTATAATCCTGTAATTCTTCGAATTATTAGTGGATTATTTGTTGGTTCTTCTCGTAGATGTAGGTTCCGACATTTGGATTGAACCATATAAATTTCTCGTGTCCTTTTATTGTTCCTCGTTTTATTTCTTTGTCGATTTCTACGGCTTCCAACTTAATTGCAGAGTTACGATCCGCTTTTGCTGCATCACCAATATTATATATAGCACCATTAGCAATTAAGTGTGATCTTCAAGGATCTCAAGATGAACTAAAATCACTGCATCATGCACGAGATAGTATTCCAAATTGGCACATACACGGGTATGACAGGATCTGAATAAACTTAAGATTGGTATGACTTCACAGTTTATTGATCTCGAGCACTGAGAATTAATTCATTACGAATAAATAACTAACCAAAATTCTCCTATCGGCAGAACTAACAAGTTTTCCTCCCTTCTCTCTTTTCTCTTTCTTTTGCTGTGAAAACCAATTTCCATGACAAACATAGCAATATGACTCATAAGAATGAGAGACAAAAAGGATCTTCACCACGTCTTACTAGGTAAGAGTGGTTGCACATCCGAAAATGTAATTACATCAAGGTCGATGTTTGACTTGATAGATTTAAAAGCAGTAGTATAAGATTCAGTTGCCTCGCGGTCCTTTTGATTTTGCTGAATATTCGAAGGGTTTTGGAGCTTCCTTATCCCCTCCAACTCCATCGCCACTTCTTTCATTGTAGGCCGGTTCCTCCAATTCAAGTTCAAGCACCTTTTCGCTAGATTAGCAACCGATGGAATCTCCTCTTTCTTAACTTTTTTTAAAACTTGATCATCCACAATGTTGAACAAGTGATTCTCCTCCATTGAAATTATGAATTAGGTCGCCAGGCTTCTTCCTTCTTGTTTCCTCAGCAACCAGATTGGGTTTTGTACCCTTAAGAGTTCAACAAGGACAACTCCAAAGCTATAGATAAGCTCGAGTGCAAAGTTGGTATCAATCCCCCAATCCAACACCACTGGAATCGTATTATTCAATCTCAAATCCAGCTGACCTGTAACGTTGGACCTCAAGAACCATGTAGGTTAAAGGGGAGCGTACTATGGCAACGTTTGTCCCTCCTAGAACAAGCACTATGATACTAATTAATGTCGGTGCTGGTTCTAGCACATTTTGACCTGGAACCGACAACATTTGTATCTGTAGTATTCACTATCGCTTGTTGTTCTAGTCTATTTTTGCCTAGTACTAAGTGTGGAAATATTTAATTGGGAAAGAAAATAGGGGTCTGGAAAGATTTGAACTCATGACATCCTTAATGAAATATTTAAAAATTAAACTGCATCTTTCTCTATCAGTTTAAGCATTTAAAACAGTTGGTAGTAGTCCAGCAAAATCACACACGTGTATCTCCTGTTAGAGGGGAGTGAAATGTTGAGAACTCGCAATCCAATCTTATTTTGTCTAGGAACCATGTTGTTTTGCTTGCAGTCGATCTCATACCAGTCATCCAACTGACACTGGGCTCCTATTCCTAAAGGGTAGGGAATGTTGATGTTCCCGCAATTTTTAGCTCATTTGGGCTTGGAAATCCAGGTGCAGCTCCTGATGCTTGTACTGTGAGGGAAACCAGAAACAAAAGAATTTGAAAAACCGAGTTCCTCATGATTTTCGCGTTTGGTATGTGCATTGACCTAAACCTATGGTGAACGGGGATATGGGATGAGTCCTTATTCAAGTGAAAGAAGGGAAGAATTTTGAAGTACTGGAAGCATAATCTTATTCCAGCTCTGAGGACGCTTCCTTGAGGACAGAATTTAAAGCTTGATATGCAGAGGACACCGGTTTAAGCAGCTAAGTACGACTGATCCCATTGCTGGGGACATAATTTTATCATCGCTTTCTTATGAGAAAAAAATTGGAGCATTGTGATCGTGAGTAGTCTTCCCCACAAGAAACGACATTATCAATGGGGCTATCGTGTGTGATTTTCACGTTTGGTATGTGTATCGACCCTAACATATGGAGGAAGGGATGTGGGCTGAGTCCCTTAATTATTGTTATTTAATTGGAAAAAGGGAAGAATTTTCGTGCATTGTACGCTTAGATGTATCGTTTGATCATGCACCTGCACGTGATTTGAGATTGATTATTTTCATAAAATTGACAGCGTCATGTTTCTGGAACTGAAGTCAAATCACAGCTCTTTTCAACACTGATAAATAACCAGCTAATCGAACAGACGGAAGGTTGATACAAGTAGGACGCTTGTTCCCAAGAGTACAAGTGCAACTCTAACGTAATCCTTACAATAAAGTATTCAAGGATCCTCAAGACACAATAATCCCTTTCATGATACATGAACGGAAAGGATCAATTTCGGTGCCGCTGGTCTCTGCATGTATAGCTAGACATTCTTGCGGGCGATAATGCCGGAAAGAGCTGCCTTCACCATGTTTCACAATGCGTGGATGGCTGCACATCTGAAAATGTTGTTACATCTAAGTGTTAGATGTATGCCCTAAAGTCACCATGTAATAGTTACATGTTAGAGATTTAAGTTGTATTTTCAATTACATTATTTATTTAATGGCAATGACGTATTTGTTCATTTATCCAATTATTTAAATAAATGAATGATTCCAAATGATCAATTCTAACTAGACCTATTCTTGAGATGTTAAGAATATATGTGACAGGTTGATAGTTAGACTGAATATTTAATTTGTTCCCGGTCGATGGATCATTGAGCGGATATTAATGATCTAGTTGAGACCGGTGTATTCTTAACTTCACCATTAAGTATTAGGTACTTAAGAGAATGAAGAGTTACGAGTCATTGGGTATTGTGATGCCCGAGTTGTGACATTCCGAAATTCCACCGATTGGAATTTATGCAATAACTGAATTTTATAAAATGTGCTCGTAGTAAATTTTCGCCCGGAACTGATTATTCCTGGGATGCTAACTTTTAGGGAAAGGCTAATAGGGGAAATTAAATTCGCACGACTAAAGAAAATTCGATCGTGAATTGATTTCGACCATTAAATCGCTGAAGTGATATTTTGGGCCACTGTTGGCCGATCCAAGGATAGTCAGGGGTCAATTCGCCACTATCATGACAGTGGATTGCAGGTGATTCTACTGGACCGCGAAATGACTTGACGAATGATCCTGAACCTATATCAAACGATCGTACCCCTCGGAGCTAGTGATTGATTTTCGCGATTTTAATGATAACCGAGGTCGTCACGTACCGAACGACCTTGCACGTGGCTTGATTTAATATTAGTCACGAGTCGATTTTGCGAATTTCTCCAACAAGCCACCCGTTAGTTTGAGAAACGCTGGAGTTGCGTTTAATAAAATTTAATTATTGAATTTAGCCCAAATTGGACATAAAAAATTTAGGAAGTCACGACGAAACGTTAGAATGACGTTGCATGGGACACGTGCGAATTTTGGGTGTGCCCAAATTCTTCAGAAAAATTCAATTTGGACAAGAAAATGAGAAAGTGACCAAAATACTCTTGTAAATTAATAAAGGGTACGTTTAAAGGGTAAATGGCATTTTGGTAATTTTGTCCCAAATTTTTGATTGGACATTTTTACCCTTGGATTTTTGTGAAATTACAAGAATACCCTTGGATATTTTTGGGTGAGATTCGATCTCGGCCGTCGGTTTCAAGATAAGATCGAATCTGGACCATTGATTTCGTTTGTAAGAGAGGGTATGATGGTAATTTAACATTTTGGTCAAAAGTGGACACTATTTGAGTCCAAGATATCTCTCTCTCTCTCTTCATTCTCATCCCCCTCTCCACCGTGAAGCCCTCCAGCGATCAAACTCTCTCTCTCTCTCTCTCCCACGTCGGATCGCCGCCGCCTTGCCGCCCTCACGTCGCCACCACTAGCTTATGCCACCACCCCTATTGCCGTTCCTCTCTCTCTCTCTCTCTCTCTCTCTCTCTCTCTCTCTCACCACCGTGTGGCCGTGACCCACGGCAAGGAAGCCGTTGCCGCCGCTGTTTGCCGTCCGCCCAAGCCGAACCGCCGCCATGAGCCTTACGCCGCGCCATGGAGTGCTGTCGCTTTCCGTTCTAGCCGATTTAGTCTAGAACTCGGTAAATCGCGCTCTAAACCTGATTTAGGACATTGGATATCAACGGATAAATTGATTTGGGGTGAAATCGGGTTTATGCGGGTGCGAAATGTTATGGTTTAAGATTGGAATTATGTGGTTGGCCTTAGGAATACATTTTGAAATTTTTGGTGGAAATTTTGTGGATGATAGTGGGTTGTGAGTTACTGTTCATAGGGCTGTGATGGGCCAATCGGGACGTGAGTTGGATTTTTAGAACCGGCTATTAATGGCAAGAAAGTGCCGTGAAGGATCGGAATTTATCCGACGCCATTTGGTTGGAGAAAAATGGCAATTTGTGTGACTAATGGGTGTTTGAATTAGTATTGAATTGTGATGATAAGATTTAGTGTGTGGTTGTGTAATTGATTGATTGAATTATGCTTGTCGGGTGCATGTTTGGGTCTGAGTGAATTAATTGTTCAAATTAGCCATATCGGATGTCGTGTGAGCATGAGGATGCTTATGAGTTTGTTACGTGCATGGGCCACGTGTGACTGGTTAATTGAATGGCATGTGATTGCTAATCATGCGAGTGAATGAGAAATTGTGGTGTGATATGGCATGAGAGATTGTGGAAATTGTGCCGTTTTAAGGCGTATACATTTATGCGGGACGATGCCCGGTATTACTGGAAGACTGCCAGCCTGAGGCGTGTACTTCAATGTGGGTTGCGCAGTAGGTAATAGGTGTTGAGCCTAAGGCGTGTACGGGTATGCGGGCCTTGAAGTGTTGTGATAAGTGGTCGCAGTGTACCTGAGGCGTGTATGTTTATGCGGGTTACTGGCTAGTGATGTGGAAAAGAAATGAGATAAGAATGGAATGAATGCGTGGTATGAGAATTGTACATGCGTGTGTCTGCATATGACGTGATTGTGATTAAGTGCAGGTTGAATGCATGATAGGCTCGGGTAAGAACAATTGATGTGCCTGCTTCGTGGCGATTTGATGTACGTGAATGTGTGTGTTTGTGTGATTGTCTGGAGGTACGTGATAGCTTAGGTGGGGTTTAGAGGTGTACTTACTGAGATGCAATCTCATGGTTGTTTCAACCAACAATTTTTAAAACCTCGACTTGAGCCATGAATCCTCCGCCATCACCACCTGAGCGTTTTGGAGTACCAGTGCACACCGAATATAACACTGCAGAGTTTCCTATGGGAGATGGAATGACCTGGATTAAGTACACCACTACTATTTTTATAGAAGTAGGACTACCATTATGGGAGACACAAGTGTATATTGCTTGATATTTTAAGGATGTTGACGAGGATGAGTTTGGTCCCGTCAGAGATTTTGATGTCCCGTATGATTTGGTCGGAGATTGGGACCGGGCTACCATACCCCCGATTGATGGAGAGTTGACCAGTACCGAAGTTAGCATAGCCCAGTCTGGTCTGCACCCAGCACCTGTAGCTCAAGGATCTTCAAGGGCCGAACATGAACTTGAGCTCGAAGCGTTGCAAGTTGAAGCCGATCCGATGGACATAGACTTAGAACCAATCCCCGAGGAGGAACCAGAACAGGATGTGGGGCCTGAAGTAGAACTCGAGATCGAACCCAACGAGCCTGAAGAACTTGTAGGGGAACCGAAGTACATTCTTCCCTTTGAGCAGTATTTGGACCCTAATTTTGTGCCTGAGTATTATTTCAGGGATGAGTTAGCTGAGGAAGGTCAGGATGAAGTCCCGGCGGAGTCGGGTGACATCAATCACCCGATTGTGATTGAGGTAGAGTCGGAGTCATCGGAGGAGCAGACAGTGCAATAGAGTTCAGAATCAGAGGACGAGGAGTCAGACTCGGAATGGACACCGAGTGTGGATCATAGGGGTTAGGGTAGAGAAGAAGAAAAAATCATACTGTCGAAGAGTATCATTTTTTGAGGTTAGAATACCTAGTCATCGAACCCTTTTTGTTATCGATGGTTTTTAGAATGGTGTGTGCTTATACGTTATGGTTTGTAGTATTGTGAATATTGTGGTTTAAGTTTGAATGAGCAATGAAAATGTATATTCTCCTTATTCTCCCCAGTTTTAATTTGTCTAGGTGTTTTATAGTGTCCGTTGTTCAGTTAAATCTCTGATGATCAATTGGAGGTCGGCGACAACCTGGGATGTCGCACTTTATTGACCAGCAGTGGGATGTATGTGGGCTTGATGGGGGTTCGGGGCGTGACATCACGGTTTGAATTGATATCAGAGCAAGGTCAGCTCGATCTAAAACTGGTCGAAGTTTGGAGTGATAAGGAGTAGAGACCCTAGGGTAGTATTAGGGAGACCCTAGTGAGTGGTAGGGCGGATCGAGCTACACGTGCCTCCATATTATTTGCTGTGATTGTTTGAGTGAGTTAATTGTTGTGTGATTATTGAAATGCATGTGCATCTAGACCGGAGGTAAGTGTTCAGACTCTTGTGTTTGTGACTTCGTGATTGACAGTGAGGAATTACTTGCAGAGTGAACTCTTGTGTTAATTCACTGCTTAGAATCAGATTGAGCTAGTTGGCCTGGATCGCTAATTCCTGAGTGGAATTATAGTAGGTAGAAGAGTGCTAGAATTGTGACAATAACCAGTGAAAGAAGAGTCCCAAGAAGGGGCGCCAGTATAGGATTAAGGGGTAGAGGTCGTGCTAGAGCCAGAGCGGCAGAGGATCTTGGAATGGGTGCGGGAGCGATAGAAAATCCCGGAGTAGATATTGGAGCAGCAGTAAACCCTAGAGTGGAAGTTAGACCTACTGAGAATCCTAGAATGGAAGTGGTCATGAGGACATTGGAATAGATTGGTAACATAATAGGACAGCAGACTCAGGAGCAAGCTGCTCCGATTGCCCAAGCTGCCGAGGCTGTTGCTGCTGCCAGCAATAATGAGAATTAAGGGCAAGGGCAAGTGATTGTGAATAGGCCGATGCACCAACTGGTAGAGCAGTTTATAAAGCTTAAACCGCCTAAGTTTTTTGGGAAATGTGACCTTGAGGCTGCACCTCGATAGGTAGAGGAGCTTGAGAAAGCTTTCGAGGTGTTAGAGTGCAATGATTATGAGAAAGTGACTTTGGCAATATACTAGTTGTAGGATAATGCGAACGATTGGTGGAAAGCCATCAGAGATAGGATTTTTCCAGAATGTATAACCAGGACTTGGGCTGTTTTGACTGAGAGCTTTTATGAGAAATATTTTTCGGCTAGTGCTAGGGAAAGGAAGTTAGCCGAATTTATGAGACTCTGCCATGGTTAGATGATGGTAGATCAGTATGAGGCGAAATTTGCGAGATTATCTAAGTTCGCGCCGAGAATAGTGGAACATCTCGATGATAAGGTGTGAAGATTTCTGGACGGATTGAAAGCGGATATTCGCAGCTAGATGTTACTGGTAAATCTAAGGACGTATGAGCAAATATTTGATGGGGCCCATATTTTTGAGCGGGACCAGATGGATAGGGCCACCGCTTCTGGGTCGAGATTTGTCCAGGGTTGGAATAATCGTAATCCTGGGTGGAGACCGATGGTTGATAATAGGCGTTTCATTCCGCCAGTTAAAAGAAATATTGGGAAGCCAGTCTAGATCGGGAATGGTCAGTGTAGGATTTGCGGAGGTAGACATGGAAATGGACCTTGTCCAAACCGGGGTGGAGCATGCTTTGGATGTGGAGGATTTGGTCACCACATAAGGAATTACCTTAATCCCAGGCAGAATAGGCTGCCTGCTTTGTCGCCACCTCGGAATGGGAGTCAGACTGAAGCGGCTCAGACAGCTAACCAGAATAGGCCTCAAGCGCAAGGACGAGTTTATGCTATGGCTAGACGAGAGGCTGAGAACGCACCAGGGGTTGTTACAGGTACGATTTCTCTGTGCAACCATGCTGCATATGCTTTATTTGACCTTGGAGTGTCGCATTCTTTTATATCGAAACAGTTTGTTGAGTTGATTGGAATAGAACCGCAATTGCTTGATGTTGTGTTATGTGTGACGACTCCCTTGAATGATACGATACTGATTTCGATGGGTTGTCCCAACTGTAAGATTGTGATTGGAGATATGTAGGAAATGATTGATTTAGCGGTTCTAGATATGTACGACTTTGATGTGATAGTGGGTATGGATTGGCTGTCTAAGCAGAGGGTTGTAATGGATTGCAATAGCAGGATGATCCAATTTAATCCTGTTGGACATTCGGAATTTAAATTTGTGGGTAGTCAAGGAGGACCTTCGATTCCATGGATTTCCTCAGTGGAGATGGTGAAACTGTTGGATGAAAGGTGTCAAGGATTTCTAGCTACAGTAGTGGATTCGACGGCTGAAGAGCCGAGACTTGAAGATATAGCGGTAGTGTGTGAGTATCCTGATGTGTTTCCTCAAGAATTACCGAGATTACCGCCGGAAAGAGAAGTAGAGTTTGTAATTGAGCTGGCACCTGGAACTGAGCTAATCTCGAAAACACCCTATAGGATGTTGTTGTTTGAATTGAAGGAATTAAAGGTACAGATGCAGGAATTGTTAGACAAAGGATTTATTCGTCCTAGTGCGTCTCCATGGGGAGTGCTAGTGTTATCTATAAGGAAGAAAGATGGATCATTAAGATTGTGTATAGATTACAGGTATCTGAATCAGGTGACGATTAAAAATAAATATTCGTTGCCAAGGATTGACTATTTATTTGATCAGTTACAAGGGGTTTCGGTATTCTCTAAAATTGATTTGAGAGCGGGGTATCATCAGTTATGGATTAGGAAGGAAGATATATCGAAGACGGCATTTAGGATAAGATACGGACATTATGAATTTACAATGATGTCATTCGAATTGACGAACGCCCCTTTTGTCTTTATGGATCTGATGAATCGAGTGTTTAAAGAATTTTTAGATCAGTTTGTGATCATTTTTATGGACGATATATTGGTATACTTGAGGAGCATAGAGGAACATGAAATTCATTTGAGCCGTGTGTTATGAACTTTAAGGGAGAACGCTTTGTATGCTAAGTTTAGCAAGTGCGAATTTTGGCTCAGTCGAGTAGCATTTCTCGGTCATGTGATTTTCGGGGAAGGAATTTCTATGGATCCATCGAAGATTGAGGTTGTGATGAAGTGGCCTAGATCGACAACGGTAACAGAAGTTCGGAGTTTTCTGGGTTTGGTTGGATATTATCGTCGTTTTGTGAAAGGATTTTCGGCATTAGCAATGCCGTTGATGCATTTGTTGAAAAAAGAGACGAGATTTGAATGGACAGATAAATGCGAAAGAAGTTTTCAGGAGTTGAAGCACAGATTGACAACGGCACCGGTGTTGACGATTCCATCATGACCTGGAGGATATGAGATATATAATGATGGGTCGTTCAAAGGATTAGGGTGTGTATTGATGTAACATGGGCGAGTGATAGCATATGCATCAAGGCAGTTGCGGCCACATGAATTGAATTATCCGACGCATGATTTAGAGTTAGCCGCGATAGTATTCGCCCTGAAGATTTGGCGACATTAATTATGCGGAGAGAGATTTCAAATTTATACTTACCACCAGAGCCTTAAGTATTTGTCTCGTAGAAGGAATTAAATATGAGGTAGCGACGTTGGATGGAATTATTGAAGGATTATAACTGTGATATTTTATATCACCCTGAAAGGGCAAACCGGGTAGCGGATGCATTGAGTTGGAAATCAAGCATCGCGTATTTGATGGTCAAAGAGTGGACTCTGTTGGAGGATGTGCGAGACTCGGAGTTTAAGTTTAAAGTAAGTCGAGTCTTAAGCCTGTTAGTCACGTTAAGGATTGAGCCAGAAATATATGCTAAAGTTAAATCCTTACAGTCTACGGATCAAGAAATCCAGAAAATACTGACAATGGCTACTAATAAGAGAAAGCCGGATTTTCAGGTATTTGAAGACGGTATATTGAAATTTCGAGGACGATTATGTGTGCCAGACAATGTGAAAGTTAAAGAGGAAATTTTATCAGAAGTATATCGCAGCAGTTATAGTATCCACCCAGGCAGTACTAAAATGTATAGAATTTGAGGCAATATTATTGGTGGAACGGTATGAAGGCGGATATCGCAAAACATGTGGCTAAGTGCCTGACGTGTCAACAGGTGAAAGCGCAACATTGTAAGCCTGGAGGATTGTTGCGACCTTTGAAAATCCCAGAATGGAAATGGGAGCATGTAACTATGAATTTTGTGTCGGGATTGCCAATGAGCCAAAGAGGCCATGACATTATTTGGGTGATTGTCGATAGACTGACTAAGTCGGCACACTTTTTGGCTGTGCAAAAGGATTTCGCGTTAGAACGGTATGCTGAGTTGTACGTGCAGAAGATAGTTCGCATGCATGGGGTACCAGTGTCGATAACTTCAGATCGTGATCCTAGGTTTACCGCCAATTTTTGGAAAAATCTGCAGACGGCGTTAGGAACTAAATTATAGTTTAGTATGGCTTACCATCCTTATACAGATGGCCAGTCTGAGAGGACGATTTAGACCTTAGAGGATATGCTCAGGGCGTGTGTGCTGGATTTTCAGGGTAAGTGGGAAGAGCAACTACCCTTGGTAGAATTTGCTTATAATAATAGCTTTCAGCAGAGCATTGGAATGACGCCCTTTGAAGTGTTATATGGCAGGGCTTGTAGAGCGCTCGTGTGTTGGAATGAGGTGGGAGAAAGAGCTATAACAAGGCCAGAGCTAGTTGAACAATCGATCGAGACTATTAAGATTATTCGCAAAAGGCTGAAGACAGCACAGAGCCGTCAAAAGAGTTACGCAGACAAACGGCGAAAACCTTTGGAGTTTCTAGTGGGAGATCATGTATTTCTAAAGGTATCACCCATGAGAGGACTGTCCAGATTTAGTAAGAAAGAGAAATTGAGTCCGAAGTACGTGGGACCCTTCGAGGTGTTAGAAAGGATTGGAGATTTGGCGTATCGCCTTGCGTTACCACCAAATATGTCACAAGTGCATAACGTGTTCCACGTATCAATGTTGAGAAAATATGAACCGGACCCGATGCATGTGCTAAAATACGAGGAGATAGAGGTAGATGACAAAGTGTCATATGTCGAGAGACCAGTAAGAATTGAAGACTATAAGGAATGAGTTTTGAGAAACAAGACAATCCTAATGGTCAAAGTTATCTAGGAGCACCACGGGACTGAAGACACTACTTGGGAAAGCGAAGAAATGATGCAACGTCAATACCTCCAATTGTTTGAGCAGCGGTAGGGTTTGTGAATGTTAGATGGTGGTGAGAATAGTAAATTTCAAGGACTAAATTTTTTGTAAGGAGGGAAGATTGTGACATTCTGAAATTCTACCGATTGGAATTTATGCAATAATTGAGTTTTATAAAATGTGCTCGTAGTAAATTCTTGCTCGGAACTAATCATTCCTGGGATGCTAACCTTGAGGGAAAGGCTAATAGGGGAAATTAAATTTGCACGACTAAAGAAAATTCGATCGTAAATTGATTTCGACCATTAAATCGCTAAAATGATATTTTGAACCACTGTTGGCCGTTCCAAGGATAGTCAGGGGTTAGTTCGCTACTGTCATGATAGTGGATTGCTGGGTGATTCTGTTAGACCACGAAATGACTTGACAAATTATCCTGAACCTATACAAAACGATCGTACTCCTCGGAGCTAGTGATTGATTTTCGCGATTTTAATGACAACTGAGATCATCACATACCGAGCGACCTTGCACGTGACTCGATTCAATATCAGTCACGAGTCGATTCTACGAATTTCCCCAACAAGCCGCCCGTTAGTTTGAGAAACGCTGGAGTTGCGTTTAATAAAATTTAATTATTGAATTTAGCCCAAATTCGACATCGAAAAATTAGGAAGTCGCGATGGAACGTTAGGACAACGTTGCAGGGGACACGTGCGAATTTTGGGTGTGCCCAAATCCTTCAGAAAAATTCAATTTGGGCAAGAAAATGAGAAAGTGACCAAAATACCCTTGGAAATTAATAAAGGGTACGTTTAAAGGGTAAAGGGCATTTTGGTAATTTGTCCCAAATTTTTGATTGGATATTTTTATCCTTGGATTTTTGTGAAATTACAAGAATACCCTTGGATATTTTTGGGTGAGATTCGATCTCGGCCGTCGGTTTCAAGATAAGATCGAATCTGGACTATTGATTTCGTTTGTGAGAGAGGGTATGATGATAATTTAACATTTTGGTCAAAAGTGGACACTATTTGAGTTCAAGATATCTCTCTCTCTCTCTTCATTCTCCTCCCCCTCTCCACCGTGAAGCCCTCCAGCGATCAAACTCTCTCTCTCTCTCTCCCACGTCGGATCGCCGCCGTACGCCGGCCACCACCCGCCGCCGCCTTGCCGCCCTCACGCCGCCACCACTAGCTCATGCCACCACCCCCATTGCCGTTCCTCTCCCTCTCTCTCTCTCTCTCACCACTGTGTGGTCGTGACCGACGGCAAGGAAGCCGTTGCTGCCGCTGTACGCTGTCCGCCCAAGCCGAACCGCCGCCGTGAGCCTTACGCCGGCGTCGTGGAGTGCCGTCGCTTTCCGTTCTAGTCGATTTAGTCTAGAACTCTGTAAGTCGCGCTCTAAACCCGATTTAGGACATTGGGTATCGACGGATAAATTGATTTAGGGTGAAATCGGGTTTATGCTGGTGCGAAATGTTGTGGTTTAAGATTGGAATTATATGGCTGGCCTTAGGAATACATTTTGGAATTTTTGGTGGAAATTTTGTGGATGATAGTGGGCTGTGAGTTACTGTTCATAAGGCTGTGATGGGCCGATCGAGACGCGAGTTGAATTTTTAGAACAGGCTATTAATGGCAAGAAAGTACCGTGAATGATCGGAATTTATCCGACGCCATTTGGTTGGAGAAAAATGGCAATTTGTGTGACTAATGGGTGTTTGAATTAGTATTGAATTGTGATGATAAGATTTAGTGTGTGGTTGTGTAATTGATTGATTGAATTATGCCTATCGGATGCACGTTTGGGTCTAAGTGAATTAATTTTTCAAATTGGCCATATCGGATGTCGTGTGAGCATGAGGATGCTTGTGAGTTTGTTACGTGCACGGGCCACGTGTGACTGGCTAATTGAATGGCATGTGATTGCTGATCATGCGAGTGAACAAGAAATTGTGGTGTGGCATGGCATGAGAGATTGTGGAAATTGTGCCGTTTTGAGGCCTATACGTTTACGCGAGACGATACCCTGTATTACCGGAAGACTGCCAGCCTGAGGCGTGTACTTCAACGCGGGTTGCACAGTAGGTGGTAGGTGTTGAGCTTGAGGTGTGTACGTTTACACGGGCAAGAAACATGGCCTGAGGCGTGTATGGGTACGCGGGCCTTGAAGTGTTGTGATAAGTGGTCGCATTGTACCTGAGGTGTGTACGTTTATGCGGATCACTGGCGAGTGATGTGGAAAAGAAATGAGATGAGAATGGAACGAATGCGTGGTATGAGAATTGAACATGCGTGTGTCTGCATATGACGTGGTTGTGATTAAGTGCAGGTTGAATGCATGATAGGCTCGAGTAAGAACAATTGATGTGCTTGCTTCGTGGCGATTTGATGTACGTGAATGTGTGTGTTTGTGTGATTGTTTGAAGGTACGTGATAGCCTAGGTGGGGGTTTAGGGGTGTACTTACTGAGATGCAATCTCATGGTTGTTTTAACCAACAATTTTCAGACACTTGACTTGAGCCATGAATCCTCCGCCACCGCCACCTGAGAGTTTTGAAGTACCAGTACACACCGAATATAACACTGCAGAGTTTCCTATGGGAGATGGAATGACCTGGATTAAGCACACCACCATTGTTTTTATAGAAATCGGACTACCATTATGGGAGACACAGGTGTATACCGTTTGGTATTTTAGGGATGCTGACGGGGATGAGTTTGGTCTCGTTAGAGGTTTTGATGTCCCGTATGATTTGGTCGGAGATTGGGACCCGGCTGAAATACCCCTAATTGACGGAGAGTTGACTAGTACCGAAGTTAGCTTAGCCCAGTCTGGTCTGCACCTAGCACCCGTAGCTCAAGGATCTTCAAGGGCCGTACATGAACCTGAGCTCGAAGCGTCACAAGCAGAAGCTGATCCGATGGACATAGACTTAGAATCAATCCCCGATGAGGAACCAGAACAGGATGTGGGGCCTGAAGTAGAACTCGAAATCGAACCCAACGAGTTTGAAGAGCTTGTAGGGGAACCGGAGTACATACTTCCCTTTGAGCAGTATTTAGACCTTAATTTTGTGCTTGAGTATCATTTATGGGATGAGTTAGCTGAGAAAGGTCAGGACGAAGTCCCGGCGGAGTCGGGTGACATCAATCACCCAATTGTGATTGAGGCAGAGCATGAGTCATCAGAGGAGTAGACAGAGCAAGATAGTTCAGAATCAGAGGATGAGGAGTCAGACTCGGAATGGACACCGAGTGTGGATCGTAGGGGTTAGGATAGAGAAGAAAAAAAAAATAATACTGTTGATGAGTATCATTTTTGGAGGTTAGAATACCTGGTCATCGAACCCTTTTTGTTATCGATGATTTTTAGAAGGGTGTGCACTTGTACATTATGGTTTGTAGTATTGTGAATATTGTGGTTTAAGTTTGAATGAGCAATGAAAATGTATATTCTCCCTATTTTCCCCAGTTTTAATTAGTTCGGGTGTTTTGTAGTGTCTGCTGTTCAGTTAAATCTCTGATGATCAACTGGAGTTCGGCGACAACCTGGGACGTCGCACTTTATCGACCAGCAGTGGGATGTACGCGGGCTCGACGGGGGTTCGGGGCGTGACACGAGTTAAACACAAGTGCTTGTACTAGACAAGTTCACTGAATGTGACATGCACTTAATGATTAGCAACATGGAAGCTTTTAGCGTGGTCAATGCCTAATCGTTCATGCTTTGGTCTTGTGTAAATAATCTTTAGACCTAAGGCACAGTGTTGACTTTTGTGTTGGATGGCTATGGTTCATAGGTACGCATGTTGTTGGTTCGTTGATCCGTCCCTGTACTTGATGGCCATTGTTTGTTCACATATGAAGTTACACGTGTGTGCAAAATGGAATATGTCTCCTTGTTATATGCAAGGTACAATAATAATGTCATGTGCAATCTAATATTGACACTGCATTAAAATCCTTGGCCGAGTTGTAACCGAGAATGAACTATTCATGTCTCATATAAAATGCATGTCAATTAGGTTTGTGCATATGATCGAATTAGTGGCACAAATATTCCATGGTCTTTGTTTGATCCGGACATAGTAAGACAAAGGGATTGAATTATACTGTATCCAAAGTCGATAGGTTCATTATGTTCTTAAAGCATTCACACTGTCTGGGTAGCCATGACATATTGCTAGATGTCAATCATGGCATGTAAGACCTAGAGGTTGATCGGGACAATCAATTCTCTTGGGAGTACTAATGTGTTAGTACAAATCTTATTACTAGCTCAGTGATGAATCTAGGGATGTCACATACCATAACCAATTTACGATGACGTTGTACGGAAGAGACGATATTGCAAATATGTTTGCAATCGAATTGAGTTGGATTGAAATTAAATTAAATGGGATTTAATTTAATTCAATTTTTGTTATGGGCGTGTGTGGCTATGATGCTCACAAAATACACATATGCTGATCATGCACTTCTATGTTTGTATATATGTTTACATTTATTTATATATAAATTAAAAAAAAAATTGGCGCATGCACGTGGCTAGCAAGTACTGACCCTGTGCATGGCACATGGTCAGCAAACAGTTGTTGACCGTGTGCATGACACGCACGATTAGCAACCGTTGCTGACCGTGTGCAATGTACACACATGCGATCAGCAACAGTTGCTGATTGCACATATAAAAGGCGCGATCAGCAATAGTTGCAAGATGATGAAAATGAGTGTATGCTATTATCATGTGTTCACGAGAGTTAAGAAAATACGTTTTCTTTTTTTCGACATCGTGGCTGAAATATCAAGAGTGCGGAGAATTGTCGCCACAAGATTGCTAGCACAATTATATTGGTGATTACCCGCAAGTTCTTCCTTTCGTTCGTCATGTGATTGGTAGTGTGTTTGAACTAATGGGCTGACGCTTGTGGGGCTTGGACTGAAAAACATCCGAACCGAAATCATTTTGGGCACACTATGAAAGGTAATCCGTTTAACCCCCTATAGTTTTTCCGATTTTTTATTAAAATGCACAAATAATGCCTTTGGTGATACATATATGGTTATATATTTCCGTTGTGTTTATTTTTATTTTAACTATGCACGTTACGTAGAAAACCAACACTAAGTCCCCATAATAAGACTTGCTAGATGTGAAACTTGCATCATGAGATTCATTGGCCTCGACCGTTTCTTGATCTTGTTGGAAATCGGAAGGATTTCGTAGCCTCCTTATTCTCCCCAACTCCATTGCCACTTCTTTCTTGTTGGCCGATTCCTCCCAATGGAGTTTAAAAACCTTCTTGCGAGGTTAGCAACTGCTGTAATCTCTCCTTCAAAACTTGAGCATCAACCATTTCGGACACAGAATCCTCCTCCATAGAACTTATAAAGTACGCCACAAGGTTTCTCCCTTCTTCTTCACTCAATGGAGAGACTGGCTTTTGTCCCATTAAGAGTTCGACAAGGACCACTGCAAAGCTGTACACATTGCTTTTGTCTATAAATTGACTTGTTTAGAAGTACTCTGGATCCAAGTATCCAAAAGTCCCCCTCATCGATGTGGTGACGTGAGTTTGATCGAGAGAACCGGATTTGGAGGTGTCAAAATCCACCACTTTTGCCCGATATTTCTCGTCTAAGAGGATATTGGTGGACTTGATATCTCGATGATAAATGGGTATAGAAGCTGCCGAATGCAAGTAGGATAAGGCTCCAGCGATTTAGGTTGCAACTCGTGGGCTTGTTTCCCATGGCACCTAAAGCTCCTCATTTCGGTCATGTAGACATTGGTACAACATCCCATTTGGTATGAATTCATATACTAGAAGAGGAACTTCCGTCTCCAAGCAGCACCCCAATAGTTTAACAATATTCCTATGATTTGTGAGAGAATGAGGACCTCAATGATGAATTGTTTGACTTTTCCCTTATCTATCACTTCTGATTTCTTAATGGCAACTATTTTTCCGTCTACTAACATCCCCTTGTAAACAGTACTCTGTCCACCTTGCCCCAGAATCCTATCCTTGTTTAAATGATCAATGGCCTTCTCCAAATCCTTGGAATTGAATAATTTGCTCTTCTCAACATTGCCTTCGAGTGAAGACAGCTGTTGTTGCAACAAAAGACCACCGTTTCGTTTAAAGTACTTTTCCTTGAGCTTAGTTTCTCTTCTCTTTTTGATCACTGTGGACAACAACCATGAGAAAAGCAACAAATTTCCTAGTGCTCCAAGGTCCGCTCTCATGTCTGCAGGGTAAAAAATTTGTAGGAGATAAGGTCAGAAAAACTTTCCCACTTGTTAAGAATCTATTCATCGTTGTCGTCACTGATGTTTCACGAATTTGATCAGAAGGAAAACATTTAGGGATACCGTTTAGAGTACTTCCCGATGAATTCATCAGAACAGATGAAAGGAAACTACTTAAGTTGTTTCTTCTGCTGGAATTTCATTTGGTGAGATATTTAACGGCACATCCATACTGCATAACTGATCTTCCTTGCGAAGAATTTAGTGTACCACTCTAATCAATGTTCAATTGATCAAGCTAGATCTACATTCTTAATATTAAGTACTACGTGGAAAAATGAACGAAAAAAAGGAAAGAACTTTGCTTATGGTTTGATAGATTTCAACCAGCAACAAATCTACTATTTTCTCATGTAATCTACATATGTATAGCACGCAAAGAAAGTTTCTTGTGCTGTTGCAAGAGGAGAGGGGTCGTAGAACGTGCTATTGTCGCTGGAATCATCACAAGTGAACAGATGCTAATGTTATTGAAGATATCACCGCCTATCTCTGGTGACTCTTCGTGTTTTGATCGAAAGGCTGTTCAGTTCCCGATAGAAGTCTTTTTGGCGCACATGTTAAAGATTCTTTATTGCTTTGTAGTTTTCTAGAGTAATTATTAATGGTATGTCAAGAGTCATGTTTCAAGCCTATATATAGGCGAGTCTTTAATCGTTTCAATGTAGAGTAAAAAAAAGGAGATTTCAGCAAGTAAAGTAGTGTATTCATCTCCTTCCTTAAGAGCTTCTCTTGCGTGATTATTATCAGAGCTGTGAGACTCTGATATTCAATAAGTGGTATCGAAGCATAGGTTATCTGGGACCGAGAGCATGGTTGTCAGGGACTGTGAGTCAAATTTTCCGGAGCGTAGTTCGTGAAGACGGTGGTCAAGGACCATTGTTCGTGTGAAGGTGGTCAAGGACCGAAATACGTTGAAGTTCTGCCGGTGTACAGTTAGGGATTGTGATCGATTGGTCGGGGAGCAAGGTTTCTTGGAGTAGTGCCGGGCATTATTTCAAGTCCGATGGCAGACGTTTCAAATTCGACGATTGGCATTTAGAAGCTCAACAACTCCAACTACAATACTTGGAGTATCTTGATGTAGTTTTATTTGTTGGGTCAGGATTTGTGGGATATTGTTGACGGCGGCAACACCACGGCTCCCAGAGACAATAAAGAACAGAGGAGATGGAAGATCAAAGCAAATAAGGCTCTTTACGCTCTTGCTGTAACTGTCAAAGATGATTTATTGCAGTACATAAAGAGCACCCAGACTCCTAAGGAGGCGTGGGATAACTTGGCAACGTTATTCGCAAGGTTGAATGATGCCACGCTAAAAAGGCTGGAGAACAAACTGCTATCGATTTCACAACAAAATATGATGGTGAGTCAGTATTTCTCCAAAGTTAAGTCCATTTGTGACAAAATTTCAAAGTTGGATCCCACTAATGCCATCTCAGAAACAAGAATGAGAAGAATTATTATTCATGGGTTAAAGCCAAAGTATAATGGTATTATTATGGCTACTCGTGGATGGGCAACTCAACAGACGCTGACCGATTTGGAGAGTATTTTGGCTAACCAAGAGACTTTAGATAGTCAAATGTCTAAGGTTTCAATTAAGAGAGAAGAAAGTGCCCTCTTCAGTGATAAAAGAGGGCTCAAGGGTCAGAGGTGAACTAGTGCTGACAATAAAGATGGCAAGTCAAGGAAAAGCCATGTCGAATGGCAAAAGCAACCGGCTTGTGAAGAATGGCAAAAGCGTCCTGGAGAGACGAGTCTTCAACCAGGGGGGAGCTTGGTGGGGCAATGGCAAAAGATGTAGTGGATGATGTTATGTCTGCGGCAAGGAGGGCCACATTGCCAGAGATTGTCAAGCGAAGAAAGTTGAAGGAAATGTCGCAGCATCATCGAAGAAGAATGATTTTGATGAAGATAAGCAATGGGATTTCCAAACGCCTGTTGCAATTGTGGTATCAGACGAGCTTGCTGCCTCTTCCATAATCAAGTCAAACGATGTGATGGCATTAATCTCTGTAAGTGAAAAGTCAATTAGTTATGATTTCAACTGGATTGTTGATTCAGGGTGTTCGAGTCATATGACTGGAGATCAAGGCAAGTTGTTGAACATGCGTGAATATACCGGAAGACGTGTTGTTATTACTGCAGATGGCTCGAGGTTGCTGATTACTCATATCAACAAGATGATGATAACTCCTCAATCCCATTCATAGCTAGTTGAATTGAAAAGTGTGTATCATGTGCCAGGAATGAAGAAGAATTTATTGTCTGTGTCCCAGCTCACAGACTCGGGTAATTATGTGGTGTTCGGTCCATAAGATGTTAAGGTGTATCGAAATGTGAAGCCCACTAGTCGACCAATCACGGAGGGACATCAGTTGGAGTCCGTTTACGTGACGTCTGCTCAAACGGCATACATAAACAAAACCCAAATAAATGATACACCTAATTTATGGCATGCGCGGCTTGGGCATGTACGTTATCACAAGTTGAAGGTGATGATGTGGAAGAACATATTGATGGGTCTTCCTTAGTTGGAAGTGCAAGAAGATGTGGTTTCTGCCGAGTGCTAATACGGGAAGGCACATCAACTTCCGTATGAGGAATCATCGTTCAAAACTCAAATGCCTCTCGAGCTCATTCACTCGAATGTGTTTGGTCTAGTGAAGCAGCTGTCTGTTAGCGGATTCAAGTATATGATCACTTTTGTTCTCATGAGGGAAAAATCCGAGGCATTTATTACATTTAAGGTGTTTAAGGAGAAGGTTGAAAGTGAAGTAGGCAGAAAAATTCGTTGCCTACGCATTGATATGTCGCAAGATACGTCGATAGTATTTGCAAGAGTGCAAGATACGTCGACAGTATACTTGTCCGTATATGCCGCAACAGAACAGTGTTGACAAAAGAAAGAATCGGCATCTAGCTGAGACATGCAGGAGCATGTTGCACGCGAAGAATGTTCCGCCGAGGCTTTGGGCCTAATGTATGAAGATGATGACTCACGTGATTAACAGGCTGGCACAAGCAAGGCTTGGTTTTATGTCACCATACAAGAAGCTATGGAATCGCAAGCCTATGGTAAGTCACTTTAGAGTTTTCGGATGCGTATGTTATGCATTTGTGTCTGATCATCTTCGCAGCAAATTCGACAAGACGGTGATTTGCTGCATATTCATGGGATATGATGATCAACGAAAATGGTAGAAGTGCTGCGACCCTACAACATGGAGGTGCTATACTTCAAAGAATGTGGTGTTCGATGAATTGTCATCTTGGTGGTCACCTCACGCTATCAAATTGCCAAATTCACAGCATTTCGACGAAGAGGTCGAAGAAAGGTTGAAAGAATTCGATGAGAATCACCCTGTTGAAAAAGATGTCGAAAAAGATGTTGATACACAGTCACTAGGATCGACAAGTTCATTTGATGAGCGTCTAAGGTCGACAGAAGAACTTTGACCAAGTCAGGTCGAAGAACTTGAAGAGGAGGAGCCTCAACTTCGGAGATCGACGAGGTAAAGGAAGTGAAACCCCAAGTATGCCAATGCGGCATTGACTGTAGATGTTGGCATGGTCGAGCCTTCGACATATGAAGAAGCCTCAAAGGGTACAGAATGGAGGAAGGCCAGGAAGAAGAAATCCTCGCACAAAAGAAGAATGAGATGTGGGACTTGGTACCGAAACTTGAAGAGGTACGTCCTATTTCTTGCAAATGGGTTTATAAACTTAAAACTCGACCAGACAGGTCGATTGAGAGGTATAAAGCACGTCTAGTGGCTTGAGGATTTTCGCAAAAATATGGGGTTGATTATGAAGAAACCTTTAGCCCAGTAGCAAAGGTTACCACAGTTTGAGTTCTATTAGCACTTGCAGCAAGCAAGTCGTGGAATGTGTCGTAGATGGATGTGAAGAATGCTTTCCTGCATGGAGAACTTGAGCAAGAGATATACATGGAGCAGCTGAATGGTTTCAAGAGTAAAACTTATTCAGAATATGTCTGTAAGCTAAAGAAAGCGTTGTATGGCTTAAAGCAAGCCCCGAGAGCGTGGTATAGAAAGATTGCAGAATCCTTATTGAAGAGCAGTTATTGTCACGCCCCGAACCCCATCGAGCGCGCTACATCCCTTTCCAAGGTCAAATTTGTGCGACGACCTAGGAAACGTCGCCGACCCAACGAATCCATCAGAGTCTAATTTGCGGCCGAAACCATTATAAAATCCTGGACAATAAAATTTGGAGAACACCAGGAAGAATTAACTTGCCAAACCACCAACACTTTACTAAGCCTCGAAATAAATATGTACAATATCCAATTACATATCCAACTATACCACACAGCTATTTACTTACTAAAAAGCAAACGTATGCACACTGAACTATCAACTATCAACCATCGATATATAAAAATGATTACAGCCTGGGTAAGCTTATGCCAAAAATGGGACCCTCCAAAATCCTACTCCTAACCTTGAAACTAACCACTACGCCCTTTGGAGGGCGTCTACTCAAACTCACTGTCACCCTCATCCTTGTCTGTATTCTCTTCATCCTCCTGTTCATCTGACGACTCTGAATTAGGCCCAATCTTGATCGGATTGTTCTCATCACCTGACTCGGGCTGATCCTCAGCCTGTTCATCCTCCTCTAAATCCTCTCTGTCCTCCTCTGGCTCCTCTGCAAGCTTATCCTCTGGCTCATCCACTGGCTCGTTCTCCGCTGGCTCTTCACCGAAATTCTCACCGTACTCCTCTTCTGGTCATACCTCAGGTATCCCTGCTAGGTCTATATCCATCGGATCAAATCTAGCCTGGAACTCTTCCGGTGCTGGGTCTGGTTTGGCCACTGAAGAACCAAGTGTAGCCGGTGCAGGATGATGTCCAAACTGGGCTATACTAACCTCCGTACTAGTTAATTCCCCATCAGGAAGGGGTATGGTTGCTGGATCCCAATCACCCACGCCATCAAACGAAACGTCAAAACCACGGACGGGACCAAACTCGTCCATCCCATCTCTGAACATCCACGCGATATAAGTGTGAGCCTGCCAGAGGGGTAGCCCTTTATCTACCAAAACTACAGAGGTATGCTTAACCCAGGTATGATTCTCGTCTACAGGATATTCTACCACTTCGTGATTGGTGTGCATGGGGATCCCAAAATGCTGCGGCCGTAACAGCGGAAGATTCATGGCTCAGGCGGTGGCTCTAAAATGGTTTGGTTGAAACAACCATGTGACACTTTTCAATAAGTTGCAACATAAACCCTACCTAGGCTATCATGTATTTCTAAACACATCCAGACACGAAATCAAGCAATTCACACAAACGCTAACCAAATAATCACACTAACCTGGACTCATGGCATACTTAGCCTGCACATTAGTCCACAATTACAACATTCAATTCTCGCACACAATTCAAAACACGTGCTTTCCACACACATCTACATGCCAATGCACACGTCAATCACGCCACATTTCCAGCCCACATTTCACACTCGATCACACCCATCACATCCATTTCATTTACTCCTACCTTGCCGTACTAACACTTGCTCAATCACTTTCCTAACCCGCATAGACACACCTCAGGCTTTCACTTTTCCATCGCGACCTGCGTAAATACGCCTCAGGTCCGATTTCATTTCCACTTTCTTTCCTTAGCCCGTGCCAAATGTGACATGCCTACGTGATCGTGACTCGAGTTTGAAATGCCTTGGTTCGATCCCATTCTCACACTTTCCTCAGCCATCGCCAAATGCAAAAAGCCTACATGATCAAGACCCGAGCTTATAATGCCTCGGTCTAATCCCGGTTTCACCCGAGCTGATTGTGCCTCAGACCGATCTCATTTTCACTTTCTCATTCCTTGGCCAGCGTCCAATGCGATAGGGCTACATGATTGCAACCTGAGCTTATAATGCCTCGGCCCGATCCCATTCTCATGCTTGCACATTCCATTCTCACACTTGCACACACTCGAGCATTAGATCTGTGCACACCATTGCACCCAATTTCCTCATCATAATACCATCACATCACGAACATACAACAACACATAAATTGACATTTTTTGCACTCAAAACTATCATATCTCACTTCCGGCTCTTTACAACACTTTCATGAAATTCCGAACCGAACTTAACAGCGTAAACCACATGCCAAACAGCACATCACAGCACACAAAACAGCAATTCACAGCCATCGATCGGCCTCTAAAATTCCACCAAAGCTTCCCGATTCCAATCCTAAAGCCCGCTAATTCAATTAGCCCCTAATTTCTACCAAATCGCATTTAAACGGGTCTAATAATACCTGATAAACTAGGTGAGGGTTTAGATCGCGACTTACCGAGCTCTAGACTATCTCGGCTAGAGTGGAAAGCGGTAATCTCATGGCAGTGGTGACGATCGGCGCGGCTGTGAGCGGTGGTGATGATCGGCAAGCGGTGGCGGCTTGCAATGGCTCTCGGCCACAAGAAGGGGAACTGAGAGGGAGAGGGGAGGGAAAGGGGATGGCATGATGGTGGGGGTGGTGGATCGGCGGCGGAACGGCGATGGCGGTGGTGCGACGATTCGGAGCGGTGGTGATCGGCGGGGGAGAGGAGAGAGAGAGCTCTTGGTAAAGGGGGAGGCCGAAAGGGAGAGAGAGAGGAAATGAGGAGAGAGAGAGAGAGAGAGAGAGAGAGAGAGAGAGAGAGAGAGGAAGAGGAAGTTTTGACTAAATAGTCCAATTTGACCACTTTTGCCAAGTTACCATCTTAACCCTCTCTAATCTTTTTAATTAATGGCTGAGATTCAATCTTATCTTGAAATCGACGGCTGTCGCGACCTACCTCACGAGGGCTGAACTCGGTAAGGTGGATTTAAAGATAAGTGTTCATAAAATGGTTCATATGGAATATCACAAAAAATGATTTTATTGAAATATAAATCTTTTGGCTATCCATATGATTCATTGATCATGAACGTGGATCTTTCCTAAATCCATATCTCGCGTGACAGTGGATTGATTTTGTCTTTTTTAGGAGTCACCACTAGCCTAGGTCGGGGGTCGGCTAGAATACCTAACCGAAATGCGGGAATTTCGTTTCGGTTTCTACGAAAACCAGAGATCAAAGGTTCGGGGACTAGTTTACGTTAATATTTCTATTAACGCCCTTTTGGTATCGCTAAACTTAGTATGGTTGTTATCTAAGTTGTCATGCATTTGTTCTTTACCATTTTCATGTTTAAAGTCTTAGTCCACTAGGTGATCATGCATCTTGTTTTTTGCATTTTCATTTAAGATTCTAAACTAATCCTATCTTAGTCTATAAAAAGAAAGAAACAATCAATTGTATTGAAAGACATTTTGTAAAATAAAAACTCAAAAGACGAGCCAATTCTAAGTGTGAGAAAGTAAAAACCGGCAACCCGTCGGGTGTTTATTACAACACAAATTGAAAACCTGAGACATGATCGAGGATGAATGAATTGAGTACAAATTAAAACCGGATCGGACATCGGTTTATCGCCATCATCAAATGAATACAAATGGAGACCGGATTGGACATCGATCAATCGCCTTGTTTTTTTATCATTTCGGATTATCCTCCCATGGACCGCTTCTCGGGTATCAGTGTTTACATTTATAACATTCATTCACGACAAACAATGCACAAAGGAATAACCAAAGAAAATCAATGGTGCAAACAATTCACTAATCAAACACGGGTCTCGGGATCGGCTTTTGTTTTTCATGCATTTCGATTCATCACTCACATAATCATCTAAGATTATTTGATCAATGGTTAACGATAATGGGCTACCATTTGCATTCACAAAACGGCAACTCATATCAATTAATCCCTAAAGTTGGATTCTAAATGACCACAATGGGCTACCCACCGAACATGCACCGGGCCTAACATTCATCTAACAAACACATGCATGGTAATGAAATAAGCATGCATTTAGGCTTGTGGGCCTTGTTTCGAAGCTAATCAAACAATGAGAAGTGGACTTCATAAGGAGACTACTTATTCAGTTTTTATCAAATTCGGATTGCTTATGTTCAAACGTGATTAACTACCCTAATGACATCCAAATGAAATTATTCAGGTTTCATTAGAAAGCTTATGAAATGAGGATCAAAACTCAAGAAGATCATTTTTTCTAATTCCTCACCGATTTTCTCGAAAATGACAAATTTACCCTCGGTGACAGACTGGACCCGATTCTGTTATGGAATTCAAAATAATGGCAGGAAAAATAACAAACCTTATCAAAACTACGTGAAAATTTTTGTACAGTTATGATTCTCCGTGTGCAATAAGTTTCATGTTTTGAGGTTTTGCTAAAAAGTCCTTCAATTTTTTATAAAATTCGGTTTTCGTAAAGGACTCAAGTGCAAATCAAATTTCAACCCGTGAAAACCTTTTGTGAAATTTTAAGCAAATTGACCTTCCAAAAATTGTTATTAGGCCCTCAAAATTTCCAGTCAACATAATGCGACCCTAATGAACAACTTTTTAATTATGATTTTTTGCAAAAAAGGACTCTAACTTTATCAATTTCGGAGAAACATCTTCTGAACTTTAAAGGAATGAAAATCAGATCTAGACACAGAAACTGATCAGATTGTGAAAACTCCTTTTAAAAATTCAAATGACGTCCGATTTTGATGAAATTAGTATCAATGGAAAGATCTCGATCTCAGTGTCAACTTTGATGAAGAAATTTTTTCAGATTTCGAACACACGAATTTATGAAAATCGAAGAACACACAAAGGTCAATCAGAATCAGTCTGTCACCCGATTCATGCCTAGATGACGTTGCAGATTGTACCATGCTAACATACTTGGAATTTTATGAAAATTTTATGATGAATAGATTAAGATGTGATCTACAACTTTTATGAAGAAAGTTTTTTCAAAAAATGATCATAGAAAATCATAAAAATCACGGAACAGCACAACATCAGTCAGAACATTATCAGAACAGACTTCAACATCATATTTCAGATTCTGATTCTAACTTCTAAACATGTTTTGACATAGCAAATCAAATCCGATTGAGGCATATGATATATTAAATCGAAGCTTAAGACGTGCTTTATGATTCTCTAGTTCATCACTTCGCAAGATTTTGATATTAACGAGCTGAAATCGGCATCTCAAACATACTGGTTTTTATGTACACGATTTTACATAACAAAGTCTAAGTGCACTTACCTTGTTCAACGATGCTCCGGCACGAAATCGAGCGATCCGGTCTCCGTGTTCAGATTATGGATAGCACGGAGAAGTCTCGGAATGCTCGGCCAACCTATTATAATAGATTGCACAAAATATAGTGAGAATCGATTCGATTTCGCACTAATGGACTAGTAACGAATAATCAAATCAAAAGACGCAATCTGGTGGCCATTCAACAAGACGACGACCACCATAGCGACGTGAAGACCCCAAAGAGTGTTGCCGCAAGTTCTGGATCGCCGAAGGAAGTCGCCGATCAGCCAGTTTAGCCGCTTGAACCGGCTGATCACATCACCGGCAGCAGCGCCGGTGATGTTGCCGAGAAGAAAACTTGGCCGGAACTTGCTCTTCCGGCCACCGGCTAGGGTGGCTGGTCTTGCAACCAACCTTGGGCCACCGTGAGGGACACCGTTGAGGTGGTGGCTCGCCGGAAAACAGCCGGCGATGAGGCGAAAGGCCGGCAACCGAGAGAGGACACGAGAGAGAGAGAGAGAGAGAGAGAGAGAGAGAGAGAGAGAGAGAGCTGAATTTTGGAGGGAAAAAACACTATATACTCCCATCAACTTTGAATCTTAGCCCTTAGATTAATCCAATGGTTTAAAATGCATCCTTAATGATTAAGAATATTCCTTATGGGTTAAGGATTGATGACATGACACTATGGATAGACATGATCAATTCTAAATGAATGGCCATGATTGATTTGCTTACCCCCTAATTAATTTGCTTAATCCTTAAGGAGGAGCATTTTGATAATTTTCTCTTAAGGGCATTTTTGTAATTTTTTGATTAAAGGCATTTTTGTAATTTTTGGGCTCAAAGGGATGGGGCCGGCCTTGGCTGGTCGGAATGGATCGTCAATCACCGGATTTTCAACCGAAAAATGACCAGTCTGATCAAACCAGTTCAATTTGGATCAAACCGGATTAAGCCGGTTAATCCCGAATTTGGCCTGATTGAACTAGTTCAATCCTTGATTTATTTGTTCCAATTTTGTGCAATTTGATTCCTATCATGATTAATTGAGCCTATTAATATCGAATTCAATTAAATTGGATTGAACCGATTTGAAATTCATGCACAAATTGATCCAATTTAACTTATTTGTCTCAATTGCTCTTGAATTTGGGTAATTGCATGGTCAAGCTAAACTAACAAATTTAATTGAAGTCCAATTAACCAAATTGAATCACAATTCATCAAATTGAATTTTAGTCTAGAGTGGGTCAAGTTGAATTGCACTAAATGGACCAATTACTCTTAGACTTCTTGATCATTGGATTACTAAATTAATCAAATTGACTCAAATTTATGTGAATCTTCCAAAATTGATTTTGAATTTGGATTTGATATAAGAAATTAAGCTCATTCGTGTCTCAATTGCGCAAATCATGAAAAATCGATCAAAATCATTGATTATGGCCAAAATTAGGGGTTTTTGTGTTTAGCTTGGAATTACAAAATTGGTTTCAAAATTGAATATAAGATAACCTCTAGATCAAATGTCATGAAGAAATCTAACCTAAAAATGACTAAATATGAAGTAATTTCATTTTTGGCTGATTTTGAATCAAATTCTGTAAATTGGGAAAAAGTTAATTCCAAACCGATTTTTGCAAAATTTCAAATGCCAAAGGTAAATTGAATGTAAAATCATATGATTTTTGAATTTTTGCATTTTCCGATTTTTTGGTCAAAGATTTGAGCAAAAGTCAAACCCTAGTTGACTTTTCACTAGGAATTTGATTTTATGATCAAATCTTTGAATTTTTCTGAAATTTCCACTTCTAAAGTGAAATTAAACTTGAAAGGAATCTTTTTATGCGAAAAGCCCCAATTTGATCCGGGGTTGACTTTTGGTCAAAGGGTTGACCAAAAAGTCAACTAGAAAGTCAACCATTTGACTTTTCAGGTTTTTGCATGAAATGAATAGGAAATTGCCTATTAAAAAACGACACTTTTTGTTCAAGAAATGGATTCCGTCGTGATTAGAAACCATAATCTCGAATTTTCTACTTTTAATGACGCGTCGGTTAAAAATTAGGTGTCAACAGCGGCCCAGATCGAATTTTTTCCAAAATATTCAAGGGCAATTTGAGAATTTCATAAAATTCCAAGGGCAAAATTGTCCAATTCAAAATTTGGGGCAAAATGACCAAAATGCCCTTGCCCATTAAAGCTTGCCCTTTATAAATTCCCAAGGGTAAAATGGTCGTTTTCCCATTTTCTTGCCGAATTTGAATTTTTCTAAAGGATTCGGGAAAATCAAAAGTTGTACGTTCCAACCGCAATGTCGTCCTAATGTCCTATCGTGACTTCCTAATTTTCTGATATCCAATTCGGTGTCTAATTAATAGTTGAATTTTACGTAACGTAACTTGAGCAATTCTTTCTTTACCCAAAAAAAAAAAAAACATGAGCAATTCTCAGACTAACGGGTGGCTTTTTAGGAAAATTCATGTATTCGACCTGTGACTGATACTAAATCAAGTCACGTGCAAGTTCGTTCAAATCGTGACGACCTCGGTTGTCATTGAAATCGTGAGGATCGATCGCTAGTTTCGATGGACGCGATTATTCAGTATAGGTTCTGGATTGTTCATCAATTCATTTCATGGTCAAATGGATTCACTCGTAATCCACTCGTATGACAGTGACGAATCGGCCCATAATTATCCTAAGATCGGCCTATATTGACTCAAAATATCACATCGACGATTCTATGGTCGAAAATCGGTTCGCGATAAAATTTCTCTAGTTGTACGAATTTAAATCCCTAGTTAGCATTTCCCTAATGGTTAGTATCCTAGTAATGATCAATTCCGGGCGAGAACTCACTACAAGTACGTTCATAAAATCATTCATTTTGTAAATCCCAAATGGGTAAATTTTAGGATGTCACAGTTATAATGTAGCTCTAACAGACTGGAGCTTGTTCGTGAAGGTAGAAGATGGAAAGGTTGCAGCTGTGTTGGTTTATATGGATGATCGCATCATTACTGGAGATGATGAAGATGAGATATGTCAAATTAGAGCCAACCTCTTTGTGCGGTTCCAAATGAAGGAGCTTGGAGAGTTGAAACACTTTTTGGGGCTTACGGTTGATAGGACAAAAGAAGGATTATTCCTATGTCAACAGAAGTATGCATGAGATTTCGTGGAAAAATTCTGGATGCTCGCTTGTAAACCTATATCTCCTATGTTGGATGGGAACGCAAACTATGTGCTGAAGAAGGTTGAGAGCTAGAAGATTCATCTATGTATAGGCAACTGGTGGGTAATCTAATCTACCTTACCATAACACGATTTGACATCGCTTTTGTAGTAGGAGTGGTGAGTCGATTCATGGAGAAGCCAAGGAAGCCTCACTTGGATGTTGCCAAGCATATCTTGAGGTATGTAAAGAAGACTTTTGATTTTGGGCTTTTGTTTAAAAAAGAATCATCAGGTGAGTTGGTCGGTCATTGTGATGCCGACTATGCTAGAGATCAACACACACGGCGGTCAACTACTGGATACTCGTTTCATCTTGGATTAGCAATAGTATCTTGGTGCAGTAAAAGACAGCCGACTGTGTCTTTGTCTACAATGGAAGCTGAATACAGAGCAGCAGCAATGGCAGCTCATGAGAGCATGTGGCTAGTGCAATTATTAGATAATCTTCATCAGTCGATAGATTATTCGACAATATTGTATTGTGATAATCTATCCGCTATAAGTTTGGCAGAGAATCTAGTTTTCCATATTAGGACTAAGCATGTGGAAGTGCACTATCACTTTCTGCGAGAGGAAGTGTTGGAGGGTGAGATCAAGATGGAGTACACCAAGATAGGTGATCAAGTTGCTGATATCTTCACCAAAGGTCTTGGAGCTGCAAAGTTTGAAAAGTTTCAAGCTCAGCTTGGTATGGTCACAAGGACAATCCTTAGAGAGAGTAGACGGTGAGGGGGAGTATTGAAGCTGTCACCGCGTATCTCTGGTCACTCTTCGTGTTTTGGTTAAAAGGCTATTCAGTTCCCGATGGAAGTCTTTTCGGCGCACATGTTAGTAAAAAATGGAGATTTCAGCAAGTAATGTAGCGTATTCATCTCCTTCCTTAAGAGCTTCTCTTGTGTGATTATTATCAGAGCTGTGAGACTCTGATATTCAAGAAATGTTAGCCTGAATGGTAAGCTAAACTTCTTTCTGTATCTCAGATGAACATAATTTAAGCTGTGGTATATCATGTTTGAAAACAATAAGCGCACGAGCAGGTCTATAAATATAGATTAGAAGATTTACGTACTGATAAGAAAAAATGTAGCTCTTTCTTTAGCATCGTTCCTTCTACCATCAGTGACGCACTCGTAGCCGCCCGGTCGGTTCACACAACCGTAGGGGCAACTAGTTAATATATTGAGGCATTAGCTGTGTTTTATCATCGTTCCTTCTCCACATTCGTTAATATCTGTAGAAAAAAGATGAAAAACAAAAAGGTATTAGCGGTGCATCCATCTCCATGAGTAAATTGAGGATGCATTCACTATGTGTAATATTGAGGCAGGAAAAAAACAGGAAGAAAATAGTGTGTTTGTAAGATGGATCACCCTTCAAGGCTTTTTATCGTGGACCCCGTTAATCGCATTAGAATTTAGATATTTATTCCTTCCTTACCGACTTAAATTGTTCTTTATACGTGTCAGATCTTTTGTTTTTTCCTAGACCAAAGTCGTATTAATACTTCCTCTTCCACCTAAGATTAAATCAATGTTCCATCCCTTTGACGGTTGCCACAAAATTTCGCATTTCATAACCAATCATTTTTTTTCCTTTTTAGTATCCATTAGCTCGGTCACATACAATTTCAAATATAACATGAATTTGGTCTTTTTCTAAATTCTGAATATTAATCTTACTTTAACATTGTTTAGGTTATTCATGAAATTAATTTTAGTTAAGCCTTGTTCAGTGCCAGAGTTTATTTCTTAGCATTGTTTCTTCACATGAAGTGGTTTAGTTATGATTCTAATGATTTAGTATGAAGTTTGTGCCATGTCCTTTTGTCTTAATATATGTAATTACTCTCAATTGAATCATTTTGGTAAAAATATGGCTAGAAAGTGTTATTATTTACCCTTTTCCCACCTAAATATAGCAATCTTGAAGGTTCTAATGTTATTTAAAGACGAAAAACTGTTTGAATCTATTGTTTCAATAATGGGACATGGGTCAGCAATGAAGACGATCTCCTCATTGATTCCACCAAAGAGCACCACTATACATATCTATTATCAGATTTGGTCTTTTTCCCAGAGGGAAAACTAAACAAAACTAAAGACCGGCTGTTTCTTATTAATTGTCTTTATTCTACTATTACTCTATCACTGGTTTGAATTCTTAACCATGACCACAGAGCAATCATAAATACAAAATAGAATGAGTAATGTCAGGAAGACGTATTGCAAATCATGTGAGCGGAAAGTAATTTTTTCCTTAAATGTGCTGAAATCGCTTTTACTATGATGAACACAGTGCAACACATGAACAAACTGATACATCTTTTGAGCATATGCAAGAAACAAGCAAATTGAATGGTGAGGATTGGTGCAATAAGGATGCTTGTTCACACATAGGTTGTTAATTCCACGGCTAAAATATTATGCACTGTCCTGCTCCCCTTTATAACCAGAAAACTGTTATCGATATAATTCATTCAGTTTTGTGCGAATTCAATTTGTATAATCATGAGCGGAAAAACAAAAAACGAAGGCAGGAAAGCATGTATGTGATCCTTAAACAGTGTGATTACTTCTTTCCAGAGAAAAATCTGGGAATGAACAAGCCACTGCACCGTATCGTACCCTTAAATACTGAATGTAATAGCATGAACTATTTACCTTCACATCCTTCAATAAGATAGGGGTTACCGTTATACCCACTCCTGCAAAAGCACTGCATAATTGGGATTTCATCTACAATGCCGCAGAGGCTGTATTCGTCACAGGTGAAAGAATCATAATAGTTGGACCTGTATTTTGTTGTGTAATTTTGCCAGGTAAGGTCAAAAGCAAGGTTGGTATTGCTTGCAATCCCCCATTCCAACGCTACTGGAACTGTATCGTTCAATCTTAAATCAAATAAACCTGTAGAGTCAGACCTCAAGAACCTGATGTCTGCCAGGAAAGCGTACTTGCACGCTTGATGTCCACCTTCTTCTTTGAAATCCACACTAAAGCCCTGAAGGTTATAGTGAAGAGTACTTTGGCAGCATCCGTCCCTCCCGGAACAAGCAACATGATACTGGCTAATGTTAGTGCTGGTTCCAACACATTTAGACCTGCAACCAACAACAGCTGAATCTGTTGTATTCACTGTTGCTAGGGTGTTGCAACCGACCAATACAAAGACGTTTCATCTCTGGGAGAAGACAAATGGACCTCCTTCAAAGCTCACCGCCTCACCAAGTCCGCTGCCCCTACAGCTTGCATTTGAGTAAATTAAAGGAAGACGGACACTAATCAGGCCATCGGGGAGTGAAATGTGGAGAACACGCAATCTAATCTTCTTTAGAATGGGAACCATGTTGTTTTGTTGGCAGACGATCTGGTACCAGTCATCCAAGAAACACCAGGCTCCCATTCCAAAGGGGAAGGGAATGGTGACATTCCCGCATTTTTCAGGGCAGTTAAGTTTGCAAGACTAGGTGCAGCTGATGCTTGTACCGTGAGGAAAACCAGATAAAAAAGAATTTGAAACAGCGAGTTCGACATGAGTTTCACGTCCCGTATGTGTAAAGAATTTCTCAATATATATACACTAATTCTTAAAAACAATCAGATCTATATATGAATGTAGAACACCATAATTAATTAAAAAAAATAATAATACATACAGCGGAATTAAAGCGTACTTATTTGAACCATTGTTATTCTCCAAGAAAAGAAAAATAGATCAACAATCTATTGGAATGCCGATCTTCCTCTCTTTGGCCTATTTTCGATATAGCAGCTGTCAATGAGATAAAACGACCGATAGGTATAACCTACCCTTTTATAGGCTAGAGATGAGACCTAGCAAACCCTAATCATTAGTGCATTAACTGGGCCCCTCCCATTACGGGCTTTAGTTAAACACAATTGCCTATACTTTACTGCTCAACTAGACCTGTTATTTATAGATACCGAAACCCAATTCAATAAGATCACTAAAGGGTACAACACATATATTGGAATATCCATTAACCCGAGTATTTAAAATAGAAAATCAATTTATTACTGTAAGCCCATATTATAGGAAATTTCCAACATTCTCCCACTTGGGCTACATTAATTAACACTTTTTTTTTAGAATGATTTTATTTCGAAAATTACACTCTCGGGTTAATAACTGAAAATTTGTTTTATGTGGCCATGATTTAAAAAATAATAATAATATTCCAATAATGGCATCTCAAAACCAATCCAATCCTTTATAATCTCAATATAGGACTATGGCGGTCAAAGTGTTAAGTAAATACCGCAACACATGACCTTCCATAATCACATATAATAAGCATTATAATTTCATGGATCATAGGCCTAGTAGTGTAGTAAGAAATAGTGCCATCATGTGATCAAACATGCACTATCTCTTATCGGTCCTCAACGCAATTTCTCAATGACATGAAACTACATCACCAAAATTCTAAACAATATGAAATTGCCTTAGTACAATTTCTAAACAACATGAAATTGCACAACTATGTCACAATTCAACATGAGATCTCAAAATTAGTGACATCTAGTCATCTTTAAACTAAAATATGTTTAAAGATATTGTTTTATATTTCCATCTCTCAGTCGACATAGCAAAAATAATGATGAAAATCAAAAGTAAATGCTTTAATAAAGATCATAAAAAGCATTATCAGTTTGCATATAATCACAATATCCAGATAAACAAACTATGCAAAACTCCCACTAACAAAAGGAATCAAAAGAATCTAAAACACCCATATTGTTTACATGTTTTTTTTAAACAAAATGGGTTGTAAAGCTTTTGTTAGAGGATCAGCCAACATGTGCTCAGTTCTAATATTCTCGATCACAACAGCTCCGTTTTTTACCAAGTCCTTAACAGTATAATATTTGATCTCCATGTGTTTAGACGCATTGCTAATTTTGTCATTCTTAGAATAAAACACGATTGCGGTGTTGTCACAATAGATGACTATTGGTCTTGCAATAGAGTCCACAACCCGCAATTTTGAGATCAAATTTCTGAGCCAAACAGCCTGGGTTGAAGCACCATAACAAGCTACAAACTCAGCATACATTGTAGAGTTCGTAATTAAGGTTTGCTTTGTGCTCTTCCAAGAAATAGCACCTCCAGCCATCACGAAAATATATCCTGAAGTCTATTTTCTGTCATCTGAACAACCAGCAAAATCCGCATCTGAATATCCAATCACCTTTAGATCCTCTACTCTGCTATACACAAGCATAAATTCTTTTGTTTGCTGCAGATATCTTATTACTTTCTTAGCTGCAACCCAATGTTCATGACCTGGATTCGATAGATATCTCCCAAGAGAATTCACTGCAAAAGCAATATTAGGTATGGTACATACTTGTGCATACATAAGACTGCCAACTGCACAAGCATATGGAATATTCTTCATTGCTTCTTTTTCAACATCATTTTTGGGGCACTGTTCTATGTTTAATTTATCTCCTTTCACAGCAGGAACTTCACCAACCTTATAGGTGTGCATATTGAATCTTTTCAAAACGCGATCTATATAACTTTTCTGAGATAATCTCAGAACCTTCTTAGATCTATCACGATGAATCTCAATGCCTAACATAAGAGGCTTCTCCAAGATCTTTCATATCAAACTTTGAAGATAGAAAACCTTTTGTGTCATGCAATAGATCAGCATCTCTACTAGCAATCAAAATGTCATCTACATAAAGTATTAAGAAAATATATTTACTCCTACTTACTTTCATGTAGATTCATTGTCACGCCCGAGCCCCATGGTACGCAACATCCCTACATTGGTCAATAAGTTGCGACGTCCCAGGAAGCGTCGCCGACTCAACTCCCAGACAACGAACAAGCACATGTGGAAGCAATAAATAAACAAATCCCGAACAACTATAATTATGAGCCAAGGATAGCCATGCACCACTACAGAAAATAATTATACATTTATATTACTATTAAAAACCATTTATACAATATATACAAGTACAACAAAAGAACTACAAACGGTTAGCAGCCGCCTGGTCAAAAATGGGTAAGCAGCTCGGGAGGTCAGGCTAAATCTAGAGAGAGGGCTACGGTCCAAAAAGTAGCAGCCCTCATGCTAGCTACAGTCAGGGGAGGGAGAGTCCTAAGGCACCCAATCTAGGTTGGACGACCCAGATGTGTCCTCTAACACCTCATCACTAGTATACTCCTCATCTAAATCGAGCTCTTCAACCTCTACGTCTTCCTCGACATCCTGCTCCATAGCTTCGAGCTCGTCCTCCTCCTCATCCATCGGTTCAGGGTCCTCAGCTAGTACATTGGGCTCCTCGTCCATCTCTTCATCCTGCATCATCCGCTCAAGTGTGACCTCAGGGTCGATCACCTCACCATCAGCTATAACCAGTTGCATCAATCTCGCACCCTCGATCGGGACATCAAAGGTTCTGAGGGGCTTTCTCTCATTCCCATTGGCATCCCGGTGGCACCATGCCATGTACTCTTGCTTCTGGTAAAAATACTCGCCTATATTCACAATCAGTTCTGATCGATACCTCACAAAAGTCTCCCCATTTCCTGAGGGATAAGTACTTGTATACTGTCGAATCTACAAAGGAATCCTAAAAAGCGGCGATGGTCTCTCCATCCTCATGGCTGGGGGTCTGAAAAGTTTTGATTTACACAACCGTGAGACGAATCTCAGCGAGTTCAACCCCTAAACCTAGGCTAGGCTAGCATGCAATTTCCTAACCGGAAAGAAACACTCAAATTGCAATACAACAATAATCACACAATCATTGACCCTGTAGGTTAGACAGTTCAATATATATAATCACTGCACATACATGGCACGCATAGTCACACGTATGCCAAGCACATATTTATGCACCGAGTCTCACACACTCGCATGTTAATCAATGCATGTTTATGCATACAAATGTTGTCGACATGTCATGCGCATTTTTCCGGCCCACTGGCCCACATGGGCACACTTGCTCAATTCATTATTATTATTACGACTCGAGTCATCACTTTTTCATGACTTGGTGCGTCTAGCCTGCTTCAAAGTGCATGAGGTGCAACACTGATCTGGCCCAGTGTCTCTAGCCTGCTTTAAAGTGCATGAGGTGCAATACTGATCACCTTACGAACCAGAGCCTGTTTCAAAGTGCATGCGGATGGTCATCTTCCGGATGTACCGGGCATCGTCCTGCTTCAAAGTGCATGAGGACGGTATCGACCCGAAGGTCACGACCTGAAGGTCCTTAGGTAATCACACAATTCATGATTATCTAAACCCAGTGTAAAACGCTTCAAGGTATTTTAAGTGATCACATGCTCATGGTAGACACACATTCTCACACAATTTCACCACATGCCTCATTATTATCTGAACCTTACATATCTTTTGATAGATTCTATTTATTGAAACTTATCTATAATTATCACCGGGGAAATGTAAAACTTATTTCTGTACCTTTTCTGTACATAATCTATACAATGCTGTTCTGTTTCTAACATTACTCAAGAGCATAAAGCGGTCTAAAGTTCTAGGTTAAAAGATCTACTTATTGATAAAGATGAATTCAGCTGTCTTTCTACCATCGATGCAGTCATAGGTGCCCTGTGTGTTCACACAAGTCCTGTTGCATTTTTGAATCTTCACATTCGTTAATATCTGATGACTAAAAATAAATAAATACATTAGCAGCGAAACCATCTCCTTGAGAAAAATCAGCAAGACTAGTAGGTCACATTTCCTTATAATTGTTAATTCCATGGCTCAAATATTATGCTTTTAACGGGAGGACTGTCCGACGTTCTCTTTTGTAAGTCTACTTGCACTACTGATGTCCACCTTCTTCTGTGAAGTCCAAACTAAAGCCCTGAAGGTTAAGGGGAGCGTACTCTGGCAGCGTTTGTCCCTCCCAGAACAAGCACCATGATACTAACTAATGTCGGTGGTGGTTCCAGCACATTTCGACTTGCAACCGACAACAGTTGAATATGTAGTATTCACTATCACTTGTTTTGGTCTTTGTTTGCTTAGTACTAAGTGTGGAAATATTTCATTGGGGAGGCAAATAGGGGCTAGGAAAGATTCGAACTCAGGACATCCTTAATGTAATATTTAAATATTAAACCGTATCTTCCTCAAACAGTTTAAGTATTTAAAACAGTTGGCAGTGGTCCCATAAAATTACACGTGTATCTCCTGTTAGAGGGGAGTGAAATGTTGAGAAATCGCAATCCAATCTTATTTAGTCAGGGAACCGTGTTGTTTTGCTTGCAGTCGATCTCATGCCAGTCATCCAACTAACACTCAGCTCCTATTCCTAAGGGGCAGGAAATGTTGACGTTCCCACAATTTTTAGCTCATTTGGGCTTGGAATCCAGGTGCAGCTCCTGATGCTTGTACTTTGAGCAAGCCAGAAGCAAAAGAATTTTGAAAACCGAGTTCGACAAGATTTTTGCGTTTGGTATGTGCATGGACCTAAACCTACGGCGAAAGGGGATATGGGATGAGAGTCCTTATTCAAGCGGAAGAAGGGAAGAATTTTGATGTACTGGAAGCATAATTTTATTCCAGCTCTGAGGATGCTTCCTTGAGGACAGACATGTAAAAGCTTGATATGTACAGGACACCGGTTTATGCAGCTAAGTATGACTGATCCCATTGCTGGGGACATAATTTTATCATCAGTTTCTTATGAGAAAGATTTGGAGCATTATTAAATCTATATCAACAATGAACTAACTTTTGATGACCCTCATTATCCTAACTTTCTTTTGTCCTTTTGGGAAAAGAAAACAATTTGCCACAACAAGAGTCTCAATTTTGAATGACAAAATCATCCGAAAAATTTATATTAGGTCTAATTTAGTATTCAAAGAATGTATTGTCCATTGGGATCATGAGTAGTCTTCCCCACAAGAAAGAACATTATCAATGGGTATCGTGTGTGATTTTCACGTTTGGTATGTGCATGGACCCTAACATATGAAGAAAGGAATATGGGGCCAGTCCCTTAATTATTGTTATTTAAAAAGTGGAAAAGGGAAGAATTTTCATGCACTGTACGCTTAGATGTATTGTTTGATCAAGCACCTGTTCGTGTTTGACGTTGACTACTTTAATAAAATTGACACTATCATGTTTCTGGAACTGAAATCGAATCACAGCTCTTTCCAACACTGATAAATAACCAGCTAATCGAACAGGCGAAATGTTGATACAAGTAGGATGCTTGTTCCAAAGAGTACAAGTGCAACTCTAACGCAATCCTTACAATAAAGTATTCATGGATCCTCAAGACACAATAATCCCTATCATGATACATGAACGGACAAAGATCAATTTCGGTGTCGCTTGTCTCTGCCTGTATAGCCAGACATTCTTGTGGGAGATAATGCCAGAAAGAGCTGACTTCACCATGTTTCACAACGTGCGAATGGCTGCACATCCGAAAATGCTGTTACATCCAAGTCCACATAATAAGACTTGCTAGATGTGAAACTAGCGTCATGAGATTCAGTGGCCTCGACCGTTTCTTGATCTTGTTGGAAATCCGACGGACATCGGTTTTGTTGGAAATCCAAAGGATTTCGGAGCCTCCTTATTCTCTCCAACTCCATTGCCACTTCTTTCATCATCGGCCGGTTCCTCCCAATGGAGTTTAAGCACCTTCTTGCGAGGTTAGCAACTGCTGTAATCTCTTCTTCTTTACCTTCTTTCAAAACTTGAGCATCAACCATATCGAACACAGAATCCTCCTCCATAGAAATTATAAAGTACGCCACAAGGTTCCTCCCTTCTTCTTCACTCATTGGAGAGATAGGCTTTCGTCCAGTTAAGAGTTCGACGAGGACCACCACAAAACCGTACACATCACTTCTGTCTGTAAATTGACTTGTTTGGAAGTACTCTAGATCCAAGTATCCAAAAGTCCCCTGCACCAATGTGGTTACGTGAGTTTGATCGAGAGAAACAGACTTGGAAGTGCCGAAATCTGCCACTTTTGCCCGATATTTCTCGTCTAACAGGATATTGGTGGACTTGATATCTTGATGATAAATACGAATAGAAGCTGCTGAATGCAAGTAGGATAAGGCTCCAGCGATTTCGGTTGCAACTTGTAGGCGGGTGTCCCATGGCACTTGAAACTCCTCATTTGGGTCATGTAGACATTGGTACAACGTCCCATTTGGTATGAATTCATATACTAAAAGAGGAACTTCTGTCTCCATGCAGCACCCCAATAGTTTAACAATATTCCTATGATTGATTTGTGAGAGAATGAGGACCTCATTAATGAATTGTTCGACTTTTTCCTCGTCTATCACTTCTGATTTCTTAATAGCTACTATTTTTCCATCTGTTAACATTCCCTTATAAACAGTACCCTGTCCACCTTGCCCCAGTATCCTATCCTTGTTGAAATGATCAGTGGCCTTCTCCAAATCCTTGGAATTGAATAATTTGCTCTTCTCAACATTGCCTACGGGTGAAGACAGCTGTTGTTGCAACAAAAGACCACCGTTTCGTTTAAAGTACTTTTCCTTGAGCTTAGCTTCTCCTCTTTTTGATGACCGTGTACAACCACCAAGAGAAAAGCAACAAATTTCCTAGTGCTCCAAGGCCCGCTCCAATGTCTGCAGGAGAAAAAATTTGTAGAAGATAAGTTCAGAAAATCTTTCCTACTTGTTAAGAATCTGTTCATCGTTGTCATCACTGATGTTTCATGAATTTGATCATAAGGAAAACATTTAGGGATACTATTTAGATTACTTCCCCATGAATTCATCAGAACAGCTGAAATGAAACTGATTAAGTTGTTTCTTCTGCTGGAATTTCATTTGGTGTGATTTTTATCAGCACATCCATACTGCATAACTGATCTTCCTTGCGAGGAATTTAGTGGACCACTCTAATCAAAGTTCAATTGATCAAGCTGGCAAGGTTTTTGACATTCTTAATATTAAGTACTATGTGGAAAAATGGACCAAAAAAGGGGAAGAACTTTGCATTAGGTTTGATAGATTTCAACCAGCAACAAATCTGCCATCTTCACATGCAGTATACATATGTATCGCACGCAAAGAAAGTTTCTTGTGCTGCTGCAAGAGGAAAAGGGTCATAGAACGTGACATGATGGCTGGAATCGTCACAAGTGAACAGATGCTAATGTTAGAATGAAGGGTAAGCTAAACTTCTTTCTGTGTCTCATATGAATATAATTTAAGCTGTGGTATATCATGTTTGAAAACAATAAGCGCATGCGGAGGTCAATAAATATAGATTAGAAGATTACATACAGATAAGAAAAGATGTAGCTCTTTCCTTAACATCAGTCCTTCTACCATCACTGACGCACTGATAGCTGCCCGGTTGGTTCACACAACTGTCGGGGCAACGAGTTAGATTTAAATCTGCACATTCGTTGATATCTGTAGAAAAAAGATGAAAAACAAAAAGGTATTAGCGGTGCATCCATCTCCATGAGTAAATTGAGGATGCATTCACTATGTATAATATTGAGGCAGGAAAAAAAGAAGAAGAAAATAGTGTGTTTGTAAGATGGATCACCTTTCAAGACTTTTTATCGTGGACCCCCGTTAATTGAATTAGAATTTAGATATTTATTCCTTTCCTTACTGACTTAAATTGTTCTTTATATGCATCAGATGATTTGCTTTTTCCTAGACCAAAATCGTATTAACACTTCCTCTTCCACCTAAGATTAAATAAATGTTCCGTCCCTTTGACTATTGCCATAAAATTTCACATTTCATTACCAATCATTTTTTTTCCTTTTTAGTATCCATTAGCTCGGTCACATACAATTTCAAATATAACATGAATTTGGTCTTTTTCTAAATTCTGAATATTAATCTTACTTTAACATTGTTTAGGTTATTCAAGAAATTAATTTTAGTTAAACCTTGTTCAGTACCAGATTTTATTTCTTAGGATTGTTTCTTAACATGATGTAGTTTAGTTATGATTCTAATGATTTAATATGAAGTTTGTGCCATGTCTTTTAGTCTTAATATATGTAATTACTCTCAATTGAATCATTTTGGTAAAAATATGGCTAGAAAGTGATACTATTTTCCCTTTTCCTACTTAAGTATAGCAATCTTGAAGGTTCTAATGTTATTTAAAGAAGAAAAACTGTTTGAATCTATAGTTTCATTAGTGGGACATGGGTCAACAATGAAGAAGATCTCATTGATTTTTCCAAAGAGCACCACTATACATATCAATTATTAAATTTGGTCTTTTACCCAGAGGGGAAACTAAAGAAAACTAAAGACCGGTTGTTTCTTATTAATTATCTTTATTCTGCTATTACTCTATCGCTGGTTTGAATTCTTAACCATCACCACAGAGCAATCATATAAACAAATAGATAGAGTAATACAAGGAAGACGTATTGCATGACAACAATGATCTTAAACACAAATAATATGAGTGGAAAGTAATTTTTTCCTTAAATGTGCTGAAATCGCTTTTACCACGATGAACACAGTGCAACACATGACCAAACTGATACATCTTTTGAGCATTTGCAAGTAACAAGCTAATTGAATGGTGAAGGCTGGTGCAATAAGGATGCTTGTTCGCACATAGGTTGTTAATTCCATGGCTAAAAAATTATGCACTGTCCTATTCCCTTTTATATACAGAAAATTGTTATCAATATAATTCATTCAACTTTGTCTGAATTCACTTTGTATAATCTTAGGCGGAAAAACAAGAAAAGAAGGCGGGAAAGCATGTATGTGATCATTAAACATTGTGGTTACTTCTTTTCAGAGAAAGACCTGGGGGAATGAAAAAGCCACATTGCCGTATCGTGCCCTTAAATACTGAATGTAATAGCATGAACTATTTACCTTTGCACCCATCTACCGTGATACCCACTCCCGCAAAAGCACTGCATAATTGGGATTTCATCTACATTGGCATGGAGGCTGTATTCGTCACAGGTGAAAGAATCATAATAGTTGGACCTGTCTTTTGCTTTGTAAGCTTGCCGGGTAAGGTCAAGTGCAAAGTTGGTATTGCTTGCAATCCCCCATTCCAACACCACTGGAACAGTATCGTTCAATCTAAAATCATATAAACCTGTAGAGTCAGACCTCAAGAACCCGATGCCTGCCAGGAAAGCGTAATTGCACCCCTGATATTCACCTTCTTCTTTGAAATCCACACTAAAGCCCTGAAGGTTAAAGGGAAGCATAGTCTGGCAGCATATGTCCCTCCCGGAACAAGCACCATGATACTGGCTAATGTTAGTGCCGGTTCCAGAACATTTAAACCTGCAACCAACAACAGCTGAAACTGTTGTATTCACTGTTGCTAGGGTGTTGCAACCGACCGATATAAAGACGTTCCATCTCTGGGAGAAGACAAATGGACCTCCTTCAAAGCTCACCGACTCACCAAGTCCGTTGCCCCTACGGCTTGCATTTGAGTAAATTAAAGGAAGACGGGCACTAATCAGGCCATCGGGGAGTGAAATGTGGAGAACACGCAATCTAATCTTCTTTAGAATGGGAACCATGTTGTTTTGTAGGTAGATGATCTGGTACCAGTCATCCAAGAAACCGTTAGAAATTAAACCAAATTTGTTGATACTTGTTTCTTTTTTTGAGTCTGTTCGTATTTCCATATTTTGATTTTTCGTGTTTTTTTTTAGGTGCTAATTATAATTTGAGCTCGAAAGAGAAAACTTTCATAAGTCAATTAGATTTCCTAATTGAATGGTTTCCTAATTAGAATAGATATCCTAGAAAGAGGTTTCCTATTTGGAATCAAACTATGGCTTATATATAGTTTGTTTCTCTTGTAATTATGATATGCAATACAAAGGTGCAAATTGCGATTGTTTCACCTTCAAAAAATTTTTCCATCAAATTAAGTTGTTGCCGCGTCTCTGACGCTCAACAAATTGGTATCAGAGCTTATGGTTCGTGATCATGGCCTTAACGAACAATCAGCTTCCTCTTCAATACCTCCGTCTTACTAAAGAAAATTATGGTAACTGGGCTGTTAGAATGAAAGCTCTACTCGGCGTCTACGGTATGTGGGAACTTGTTAACATTGGCTATGATGAGCCAGAGGATGAAGCCACGTTAAACCGAAGCCAAAGGAATGCCTTGGAGAAGGTTCGATCGAAAGATCAATATACCTTGTCAATCATCTATCAAGCGTTAGATGATTCCACGTTCGAAAAAGTTTCGAACGCCACTACCGCCAAAGAGGCATGGGAGATTCTTCAAAACACACATTAAGGAGTTTAGAAAGTTAAGAAGATTCGCCTTCAAACCTTGAGAGGCGAATTTGAGGTAATTAATATGAAAGAATCTGAATCGATTGCTGATTATTTCACGAGAATTTTGGCAATTGTTAATCAGATGAAAAGAAACGGAGAAGACGTTTCCGATGTTCGTGTTGTTGAGAAAATACTTCGGTCCTTAGACAAGAAGTATGATCATATTGCGGTTACAATTGAAGAATCCAAAGACTTGGATGCCATGATGATTGATGAACTTATGGGTTTATTACAAGCCCATGAAGAAAGGTATAGAAAGAAAAAGATTGAACTGGTGGAGGAAGTTCTCCAAACACAATTGACCATTCGAGATGAGAAGGAGCAAAGAAGAGATCACATACAAAATCGCGGGACAAGTCAAGATCGTGATCGAGGTCGTGGCTGAGGTCACTTTCGAGGAGGAGGTCGTGGATGAAACAGAGGAGATCCTGCTCGAAGTGATGGAGGATACCAGTACCAAAGAGGTGCTCGTGGAAGAGAAAAGAACTTGACAAGCCAATGGTATGATAAATCTAAAATCCGATGTTATCATTGCAATAAACTTGGCCATTATGCTTCTAACTGCTGGAACAAAGAAAGTAGCAGAGCAGACGAAAAGGTGAACTCGGTGAATGATGCTGATCAAGTTCTCTTATTAGCATTCAAAGAATATGAAGATAGTCAAAGCGATACGTGGTATTTGGATACCGGCGCAAGCAATCACATGTGCGGGAGAAAGGAGATATTTGCCGAGTTAGATGAGACAATTAAAGGGATTGTCTCATTCGGTGATAACTCTAAAATTCTTGTTTAAGGAAAATATACAATTTTGATTCGCTTAAAGAATGGTGCACGTCAGTTTATTACCAATATTTGTTATGTTCCAAAAATGTCAAGTAATATCTTGAATTTGGGACAACTTATGGAGAAAGGTTATACTGTTTCTATGAAAAATCTTAATCTTATGTTGAGAGATCAAAATAATAAATTGATTGCAAATGTGAAGATGTCGAAGAACAGGATGTTTATTCTCAATATAAAGAGTGAGATGTCTCGATGTCTAAAGGCGTGCGTAGATGATCCTTCATGGTTGTGGCATTTGAGGTTCGGCCATCTCAATTTTGGCGGACTCAATTTGCTTTCTCGCAAGAAAATGGTTTATGGCTTACTACGTATTGATCATCCTGATCAATTATGTGAAGGGTGTGTTATCAGCAAGCATTCCAGAGCTAGCTTTCCAAAGGAGGCGACTTATCGAGCAAAAAAACCACTTGAGTTGATTCATTCTGATTTATGTGGCCCGATCAATCCTCACTCATATGGTAATCATCGATATTTTGTTACTTTTATTGATGATTTTACTCGGAAAACTTGGGTGTATTTTTTGAAAGAAAAGACAGAAGTATTTGATACTTTCAAAAAATTCAAGAACCTGGTTGAAAAGGAAAGCAGCTATTTTATTAAGGCTTTAAGAACTGATCGTGGTGGAGAATTTACCTCAGCCTTATTCAACAAATACTGTGAAAATCATGGTATTCGGCGTTTCTTGATGGCCCCGTATTCTCCTAGCAAAACGGTGTGGCTGAACGGAAAAATAGAACTATTCTTGATATGGTTCGAAGCATGTTGAAGAGCAAAAATTTGTCCAAAGAACTTTGGGCTGAAGCTATTTCGTGTGCCATCGATCTTCAAAATAGATGTCCCGCATATGGACTTAAAGCCGTAACTCCACAAGAGGCATGGACCGGGAGACCACCAAGTGTTTCGCACTTGAGAATTTTTGAGAGCATTGCCTATGCTCATGTCCCGGACCAAAAAAGATCGAAACTTGAAGACAAGAGCAAAAAGCTCATTTTTATCGAGTATGACTTATCATCTAACGCCTATCGATTATTTGATCCTAACACTTTGAAAGTGTATGTAAGTAGAGATGTCAAGTTCGATGAAGATGAAATGCCACGCCCCGAACCCCACGGTACGTAACATCCCTACCTTGGTCGATAACTGCGACGTCCTAGGAAGCGCCGCCGACCCACACCCGAACAGAGATCAAGCACGAGCGGAAGTAACAAATAAACAAACCTGGACGCTACAATATAAGCCACAGATAGCCATGCACCACTACAGGAAATAATTACACATTTATATTACTATTAAAAACCATTTACACAATATATACAAGTACAGCAAAAAGGACTACAACCGGTCAACAGCCGCCTAGTCAAAAAGGGATACGCGGCTCAGGTGGTCAAGCTAAACTTAAGAAGAGGGTTACAATCCAAAAAGTAGCTGCCCTCGGTATTAGCTACGGTCAGGGAGAGGATAGTCCTATGGTTGTCAATTCGGATCAGGCGATTCGTTAGAACCATTCGATGACTCCTCAGAGGCCTCCTCGCTAAGATTTGATTCCTCTGAATCCATGGCCTCTACTCCATCATCCTTAGAGTCCAGCTCTAGCTCCGGATCAAGGTAAAGCTCGAACCCTTCCTCATCCGATCCCAACTCTGCCACCTCTCCATCCTCCTCTACATCCTGTTTCATCGCCTCGGGCTCGTCATCCTTTGCCTCATCTATCGGCTTAAGGTCTTCAGCTACTACGTTGGGCTCCTCGTCCACTTCTCCATACTGCCTTATCCACTCTGGCGTGGCCTCGGGGTCGATCACTTCTCCGCCAGCTATGATCGGCTGTAACAATCCAGTCTCGTCAACCGGAGCATCAAAAGTCCTAAGAGGTTCTCCTACTATTGACACCTAAATTTTACTAATCATTTAGTCGTAATTTGCATAGAAAATTAGGGATTAATTTTTAACCCCTAAACAAAAATATTTAAATTGCATAACATATAGTTTAGGTTCATTTTAATTTAATCGCATTTTGCATCGGACCGGTGATGGCGAACGAGCTTAAATTTCATCAAATGGGACTCGGTTCGCTCGGAAAGGCAAGGGCTGAAAATCACGAGTCAAATAGGTTTGGTCGTTTTAATTTGAGCTTAATTCAGCCCATTATGTTCAATTAAATTAAAACCCAAGTTAATTCAGCCCGCTTAGGAATTAAATAAAATCAGAAATTAGATTAAGGCCTAAGCCCAAGTCTAAGCCCATTAGGACTAGAGAGCCTATCTAATTGACCTAGGTTAGTATTATATAAACATGTTTAGGTCAGAATTTTGGTGGGGGCTCTCATAATTTTCAAGATCAGAATTTTTAGAGAGTGAGAGAGAGAGAGAGAGAGGCCGGCGACCACCACACCGAGCCACCGCTACGCTGTGCCTCTACCATTCCAAAGCTGTCACCCACGCCGTACCATCGCCCGCCGTGCCGCGCCTCCGCCCTTCCGAAGCTGCACATCGCCGCTCGAAGATCTCCCTTCACCTAGCCAAGTCCCTGCCGCACTTCATCAACACCTTCGCTCCTGCTCATTAGAAGACCAGCTGGTCTTGACGATCTCCCCATACAAAAGACACCAAAAGGAGAGGACGTGCCCCACTGATCTAGAGCAGTTTCGTCCAGTCCATGTAACAAGGTCAAACATCCACTTGCAGACAAGTTCGACAAAAACAAGGCCCTTCACGGCCACAAAAAGTGAAGAAGAGAAAGCAAGAGGAAAAAGAAGCAGAGGAGGGAGACGAAGGAAAAGAATCGGTCAACAGGGGCTGGTCTTTAGGGGATCTCTGACTTTCTCTTTGGAAGACTTAACTTGACAGAGGAGACAAAAGCTTGGGCGTTCATCAAAGGGAAAAAACGCCGAAGAAGGTCCACGTTGCTGCACCGGATATCCCAATTCCAGGTTACTGCACCTTCTTGCAATCCCGACGAGTTCTCCGACGTGTCTAGCTGCCTTTTGTTGTTTCTGACACTGCTGTCTAGAATTTGCACTTCCACCAATCCTCATTGAGATCACCGCAGCTACCCGTGAGTACTCCTCATCGCGTCCAATCGAGGTCGACGCCTGTTGCCGCGCAGTCGTCGCCGCTCCGCCTGCACCGTCGCTGTCCGCAAGCCGCGCCGTTGCCTCGCCGCATCGCCGTTCCCGACGCCACTGCCGTTTCCGACGCCATTGCCGATCGTCACCATCTCGATCCGCAAACTCGATCCCGATCGATTCGAATTTGGAGATTATCTGCAAATTAGGTAAGTGGACATTATCCGATATTTTCAGAATATGTAATTTCCTAATTTGAATGTTTGAAATATTTCGTGAATATCATGTCGATTGTTAGATATCTTAGGATAATATTCGTGATATCCGCAATGTTTTTAAATATTCAAAATTAGGAAATTTTCCTAATTCAGCAACGTATCTGGACGACTATCCGACCTTATCCCTAAGGTACGATACGCGGCGATATGGAAAATTATTATCTTATCTATAACCACTTGGATACGATAATGATTTTTATCTGTTTTCCAAATTTGAATGATTGACTTTCCGTCAATATCTATAACCCTATAGATATGACCGATAGTTCAGTTTTTGTGCCTAATCTGAGTTTGAAATAAATCTGGCGGATCGCGTGGACGGTTTGAATGTGGTTGCTATCTTTATTTGTTTAAATTGTTTTTCCTTTTCAAATAAAAAAAGAAAATTAAAAAAATATCAGTTAGGATTTGAATTAGAGTTTTGCATGTCTAGGAATCCTAAATATATCTAGAAGATAGAGTAATTATTTAATTTAAATTAGGACTTGAGATAATCTATTTCCTAGTTTAAATTAAGCAATATCCTAATCTTAATAGATTATTTAGGTTATTTTTTTTAATTCCGAATTTTCATGAAAACCCAAAAAAAAGAATGAATTGCTTTATGGTAGATTAGGATAGATTGCATTCTTAATTTAAGTAATTTATTATTTCGAATTTTAACAAAAATCCCAAAAATAAGTCATGTTAGGATATGTTAAGTCATCATAGGTTGCATGTTAATTTAGGCATATTTTTATTCCGAATTTCATTAGAAAATATCAAAAATAAATCATTTACCCGTCATCAGAATTAGGTCACGTCGTCACATGACATATAGTTTGCATGCTAGGTTGCATTAATTGCATGTCATTTTTGCACGTCATTGCATATAGATTAGATTTCATTTAAATAAGTGAAAATCAAAAGAGAAATTGAGTGAATTGCTTGTTAATTAGAAATCATATTAGGATGTTAATGTGATTTTCTAGCTAACAATGCAGATGCTTGTGTTGCTTTCAGATAAGTAATTCTTCCAAACTTGTAATTTATTTAATGCTTTCCTGGGTGTTAAATTGGTAGTTTGCGCACCCGTATGAACACCTCACATGCTAGTAATTAAGTTAAAATGGATCCAAACTGCCTGCCAAAATATTTTTGGAAAGAAAAGGTACCGAAAGGACGTTAGACTAGATCTAGCGTAACCAAGTCCCCGAGCTTAGAATTTCTGGTTCGTAGGAATAAAACATATCTCCCTATGTTTTATTTAGGTTTCTAATCAACCTACCATAAATAGATTAGTGGCAACTCTAAGCATGAAAATTTTTGCATGTTAAAAACTTAAACTCTAAGTTGCGAATTGGTAGGGCTTGGGAGGGCCCGAGTTAAGTTTAGTCTTAATAATCCATTAGCCTAAGAGAAATTTTAGGTCGCGACAGCTTGGTGACTCCATTAGGGATTAGAGTTAAAACTCTTTGTGGACTTAGGCCAATTTTTCATTTTAAAAATAATTTTTGTTTGGCAGCGAGGATCCCTGGTACGTCCCTAACATTTTAGGTGTTAAATGTTCTTGCAGAATGGGAGGTATAAGGGGAGGCGTGATTGTTAACCCTTATTTTGCAGGGAGGTGTTCGGATGTATGGTTTAATTTATGCACGAAGCACTGTTTGATATAACCTGCTATGCATGCCTTACATTTACACTACACTGCACACACTACCCGCTGCCGGACCTGGGCAGCATAGGTTTAGGATGGTACTGAGGTAGAGGATACCCCGACCAAAATCATGTGGTACGGGTCGCCCTCCTCGGTCCCGAAATTTTCTTTTCATGGTGTCATTGAATATTCGCCACGGTTGTGCCCTTTGCAACCCGAGTCGGCTCTTTGACTAAGCCCGAGTCAGGGGAATCCTAGCCTAACCACCACCATGACTGGTTTAGCTCGGTAATCCTCTCGTCTCCACTTTGCAAGCCAGAGTCTAGGTAGAAATCGAACCTCACATTCCATGCGCATGTCTATGTGATTGTCATTTTTCCACCCGGTGAAGTAAGTTTTCTGCAACTCTATCTCGCAATTTATTTATGTCTCGTTTTTCTTCGGTCGGTCCATGACATTAGGTCGGTCGTGAGTCTTGGTCTATACACTATGGGAGGGGCAGACATCCGGATTCTTGACGCTCCTAAGGACGAGCTCCGTGCCTGGTGGAATCTACTCAGTCCGACCAACCGCAAGCTAGTTGAGGGCCACATCGGAAGGCTGCTCCCCCTACTGGAAGTCAAAGTCCGTACCGGCCTCGTTTGAGCATTAGCCCACTTCTAGTGCCCCGAGACATCCACCTTTATATTTGGTAAGCATGAACTTACCCCGACTTTGGAAGAATATAGTGTGCTCATTGGAAAACCTTTAGGATCGGAGTTAATCACACCACCTTTGGGAATCAAATTCGACATTAATGTTGTTAGAATTTTTGAATGTCGGAAAAGATGAACTGGCAAAAGTTTTAAAAGCAAATCGTGGAACATGTCCTTTTTCATTCCTGAGTCAATCTTTTGAAAAAGCCACACCTTTTCAAAAAGGCAGAATCTTTCTACTAACATTTTTCAGGTTCGTCATTCTCCCTCACTGCAAGAATGCATGTAATCCGTCAATTGCATGGTTGGTCCAACAAGTCTGTCTTGAAAAGAATTTTGTCAACACCATTCTAGCCGAAACTTTCATTTCTCTCACTAAATTCAAGTAAAATGTTGACAAAACATTTCATACACCCCTTGAACTATTGCAAATCTAGTTTTTGTCTCACATAAAAGGATGTGGCGATTTACTCAAAATATCCGAACTTAGTGATTTCAATCATCCCGTCTTAAGCTATAAAGAAAAACAAGCGAATGCACCTGACTATCATTACTCCGAATGGATCATTTTCATGAAAAACGCTAGACCCTAAGGTTTCCAATGGCATGCTAACTGGTTCAATGTCGAGGAAGCTCAGCTTACATGTAATGGTGTTAGACCGGTGCCACTTTTGGGCTTCACTGGCGCAATTGAATACTATCCCGCTAGAGTATCCCGGCAGTACCAGATTCTCCAAGGGCTCCTTCCAGCGTTACAACACGAGCTCCTCCATGTCGATTTCTCCGACGAGGGTGAAGACCACGAAGGGACCGTAGCTCAACTCACGAAGATGTGGAAGAAATGTCATGTGTTAAAGATAGCTCGACCCGAAGGAGAGCTCAAAGGGGAGCAGAAATCCTATTTCGCCATGACTAGGTACATTCGACGGCACAAGATCCCGCAGGAGTTACTCTCGAAGATACCTAAGGTGCCTCTCAAGACCGCCAATCGCTCAGAGAATAACCGCCTCAAAAGGAAGGCTGAGGAAGCTGAAGAAAAGGCATCTAAGATAGCTCGGGCTTATGAGCAGTTGAAGAAGGAAGTTGCCTCCCATATGTCTATAGATCAAGCTAAATAAAAAACTTGAAGTTGTTTTCTCATTTTAGTTTCAGTTTTAAATTTGTTTAGGAATTGAGTCATTTGTCTTTAATTCAGTTTGATTTCGAGTCATCAGTCGATGTAAAAATTTTCATCATTTCAATGAAGAGGTCTTTTCAATTCAAAGCGGTTGGACCAATGTCATGGATCGGCGTGCAATTTCGCTTGACACTTATGTATGCCTGTTTCATGCAAATTAGGTAATTATGGACCGATCACGATCGCCTATTCGTACACGGTCGAGAGCCAGAATAGCCGATCAAACCAACTTGCAAGAGCGTGTTGTTGGTATGGAAGACCAAATGAAGCAACTCGTCATCGCAATGCAGCAGATGTCCGCTGAAATCAAGACTCTTCGGTCGATCCCCGTTCCAACATCCCTCGAGGCATCAGCTCCAAAGCATAAAGGTGGAAAGAATGTTGATCTTGAGGAAGATGACGATATGCCTGAATTGGAAGATGACTCCGTCTAGATCATCGTCAACAAAGACAAACCAAATGAACAAGTCAACAAACTTGAAGAGAGAGTGAAGCAGCTGGAGGGTTCACAGGATTCATCCTCGATTGATCTGTCCTTGTACTCACAGATCAAAATCCCAAAGAAGTTCAAGATGCCAGACTTTGACAAGTACAATGGCACCACATGCCCAAAAGCCCACTTGCAGCTCTATCACGTGCAAATGACCTCGTACGTTGACAACGAGCTCCTGATGATCCATGCATTCCAAGCGAACTTGACCGGCCCTACTCTGAACTGGTACCTCATGAAGAAGATAAATGGCCTCAAAACCTAGAAGGAAGCTAGTGAGGCATTCCTGAAGCAATACAGGTTTATAACGGACATCACTCCAACCCGCGATGACCTCGAGCGTGCTCAGATAAAAAAGACCGAGTCCTTCAAAGACTATGCCATCAGATGGAGGAATCTAGCCGCTCAGGTTATCCTAGAACCTATTGACAATGAGCTGAAGAGGATGTTCATCAAGACTCTCCCGTTCGAGTACCATAATCGAATGGTAGCCATTCCGGCTGACAACTTCAACCAACTCATCCCCATAGGTAAACAGATCGAGATAGGGCTGAAAGATGGGTGGTTTGTCGAGCCGTCCTCGTCGACAAAAAGATTTAGTGTAAGGAAAGAGAAGGAACTGGCAGCTGAAGTGAATGTGACTTATAACCAACCGACCTGGCGGAATACTAACTCAGCCCCGGCAATCCAAATAGCAGAAGCTCAGCACCAAAACCCGGGTCGTCAACCTTTTCAGAGGAGGAACAACAAGAGGCAATTCACCCCCCTCCCTGGGTCGTTGTCTCAAGTATTGGCAGTGCTCCAGAAGAAAGGCTTGCTCTCTACCGAGTTAAAACGGCCCAATCCTGAGCAGTTTTATAATTATGACCCATCAAAGAAATGCGATTATCACATGGGCGAACCGGAACACTCAACCGACGATTGCTCTATCCTCGAGCATCGAATCCAGAACCTCCTAGACACGAAGGCTTTCTCGTTCCAACCCACTAAGCCGAATGGTCAGAGCAACCCGCTCCCTGATCACGCGGGCAATGTAAATGCCATATTCTATTTCGATGCTGGTCGAATCAAGAACGTTAAGGTATACACTGCTGAGGTCTACGGCGAGTTGGTGAAAGCCGGTTATTACCCGAGTAATGAAGTTCCTTCTCTAGCAATCATGAGAGAAAGAATCTTAGGGATGGTACAAGCTGGGTTGATCGTTTATGCTGACCACACCGGCATCGTCTCTACTATCTCCGAGGTCGTCATTAACTGGGATGAAGAGTTTGCTACGTTAAACACCGAAAAGGACAAGCTCGATCCCTTACCTGAAGACATGCCCCCGCTCGAAGACGTGACCAATGATGAAGGGATCATAATAAACACGCCCGCAGCTGATGAAGGGATAGTGATCGAGATACCTCAACCGTATGAATACTCGGATGATAAGGCAGTCCCTTGGTCCTACAGTCTCGATGTTGACTTAGTCACCAGATCTGGACGTGCCTATGGCCAAGTAAATGCTCAACCTGCAAAGCCTGTTACTGATGAAGAAGCTAAAGAATTCCTAGCTATGATCAAGGCCAGTGAGTACAACATAGTTGAACAGCTGCGCAAGGTGCCTACGCAAATCTCTTTGCTTGAACTCCTCCAGACGTCTGTCAAACATCAAAAGGCCCTAATGAAAGTGTTAAGTGAAGTCCACGTGCTTGAGACGATCGATCATGAGAGACTGGAGGAATTTGTGGGTTCCATACTCCTCAAAGACCTCATAGCCTTCTCGGATGAGGAATTCCCTCTAGAAGGCAGAGGATATACTAAAGCATTGTATATTTCTGTCAAATACAAGGCCTCGCACGTAACCCGGGTACTTATTGATAACGGTTCGGCCTTGAACATCTGTCCTTTGGCGACTCTACACCGCCTCAAGATAGATCCTTCGAGAATAAACGCTGCGAAGACCTCCGTACAAGCCTTTGACAGAACAAAGAAAGAAGTGATGGGGGAAATCCACCTCGACATACAGATAGGGCCAACAGTGTTCAACGTCCTATTTCAAGTCATGGACATTCCCACTGCATTCAACTTTCTGCTGGGTTGTCCATGGATTCATACTGCTGGAGCTGTGCCGTCCAGTCTACATCAGAAAGTGAAGTTCGTAGTGGAGAGGAAATTAGTCACGATACACGGCGAAAAAGAGCACCCGATTTATCATGCAACAGCTATCCCCTATGTTGAGCCGGATTGCAAAATTGAATCGAGCTATCAATCGTTTGAGCTCGTGTCGACCATTCATGCATCTAGAGGATCATCACCGCCAGTTCCTGAGGTGTCAAATGCTACAGTAATGGTTGGAAGAGTAATGGTATCTCAGGGCTTCATCCCGGGCGAAGGCCTTGGCAGAGATGGTCAAGGTATCCGCCGACCGGTCGAAGCCTCTCAAAGACCCCGTACTTCTGGATTGGGGTACCAGGGATCAACTGTGCCGAACAATGAGAGACGTGGATATGGTCGAGGTCGAGGTCGAGGTCAAGGAGTTGAGCAAAATAGACAGCAATCTAATGAAGGGCCGAATGATGGAGAACGTGGGTGTGATAGGTTGCCTCCACACATTTGCACTACATTCCCAGGCCCTGCAAGAATGATGCATCAAGAGAAGGAGGTGATCGACACTTTGGGGCAACCGAGCGGCAAGTTCGACTATTATGTAAAGTACTCAGCACCTCCGAGTTTCTATGTTGATCCCCGTGACATTGTCCCCGACGAATGGGGAGGTATGGATGATCCAACACCTCAAATGACAGGAGATTCTGATGATGCAATAGAAGAAATTACTGTCTTGTTCGATGATGTCTTCATTGGAGCTATCGAAGAAGGACCGTTAGAGGGAATGGGCACTGGCCCACAAGAGTAAAACCTTTACTTTTTCGCACACTCCCTTGCGTGGGAGTTTTTACGGCTTTTTAGGATTTGCCCCGTCTCGGGTGCTGCTCTCCATTTTCATTTCTAGGACTTGGTTGTTGCAATTTCCATTCAATAAATGTAATTCATTTCGAAATGATCAATGAAATTACAAGTTATTTTCAATTTTTGAGGGCATGTTGAGGTACATCAAACCAGCCCGGTGATGATATCCAACCGATAAAAGAAAAATATAGTCCAAGGAGAATTCTGAGGCCTGGGCTTCTTCATGCTCCCTCGTGTTAAAATTTTTTCGAAATGAATTTTTTTAAAAAAAATAAAATAAAAATGCAATGTTTTTTAGGGCATGTTGAGGTACATCAAACCAGTCTGGTGATGATATCCAACCGATAAAAGAAAAATATAGTCCAAGGACAATTCTGAGGCCTGGGCTTCTTCATGCTCCCTCGTGTTAAAATTTTTTCGAAATGAATTTTTTTTAAAAAAATAAAATAAAAATGCAATGTTTAGCCTTGTTTGTCCTTCTGAATCACTTACTTTATATTTCAGGGCCAATCTTGTGGCACGTGAGGGTATGGGAATGGTACGATCTCATGAATTATGTGCAACCGAGCTTGATCCTAATGACATAGACGAACTCGACGATTCCTCAGATATTCAGCGCGATCTAGAGCGGCATGAAAGGCCCAAAGTCCTTACATCAGACCAAACTATCTTTGTTAACCTGAGTGATTCCAGAGAAACCAAGGAGGTGAAAATTGGGGCAACCCTTCTTGAAGGTAAAGCCAAACGCTTAGTCCAATTACTGAAGGATTACCAGGATATCTTTGTCTGGTCATATGCCGATATGCCAGGTTTAGACCCTTCTATTATAGAGCATGGCTTGCCTACTAATCCCGGTATGCCGCCCAAGAAGCAGAGGCTACGGAGAACCAAATCTGAGCTATCGAAGAAAATAGAAGAGGAGGTCGTGAAGCTTTTGAAAGTGGGATTCATCGAAGTCACTCAATATCCAACCTGGGTGGCCAACATTGTGCCAGTCATGAAGAAGGATGGCCGAGTTCGGGTTTGCATCGACTATCGGGACCTGAACAAGGCCAGCCCTAAAGATGACTTCCCATTACCGCACATAGACATTCTGGTAGACAGTACTACTGGATTTGAACTGTTCTCCTTCATGGATGGTTTCTCGAGATATAATCAGATAAGAATGAAGGACAGTGATAAGAAGAAAACTGCATTCATCACTCCTTGGGGTACATTCCACTATAAGGTCATGCCCTTCGGTCTCAAAAATGCCGGGGCAACGTACCAACGGGCAATGGTGACTCTTTTCCATGACATGATACACAAGGAGATAGAGATTTATGTTGATGACATGATTGCCAAGTCTCGACCCGGAGAGAGTCATGTTGACACCCTGAAGAAATTGTTCGACCGACTTCGTGAGTTTAAACTCCGTCTTAACCCAGCGAAGTGCATATTCGGAGCAACCTCGGGCAAATTACTCGGATTCGTAGTAAGCAATAAGGGCATTGAAGTTGATCCTTCCAAAGTGAATGCCATATGTAAGCTACAACCCCCGTTGACCGTGAAAGAAGTGCGGAGCCTCCTGGGTAGATTGAACTACATAGCCCGTTTCATTTCCCAGCTTTCCGAAACTACTAAACCGTTCTTCAAACTTCTAAGGAAGAATGCTCAAGTGAAATGGGACGATAATTGCCAGGAAGCATTTAATGAACTGAAGCAGTACCTGATAAAACCACCAGTGTTAGTCCCTCCAATGTCGGGCCAGCCTTTGATCCTTTACCTCACTATTCATAGCGAGTCTCTGGGAGCGATGCTAGCCCAAAAAAGTCCTGAAGATGGAAAGGAGCGAGCCATTTATTACTTGAGTAAGAAGTTCATCGTCTCGGAGTTGAATTACCCTGAAGCCGAGAAGACTTGTGCTACACTAGTACGGGTGCTCCATAGGCTGAGACAGTATACACTGTATCACCAGACTCTCCCGGTGACTAAAAATGATCCCATCAAGTATTTACTTGATCAACCGGCTTTGGTAGGGAAGTTAGCCAAATGGCAGATCTTAATTTCAGAGTTTGATGTCCAGATGATGTCACAGAAGTTAGTTAAAGGCCGAGTAATCGCCGATGTGTTAGCCGAGAATCCCAAAACCTCGGATGATGATAGATATTCCCCAGAAGACCGCATTCTGGTAATAAAGGAAGACACATGGACTATGTTTTTCGATGGAGCCGTGAACTTGTATGGTTCCGACACTGGAGCTGTCTTAATATCCCCAGATGGGCAGCATTATCCAGTAGCAGCGAAGTTGGTGTTCCCGTGTACCAACAACATAGCCGAGTACGAAGCATGCATCCTCGGACTTCAAGCCGCAGTGGAAATGGGGATAACCAAATTGAAAGTGTTTGATGATTCCGCTCTGATTATTCTCCAAACTGTAGGAGAATGGAAGACAAGGGACACCAAACTAGTGCCGTACCATGAATACCTTGAAGAAATCATGGAGGAATTCGAAGACATCTCCTTTGAGTACTTATCGAGGTCCCATAATCAGTTCGCTGATGCACTAGCGACATTATCATCCATGCTGCAAGTGACTAGTGGAATAGAGGTAGAACCCTTGAAGATCGAAGTCCTAACAAAGCCGGCCTACTGTATGGTTGTGACCGGAGAACCGGACGAGAAGCCATGGTATTACAACATTATGAATTATATCCAGAGACAGGAGTTTCCTGAAGGAAGCACTCCGGCTGACAGGAAGTACATAATGAAAGTGGCTTCAAAATTCTTTGTCAGTGGTGAAAAGCTATACAAAAGATCTTATGATTCGATCCTGTTGAGGTGTGCAGAAGCAGCTGAAGCTACCATAATCATGCAAGAAGTACACGAGGAGTTATGTGGTCCATACATGAATGGCCATATGCTAGCTAAGAAAATCATGAGATTGGGATATTATTGGCTCAGTCTTGAAAGTGACTGTATCCAACATGTTCGAAGATGCCATCGCTGTCAAGTTTATGGGGATAAAATAAATGTTCCCCCCACAAAGTTACATCAGTTATCCGAGCCATGGCCTTTTTCAATGTGGGGCATCGATGTGATTGGCCCAATCAATCCCAAGGCATCGAATGGACACCATTTCATCTTGGTTGTGACTGATTATTTCTCCAGGTGGATTGAAGCCGCGTCTTACGCCAACGTTACTGCGAAGAATGTTGTAAGATTCATCAGACAAGACATAATCGCTCGTTATGGTGTCCCCGAGGCTATTGTCACTGATAATGGGACGAATTTGAACAACAAGTTCATGGATCAGTTGTTCAATGAGTTTAAGATCCGGCATCTGAATTCGTCTCTCTATCGTCCACAAATGAATGGAGCAGTTGAAGCCGATAACAAGAACATCAAGAAGATCCTGGCCAAAACGGCTGAAAATTATCGTGACTGGCATGAGAGATTGCCATTTGCACTAATGGCATATCGAACTTCCATCCGAACCTCTATCGGTGCGACCCATTTTTCCCTGGTGTATGGCATGGAAGCAGTCTTGCCTGTCGAAGTAGAAATCCCTTCCTTGCGAGTTTTATCCCAGGTGGAGTTGTCTGAAGCGGAATGGATGCGACAAAGGCTTGAGTAGTTAAACCTGACTAATGAAAAGCGATTGAGAGCCATTTGCCACGGTCAAACCTATCACCAGAGGATAGCTAGGTCCTTCAACCAAAAGGTGCGTGCAAGAAACTTCGAGGTAAATGATATAGTCCTAAGGAAGGTGCTGCCAATTTTCCCTGTTCCCGGAGGAAAATTTGCTCCAAACTACATCGGTCCATATGTGGTTAAGAAGGTACTTCCTGGAGGTGCCTTGATTCTCGCAGAAATGGATGGTCGTGAGTTCTCCAACCCTGTTAATTCTGATGCTGTAAAGATGTATTATCCTTGATAAAACCTGACATTCTGCAACAAAAGTTTTCCAGTGTTTGGTTTTATACTTCCAAATTGCAAACATTTCATTGATGAATAAATGATTTCGATCAATTTCAAGCTATGATGTTTGCATTGGCTTTAATTTCTGCATGGTTTTGTCGGTCTGTATCATTAGCTTCAAAGAGGAAGTCTATTTAGACAATCTGATAACTCATGTGGAATAAATTGAATGTGTTGAATGAGGTACATTGGGATGATGAAAGGCAAGCCATATCCTATACACAGTCCTATGCATTAATCCCCAGTGAGTTGAGTTGAAAAAATTCCATGTCTGCAAAGTAAAGAGTTATCTCACAAAAGGTACGACAACCGAAATAACAAGAGGCATTTCATTTCTCTATCCCAAACACTACAGTTTATCCATTGTTTCACCACTTTGAGCTAAATGCTTGGAGAAATTCTTTCAAATTACCCCTGTCAAGAACCACCTCACATCGGGGCAAACTGGAGGTAAGTCAGCATCATAAGGTGAAAAATGAATAGAAATTTTCTTGCTCTCACTTGCATCAATCTTCGAGTGTTGCTTTTTCAGATGAATTCATGCGAAGTTCAAGTGCCTTAGAATGATGAAGATCATTTCTTTTTCTATCCTATATACATTTTATCCTTTGCTAAGCTCAATTGAGCTTGTAAATTCGTTTCTTAAACCCAGTTGGTGATCATCCCTCACACTGGGGCAAGGCAAAAGTCGTCATTGTCTAAACTGCATATCCGAAGTGTTGATAGAAGACAAAAGACGAGGAGCTTCTGAGTTCAAGCAGCAAATGTCAAAAAAAAAAAAAAAAAAAAAAAGAAGGAAGGGCAAGAAAAAGCAGTGTGCCTGATAAAAGCAAGGCCAATGCCCAACAAAAAATGTGTTAGGATATGACATATCAAAATCATCCCCAGTAGAGCAGTAATCCTATAAGTCTCAAAGGAATCAAGTGATGAACTCTCGAAGCCAATGGAACATCTACCGAGGAGATAATCCCTGGTGAAGAAGAAGACCGGTGACAATGCCAAGATGATCACCAACTTATTCACCCCAATTATACACATTTTGAGCCTAATGATCCATTCATTTCTCAACCCATGAGCCTAGCCTACGTTACGTCCCTTACAAAGTCTCTTTAGATTAGGGCACTTGAAGTAACGTAGAATTTCAGATGTTTATAAGCTTAGCTCGATGAAGCACGAACAAGTCCATTTCTATCTCATTTTGTAGGGTTCTTGACTTGAAACCTGGAGACAATTGTGGAGTATTTTCTTTCAATAGCCTTGACTCGAAGAGTCCCTTTTGCTAAGCCATTGACCAAGCCATGTTACATTCCTAGCAAAGACCTCTCAGATTGGTAAGGTCGTACCGCTTGCGAGAATACTCGGACCCTTGTCCACATGATGATGGTGAGATAGAGAGATTCTCATAAATCAGCCTTTTTCAATGAGAATGAGTGAAAGACCTTTCGGACTGAAAGTCCCTTATTCGACATTTTCAAAATACCCGCTTGTGAGTTCGGATTGACTTGTCATGATTTATCCCCAGCGAAGTTTGTAATGCCGATTTGACGAAACCATCGTGCATGAAAAACCAGTTGAAATCATAGTGCATGTGTATATGTGTTCTTGATAATGTGAATGCATATTACATGTTGCCTAAAACCGTGTCTAACAGGAGACACACCCTCAAGAGTCGGAGATATCACCAGGTAAGTATATCTCTATCTCTTGGATGTCTATGACTATCTAGGTATTCCCAACCTGTTCGAACAATTATCAGGTCCCATATTTGATCTTTTTGTTGCAATCTCTAGATGCCTTTGATAATGTTCAGGTATCAATTGATCAAGCCCTTTTCAGGTACCTCCGATGATGTCTAGGTACTTTGTCAATAAACCCTCGAACATTCGGGCTAGCCCCTTTGTTCACCAAATCATAGATTTTTACACAATCTCGAGAAAATTCCCCCGTGATTCACCTATGGAGATATATAGGTGAAGCGGCCAAATCTTTATGAGTACCTATGGAGATGTATATGTATCTCATAAAGGTCGGAATATTCCTCAACCTTAGGTGTTCCCCCGTAGTTCACTTATGGAGATGTATAGGTGAATCGGCCAAATCCTTATGAGTATCTATGGAGATGTATAGGTATCTCATAAGGGTCGGAATATCCTCTTGAGTTCCCCCGTGACGCACCTATGAGTCAAAGATATAGGCGCAGCGGCTAAATTTTTACAAATACCTATGGAGATGTATAGGTAGTTTGTAAAGGTCGGAACGGTTTTACATTTTTTTTCGCTACAAACTGCTCTCGCGAATCCAGATGATGATTGGATACGTCGAGCTTTCTTCGTGTGTTTTGACTTAATTGCAGATCACCAAAGTTCATCAACAGTGTATCAGGCAAAACCTATGGGACTGAGCCCAGACATTTACCGAACAACATACAAATCAGAGTCATGCCTCGAATTGCATTATCTCGCGACATTAGGTAAACAATTCCAGGTATGCTTTCCATTTATGTCAGCATACATCATTTCTTAATGCATTTTAAAAATGGGACTCATGATCCCGACAAAAACAACATTCATTGCATTTGCATAGTTGAAATTTAGGTATCATTTAGTCTTTGAATGCAACCTCTGCGAGCTCACCTTCAAAGAGGGGCAGCTGTTGACACCTAAATTTTACTAATCATTTAGTCGTAATTTGCATAGAAAATTAGAGATTCATTTTTAACCCCTAAACAAAAATATTTAAATTGCATAACATATAGTTTAGGTTCATTTTAATTTAATCGCATTTTGCATCGGACCGGTGATGGCGAACGAGCTTAAATTTCATTGAATGGGACTCGGTTCGCTCGGAAAGGCAAGAGCCAAAAATCACGAGTCAAATAGGTTTGATCGTTTTAATTTGAGCATAATTCAGCCCATTATGTTCAATTAAATTAAAACCCAAGTTAATTCAGCCCGCTTAGGAATTAAATAAAATCAGAAATTAGATTAAGGCCTAAGCCCAAGTCTAAGCCCATTAGGACTAGAGAGCCCATCTAATTGACCTAGGTTAGTATTATATAAACATGTTTAGGTCAGAATTTTGGTGGGGGCTCTCATAATTTTCAAGATCAGAATTTTTAGAGAGTGAGAGAGAGAGAGAGAGGCCGGCGACCACCATACCGAGCCACCGCTACGCCGTGTCTCTGCCGTTCCAAAGCTGTCACCCACGCCACGCCATCGCCCGCCGTGCCGCGCCTCCGCCCTTTCGAAGCTGCACATCACCGCTCGAAGATCTCCCTCCGCCTAGCCAAGTCCTTGCCGCACTTCATCAACACCTTCACTCCTGCTCATCAGAAGACCAGCTGGTCTTGACGATCTCCCCATACAGAAGACACCAAAAGGAGAGGACGTGCCCCACTGATCCAGAGCAGCTTCGTCTAGTCCATGTAACAAGGTCAAACATCCACTTGCAGACAAGTTCGACAAAAGCAAGGCCCTTCACGGCCACAAAAAGTGAAGAAGAGAAAGCAAGAGGAAAAAGAAGCAGAGGAGGGAGACGAAGGAAAAGAATCGGTCAATAGGGGCTGGTCTTTAGGGGATCTCTGACTTTCTCTTTGGAAGACTCAACTTGACAGAGGAGACAAAAGCTTGGGCGTTCATCAAAGGGAAAAAACGCCGAAGAAGGTCCACGTTGTTGCACCGGATATCTCAATTCCACATTGCTGCACCTTCTTGCAATCCCGACGAGTTCTCCGACGTGTCTAGCTACCTTTTGTTGTTTCCGACGCTGCTGTCCAGAATTTGCACTTCCACCAATCCTCACCGAGATCACCGCAGCTACCCGTGAGTACTCCTCATCGCGTCCAATCGAGGTCGACGCCTGTTGCCGCGCAGTCGCCGCCACTCCGCTTGCACCGTCGTTGTCCGCAAGCCGCGCCGTTGCCTTGCTGCATCGCTGTTCCCGATGCCGTCGCCATTTCTGACGCCATCGCCGATCGTCGCCGTCTCAATCCGCAAGCTCGATCCCGATCGATTCGAATTTGGAGATTATCTGCAAATTAGGTAAGTGGACATTATCCGATATTTTCAGAATATGTAATTTCCTAATTTGAATGTTTGAAATATTTCGTGAATATCATGTCGATTGTTAGATATCTTAGGATAATATTCGTGATATCCGCAATGTTTTTAAATATTCAAAATTAGGAAATTTTCCTAATTCAGCAACGTATCTGGACGACTATTCGACCTTATCCTTAAGGTATGATACGCGGCGATACGGAAAATTATTATCTTATCCATAACCACTTGGATACGATAATGATTTTTATCTGTTTTCCAAATTTGAATGATTGACTTTCCGTCAATATCTATAACCCTATAGATATGACCGATAGTTCAGTTTTTGTGCCTAATCTGAGTTTGAAATAAATCTGTCGGATCGCGTGGATGGTTTGAATGTGGTTGCTATCTTTATTTGTTTAAATTGTTTTTCCTTTTCAAATAAAAAAAGAAAATGAAAAAAATATCAGTTAGGATTTGAATTAGAGTTTTGCATGTCTAGGAATCCTAAATATATCTAGAAGATAGAGTAATTATTTAATTTAAATTAGGACTTGAAATAATCTATTTCCTAGTTTAAATTAAGCAATATCCTAATCTTAATAGATTATTTAGGTTATTTTTTTTAATTCCGAATTTTCATGAAAACCCCAAAAAAAGAATGAATTGCTTTATGGTAGATTAGGATAGATTGCATTCTTAATTTAAGTAATTTATTATTTCGAATTTTAACAAAAATCCCAAAAATAAGTCATGTTAGGATATGTTAAGTCATTATAGGTTGCATGTTAATTTAGGCATATTTTTATTCCGAATTTCATTAGAAAATATCAAAATAAATCATTTATCCGTCATCAGAATTAGGTCAAGTCGTCGCATGACATATAGTTTGCATGCTAGGTTGCATTAATTGCATGTCATTTTTGCACGTCATTGCATATAGATTAGATTTCATTTAAATAAGTGAAAATCAAAAAAGAAATTGAGTGAATTGCTTGTTAATTAGAAATCATATTAGGATCTTAATGTGATTTTCTAGCTAACAATGCAGATGCTTGCGTTGCTTCCAGGTAAGTAATTCTTCCAAACTTGCAATTTATTTAATGTTTTCCTAGGTGTTAAATTGGTGGTTTGCGCACCCGCATGAACACCTCACTTGCTAGTAATTAAGTTAAAATGGATTCAAACTACCTGCTAAAATATTTTTGAAAAGAAAAGGCACCGAAAGGGCGTTAGACTAAATCTAGCGTAACCAAGTCCTCGAGCTTAGAATTTCTGGTTCGTAGAAATAAAACATATCTCTCTATGTTTTATTTAGGTTTCTAATCAACCTACCATAAATAGATTAGTGGCGACTCCAAGTATGAAAACTTTTATATGTTAAAAACTTAAACTCTAAGTTGCGAATTGGTAGGGCTTGGGAGGGCCCGAGTTAAGTTTAGCCTTAATAATCCATTAGCCTAAGAGAAATTTTAGGTCGCGACACCTACATTACCATCAGCATCTCGGTGGCACCATGCCACGTACTCTTGCACCTGATAGTAATACTCGCCTATGTCTATGTATACTATGAATCGGTATCTCACAAAGGCCTCCCTATTTCCCGAGGGCTAGGTACTAGTATACTGGCGGATCTGCATAGGAATCCCAAAAAGTGACGGTAGTCTCTGCATCCTCACAGCTGGGGGTCTGAAAAGTTTCGGTTTAAACCACCGTGAGACGAATCTCAGTAAGTTCAGTCCCTAAACCTAGGCTAGGCTAGCATGCAATCTCCTGACCCCAAAATAGGCATTCAAAATCACAACACGCAATTCTCCGACTCTGCAGGTTAGACAGTTTAATATAAAAATCACAGCACATGCTCAAGTACGGAGTCTCACACACTTGCATGCTGGTAAATGCATGATCATGTATGCAATTGTCGTCGACATGTCATGCGCATTTCTCTGGCCCACTGGCCTACACTGGCACACTTGCCCAATTTATTACTATTATTACGACTCGAGTCATCACTTTTTCACGGCCCGGTGCATCTAGCTTGCTCCAAAGTGCATAAGGCGCAGCAACCGATCTGGCCCAGTGTCTCTAGCCTGCTTCAAAGTGCATGAGGCGTAATACTGATCTCCTTACGAACCAGAGCCTGCTTCAAAGTGCATGAGGATGGTCGCCTTTCGGGCGTACCGGGCATCGTTCTACTCCAAAGTGTATGAGGACGGTATTGACCCATAGGTCATGACCCAAGCCATTATGTGATCACACAATTCATTATTATCTGAACCCAGCGTGAAACGTATTCTCGCACAATTCAGGGTATTTTAAGTGATCACTCGTTCATGGCAGACACGTATTCTCGCACAATTTTGCCACATGCCACACTCTTAGCACACACGATGCGTGTCCATATTATGCAATGCAATGCACCATAAGCATCAGTACAGTCAAGTACTCAACGTTACTACACTGGCCAATCGCATTTCACATAATTAGCCATAATTAAGCATAATTCATATAAAATCAATCAATCTGGGCATACCTGGCAATTTCACCGATAACTCTAAAATTGGCCAATCAACCTAACTAAACTCTCCAATAAATTCTTATCGACCTACGACATTTTTCCCGATAATCACCTTCACCAGTCGGTACTCTAATTTTTCCCTGCCAGTACTAATGTCCCTAATCCAGTCTAGAAAATTGCACCAACAGTCCTAATCCGGGTTTAGGAATTTTACTCACCTACTATGGGGTCACGACGACGGGGAATAGCGACCGATCATTGATGAACAGTGAAACCGGCGGCGGAATTCCTGGCGAACGACGTACGGATCATGGTGGTCGGCGGTGAACAGTGTTTTCTATATGGACCGTGAACAGTAAATCCGTACTGACACTGTACGGACGGCGCGAAAAACGGAAGCCGGCGACGCGGCGGTGGTTGGCTGGCGGGCTGTACGGTCGGCGTACGGACGGATGAACAGTAAATCCGTACGGGGGACCGTACGGACACTGTACAGCCAGTGTCGCATGGCATTGTACAGGCAGGATAGAGGTTGTGATGGTGGCAGCTCGGCTGATCGGGCTCTGGTGAAGCTCCGGCGTGACGGCGGTGCTAGCCCGGGAGAGAAAAAGGGAGAAAAAGAGAGGGAAAAAGAGAGGGAAAAGGGGGTCGGCTAGGGCTGAGATCGAAGCTGGGGCCTGTGGTGGTTGATGGCGAGGCACGGTGGTCGGCGGCGGCGCTCCGGTGGCCAGCGGCGTGCTCCGGCGAAATCAAACAAAGAGAGAAAAATGAGAGAAAAAAGGAAAATTGGGAGGAGAAGCTGCTGGTGGCTGTTCTGCCATGAGAGTGAGTGAGGAGAGAGAGAAAGCAGTCCAATCTTGGTCAAATTAGTCAGCCCAAAGTGCCACGTGTCGCCGATCCGCAAAAATGACTAAAATACCCTTAATCTAACGGTTCTAATTTATCCCTATCCAAAAAGTGAGGGGTAAAATGGTCAATGGTCCCAATAATTGAGCTGATAAGTCCTCTTAATTATCCTAAATATTTTCCCAAAAATTCGGACCCAAAATTAGCCTAGGGGCAAAACCGTCATTTTTCGGCCCCGGGGCGAAATTCCAATTTTCGCACATATCAACCCTCCATACGCGTGGCCAACATAATGTGGTGTCGGAATCATGAAAACAACTTCTTAAGCCCCCGAAAATTGACTGCGAAGTTCCGAGAATAAAATAATATTATTTTTCCAATTTTCGCCGAAATTTCAATTTTTGCTCAAAGCCCTTCTTGGCATGTGTGGCCACCCAAAAGTGGCATCGGCCTCAAAAAATAACCTCATTTGGCCTCGAAAAGCGGCGCGGGCATCCCAAGGGGCAAGGCCGTTATTTTTCAACCCCGGACTGAAATTCCAATTTTTAGTCATAATAACTCCAAACGCGCATGGCCAGCATAATATGACGTCAGATTTCCAAAAATAGTCTCTTAAGCCCTTGAAAATCGACATTGACATCCGGGCCCCATTCCGTGAACAAAACTCGCTAAATCTTTAATTTCAGAGTCTCTCACTAACGGGTGGCTGTTTAGAGGTTACACGTATCGACCTAGGGTTATCTATATCATGATGGCATCGATCATTGAGAGAGAATGAGAAATTATCACTAGTTCCAGAGGTCACGATCGCTCGGTTCAAGTTCAGGACTGGTTAGCCACGTGTACTTTCGGTTTGGCAGAATCACCTGCGTCCCTATTGTACATCGTAGGCCTTGGCCAAATCCAATCCATTACTCTTTCCTAAGATCGGCCCACGTTGGACCAAAATATTTCCTCAGCGTCTCTCGTAATCGGTATCCGTTTCGCGATAGGGTCCCCGGTCTACGTACCGTTTTGTAGTTAGCCATACTCCATTGGTTAGTATCCCAAGAGTGATCAGCTTTGTGCGCGACTTACTAAAATGAAATGCGAAATAATGTCAGTTTTATTGATCCCAGAATTACATCGAAATTTGGGCTGTTACATGAAACGTGGGAAGAAAATCTAAAAGAAGAAGCGAATGTTCGTGGTGATTCCGATCAAACAGAGTTGAAGGATCAACCTTTACCTTCTTCTCCAATATCTTCTTCAAGTTCATCAACACCATCATCTTCAAAGAGTGTCGATGAACCGCTAGTGCCAAAATCAAGAAGATTGTCTAAAATTTACGAAGCTACCGAAGAGCTTCATCTTATATGTCTTCTTGCAGATTATGAACCACTTGCTTATGATGATGCAGCCAAAGAAGAAAAGTGAAAAAAAGCCATGAATGAAGAAATTGAAGCTATCGAGAAAAATCAAACATGGGAGCTTGCTAATCTTCCGAAGGATAAGAAATCAATTGGTGTTAAATAGGTATACAAGGCCAAGAAGAATGAGAAAGGTGAAGTGACAAAGTACAAAGTTAGATTAGTCGCGAAAGGGTACAAGCAAAAAGCCGAAATTGACTATGATGAAGTTTTTGCCCCTGTCATTTGCATGGAAACTATTAGATTAATCATTTCTATTGCTGCTCAAAATAATTTGTGGATTTATCAAATGAATGTCAAATCAGCATTTTTGAATGGCATCCTTGAAGAAGAAATTTATGTTGAACAACTCAAGGGATTTGTTGTGAAAGGTCATGAAGACAAAGTGCTAAGGTTGAAGAAAGCTTTATATGGGCTTAAACAAGCACCGAGAGCATGGAATTCCAGAATTGATGCATATTTCAAGGCGAATAAATTCTCTCAATGTCCATACCAGCATGCACTCTATTTCAAGCAAGAAAAATGTGATATTTTGCTCGCATGTTTATATGTTGATGATCTTGTTTTTAAAGGAAATAATTCAGCGATGATTGATGCTTTTAAGGTATCGATGGTGAAAGAATTTGAGATGACTGATAATGATCTCATGAATTATTTTTTTGGTATTGAAGTAAAGCAAAGTGCCGATGGGATTTTTATTTCCCAAAAAGGATATGCAGAAAATATCCTTGAAAAATTCAACATGAAGAACTGTATGCCGGTCAATACACCAATGGAGTGCAGAACCAAGCTTTCAAAGTTTGATGATGGTGCCGATGTTAATTCGACATACTATAGAAGCTTGATTGGGAGTTTGAGATACTTGACATGCACGAGACCGGATATTATGTATAGTGTTGGAATTATGAGTCAATACATGGAGAAGCCGAAATCATCTCATCTTAAAGCTGTAAAGAAAATACTTCGATATATCAAAGGTACTGTTTCTCATGGCTTACACTATTATTGCTTTGAATCTTTCAAATTTAGAGCTTATTTAAATAGTGATTATGGTGGAGATATTGACAATCGAAAAAGCATCATAGGATTTGTATTTTTCTTGTGCGACACTGCTTTCACGTGGTCATCAAAGAAGCAATCAAGTGTTACTCTGTCGACATGTGAAGCTGAATATGTAGCTGCATCTTCATGTGTTTGTCATGTAATATGGTTGAGAAGACTACTCAAAGATATTCTTATGGAGCAGAAGAAAGCAACAGAGATTTTTGTTGATAATGTTTCTGCTATTGCTTTGGCAAAAAATCCAGTTTTTCATTAACGAAGTAAACATATCAATGTTCGATATCACTTCATCCGAGAATAGGTTAAAGAGAATAAAGTTGAAGTATTACATGTGAAGACCGGAGATCAAGTAGCAGATATTTTTACTAAACCTCTCAAGATCGATTTTTTTCGAAAGTTCAAGAGCCTGTTTGGAATGATCGATGGAAGAGAATTTGGTTTAAGGGGGAGTGTTAGAAATTAAACTAAATTTGTTGATACTTGTTTCTTTTTTTGAGTTTGTTCGTATTTTCATATTTTGATTTTTCGTGTTTTTTTTTAGGTGCTAATTATAATTTGAGCTCGAAAGAGGAAAGTTTCATAAGTTAATTAGATTTCCTAATTGAATGGTTTCCTAATTAGAGTAGGTTTCCTAGAAAGAGGTTTCTTATTTGGAATCAAACTATGACTTATATATAGTCTGTTTCTCTTGTAATTATGATATGCAATACAAATGCGCAAATTGTGATTGTTTCACCTTAAAAAATTTCTTCCATCAAATCAAGTTGTTGCCGCGTTTCTGACGCTCAACAGAAACACCCGGCTCCCATGCCAAAGGGGAAGGAAATGGTGACGTTCCCACATGTTTCAGTGCAGTGAAGCTTTGCAAGACTAGGTGCAGCTACTGATGCTTGTACCGTGAGGGAAACCAGAAAAAAAAGAAATTGAAACACCGAGTTCGACATGAGTTTCACCTCCCGGATGTGCATGGACTTAAACCTATGAAGAAAGGTCATATGGGCTGAGTCCCTTAATATTGGTTTTTGAAGAAGCGAAGAATTTTCATATACCGTAGGCATAGCATTGTTCCAGCGCCGTTGCTTCCTTGTATCTCCGAGGATACTTCCTTCGGGATGGAAATATCAAAGCTTGACAGGTAAAGGAATTTCAGCAGCCAAGTGTGACAATTCCCATTGTTAGGCACATGATTTTGTCGTCTTTCTTGTGAGAAAGGCTCGGAGCATTACCAAGATGACTGATTTTTCAAGATCTTTTACCGTGGACCCCGTAAATTACATTAGAATTGAGATATTTATTCTTTTCCTCATCAACTTAAATTGTTCCTTATACACGTCAGAACTCTTCAATTTTTCGTGGACCAAAGTCGTTTGAATTCTTCCTTTTCCAAATTAGACTATATATTTTTCTAGGTCTTTGCTAATTGCCACAAAATGTCACATTTCATTGGCACTTTTATGGCTTGGTATTGATTGGCTCGTTCACTTACAATTTCTGATTTAACATATGTATTGCCTTCCTTTAAATTCTGCATATTAATCTCAGTTTAGCATTGCTTGGGTTATTTAAGAAATTAATATAATTAAACCTCGTTTAGTGCTAGAGTTTAGTTTCTTAGAATTGTGTGTTTATAATTTGTTTGTTAAAAGCTTTTAATTTTGTTAGTTAGACATAGTTTCTTTATGATTCTTATGTTTTAGTTTGAACTTGGGTCCTGCTAATTTGACGGTTCCGTTATTTACCACAAATAACGGTGCTACAATGACCACAGAATCCCATTTATGAGGATTTGGCAACAGGAACTTGGGAAAGTCAGAGAGATTTTGAGAGATATTAAAAAGCAAATTCATGGGGTATTATTATTTTATTATGAAATGACAAGATCCTGAAATATTGAGCTTAGAATTTTTTTTTTTGTAGTTCCTTTTAATGGCATTAAAAATGTTTTCCCTTAGAACACTTTCAGCCAAATACCCAAAAAAAAAATTGCATGGATTACATACTGGACATAACTATCCTCTCTTTTCAAATGAAAAAAAATGCATGAACTTTTACTTAAGTGATAAAATTACTCATGGTTAAGTTTTTAATTGTGATGAATTCATTCAAATCATCGATTTGGAATGCTAACCTTTGGGTAAAAAGAACTCGGTTCACTAACCCTGGCTCTTTCAATTTGGGGCTGCTTATTTTTTTTTCTATTTTCTCAGTGAAACAAACATGTTGTTGATTAAAAAACTACAAATTTACAATGTTTTGCAAGGATGCTGCTATTAATAGTAATCCTACATTTATTTTCTCTTGAGATAAAGATGTTTAGATAATTGTTTTTGCACTTATTGTAAAAATATCTAACAATGCTAATGTTAATAAGTTCCTTTTCTATTCCCTTATCGCTATTTTGCCTGATTTTTTTTTTTTGTCTAATAGGAGAAATTCCACTCGGTTGGGCTAGCAAATCCACCAAGTGGGATTTATGATTTTCCCAAGGAACCGGGTAATGCTCCTTCGGAAAATATGTGGTGTACACACGACCGTTACTCACTGTTCTGCTCTCATTTCCCTTTGAACTTTGTGCCATGTCCTTTTGTCGTAGTATATGTAATTACTTTCAATTGAATCATTTTGGTGAAAATGTGGCTAGAAGCCTAGAAAGTTATATTAGTAATTTTTTTCCTACTTCAGAATAAGAATGTCATTTTTCTTCAGAATATTTTAAAAAAATTCTTTCAGAGTTCGTAGAAAGTAAAAAAGAGAAAAGAAAATTTCTATATGCATAATAAATTACTGTCAATTGACTCATTTTGGGGAAATATGGCTAAAAAGTGTTATTCTTTAGCTTTTTGCTACTTAAGTATAGCAATGTTGATGGTTGTGTTATTTTAAAAAATGTTCGAATATTTTTTTTCTAGGGTAGAAGACATTTGTCCACAATCAAGGGGAGATTGACTTCTCCAAAGAGGACTACAATAAAAGACTTGAAAGTCGGTGTCTCTCTCCCCTCTTTTTCCAAGAGCCTTCTTCGTGCCGGGCAAGAGTTAACATGGTCAGTTTGATTGGTCATTTTATAAGATTTCCACATCACTAGGAGATTTGGGCCCCGGTCATTGTTCAGCAGAAAAGAAAATTAAAGAGTTGGTCGCTTCTTATTAATGATCTTTGTACTGTTATTAGTCTGTCACTAGTTTGAATTGTCAGCATTAGGAAGACGTATCGCATGACGGATACACAAACCATATTAGCAGAAGCTAATATTTTCCGCGTTGAAACGCCCTTCAACACGATGAGCATAAATGCGACATATGACCAAACTGACTGGAGCGACTGGAGCCCATGATACATCTTTTGGCCATCTGCAAGTCACAAGCTAATTGAATGGTGAAGGCTGGTGCAACAAAGATGCTTGTTTGCCGGACTACCCGTGGGTGGGACCGATGTAATTCTGCATTCATCAAATTGACAGCAAGTATTCATGGATCTCAAGATGAAGTAAAATCATCTTCATGCTCTCGATGTAGATGAGTGCGATTTGCCAAGTTATTTCCAAATTGGCACATAAACTGTATGGTGATGCCTGGCTAGTTACTAGACCTGAATATATCTGGAATGGGTACGGTTAGACAGCTTTTTGATCTCAAACACCGACAATAAGTTCATAATCCACAAATAACTTAACCAAAGTTCTCCTAGCAGTAAACGAACAAGTGTCCTCCCTTCTTTCTTTTCGTTTTCTTTCGCTCCGAAGACCGATTCCCATGACAAACAGAGCTAATTCACCCGATAGAGGACCCTCTTGTGCTTTAATCACCTAATCTCTCAGTTTAGTCTCAAATATTTATCCTTCTTTAGGGGAAAGAGAGGAGATTAAGTTGGGGCTTTTGTTTGTTCCTTCTAGGTTGCAAGACTTTGCAGTCCTACTAGGGGAGAGAGAAAATAGAAACTTGTGGGATTAAATATTTTTGGGGGCGTTAGCTAGGGGATTAGGCCTTTGATTAAGATGCTTCTTTGACTAGAGGGGGATGAGTTTAGGTGGAGACGAGCACAGGAGAGATGAGTTTAGGTGGAGACGAGCACAGGAGACTTCATGATTTGAGAGTAAAATCATGATAGAGGAGAAGAAGACGATGACCCTAGCTTGTTTTGACATGATAATTTCCATTAAATAACACATTGGAGTTTCGAAGATCAGAGCTTTGTATATCACCAGGCCTGGGCAAGATTAATGGAACGGAGAGGGCTAAGAACAGGAAAGAGAGATGCCAAGGTTTTTTGGAGTACATCCCTCCACATATTGAGAAATTCCTTTACCAAGGCAAATCAAAAGTTGGATGGTGACTCAAATATGAAGCTGTTTATACTTGGTACTTGGCAATATGTGAATCAGACATGCGATATCCAACACACACATAAACAAAAAGCCTGGAGAAACTCTCCGCTGGATCGCGTTCCATGGACCCAATATGCAATCATAGCCGGTGATCGAGTGTGACTTACAGGTGGGGCCCACATGGTTAGTTACTATAACAGAACGATTCCATGTAGACCTGGATTTACGCAAGAATATTGTCGAAAACCTGTGGAAAACAGTTTAATTGAATTCCCAATTAATGCAAACCAATTTGCACGTAAACAAACTTGGGAAGACTGGCATGGTGCGGACCAATGGATGACTCGTTAATAGTGGGCCCTGTGCTCTTCAATACCGTTATCAACTGAGAACTTATATTAGAACGGGCCATTGACTTCCTCTGCAAAAGTGATAGAATAGAGAGACGGCCGTTCCTTGGCTATTTATTGTGCTGAATATGACTTTCCTTAGCCCACAAGCTTCTTGTTGGTGGGCCACCATTGACGTTCGCTACAGTAGCGGTTTATGCTTGCCTGTTGTTGTAATGACCCGGTTTGATGAGGGCAGAGAGTGGTCGCTGGGGTTAGAGGACCTGGACAAGGAGTAGCTCCAGGCATGCTTCTAGGTGGCGAAGGGGGCATGAATGAACCGAATTATACACCGAATATAGAAAGAGCAATTCTGGGATGTGCGTGCGTGTGTCCAAAGTTAAGCGTGCTTAGATGGAAGTACAACTGGGATTGGTGACCTCTTGGGAAGGTGCCTATCTATACGCCAAAGGACAAAATTGTAAGGCTCGATATAGAATGTGCCAAAAGTAAATGATACCTTAGCAAGTTAATTTAGGATATCACAATTCATTATTAGAGCGAGACCTCCTCTTATAGGTGTGTGGTTTGGGGATGAACCAAATGAAAACATCGGTAGGCCTATAATGGCCCGGTCCAACGAGGGCGGGAAATGGTTGCTAGGGCTAGAGGGCTTAGACAAGGAGCAGGTCTTAGCAAATTTTTAAGATGGTGAAGGAGGTAGGAATGAACTGAACAGGGAGAGAGCAATTCTAGGGGGTGTGTGCCTTTCAATATAACAACAATGCTTAGATTTGAAACTCCAAAGTTAAACGTGCTTAGTTGGAAGCATTATTACGGTGGGTAAGATGCGCATCCATATGCCAAAAAACAAAATCATGAGGCTCGATATGAGATGAGCTAAAGTGGACAACAACTCAGCGAGTTAATCCAAGATATCACAGTTATCCATAGAATCACAAATTCTTGCTAAGTCATGATCGAACTTTCGACAAGATTGTGCTACACTCTTACCTTGTGTGGACGCACTTTTGAACTGGTGACATGCCGATGGGGTTATGTTGATGAACTTGTCTCTAATGTCTCGATGGTGTTGAGTAGTTGTAACTCTAACTCAATATTCTATAATGGATGCGTGACTCTTGTGATGACGTCCGTAGGAAATGAACATTGTTCGCTTGGCTAATCAACCTCTCATTCTTACTGTCATTGTTCCGAACTTCCAAGTTCATACAAATACTTTCGCCATCGAATAGTTAAGAGTGTATGAATTGGAATGGAGAAAGATCTCGCAGATGACCTACTCTTAAAAATCCACATAGAAAGGTATTGCGAAGGTCAAGTACATTTAACGAAAATTAGGAATGGAGAAGATGCCATTTGGACCTTGCACAACGTTCAACAAGCAATGACATGCCCGGCGAATCGAAGGCAAGTGGATGTGGGCCTTGGCTGCAAGAGAGGCCCAGTTGGTCATGATATTGCTCATGATCCCTCTTTCTTACTTGTAGCTCGGGAGGTGATCATTAACTACACATAGAATCTTCACATTGAGATCAAGAAAGAAAAAAAATATAATGAAGTAGAAAATTTTTATAAAAAATTACCTGTTTGCTCGTTTTCACGAGGAATATCCTTTACCGAAATTTCTCTTTTCGGTTTTTTTATTAAAGTAGGTTCTGTGATTTGATTACTATGAGAGTTATGGCGAAAAATAAAGTGTAACACAGGATTGTATGGAATGAATGGAAATCGGAACAGGATTATATAGAATTGATCAAAAGCATATGTGTTGAAAATGGATTTGGGACCAACAAAATTTCAAGCTACGTTACAATACTCCTATGAAAGCTGTAAGGAACTGGAAAGTTACTAAGGATACAGAAAACTGTAAATACAGGAAGTGAAAATGCATAGGAAACTAAAGTGCAGATAAGCTTAAGTAGTTTTTCTTTGTGTTTCCCAGATTGATGGATAATATTTCTTCAAATATTTCCCATTTATAGAACGTGATAGTTCTTTTCCATTGACATTCATCAATCGGTATGCATTTCCAGTAAACACTTCAGTAATCAAATATGGTCCTTCCCAATTTGATGACCATTTACCGAATTCCCTGTTTTGAAGGTTAAATGGCAAAATTGCTTTCCACACTAAATCCCCCACAATAAACTGTTTGAGTTTAACCCTTTTAATAAAAGCTCTAGCCACTCTTCTTTTTTGTGCAATCAAATGATCCAAAGAAGCCGCACGAATCTCATTTAGCTCATCCAAATTTACGTACATCCAATCTCTATAATCTTCAGGCAATATCTCGCTCTACAATTAGACTCTTAAAGATTGTACTATTATCTCCATCGGTAAAACTGCTTCTTGTCCATATGTAAGCATATAAGGACTGACACCTGTACTTGATCTTCGTGATGTTCGGTATGCCCACAATACTGTTGACAATAAAACATCCCATTCTCTTGGATTTTCTTCTAGGTATTTCTTGATTACTCCAATGACAACTTTATTAGTTGCTTCAGCTTGTCTATTTGCTTGGGGATAATATAGTGTAGAATAGATCATCTTGATTCCTCTTGATCGTGCAAACTCTATTACTTCACTTCCAATAAATACTGTTCCTTAGTCCACAGTAATTGACTCAGGCAAGCCAAACCGATGAATTATATTTTCTTCGATAAACTTGACAACAGCCTTCTGTGTAATGCTCTTATATGGAATGGCCTCCACCCACTTTATAAAGTAAGTCAATAAAATGTAACTATACTTATAAGAAGAAGGTGGATAGATCTTACCTATTATGTCCATTGCCTATCCCCTAAATGGCCATGGCTTTATAATAGAATAGAGCTCCATAGTAGGTAAATGTTGCAATGGTCTATGTTTTTGACATGAAAGGCATGCTTTAGGGCTTCGTTTGTTTGACGGAAAATATTGTGTTTTTGAAAAATATTTTCTCGGAAGTCATTTTCCTGGAAAATGTTTTCCCGAAACATAATTTTTCGGTGTTCAGCAACCAATATGAAAAAGTTTCGGAAAATATTTTTTGTCGGCGGGGGTGGCGGCTGGCGGTGACAGCGGACGAGCTGCGGGCGGCGGTGGGCGGCAACTGGCGGCAGCGGCGACCAGCAGCGGCGGCTAGCGGCTAGCCGCGACAGGAGACGAGCGGCGGCTGGCGACCGACGAGCGGCGACCGGTGACCGCGGCCGGCGGCGATGGCGACCGACAAGCGACGGCAGCCAATAGTCGGCGGCAGCGGTCGGCGACCGAAGGGGGGAAGGAGAAGTTTGGCGAAAAATGATTTCCGCTTTTCAGAAGCGGAAATCATTTTTTTCAAAACAATGAAGGATTTGGGGGTGGGGAAGGAAAATGTTTTCCCACGGAAAACATTTTTCACCCTCGAACACCGGAAAACACGGAAAATATTTTCTGGAAAAATATTTTTCTTGAAACGAATGGAGCCTAACATAATTGATACAATCCTGCATCATTACTGGCCAAAAATATCTGTACCTTTTTAATAGCCACCTCATCTTGATATCTGCTTGATAAGCTCCACATATACCCTCATGTGCTTCTGCCATAACTAATTTCGTATTATCTTCATCAAGACAACGTAAGAACAATCCATCTAAGGACCTTCGGTATAATTCTTCTCCTAATAAAACATATTTCTAGGCATGCATCCTCAACTTTCGATCTCTTGAATCTGGATTCTTCAAATATTCGATGATAGTTTGTTTCCAATCCTTTCGGACTACTTTACTAACTGCTATCGGTATCTTTCTTTGTTCAATAGAAAGTACCGACAGCATTATGATAGTTGTGACGTCTGCCAATCCTTTAGATATTCGGTATCTAGACGCTACTTGAGCCAAATTATTTGCCTCGAAATTTGTGCTTCTTTTAACATGGACTATGTCATACTCTTTGAACTGCTCTAATTGCTTCTTTGCCAAATAGTAATAATTAATCAAATTTTCATTCAAACATTAGTATTCCCCTCTTAACTATTTCACCACTAATTGTGAATCACCAAATACTTTGATAAACTGTACTTTCAACTCAATCAATATTCCCAAGCCAATAATCAGTGCTTCATATTCAGCTTGATTATTTGAACATTTAAAATCTAACCTATAGACGCACCTTGTAAGTTTTCCATCGAGAGAAATTATTATCAATCCTGCTCCAGCCATACTCTTAGCATGCGATCTATCAAAGTACATAGTCCATGGTAGTACTTGATTGAAGCTTTGCTCATTTTTTTCCATTTGTAAACATGGGTATTCGGTAAGAAAATTGACAATAGCTTGACCTTTTACTGCCTTGATTAACACATATATCAAATCAAATTCAAACAAAATAAATGCCCACTTGGCTATACACCCTTTTATCATAGGTCGGGATAACTTGTATTTTATTATATCGGTCTTGCCAATCACATGCACTTTAGTTGGCAATAAGTATTGTTTTAACTTTATATAAGCAAAGTATAAAGATAGACATAATTTTTCAATTGTGATATATCTTTTTTCAACATCAGTTAATATTCTGCTCAAATAATATATCGCTTGTTCTTTTCCACTTTCATTTTCCTGTGCCAACATACTCCCAATAGTTATATTGGTAGTCGATAAGTACAATTTCAGTGATTTGCCTGCTTTTGGCGACACTAATACAGGAGGATTTATTAGATAGGCTTTGATCAAATCAAAAGCCTTTTGTTGTTTCTCTCCCCATATAAATTCATCCTGATTCTTAAGACACAGAAGTTGTGTCATCGGCTACATTTTAATAGACAAATTGTTGATGAATTTTCTAAGAAAGTTTATTTTTCCAATCACCATTTGTAGCTGTTTCTTGGATGTAGGATGGGAAAACTCCATGATAGCCCTTGCTTGTGACCATGGGATTGACCAAATTAGCATCATTCGGTACATTTTGAGGAAAGTTATAAGTACTCACACCATTCACTAAGTTTATAGGAGTAGGATTCTTTGGCCTTGGTATAATTCTAACAAGAGGTTGAGAATTTGATCCTCCATTGCAATTATACCCCACATGAAGAGGTCCCGAAGTTGGTGGTAACAGTGTTGCCCCAAGAGGATTTACATGAAAAGGTAGAACTTGAGAAGATGAACTAGGAGGTGATATTACGTGATATTACCTCATTTATAGCATTGACCACCATGGGTTTTATCACATCTGTCACATGTCGTACTATATGGTTGGTAAGCTTATTCTGCTGCTCTTCAAACAACCTTTTCATCGTGGCTACCAAGGTATTATCTGGTGCCAACGTGCGGGCTTGTTCTTCAGTTACTTGCCGAGGAATATCGGCATTTTCATCTACTTGATTAGCCGCAGAATGCTTAGAACGTGCCCCCTCAACTGGATTGTTGATGTTATCCACCGGTATTGCTTCAGATTGTCCAGTTCTCACCATTTCTCCAAATCTTACCATGCGTGTCCCACCTGGCGTGCCAAAAGGATGTTCGCTCGTTTTCACAAGGAATATCCTTTACCGAAATTTCTGTTTTCGATTTTTTTATTAAAATAGGTTCTATGATTTAATTACTAGGAGAGTTATGGCGAAAAATAAAGTGTAACACAGGATTGTATGGAATGGATGGAAATCGGAATAGGATTATATGGAAGAATGAAAAGCGTATGTGTTGAAAATGGATCTGGGATCAATAAAGTTTCAAGCTACGTTACAATAGTCCTATGAAAGCTATAAGGAACTGGAAAGTTACTAAGGATACAAGAAACTGTAAATACAGGAAGTGAAAATACATAGGAAACTAAAGTGCAGATAAGCTTAAGTGATTTTTCTTTGTGCTGTTGTCCTTTCTTCTTCTTCGCTTCATCTGAGTATTTGTATCTCCTCCTATCTTGCAACTGCTCGTTGGTTACTTCTATGTTTTCAAACTTTGAATATTTTGGCACTTCCAATAACTGCATTTTCTTCCCACGTTTCCAGTTTTATTGTCCGCCACAACCTGATCACAACTGCTGAGATGATTTCAAATCTGAACCAGTAACCTTCCACAATATGCTCGTGCTCATTATCTCCACTCCTGTTCATAACATCTTGCTGTCGTGGCTAGATTGTGATTCTTCAATGTATTCCCGAAGTGTGATCCTCCTGAAAAGGATTACTGTCATGAAGCGTAAATATTCCAATGTTCCGAACTATAACTCTTCATATTTCGGTAAATATACATATTTTTATTACTTACCGAATTCGGGATACCATGCCATTCTTACTTGCTTCTCGGCATGTTGCCGAATTTGGTTCGGACATATTTCAAAAGATGGCTGATTTCCATTATACGCTGGATTCGGCATTAAAGCATATTCGGCACTTATGCCGATTCTTATTTTGATGTCAACATTACCGTTTTGATGTTTTCGGGGAGCAGATTTAATGCACATGTGAAAATATAATCACCCGAATAGAAGAGTTCTTACTCAAATAATTTATAAGTACAAGAAATACACAACTCAAAAGAGTTATGTTGGGAACAAGCGGTGTTCGGGAAATTCAAACCACGAAAAATTCCATTATTTAGCTCAAAGATATCGTGCTCAGTTTATAATTCGATGTCGGATGTTGATTCTGAAGTAGTGCGATTTTCCCACGCGTGCCCCAGTTATGTCCAGTGACACACAGAAGTTTCGTCCAGGTGTTGTACGGATGGCTTCTCTTATTATGGGATCATTCCTATCTTATTGCCCATTGATGCTTCTGCTGCAACATGTACGAGTAACTCTGTGGTTGCTGTTGCCATGTATTATTAAATTGTGTCAATGAATGCGGCAAATTTAGCTGAGTTTCTTCTAAGATATATGGCAATTGACTTTCTGCTTTATTTTTACATCAAGAAAGAGTGTGACATACGGAATTATAATTTCCCGTCTTTTGACATACACACACAACAAAGTCCTGATATTCTTCTTAAAGTAATCACTCATCTAAGAAAATCTAGATAGAACTACTTTACATCGAGTCACTATACATGAGTGGGTGCAAGTCCGACATTGTGATTATGTCTGCGGACCCTGCAGAATCCCAACGTATATACTTCTCCCTCTTCCTTTGAATTTGTTCATGTTTCATGGCAGGATTCTCCAGCTTTCTAATGCGCTCCAGTTCGCTTGCCACTTCTTTCATTGGGGGTCGCATCTTCCCATGTAAGTTCAGACACCTTCTTGCAAGGTTCGCAAAGGCGACGATTCCTTCTTCCTTGCCTTGCTTCAGAACTTGATCGTCCACTATGTCGAACAGGCAGTTGTCGTCCATTGATAGGAGGAAATAGCTTGCAAGGTTCCTCTGATCCTCGTCTCCAAGAAGTGAGACTGGCTTTCGCCCAGTCAGGAGTTCGACGAGGACCACACCGAAACTGTACACATCGCTCTTATCTGTGAGCTGACATGATTGAAAATACTCGGGATCTAAGTACCCGAATGTCCCTTGGACTGCTGTAGTCACGTGAGTTTGATAGAGCGAAAGCGATTTGGAAGTGCCAAAGTCGGCCACTTTTGCGCGGTATTGGTTGTCCAAGAGAATATTAATAGACTTGATGTCCCGATGATAGATCGGGATTGATGCCGATGAATGTAGATAGGACAAGGCTCCCGCCACGTCGGTAGCAATTCGAAGGCGTGTGTCCCATGATACGAGAGAGTCACGTAAATAATGGAAGAGAGTCCCATTCGGTATGAATTCGTACACCAAAAGCGGCGACTCTGTTTCCAAGCAACACCCAAGTAGCTTAACCACGTTCCTATGGTTGATCTGCGAGAGAATGGCAATCTCGTTAATGAATTGTTCAACTTTTCCCTTATCGATTGCCTTTGACTTCTTAATGGCAACGATTCCTCCATCCGCCAGCATGCCCTTGTAGACGGTTCCTTGCGCACCTTGACCAAGTATTCTGTTCTTGTTGAAATTGTCCGTGGCCCTCTCCAAATCCTTAAAATTGAACAATTTGTTCTTGTCAACATTGGTCTCGAATGAACACAGTTGTTGCTGCAACAAGAGACCCCCATTCTCTTTGAAGTGCCTCTCTTTGAGCTTGATTTCTTTCCTTTTCTTCATGAAATTGTACAACAGCCATAACAAGAGAAGCAAGAATAGTGCCCCTACGCCTGCTCCGAAACCTGGTTTATTAAAGTGGCATAAGCATTACCAAAAGCAAGCATGAGGATTTGTGTTGTGAAATAACAAGGAAGCTAACGAATTATGCAATTCAAGTCTAACACTTGAAGAAGAAATTACCAAAATAATCAACAAGTAGGATAAGGACATTAGATATTTATGTAATTCGGTCTGAGTGTAGGAACCTACGTACTACACTAGGAGAGTCCACCACTAAGAAATCCAATATAAATCTAGATAATACAAAGTTTAGAATAGCTCAAGTGCTTCTCTGTCCTATAACTTACAAGTATCATATCACAATATCTCACGATAACTCACTCAGAAAACTCATAGAGAAAACCCTAACACCTTGTTGTTTGTTCTAGTGCATAATTACATAATAGAATTCCATACACACACATATATTCAAATAGGAAACCTACTCAAATTACGAAATCACTCAAGCTAGGAATACTACTCAAGCCTGGAAACCTACTTGGATCGAGTTTCCTTTATGGGCTCAAACTCAAGACATATTCTCAACAATCTCTATATTAGCTCAACGTTTGCAGCTAAGTAATAGTGCTCATCATATATACCAACTCTCCCAACATCCCATGGGCGCTCAACCATCACAAATGTCTATTGAGTGTAATTGCATTTTCCAAAACACACCCCAATGTATGTTGTCCACAAACACAGGAGAACCACTTTACATCATCACAATGTATACTAAGATTAACCGTATATATTCTTCATATGACACATGAAAGATCAATCAAAGTACTACCTACGCATTACTTAGACAACCAAGAGTACTAGCATGTGAAGCATAGGATAGATGCTCTATCTCCTTCCAAGTACACACTAGCGGTATTGACAATTTATGATGTGCAACAAGTAGGGCATTTATAGAGTTTTTCAATTGCATATTAAAACGTCTCAGTGCTTTCTTGAATAAGTCCTCTGAGTCACTCACAACCATTTTAGCAATCTTCACTCTTAGCATCTCCATACTAGAAACTATCTGTACTGCACCCAAATTATCAATTCCAATATTTGCATAAAATTGTTACTCAATCTCATCTAATTTGATTGAACACCTCGAAACTTAGTCAAGTATGACCTTGAAACAACAGTTGGCTGCTATGGAATCTAGTGATTCTATAGACATTGTCACATCTACTACATTTTGAATATATCTAAGCTCTCCTTAAAGCTCTGCCTATTTCTGGACACCATCCATATCTTTTTCTACAATTGATCTCTTACTCCTATTCTAAAATAGAACATATTTATCAAAGGTAACATTTGTACTGAATATAAGCCTAAGTGAATCTTTCTCAGTGTAACACAACCTATATTCCTTTACCTCATGTGCATAGCCTAGGAATATGCACCTCCTTGCCTCTGGCTATATCGCCATCACACACATCAATATAAGCAGCGCAACCGAATTCTTTCCACTTGGTATAATCAACCGGTTTACCTACCACGTTTCTTTAGGAGTTTTCCTATTAATTAATGGTGATGGTGATTTATTCATTAACCAACAAGCAATATTCGTTGCGTCGGCCACAACACTTCACTTAATCCAACATTGGAGAGTAAAGCTCAAGAGCTCTCTCCAATGTAATTTTTTTCATCAGTTTTGTGACACCATTAGTCGTCGTGTATTGGTATTCCACTATGCCTTTTTTTGCACAAAACTAGCCAAGCTCATCCGAACAACATTCCAATCCTTTATTTGTTCTCGGCACATGTTCTTCATTCCTATTTGCTTTTCCATCATCGCCTTCCATGATTTGAACCAACTAAGCTTCTTGTTCTAGTGAAGACAAATCTAGACTTTCCTTGAAATGTCATCAATACATACCTGGCATCACCCTTGGACGGAACTCGAGAAGGTCCCTAGAAGTCTAAGTACATACAACCTAAAATCTCTGAGGTCTGGTGAATTATCATATTGAACTTCATTGTCCATTGACTATCCATGTCGCAATGCTCATGTAAGTTGAGCTTCTTGGTTTGGTGACCACCCAGCAGACCCCTTTGACTTAGAAAAGTCATCTCTCTCTCACTCATGTATCCGAGTCTCGTGTGCCACAGCTAATATCGTGTCTTGTCCTGAAACCTCAGATAATCTAGTAGAAAAGCCAATCATCATCGTTCCCTAAAGGAGATGCAATCGGCAATCTATCTTCTCTTGCATCACATTATGCATACTTTAGAGACCTTCAAAACTCAATCTTCAGTGAAGATCTAGTATTCAGACCCGTCAAGAGCATTGAGTAAGATAAGGTTCCCTCCTAGTTCTAATACATGCCTTGCGTCAAAATTTTCATTGCTTCATCATGCATTTTAATTAGAACGGCTCTTCCATTTGCTACGTTTAGACACTTTGCATTTGTCTCCATCTTAGATAATCAAACCTTGCAACATATGCTAGACTAAGTTATCTTTTTGTAGCTTCTTTTGCCACTCCTTAACAAACAAGGCAAACTTCACATCTTTCAAGGTAATCATAGTGCACTCCTTAAGTTGTGAATTAAGGAAGTGCTCAAAAGAATTGGATAGAGACACTAACAACATCATGCCTTACTTCTTACTAGGCAAGCCTTATTGATGTTCTTCAAGTCCATCATGAGTTTGTTAAACTCATCCAAATGGACTTTGATGTATATGCCTTCAACCACCCAAAATTGAAACATCATTTTAAGCATATACAAGCAATTGTTCAAATATTTCATTGGATAAAGTGCCTCAAGTTTTGCCCACAACGCTGCAACATCATTCTATTCGGCCACTTCAATTAATACCTTATCGGTTTCTTCCATCATTTATGGATATTTTATCCTTGCCATCCAACACCTTCACTAAACCTTGAGTGTTGATAGGGAATGCATCGTAATGTTCCATAATTCAAAGTTATTACTCCCGTTGAACTTCTTCATCTCAACTCTTGCTTTGGATATAATTGAGAACACAATGTTTTCAAAAGGTGATCAGACAAGCAAAAACCCCAAATCAACTCTAGAAACCCAAGCCTTAGATTTGATACTAATTGTTGTGAAATCATGCATAAGCTAACAGATCTTGCAATTCAAGTCTTACATGAGAAGAAGAAATTACTATTGAAAAGATGACTCGAGTTTAAGCTCGAAAAAGAAACTTTCCTAATTTGAATAGTTTTGTAGGTGGAGTTGGTTTCCTATTTGAGTGGTCACATAGTTTGAGTAGGCTTTTTATTTTCCAACTCCTGTCTATATATAAGAAGTGGGTCTTCTTCATGAAGAGTATCCAAGAGGAGTTTGTGCTCATGAATTACTTTCTGAGTGTTTGAAGGTGTAAAAATCTTGTATTAAGATTTTATGCAATTCTTTCATGAGATTGAAAGATTATTTCGTGAGGAATTTTGAGGGCTAAGCACTATGTGAGTTATTGAGTGTAATTGGGGGTTGAGGAACACAAAGAGTGTTTGAGTAACTCGAGTGTGATTATAATATTTATTGTATAGTTTGATTAATAATGGAATTCTGTGTTGTTTTCCCCATGGACGTTAGCCACACTAGCAGAAGCACGTATCTGATGTCCGATTTCTTTCCTTTTTTTGTCCATTTAATTGTTCGATCACTTTTTTTTGCAACAATTGGTATTGAAGCAGGGTTTTGGGTGAGTTGAAGCAAATTGATGGCAATAATAGAAGGAAAAGAATCTACAGATTTCTGAAAGATGCAGGTTGAGGATTATTAGTACCAAAAGAATTTGCACTTAGCCATGTCTAGGATGAAGCTTGATTCAATGGGGAAGCTGATTCAGAATTATTAAATACAAGCGTTGGGTTATATCCGGCTTTGTAGTATTCAACACTGATGATGCATGTAGCAAGGTAGAGCTTGTAGATCTAACGTTGCTCTTTAGCAAGGTGTGTGTTCAATCTTTCGACAGATATGGTGCAAAGCTAGATTTGCTTTATCTGTAATAGAGAAGGTTGTATCTGAAAATCCTTATGGAGTGATTAAAGGTGTAAATAGAGTTGGTATTTTGATGAGGTCCATAATTATAGCGAAGTTCAAGTACGGCTTCGAATTGAAAGATGTCAGTGGCAGTTGAGTCCATGAGGGGCTGTGAGAGAGTAGCAATGAAATTTGGATTTAGCTAAATGATTGTGACTTGGCTCATATGTCGTGCCAAAATGGATTCGATCTTTCGACGGTTATGGTGTGACGCCAGATTTGCTTTATCTATAATACAGAAGGTTGTGTCTGAAAATTCTTATGGAGCGATTAAAGGTGCAAATGGACTTGGTGTTCTGCTAAGGTCCAAAGTTATGGCAAAGTTCAAGTGTGGTTTGGAATGGAAAGATGTTAGTGGCGGTTGAGTCCATGAGGGGCTATGGGAGAGTAGCAATGAAATTTGGATTTAGCTAAACAATTGTGACTTGGCTTAAATGTCGTGCCAAGATGGATTCGATCTTTTGACTGATATGGTAAAACGCTAGATTTGCTTTATCTTTAATAGAGAATGTTGTGTCTGAAAATCCTTATGGAGTAATAAAAGGTGCAAATAAAGTTGGTGTTCCGATAAGGTCTACAGTTATGGCGAAGTTCAAGTGTGGCTTGGAATTAAAAGATGTTAGTGGCGATTGAGTCCACGAGGGGCTATGGTAGAGTAGCAATGAAATTTCGATTTAGTGAAATGATTGTGAATTGGCTCAAATGTCATGCCACGATAGAAATTGTTGATGGTATATCTCGAATTTGAACCCGAAAATGAAATTTTCCTAATTTGAATAGTTTTGCTAGTTGGAATTGGTTTCCTATTTAAGTGGTTACCTAATTTGAGTAGGTTTCCTATTTTGGATCCAGCTCTTGTCTATATATGAAAAGTGTCTTCTTCATGAAGAGTATTTAAGAGGAGCTTATACTCGTGACTTACATCCTAAATGTTTGACGTTGTGAAAAACTTATGTTAAGATTTTGTGTAATTTTTTTGCGAGATTGAGAGATTATTTCATGAACAATTTTGATGGCCTAACATTGTGCGAGTTAGTGGATATAATTGGGGGTTAGAATACACCGAGAGTGTTTAAGTATCTTGAGTATGGTTGTAATTTCTTTTGTATTGCTTGATTTATAATGAAATTCTATGTTGCTCTACCCATGGATGTAGGGCACACTTATTGAACCACGTAAATTTAGTATTTAATTTATTTCTCATTTTGTCTATTTTGTTGGTCAATTGCGTGTTTTTTGCGACAATTACAGAGAAATCATGAGAAACAATGAAGACATCAGAGATTTACATGATTCGGTCTAATAGTTGGTACCTACTTCACCGGAAAAGCTAGTAAAATTGGTGAAAAATTCTCCTTATGAAAATTTAGCATGTAATAGAACAGCCATCTAATCGAGCAGCAGCCAAAAAAACAAAACAGAGGTATTGGTCGATCGAGATTATGTATTGAGGGCGAAAAGGTAAAAAACCTGGCGTTAGGTTTGACGTACTGTAATTGTTATTGGGACAATCAATTTAAAGACTATATACTATGTTGGCTACAATTGTAGGAAAAATATGTGCCCAAATCAAACATCAAACTTGAATTCCGAAGAGCTACGTAGGAACAACGAACACCCAATCCACTGAAAACGCATGATGCAGTATAACATTTTCTAAATTGTGGGTTTTATCAATTATAGACTCAATCTTGCATTTATGTTAATGACAGGATGTGATATTCGCGAATCCGGGTGCAAAAAAGATGGCTAGTCCTTGTTCATAACTCATGACAGAACGAAGAAATTTGCTTACCTATGAGGACAAGTTTGATTGTCTTGCTTCCGTCTACACAATGATAGGAACCTCGTCGATTCACACACTTTCTTCCAGGGCAACGATTGGTCGAATCTTCGCATTCATCGACATCTGAACAAAAGATGACAATCAAAATTAGTAGGGCTTCGTCTCTTTATTGGGCGTTTACGATTGCATGTAAAGCTACTTCAGCCTCAAAAGTGCTACTTCTCTGTATTAGTACAGCGTTTCGATGTTGCGTATCCAATAATTGGTGTGATAAAATGTAAATGGTTTTACCTTCGCATCCATGTTTAATATAGGGGTTACCGGTGAAGCCCGTATGGCAAGAACACTGCAAAAATGGCATCGGTTTGCGATCTCCTAAATTCAAGCTGACTGTGCTGCAGTTATAGGAATCATCGGAGATGAAGCCACCTTTGTAAATTTCTAGCGCAGCTTGGGAGGAATTAGCTATCCCCCATTCTAGCACCGCTGGGAAACTTCCATTCGCCATCAACTCATTGAAGTCCATAGTTGAAGGTGTGAACTGCGACCTATCTCCCAAGAAGGCATACTCGCATTTATTCTCTGCTGTTTTGTTGTCCGGCCGGAAAGTGACGCTGAAAGCCTGAATATCCGTGGTAATTGTGGTGTGGCAGCATCCGTCCCTCCCTGAACAATTCATTTTCCTAACGATGCCGTGTTGTTTTTCGCATTTGTTTTGGCACCCTATGATAGCAGACTGTGTGTTATCCAATAGAGCACATATGTTGCAACCCACCGCAGCGAAGACGTTCCTCGACTCTGAGAAGACGAACTGGCTTCCTTTCAAGCTCACAGGTGCAAGGCTTCTGTGTCCGCTGCAGGTCCCATTTGGCGAGTAGATTATAGGAAGACTGACGCTGATCATGCCGTTCGTTCCATCACGGTAATTGGGTAGCGAGATGTTGAGCACCCTCAATTTGGCCTTGTTCAGTGTGGGGATGGTGCCGATGCTGCTTTCCTTGCAGACAATCTCGTACCACTCACCGAGGAAACACCCGATTCCAATCCCGAACGGGAAGGGAATGGTGATGCCACCACATTTTCGGGTGCAATTACCCTTCACCAGTGGGGGAGCCGCTAGTGATGCTTGCTTGTGAAGCAAAAGTGACCCTAGAAGCAGAAGAATCTGAAACATTCTTGCTCCTGCTTCTTTTGTCAGGAAATCGTGGACTTGTTCGAGGAATGAACGGAGGGCACGGTTACTTATACGCCACTTACGCCTGTAGTCAAGGACCCTGGCTTATCCGAGGATACTTATTTGAGCAGAATTGTCAAAGCTTCAGATCCTTCCTGGAGTAGAAAATTCTCCACTCAAGTTGTCATCTATTTTGGCGGCCAAGCGAGAATGATGTCTCGATCGGGTTTGCTTTGCTGGCAGTGGCGAATGTCATTTTCAATCTCACAGCTGAATTTGATAAAGAAACTCATCAGATAAACACAAGATAATGAAATGATGAGACTAGGAGATATTTTCTTTTGTTCCCCGTTGAAATGTCTCCTTTGAGAAAGGCATCAGTCTCATTTTCAGATTAAAGGACTTTGAAGAGTCGTTCTTCGTTCTGGAGTCACATTAGTACAGGGCTTGAAAGGTGCCCAGAAATGGGGAATTTCGGAAATATCTGTGCATGTCCTCGTTGTTTGTCCCACTGTATTATTCTCTAGCTGACCATGACAGGACAGTGAAACCGAAGCAATAGACTGGCTCATACCGAACAAGTAACTGTATATACTATAGCAACACATTCGTAAATATAATAAAAAAAAGGTCATATTTTTTCTTATTAAATTTTCAAGTTCTTCTTTTGATGTGTAGTGCTTGGTGAACGCCCCACGGAGGGAGCTTTTGGACGTAATAATAAAATGGCACGTCGGAATGTTTTTGTAGCTAAATTGGAAGGTTAATACAGAGAGAATTCATTGCACTAATTTGGTAAGTTTTAGAACTTAATTGGTGGATTATGTTGATTTTTGCCCATTAGCGAGCACACAGGGAGCTTTTGTCTGTAACAATCAATTGTGTGGCGTGCTCATGAATTCTATCTCAAAGAAACTACGAGTGTTTTGGAATCGTGACAAAGTCTGCTCCTAAGAATTTGTGTGTGACATTCTAAATTTCAACCCACTTTCGGAATTTATGAAGTGATATTATTATTAATGCACTTTCTATTATATCTCACTCGGAATTGGCCATTTTTGATAATATTAACAGTTAGGGAATGGCTAGTTAGGATTTTGTTATGCACAACCTAAGAACTCGAACCTAGATTGGCCATGAGGATTGACGAGGGGATATTTTTGGCCATTATAGGCCAATCCAAGAATGATTATGGAACAATTTAACAATGTCATATAATTGATTCACGGGTGATTCCGTTTAATCGTTGTATGTATTCCAAACGTTACAAAATCAATTTCTAGCGATCGTGTCGTTTGGAACTAGTGATTGACCCTTGTAATCATATGACAATCGAAGTTGCCATGGCTCGAGTAAACTTAAACGTGGATTGATACCAAATCAACCATGGTTTGACATGCGTAAACCCTAAAAGCCGCCTGTTAGTTTGAGATATACGAAAGTCGAGTTTGATCTATTTTGGTCACGAATTGGAATCCGAACTTGGATATCGAACTTCAAGGATATCAAAATTATTATTTTGGATGACGCCGCATTAAATTCGCTTTATTATCGATTTACTCATAAATTTTCGAAAAATTGGAAATTGGCCTGGAAATTGGAGAAGACGATTTTACCCCTGGATGTTCTAGAGTTTATTTGTTGAGTGGAAGGACATAATGGTCTTTTCCCTAATGGCGGAAAATCACCTTGGACCATTTTGCCCTTGCCCTTTTTAGCTAATTTAAAAAATGCCCTTCTAGAAGTCTTTGGTCAAGAAGCATTTATAGTCCTTGGATCAATACTTGGGCCTCAAGAACTACTCCTAGCCCTCCATTTTGAAGGTTTTGATTAGCTCACTCTCCCTCTCTCCTCACTTTCTCTCTTGCTCTCTCTCTCCCCCTTGGCCGAGAATCATCACCACTACTGTCCACCATCGTAGCACCTCAGGCCGCCACCCTTGGGCCACCGTAAGCCGCCCCCAAGCCGTTGTACACGCCCGGAACAACCGCCGCCCGCCGGATCGCCATTTGGCCGCCGTTCACCAGAATTTCAAAACTTGGCCGTGGCTTGCTGCTGCTGTTTGGGCCTAGTGTTTAGCTTAAATTAATGGTAAATAACTCTCTAAACCTTGATTAGATTAGTAGGTTACCAATGGATAGAGTTTATGGGTTATTATGGTAATTTAGGGGTTATGGTAGATGTTGATATGAGGAATTATTAGTGGCTGAATTTGATGATTATGTGGCTGATTTGAATGTTAAGATAGGTAGGTTATGTAAATTGGGCTTGAGCATATATTTAATGTTGCTAATTATGCTTGATTTGGCTAATTATGGTTGTTTTAATTAAATTCGTGGGTTAATCTTGTGGCTGCAAAAATCATGTGTTAGGGGCTGAATTGGGTGACTTGGATATTGATCATATGACCCCCATTGATTTTAGATTGGTTAATGTTAATTTAAGGGCTTAATTATCATGATTATGCACTAATTTTTATTGTACGGTTTAGATTAAATTAGGATGTGATAAAACCTTAATCATATAGCTAATTTGAGATTTGAAGTTGATTGTGTGGTTTTGATCGACAATCGCATGACTAATTAATCGACTATGTGCCGATTAAAGGTTTAATGATGATTGTGTGGTGGATTAATTATTTAATGCCGATTGCATGGTTAAATTGTGTAATCGTGTGGTTAATTTATTTAATCATGGCCGAATAGTTGACTATGGCTTGATCGTGTGGTTGGAATGATGATTTCGCGGTCTAGAAAGAAGATTGTATGGTTGAAATTGCTGTTTAATATGAAAATGAGTGTGATTCATGGCATATTTAATTATAGTAAATTGCATGTCATACACACTTGCATTGGCTAATTAAGGAAGATTAAAATTGACAATGCATGGTTGTTTATGTGTGTGGCCATGATGAGTTCCGTGTAAAACGAGTTCTAGACGATGCCCGGCTGAGGCTCGGATGATGTCTGGTACCCGACTTGTCGTGGGGGGGTTCGATCCCAAACATTATCGATCGCAGTAGAGACCGAATTGATGCTCCTAAATGGAATGTCGTGCAATACCCAACTTGTCGGGGGGGGAGGGGGGTTCGATCTCAGATGTTGCCACGCCTAAAATAGTGGGGTGACCCTTGGCTATGCCAGAAGACCAACGGAAGTTCAGTGTGACCTATGGTGAGTTGTTAATAATCTGGACAACTCGAGTGTTATGTGCATACGGCATGCCTTGCGCTTGATTATGGGATAAAATCGTGAGACATGGTATGGGACGGACCGAAGTGATTTCATCTTATAATTAAGACTCATGTGAAAGATTGAGTATGTTGGATTGTCTGGATTATTACTACTGCTGTTACGCATTTGATAGTATGCCATGGTTGTGATGCGATTCGAGAACTCTGCATAGTATGTGGCATTATTGTTCATTTGATAGGTATTTACCCTATTGGTTAGAATTGCATGATTAAGGTGCCGGAGGTACGTACTACCCTAGTCGAGGCTTAGGTAGTTTACTTATTGAGATTATATATCATTTCCCGTTGTTAAACATTTCAGTCCCTCGACCTTGACCATGATTGAGCCTCCACTACATTTCGGAGTACCGACGGAGATGGAGCATTGGGTGACCATGTACCCAACTGGTGAGGATAGGGAATATTGGAAGTATGAGTGTACCGTTTGGGTTGATGACGGTGAGCAATACTTGACGGCTCACAAGTATATAGCTTGGTTTTTTAGAGACGGAGCCCAGACTTTTGGTCATCTCCAAGGATTCGATATTCCCTCGGATGATGGTTTAGGATTGTGGGACCTTATGGAGATTGATCCCCCTAATGGAGCGGTAGTTGATTCTGAGCCCAAATCGATAGTGACAGAACCTTCGGTGTGGCACGATGAATCAGAACCGGAATCGGCGTTTTTACTGTTTGGCTCTTATAGTGAGGCATCTAACCCGGCTTCGCCAGGAGCACCGTCAGAGGGCCGTGGAAGTTTTTGATAGGACTAGAGATCCCTATCTTTTTGAAGCCTCTTGTGAATAGAGTAGTGGAACAGATCAACCACCCCATCCCTTTTTTAGTATATGTGGTCTAGGTTTGTGGCCTTTAGAAAGGCTTGTATATGTTACCGCTGTAAGTGACGTTGAAATCATAAAATGGTTGGTTGGTTTGTTTAATTTCTCTCTTTACTATCCCGTTTGAATGTTTGTTGAATGGAGTGTTCGTTTGGCTTCCACGTTTATTCTCTTATTTCGAGGGTTTCGGGTCGGCAACAAATCCTGGGAGTCGCATTCTTATCAACCGTGGTGGGATGTTACGTGTTCGTGGGGTACGGGGCGTGACATCGTGTCATTTTTTTTTTTTTTGCAAGATTAATGGAGATTGTTTTGTGAAAAATTGAATGGGCTAATTACTCTAAGTTATTGGCATAATTGGAGCAGGGAAACACTTAGAAAGTTGTAACTCGATTGTGATTGTAATCTCTATTTTATCCCTTTGATCTATCTTAGAACCCCGTGTTGCTCTCCAGTGGAGTCGGTTACATGGACCAAACCACTTAAATATGGTGTCCAATTAATTTTCTTGTTCTATTTATTAAACTTTTCGATCGCTTGGTTTCGCAATAATTGGTATAAAAGATAGGTTAGGCTGACTTGAAGTAGATTGATGGTGACGGAAGAAGGAAATGTGAAAATCGACAAGTTTGATGGGAAGAATTTCAGTTTTCAAAAACGCCTATTCTGGACAGGAAGAGAATGGCGACGTTCCCACTTGTTTCCACACGGTTACACCTTGCAAGTCCCGGTGCAGCTCCGGATGCTTGTTCCGTGAGGGAAACCGGAAGAAAAGGAATTTGAAACACCGAGCTCGACATGATTTTCACGTCTCGTTTCTGCATGGACCTAAAACTATGGAGAAAGGAGGATATTGACAGAGATCCTAACTAGTGTCATTTACATGGAAGAAGGGTTGTATTGTAGGCATTGTCTTGTTACAGCTCTATCACGTCCTAGTATCTCTGAGAATGCTTCCTTGATGATAGTAATATCAAAGCTTGAAAGGTAGACGACACCAATTAAAGCAGCAGCTGAGTGTGACTTCTCCCGTTGTTGGGGCCATAACTTTGTCCTCGTCTTTCTCGTGAGAAAGACTTGGAGCGTTATCAAGATGGATTACATTTTGTCATGGATTCCGTTAAGCATGTTAGGACTGAGCGACAAAGAAAGATTGAATTCCATAGCTTTTAACTCTTGAAAACGGAGTTATATCCATCTAATAGTTTCTAGTCTGCCAGCACGAACACAAAATTGAAACTATTATCATGAGTGAGACCAACTTTTGATGACCCTGCTCTCATATTCCTACTTCTTTTTTTCTCCTTTTCGAAAAGGAAAACCATTTTCAACAACAAGAATCTCTTTTAAAATGGCGAAATCAACCAACAAATTTATACTAAGACGACCAAACATTTTCTCTTGACGAATGAAATGGGCTTTGGCATCTTTTCAATCTACAAAGGAGAAAGCAAAATCACTTTCCCTAAAACAAAAGTGGTTTCCTTCATAACTTGTTTATGCGATGTGCGTGTCTCACGGTCGTCTCCTATTATTGAAGCAGAAGTAATTTTAATTGTACTTAGTCCAATGCTTTTCATGCTCAAGCAATCAGTAAAAGCACTTAGGAACGTTTTTTTTGGGCCCCCCCAAAACAGGAAAAAAGATGTGCGTGAATCTTGTGGGAAGTCTTTTGCTTCCCCAGTGAAAGAGATAGCGCGCCCCATGCACTTGGATTGATTAAATGTGATTCTTGCTTTAGTCTTGTTAATTCGCTAATGCTCTGGATCTTGCTGTGAGAAGTATGCTGAACTCTCGGCACTGTTTTATTTTTTAATTTTTTGGTAAAAATAAATGTAAGAAACTATTTATGGTACCGACGAGGGGAGAGAGAGACTATAGAGCCGGTTTTTTTGAAAAAAAATTTAGGTCCGTAGAAATTTTAAGACCAATATCCAAAAAATGTTCAGTCACAAAAAGTTGTGCATTGTGATCATGAGTAGTCTTCCCCAAAGGAAGGACATTATCAACCGGGCATCGCATGTGAATATCTAATCAGCGTTCATATCTGGGATTACTTTTTTTTTTTCGCTGGTATAACTTCATATATAGGAAGAGAATTTGAAACATCAAGTTCGATATGATTTTCACGTTTCGTACGTGCATGACCTAAACGTATGGAGAAAGGGGATAGGGGCCGAGTCCCTTAATATTGTAATTTAAGCGGAAGAAGGGAAGAATTTTCATGTACTATACTCTCAGATGTATTTTTCTATCATGCACCTGTTCATAATTTGAGACATGTTCAAGCATGATTACTTTAATAAAGCTGACTCTGAAAACTGAAACTGAAATCAAGTCGCAACTCTTTTCGACTCTGAAAACTGACTGGCGAATCGAACTGGCCAAAGGTTGATACAGGCAGGACGCTTGTTCCCAAGAGTACAAGTGCAAATATCATGGAGTCCTTACAATAAGCTGCAACATTTTCTTGATATATGAACTGGAAAGAACATTCCATCTTGTTGAATAGTCAAAACAGCAAGTTCCCCCGATTTGTTGACTAGTCTACGAGGTCTCTTCCTTCGTCACCCCTCAGCGAAGAGATTGGGTTTTGTCCCGTTAAGAGTTCGACAAGGACCCCGGCAAAACTGTACACGTCTCTTCTAATCTGTAAATTGACTTATTTGGAAGTACTCACGGGCCTGTTCTTGTGGGTGATAATGCCAGAAAGAGCTGCCTTTACGGTTGTCTCACGATGTGTGAATCGCTGCAAATCCGAAGATGTTGCTCAATCCAAGTCCACACGATAAGACTCTCTCGATCATAGAAATATCGAAGCTCGAGGACATCAAGTCCCATCTATATGGAACCAAGTTGCATGTAAGCTAACTTAGATCGGCATGGTGGGATCCAACGGATGACTTGTTTATAGTGGTCCCTGTGGTCTTCAATAACGTTATCCCCTGAGAACTTGTATGAGAACAGTTCATTGACTTAAAAGTCTCCAACAGTGACAGAATAGAGAGACGATGGGTCCTTTGCTAGCTATTGCGCTGAAGATGACTTTCCTTGGTCCACAAGCTTCAAGTTGGAGTGCCACCACTAAACTTGACTAGGTCAGTGGTCTCGAGCCCACCTATCTTCAACGAGATCAAAAGTTATCGTTATGCCATGATCGAGCCTTTTGACAAGCACAAATTGATACCTTCTGCGAACATATTTATGGACTCTCGACACGTCAGGTCAGTTATGTTGACAAGCTTATCTCTAGCGTCTCAAGTGGTGTTGAGCAGTTGTAATCTAAATATGATATTTTGCAGTGGATGCTTGGCTATGCAACCCTTTCATTCTTACAATCACTGTTCCGTAACTTCTACGTTAACACAAAATCTTTCACCATTTGATAAAATAAGAGTTTATGAACTGGAAATTAATGAAGATGCAGCTCGCGGATGGCCTCCCGTGGAAAAATCCGCACAAAAAATATCACAACAATGGACAAGTACAAGGAAAGGAGTAGTGTGCCATTTAGGCCTAGTAGAATGCGCAGCAAATCAATGCCATTTTTGGGATTTTTATCAAGTGAAACAATACAATTTTCGATGGGAAAAGTACCAAAAAAGTCATGACCCTATAGCATAGGTACAAATTCAATCATAAACTTTTTAATTTGACTAATTTAATCCTAAACTTTTTCATATTGATATCAATTTATTTTGTCCTGTCAATTTAGACTAAAAATCGCTAACGTAGATGTCGGCTATTCTATATGGCATGGCCAGTACCGACGTAGACATTTTAAGTAATATTTTAATAATTTTTTAAAATTTTTAATAATTCTTCTCTTCTTTTTTTTGGTGAGGGCATCATATCCCTTGCCCAAGCCATGAGGGTACAGCCCTTGTCAAAGTCAATGAGGGCAACACTTGCCCACACCGTGATGGTTGAGCCCTCGCTAGCCCTTGTGACATTCCGAAATTTCGCCCATTTGGAATTAGTGAAATGACTGAGTTTATTAATGTACTTGTAGTTAGTCTCGCTCGGAACTTATCATTATTGGGATACTAACCACTAGGGAAAGACTAATTAAGGATTTAAATTCGTACGACTAAAGAGATTCAGTCGTGAATCGACTTTCAATAAGAAAATCGTCGGAGTGACATTTTGAGCCAATGGAGACCGATCTTAGGATAGTATGGACCGATTCGCCAATGTCATATTAGTGGATTACGGGAAATTCCGTTTGACCACGAAATGAACCGACGAACGATCCAGAACCTATACCGAACGATCATGCTCATCGGAACTAGCGATCAAGCCTCGCGATTTTATTAACAACTGAGGTCGTCACGATCTGAATAAACTTGCACGTGACTCGATTTAGTATCAGTCACGGGTCGATTCTGCGAATTTCCTCAAAAGCCACCCGTTAGTCTGAGATACGCACAAGTTACATTATATAGAATTCAATTATTAAATTGAGACTAAATTGGGCATCGAAAAATTTAGAAGTAACGATGGAACGTTAGGATGACGTTACGGTTGCAACATGTAATTTTGGATAGGCCCGAATCCTTCAAAAAAATTCAATTTCAGCAAGAAAATGGGAAAGTGACCATTTTACCCTTGAGAAATTCTAAAGGGCTAGTTTTATGGGGTAAGGGCATTTTGGTAATTTTTCCCTTAAATTTGGAAAATACGCTTTTGCCCTTGGACTTTTTGAGAAATTCTAAGATTGCCCTTGGATATTTTGGATGAGATTTGATATGGGCCATCGATTTCAAGATAAGATTGACTCTGGACCGTCGAATGAAAAGATTAGAGAGGAGCATTTTGGTCATTTGGCAAAAAGTGGTCAAAACTTAGTTTTTAAGCCAAGACCCACTCTCTCTCCTCTCTCTCTCCTCTCTCTCTCTCTTCCCATTCGGCCCCCCTCTCCCACCATGAGCTCTCCCGCCCTCTCCCCCATCGATCGCCGCCTTCCGGCCGCCGTTCGCAGCACCGTCGTGCCACCACCATCCCCGCCGAGCCTCACATTGATCCACCGCCGTTCTTTCTCTCTCCCTCTCGGTTTCCCTCCCTTGGCCGTGAACCGGCCCAAGCTGCAAGCCACCACCACTCACCGCCGTTCGCCGATCACCCGTTCGCCATGAGCCGTATGTCACCGCCGCCGCACGCCACCACCGATCGCCACCCGTTTCGCTCTAGCCTCATGAGTCTAGAGTCGAATAAGTTCAATCTAAACCCCGCCTAGTTTATTTGGTAAATTTGGACTCGTTTAGACACGGTTTGATAGAAATTAGGGACTGAACGGAATAACGGGCCGTATGATTGATTTCAGGAATTTTCGGAGGAATTTTAAAGGCCGAGAGATGGCTGTGTTGGTCTGTTTGATGGGCTGTAGGGTGCTGTTGGGTACGTGGATGGTACCGTTAAGTCCAGCTCAGAATTTTATGAAAGTGCCGTGAAAAGCCGAGAGTGAAATATTGAAGTTTCGAGTGCGAAAAAGGCCAATTGATGGCTGTGATGTGATGTTTTATGTGCTGTGAGGTGTTGTTTGTTGCGCGGTTGGTACTTTTAGATCCAGCTTGAGATTTCGTGAAAGAGCCGTGAAGGGCCTGAATTGATTTGATAGCGTTTGGGTGTGGAAAAATGTCAATTTATGTGTTGATTGCGTGTTTGTGATATGATTGTGTTGTCGTGGTATATTGGGTGCAATTGTATGCACAGAAATTTATGTGAATGTGTGTGAGTGTGAGATTAGGATCGGGCCGAGGCATTATAAGCTCAAGTCACGATCACGTAGGCCTGTCGCATTTGGCGCAAGCTGAAGATTGAGAAAGTGGGAAATGAGATTGGTCCGAGGCATGATCAGCTCGGGAAAGAATGGGGTCGGGTCGAGACGTTCTAAAACTCGGGTTGCGATCACGTAGGCCTGTGGCATTTGGTGCGGGCTGAGGAAAGAAAGTGAATGTGGGATCAGACCGAGATGTGTGATGCTCGCGGCGCGATCAAGTGGGCCAAGGCGTGTCGATGCAGGCCGGGAAAATGTTTGAGAATAAGATATGTGGTATGGAAAGCATGAAAGTGGGATCGGATCGAGGCGAGTGATGCTCGGGGCGCAATCGAGTGGGCTGAGGCGTGTATACGCAAACCGAGAATGTGATTGAGTAAACGTGGGTACGACGAGTGAGCTAAAATGGGGTGTGATTGATGAGTGAATTGACATGTGAGAAGTTCGTATGTTGTGGCGTGAGAATTGGTTGTTGTGATTGTGGACTAATGTGCAGGTTGCGTGTGCCGAGAGTCCAGGTATGTGTGACTGTGGATTGCCGTTTGTATGGATTGATTGGTTGTGTCTGGATGTGTCTGGAATTACGTGGTAGTCTAGGTAGGGTTTAGATTGTAACTTATTGAGAAATGTCTCATAGTTGTTTCAACCAAACCATTTCAGATCACCTACCTGAGTAATGAATCCACCACCACCGCCAAAGCGTTTTGGTATAGTCATGCACACCGACAATAATTTTGTAAAGTATCTAGTAGATTAGCAATACATTTGGATCAAGCATATCTCGACAGTATGGGTAGATGTAGGACTACTCCCTTAGCAGACTCACACATATACTACGTGGACATTTAGAGACTGGGGTTGATGAGTTCGGCTATGTCCGAGGTTTTAACATCCCCTTCGATGGAGTTGGGGACTAGGATCCATCAGCCATACCCCCGCCTGATGACGAGTTGACTAGCTTGGAGACTAGTCTGGCTCAGTCTAGACTCCACCCTGCGTCTGCAGTACCGAAACCCTCGGAAGCTAAGCATGAGCAGGAACAAAAGGAATCCCAAGCGGGATACAATCCAATGGAAGTGGATCTTGAGGTAATTCCCGAGAAGGACCATGAAGGAGGAGAGGCAAACCTTGAAGCAGAGCCGCAGGAGGACCCAGAAGTAGAGCCAGAGAGTGAGCAGAAGGGCGTACCAGTGTACGATTATAACCCTTATTATGTGCTAGAGGATGAGCCAGTTGAGGAGCCTATTGAGGAGGAGCGGGATGAGGTCTCAGGGGAGTCAGGTGACATAGACCACCCGATTGAGATTGGAGCTGAGTCAGAGTCCTTAGTGGAAGCGATTATCCAAGAAGAGTCAGATCCGAGCGCTAGCGAGTCTGGTTCAGAGTGGACGCCGTCTCGAGGGCGCCGAGGCTAGCGAGGAGGCTGGGAGCAGGTTTTGAGAGGTGCCATTTTTGGAAAATAGGGTGTCTGAGTGATCTACCCTATTTGAGGTGTTGATGTTTGTGGATAGAAAGTGAGTGTACATGTTTGTTTGTAGACGAGAAAGCTGGTGGCGAGGTTTGAATATGTTGTATATGGATGTTGTACATATTACTATCGAGGCATAGTATAGTATGGTTGATATGGCAATCTACTTCCTTCTGATGTTCTCCAATTTTATTGTCCAGGTTTAATTAATTATTTCCGCCGCGATTAGCTCTGACGAGAAAATTGAGTTGACGAGGTATTCCTGGAATGTTGCACTTGATCGACTCGGGAAAGTGAGATTTCACGAGCTCGATAGAAGTTCAGGGTGTAACAGCCCTCACCTGTGGCTAGTCGCTGGCCATGGCTAAGTACTAGGCATAGGCAAAGGCAAGAAAAGGAAAAAAAAAGAGAAAATGGGAGTTTTTTCAAAAAAATTATTAAAAATATTCACATCTATAGACGATACAACATACAACGGTCGGTGTCCACATCAATGATTTCTGGAATAAATTTCAGATTTCAATTCTTGATTGTGCTTGTTGGTCGGCCACGCTTTGGCAATTACTTTTCGTTGTTGTTTCTAGTCCAGGTGAATGGATATGGGCTTAAGTGGGGGCCCTGGCTGCAAGAGAGGCCCAATTAGGTGGATAGTGAACTTTAGGGAGAAGAATTGGGGGTCTCCAAAGAAGTAATCACTTATTAAACTTTCCATTTTAAAAAAGGTTTCAAGCTTACGAAAAAGTAAAGAATTCACAGAGAAAAAAAAACACAAACGCCAGAGTTTGAAAAACTATAGAGAAAAGAGAAGCCAATATTGGTCATGATCCCTCTTTCTCACTTTTAGTTTTGGAGGTGATTATCAACCGAATAGAAAAGTAGATAAACTATTAAAAAAACCACAGTTATTGATTTTTTCAGTAATCGGATCTAATGCACGTGTGAAAATACAATCATCTGAATACAAAAGTTCTTACTCAAAGAATTTGGTATGTGTGAAGGTCTAGACGACAATGGACGAATTATACACGCTAAGGAGCGCATCTAAGGGGATCTTATGTTGTCGAAAATATCCGGGAAAGTTTGAACTACGAAAAAGTCCATAGTTTAATTTCACGATTTTGTGCTTAGACATAAAAGTAAATTATGATCCCCAAGAATTTTGTTGCGATAAACAACATGACTTTGTGTTCTTTAAGGGCAATTAATCAATGGAAAAAAGAGTATCAAACATCTTCGATACTATCTTACCTTACCCGAAAAAAAAAAAAAAACATCTTCCATACTAAATGGAGGAGTAAATATTACGCAAAATTATCAAAAAAAATCTTAAACCTATTGTATAGATGCCAATTCAGTCATAAACATTTCAATTTGACCAATTTAATCCTAAAAATTTTGACAATTTACTAATTTAGCATTTTTGGCCAATTTTGCCCAGAAATCGCTGGCATGGACGCTGGCCATACTGTCACCCAGCCATCACTAACATTGACAATATTTGTTGTGCCTCGTAGGATGGCTAGCGTTTACGTCGGCAATAACCATCCAAAATTGGGCGGAGTGACTAAATTTGCAAATTGTTTAAAGGTTTTGGAATGAATTGACTAAATCGAAAGGTTTATGACTAAATTGGTATCTGTACAATAGATTTATAACTTATTTAGTAATTTTCCCAAATATCGTTTATCTATGAGTTGGTCCATGCACAACTGATTTCTATTGTCTTTGTTTTGCTATTGATATATGTAGTTCGGGAGGTGAGTGTGACATTTTGAAATTTCCCCATTTGGAATTTATGAAATGAATGGTTTTATGAACGTACTTGTAGTTAGATCTCACCCGGAATTGATCATTCATGGGATACTAACCATTAGGAAAAAGCTAATTAGGGATTTAAATTCGTGCAACTGAAGAAATTTAATCATGAACTGACTTTCAACCATAGAATTATCGAAGTGATATTTTGAGCCAATGTAAGCCGATTTTAGGATGGTTATGGGCCGATTCGTCATTGTCATACGAGTGACTCACGGGTGATTCCGTTTGACCACGAGATGAGTTGACGAACGATCGAGAACCTATATCGAACGATTGTGCCCGACGGGACTAGAGATTAATCCTCGCGATACATGACAATCGAGGTCGTCACGATCCAAATAAACTTGCATGTGACTTGAGTTAGTATCAGTCATTGGTTGAATATGCGAATTACCCCAAAAGCCACCCGTTAGTTTGAAACACACTCAAGTTACATTATATAAAATTCAGTTATTAATTAGAGATCAATTTGGGCATTGAAAATTAGTAAGTTATAACAGGACATTTGGATGACATTGATATTGGCTTAGTCAGTCTCCGATTTGTTCGAATCCTTCAGAAAAACTAAATTTCAACGAATGATGGAAAATGACAGTTTTACCCCTGGAGCTTTGTTAAGGCCAAGTATTATTGGAGAAGGGCATTTTGGTCATTTCACCCTAAGTTTAGAAATGACAATTTTTGGATAAAATTGCCCTTGGATTTTTATGAAATTCCCAAATTGCCCCTGTATATTTTTGGCAAGAATTAATCAGGACTGTCAATCTTAGGATAAGATCGAATCTTGGCAATTGATTTGGAATGTGAGAGGAGTGTATGATGGTCATTTGGCAAGTGTATTAGACACCAATTATTGGTATTTAGATTATTTAAGCCAATTTTCTCTCTCTCCCCTCATTCTGTCTCTGCCTCACCCTCTTCCCCCGGCTGAGCTTCCTCCTCCCCCTCACGTGGCCGTGATTAGCTGGCCTAGCCCTCACCGTCGCCGCCGCTCACCCACCAAGCCTGAACCGCCGCCACTGCCATGGCTGCTCACCATCACCATCGCTTCACGTCTCTCTCTCTCTCTCTCTCTCTCTCTCTCTCCATCGAAACCACCACCAACCCCTTTGGTTTTGTTCAGTCGTGGAAGATCAGCCATCGTCCAGCCACAGCCACTGTCGTCGTCCGCTGCTTGTCGCCGCCGGATCGCCACTTTCCCCGTCTACCCGAGCTAGCCTAGGACTTTGTGTAAGTCGTGCCCTAAACTTTATTTAGAACTTCGGGTATCGACGGACATAATTAGGGCTGAATCGAGTTGATTAATGTTGGTTTAAGGGTTAATTAGGGGCTGTTTAGGGGTTATTTAGGTGGACTGATTTGTGAACTTGTTGTGGATGATTTTTGGGTGAAATTGTGATGATTTGGGGCTGAATTGACACTGAGTTGAATGCTGGAAAATTAGGGATTGAAATAACGAGCAATCGGTTTGATTTGGAGAAAGTTTGTGTCGATTTGGTGCGTTGTGATGTGGCTATGTTGTGGCGCTCGTTACGGCTTGAAATATGTGTGGAAATGTTGAACTTGTGGCTGTGTATGTAGCTGTGATTGTGGGCCCATTGGTGGTCTTGGATGCTCGTTGGTGTGTAAAATATTTGATTGAAATGTGAATCGTTGTATGCACACGTGGATTGAATTGAGTGGATTGTCAATTGGCCATGTTTGAGCTTTATTTGAGTATGTGAAATGCGTGAAGTTTAATGCGTGCATGAGCTGGATTTAATCGGCTAGTATTTGGGCTTGTTGATGTGTAAATTGAGCGAGTAATTGAATGAAAAAGTGTGTGAAATATAATGCGTCAGGTTATAGGAATCCCCGAGGCGTCACCATTATGTAGGGAATCGTGCCATCCCGAGGCGGTACCATTACACAGAATGATACTCAATATTACTGGAAGACTGTCAACCTGAGGAGGTACCATTACGCGGGTTGTTCAGTAGGTGGTAGGTGTTGAGCCTGAGGCGGTACCATTACGCGGGCAAGATACATGGCTTGAGGCGGTACCATTACGCGGACCGAGAAGTGTTGCAAATATGGCCAACCTAAGGCAATACCATTATGCGGATTGTGCACTAGGTGATGGATGTTGAGCCTGAGGCAGTACCATTATGCGAGCTAGAAGTGTTGTGGATATGAGATGGTCACAGTGAACCTGAGGCAGTACTATTACGCAGATCATTGGCGATTCGAGCGGGATAGTGTGATGGGATGTGCATAATTGAGTGAAATGTGAAAATGAGGTGCCACGTGTTTAACGTGTGTTTTGAGTGTGAATTTAATCCAAAATGCGCATGTGATTGGTAATTATATGTTTGAGACTAACCTGCAGATAGCGCGTATTAAATGCCCAAGTAAATGTAAATTGTGTGTTAAAGATGTGGTTGTTGAGTGTCGGTATGTTTAAATTGTCTGGAGATACGTGTTAGCTTATGTGGGGTTTAGGGTGTGTGCTTACTGAGATGTGATTTCATGGTTGTTTTAACCAACAATTTTCAAAACCCCCGCCTGAGCCATGAACCTTCCGCCGCTACCGCTGCAGCGTTTTGGGATTCCTATGCACACTGACCATGATGTCGTAAAGTACCCTATAGATGATAATCACACCTGGGCTAAGCATCCTTCAGTAGTATGGGTAGATATAGGGCTACCCCTCTGGCAGGCTCATACGTATACCGCGGTTTTGACGTCCCGTTTGATGAAAGAGGTGATTGGAACCCGTCGGCTATACCTCCTCCCGATGGTGAGATGACTAGTTTAGCTCAGTCAGGGCACTAGCACGTCCCTGCAGCACCTGAGACGATAGTAGCGGTGCCAGATCCAAAGCCGGAGGAGTCGCAGGCAGGATATGATCCTATGGATGTGGATCTAGGAGTTATACCCGAGAAAGAGCCTGGAAAGGATGAGCCAGTGAAAGAGCTCGTGGATGAGCCAGAGGATGAGTCAGTAGAGGAGCCAAAGGAGGAGCCAGAAGAGGAGTCTGATGACGAGGAGAGGATTGAGATTCAGATAGAATCGGGAGATGAGGATAACCCGATCGAGATTGAGGTCGACTCGGAGTTTTCGGATGAGCATGTACCTGATGAGGATCTAAATGAGGATGATGAGGAAAGTGAGTCAGAATGGATGCCATTCAGAGGGCATAGGAGCTAGATTAGGGGTTAAGTAAACCCTTTTGATATGTTTTATTTTTGGGAGATAGGGTATATCCAAGCTACTGATCTTTTCGGTGTTGTCGGTGATTTGCAGTTTAATAGTTCGGTGTGCATGTAAATTATATGTTGTGGTTTATATTGGTGGATATCGTGAATATTTTGGAAGTGTAATATTATGTTTGGTGATTTAGAAATTTATTTTTCCCTAGTACTCCAAAATTTTATTGTCTGGATGTTTGTTGCTTCCGTCGCGATTGAACTATGATGGGATCGTTGGATCGGCGGCGTTTCCTAGGACGTTGCACTTTTCCGACCGAGCTAGAGGGAAGTCACGTGCTCGATGGGGATTCGGAGCGTAACAGTGAGTTTGATACATCATGTGGTGAGGATTTAAATGATACCTTGATCCAAGTAGCCGAAGCATCAGTAGTTGGCAACAATCCCTTTATACCATATGTTAAATTATGTCTTAAGTTTGAGCCCGTATACGAGACCCAATGGACATGTGGAGTATTTATTGCTCAAAGTCAAGTGCAAAAATGCTCAACACTGTGTAGACAGAGAGGAAGAAGCAAATTCTAAACATTCTTTGCGCATGAAAGAAGTTTTGGCCATATTTGTCTTTTATTAATTAAATGTGCCCATGGAGCAGGTCTTGGCTTTTCTCTCCAACTTTTATGCATGTCAATGGAGTTGGCCGTCCAATTTCTCCTCCATTAAATGCATGCACATGGCCCATAGAAATTGGTGGACGCCCCTTGCTGCTTCGGAGGATGTTGACACCTAAATTTTAATTTTCCGATTTACTCATTTATTACATAAAAAATTAAGAGTCGATCCTAACTTCTAAACAAAAATATTATTGCATTTTCATACTATGTTCAAGTTGGACCTTGCTCAAGTTTGGCCATCGATAATTGCGCATGAAGAGTCCATTCATGAACATATATTTGACCATTAAGAGATTCAGTTCCTACTAAGGGGATGAATGAAAAAGGAAAAGAAATAGTTGAAGCGAAGAAATTTCCATGAAATATTCTCCTCAACTTTGGCAAAGATCTCCCACATTGGAAAGCTTAACCCCACCATATCACAAGGATTGTCTTTAGCATAACAAGGGGAGTTGTTTTTTAATGGTGGGAATTGGATAGCTCAGTCAAAGAATTGGTCATGGAAAGATTGGAAGCATGAAGTGATAAGAATGAACCAAATCCCCATTCTTTCATGAGTGCCTCCAAATTTCACAAAATTCTTTTTGGCAAGACACATTCTGGAATCATGATCGGAATCAATGGGATTTGTCCAGTAATATGGAAAGAATTAAACACTCAAGAAAAGCCGAATGGAAAGATTGAGCGGAGAGAAAATCAAGGAGATAATGCTGATTGTGAAATCCTAAATAATGACGAGTGAATGTGGACACGTTCAAGACAATGTGAGTGGGGGCGGAAAAGGCAACCTGAAGATTTCAAGGAGAGGCAAGATTTGGAGCACTAATTTATAGCAACAAATCAAGTCTAAAATTTGGTAATCTCCACGATCATAGGATCACGGGTTCAAACTTACCAATGATAAATAGAGGTCTTTTGCTATAAAAAGGGGGCTGGTTGAGCCATTCCAAAACATGAAGTGGAGCTCAAAATAGAGAAAGTTCAAAAATACGAGAGAAACAATAGAGTTTTTTTCTGTGGCTATGGTTCCACCACATCCTTCTTCTCAATAATTTGCAGCAAATTCCTTTGTTCTAGTGAGCCTAGTTGCGTTGCTCTTACTATTCTTGATCCTGTGTTGCTGCGTCGCTGCTACATCGCTGCTGTTTGCTACTGCATCGCTGCTGTTCACTATTGCTCGTCGCTATTGCTTGTCGTTGCTGCTCGTTGTTGTCTATTGTTGTTCATCGTTGTTCGCTACTGTGTCGTCACTGTTCGTTGTTGTTTGCTGCTGTTTGCTGCTGCTGCATCCTCACTACCACCTTTTGCCATTATTGTTGCTGCTACTCATCATCGCTATTCGCTGCCATTTGCTGCATTGCTACTGCTCGTCGTTGTTTTCTGTTCATCATTGCCATTTGTCGTTTGCAATTGCTGTTGCACCACTATTGCTGCTATTTGCTGTTGTTCGCTTCTGTTGTCCGCTATTGTTTGTTGCCGTTTGTTGCTGTTCATTGTTGTTGCATACCTTCGATTGCTTTCCGCGGTTGACTATCAATTTCTTGCGATTAGCTCAAACCAAGTTGAGGATGAGATCGGTTTAAATTTGTGGATTGTCAATACATGATTTTAACTACATGTTATTTAGTCAATAAAACCTTCGCTTATCTAGTTATGTATTTTCTTTGCATTAACCAAGATATATTAGGGCGTTTGGACCTTTAGACTCCAAGGTCAAACCCTTAATATTATCTAGATGAAGTTCTTTGATCCGTAAAAATATTTTTTTGAAATAAAGAGAAAAGGTACCGAGTCCCCGATTCCCTTAAATCTCTGGTTTGTAGAAGTAAAATACACTCCCATATTTTACTTGGGTGTCTAATCGACCCATAACCGATTAGTGGCGACTTCAAAAGGCAAGATTAATTGCATGATGTATTGAGTACCAAGTTATGGTCAGATGGACTTGGGAGAGTCCGCACTAAACTTGAACGATTGCCTCGTGAGAGAAACTTTCATTCTCGTTTAGTAAGTCCGTTAGCCTCCCTCTAGTGATTCACCTCCGGGAAGGTCATGATAGGTCTCTCTTGTAGGCGCCAAATGTCTCTTCCCGTCTTGTGGTCATCTTTTGTGGGCTTCATTTTGTCTTTTGTTAATAAATAAAGAAAGAAGGAAGGGTGAATCCATGTGCTCATTTTTTTTTACGTTGGTGGATGATGGTCATGGATACACACCATCATTAAAAGCATGGAAGCACATGAAGATGAGCGCCATTTGTCTCATTTCTACGTCCATTCTCCTATAAAAGGTGGAGCAGAGGACGTAGAGAAGCAAGCAAGCCAAGAGAGCTCTAGGGAAGAAGAGAGGTGAGCTCGAAGAGATTTGTGTGTAGAGTCGAGTCTATTAAGTTGAGTTATTAAACATTGTGGGTATTGGGTATATATTAGGGTTGAGAAATACTTGAGCGTGAGTGATCGCAACCCTACAATTTTCAGAATTATTAGTGGGTTATTTGTTTGTTCTTCCCATGGATGTAGATTCCGATATTTTGACCGAATCACGTAAATTTCTCGTGTCCTTTTACTGTTTCTCATTTTATTTCTCTGTAGATTTCTACTGCTCCCGACTTAATTTTAAAGCTACAATCCGCTTCCACTGTGTTGCCAATTAAACCACAATTGGTATTAGAGCTAAGACTTTGCAATTTTGTCTGGCGCAAGAGTAAAAGTTGAAAAAATTAACAGGAGGAACAATTTTGGGTTATGGAGCGTCAAGATGAAGATGTTATTAACAAGTTAAGGTTTAGCCAATGCATTGGAGGATAAAGATAAGTTACCCGAAACAATGAGAGATGACGAAAATGACAAAGCTGATGGAGAAGGCAATGAGCATAATCCTTTGAAACCTATTGGATGAAGTGCTAATAGAGGTAGTTGAGGAGAAGGATGCCCCAGTGTTGTGAGCAAAACTTCAGGCCCTCTATGTAACGAAAGATTTGAACAATCGCTTATACATGCTGAAGAGGATGTTTCAGTTCCGATACCATGAAGGTACATCCATTAGATCCCACCTAGATCAGCTTAATAAACTTATCATGGACTTGAAGAATATTGGTAAGATTTTAGACGATGAAGAACAAAGCATGATGTTGTTGGCATCTCTACTAGAGTCATTGGAGTATTTTACTGATTCCTTATTACAGAGGCATACTACGATTATCTCAGAAGAGGTAAAAGTCACCCTGTTCTCAAATGAGTGGAAGAGGAAGTTGCGAGATAACAGTCTAGCGCAAGACGTAGCGCGAGGACTGGTGATTCAAGGTTGAGACAAACATTGAAGGCCTAGCAGTAGTAGAGGCAAAAACATGTTGAAGTCGCAACACAAAAAATCCAAAGGTCTCGTGAAGTGCTTTGAATGTCATGAGAAGAAACACATACGGAGAGATTGTCCAAAGATAAGAAATAAAGGTGACGGGCAAAATGCCACAAGCAATGTGGCAAATATTGCTGAGGAGAGTACCAGTGATGTCGAGGTAGTCCTATGTGTGTCAACGAGTTCGTCAGGGGATGTATGGGTTCTAGATTCCGGATTTTCTTATCATATGACTCTTCAAAGGAACTAGTTCACTATCTATTAGACTGCAAATGGTGGTAGAGTTCTCGTAGGGAATAATGCAACCTACAAGGTTATAAGGATAGGGACAGTTCGGATTTAGATGCACCATGACGTAGAGCGGATGCTGATAGACGTAAGGCATGTACTAGATCTCAAGAAGAACCTTATTTCTCTATAAACACTCGATGATGTTGGGTGCAAGTACACTACTGAAGGTAGAGTACAAAAAATCTCTCGAGGTGCCATGATAGTAATGAAAGGGAAGAAAGTGGATTCTTTCTATTATCTATTAGGAGAGACCGTGACCGGAGCTGCTGTAGTTTTATTAGGTGAGTCAGACTCAAACTTGACTCGATTATGGCATATGTGATTAAGGCACATGAGTGAGGTTGGAATGACGATATTGGGTGAAAGGGCGTTGCTGAATGGTTGAAAGACAAGAAAGCTGAAGTTGTGCAAGCACTGCATCTTCAAGAAGCAGCGCTGTGTTAAATTCGGTACAACTATACATTCAACTAAGCAATAGGTCAAATACATTCATTGAGACGTATGGGGGCCATCTCCAGTTCCTTCAAAAGGAGGTGCTCAATATATGCTAACATTTATCAATGACTATTTGAGGAAGGTATGGGTATACTTCTCGAAGTACAAATCCAAGGTGTTTGATCAGTTCAAGAATTTTATGGCAATGATTAAGAAGCAGTCAGGTAAACAAATTAAATGCCTGAAAACCAATAATGACATGGAGTTTTATGGCAAGGATTTTACTGAGTTTTGCCAAAACAAAGGGATTGTGAGATACCGCATAGTTCCCAAAACACCACAACACAATGGCATTGCACAATGGAAGAACATAACTCTCCTTGAGCGAGCTTGGTGCATGCTTTCGCATGCAGGACTAGGCAAGGAATTTTGGGCCGAAGCAATGAATATGCCATGTTACCTAGTTAGTCGATCTCCATCATCTACTATCAAGTAGAAGACTCCTGAGGAAGTATAGTCAAGGAAACGTGTTGATTACTTCGGATTACAGATATTCAGATGTCCTGCATATGCTCATGCGAATGATGGTAAGCTTGAGCCGAGGGCGAAAAAGTGCATATTTCTGAGTTATGCACATGGGATGAAAGGCTACCGATTGTGGTGCACTAATCCTAGATCACCCAGTTTTCTAATTAGCAGAGACGTGATTTTCGATGAGACTGCAATACTTCAAAAGAGGACCCTTGAGACTCAACCACCAGAGAAAACAAATCATGGTGTCAGTAGTGAGGTGGAACTTCAGGTGGAGCCTCCAGAGACCTTAGAGGTAATAGAGGAAGAGACAGTAAAAAGGGCCATAATTCCTAAAGACAGTGATATAGAACAACCAGTGAGGCTACACTGCAATATAGCCACAACCAGACAGAGAAGGCAAATCAAACCACCAGTACGTTATGCTTATTCTAACATTGCCTATGCATTAACTATAGGTAATGAGGTGGAGGTAGATGAGCCTTTGTCCTACTCTGAAGCAATGGCTAGTAATAAGTCGTCGCAGTGACTAGAGGCAATGAGCGAAGAATTAGAATCACTCTGTTAGAATTAGACATAGGAGTTGGTCAAAGTACCTAAAAGCCATAAGATTGTTGGATGCAAATGGGCCTATAAGTAGAAGGAAGGCATTTTTGGTGTCGAGGCAGTAAGGTACAAGGCGAGACTTGTAGCAAAGGGGTACACTTAGCAAGAAGGCATCGATTACAATGATGTGTTCTCTCCTATGATAAGACATATCTCTATTCGTGTATTATTTGCTTTAGTTGCTGCACAGAATCTTGAGTTGGAGTAACTAAATGTAAAAATAGCATTTTTTCATGGTGAATTGGAGGAACAAATTTACATGAGGCAACCAGAGGGATTTGCTATTCTGAGTAAGGAAGACCATATTTGCTTATTAAAGAAATCTCCGTATGGGTTGAAACAGTCTCCTAAATAGTGGTACAAGCGTTTTGTTTTTTTCATGGCTAGTCAGGACTATTCGAAAAGCTAATTTGATAGCTGTGTTTATTTTAGGAAATTGGAGAATGGATTTCTGATTTATCTGTTATTATATGTTGATGACATGCTAATAACAGCTAAAAATATGTCTGATATTGATGTGTTAAAGCGGCAGTTGAGTACTAAGTTTTAGATGAAAGATTGAGGTGTTGCCAAGAAAATATTAGGTATAGAGATTTTGCATGACAGGGATGCAGGAATGTTGCGTCTAGCTCAAAAGAAATATATTGAGAAGATTATGGTGCGTTTTTATATGCAATAGGCAAAATTTGTAAGCACACCTTTGGCTGCACACTTTAAACTTTCTGATAAGTTATCATCATAGACTAGAGAGGAGGAGGAAAATTTGTCTTGTGTTCCTTATTCTAGTGCAGTAAGTAGTATTATGTACGCCATGGTATGTACTAGACTTGATATTTCACAAGCTATAAGTGTTGTCAACCGTTAGATGAAGCGTCCGGGTAAGAGACATTGGGAAGCTGTGAAATGGATTCTTAGATATTTAAAGGGGACAACAAATGTTGGTATTGTGTATCGAAAGGACGACAATAGCAGTGAGATCACAGGGCATGTGGATTTGGATCACGCTAGTAACTTGTATAACCGTAGATCATTAGTGGGGTACGTGTTTATGCTGGCTGGTGGTGCAGTAAGTCGGAAGGCGTCTTTACAGGACAATTTTGCCTTGTCTTCGACTGAGGCAGAGTACATGGCACTAACCTTTGTGGCGAAAGAGGTGATATGGCTAAGGAGTTAGCTCTCGAACTTTGGATTGGAGCAAAAAAGCATCACTATACACTATGACAACCAAGGTGCAATATATATGGCTTATAATTCGATATATCACAAGCGAATGAAACATATCGACATTAGGTACCATTTCATCCGAGATATCATAGCGAAGGGCAAGATTGTTTTGAATAAAATAGCAACAACGGAGAACCCGGTAGACATGATGACAAAATCCGTTCCTTTGGTGAAGTTCGAGCTCTGTTTGAACTCGATTGGTGTATGTAGAGAGTAAGCACCCATCAGGGCGTTGGGAGAGCTGGCATGGATAATGAGTATTGTGACTTGGCTTCAAAAGTCGAGCAAAGATGGAGAATTATTAAATTATGTCTCAAGTTTGAACTTGTACATAAGACTTGATGCGCATGTGGAGTATTTATTACTCAAAGTCACGTGCAAAAATGCTCAACACTTTGCAGACAGAGTGGAAGAAGTAAATTCTGAACGTTCTTTGCGCATGGAAGACGTTTTGGCCATATTTGTCTTTTATTAATTAAATGTGCCCATGAGAGCAAGTTTTGACTTTTCTCTCCTTCCTTTATGCATGTCAATGGAGCTGGATGTCCAATTTCTCCTCCATTCCATGTGCCTGCATGCCCATAGAAATTGGTGGACGCTCGTTGCTGCTTCAGAGTGTTAAGGATAATGGCACAAATCAAGGAATCAAGATCAAATCAAATCACACAAGTGCTAAAGCCAAGAAAGAATCTTACATAACAAGCAAGTGCTAAGATCAAGGAATTGTAAATTCAATTTGATTGATTCTAACGACTTGTAGTCTCTTGTATAAATACATGTATTTAGCGCATGGAAAATGTATCACTTGCATAAAATATTTTTTTTTTTCAGAATTCTCTCGATTCTCTTAAACTTTATATGGTATCAGAGCTTTTTCGCTCAACCGAGCCTTCGATCCCACCATGTCGAGTTCAACCAGTGACAACACCAACTCTTCCACAACTGGTCTCATCACCATCGGCAACACTGGTCTCATCACCATCAGCAACACTGTTCAGCTTCCTGTGAAGCTCACAACTGGCAACTTTCCCTCTTGGTGAGCACAACTTCAAGCCATTTTAATCGGGCATGATCTTCTCCGATTTATTGACGGCACACCCTTGTCCGTCACTTGATTCGTTCAGACTAGCCGGTCCAGCACGCACATTGTGGATCCGCCAAGACTAGCTATTGTGATCCGCCATTTTCGGCTCAGTTTCTAAATCTATTTTGCCGCTAATTACATTCAGTGAAACTTTTCAAGAGGCACTAAAAAAGCTCACCAACCTTTATGCCAACAAATCCCATTCTCAGGTAATGTTTCTCAAGGACCAATTGTCCACAATCCGGCGTCAATAGAGGTCAGTTTCCGAATATCTTCAAGAATTAAAGGGTATTTCCGATGAACTCTCCATTATTGATACACCCCTTCAAGATGATGATATTGTTATTCATGCTTTACGTGGAATTGGTCCTGAATTTAAAGATTTAGCGGCTGCCATTCGCACTAGAGAAAATCCTATTTAATTTGAGGAATTACATGACAAACTTGTCGCTTATGAAGCTTATCTTAAGCATGAAGAAAAAGCTGCAGAATTCATTCCTGTCACCGCTCAGTATAGTGTCAAATCACGCTCTAGTTCGTCCGCTGCTCGCTAAAATGGTCCCAAAACGGATGCGGCACTTCACATGGTGCCCGCAACAACTCTGGTAGCCAATAGTCCTGTAGAAACCCCACCCAGCAGGATAGCCCATCTCAGTCTCATGACTCTCGGTCTCTGTCAATTTTGTGATAAATACGGCCACACGGCCAAGACTTGCTACCGTATCCGAGACCATCCAAATACCGAACCTGTTGTGCACCAGACAACAGCCACACATTCAGCCTTGCAATGGATTGTTGATTCAAGAGCATCGCACCATGTCACCAACAACTTAGCAAACCTATCTCTCCGCTCAGAATATGAAGGACTAGATGACATTGTTATTGGCGACGGGATAGGTTTGAGTATTTCACATGTTGGGAGGACAAAACTTGTGTCTCCCGAAAGCACCTTTGTTTTACCTAACACACTTTGCGCACCGTCCTGTACTCAAAATTTAATTTTCATCTCTAAATTTTGTTCCCAAAATAATACTTCCATTGAATTTTTTGCCATGTTCTTCTTGGTGAAGGATCTTTGAACGGGAGCGACGTTGTTGCGCGGTAAGCATAAGCACGGAGTTTATCGGATGCCACTCTCCTTACGGCCACACAAAGACTAACCTGTGGCGTTCATAGGAGAGAAAGTGGCGCATTGTGACTGGCATCGACGTTTGGGAAATCCTTCTCTCTCCATTTAAAATTATGTAGTTAGGACTTTTTCATTACCCATAAGTCCTACGTCCAAATCCATTTCCAAATCATATTGTGATTTGTGCCAATGCAATAAAAGTCATCGTTTGCCATTCAATGTTTCTACTCTCTCGAGTCAAAATCTACTAGAACTCCTATACACCGACGTTTGGGGTCTTGCTCCGGACACCTCGATTGATGTTTTCAAATATTACGTTTCATTTGTCGACCATTTTACAAAATACATATGGCTTTATCCTATGCAAAAAAAAAAAAATCCGATGTTTATGCAATTTTTAGTGCTTTTAAACAAATTGTCGAAAAACAATTTCAACGTCCTATTATCTCTGTCTACTCCGATAGCAGAGGTGAGTATCTAAAACTCAAAACATTTTTCACCACACACAGTATTTCTCATCTCACCACTCCTCCTCACACCCCACAACACAACGGCACCGTCGAACGGTGACATTGCCATATTGTAGAAACAGGCTTAACTTTACTCCATAACGCATCTCTTTCAACCTCGTTTTGGTCCTATGCCTTTCAAACCGTTGCATATATCATCAATTGACTACCCACCCCAATCCTTCAGTATCAATCTCCATGTCAAAAACTCTCCAATCAAAAGCCAAACTATCTCAAACTTCGAATTTTCGAATGCTTATGCTCTCCATAGCTCCGTCCATATGCCCAAAACAAGCTTGATAACCATTCCCGTTCATGTATATTCCTTGGCTATTCACTTTCTCAAAGCGCATACAAATTCAAACCCCAATCCAAATGCGTTTATACTTCTCGTCATGTTGTGTTCCACGAACACATTTTTCCATATGTCAGAATAAACTCCTCACCTCCAAACCCATTACCACCTACGAATCCCACATGCATCCAACTCTCAATCGCTGCCCAACAAACGAGTCTAGCCTCGCCTCCTGTCCTAACGCCGATCCAATCGCAAGCTCCTACAACTGTTGCCAACCCGCTGCTTGCTCCCCACGCAACAGTTGCTTCTCCAGTTCACAACACTAACGCCACCAACAACCATCCTTAGCCCAAATCATAACCTCAGCCACCACTCAACACACCCACAACTAACCCCTTAATCATAAACCCCACCCTATCGAACCCACCTTCCTCATCCTTTGATCCACCACTACAACCGGTGTTACCACCTCCACCGGCTGCAACCCGTTGCCATCCAATGATTACACGATCCAAGAATAACATCTTTAAACCCAAACAAATTCATCACACCACTGAACATCCTCTACCCGACATCATCGAAACAACATGTATTACTCAAGGCTTGCGGGATGCCAAATGGCAACATGCCATGTTTGAGGAGTTTAATGTGCTACTGCGCAATGGAACATGGGAACTCACCCCTAACATAAATTCTAGTAATGTTGTTGGTTGCAAGTGGATCTTCTGGATTAAACGCCAACCTGACGGTAGTATTGAGCGCTACAAAGCGCATCTTGTTGCCAAAGGCTTTCACCAACGCCCCGGGATTGACTACAAGGATACCTTTAGTCCCGTTGTCAAACCGACCACCATTCGTGTTATGCTTTCTATTGCATTGAACCGAGGATAGCCTCTTCAGCAACTTGATGTCAACAATGCGTTCCTCCAAGGGGATCTCACGGATGAAATATAAATGACTCAACCTCCGGGGTTTATTGATCCGACTCGACCGAACCATGTATGCCAATTGAGAAAAGCTACTTATGGATTAAAACAAGCGCCAAGGGCATGGTATACTGCATTGAGTAAATTCCTACACACTCACGGCTTTTGCAGCTCCTGCTCCGATCCATCCTTATTCATTTACACCATGGGTCTAATTACAACATTCTTCCTTGTCTAAGTTGACAATCTTGTCATCACAGGCAATGACACTTCTTTCATTGCCAAATTCATTGAAGCACTGTCTACACATTTCTCTGTGAAAGATTTGGGACCAATTCATTACTTTCTTGGCATTGAAGTGATCCCACCCAAGACGGGTATACTTCTCTCTCAACATAAGTATATCTGTGAGATTCTACAAAAACACAAAATGGATGAAGCCAAGGAGGTAGGCACTCTATTGGCAGTGGGAATCAACTTATCTACCAATGACCCCGCCGAGGCAACCAATGCAAGTGAGTATTGAAGTCTGATTAAGGCCCTTCAATATCTCACTATCACAAGACCTGACATCGCATTCTCCGTCAACAAATTATCTCAATTCATGCAACATCCCACTATCACACATTGGGCTGCTGCTAAGCTATTTCTCCGGTACTTAAAAGGAAGCCTATTTCATGGGTTACATCTAACACGCTCCACGACATCCATTCTTCATGGGTTCTCCGATGCTGATTGGGCAGGTAATGCAGATAACCGATCATCCACCTTTGCATTTGTCATCTACCTCAGCCCTAATCCAATGTCTTGGAGTGCGTGGAAACAACGTACAATTGCCCAATCATCAACTGAAGCCAAGTACTGTGCCGTTGCCACCGCCACAATAGAACTACAATGGGTCCGAAATCTACTATTCAAACTTGGTATCCAATCGATCACCACTCCTACTCTATACTGTGACAACATCGGCACCACATATGTATGTGCAAATCCAGTCTTCACTTTCAAATGAAGCGCATTGCCATAGATTACCATTTCGTTTGTGATCTAGTTGCAAATGGAGCTCTCCACGTCTCCCACATCTCAACCATGGATCAACTTACAGATGCCCTCACAAAACCATTATTTAAACCTCGATTAAGTTATTTGTGACCCAAGATTGGCATCTTCAATGGAAGCGCCATCTTGCGGGAGCATGTTAAGGATAATGGCACAAATCAAGGAATCAAGATCAAATCACATCACACGAGTGCTAATGACAAGGAAGAATCTCACATAACTAGCAAGTGCTAAGATCAAGGGATTGTAAATTCAATTTGATTGATTTTAATGACTTGTAATCTCTTGTATAAATACATGTATTCAGTGCATGAAAAATATATTAGTTGCATAAAATATTTTCTTTGAAATTCTCTCGATTATCTTAAACTTTATACAGAGGTCTCTCGTGGAGGCACCGAATCTCTCTTCCCTTATTTTGGTCATCTTTTGTGGCTTCATTTGTCTTTTGTTAATAAATGAAGAAAGAAGGAAGGGTGAATCCATGCTCATTTTTCTTGCGTCAACGCATGCTGGTCATGGATACACACCATCATTAAATGCATGGAAGCGCATGAAGATGAGCACCATTTGTCTCATTTCTACATCCATTCTCCTATAAAAGGAGGAGCAAAGGATGTAGAGAAGTAAACAAGGCGAGAGAGCTCCACGGAAGAAGAGAGGTGAGCTCGGAGAGATTTGTGTGTAGAGTCTGATCCATTGAGTTGACTTATTAAATATTGTGCATATTGGGCATATACTAGGGTTGAGAAAAACTTGAGTGTGAGTGATTATGATCCTATAATTCTTTGAATTATTAGTGGATTATTTGCCGGTTCTCTTTGTGGACGTAGGTTCCAACATTTGGACTGAACCACAAAAATTTTTCGTGTCCTTTTATTGTTCCTCGTTTTATTTCTCTATCGATTTCTACGACTTTCAACTTAATTACAGAGTTACGATTTGCTTTCGCTGCATCACCAATATTATATATAACACCATTAGCAATTAAGTGTGATCTTCAAGGATCTCAAGATGAACTAAAATCACTGCATCATGCACAACATAGATGATTGCAATTTGCATAGTATTCCAAATTGGCACATACATTGGTATGACAAGACCAGAATAAACTTAAGATTTGTATGACTTCACGGTTTATTGATCCCTAGCGCCGAGAATCAGCTCATTATGAATAAATAACTAACCAAAATCCTCCTATCGGCAAAACTAACAAGTTTTCCTCCCTTCTCTCTTTTCTCTTTCTTTTGCTGTGAAAACCAATTTCCACGACAAACATAGCAATATGAATCATAAGAATGAGAGACAAAAAGGATCTTCACCGCGTCTTACTAGGTAAGAGTGGTTGCACATCCGAAAATGTAATTACATCAGGGTCGATGTTTGACTTGCTAGATTTAAAAGCAGTAGTATAAGATTCAGTTGCCTCGCGGTCCTCTTGATTTTGCTGAATATTCGAAGGGTTTTGGAGCTTCCTTATCCCCTCCAACTCCATTGCCACTTCTTTCATTGTAGGCCGGTTCCTCCAATTCAAGTTCAAGCACCTTTTCGCTAGATTAGCAACCAATGGAATCTCCTCTTTCTTACCTTCTTTCAAAACTTGATCATCCGCAATGTCAAACAGGTGATTCTCCTCCACTGAAATTATGAAATAGGTCGCCAGGCTTCTTCCTTCTTGTTCCCTCAGCAACCAGATTGGGTTTTGTATCCTTAAAAGTTCAACAAGGACAACTCCAAAGCTATAGATAAGCTCAAGTGCAAAGTTGGTATCAATCCCCCAATCCAACACCACTGGAATCGTATTATTCAATCTCAAATCCAGCTGACCTGTAACGTTGGACCTGAAGAACCATGGAGGTTAAAGGGGAGCGTACTATGGCAGCGTTTGTCCCTCCTAGAACAAGCACTATGATACTAATTAATGTTGGTGGTGGTTCCAGCACACTTTGACCTGGAACCGACAACATTTGAATCTGTAGTATTCACTATCACTTGTTGTTCTGGTCTATCTTTGCCTAGTACTAAGTGTGGAAATATTTAATTGGGGAAGAAAATAGGGGTCTAGAAAGATTTAAATTTAGGACATCCTTAATGGAATATTTAAATATTAAACTACATCTTTCTCTATCAGTTTAAGCATTTGAAGTACTGGGAGCATAATCTTATTCCTGCTCTGAGGATGCTTCCTTGAGGACAGAATGTAAAGCTTGATATGTAGAGGACACCGGTTTAAGCAGCTAAGTATGACTGATCCCATTGCTGGGGACATAATTTTATCATCACTTTCTTATGAGAAAGATTTGGAGCATTATGAAATCAATATCAAGAATGATCTAACTTTTGTTGACCCTCACTATCCTAACTTTCTTTTGTCCTTTCGGGAGAAGAAAACAATTTGCCACAACAAGAATCTCAATTTGAATGACAAAATCATCTGACAAATTTATATTACGTCAACCATGATGTTTTTTCCTGACCAATGAAAGAAAAACTCATTTCTATTAATGCAAAATGGTTTCTTTTCCTTTAATCGCAGCACGATACCCGAGTTTCTTTTTTTTTTTTTTTTTGGGTCAAAATATGCAAGTTTCGTTATCTCTCTCATTATTGAAGCGAAAATCGTTTTTAATGTTCTCGAGTGTCGTACATTAGTCCAATGCTGTTCTTGCTCCAGCCATCTATAAAAGCACTTGGGAACCATCTTGGCGCCCCAAAAAGAAGTAAAAAATGCACGAGAATCATGCGGCAAGATTTTTTTAATTCCATAATGAAATACATTGGCTCCCATGTCAGTGCAGAAATTTACAAGTGATTTTCGCTTTAAAATAGTTAATTTTCTTCGCTACTGCTCTGGGCAATGATGTGAAAAGTACTCTGAATAGCTTTTTTTTTTATACTAAAAATAGATATAAAATACTATCAATGATACCGACAAGGGGAGAAAGAGACTAGGAAGCCATCTTTTGTTTTAAAAAAAAAAACTTGTGCATTGTGATCGTGAGTAGTCTTCCCCACAAGAAACGACATTATCAATGGGGCTATCGTGTGTGATTTTCACGTTTGGTATGTGTATCGACCCTAACAAATGGAGGAAGGGATGTGGGCCGAGTCCCTTAATTATTGTTATTTAAGTGGAAAAAGGGAAGAATTTTCATGCATTGTACGCTTAGATGTATCGTTTGATCATGCACCTGGTCGAGATTTTTTTTTTTTTTTTTTGGTAAAGGTAAGAGTGTATATAACTTTTCAAATCATCAAATACAAAGGGAAGCTAAAAACTATCCAAATCCCAATAGGGACAATAGTCCAAGGGGATAAGGAAACTAAGCAAAAGCTTTACAACAGGAGCAACAACAAGCAAAGCAAAGGACTAAACACAACCAAATTAAGAAAAAATGGAAGCTGAAAGTCCCCAGTTTCTTTGTAATCTCCTATTCAAAGGCATGTCGGCAACTCTTCCAAAGGTTGGAGCTTTGTCCTTCACCACTTTGATGACGTGTTTGCGCATCCCCGGAATAAAAATATCCTTGTTCCGGAAGATAGAATTATTCCTTTCAATCCATATTACATGACAAAGAGCACCAAAGGAGAACCTAGAAAGACGATGAGCAAAAGAGGATCCACCACAAACCTTCATTGCCCATCTAATATGCTCATACCACGGACGGTTGCGCCAAGGCAGGTAGCATTTAGTTGCCCAAAAAGACGCCAATCTTTTTGTAGAGGAGCACTCAAAAAAGAGGTGATTAATTGAGTCCGGGACCTCCCCACAAAATACGCACATAGTAGGCGCAATCCTACTATTATGGAGAAGGAAAGTCTGGGTAGGCAATCGGTTGAGGGAGACCACCCACAAAAGAAAGGAGTGGCGTGGAATAATGTGGTGGTCCCACACAAAAGAATGCCACTGAACAGGCTGACCTTTTCTTCTTATATGGTTCCAAGCTATCGCCACTGAGAAGGTAGAGGAAGGTTGAGGAGCCCATATCATCTCATCTTTAGTATCTTCCTGAAAGATTGGTGGAGGTTCCGTCCAATTCAGTATAGCATGTAATGTACCAAAAGGTTGCCATACCGGGTCATAAAATAGACGAACGGTTGTGTCCCGAGGAATGCGAGATTGATAGATGTCCATATTACTAAACAGAAGGTAGAGAGGGCCTTTGTCATGCCACCAGTCAAACCAAAAAGAAACCAAACGTCCATTACCAATTTTCCACCTAAAAATCGTGCGAGCAATTTCACGCATATCAAGGATTTTCTTCCACGTCCAGAAACAAAAAGTGGGCTTAGAGACAACCCAGAAGTTGGAATTTTTTAAAAAGTTTGAATGTATCCACTTGCACCACATGGACTCCTTGTCAGTGAACAGAAGCCATATGTGTTTGAGCATCAAAGCTCTGTTGTATTTAGTGAGTCTTCGAATTCCAAGACCACCTTCTTCTTTGGGTAGGCAAACCGATTCCCATGCAACTCTGGTGCCACCCGTACCTAGATCAAAACCTCTCCAAAGGAATTGTCTCAGAATAGCCTCAGTATCATACAGCACTGATTTAGGAAGAGAGAAGATGGTAGCCCAATATACTTGTATAGAGTGCAGAACTGAACGGATAAGCTGCAGTCTCCCAGCAAAAGACAAGAACCGATGGGACCAAGATCGAACGCGCAAAGTTATGGCATCTATCAAGCATTTACAATCCTCTTTACGAAGCCTCAAGGAAATGACAGGCACCCACAAGTATCGGAAAGGAAGAAAGCCTTGTTGAAACCCAAGATAATGCAAAAGCTCTCCATGCAACTCCGGGTTTCCTCCCGAGAGGTAAAGATTGCTTTTCCTGGTATTTGGTCTCAAACCAGACCAATTCGAAAACAGATCAAGTGAATCCTTGATTAATTGTATTGACCTCAATTTAGCTTGCGAGAATATGAGGACATCATCCGCGAAGAAAAGATGGGAGGTACGCGTTTTCTTGCACCGCCAAAACCATTGAAAATCTGGTTTGTCAGTATTATGATTAAGAACACCCGAGAAGATTTCCATAGCTAGGACAAAAAGATAAGGTGAGAGGGGATCTCCTTGTCGTATACCCCGGTTGCTAGCAAAAAAACCATGTAACTCTCCATTAACTGAGATTGAAAATTTGGCAGTCGAGATGCAAGCTAAAACTAGCTTAATAAAGTGATCCGGAAATTTAAAGGCGGTAAGGACCATATGAATGAAGCTCCAATCGATCGTGTCATATGCTTTTTGGAAGTCCACCTTGATGGCGCACTTAGGAAAGTATGCCTCATGGTGGAAATCCGCAAATAGTTCCTGAGCGATCATAATGTTGTCACTAATTCTACGCCCTTTGATAAATGCCGTTTGAGATGGCCCAATCAGCGATGGTAAGACCTTCGCAATACGCCTTGCAAGAATTTTAGAAATACATTTATAAATGGTATTGCAACACGCAATTGGCCGGAAGTCATTCATGCTCGACGCATTGGGAGATTTCGGTACCAAAGTTAAGATGGTAGTGTTAATCTCTTTGAGTAAGCAGCCGGAAACAAAGAAATCTTTGATCGCCATTAATATAGATGGCCCAATGGTCCCCCATGTGAATCTGAAGAAGTCAACGTTGAACCCATCCGGTCCTAGCGCTTTGCCTTCAGCAAGTGAAAATAAGGTTGTATGGATTTCCTCATCAGATACCGGTTGTGCTAAGAGGAGCCTTTGATTCTCATCTAGTGTCCGGCCAATAAAGCCACTCAACTCCGAGACTGAGGGCAGAATAGTAGCGGAAGTACCGGTGAGAAGTTGCTGAAAATGATAGACAATATGATTCCTAACCGTCATTGGTTCAGTAATAACTTCCCCATCTTCTGTTGAAACAGAGAGAATTCTATTGTGAAGCCGCCTTCGATTGACATGGTGATGAAAAAATTTGGTATTCAAATCCCCTTCTTTAATCCAGCGAATCCTGGATTTTTGTCTAAAAAAAGATTCTTCCTGTAGTCGTAGGTCAGAGAATTTCCGTAAAAGATCCATTTCACTAACAAGAAGGCTCTGGTCAAAGGGGGATTCAACCATGGCCGTTTGAATAGCGGATAAATCCGATCTAGCTTGTTCCGTTCGAATGGAAATGTCAAAGAAGGAACTGCGGTTCAAGTGTTTGAATTTGGCTTTAAGAGCTTTGAGCTTGCAACAAACACTGAACATTAGAGTGCCTACATATGAGAGTCCCAAACTTGAGTGATTATTTCCAAAAACAAGGGATGGGTAGCCCAAAGGTTGAAGAACTTAAACGGCTTGTTAGAATTCACCGGAGGAACAATTTTGATCACCATAGGGGAGTGATCAAAGATACCAGGTGTGAGGAAATTAGCTTCCGAGAAGGAAAATTGTTGAGTCCATGTGTCATTAATAAGAACTTGATCAATCTTACGCATTTTCCTATTAGCTCCTAAGGAGTGCGACCATGTGTATCTACAACCAATATAACAGAGATCCTTAAGTCCCGCATTATTGAAACATTCTCTACATTCATCAAATGCTGGAATCCAAGGCGTTGAACTACCCATTCTATCCTCCGGGTCTCTCATTGCATTAAAATCCCCAGCAACAATCCATGGAAAGTCACAAGAGGAGAGTCGAACAAGATCAGCCCACAACTGTCTTCGATGCACAAAAGTATGTTCTCCATAAACTACTGAAATCATACAAGTTTTCTGCATGCGCAGCAGTCTCGCCTGGGTATGAATTAATTGCGAAGAAGAGAATCGAGGATCCATCTCTACCTCATTTGGATCCCACCCAAGCCATATTCTTCCAAGAGGGGAGTATTTGTAGTTGGACAGCCAAATCCAGCTAGGAAATAGATCTTTAGAGATGTCACTAAACCGAGAAGCCTTGACTTTAGTTTCAATGATACCAATACAACAAAGGTGATTTTTCCTTATAAAGGACCGAATTTCAGCTTGTTTGAGGGGTTTAACTAGCCCCCTTATATTCCAAAAACCAAAAAACATAAAGGAAGAGAGGACGTCTATCTCTGAGCTTTCCTTGGCCTCCCCCTTTTAGTTTTCTTTTTTGAGGACGGACTAGGAACACTCATGTGATACAACGCAATATGTGTAGAACCAGGAGAGGGTTTCATCATATCCTCAAAAGCACTGGACGCAAAGGTGCGTGATCTAGTGTTAGGGGGGGATACAACAGCCGCTTCTGCTTCTAATATATCATCTGAGGAACTTGACTTCTCGAGAATTATCCGGGAATCAGAGGACTCTTCGGTGGAAGCCTGCACAATAGGAGAAGGCGCCACTACTTGCTGATCAGTGTGTTCTGCAAGTCTCTGAGTATTGGTCTGACTCTGTTCCTCCTCATGGCCTTCGGATGGCCCAACTACATTATCTTCCCTGCCGGGTTTCAAAAAGGAACAAATAGCAGAAGACATGATAACTGTGCCCTCCATATTCTGTGTCGCCTGGAGAGTGTGGATAGGCTGATCAGAAACAGGGGCCATCACAAGAGGAAGCTGAGCAGGAGCAGAGGCAGAAGCTGCATTTGTGTCTACCGGGTTCTGTGTTACCTGTACATCTGGATGGAGCTGGTCATGAGCTTCAAAATTCGCTGGAGGGAAGAGGGTTGAGGCAGTGGTAGGCTTGGCAGCAGGAGCTTTGCCTTTCCTGGACTGAACTTGGACCCATCCATCCGCCCCTTGAGGAGGCACATCACAACCAGGCCTATGAGCATTGAGTGCAGGGGCTGAACTAGGTGGCACAGCCTTGCTGGATTGAGCAGGGCCACAGTCAAAGCCATTAGCTCCATCCTTGTGCCCGAAAATACCGCAAGAGGAACAAGTCAAAGGCTTCCATTCATACTCAATACTGATAGTGTTCAACTCACCATCCCAACAGAATTTCACTTGCTCAGCTCTGGGTTTACTGGCTTTGATTTCCACACAAACTCTCGCATATGAAATCCTAGTCAATTGTTCCGTCTGAACACCCACGTATAATGGTTTACCTATGGCACTGGCTATACTACCAATACCAGCCGGAGACCACAATGAGAGGGGAATATTCCTAAGTCTCACCCAAACTGGAACCGTGTCCAGAGCTCCCTTCTTGAGTTTTAACTTTGAATGCCACTGTTACAGCAACATAGTGCAACTGAAGATAGAGACCGGCCCCGAGTCAATGATCTTTCTACGGAATTCAGAATCAGAAACTCGGAAAAAATAAAAGCCATTTTCATGCAGTTTAATCTCAGCTACTTTATCACCCCAAGCTTTCCTTATAGCTTCTTCTCTAAGTTTAAAAGGAACTTTCTTACCTATGAAATGTCCAACAACACAACCTGGTCGAGATTTGAGATTGATTATTTTGATAAAATTGCCAGCATCATATTTCTGGAACTGAAATCGAATCACAGCTCTTTTCAACACTGATAAATAACCAGCAAATCGAACAGACCGAAGGTTGATACAAGTAGGACGCTTGTTCCCAAGAGAACAAGTGCAACTCTAACGTAATCCTTACAATAAAGTATTCATGGATCCTCAAGACACAATAATCCCTTTCATGATACATGAACGGAAAGGATCAATGTCAGTGCCACTTGTCTCTGCATGTATAGCTAGACATTCTTGCGGGCGATAATGCTGGAAAGAGCCGCCTTCACCATGTTTCACAATGTGTGAATGGCTGCACATCCGAAAATGCTGTTACATCTAAGTCCACATAATAAGACTTGCTAGATGTGAAACTTGCATCGTGAGATTCAGTGGCCTCGACCGTTTCTTGATCTTGTTGGAAATCTGAAGGATTTCGTAGCCTCCTTATTCCCTCCAACTCCATTGCCACTTCTTTCATGTCGGCCGATTCCTCCCAATGTAGTTTAAGCACCTTCGTGGGAGGTTAGCAACTGCTGTAATCTCTTCTTCCTTACCCTCCTTCAAAACTTGAGCATCAACCATTTCGGACACAGAATTGTCTTCATAGAAATTATGAAGTACGCCAAGAGATTTCTCCCTTCTTCTTCACACAATGGAGAGATTTGGCTTTCGTCCCGTTAAGAGTTCAACAAGGACCACTGCAAAGCTGTCCACATCGCTTCTGTCTGCAAATTGACTTGTTTGGAAGTACTCTAGATCCAAGTATCCAAAAGTCCCCCGCACCAATGTGGTGACGTGAGTTTGATCGAGAGAAATGGATTTGGAAGTGCCAAAATCCTCCACTTTTGCCCAATATTTCTCGTCTAAGAGGATATTGGTGAACTTGATATCTTGATGATAAATGGGTATAGAAGTTGCCGAATGCAAGTAGGATAAGGCTCCAGCGATTTCGGTTGCAACTCGTAGGTGTATGTCCCATGGCACTTGAAGCTCCTCATTTGGGTCATGTAGACATTGGTACAACGTCCCATTTGGTATGAAAGTTTTTGATGTCTTTCAGCGAACAGATTTAATGCACACGTGAAAATACAATCAGCCGAATAGAAGAGTTGTTACTCAAATAATTTGGTAAATACAAGAAATACACAACTCAAAGAGCACATCTAAGGGGAACTTATGTTGTGGACAGGCGGTGTCCGGGAAATCCAAACCATGAAAAATTCCATTATCTAACTCAAAGATATTGTGCTCAATTTATAATTTGATGTCGGATGTTGATTCTGAAGTGGTTCGATTTTCCGATGCGCACCCCAGTTATGTCCAGTGAAACACGGCGAAATTTCGTCTAGGTGTTGTACGATGGCTTCCCTCATTATACGATCATTTCTATCTTATTGCCCATTGATGCTTCTGCTGCAACTTGCATGAGTGACTCTGTGGTTGCTGTTGCCATGTGTTATTAAATCGTCTCAATGAAAGCTATAAATTTCACAATCTATGCTGAATTTCTTCTAAGATATTTGACAATTAAGTTTCTGCTTTTTGTCCCATCAAGAAAGAGTGCGACGTACGGAACTTCTTAAATTAATCACCCGTCTAAGAAAATCTAGATAGAACTACTTTACATCGAGTCGCTATACATGAGTGGCTGCACGTCCGACATCGTGATTATGTCTGCGGACCCTGCAGAATCCCAACTTACGCTCGTCTCCCTCTTCTTTGGAGTATGTTCATGTTTCATGGCAGGATTCTCCAGCTTTCTAATGCGCTCCAGCTCACTTGCCACTTCTTTCATTGTAGGTCGCATCTTCCCATGCAAGTTCAGGCACCCTCTTGAGAGGTTCGCAAAGGCGACGATCCCTTCTTTCTTGCCTTCCTTCAGAACTTGATCGTCCACAATGTCGAACAGGCAGTTGTCGTCCATCGATAGGAGGAAATAGCTTGCAAGGTTTCTCTGATCCTCGTCTCCAAGAAGAGAGACTGGCTTTCGCCCGGTCAGGAGTTCGACGAGGACCACACCGAAGCTGTACACATCGCTCTTATCTGTGAACTGACACGATTGAAAATACTCCGGATCTAAGTACCCGAATGTCCCTTGGACTGCTGTAGTCACGTGAGTTTGATAGAGCGAAAGTGATTTGGAAGTGCCAAAGTCGGCTACTTTTGCGCGGTACTGGTTGTCCAGGAGAATATTAATAGACTTGATGTCCCGATGATAGATCGGGATTGATGCCGATGAATGTAGATAGGACAAGGCTCCCGCCACTTCGGTAGCAATTCGAAGGCGTGTGTCCCATGATACGAGAGAGTCACGTAAATACTGGAAGAGAGTCCCATTCGGTATGAATTCGTACACCAAAAGCGGCGACTCTGTTTCCAAGCAACACCCAAGTAGCTTAACCACGTTCCTATGGTTGATCTGTGAGAGAATGGCAATCTCGTTAATGAATTGTTCAACTTTTCCCTTATCAATTGCCTTTGACTTCTTAATGGCAACGATTCCTCCATCCGCCAGCATGCCCTTGTAGACGGTTCCTTGCGCACCTTGACCAAGTATTCTGTTCTTGTTGAAATTGTCCGTGGCCCTCTCCAAATCCTTAAAATTGAAAAATTTGTTCTTGTCAACATTGGTCTCGAATGAACACAGTTGTTGCTGCAACAAGAGACCCCCATTCTCTTTGAAGTGCCTCTCTTTGAGCTTGATTTCTTTCCTTTTCTTCATGAAATTGTACAACAGCCATAACAAGAGAAGCAAGAATAGGGCCCCTAGGCCTGCTCCGATACCTGGTTTATTAAAGTGGCATGAGCATTACCAAAAGCAAGCATGAGGATTTGTATTGTGAAATAACACGGAAGTCAACGAATTATGCAATTCAAGTCTAACACATGTAGAAGAAATTATCAAAATAATCAACAAGATGAGGACATCGAATATTTTTGTAGTTCGGTCCGAGTGTAGGTATCTACTACATTAGGAGAGTCCAACGCTACGAAATCCACTGTAAATCTAGATAACATAGAGTTTATAATAGCTCAAGTGCTTCTCAGTCCTATAACTTGAAAGTATTATATGACAATATCTCACTGAAAACTCACTCGGAAAACTCATAGAGAAAATGTCACGCCCCAAACCCCCGTCGAGCTCACGTCATCCCACCTTTGGTCGAAGAATGCGATATCCCAGGTTATCGCCAACCTCATTTTAACATCAGAGATTTAAATTCGCAACGGAAACCATAAACACCGTGACTATTGAAACTGGGGAGAATTGGGAAAATATACATTTTCATTGCTCATCAATACTTGTTCCATAATTTTTACCAAAATACAAACCTTAATCTATCAGTACACACCTTACTGAAACTATCGAAATCAAAAGGGATCGATGGCCTGATGTTCACCCTAAAAAACGGTTCTCATTTAAAGATTGGCTCTCTAACAGATTCCTTAACCTCTACTCTCCTTACTCGGCATCCATTCAGAGTCTAACTCATCGTTTTCCGATTCTGAGCTTTCTCTGTTTGTTTGATCCTCCGAGGACTCCAGCTCCTCTTCGATCACAATCGGGTGATTGATGTCGCCCGATTCCACCGGAACCTCATCCTGACCGTTCTCTGCTAATACATCCTAGAAATGGAACTCAAGCTCAAAGTTAGGATCTATGTATTGCTCAAACGGGAGTATGTACTCCAGTTCTCCTTTCGGCTCTTCAGACTCAATAGGATTGTTCTTCGCTTCGACCTCTGGTTCTACTTCAGGTCCTACGTCCTATTCTGGTCTCTCCTCAGGAATAGGATCTAAGTCTATATCCATCAGCTCAGCTTCGGCTTGCGACGCCTTGGGTTCGGGTTCGTGTTCTGCTCCGGAAGATCCCTGTGCTGCGGTTGCTGGATGCAGACCAGACTGAGCCAAGGTAACCTCGGTACTAGTCAACTCTCCATCGATTAGGGGCATGGCGGCCGGGTCCCAATCTCCAACTAGATCATACAGAACGTCGAAACCTCGAACATGACCAAACTCATCCCCGTCAACGTCCCTAAAGTACCAAGCCGTGTATACGTTGGTCTCTCACAACGGCAATCCTACCTCTACATATATGGTCGTCGTGTGTCTAATCCATGTCATCCCGTCACCCATCGAAAACTCTGCTACTTCATACTTCGTGTGTACTGATAATCCAAAACGTACTGGTGGTAGTGGTGGTGGTGGAGGGTTTATGTCTCAGGTCGAAGTTTTGAAAATTATTGGTTGATACAACCGTGAGATTACAACTCAGCAAGCACACCCCTAAACCCAACCTAGGCTATCGCGTACCTCCAGACAAACACAAAATAATCACACACGTGCCAAATTGTCACATAGCAGGCATTCCACACACGATCACAAGCACGTCATATGCAACACGCGCATGTGCAGTTCTCATCCCACGTACTCATTCCGTTCTCATTTCTTCTTTCCACAACACTCGCCAGTGACCCGCGTTGAAGTACACGCCTCAGGCACACTACGACTATTCATCACAACACCTTAGGCCCGCGTACCCATACATGCCTCAGGCCATGTATCTTGCCTGTGTAAATGTACACGCCTCAGGCACACTACGACTATTCATCACAACACCTTAGGCCTGCGTACCCGTACACGCCTTAAGCCATGTATCTTGCCTGCGTAAATGTACACGCCTCAGGCTCAACACCTACCACCTACTGTGCAACCCGCGTTGAAGTATACGCCTTAAGCTGACAGTCCTTCGGCAATACCGGACATCGTCCCGCGTTGTAGTACATGCCTCAGGACGGCACAATTTCCACCATTTCACATGTCATGCCACACACAACCACTTTCTTACTCATGCACATGCTCGACACGCATCTACCACACTCTCCTGGCCCATTACATGCGGTCCGCACACATTATTTTATACGCAACTCATGCTCACTCAGCATTTGACATGGCAATTTCAATAATTAATTAAATCTAACTCACGTGTGCATCCGACAAGCATAATTCAATCACCAAATTACACGACCACACACTCAATTTCATCACCACAATTTATTATTAATACAAACACGCATCAAACACATTAATTGCCATTTTTCTCCAACCAAATGGCGTCAGATTAATTCCGATCCTTCACGGCACTTTCTCGCCATTAAATGTTGATTCTAAAAATCCAACTCGCGTCCCAATCAACTCATCACAGCCCTGTGAACAGTGATTCACAGCTCATGATCCACCTCAAATTTTCCTCCAAAAATTCCAAAATTAATCCTCAAGGCCTGCCACAATATTCCTATTTTATTTCACCCAATTTCACACCCGCATAAAACCCGATTTCACCCAACATAATTATCTTTTGATATGTAATGTCCTAAATCAGGTTTAGGGCGCGACTTACCGAGTTGTAGACTAAATCGACTAGAATGGAAACAAACAACGCTCTACGGCGATAGCGTACGGCTCACGGTGGCGGTCCGGCTTGGGCGGCAGCATGCGGCGGCCTTGGGCTTGGTCGGCCATGGCCTTTGGCCCCATGGTAACAGAGAGAGATGATGAAGGCTGGTGGTGGCGTGAGGGTGGTATGGCGGCGGCAAGGCGGCTGTCCAGCGGTGGTGGTAAGCGGTAGCACAGCAGTGGCTTCACGAGGGAGGGGAAATCGGGAGAGTGAGAGAGAAAGATGAGCCGAGAGATAGAGAGAGAGTGAGGAGAGAGAGTGGATTGGGGTCTTGACTAAATAGTGCAATTTTGACCCAATTGGCTAATTACCAAAACGCCCTCGTCTCACATTATTAATCTGACGGTCTAGATTTGATCTTATCTTGAAACTGACGACCGACATTAAATCTTGCCCAAAAATATCCAAGGGTATTCTTGTAATTTCCCAAAAATCCAAGGGTAAAATTGTCCAATCAAAATTTTAGGGCAAAATTACTAAAATGCCCTTTACCCTTAAAGCTTACCCTTTATTAAATCTTAGGGGTAATTTGGTCACTTTCTTCGTTTCTTGCCCAAATCAAATTTTTCCGAAGCATTTAGGCGCACCCAAAAATCGCACATGTCCCCTGTAACGTCGTCCTAACGTTTCGTCATGACTTCCTAATTTTCCGGTATCCAATTTGGGCTAAATTCAATAATTAAATTTTATTAAACACAACTCGAGCGTTTCTCGAACTAACAGGCGGCTTGTTGGGGAAGTTCACAGAATCGACTCGTGACTGATACTGAATCGAGTCACATGCAAGTCCATTTGGTACATGACGTCCTCGGTTGTCATTAAAATCGTGAAGATCAATCACTTGATTCGAGGGGTACGATTGTTCATATAGGTTCAGGATCATTCGTCAAGTCATTTTGTGATCCAGCGAAATCACCTGCGATCCACTACTATGACAGTGGCGAACTGACCCCTGACTATCCTTGGATCAGCCAATAGTTGCTCAAAATATCACTTCAGAGATTTAATGGTCGAAATTCATTCACGATTGAATTTTCTTTAGTCGCGCGAATTTAATTCCCCTATTAGCCTTTCCGTAATGATTAGCATCCCAGGAATGATTAGTTCCAGGCGAGAATTTACTACGAGCATATTTCGTAAAACTCAGTTATTTTATAAATTCCAATTTGTGGAATTTCGGAATGTCACAGAAAACCCTTACAACCCGTTGTTTGCTCTAGTGTGTAATTACTGAATAGAATTCCATACACACACATTCAACTAAGAAGCCCACTCAAATTATGAAACCACTCAAACTAGGAATACTACTCAAGCTTGGAAATTTACTTGGATCGAGTTTCATTTATAGGCTTAAACTCAAGATGTATTCTTAACAATCTCCACATCGATCGACGTTTGCAGCTAAGTAATAGTGCTCATCATCTAGGCTAGCTCTTCCAACATGCCTTAGGTGCTCAATCATCATAGGTGTCTATTGAGCCTAATTGCATTTTCCAAAACACACCCCAATGTATGTTGTCCCTAACAAACCCAGGAGAACCACTTCAAAGCATCACAATGTATACCTAGATTAATCATATATATTCTTCATTCGACATGTTAAAGATCAATCAAAGTACTACCTATGACATTACTCAGACAACCAAGAGTACTAGCATGTGAAGCATAGAACAGATGCTCCACCTCCATCCAAGTACACACTAACAATATTGACAATTTATGATGTGCAATAAGTGGGGGCACTTATAGAGTTTCTCAATTGTATATTAAAGTGTCTCGGCGCTTTCCCGATTAAGTCCTCTGAGTCACTCGTAACCATTTTAGCAATCTTCACTCTTACCATCTCCATACCTGAAACTATCTACAATGCACCCAAATTATCAATTTCAATATTTGCATACAACTGTTACTCAATCTCATCCAATTCCATTGACCACCTCAAAACTTAGTCAATTATGACCTTGAAACAAATTGTCAGCTGCTATGGAATCTAGCGACTCTATAGACATTGTCACATCTACTACATTTTGAATATCTTTGAGCTCTCCCTAAAGCTCTACCTATTGACATTGTCCATATCTTTTTCTACAATCGATCTCTCACTCCTATTCTAAAATAGAGCATATTTATGAAAGGTAACATCTGTACTGAACATAAACCTAAGTGAATCTTTCTCAAATGTACCACAATCTAGCTATATTCCTTTACCCCATGTGTCACGCCCCGAACCCCATCAAGCTCGCGACATCCCCTATTGCAGTCAAATAGTTGCGACGTTCCAGGAATATCGCCGACCCAATCCAAACATCAGGAACACATGCGGAAGCGAAAATAAAACCCCTAACTATAAAGACGACGATGGGGTAGCTCAACACGACGGTCAATTAACAACAACATTCATTTGCATACAAAGCCGAAGCATCCAGCATACAAACATCATAATACAAATGTACTTAGCAGACTAGCATCCAAACTCATCCACATAACAAAAGACTCGGATGTCTTGGTTAACTTAACTTCACTATAGGTCTATCTATCAAACGCAACCCCTAATAAAATACCCTAGAAAAACTACTGATCGTCATCTTCCATTCTGCTCCTGATTCTTCTGACTTCTACTCCAGAAGATCACCTGCAGCTCCACTAGGCCCCATGGGCAACTCCTCGAACTCCAAAAAGAGGAGGCGGGCCTCCTGGGTCTAAGGCTGGGGGTCTAAAATTGTGGATTATACAACTATGAGGCGAATCTCAATAAGTGTACAACCACAAACCCCACGTAGGTACTCACGTACCGTCAGACGAAACATGCCTAACACATAACAATCAGCCAAACTAACAAACTCATACAAACCTACCTGGAACTCGTCATGCGCATACCTGCACATTAGACAACAATATAGCCAACATCCCACCGCAATGAATCATAATCGCGCGCGTGCCTCGATTATAAAGCAAAACCTACTTGGGTACGTCCCATATCATGCCTAGCAGATTTTACCCCATAATCGAGCATTATATCACGCGATACAAACACACTCGCACACTAGCTCACACCATGCATCACTTTCACAATCCTCACATGTCAAGCTAAATCCCGCTCATTCTCAACCTTTCCACCATACCGCACCCGCGTAAAATACATCGGGCCAACGGTCTTCTGACCCCATCAGGCATCGTCATCCCGTCGGGCCGGGCATCATCACCTCGTCAAGGACGGCATCGTCCCGCGTAAACGAGCACACTTCAAGACGGAATCCTACACTCTCACTTCCTTAATTACCGCGTCCGCGTAAAACGCATCAAACCAACGGTCTTCTGACCTCATCAAGCATCGTTACTCCGTCGGGCCGAGCATCGTCACCTCGTCAGGGACGACATCGTCCCGCGTAAACAAACACGCTTCAGGACGGACATTTTCCAATCAATCCTACACACCCGTACCTTCGTTCCACTCATACCACATCTATCACACGGTCACACACAATCTCACAATTCACATACACTTCGCAAATACACATTTTCGCCACATGAACATCCCACGAACACCCAAGCTTGGCACGCAAACTCAATGCGCAATCACGCCACCACACCTCACAGCCACACAATCACACATACGAGCTTATTCAAGCATCAAACTACCCATCAAAATGCCACGATAACACCGAATAATTCTCGAGAGACAAAAAAAACTGAGAATATACAAAATAGGATCCAAACTGGACAGTTGTGCAGTGACAGAAATCCATTTGAAATAAATAGTAAACCAACTCCAAAAATTATGAAATTTGGATATGTTGTACAAAACATCTTGATAAACATTTTCTGTGAAGGACTCAAAACCCAGATCCAACTATAAACACCTCTTTTTGTCACTTGAAGACAGACAAAAATCAACCCATCCGGTCAGTCCGCCTGATCATCAAAATACATCTCAACCAGTATCCAAATTACTTTGAAAAGCCTTGAAATTTTTATATGTCATAGAAAAGAGAGTCACCAACAACTTTCATGAAGGAATTTTATTGAAAATAGATCTAAAAAATTTTATAAAAATTCGACAATACAGGAAGGTCGGGATGAACAGTGTTCCGGGCGGTTTCAATACGGTCTGAAAATGGGTTTTCGTACGACCCAAATGGCCTCCAAAAATTCCAAATTTAAAATATGTTATAATTCAAGATGTTATGAACAACTTTTATGAAGAAACATTTCTCAAATTCGGCCCCCAAAATTGTCCACAAAAATAGCAAACCGTACAGGTATAGTAATCACAAATCCGAGAATCACACAAAGCCTCACGGATTTCAAACCGTAATCGTTCCATATCATCACGGCCCTATCTGAACCTCCCGAGCCTCACATTTTTCATCGCCAAACCAGTCCACAACCACCAAATACTCAGCCCTCATCACAATCCCAAAACAGCCACTAAATTCACCTAAATCAAGTCATAAACGTGTCTAACAATACCCGATGTCCTAGGTAACGTTTGGGAAAGTCACTTACTTTGAAAAGGTGGACAAACGGGCTGGACAAGGGGCTGGAAAAGCCGGCCCAGCAGCTCTGGCGATGGCGGCTTGCTCCGGCGATGGCGAGCTTACGATCGGTGAAGGGAGAATCGGCAAAGAAGAGAAATTGTGGAGAAAGAGAGGAAGGGGAGTTCTAGTTGGGGAAGTGGCCGAATGAGGAGGTGAAGGGGAGAGAGAGAGTCAATATTGGTAAAAAAAAAGTGGGCTGGTGGGGGACACGTGTCGCCGATCCGGAAAATTTGACTAAAACACCCTAAATCCAACAATCTTGGTTGATCTTATTCAAATAATTGAGGGACATTTTGGTCTTTGGCCCCAATAATTGTGCTGAATTATCCAAATAATTATCCCCAAAATTTTCCCAAAATTCGGAACTAAAAATGGCCTAGGGGCAAAATGGTCATTTTTCCGATCCTGGGTCGAAATTCCATTTTTCACCCGTACCTACCCCAAATGTGTGTGGCCAACATAATATAGCATCAGAATCGCGAAATTCATCTCACAAGTCCTTGAAAATCACCATCGAAGTCTAGGGGCAAAAACGTAAATATTTTTTCGATTTTGGTCGAAACTTCAATTTTCGACTGTACTAGTCTAGAATGTATGTGGCCACACCAAAATGACATTGGCCATGAAAAATAACCGCATACAACTTCAAAAATCGACTTCAAAGTCTAGAGGGGTATAATCGTAATTTTTCACTTCGGGGCCGAAATCCATTTTTTGCAGAAATGGGTGGCCCCAAGGTTGACCAAGCTAAAAACGTCATCGGACGCTCAAAATTGTCACTTTCAAAATTCTCGATTCCCGGGCCCAAATTCCAAGAAATGACTAGAATCGAACAATCGCGACTTTAGTTTATCTCTTACTAAAGGGTGGCTCTCTAGGATTATGCGCTCTCGACTCGTGATCGACACTAAGTCGAATCATGTTTAAATTTGCTCGAATCAAGACGACCTCGATTGTCATATAATTGCGAGGGTCTGTCGCTAGTTCTCTTCATACACGATCAATCAATTAAATTGCTCTCTGTTGACCCAAAACATTCCCTCATCAATCCTTATGGTCGAAGGTCGAACCAAGGTCGAGCTCTTTGGTCGTGTGAACTCAGTCCCGTAATAGCCTTACTCCTAAGGTTAGCATCTCGAGAATGCGCGGTTCCGGGTGAGATCTCATTATAAGTGCATTGGCCAAAATATTCATTTCATGAATCCTGGGAAAATGATCAAAAATTCAGACTGTTACACCATGTGCATAGCCTAGAAATACACCTCCTTTCCCCTAGCTATAGCACCATCACTCACATGAGCATAAGCAAGGCAACCGAATACTTTCCGCTCAATATATTCAACCGGCTTGCCTACCATGTTTGGTAAGGAGTTTTCCAATTATTTGATGCGGATGGTGATTTATTCATTAACCAACATCGATATTCATTGCGTCGGCCCACAAAACTTCACTCAATCCAGCATTGGAGAGTAAAGTTTGAGAGCTCTCTCCAATGTAATTTTGTTCATCAGTTTTGTGACACCATTTAGTCATGGTGCATTGGAATTCCACTATGCCTTTTTCTACACAAAATTGGCCAAGCTCATCCGAACAAAATTCCACCCATTTATCTGTTCTCAGGCACATGATTTTCCATCCTATTTGCTTTTTGATCATCTCCTTCCATGATTTCAACCAACTAAGCTCCTTGTTCTTGTGATGACAAATCTACGCTTTCCTCGAAACGTCATCAACAAAAAATAGCACATACCTGGCACCATCCTAGGATGGAACTTGAGAAGGTCCCTAGAAATTTGAGTATATGCAGCCTAAAATCTCCGAGGTCTAGTGAATTGTCGTATTGAACTTCATTGTCCATTGACTACTCATGTCGCAGTGCTCACGTAAGTTCAGCTTCTTGATTTGGTGACCACCCAATTAATAGACCCCTTTCACTTAGAAAAGTCATCTCTCTTTCATGTATTTGAGTCTCATGTGCAATTTAGCGTGTAATAGAACAGTCGAGCAGCAGCCAAAAAAACAAAACAGAGGTATTGGTCGATCGAGATTATGTATTAAGGGCAAAAAGGAAAAAAAAACCTGGTGTTAGGTTTGACGTACTGTAATTGTTGTTGAGACAATCAATTTAAAGACTAAACTATATAGGCTACAATTGTAGGAAAAAATATGTGCCCAAATCAAACATCAAACTTGAATTCCGAAGAGCTACGTAGGAACAAAGAACACCCAATCCACTGAAAACGCATGATGCTGTGTAACACTTTCTAAATTGAGGGTTTTATCAATTATAGACTCAATCTGGCATTTATGTAGATGACAGGATGTGATATTCGCGAATCTGGGTGCAAAAAAGATGGCTAGTCCTTGTTCATAACTCACGACAGAATGAAGAAATTTGCTTACCTACGAGGAGAAACTTGATTGTCTTGCTTCCTTCTACACAATCATAGGAACCTCGTCGATTCACACACTTTTTTCCATGGCAACGACTGGGATCTTCGCATTCATCGACATCTGAACAAAGGATGACAATCAAAATTAGTAGAGCTTCGACCTCTCTTTATTGGGCGTTTACGATTTGCATGTAAAGCTACTTGAGCCTCCAAAGAGCTACTTCTATTTATTAGTTCAGTTTTTCGATTTTGCGTTTCCAATGATTGGTGTGATGAAATGTAAGTGGTTTTACCTTTGCACCCATGTTTAATATAGGGGTTACCGGTGAAGCCCCAGCGGCACGAACACTGCAAAAACGGCATCACCTTGCGATATCCTAAATTGAAGCTGACTGTGCTACAGTTATAGGAATCGTCGGAGATGAAGCCAAATCTGTAAATTTCTAGCGCAGCTTGGGAGGAATCAGCTATCCCCCATTCTAGCACCGCTGGGAAATGCCGACTCACCATCAACTTATCGAAGTCCATAGTTGAAGGTGCGAACTGCGACCTATCTCCCAAGAAGGCATACTCGCATTTATTCTCTGCTGGTTTCTTGTCCGCCCGGAAAGTGACGCTGAAAGCCTGAAGATCCGAGGTGATTGTGGAGTGGCAGCATCCGTCGCGGCCCGAACAATTCATTTTACTAAAGATGTTGTGCTGTTTTTTGCATTTGGACTGGCACCCTATGATAGCAGACTTTGTGTCATCCAATAGAGCACATATGTTGCAACCAACGGCGGCGAAGACATTCCTCGAATCAGAGAAGATGAACTGGCTTCCGTTCAAGCTCACAGGTGCAAAGCTTCTATTGCCCCCACAGCTCACATTCGACGAGAAGATTATAGGAAGACTGACGCTGATCATGCCGTTCGTTCCACCTTGGTCATCGGGTAGCGAAATGTTGAACACCCTCAAGTTGGTCTTGTTCAGTATGGGGATGATGCCGTCACTGCTGTCCTGGCAGACAATCTCGTACCACTCATCGAGGAAACACGCGGTTCCAATCCCGAAGGGGAAGGGAATGGCAACACCACCACATGTTTGGGGGCAATTACCCTTCACCAGGGGAGCTGCTAGCGATGCTTGCTTCTGAAGCAAAAGTGATACTACAAGCAGAAGAATCTGAAACATTCTTGCTCCTGCTTCTTTTGTCCGGAAATCGTGGACCTGTTCGAGGAATGAACGAAGGGCACAGTTACTTATACGCCACTTTTGCGTGTAGTCGAGGACCCTAGCATGTCCGAGGATACTTCTTTGAGCAGAATTGTCAAAGCTTCAGATCCTTCCTGGAGTAGAAAATTCTCCACTGAAGTTGTCATCTATTTTGGCGGCCAAGCGAGAATGATTTCTCAATCGGGTTTGCTTTGATGGCAATGGCGAATGTCATTTTTCAATCTCACAGCTGAATTTGACAAAGAAACTCATCAGATAATCACAAGATAAGAAAATGATGAGACTCGGAGATATGTTCTTTTGTTCCCCGTTGAAATGTCTCCTTTGAGAAAGGCTATCAGCCTCATTTTCAGATTAAAGGACTTTGAAGAGTCGTTCTTTGTTCTGGAGTCACATTAGGACAGGGCTTGTAAGGTACCGAGAAATGGGGGAATTTCGGAAATATCTGTGCGTGTCCTCGTTGTGTGTCCCACTGTATTATTCTCTAGCTGCCCATGACAGGACAGTGAAACCGAAGCAATATACTGGCTTCATACCGAACAAGTAACTGCACATACTATAGCGACACATTAGTAAATATAATTAAAAAAAAAAAGGTCACGTTAGCATTTTCTTTCTTACTAAATTTTCAAGTTCTTTTTTTGATGTGTAGTGCTTGGTGAACGCCACACGGGTGGAGATTTTGGCTGTAATAATAAAATGCCACATCAAAATGTCTTAGTAGCTAAATTGGAAGAGTTAATAGAGAGAGAATTCATTGCACTAATTTAGTAAGTTTTAGAACTTAATTGGTGGATTATGTTGATTTTTGCCCATTAGTGAGCACAGAGGGAGCTTTTGGCCGTAACAATTGTGTGGCGCTCTCGTGAATTATATCTCAAAGAAACTGCAAGCGTTTTGGAATCGTGACAAAGTCTTCTCCTAAGAATTTGTATCTTTTTTTTTTTTTTTGCAAGAATGATAAAGATTGTTTTGTGAAAAATTGAATGGGCTATATACTCTAAGTTATTGGCATAACTAAGATTGTTTTGTGAAAAATTGAATGGGCTATATACTCTAAGTTATTGGCATAACTGGAGCTGGGAAACACTCAAAACAATGCAATTCGATTGTGATTGTAATCTCTATTTTATCCCCTTGATCTATCTTGGAACCCTGTGTTGCTCTCTAATGGAGTCGGTGATAACGACCAAACCACTTAAATATGGCATCCAATTAATTTTCTTGTTCTATCTATTAAACTTTTCACGATAATTGGTATAAAAGATAGGTTGGGCTGACTTGAAGTAGATTGATGGCGACAGAAGAAGGAAATGTGAAAATCAACAAGTTTGATGGGAAGGTTTTCAGTTTTCGAAAATGCCTATTCTGGACAGGAAGAGAATGGCTACGTTCCCGCATGTTTCCACACGGTTACACCTTGCAAGTCCCGGTTCTGCTCCGGATGCTTGTTCTGTGAGGGAAACCGGAAGCAAAAGAAATTGAAACACCGAGCTCGACATGATTTTCACGTCTCGTATCTGCATGGACGTGAAACTATGGAGAAAGGAGGATATGGACCGAGACCCTAAGTGGTGTTATTTACGTGGAAGGGATAGATTTTCTTGTATTGAACGCGTTGTCTTATTACAGCTCTGTCACGTCCTAGTATCTCTGAAGGTGCTTCCTTGAGGATAGTAATATCAACGCTTGAAAGGTAGACGACACCAATTAAAGCGGCAGCTGAGTGTGACTTCTCCCATTGTTAGGGCCATAACTTTGTCCTTGTCTTTCTCATGAGAAAGATTTGGAGCGTTATCAAGATGGATGACCTTTTGTCATGGATCCCGTTAAGCACGTTAGGACCGAGTGATAAAGAAAGATTGAATTTGATAGCTTTTAACCCTTGAAAACGGAGTTATGTCCGTCTAATAGTTTCTAATACACCAGCACGAAAGCAAAATTCAAACGATTATCACGAGTGGACCAACTTTTGGTGACCCCGCTCTTGTATTCCCACTTGTTTTCTCTTTTCTCCTTTTCGAAAAAGAAAACCATTTTCCACAACAAGAATCTCTTTTAAAATGGCAAAATCTTCCAACAAATTTATACTAAGACGACCAAAACATTTTCTCTTGACGAAAGAAATGGGCTTTAGCATCTTTTCAATCTACAAAAAAGAAAGCAAAAATCACTTTTCCTAAAGCAAAAGTGGTTTCCTTTATAACTTGTTTATTCGATGTACATGTGTCACGATGTTCTCCTATTATTGAAGGAAGAGTAATTTTTATTGTTCTTAGTCCAATGCTTTTCATGCTCAAGCAATCAATAAAAGCACTCGGGAATTTTTTCTTTTGGCCCCCCAAAACAGGTAAAAAGATGTACGTGAATCATGTGGGAAGTCTTTTGCTTCCCCAATGAAAGAGATTGCGCCCCATGCACTTGAATTGAAGATGACTAAATATGATTCTTGCTTTAAACTAGTCTTGTTAATTCGCTAATGCTCCGGATCATGTTGTAAGAAATATGCTGAACTCTTGGCACTGTTTTATTTCTTATTTTCAGTAAAAATAAATATAAGAAACTATTTATGGTACCGACGAGGGGAGAGAGAGACTATATATCTGATTTTTTTGAAAAAAAAAACAATTAGGTCCAAAGAAATTTTAAGACCAAAATCCAAAAAATGTTCAGTCACAAAAAGCAGTGCATTGTGATCATGAGTAGTCTTCCCCAGAATAAGGACATTATCAATGGGGAATCGCATGTGAATATCTAGTTAGCGTTAGTATCTGGGATTTTTTTTTTCGTTGATCTAACTTCATAAATAGGAAGAGAATTTGAAACACCGAGTTCGATACGATTTTCACGTTTCGTATGTACACGGACCTTAATTTATGGAGAACGGGGGTAGGGGCCGAGTCCCTTAATACTGTTATTTAAGTGGAAGAAGGGAAGAATTTTTCGCATGCTGTACTCTCAGATCTATCTTTCGATCATGCACCTGTTCATAATTTGAGATATGCTGAAGCTTAATGACTTTAATAAAGTTGACTCGATCATGTTTTTGAAACTGAAATTAGATCGCAGCTCTTTTCGACACTGAAAACTAACCGACGCATCGAACTGGCCAAAGGTTGACACAAGCAGGATGCTTGTTCCCAAGAGTGCAAGTGCAACTCTAATAATGTATTCCTCACAATAAGCTGCAACATTTTCTTGATACATGAACTGGAAAGAACATTCCACCTTGTTGAACAGTCAAAACAGCAAGTTCCCCCGATTTGTTGACTAGTCTACAAGGTTTCTTCCTTCGTCCTCCCTCAGCGAAGGGATTGGATTCTGTCCCATTAAGAGTTCAACAAGGATCACTGCAAAACTGTACACGTCTCTTCTCGTCTGTAAATTGACTTGTTTGGAAGTACTCACGTGCCTGTCCTTGTGGGTGATAATGCCATAAAGAGCTGCCTTTTCCGTTGTTTCACGATGTGTGAGTGGCTGCAAATCCGAAGATGTTGCTCAATCCAAGTCCACACGAGAAGACTCTCTCGATCATAGAAATATCGAAGCTCGAGGACGTCAAGTCCCATCTACATGGAACCAATTTGCACGTAAACTAACGTGGACCGGCATGGTGGGATCCAACAGATGACTTGTTGATAGTGGCCCCTGGGGTCTTCAATAATGTTATCCCCTGAGAACTTGTATGAGAACAGTTCATTGGCTTAAAGTCTCCAACAGTGATAGAAGAGAGAGACAATGGGTCCTTTGCTAGCTATCGCGCTGAAGATGACTTTCCTCGGCCCACAAGCTTCAAGTTGGTGGGCAACCACTAAACTTGGCTAGGTAGGTCAGTGGTCTCAGGCCCACCTATCATCCATGAGATCAAAAGTTATCGCTATGCCATGATCGAGCCTTTAACAAACTTGTGCTCATGGGCACTGCTTAGCTTGTGTGAGTAGAATTATGGACTCTTGACACGTCAGGCCGGTTATGTTAACAAGCTTGTTTCTAGGGTCTCAAGTGGCGTTGATGTAACAGTCCGAATTTCGATATAATTCCGGGATCAATAAAACTGATATGATTTCGCATTTCATTTTAGTAAATCTCGCCCAGAACTAATTACTCTCGGGATACTAACCAATGGGGTATGGCTAACTAGAAAACGGTACGTGGACCGGGGATTCTGTCGCGAAACAGACATCGATCATGAGAGACACTAAGGGAATATTTTGGGCCAACGTGGGCTGATCGTAGGAAAGAGTAATGGATTGGGTTTGGCCAAGGCCAACGATGTACAATAGGGACGCGGGTGATTCTGCAAGACCGAAAGTACACGTAACCAACCAATTCTGAACTCGAACCGAACGATCATGATCTCTGGAACTAGTGATAATTTCTCATTATCTCAATGATCGAGACCATCACGATACAGATAGCCCTAAATCGATACACGTAACCTCTAAACAGCTGTCCGTTAGTGAGAGACCCTGAAATTGAAAATTTAGTAAATTTTTTCACGAAATTGGACCCGAATTTTGATATCAATTTTCGAGGGCTTAAAAGACTATTTTTACGAATCTGACGTCATATTATGCTGGCCACGCACGTTTGAAGCTAGTATGGGTAAAAATTGGAATTTCGGTCCGGGGGTGAAAAAAATTACGATTTTGCTCCTCTAGACATCGGCGTTGCTTTTCGAGGCCAAATGAGATTATTTTTCGAGGCCAATGTCATTTAAGGGTGGCCATGCATACCAGGAGTTGTTATGGCCAAAAATTGGAATTTTGATAGAAATTGGAAAAAAATTGACAATTTTGCCCTTCAACCTTTGACGTGGATTTTCAAGGGCTTGCATGATGAATTTCGCGATTCCAACACCACATTATGTTGGCCCCGCCCATATAGGGTTGGTACGGGTGAAAAATGGAACTTCGACCCGGGACCGAAAAAATGACGGTTTTGCCCCTGGGCTATTTTTGGTTCCGAATTTTGAGAGATAATTCAGGAAATTAATTAAATTTGGACTTATCCTAATTATGGCAGCAAATGACCAAAATGCCCATGTATTTTTGGATAAGATTTAATGGGAGCCTTGGATGAGGGGCAAAATGGTCATTTTGCTAGATTTGTGACACTCGGCATCTCTAGCTCCTAATATTTGACCATCTTGGACCAATTTCTCTCTCCTCACTCTCCCTCTCTCGACCAGAACTCTCCCCGATCACTCTCTCTCTCATTTTCGCTCTCAGCTTCCCCTTGCCGGAGCAAGTCGCCGGCCACCGAAGCGCCGCCGCCGCCGCCCACCGTGTCTCGCTGCCGCCCACCGTGTCTCACCGTCGACCACCACAGTCCCCCGCCTCAGCCTTAGCCTCACCCAACCCCTTTGTCTCTCCCTTTCTCTCTTTTTATCTCTTTTTCTCTCTCCCGGACATCACCGCTGCCGCTCCGGAGCCTCACCGCCGCCACGCTGGCGCCCGATCAGCTAAGCCGCCGTCACTGTGATGTCTCCAACGTCTGTACGTCGCTGTCCCGTACAATGTCCGTACGACGTCTGTATGATCCGTACACCGCACGATCGCAAGGAACGCCGCCACCGGTTTCACTGTTTACCAGTGATTGCCCATCGTTCCTCATCGTCGTAACCTTGAATTAAGTGAGTAAAGTTCTTAAACTCGAATTAGGACTGATAGTGCACATTTCTGGACTGGTTTAGGAATACTAGTACTTGTAGGGAAAACTTAGGGTACTGATTGGTGGAAATTATTATCGAGAAAAATTTAGTGAATCAATGAGAATTTATTGGGAAGAATAATCAGATTAATTAACCAATTTACGAGCCTATTGGTGAAATTGCCGGGTATGCTCGGGTTGACTGATTGTATGTCAATTGTGCTTAATTGTGATCGATTGTGTATTACCATGTCGCATGTTGTGTGGCTGAATTATTTGGAGTGCGATTGGCCAGTGTTGGGCTTGAAATTAAATGTTAATTTGTGAATCGCACGTTGGGTCACACAGTATTAATTGGGCCAATTAAGCACGTGTTATGATATTGGGTATCTGAATTATATTGGTGCTCGTGATGCATTGCATTGCATAACATGGACACGTATTATGTATGCCTAGAATAAGGCATGTGGTGAAATTGTGTGGGAATGCATGTCTGCCATTAGCATGTGATCACTTAAAATACCCTGAAACGTTTTACGCTGGATTAAAATAATAATAAGTTGTGTGATCACCTAAGAACCTTTGGGTCGATACCGTCCTCATGCACTTTGAAGCAGGACGATGTCCGGTACGTTCGGAAGACAACCATTCTCATGCACTTTGAAGCAGGCTCTGGTTTGTAAGGAGATCAGTATTGTGCATCATGCACTTTGAAGCAAGCTAGAGACACTGGGCCAGATCATTGCTGCATGTTATGCACTTTGAAGCAGGCTAGACGCACTGGGCCATGAATATCGTCGACTCAAGTCATAATAAATATTAATAAATTGGGCAATTGCCAGTGTGGGCCAGTAGGCCGGAGATATGCACATGACATGTCGACGACATTTGCATGCATAAACATGCATTGATTAGCATGCGAGTGTGTGAGACTCGGTGCATGAACATGTGTTTGGCGTACGTGTGACTATGCATGCCACGTGTCATGATTATTATATATTGAACTGTCTAACCTGTAGAATCAGAAACTTGTGTGATTATTGTCATATTGCGATTTTGAATGTTTGTTTCCAGTCAGGAGATTGCATGCTAGCCTAACTTAGATTTAGTGGTTGAACTCGCTGAGATTCGTCTCACGGTTGTATAAATCAAAACTTTTTAGACCCCCAGCCGTGAGGATGGAGAGACCACTGCCGCTTTTTGAGATCGCCATGCAGATCCGACAGTATACCAGTTCTTACCCCTCAGGAAATGGGAAGGCTTTTGTGAGGTATCGATCAGTAGTATACGTGAACGTAGATGAGTATTTCTACCAGGTGCAGGAATACGTGGCATGATGCCACCAGGATGCCGACTAGAATAAGGGAGAATCCCTCAGGACCTTTAATGTCCCAGTCGATGAGATTGGGATGTTGTACCCAGTTATAGCCGATGGTGAGGTGATCGACCCTAAGGTCACACCCGAGTGAATGATGTAGGATCAGAAGATAGATGAGGAACCTGAGGTACTAGCAGAGGACCCTGAACCGATGGACAAGGAGGAGGATGTCGCGCCCCGCACTCCTCGGCGCGCCACATCCCTCGCCATGGTCGATTTGAAAGCGACGTCCCAGGACGTGTCGCCGACCCAACGCCAAACACAGAGATTTAAAGCGCATGCGGAAGTAATTAAAACCACCCATACAACAAAATACACATAACCGAGGATAGCCATATAACAACGATTACAAATAAACACTTGCACTAATACCAAAAACCAAATACAATATTTAATACAGCCCGATCAACAAAACCAAAATGGGTCAAGGCCACTATTGACAAAAAAAAGGATAAGTGGCATTGGGGGTTAGTCTACTGTTAATGGTGGGGCACTGGTCAAAAAGGTATTGACCCTATCAAACTAAGGCGAGTGCTAACTCCTATAGTGCCCAGTCTCGGTCGGAATCAAAAGACTCCGAGGATGAAGAGCTATCGGGCATCCCCTCCTCGGACCCTAATGAGTCCATCTTAGACTCGGCCTCGAGTACGGGGTCCTCCTCAACAGGCTCAGGCTCTTCATTGTCCTGCTCCATCGACTCCGGGACAGCGTCCCCGTCATCGGGCTCTATGTCCATCGGCTCGAACTCGTCCACCTCGTACTCTACCGGTACACCGTCGGAGTTCGCACTCTCCTTGGCTGACGAGCCAAGGTCAGTTACCTCGCCATCCGGGCATCGAGGATACCGGGTGCCCAACCCGGTAAATTGGACATCAAAAGTCCGGAGAGGACCATACTCTCCGAAATCGTCCCTAAAACACTACGCCACGTACTCGTGAATCTGATAGTGTGACTCGCCCACGACTACCCAAACTTGAGTATAGTGCCTAATATAAACTTTCCCGTTCCCTACGGGGTGTATCGTCCTAGTCCGCTCTACGTGATGCGGAATCCCAAAACGCACCGGAATGGTAAACATGTCAAGGCTGGGGGTCTGAAAAAGTGATTTTATACAACAGTAAGAATAATCTCAGTGAGTAATTCCCTAAAAGTGGTTTTAAACACGCGGCAATGACGGCTGGACAGTGGCGGTCTCGCGCCGGAACAGTGGCGGCGAGTGGCAACTTCGACGAATGGCGCGAACGACGGCGACGAACTAGGCGATTCCACGGCTTAGAGAGGGGGAAAGGGACATGGCTAGAGAGTGAGGGACAGCTGGACAAAGCTGGGTGAGGCGGTGGTGGTGGCGGGACAGCTCCGGCGGCGGCACCGGTGCTCCGGCGAAGGCCTTCCACGGCCAAACAAGAGAGGAAGAGAGAGAGAGGAGTGATGGCATGGCTGGGGGTGGAAGGGTTGCCAGCTGAGGTGAGGGAGACGGCGGTCCACGGTGACGGCACGGCGACCTCGAGGCAGCGACGGAGCGGCGCGGCGCGGCGAGCCGGCGAACAGCGGCGACCAAGCGCGGTGAGCTCGCGGACTGCGGCCGCCGGGCGCGGCGAGCTCGAACTGTGGCTGGGCTAGCTCGCGGCGGTGACGGCGATGGTCAGAGTGGCGGGGACGATGGCGGCGACAGCCAGGTGCGGCTGGGCCACAACGAGCGCGAAGGGCAGCGGCGACGGCTTGCTGCCGCGCGCGAGGGAGAGGAATAGGACGGTCGGGGCGGCAGCTGGCAGAGCGATGTCGGGCGGAGGCGGAGGGCAGCCGAGCGGCGGTCGGGCTGTCTAGGCAGAACGAAGCAGAACCAGCCGAACGGGATGAGGAGAGAGAGAAAGTGGGGGTGACGTCGGCTGGGCGAGCAGAAGCAAAGGCGAAGCAGAACCAGCTGCGCTCGGGGAAAGAAGAAGGAAGAAGAAGAAGAAAAGAAAAAGAAAAGAAGGGAAAGAGGAGAGAGAAGAGAGAATGTCAGGAGAGTTGGCCTGCATGGGCATGGGCAGATGGGACGTAAGCAGGGAGAGACGTGCGCGGCAAGTGGGGCGCGCAGAGGGGAGAGAGAGAGAGAGAGAGAGAGAGAGAAAAAAGTGAGGAAATAATTATTCAATCAAATAATTATTGTGATCCGACAGCCCAAATTCAAAATCGAAAGCGATCTACCAGTCCAAAATAAACCTTGAATATAATAAGGGACAAAGGCCAAATAAAATAACTCAAAAACACACTACGAGGGAGGTCTACCAGTTCAAATTTGTATCCGGTCGAAAATTCACTTTCTCACTATACCTGACAATCTCGATGCTGGCCACAATAATATCGACACCGTCTAATTTATTTTGTCCCAAAACTCCCGAAAATCGATTGCCAAATTCGAGGTCTAAATAACGGCCAAATTCGATCGAGTGCAATTCTAGCAAAATCTCTATTTTAAAAACAAGAACCCAAGAGTGATCAGTTTCCGGGCGAGATTCTATTATAAGTACACTGACGAATTATACGTTTATTAAATTCCAAAATTGAGTCAAAATCCGGGATGTCACAGAGGATGAGCCCGAGGCCATGGAGCATGACGTCAAGGAGGATGGAGAGGTTGCGGAGCTATATTTAGATGAGGAATATGCCTCCGAGAAGTCGTCAAATGATTCTACCGGGTCGTCTGATCCTGATTGGAAGCCATAGGGTAACCCAGTGTCCTTAGCTAATAGTGGGGCCGCTACTTTTTGGACTGTAGCCATCTTCCCGAGTTTTAACCTGACCTCCCTTGCCGCTTACCCCCTCTTTGACCAGGTGGCATACTGACCGTTTGTACTTGTAAATATTGTGCAAATGGTTTTTATAGTAATATAAATGTGTAATTATTTTCTACTATGGCGATTGGTGTATGGCTATCCTTAGCTCATATTTGTAGTTGTTTGGGTTTGTATATTTAATACTTCTGCTTGTGCTTGATCTCTATTTGGGCGTGGGTCGGCGACGCTTTCTGGGACGTCGCAGTTTATCGACCAAGGTAGGAATGTTGCGTGCTGTGAAATTCGGGGCGTGACAGTTGAATAGCTGTAATTTAAATATGATATTTTGTTGCGGATACTTGGCTATTCAACCCTTTCATTCTTATGATCTCTGTTCCGTAAACTTCCAAGTTAACACAAAATCTTTCACCATTTGATATGATAAGAGTTTAGGAATTGGAAATGAAGATGCAGCTCGCGGATGGCCTCCTGTGGAAAAATCCACACAAAAAATATCACAACAATGGACAAGTACAAAGAATGGAGTAGTGTGCCATTTGTGCCTAATAGAACGCGCAGCAAATCAATGCCATTTCTGGGATTTTTATCGAGTGAAACAGTGCAATTTTCAATAGGAAAAGTACTAAAAAAGTCACAAACCTATTGCATTTGTATAAATTCAGTTCTAATTAGATTAATTTAATTTTAAACTTTTTCATATTGATAACAATTTAGTCCATCTTGTCAATTTAGGCTAGAAATCGCTAATTTTTCCTTTTTTTTTATTACCTTCCCTTTGACCTGTGGCCAGCAACCGGCCACAGGCAAGGGCGTTACGGCACGCCCTTGCTTAGGTTGTGAGGGTACAACCCTTGTGAGAGCTGGCAAGGGCGACCCTTGCTTAGGCCACAAGGGTCGAACCCTCGTAGGCCCTCACCCATGGCTTTGTCACCGGCATACTGGCCCTCACTTGTGTAACCCAAGGAGCGCATCTACGGAAACTTATGTTGTTGAGAATCCATAGTTTAAGTCCCCGATTTTGTGCTCAGACATAAAACTAAATTACGATCTTCAAGAATTCTGTTGTGATAAACAACATGACTTGCGTTGCTTAAGGGCAATTAGTCAAACATTGGCAGGACTGTTTACTATCATGGCAAAATCAATGGAATTATGAAAAAAGAGCATCAAACATCTCCGATATTAAAAGGAGTAGTAAATATCGCTAGAAAAATTACCAAAAAAAGTCATAAACCTATTGTAAAGATGCTAATTCAGTCATAAACCTTTCAATTTGATCAATTTAATCATAAACATTTTGCCAATTTGCTAATTTAGTATTTCTGGCCAATTTTAGCTAGAAAATGTCGACGTAAACACTGGCCATGTCATGAATGGTTGGCTAGTACTGCCGTTGACAATTTTTGCCGTGCCTCATGGGATGGTTAGCATCAATGTCTGTGATAACCAGTCAAAATTGGCCGAAATGACTAAATTGATAGATTGTAAAAATGTTTTGAACTAAATTGACTAAATTGAAATGTTTAGGACTGAATTAGCATATGTGCAATAGGTTTATGACTTATTTAGTAATTATCCCAAATATCAATTATATACGAGTTGGTCCATGCACGATTGATTTCCATTGTTATTGTTTTGCTATTGATATATCTAGTTTTTTTTTTTTTTTTTTGGTCATGATTGATATATGTAGTTCGGATGGTGAGTTTGATACATCACATGGTGAGGATTTAAATGATACCCTGATCTAAACAGCCAGAGCATCGGCAGCCGGCAACAATCCCTCTATACCATCAGCAATTGATCGCGATCTTCAAGGATCTCAAGATGGACTAAAGTCATTGCATCATGCTGGAGCTAGATGATTGCAATTTGCATAGTATTTCCAAATTGGCACATACACTGGTAACATAATATCGAGCTAATTACAGGACGGACCTAAATAAACTTGGGATTGGTACGACTTCACAGTTTTTTGATCCCGAACACATAATAAGTTCATTACCAATAAATTACTAACCAAAACCCTCCTATCGGTAAACTAACAAGTTTTCCTCCCTTTTCTCTTTTCTTTTCTTTTGCTCTAGAGGGGAAAACCGATTTCCATTACAAACAGAGCAATATGACTCACAAGAGTAAGAGGCAAAACGGATCATCACCACGTCTCACTAGGTAAGAATGGCTGCACATCCGAACATGAAATGACATCAGGGTCGATGTTCGACTTGCTAGATTTAAAAGCAGCAGTATAAGATTCAATCGCCTCACGGTCCTCTTGATTTTGCTGAATACTCGAAGGGTTTTGGAGCTTCCTTATCCCCTCCAACTCCAGTGCCACTTCTTTCATTGTAGGCCTGTTCCTCCCATTCAAGTTCAAGCAACTTTTCGCAAGGTTAGCAACTAATGCAATCTCTTCCTTCTTACCTTCTTTCAAAACTTGAGCATGGACAATGTCGAACAAGCGATTCCCCTCCATTGAAATTATGAAATAAGTCACTAGGCTTCTTCCTTCTTGTTCCCTCACTGACGAGATTGGCTTTTGTCCTGTTAATAGTTCAACAAGGACAACTCCAAAGCTGTACACATCACTTTTATCTGTAAATTGACTTGATTGAAAATACTCGGGATCTAGGTAGCCAAAAGTCCCCTGCACCAACGTGGTCACATGAGTTTGATCGAGGGAAATGGACTTGGAAGTACTGAAATCTGCCACTTTTGCTCGATATTTTTCATCCAAGAGGATATTGGCGGATTTGATGTCTCGATGATAAATGGGAATAGCGGCTGCTGAATGCAAGTAGAATAAGGCTCCTGCAATTTCAGTTGCAATTCGTAGGCGTGTGTCCCATGATACATGAAACTCTTCATTTGGGTCATGCAAATATTGGTATAGAGTCCCGTTTGGTATAAACTCATACACTAAAAGTGGGAATTCCGTTTCCAAGCAACACCTCAGTCACTTAACCACATTCCTATGGTTGATTTGTGAGAGAATGAGGACTTCATTTATGAACTGTTCAACTTGGCCCTCATATATCGCTTTCGATTTCTTAATCGCAACTATTTTTCCATCTGTCAACATTCCCTTGTAAACAGTACCTTGTCCACCTTGCCCAAGTATCCTATCCTCGTTGAAATTGTTAGTGGCGTTCTCTAGATCCTTGGAGTTGAACAATTTGTTTTTCTCGACATTGCCTTCGGCTGAAGATAGCTCACTTTCCAACAAAAGGCCACCATTGCGTTTGAAGTACTTCTCTTTGGGCTTTATTTCTTTTCTCTTCTTGATGTATTTGTACAACCCCCATAAGACAAGACACAAAAATAGTGCCCCAAGGCCAGCTCCAACCCCTGCATTACAAAAATTTGAGGGGAAAAAGTCCAAAAAAGGTACCATTATTGTCAAGTATCTATATGGTATTATCATCAATAATAGTAGTGAATTTGATTAAAATGAAATCATATAAGAGGGATTAACCTGCGCTCCTTTCATGTGGATTTATCTTAACGACCTTGAATAATTAATTTGTCTCCTGTTTAAGTTCCATCAGGTGATATTTTCATACATACATCTGGACTGTACAACTGATCTCCATTACAAGGAATTTAGAAAACCATTGATGAAAGTGAAAGAATGCCTACCAGTATTCATCTTGATTATTATTGTAATAATTCCAATTCAAATATGACAAGAATAAGTAGGACCCTTGGTTATCTTTTGATAGATCTGAAGCGGCGACATTAGAAAAGTTCTAAGTGTGGTCTTACCTATCAAATAGTATTAGGGTACGAAGAAAGTTTCGAGGTTGTTTTGATAGATACTATTGATCGAAACTTATCTATAATCATCACCAAGCAAATGGACAATCCTGCCAGAATGAAGGGTAAGGTAAAATTTATTTCCGTTTATGCTGTTCTTTTTTCTAACAATAATCAAGAGCATGAACCGGTCTAAAATTCTAGGTTAAAAGATCTACTTACCAATAAGAATGAATTTAGCTGTATTTCTACCATTGACGCAATCATATGAGCCGTGTTTGTTCACGCAGGTCCCGGAGCACATATTTGGATCTTCACATTCATTAATATCTGATAGCAAATGATAAAATAGATATATTAGAAGCAAAACCAATCTCGTTGAGTAAAATTAGCGAGACTACTGGGTCACCTTTCCTCATAAATTATTAATTCCAAGGCTAAAGTACAATGCTTGTAACCAAAAGGACTGTCATGTTGCCCTCTATTTCCAGTAAATGTTTATCAATACAATCCGTTCAAATTTGTTTGAAAGTGCATTCACTTTGTGCAATCTTGGGCAAAAAAGAAAAAGGCAGAAAATCATGTATGTGATCATTAAACAGCGTGAATGAAATCTTTTCAGAGAAAAATCTGGATATGAACAAGCCACTTCGCTGTATGGTGCCCTTAAATACGGAATGGGATAGCATGAAGTATATTACCTTGGCATCCTCCAATAAGATAGGGGTTGCCACCATACCCCCGGCCGCAGTAGCACTGCAATAGCATTTCACTGCTGTCGACACTGTCTATCTTACAGGCGAAAGGACTAGTATAGCTTGAGTTGTATATTGCGTCGTAATCTTGCCGGATAAGGTCAAGTGCATAGTTGGCATTGTTCGCAATCCCCCATACCAGCACCACTGGAACGGTATTGCTCAATCTCAAATCATATACACCTGTAAAATCAGACGTCAAGAAAGCGTATTTGCACCCCTGATGTCCACCTTCTTCTTTGAAATCCACGCTAAAGCCCTGAAGGTTCAAAGGGAGCATAGTCTGGCAGCATCCGTCCCTCCCAGAACAAGCACTGTACTTGCTAATGTTGAAGTTGGCTCCAGCACATTTCGACCAGCAACCGACAACAGTTGATTCTGTACTATTAATCGTCGCCAGGGTGTTGCAACCGACCAATGTAAAGACGTTCCTTGTCTGGGAGAAGACAAATTGACTTCCTTTTAAGCTTACCGCTGCACCACGTCCGTCACCCCCACAGCTTGCATTTGAGTAAATTACAGGAAGACTAATGTTAATCATGCCATGCAAGTCTACCTCAGGGAGGGAAATGTTGAGAACTCGCACTCCAATCTTATTTAGTATGGGAATCGTGTTTTGTTGGCAGTCAATCCTGTACCAGTCATCCAAGAAACACCCGGCTCCTATTCCAAAGGGGAAGGGAATGGTGACCTTCCCGCATTTTTCATTACAGTCACGTCTTCGAGGTCCAGGTGGAGCTCTAGGAGGTTCAGGTGCAGATCCTGATGGTCGTACCATGAGGGAAACCAGAAGAAAATATATTAGCAGCGAAACCCATCTCATTTAGTAAAATTACCAAAACTAGTAGGCCTCATTTCCTCATAAATATTTAATTCCATGGCTAAAATGTTGTGCTTGTATCGAAAGGACTGTCCTCTTCCCCTTTATTTCCAGTATATTATTATCAATATAATTCGTTCAATTTTGCTTGAAAGGGCATTCACTTTGTAAAATTTTGGGCGGAAAAACTAGCAAAAAGAAGGCAGAAAAGCATGGGCCTAATACCCTAAAAAACTCCATCTTTAGGTCCAGTCCCAATTTTACTATGAACTTTTTTTGTCCCAAAAATGGCCCAAACTTTAGATGTAATCCCAATTCTGCCCTAATTTTTTTTATCTCATAAAAAATCACAAGTTTTTACTTGAGTCCCAAATCTGCCTTTGTTAATCCTTGGTCCAAAATTTCTCTTGACAACCAAGATATGGAAAACTCCCGAGTGCAAACTGTTCGAGAGTCCCAAGCCAAGTGTCTCAAGCGTAAGCTCTCCGACTGCATGAAATGGAAGAATCCCGAGCACAAGAGATTGAAGACAGAGAGCAAAATTTGAAGATCCCTGAGCTAGATGGAAGGAAAACTCTCTCAAGAGTAAGAGCAATTGAAGAAAGCCAACCCTAATTGGTCTAGTTTTTACCCAAATTTCAAATGCAATAAGATGTCGTTGGGGCTAACATGGAAATTTATCTCCAAAAGATGTCTTCTTGGATGTGAAATTTAAGAAAATACTAGAGCAATGACGTGGAAATGCCACACCACTAAGGGCGATTTTGGACCGAGGGTTAACTGATGTAGATATAAGACTCAAGTAAAAGTTAGTATTTTTTTATTAGACAAAAAAATTCAAGTTAAAATCGGAATTGGACCTAAAGTTTGTAATTTTTTATGAAATAGAAAGAAGTTTAGGATAGAATTGGAACTGACCAAAAGTTGAGGGTTTTTTATCAGATGAAAAATAATTTAGGAATGGGACGAGAGCTAAAGCTGGAGTTTTTTTATGGTATTAAGCTGAAAAGCATGTATGTAGTCATTAAAAAGCGTGAATGCGTTCTTCTCAGCGAAAAATCTGGGAATGAACAAACCACTTCGCTGTATGGTGCCCTTAAATATGGAATGCGATAGCAGGAAGTATGTTACCTTTGCATCCTTCAATAAGATATGGGTTACCACCTTTAACAAGAAATGGGTCACAACCATAATCCTGCCCGCGACAGGACCGCACGCTAGAGCACCGACTGCGATAGCACCGCGGCGTGCAATAGCACTTCGTAAATAGCATTTCACTTTTGTCATCCCTGTATCTGCTACACACGGAAGGATAAGCAGTATTTGACTGCTCGATAAGCTTACGTCCATATTCAGTATTGTTCGCAATCCCCCATTCCAGCACCACCGGAACCGTCTTATTATATCTCAAGTCATATAAACCTGTAAAGTCAGACCTCAAGAAAGCGTACTTGCACCCCTGATGTTCACCTTCTTCTATGAAATCCACACTCAAACCCTGAAGGTTAAGGGGGAGCTTAGTCTGGCAGCAGCCGTCCCCCCTGATACAAGCACTATCCTGGCTAATGCTGGTGTTGGTTCCATCACATTTCGAACGGCAACCGACAACAGCTGATTCTGTACTAATCACTGTCGCCAGGGTGTTGCAACCGACCAATGTAAAGACATTCCTTGTCTGGGAGAAGACAAATGGACCTCCTTCAAAGCTCACCGGCACACCAAATCCACTGCCACCGCAGCTTGGATTTGAGGAAATTACAGGAAGACTAACGTTAATCATGCCATCCACGTCTGCATCGGGGAGTGAAATGTTGAGAACTCGCAATCCAATCTTCTTTAGAATGGGAACCGCGTTGTTTTGTTCGCAGACGATCTGGTACCAATCGTCCAAGAAACACTGGGCTCCTATTCCAAAGGGGAAGGGAATGGTGACGTCCCCGCACGTTTCAGCACAGTCAGGCTTTGCAAGTCTACGTGCAGTTCCTGATGCTTGTAACGTGAGGGAAACCAGAAGCAAAAGAATTTGAAACACTGAGATTGACATGATTTTCAAGTTTCGTAAGTGCACGGACCTAAATTTATGGTGAAAGCAGATATAGGCGGAGTCCCTTTATATTGTTATTTAAGAGGAAGAAGGGACAAAATTTTCACGTACTGTGCACGCATAATTTTATTCCAGCTGTTACTTCCTAGTATCTTCGAGATGTTTCCTTTAGGGAAAAAATTGCATTGCAAGTCCTAAATATTCGAAATCTTATATGAATGCAATCCAATCCTAAACCTTTCAATTGGGTAAATCAAATCTTAAACTTTTAGAAAAAGTGTAATCGAATCCTAAACTTTTCAATTGATTAAATTAAGTCCTCTAACTTTATTGAGAATTGCTATTAAATCCTAAAATTATGTTTTTTGTCATAATCCTATAATTATGTTGAAAAGTGCAATTTATTTACTTTTTGAGTGATACAAGATAATTTTAGATATTGTTCGTTGAAAAGATTTAATTGCACTTTTGAAGAAGGTTTGGAACTTAATTGAATCAATTGAGAAATTTAGTACTTGATTGTATTCTATATACAAGATTATGGACTTCTTTGTCCACCTTTCTTTGAGGTCAGAAATGTCAAAGCTTCATAAGTAGAGAACACTAATTTAAGCAGCCAAGTGTGACTTTTCCATTTGTTTGGTAGAGTTTTATTTTGGTCAGATTTTGGTAGATAAGTTAGTCATCATTTTTTTCATGGAAAACAATAAGAGCATTATCAAGATGGATGACTTTTCAGTTCTCATTAAACATATTAAAATTGAGCCAATTCTACTCGATGACACTACAAAAAAACAAGTTTTTTCCGACGAAATTTCCAACGAAAATTTCTGAAAAATTCGTTGGAAAACGTATTTCCAACGAATTTTCCAACGAAAAAATATTCGTGGGTAATAGGTCGTCGGAAAATTTTCCAACAAAAAATTTAACTTTTCGTTGGAAATTTGCGACGAAAATTTTTTTGTTGGAAATTTCGTTGGAAATTTCGTGGCTAAATTAGTGGCTAAATTCCTTGGAAATTTCGTTGGAAAATTCGTTGCTGAATCATCGTTGGAAAATTTGTTGGAAAATTCATTGGTAATTATTTGTGGGTAAATTCGTGGGTAAATTCCTTAGAAATTTCGTTGTAAATTTCGTCGCTAAAAATTCGTTGCAAAAGTCGTGGAAAAAATTGTTGGTAATAAGTGTTCAAAAAAATGGTGGGAAAAAGAATTTCCAACGAAAAAAAATTCGTTGGAAATTAAATGCGGGAAAATTTTTGGGACAACAAAATCGTTTAAATTTGCAACAAAAATCAGGTCATGGCAAAATTCGTTGGAAAATTTTCAACAAAATCGTTGGAAATGTCGTTGGAAATCCTTTAAATATTCGAAAGAAACTTAATTTTCGTTATTAATTTGCGACAAAAAATAAATTCGTTGGTAAGTTTGTTGGAGAAATAGTTGGAAAATTCATTGGAAAAATTTCGTTGGAAAATTCGTTGATAAAATTTCGTTGGAAAATTCATTGGTAAAATTTCGATGGAAAAATCGTTGGTAAAATTTCGTTGGAAAATTCGTTGGAAAATTCGTTGGTAATATTTCGTTGGAAAATTCGTTGATAAAATTTCGTTGGAAAATTTGTTGGTAAATTTTCGTTGGAAAATTCGTTGGTAAAAATTCGTTGTAAAATTCGTTAGTAAAATTCCGTGGGAAAATTCGTTGGTAAAATTTCGTGAGAAAATTCGTTGCTAAACTTCCCTTGGAAAATTCATTACAAATAACAAAAATCATCAATAATTCGTTGCAAATTGTGTCATTATTTGGTCATTACAAAATTAATCCGTAATTATTTGTGCAAATTGTCATTCCTAATTTGCAACAATATATCTTTTTGTCGCTAAATTGCGACGAATTACATTTCGGAACAACTTCGATTTAAAATCTAATTAGATATGCAATATTAATTTCTACAATGCATATTAGTTGCAAAGTCATACATGATAATATTAAATATTCAATCTTATAATACATAGAGTAAGCAAGAATGAACATCAAATAATACATTGAAAGGACGAGAAATAACCATCAGACATTGGCGGCTTCAGTATTGAGCATGACATCAGTAACGGTCAGCTGTATCGACACCTGATGAAATATGGAAACAAAAATAAATATTTTGGAAAATTTGTCCAAAATATAAGAAAAGCATTTATGCATTGACGTAAAAGTAGCAATAAAAAAATGTTCTTACCTAAGGTGGACTGACAATAAAATCACCAGCATCATCATCATCAGCATCATCACCAATCGCCGCATCATGGTGTGGCTCATCAATATGCCCATGACCGGCTACATTAACAGGAGGTACAGAAGGAACGTCGTTGCGATCGATGTCGAGGTGTCACATGATATATTGCATTTGTGATTGCATCACTCTTATTTGCTCGTCCTTCTGTCCAAGTAAATGCTTCATTTCTTCGTCCTTCTGTATAAGCAACTGTTTGAGTTGGCACAATTCTTGAGTCATGTGCTCCTCATGTCGTGTCCTCCTTGCAGCAGCCGCATTGGAGGATGAAGATGCCGCAGCCTTCGTTTTGAACATCCTTGACAATGATCCCATTCCAAATATTTTTTTTCATTTCATCCCACCCGCTGCCTCCACCCACAATGCCATACTGTCAACCGATGGCTCAGACACAGCAACACCATCACCACCACCACCATCATCACCACAAGCAGAACCACTAACAGTGTTTATCACAAGTTGATCATATTTTTCCTATATTAACAGTATATATGAAAATAAAATAAATTCGTATATATTACCATAACTATTAAAAACGTGCATGATTTTCATTCTAGTTTCAATAAAGTCAAAACTATAACATTCCATACCTTAGTAGCTTTTGCCCGATCGCCAGTCCATGTCTTATCCTTTTTTCTGAAATGTGCGTTCAAATGTAGCTGCAAATGTGGGTTTCGTCCTCAATTCTTCTGCCTACAAAAATTTCACAACAATTAATGACCATTGAATTAAATGAACGTACAAGTTTAAACAGACTTACCATTCTTCTTCTATGCTTGCCGATGCTGATAGAGCCCCCAGCATATGTGGCTGACGCAGACCCATCACTAGAACTAGAAGCTCGATTCTTCATGTTTTGTTTACATCTTTTCTTATGCTTGTCAGTTTCCCAAATTCTCGTAATTTCTATCCAATCGTCAGATGTAATGAAATCTGGCTTTTCTTTTGTTCTCTTGGCTTTATTTATCACATAACGCATGTGATCACCGACTTTCTTCTTAAAAATTCTTCTAATGTCAGCCTCTTCCATTTCATCCCACGTAAACTTACGCTACAATCAATAACACCAAACAATTCGTCAAGATTTCATTATTGACCATCAGTATGCTACATCGAACTTACGTTATGAGAAAATGAAAAAAAATAGCACTAACCTTGAACTCATTCCACCACAAAGTCTTTATTTCTTTAGGAGCACTGCTAAAAGTTGTAAACTGCCCTATCCAACAATTATTGACTATTTTATTAAGTTCCCTCACAACATGCGATGAATCTGTAAATCTGAAAACATGTTATAACACTATAGAGAATAAGACAATTAAGCATATGGAAAATTCGAAACATTGATACTTTTTTTTACATCCATAATTTAAATATATATAAAAAAAAATGAATTACTTACGAATCTCCGCATTTGGATATAAGGAATCGGTTATCTTCTTCCTCATTTGAGTATTGCATTGATAAAGTAGGTGGCACCAAAGGAGATGGAACTGAAGTAAAGTCAGTTCGCATGTCCCCCAGTTCTTCCTGAATATGTTGCTGCGTGTCAAAGGATGGACCAATGTGTCCGTATTGTCCTTGCATATATGGTAGAACAGGGTTTGATGACAGGGCGTGGGAAGAAGATAGGACCGGGGATGAGGATGATAAAGCGGAGGGGCCTGGTCTTCGTTGTAAACCCCCACCCCGCATGTGACCTCCTCGATTATGCTGACAATTAGTAAAGAGGTTAGACAAATATTACCAAAAATATTAACAGGTATTATGAACAAAAAATGAATCATTTTCCTTATCATTTTGTATTAGATATCAAGAAATAATTTTAAAAAATTGAAACTAACAGAGTACCGCCTTTAATAAATAGCCCAGTCACTAGTCCTCGACGGAAGAACCTATTACAATTTAGATCACATCAAATATCACTTAATTGTATAATGAAACATACTTAATTTGCAAAACGAATTACAAAATATAATTTTTAAAAATTATAATTGTATCCGCGACCTCCCACCCGGCGGAATCCGATGGACTCATCCTGGCGGCCGGATTCCGACCGGCCGGGGGTTGGCCGCCACCCCACCCGGCCGCCGAAATCCCGCGACCGGATTCCGGTCAGCCGGGGTCTGGCTGCCACCCCACCCGGCCAGATTCCGGCTGTCAACCACCCGCCGAAATCCGGCCACCACCCCACCCAGCCGCAACCCCCAACGGCGCGGCCGCGCCCCCCCCCCGGCGGCGGCACCCCCCCCCCGGCCCAAGCCACCACAGGCATCACTCTCCACACCGACTCCCAGCGCTCACCTCGCCGCAACCCTCCCCCCCGGCCCCCCGGCGGGCACGCCCCCCGCCCCACCCGGCCGCAACCCTCCCCTCCTCCACGCAGCTGCAAGTCTCATCGCTCCTTATCACTCCAAGTTTCGACCTACTTGGACGCAGCGACCCCCCGCCCCCACCGAAACAGCCATTGTCACGCCCCGTACCCTACGGCACGCAACATCCCGTCACGGTCGATTAAGGTGCAACGCTCCCAGGAAGCGTCGCCGACCCACGCCCAAACAGAGATCAATCACATGCGGAAGCAATAAATAATTAAACCCTGACACAACCGATATGAGAACCAGGGCAGCCAACATCACATAAGAAAATAATTACATAATTGTATTACTATTAAAAACCATTTAAACAATATTTACAAGTACCGAAATTCAATACAAACGGTTAGTAGCCACTAGGTCAAAAGGGGGGGTAAGTGGCTAAGGGGTCAGGCTAAAACTCAGGTAGAGGGCTGTAGTCCAAAAAGATAATGGCCCTCACTGCTAACTAAGGGTACTGGTTGAACCTAAGGCTCCCAGTCGGGATCAGACGACTCAGTGGAATCATCTGACGGCTCCTCAGAAGTATCCTCGCTGGACCTCGAATCCTCCGAATCCATGGCCTGGGCTCGCTCGTCCTCAGAGTCCGGCTCCAACTCCAGGTCAAGATACATCCCGAACCCCTCCTCATCCGATCCTAGCTCAGCAACCTCTCCATCCTCCTCGACATCCTGCGCCATGGCCTCGGGTCCGTCATCCTCCTCATCCATAGGCTCGGGGTCCTCAGCTAGCACGTCGGGCTCCTCATCAAGCTCCATCAACTCGGGTGTGACCTCAAGGTCTATCACCTCACCATCGGCTATGTTGGGCTGCATCAACCCGCCCTCGACTGGGATATCAAAGGTCCTGAGGGGCTCTCCCTCATTTCCATTGGCATCCCTGTGGCACCATGCCACGTATTCCTGCTTCTGATAATAAGCAACGCCTATATTCACAACTACCTCTGATCTATACCTCACAAAAGCCTCCCCATTTCCTAAGGGGAAGGTACTAGTATATTGCCGGATCTGTAGAGGGATCCCAAAAAGTGGTGGTGGTCTCTGCATCTTCACGGCCGGGGGTCTGAAAAGTTTCGGTTTAAACAACCGTGAGACGAATCTCAGTGAGTTCAACCCCTAAACCTAGGCTAGGCTAACATGCAATCTCCTGATCGGAAACAATCATTTAAAATCACAACACAATCATAATCAAACAATTCTCTGACCCTGCAGGTTAGACAGTTCAATGTATAATAATCATGGCACATACGTGGCACACACAGTCACACGTACGCCAAACACATGTTCATGTATCGAGTCTCACACGCTCACATGCTAATCAATGCATGTTTATGCGTGCAAATGTCATTGACATGTCATGCATATTTCCCCGGCCCACTGGCCCACACTGGCACACTTGCCCAATTCATTATTATTTATTACGACTCGAGTCATCACTTTTTCACGGCCCGGTGCGTCTAGCCTGCTCCAAAGTGCATGAGGCGCAGCAACCGATCTGGCCCAATGTCTCTAGCCTGCTTCAAAGTGCATGAGGCGCAACACTGACTCCTTGCGAACCAGAGCTTGCTTCAAAGTGCATGAGGATGGTCGCCTTCCGGACGTACCGGGCATCGTCCTGCTTCAAAGTGCATGAGGACGGTATCGACCCGAAGGTCACGACCCGAAGGTCCTTAGGTGATCACACAACTCATTATTATCTGAACCCAGCGTATGACGCCTCAGGGTATTTTAGGTGATCACATGCTCATGGTAGACACGCATTCTCGCACAAGTTCATTACATGCCTCACTCTCGGCATACACAGTGCGTGTCCATGTTATGCAATGCAATGCACCATGAGCGCCAATATAAATCGAACACCCAACATACAACATGGCAATGCGAAATCAATCACTATCAAGCATAATTGCCATACAATCAGTCAACCCGGACATACCCGGCAATTCCACCAATGTACTCCTAACTTTGCCAACTAAACCAAATATCCTTCCTAACAATTCTCATTGGCCAACTACAATTTCCGGATTACAAATTCTATCGAACAGTACACTAATCTTTCTCAGCCAGTACCGGTATTCCTAATCTAGTCCAGAAAATCGCACTAATCAGTCCTAATCCGGGTTTAGGAATTTTACTCACCTAATCCCAGCTCACGACGACGAGGAACGGCGGCCGATCACTGGTGAACAGTGAAACCGGCGGCGAATTCCCGGCGAACGGCGTACGGATCGTAGCGGCCGGCGGTGTGAACAGTGCCGGGTGAACAGTGCGCGTGAACAGTACGGATGAACAGTGATTCTGTACGGACACTGAGCGGACAGCGGGAAAACGGTGGCCGGCGAAGCGCCGGTGACGGCGGCGACGTGCCGTACGGCGCGTACGGACGGCGGTGAACAGTACCGACCGTACGGACACTGTACGGACAGGCACGGTTGGCGTCGTACAGCGTGGCTGGACGGCTGGGTGGCGACGGAACGGCGATCGGAGCTCCGGCGAAGCTCCGGCGGTACTATTTGCAGACCGGGAAAAAGAAAAAAAAAGAAATAAGGCTGTTTTGGACAAAAACCGGGGCTGTGGTGGCTGGACAGGTGAAAGGGAGGTCCAAGGGTGCTGTGGCGACGGCTGGTGGGCGAACAGCAGCTCCGGCCGGTACTGTTCCGGCGTGAACAGTACCAGAAAGTGCAGAATTGAAACTGCAGAGCAAGAAACGGAGGAGAAGAAAATTTTGCACGGGGAAAATGACTGCACAGCTGAGAGGAGAGAGAGAGGGTCTGGTCAAATAGGTCAAAGATTGTCTTAGTGGGATCCATGTGTCAAAATTGAGGGCTATTTGACACTTTTGCCCTTAATCCTAGGGCTAATATTCATCCAAATCCAATAATTTAGGGGTAAAATGGTCATTGGTCCTTAACCCAAGCTGACCAGACCTGGTTTAGCTCTAACTAGCCTTGGTTAATCCCAAAATTAAATCCAAAATTCGGAATTAATCAAAAATGGCCTAGGGGCATTTTCGTAATTATCCAATCCGGAACTGAAATTCCAATTTTCGCACATACGCGTTCCATATGTGCGTGGCCAACGTAATATGGCGTCGGAATCGCGAAATTCATCGCGCAAGCCCTCGAAAATCCACGTCAAAGTTTCGAGAATAAAATAATATTATTTTTCCAATTTTTGTCGAAATTCCACTTTTTGTCCAAAATGACTCCTGGTAAGCGTGGCCACCCAAAAATGATCTCGGCCTCGAAAAATAACCTCATATGGCCTCGAAAAGCGACGCTAGCGTCCCGAGGGGCAAAATCGTAATTTTTCACCCCCGGACCGAAATTCCAATTTTTGTTCGTACTAACTCCAAATGTATGTGGCCAGCTCAGTATGACGTCATATTCCCAAAAATCGTCTCTTAAGCCTTCGAAAATCGATACCGAAATTCGGGCCCAATTCCGTGAACAAAACTCGCTAAACTCTCAATTTCAGGGTCTCTCACTAACGGGCGGCTGTTTAGAGGTTACGTGTATCGACCTAGGGCTATCCGTATCATATTGGTCTCGATCATTGAGAGAATGAGAAATTATCGCTAGTTCCAGAGGTCACGATCGTACGGTTCGAGTTCAAGACTGGTTGGCCACGTGTACTTTCGGTCTTGCAGAATCACCTGCATCCCTATTGTACATCGTAGGCCTTGGCCAAACCCAATCCATTACCCTTTCCTACGATCGGCCCACGTTGGCCCAAAATATTCCCTCAGTGTCTCTCGTGATCGACGTCCGTTTCACGATAGGGTCCCCGGTCCACGTACCGTTTTCTAGTTAGCCATACCCCATTGGTTAGTATCCCGAGAGTGATCAGCTCTGGGCGAGACTTACTAAAATGAAATGCGAGGTAGTATCAGTTTTATTGATCCCGGAATTACATCGAAATTCGGGCTGTTACAATTCTTCCCCCCTTACAAAAATTTCGTCCTCGAAATTTGCGATCTATCCTTATCTATTCAAACAACTGAGGGTATTGACGTCTGATAGCTTCTTCACTTTCCCACGTGGCACCTTCCGTTCCATGGTGTTCCCAAACCACTTTGACCATCGGAATCGTCTTGTTTCTCAGCACACGCTCTTTTCTATCTTCGATCCTGATCGGTCTTTCCACGTATGACACTTTGTCGTCCACTTCTATATCCTCGTACTGCAAGACATGAATCGGGTCTGGTTCATACTTTCTTAACATCGATACATGAAAAACATTGTGTATTTGGGACAAATTGGGCGGCAAGGCAAGTCGGTAAGCCATATCTCCAATCTTTTCCAAAATCTCAAATGGCCCGACATACCTAGGACTCAGTTTTCCCTTCTTGCCGAATCTAGATAATCCCTTCATAGGCGACACCTTAAGGAACACGTGATCACCAACCTGAAACTCTAAAGGTCGTCGTCTTCGATCGGCATAACTTTTCTGACGATTTTGTGCCGTTTTGAGTCTGTCTCGAATGACCTCAACTGCCTCAACGGTCTGCTGTATCAACTCTGGACCTGTGATACTCCGTTCACCCACTTCATCCCAACACACTGGCGTCCTGCACGCTCTACCATATAAGGCCTCAAACGGTGCCATCTGGATGCTCTGCTGATAGCTATTATTATAGGCAAACTCCACCAAGTGTAACTGTTCCTCCCATTTGCCTTGGAAATCTATCACACAAGCTCTCAGCATATCCTCCAGGGTCTGAATGGTCCTTTCAGATTGACCATCTGTCTGTGGATGGTATGCCGTACTGAACTGTAACTTCGTTCCTAAGGCCGTTTGCAAACTTTTCCAAAAGTTGGCCGTAAATCTCGGATCACGGTCGGAAGTGATCGTTACTGGTACCCCATGTAACCTCACAATTTGCCTCACATACAAGTCTGCATATCTTTCCAACTCAAAGTCCTTTCGCACCGCCAGAAAGTGCGCCGACTTAGTCAGCCTGTCCACTATTACCCAAATTGAATCATGTCCTCTCTGACTTCTTGGTAGTCCTGTCACGAAATCCATTGTAATATGTTCCCATTTCCACTCTGGGATTTCTAATGGTCTCAATAATCCTCCAGGCTTACAATGCTGTGCCTTCACTTGTTGGCACGTCAAACACTTAGCTACATGCCTGGCCACATCTACCTTCATCCCATTCCACCAATAGTGTTGTCTCAGATTCTGGTACATCTTCGTACTCCCCGGGTGGATACTGTAATTACTCCTATGAGCTTCCGATAAGATTTCTTCCTTAAGTTTCACCTCATCCGGCACACACAATCGCCCTCTAAACGTCAGAACTCCATCCTCTGACACTTGAAAGTCTGATTTCCTCTTAACCGCATCCATCTCAACAATCTTTTGGATTTCTGGGTCCGTAGACTGTAATTCCTTAATCTTGACCTGTATCTCTGGCTCAATCCTCAAGGTGGCTAGTAAATTCGATACTCGACTCATCTCGAACTTGAACTCGGAATCCCTGAGTCTTTCCAACAGGGTCCATTCCTTGACCATTAGTTGCGCCAAACTAGACTTTCGACTCAGAGCATCTGCCACTCGATTGGCTTTTCCAGGATGATACAGAATATCGCAATCATAATCCTTTAGAAGCTCCATCCATCGGCGCTGCCTCATGTTTAACTCTTTCTGCGAAAATAGGTACTTGAGGCTTTGATGATCAGTAAAAATCTGGAACTTCTCCCCACACAAATAGTGCCTCCAAATCTTAAGTGCAAATACTATAGCAGCTAATTCCAAATCATGCGTCGGGTAATTCACCTCATGCGGTCTTAATTGACGCGACGCATATGCCACAACTTTTCCATGCTGCATCAGCACACAACCCAATCCTCTTAGCGAAGCATCGCTATAAATCTCGAATCCTCCTGGGCCCGACGGAATTGTTAATACAGGAGCAGTTGTTAATCGGTGTTTCAATTCCTGAAAACTCCTTTCACACTTGTCATCCCACTCAAACTTCACTTCCTTCTTAAGCAGCCTTGTCATTGGCATGGCTATTGATGAAAATCCTTCTACGAATCGCCTATAATAACCAGCTAATCCTAGAAAACTTCGGATCTCGGTTACTGATGTCGGTCTAGGCCACTTAGTAACTGCTTCAATCTTAGCTGGATCCACCGAAATCCCATCCCCAGAAATGATATGTCCAAGAAACCCTACTTTTCTGAGCCAGAACTCACACTTGCTGAACTTAGCATACAATGCATGCTCTCTCAATGTCCGTAGCACCTCAGTCAAGTGTACCTCATGCTCCTCGGGGCTCCTGGAGTACACTAGTATATCATCAATAAAAACTATCACAAACTGATCCAGGAATTCCTTAAACACACGATTCATCAAATCCATGAAAGCGGCTGGGGCATTCGTCAGTCCGAAGGGCATGACCGTAAACTCATAATGCCCGTATCTAGTCCTGAAAGCAGTCTTGGGAATATCTTCATTTCTTATTCTTAGTTGATGATACCCGGTCCTCAAATCTATCTTGGAGAACACGGAGGCCCCTTGTAATTGATCAAACAGATCATCAATCCTCACAACGGATACTTATTCTTCACTGTCACTTGGTTCAGCTGGCGATAATCTATACATAACCTCAGAGTTCCATCTTTCTTCTTGACAAACAGGACTGGCGCTCCCCATGGAGACGCACTAGGGCGAATAAAACCTTTGTCCAGTAATTCCTGTATCTGAACTTTTAACTCTTTCAATTCTGATAAAGACATCCTATACGGCGCTTTCGAAATTGGCTCTGTTCCTGGCGCCAATTCGATCACAAACTCCACCTCTCGCTCGGGCGGTAAACCCGGTAATTCCTCAGGAAACACATCGGAAAAATTACTTACTACGGGTATATCTTCCAACTTAAGTTCTTCAATTGTTGGGTCTACAACATTCACCAAATATCCTTCACACCCTTCATCCAATAGCTTACTCACCTCAAGCGAGGAAATCCAAGGGATCGAGGTTCCTCCTCGATTTCCCTGAAATACAAAACTAGGGCGTCCATCCGGATTAAATTGGATCGTCCTATCGCTGCAATTCACTACAGCTTTCTGTCGGACTAACCAGTCCATACCAATAATCACATCAAAATCAAACATGGCTATTACTGCCAAGTTGATACTCTCTTCCCTACCTCCAATAATTACCTTACAGTTAGGACATCCAAAAGAAACTAGCAACCTATCATTCATAGGTGTCGACACGCAAAGCACATGCTCAAGCAGCATTGGTTTCATACCAACCAACTCAATAAATTGCTCTGAAACAAATGAATGGGTTGCTCCCGGATCAAACAATGTATACGCAGCATGATCACACAAGGAAATCGTACCTGTGACCACGCCCGGCGCATTCTCAACTTCCTTACGCGCCATTGCATATATCCTTCCTTGAACTGGCGGTCGCCCCTGATTAGCCGGTGGGGGAGGTCCGGCTTGATTCCCAGTTCTCGGTGGCGGTAAACGAGACGGTCCTGATGGTTGCATCTGCGGGCAAGTGCGAATCTGATGCTCCAGACTTCCGCACTTAAAACATGCCCCGTACCTATTCATCGGAGGATTCGGTTTCCCGATGTTTCGTCTGGCTGGCGGGACGAATCGCCTATTTCCAGTCATAGGCCTTTTTCCCAAACGGCGATTGTCTCGGTTTTGAGCAAACCGTAATCCCGAAACGGCTGCCCTCTCCTGCTGGTCCCGCTCCATAATTTGAGCTCGTCTATGCATTTCTCCGTAATCTTTAATATCATGGGACAAAATTAGACTTCGAAGGTCCGGCTTCAGTCCATCCCGGAATCTTCGCGCTCTATCCCTCGGATTCTCCACCATAGTCGGTGCAAACTTAGCCAATCTCGCAAATTCCGCTTCGTATTGATCAACAGTCATTTGTCCCTGGCGCAAGCGCATGAATTCCATTAATTTCTTTTCCTGCGCATTTTCCGAGAAATATTTTTCATAAAAATTTTCCACGAACACAGCCCAAATCGGAACCGTTCCTATGGGAAATACTCTGCCTTCCACGGCATTCCACCAATCGTTGGCACTTTCTTGTAACTGGTAGACCGCCAACGTCACCTTTTCCTCGTCGGTGCACCCCAAAACTTTAAAAGTTTTCTCTAGTTCCTCTATCCATCTTGGCGCAGCCTCGGGGTCACCACGACCATGAAATTTAGGCGGCTTCAATTTCATAAACTGTTCTACTAACTGAGGCATCTGTCTAATCCCGGCTGGCTGAGCTTGTCCAGCATTAGCTTGATTCTCATCTACCGCAGCAGCAGCTGCATTATCTCGCCCTTGAGCCTGTCTATCCAGTACGTTCCCAATTCTTTCTAATACCCGTAGAACTCCTTCCATACGTGGGTCTTCCACTGGTCTAGCATCAACTCGGGGGTCTACTGCAGCTCCTACATTAACTCCCAGATTCTCTATTGCTCTAGCTCTGGCGCGACCTCCACCTCTGGATCCTCTTCCTGCGCCCCTTCGGGGAATTCTTCCTATACCCCTTCCTTCTTCACTCATCTTGGTCACTCAGTTCTATAACTACCTGCTATAATTCCACGGAGGAATTAAAGACTTAAACCAATCTATCCCAGTCTAAGTCCTAGGCAGGTATTAAACAACAACCAAGCAATCAGCATGCGGCTTAGTAAAAACTAGCCAACTCATCACCCAAGGAATTCGCATACTCACCTCAGGTCCTGCCGCACCTGCACTTACGGGTCACACAATCACAATTCAAACACAATCACAGGTTGTCAGGAGATGCATGTAGCACACGAGGTCACCCTACTGGCTACCCAGAGTCTCATCGCTCCTTATCACTCCAAGTTTCGACCTAATTGGACCGAGCTAACCTCGCTCTGATACCAATTCAACAGGGAGGATGTCACGCCCCGTACCCCACGGCACGCAACATCCCGTCACGGTCGATTAAGGTGCAACGCTCCCAGGAAGCGTCGCCGACCCACGCCCAAACAGAGATCAATCACATGCGGAAGCAATAAATAATTAAACCCTGACACAACCGATATGAGAACCAGGGCAGCCAACATCACATAAGAAAATAATTACATAATTGTATTACTATTAAAAACCATTTAAACAATATTTACAAGTACCGAAATTCAATACAAACGGTTAGTAGCCACTAGGTCAAAAGGGGGGGGTAAGTGGCTAAGGGGTCAGGCTAAAACTCAGGTAGAGGGCTGTAGTCCAAAAAGATAATGGCCCTCACTGCTAACTAAGGGTACTGGTTGAACCTAAGGCTCCCAGTCGGGATCAGACGACTCAGTGGAATCATCTGACGGCTCCTCAGAAGTATCCTCGCTGGACCTCGAATCCTCCGAATCCATGGCCTGGGCTCGCTCGTCCTCAGAGTCCGGCTCCAACTCCAGGTCAAGATACATCCCGAACCCCTCCTCATCCGATCCTAGCTCAGCAACCTCTCCATCCTCCTCGACATCCTGCGCCATGGCCTCGGGTCCGTCATCCTCCTCATCCATAGGCTCGGGGTCCTCAGCTAGCACGTCGGGCTCCTCATCAAGCTCCATCAACTCGGGTGTGACCTCAAGGTCTATCACCTCACCATCGGCTATGTTGGGCTGCATCAACCCGCCCTCGACTGGGATATCAAAGGTCCTGAGGGGCTCTCCCTCATTTCCATTGGCATCCCGGTGGCACCATGCCACGTATTCCTGCTTCTGATAATAAGCAACGCCTATATTCACAACTACCTCTGATCTATACCTCACAAAAGCCTCCCCATTTCCTAAGGGGAAGGTACTAGTATATTGCCGGATCTGTAGAGGGATCCCAAAAAGTGGTGGTGGTCTCTGCATCTTCACGGCCGGGGGTCTGAAAAGTTTCGGTTTAAACAACCGTGAGACGAATCTCGGTGAGTTCAACCCCTAAACCTAGGCTAGGCTAACATGCAATCTCCTGATCGGAAACAATCATTTAAAATCACAACACAATCATAATCAAACAATTCTCTGACCCTGCAGGTTAGACAGTTCAATGTATAATAATCATGGCACATACGTGGCACACACAGTCACACGTACGCCAAACACATGTTCATGTATCGAGTCTCACACGCTCACATGCTAATCAATGCATGTTTATGCGTGCAAATGTCATTGACATGTCATGCATATTTCCCCGGCCCACTGGCCCACACTGGCACACTTGCCCAATTCATTATTATTTATTACGACTCGAGTCATCACTTTTTCACGGCCCGGTGCGTCTAGCCTGCTCCAAAGTGCATGAGGCGCAGCAACCGATCTGGCCCAGTGTCTCTAGCCTGCTTCAAAGTGCATGAGGCGCAACACCGACTCCTTGCGAACCAGAGTCTGCTTCAAAGTGCATGAGGATGGTCGCCTTCCGGACGTACCGGGCATCGTCCTGCTTCAAAGTGCATGAGGATCGGAAGGTCGACCCGAAGGTCCTTATGTGATCACACAACTCATTATTATCTGAACCCAGCGTATGACGCCTCAGGGTATTTTAGGTGATCACATGCTCATGGTAGACACGCATTCTCGCACAAGTTCATTACAGGCCTCACTCTCGGCATACACAGTGCGTGTCCATGTTATGCAATGCAATGCACCATGAGCGCCAATATAAATCGAACACCCAACATACAACATGGCAATGCGAAATCAATCACTATCAAGCATAATTGCCATACAATCAGTCAACCCGGACATACCCGGCAATTCCACCAATGTACTCCTAACTTTGCCAACTAAACCAAATATCCTTCCTAACAATTCTCATTGGCCAACTACAATTTCCGGATTACAAATTCTATCGAACAGTACACTAATCTTTCTCAGCCAGTACCGGTATTCCTAATCTAGTCCAGAAAATCGCACTAATCAGTCCTAATCCGGGTTTAGGAATTTTACTCACCTAATCCCAGCTCACGACGACGAGGAACGGCGGCCGATCACTGGTGAACAGTGAAACCGGCGGCGAATTCCCGGCGAACGGCGTACGGATCGTAGCGGCCGGCGGTGTGAACAGTGCCGGGTGAACAGTGCGCGTGAACAGTACGGATGAACAGTGATTCTGTACGGACACTGAGCGGACAGCGGGAAAACGGTGGCCGGCGAAGCGCCGGTGACGGCGGCGACGTGCCGTACGGCGCGTACGGACGGCGGTGAACAGTACCGACCGTACGGACACTGTACGGACAGGCACGGTTGGCGTCGTACAGCGTGGCTGGACGGCTGGGTGGCGACGGAACGGCGATCGGAGCTCCGGCGAAGCTCCGGCGGTACTATTTGCAGACCGGGAAAAAGAAAAAAAAAGAAATAAGGCTGTTTTGGACAAAAACCGGGGCTGTGGTGGCTGGACAGGTGAAAGGGAGGTCCAAGGGTGCTGTGGCGACGGCTGGTGGGCGAACAGCAGCTCCGGCCGGTACTGTTCCGGCGTGAACAGTACCAGAAAGTGCAGAATTGAAACTGCAGAGCAAGAAACGGAGGAGAAGAAAATTTTGCACGGGGAAAATGACTGCACAGCTGAGAGGAGAGAGAGAGGGTCTGGTCAAATAGGTCAAAGATTGTCTTAGTGGGATCCATGTGTCAAAATTGAGGGCTATTTGACACTTTTGCCCTTAATCCTAGGGCTAATATTCATCCAAATCCAATAATTTAGGGGTAAAATGGTCATTGGTCCTTAACCCAAGCTGACCAGACCTGGTTTAGCTCTAACTAGCCTTGGTTAATCCCAAAATTAAATCCAAAATTCGGAATTAATCAAAAATGGCCTAGGGGCATTTTCGTAATTATCCAATCCGGAACTGAAATTCCAATTTTCGCACATACGCGTTCCATATGTGCGTGGCCAACGTAATATGGCGTCGGAATCGCGAAATTCATCGCGCAAGCCCTCGAAAATCCACGTCAAAGTTTCGAGAATAAAATAATATTATTTTTCCAATTTTTGTCGAAATTCCACTTTTTGTCCAAAATGACTCCTGGTAAGCGTGGCCACCCAAAAATGATCTCGGCCTCGAAAAATAACCTCATATGGCCTCGAAAAGCGACGCTAGCGTCCCGAGGGGCAAAATCGTAATTTTTCACCCCCGGACCGAAATTCCAATTTTTGTTCGTACTAACTCCAAATGTATGTGGCCAGCTCAGTATGACGTCATATTCCCAAAAATCGTCTCTTAAGCCTTCGAAAATCGATACCGAAATTCGGGCCCAATTCCGTGAACAAAACTCGCTAAACTCTCAATTTCAGGGTCTCTCACTAACGGGCGGCTGTTTAGAGGTTACGTGTATCGACCTAGGGCTATCCGTATCATATTGGTCTCGATCATTGAGAGAATGAGAAATTATCGCTAGTTCCAGAGGTCACGATCGTACGGTTCGAGTTCAAGACTGGTTGGCCACGTGTACTTTCGGTCTTGCAGAATCACCTGCATCCCTATTGTACATCGTAGGCCTTGGCCAAACCCAATCCATTACCCTTTCCTACGATCGGCCCACGTTGGCCCAAAATATTCCCTCGTGTGTCTCTCGTGATCGACGTCCGTTTCACAATAGGGTCCCCGGTCCACGTACCGTTTTCTAGTTAGCCATACCCCATTGGTTAGTATCCCGAGAGTGATCAGCTCTGGGCGAGACTTACTAAAATGAAATGCGAGGTAGTATCAGTTTTATTGATCCCGGAATTACATCGAAATTCGGGCTGTTACAGCCATGGACCGCACCTCCGCCCCTCCGCGCGGCCACCACCCCCCCGTGCGCAACCCACCCCCTCCGCGCGGCTGCCGCTCGCGAAACCCCCCGGCCGAGACCCCCAAGGCGAGAAAAGGACCGCGAGTACTTATCACGGATGGTGGTGGCGACGGTGAGGCAGACGGCGACGGTGAGGGCGGCGATGGCAAGACCGGGCAGCGACGGCGACAAGGACACCAAGAGAGAAATTTTGTCGAGTCCACAATAGTCGGTAGACACAAACGTACTAAATACCGAATAAAACAAAAGCCATTTTCTAATTTCGTTACAAAATTCGTTGGAAATTACCAACGAATTTTGCAACGAAATTCATCTTTCCAACAAATTTACCAATGAAATCACACTTTCCAACGAAATTTGCAACAAATCTCACGCACGTTGGAAATTTCCAACGAAAGTTCCAACGAAATTTAAAAAATACTAAAAATTCAAACAGTTTTTATTGAAATTCCAACAACATTTCCAACAAATTTTCTAATCATTGGAAATACCAACAAAAGTTCCGAAAATTTTTGTTGGTAAATTCATTGAAAATTTCCAACGAATTTACCAACGAAATTGATTTGAGCGGGAAACCCTAAATTTTCTAAAATTGGTTGGAAAATTTGTTGGAAATTTCCAACGAAATTTCCAACGAAATTTAAAATTTCGAAAAAAGAATTTTCGAAATTTGATGGAAATTTCGTTGCAAATTACCAAACGATTTACCAACAAATACAACATAATAAAAAAAAGCCAAATTTTTTAAAAATTCGTTGAAAATATCGTTGAAAATTTAGCAAAAATATTTATATAATTTTCGAAATTATAAATTCGTTGGAAAATTCGTTGGAAATTTCCAACGAATTTTCCAACAAATTGTTTCTACACGGAAAAGACAATATTTTTATAAAAAATCGTTGGAAAATTCGTTTGAACTTTCCAAGGAATTTTCTAACGAGTATTTTCTACACGGAAAAGACAATATTTTTGGAAAATTCGTTGGAAATTTCCAACGAATTTTCCAATCAATTTTTTTAAATTTGTCGAAATCTCAAATTAGTTGAAAAATTCGTTGGAAATTTCCAACGAATTTTCCAACGATTTTTTAAAAGTATATCTTTTTCTGTTTCATAATTTTTCCAACAAATTTTCCAACGATTTTTTAAAATTGTTGAAATCTAATAATTGGTTGGAAAATTCGTTGGAAATTTCCAACGAATTTTCCAACGATTTTTTAAAAGTATATCTTTTTCTGTTTCATAATTTTCGTTGGAAAATTCGTTGGAAATTTCCAACGAATTTTCCAACGATTTTTTTAAATTGTTGAAATCTAATAATTGGTTGGAAAATTCGTTGAAAATTTCCAACGAATTTTCCAATGATTTTTTAAAAGTATATCTTTTTCTGTTTCATAATTTTCCAACGATTTTTTAAAATTGTCGAAATCTAATAATTGGTTGGAAAATTCGTTGGAAATTTCCTACGAATTTTTCAACCAATTTTATAAGAACAATATGTTTTTTTGTTTTGTAAAATTCATTGGAAATTTTCAACAAATTTTTAAATTTGTCGAAAGCTCAAATTAGTTGCAAAATTCGTTAAAAATTTATAACGAATTTTGCAATGATTTTTATTTCACCCTAAGAACTATGTTCATTAAAAAAAAATTTGAAATTTTGCAACGTTTTTTATATAGGCCGAAAAAAAAGACTTAGCATTGAATGAAATTATTACAGAACAAGAACAACAAAAATATTAAAAATTAGGACAACAAAAACACACACGTGTCGCATTTCTACTAAAAATTACACATAATTAATAAAAAGTCTCAAAAATCATCATCTTCATCTTCATCTTCATCTGCATCTTCACTTTCTTCTTCGTCTTCTTCCTGATCATCATCTTCATCCTCTGTCTCCAAATCACATTGTGTAACAAGTTGAAAATTTGATTCTCGAATTTCTGTTGGATCTACATCGTTCATCGCTTCACATGGATTTCGTAAAGTAGGAATGTTATATTCAGCAGTTTCATTCATGTGATGAACTTCCTCGTGTTGATATGCCGTGTCCTTCTAGTATTCCTCGATTTTCTTTCTTGTTTTGGTTTTACATACAGCCCACCAATCGGTTTTGTCACGCTTCAAACTAGGATATGATGCATAATAGACTTGAATTGCTTGTTGTACCAAGACAAAATGGTTCATATTTCATATATTTTTTCTTGTGATTTATTTCAACCAAATTATATTTGGTATGCACATTCATTCCTTTCACGGGGTCGAACCACATGCATTTAAATAAGACAACCCGCATTAACGGTCCATGGTACTCAATCTTTATGATTTCATCCAACAAGCCATAAAAAATCACCTTGCGAATTGCCACCATTGGATGACTGAACACACACCCCACTATTCATTGTGGCCTTTCCCATTCCATATTCGCAAGTGTGAAAATTATACCTGTTAATGAAATATGCTGGCCAAGTTCGTACTCTTGACTTTGGACCACATGACAGATGATATAGCATTTCTTGCTGTCCAACTTAAGCATCAATACTGTGAACCTAAAAATGACACACATGCAATGTCAATAATATATATTTCAAAAATATGACGTATGGGAATTTACCAATAAATAGGATTTCGCCCATATTCAACTTACATATGTTTTGAACTATGTTGCAAATTGTTCCTGGCACAAAGGGTCAAACTCATTTGGTGGTAGTCCATGCATTACGTTCCGGAAATTCCTAGTAACAAATACCATTTATGTATTAGCAACGGTTTGAAACATAAGTACAAATATACGTGCATATCTACACTTTCTCGAAGTATGGCTCCACTTCTGGACAGTTCAATAAAATATATGTATGGGCTGCTAGCTTTTCTTCGCCTGTTAAGTAACGAAACTTACATGTGCCGCTAGGTCGACCCAAATAATTAAAAATAGAGAATGATTTGCATTTGGGATCAATGGGACCCTCATCATTTCTTCCATCTCGCCGCCTCTTGCATTGCACGTGTGGCTCAAAATAGTATGATACAAATGTTGTCACTTCTTCCACAATATATGCATTACAAATTGAAGCTTCGACACATGCCTTATTCTTCACTTTTTTCTTCAAATGATATAAGAACCTAGTTGCAGTAGAAAAAAGTTTATCGTAACAAAATGTGTAATAAAGTAATTTCACATTTAATTTTAAAAAATTTACCTCTCAAATGGATACATCCATCGAAATTGGACAAAACCTGCAACTTTGGCCTCATAAGATAAGTGAACTAAGAGATGCTCCATTGAATCGAAGAACGATGGAGGAAATATCTTTTCTAAGTTGCAAAGAATAATTGGAATATCTCTCTCTAGTTTCTCCATGTGTGATGATTTCAACGTTGTTGAGCAAATATCATACAAGAAATTACTTAACTCTGTAATGGCACCCCATACAAAGTTTGGAAGAACTTCCTTGAAGGCTATCGGAATTAGTCTTTCCATAAATATGTGACAATCATGACTCTTCATACCTGTCAACTTGCAGTCATTCATATCAACACATCTGCCAAGATTGGAAGCATATCCATCAGGAAATCGCACCGATTTCATCCATTGACAAACGACCTGTCTCTGCTCCTTGTTCAATGTATAAACTGCTTTGGGTTTCGGTCCCCTGCTACTTGCATCCGCATCTAGTGTTGGTCGATCGCAAATATCCCTCATATCTTTTCTTGCATTCAAGTTGTCCTTTATTTTTCCAGTGACATCTATCACAGTATTTATGACATTGTCGAAAATGTTCTTCTTTATGTGCATGACGTCAAGATTATGATGAATAAGATGGGTATTCCAATATGGTAGATCCCAAAATAAACTGTGTTTAGTCCACTTATGTGTACTTCTGTACGCAAACGTTGTGCCGTGAGGGTTGTCAATAACAGTTGGAAACTCTTGCACGCGTTCCCAAATTTGATGGCCGGTCAACCTCAATGGTGGATGTGTTCTTTCGATCATATTCTTGATGAACTCTTTTTTATTCCTTCTGAATGTATGATTAATAGGCAAAAATTGTCTGTGACAATCAAAATGGCAGGTCTTCTTACCATGTTTTAATCTGAAAGCCTTCGATCTCTCCATACAAATCGGACATCCTAAGATCCCAGCTGTACTCCATCCAGATAACATTCCATAAGCAGGAAAGTCATTTATCGTCCAAAGAAGCACAGCCTTCATTACAAATGTTTGGTCGGTAGAAACGTCATACGTGGAGACACCTTCAACCCATAGCCGTTGTAACTCTTTAATCAATGGTTACATATAAATATCTATGGCTTTTTTCGGATTTTGCGGGCCAGGCATGATCAATGTCAAAAACATATAATGTGTCTTCATGCACATACCGGGTGGAAGATTATATGGAGTTAAGATAATTGGCCAACATGAATAACTTCTTCCTGATTTCCCAAATGAGGCAAATCCATCAGCACACAGACCTAACCTGATGTTTCGAGGCTCTAGCGTAAACTCGGAGAATGTTCTATCAAAATGTTGCCATGCCTCTGCATCTGAAGGATGACATATTATATCATCTTCTATTTCATGATTTGCATGCTAAGTCATGTGTGCAGCAGTGGCTTGCGACGCATAAAGCCTTTGCAACCTGGGGATTAAGGGCAAATAAAACATTTGCTTGCATGGTCTACGCTTCTGATTACGACCCTGCCTTCTGTTATTCTTGTACCTAGGTTGGTTATAGAATTTGCAAGATTCTGCATATTCATCATCTCTCTAATATAACATACAACCCATAGCACATACATCAATCCGTACAACTGGAAGACCTAAGTTATCCACCAACTTTCTCATATCGTAAAAATCATTTGGTATGATGTTATCACGAGGCATTGTTTCACGCATTACTTCAACAAAAGAGTTGAAGCAATCCACAGACACATTATGCTCTGCCTTAATATTTAACAATCTAGCTGTCACTGATAATTTCGTGTGGTTGTCATAACCTGCCCATAAAGGTTCATCTGCCGTTTCCAACACTTCCCAGAAATTATTACATTGGGAAGTTCCGTCACATACATTCTCATCACAACCTGTTACTCCTATATTTTCCATTTCTGCTGCATAACTAGTTCCCACTTGTTCAGGTGCAGGAGTAAAACTAGTACTTGCATGATTCAATTCTGAATCCAAATTATGACCGGCTTCATCAAACACCATCCCCTGATATGCGTTCAATTGTTCGAAGTAGCTACATTCTTCTCTAACTAAAAATTGATCGCTTCTTCAATATCCGTCATCATATATAAATGGTTCACCATGGCTAGTCCAATTATAATAGTTCGGAGTAAACCCATATCTACAAAGATATTCTCTAACTTTATCAATGACTAGAAATTTTCCATTACTGCACTTTTTACATGAACACCTTAACTTATTTCCATCCATGAACTCATATTTACTACTAGCAAAGTTCAAAAATAGTTCCAACCCGATACGAAACTCATCAATCAAATCCTCGCCGTCCAGGTAAATTCTTATTATACATCAAACCCCTGTCTCTTTGCATTGTGTATGTATAAAAATAAAAAAACTTATCCTAAATTATTAAACATATCATATATATTGTTTAATATCTATTGTTAATTAAAACCATAAAATGCACAAAATTACAATTACGTTGTTTACAAAACAATTACTTTAAAATAATGGAAAATGTTGGAAATTTGCTATGTCAAGAAGACTTACAAAGTATTTGGCCGAAATCTTCGTAGTAGAAATTGGACAATCACCTTGCGAATTGCAACGTTCAATTGGATTGCGAGACCTTCGAATGCAAACGTACCTAAAATGAAAAATAATTACATCAGATTCATCTATTAAATACATTTTATTTATTCATTTTTGTTTTTATTTTTTATTTTTTTCCCTTTCTTCTAAGCCGGGTCGGCGACCGACGAGGTTGCCGGCCATGGCGAGCTTGGCCTTCGCCAGTCCTAGCGAGGGCCAGCCTCGCCGCCGGCGAGCTCACCTATAACTCTCATAGATATTGGCAAAGTTCCACCGAATTTTGCAACGATTTTCTATTATGGCGAAAAATAACGTGTTATTCAATTCGTAGATTTAATTTGTGGGAAATGTCCGGTTCAATTTTGCTACGAAATGTGTACAAATCAAATTTAATGAATCGGTTTGTTGAATTCGATGCAAAATTCGTTCTAAATTTTCCAACGAATTTTGGAACGAATTTATATTGACCGGAACAAGAAGGTGTTTTTTGACTTATTTGCAAAAATGATGGGAAATTTCAAACGAATTTTGCAACGAAAGTAGTACATACAAAAATGAATAAACCGAATATTGAAATTCGTTGCAAAATTCGTTGAAATTTCCAACGAATTTTGCAATGAATTACACATATACGTAAAAATAAGGTTTAATGGAAATTCGTTTGAAATTTCCAACGATTTTTGCAACGAATTTCCAATACGCCTAAAAAATATTGTTTTCTTAAAATCTGTTTGAAATTTCTAACGATTTTTCCAACCAATTTAAAATATGTGAAAAAAATAAGGTAAATGGAAATTCGTGGCTAAATTCGTTGAAAATTTTCAATGAATTTTGCGATGAATTTCAAATATTCAGATAAATAAGGTTTGATGGAAATTCGTTGGACAATTCGTTGAAAATTCCCAACGAATTTTGCAACTAATTTCTAATATGCCAAAAAATAAAATGTTCTTCAAATTCGTTGCAAAGGCTTCGTCGGAAACTTCCAACGAATGACGAATATACCTAAAAATAATATATTCTTCAAATACGTTGTAAAATTTGTTGGAAAATTCCAACGAATTTTACCAACGAATTATGTGGAAAATAAGTTTTGATAATAAATCGTTGGAAAATTCCAATGAATTTTCAACAAATTAAAAGGCCTTACGGCATTCTTGCAATTTGTTGGAAAATTCCAACAAATTTTCCAACAAATTAAAAGGTCTAACGGCATTCTTGCAATTTGTTGGAAAATAAGGTTTAATAATAATTTGTTGGAAAATTCGTTGGAAATTTCCAACGAATTTTCCAACAAATTAAAAGGACTTTCGGCATGTTGGAAAATGGTTGGAAAATTCATTGGAAAATTCCAACGAATTTTCCAACGAATTATAAGAAAAATGAAAGTGTTCGGCCAATTCGTTGGAAAATTCGTTGGAATTTTCCAACGAATTAAAAGGATCTTCGGTATTTTTAAATTTGGTTGGAAAATTCGTTGGAAAATTCCAACGAATTATTGGAAAAAAGATTTAATGTAAATTTCATTGGAAAATTCGTTGGAATTTTCCAACGAAATTTCCAACGAATTAAAAGAACCTTCGGTATTTTTAAATTTCGTTGGAAAATTCGTTGGAAAATTCCAACGAATTTTCCAACAAATTAAAAGGACCTTCGTTATTTTTAAATTTCGTTGGAAAATTCGTTGGAAAATTCCAACGAATTTTCCAACGAATTATGATGTCCGAAACAAACAAGTGTTCTTCATATTCGTTGGAAAATTCGTTGGAATTTTCCTACGAATTTTCCAACGAATTATTGGGAAAAAGGATTTAATGTAAATTCGTTGGAAAATTCCAACGAATGTTTCAACGAATTTGTGTCTACTCGAAAAAGAAAGAGTTTGTAATTCGTTGGAAAATTTATGAGAAATTTCCCACGAATTTTCCAATGAAATTAGAACACAATTGCACTCCCGTACAAAAAATTGAACACAGCTAAATTAGAACACATGTAAATTACACTTAAAAAAATTTGCGCAAATTATCATGTCGAGAAAACTTACGGAGTATTGACAATTTTATGAGAATCGCAACGTTCAAATGTATTGGAAAACTTTTGCATGGATATGCACATAGAGCTGCCACAGGCTCGCCATCGATATCCAATTGGAGCTGTTGGACTTGGTCCCGGCGCTGTTCGCCGTTTAACGGTGAGGGCGGCGACGGAGAAAAGGATCGCGAGGTAAATGGCCAAAAGGACGACAAGAAAGAGAGTTTCTTTTCAGCTAAAAATACTTAGTACACACGACACGTTTGTTGACGAAGTTATAAAGCTGACGTATTTTCGTTGGAAAATTCGTCAGAAATTTCCGACGAATTTTCCAATGAAATAGAATAATAATTGCACCGAAATCTAGTTCGTTGGAAAATTCGTTGGAAATTCCAACGAATTTTCCAACGAATTATAAATTTCCAACGAATTTCACATTTCTGTCCAAGAATTGCCGTTACTAAAATTTCCGACGAATTTTCCAACGAAATTGGGAAATGTGAATTGGAAACCTTTTTCGTTGGAATTTCCAACGAATTTTCCAACGAAGTTACTGCAAACAAACAATTTTTTTTCCGTTAAGAGAAATTTGTTGCAAACTTCGTTGGTAATTTCCAACGAATTTACGAATATTCCAAACTATTATTCCTCTTTTTAAAATTTGTTGGTAATTTCCAACGAATTTTTCAACAAATTTATATTATATAGTTCAATTTTTGAATTAGCCGGGAAATTCGTTGGTAATCCAACGAATTTTCCAACGATAAATATTTTAGTCGGAAATTTCCGATGATTTTAGCCACGAAAAAATTTCGTGGGATGAATTTACCAACGAAAAATATTTCGTTGGAAATTTAAAACGAATTTTCCAACGAAAAATTTTCAGTTGGAAATTTCCGACTATTTTTCCAACGAAAGTTTTTTCGTTGGGAAATTCCGACGAATTTACCAACGAATTATTTTTCATTGGAAATTTCCGACGATATTTCCAACGAAAAATTTGTTGTAGCTAATTTCTGACGAATTTTCCGACGACTTAATTTTCGTCGTTAATTTCCAACAAATTTTTGAATTCGTTGGAAAAGTTGTCGCAAATTTCCAACGAAAATTTTTTCGTTGCAAATTTTCGTGGTAAAAAACTGGTTTTTTTGTAGTGTGATATTTAACACTTGGGAGCAAAGTTATATCCATTAAAAAAAATTTGGGTAAGAATATTATTAGTTTAACAATTTTTGCTCTATCAAGATGAACACAAAAAACAAATCGTTATCCCAAATGAACTTACTTTTGATGGCCCCGCTCTCATGTTCCAACTTTTTTGTCTCTCCTTTTTGAAAGAGAAAACCACTTACCACAACAAATGTATCCCATGACAGGACAGCCACGATTTTTTGCTCTTGACGAATGAAATGGGTGTTGGCATCTTTTCAACCTAGGTAAGTGAAAGCAAAGCTCACTTTCATTAAAGCAAAAGTGGTTTCTTTCTGATTTCTTTAATCGTAGTGCGATCTTCGAGTGTCGTAAACCGTCTCATTATTGAAGCAAAAATCAATTTCGTTGTTCTCGAGTGCGGTACGACGTGTAACGGGTCCTAATGCTTTATTTGCGCAAGCCACGATAACAGCACTTGGGAATATTGTTGGCCCCCCAGAAAAAGGTGGAAGATAGTACGTGAATCATGGGGCACGTTTTTTGCTTCCATAATGGAAGAGATTGCGTCCCACGCACAGGGATTGAAGAAAACTGAAAGATATTCTCGCTCCAAATGGTCTAATCAATCCTGGAATAAACGTGATCATGCTATGAAAAGTATTCTGAATTCTTGCAACTGTTTTATTTCTTCGCTGAAAATTAATATAGCAAACTATCCATGGTACCAACAAGGGGAGAAAGAGACTAGACAGCCTGTGTTTCGAAAAAAAAAATTAGACCTAGTTTAATATTTCTACCCAAAGATATGTTTGGACCAGTATCCAAAGAATGTTCAGTCACCAAAATTTGTGCATTGTGAACATGACTAGTCTTTTGATCAAGGAATGAAGTTAGAAGCGGCATACTTTTTATGTTCGTATAGATGAAGTTCCAAATTTATTACCTTAGCCTTACATTGCTAAAACCTGAACTTCATTAAGAATGCTTTCTTACACTCATCCTCCTAATTTTCTATGAGTACTAACCTTGTGCCACATACTCTTTCGACCAAAAAAAAAAAAAAAAAACCTTGTGCCACATACTCAATCACTGTTTAAGGTATAATAACTTGTTACCATTGGACTTTGACAATTTCGTTAGAAATTGTAAAGTGTAGTTTCCACGATGCTTGACTACACCTATTCCTTTGGCAATACTACTAACTAAACCTCTCAATAGTCCCTTAATGAATGGATCAGCCAAGTTATTATTTCTTAGAACATAAATTACTAAAATAATTTCTTCAGTAAATGATTGTCGAGCATACCCAAGCTATAAACTAATATGTATAGATTTTCAATTATATATTTTATTGTATACCTTAGACATTTGTTGCCTCACTATTGCATTGTAAAGATATTATTGTCATTAGTTGTCATGACTATATCTAATAGCAAATTACGCAACCGTTCAGCCTCTTTATTAGCCACCAATAGTACTATAAATTCAGATTTTGTCATTGAATGAGCTATACATGTTTGCTTCTTTGATGCCCAAGATACTGCATCATTTGCAAGCTTGAAAACCCATCTAGATGATGACTTGCTATCAATTGCGCTAGTTGTTGTACTAGAGAAAATTATCAAAACAGTCCTAAATCTATTGCAATTGTACCAATTTGGTCCTAAACCTTTTTTTGTGCCGATTCAATCCTACACCTTTTGCAATTATACCAATTTAGTCCATCCGGTCAACGCTGACTTAACAATTTTTTTAAATATCATTTTTATTATTTTATTAATTTTTCCTTTTTTTTCTTTTCTTTCCCTTTCTTCTTTTTTTCTCCCTTCATCTTCAACCTCTAGCCTATTGCCAGACTAGTGACCGACCAAAGCCTAGGCCCAGTGAGTTTGATCCCACTGGCCTCTAGTGAGGCCAACCTCGCTAGCGGTCGGCGAGGCTCGTCCTCGCTAGCGGTCGGCAATGCTTGTCCTTGCCTATCAATGGCGCAACAACGAGGTCAGGCAAGGCCGACCTCACTAGTTGGCGAGGAAGAGCCCTCGCTAGTAACGACGAGGACGAATTGGCGAGGTGGGCCTTGGCCGACCTCGCCGTTGAGTTGTACTAGGCAAGGATGAGCCTCACCAGCTATGGCGAGGACGAGACCTCGCCAGATTTGGGGAGGCTCATCATCTCTGGCAAGGTCAGATGACTGACCTCGCCATTATGTCATTGCTAGGTGAGGACGAGCCTCATCTACAATTAGTAAGGCTCGTCCTTGTCGTCGCTAGCGAGGTCGACCTTGCCTGACCTTGGCGTTGCACCATTCCAACACAAGGAGGAGCCTCGCCAGCACTTGGTGGAGCCGACCTCGCAGGTCCTAGCCTCTGGCTAGTCGCCGAACCAATGACCAGCTAGAGGTTGAAGATGAAGGGAGGAAAAAAAAGAAAAAAAAAGAAAAAAAAGGAAAAATGAAAAAATTAATAAATATATTCCATATATATATATATATATATATATATATATATATATATATATTAAAAAATTGCCACATTAGCAATGGTTGAACGGTAGGTGCCGGCTGGCATCCACATCATCATCAGCTAGACAAAATTGATCAGATGGACTGAATTGGCATAAATGCAAAAAGGTTTATGATTGAATTGATACAAAAAAAATATTTAGGACTAAATTGGCTTAATTGCAATAGGTTTATGGTGTTTTGGTAATTTTCCCTATGGAACTAGCATATGAATTTCCTTCTACTAATGCTGGTTGTCTTCCATAAAATAGAGCATATTTATTGTTTTCTCTAAGTAACCAAGAATTTTACTTGTGGCCTTCCAATGCATGGTACTAGGATTACTAGTAAATTTGGACAATTCACACACAATATGTAATGCCCCCACCTCAGGGTTATTAGTGCGACGTCCCGTTCGTTATTATTTTTGACTAAGCACAAGCGGAAGCAATTAATTCGGGACTATCATAATCAGAACAAGCAACAGGGTTATGACAAGCATCATGAGCAAACCTCGTATTAATATGTAACATCTTTATCTTACCCTCGAGGTTATTAATTTGACATTACAGGCTTGTCGTCATCCTGTTTCTTTCATCTGATTATTAAACACACATGGAAACGTGTACATAAATTCCTAAACATCATAATAGTTGGAAATCAGGGAAAGCATAATAGGCAAGACACATTATTGCCATTTTACTTAAACATATTTACAAGTCCTTTTTCCACGGGCCGTTCCACGTACAAATTATATCACAAGCGAAGGCTGAGATAAATCCTCACTCCTCTATGTCATCCTCCATCTTACAAACATGAAAAGGAAAATAACGAGAGATGAGTCGAGGAGACTCAATGAGTAAATTCACTAATACTCGAATAGGATGATGCCTCACCATTGTACTACCTCACCATTGTACTAACTCATACAAATATTTCCCTTGCCTTATATCGATGGCAGATCAATAGTAAAGGCTTTGTCATTACCCTTACTATGTTTACGTGGAAGCTCACCTTTATTCGGTCACATAAAAATATACAAGAAAATTTACACGTGAAGCATCCTCCAGAATCTTTCGGCTTATCAATAAACACACATATCAGCATACATATAAGATTCATTTATCATCGTCTTGGCTCAACCAGGGCATCCAGCTTCATGTGAGGCATTCCGGCTCAACCAAGGCATCCCAGGGCTAGCTCACTTGAGGCATTCGGGCTCAATCAAGGCATCTCAGCACTAGTTTACCGAGGCATCCAGGTTCAACCCAAGCATCCTAGCTCAACTAGGGCATTCCGATGCTAGTTTACCGAGGCATCACTGCCAACGTTATGTGACGACAGTATTCTTTTTTCATTTAGTGATCACACATTATGGGTTATACAAAGCCGATTTATTATCTTGATTTCATTAGTCTATGCAATCAAGCCTAAATGCGTGTCGTGCATGTGTAATCATGATCTCTAGAACGTTCGCCTAGCATGCAAATTGCGGTTGAGGGCACGTGATTCGATCCACCATGCCGAGCGCCGGCTCGGAGCTGAACTTGGCCTGGATCTACACATCCCTATATAAACCCGCACCAAGCCGAACTTGTCTCGTGACGCCACAACATGAGTACGAGACCATACAACACCCCGTTTCGTGACTCGTACATGCCTTGACTTATGATTATGAAGCAAAACAAGAAGCATTCATGCAAACATCGAGCATCACAGACACGGTCACTACTCTAGCCAAACTTGTAACACTACGTTCTATCCTCTTATAAATCAACAAGCATGGATGAGAATATCAAGCATGACAACAAGCGATACGTACAACATTGAGATAAACAACAACACGCAAGTCTCAACAAAGGCTCAGGTGAGAACTCAAACTAACAACGCATCATAACTTCCTATCTTAAGATTAGGAAATCCACTTACATGCCGCTTGCCAACCACGTAACACACCGTACTATCCAAGTTTTAGAGAATTCACTCACCTATAATCACAAGAAAACATCTATAGTGGTCGGCGGAAGCAAATGATGAGAGAGAGAGAGAGAGAGAGAGAGAGAGAGAGAGAGAGAGAAGTGTTTGGCGTGAGGGTGAGAGATGAGAGAGAGGCATGAGAATGAGAGATAAGAGAGGCAGAGGAGGTGGTGTGTGTTGTGAGGAAAAGAGGAGGGGTGCCTCTATTTAGAGGCCCCTCTTCAACTTGTTCACCAAGTTCTTGGTTCCCAAGTTTTGACTAACTTGCTCACCAAGCTTTGACCTACTTGCTCACCAAGTTCTTGCCTTCTAGAACCCTCTTTCTTATCCTCCTTTTGGCCGTGAGCCCCTAAGTTGGGCGTGGATGATAGTCTTGTTCTTCAAGACTCAATTATTGAAGTCTTCCAAAAGATTTATATCTCTATTATTGACCAACTTATTCAAGAAGTTGGCAATAATACATAAATAGACAAGTCACCTCACATTTTAGCTTCTGCCTCCACATGTAAAGCCTCATTTCGTCCATCATGTGACCTCCAATCAAAGCTTAGCATAGCTCATTTGAAAGCTTAGAATGAGCACATTAAATCACTTGAAGATATCAAGTCGAGATTCCAATGTTCTCATATAGAAAATGATGAAGTTTTGAAATCTCGCACAACCGGCAGTTTTTTCACTGTTCTAGAAATCCGGCTTAAAAACATAGTAAATAAACTCCAAAATTTTCCAAATTTTAATATGTCATTAAAAATACCTTAACACACATTTTCCATGAAGAACACAAAATTTAAATATTTTTGTAAACACAACTTTTAATAGCTCAAAGATAGACTAAAAATAATTCACTGGAACAGAATTCTTGCTTCTAAAAGTAAGCTCTCTCAAGAATTCAAATCATCTCTAAAAATTGACAAATTTATATATGTTATAGAGAAGTAAGTTCTTAACAACTTTTGCGAAGAAAGTTTATTCAAACTCGGCCTAGAAAAGCTTGCATAAAATCGAGAAAGTGTAAACATCATAAAAATATCAATTCTAGGCAATTTTACACAGTCCAAAATTAGGCTATCGTACTACTCATATTAAGTCTAAAAATTTTGAAATTAAAGTACGTAAAACTTCAAGATGTTTGGAGAAAATTTTAAGAAGAAAGTGTTTGGAAATTAGGATTATAAAAGTCTCCACAAAAATAACAAAATGAAAGGGGGACAGAGGATCTGAATCTGGGTTTTCTAGAACAAGAGTAAAATTGGCTCCAATTGGAAAACCACCAAACTTAAGCCATAACTATTTTCCAGGGATTGAAATTGAGGATGTTACACAATAAAGGCTATATCTAGTCTAGTGCAATGCATGGCATATATCAGACTTCCAATTGTATTAGCATATTCTCATTGTGCTAAAGGATCTTGTATTTTCTATCAATTTAATTGACATATCATATTGTACATTTGACTCTTTAATTCCCAAATGCTAATACTTTTGAATCATTTTCTCGACATAGTGGCCTTAATTTAAAGTGTAACACCCACTATGTTTGATCATTTTGACAGCTAAAATTGTATCAACTTCTCCCAAAACTTTTATTTCAAATAGAAAAGATAGATACAATTTAGTTTCTTGTATGCCATGTATATTTGTACTGACTATTAGCATATCCTCTACATATAAACATATTATAAATCCATACTTTTTAGTTAACTTTGAATAAATTCACTTTGTTGTGGCTAATAGTCTCACTAGAGGGGAGGGGGGTGAATAGGTGAATTCAAGAAAGTTGACTAACTTCTGCAAAATTATAAAAGTCAAGTTTGATATAAACGTAACACCAAATATAAGTAGTTGTGTTGATATATGTGGGAAAAGGTAATATGAGCTAGTACTATGCGTTTCTATCGAACAATAATGAATATAAGCAAAGAGATAAAGAACGATGCAGTTAGAGCTTTATATTGATTCTGCTTGATGTAAGCCTACATCCACTCTCCCAAACTAATAGCCTACTAGTTGGATTCCACTAGCAATTTTTGAGTAGTTGTAATAGTATGTGCCGCTTATACCTAAGCACTTCTTCCAAAGCCGGTACTACTTCTACCCAAGCAAATAGGTGTCACTATCATGCACCTAAGCGCAAACTATAATACTAACATACTTCTCAAGATATCACACTTTCAATATGCTTGAAAAGACAATCTAAGAACGTAAAGCTTTCTCTGTCAATTTTTGTCACTTTTGATCTCTTGCTCCATTGGCGTCATATTGATCTCCTTTTGTTCTCAAAATCCAATCTTCCCATTGGACAATCTTCATGATGATCATTCTCCTAGCTATTTGTTAGACGATTGTTGAGCAGATCAATTTAGCCGTTGAAGTCAATTAATCTGAGTTCCCATGATTTAGTTGCATGTACAATCAAATCTTTGGTTTCTATAAATAGAGTTGCTTGAACTATAGAAAGTAACTTGTCTTCGGGATGATTGTCAATTAATCAAAATATCACACGTGATCAACATTTTCCATGGAGATATTTCTAGATTGATAGTCCATCAATTTCTTATGGAAAATGAATTTATACTATATCACTAGCTGTCAAATAATAAAATAACTCATCTTGGGATAATTTCCTCCAAACACGTGACAAGATTGTGCTCCTGTGACATTCCGAAATTTCACCTGTTTGGGGATTTAAGTAATGAATTATTTATTAATGTACTTGTAGGCAGTCTCATCCAAAACTGATCATTCCTGGGATACTAACCTTTGGGGAAAGGCTAATGAGGGATTTAAATTTGTACAACTAAAGGAGTTCGACTGTGAAATGTATTTCGATCATAAAATCGTCGATGTGACATTTTGAGCTAGTGTAGGCCGATCTTAGGATAGTGATGGGCCGATTCGTTATACACGTGGATTATGGGTGATTCCGTTGGACCCCGAAATGAATTAACGAACGATCACAAACCTATTCCGAACAATCATACTCATTGGAACTAGTAATCGATCCTCGCGATTTTATTGACAAACGAAGTCGTTACGGTTTGAATAAATTGCACGTGACTCGATTTAATATCAGTCACGGGTTGATTATGCGAATTTCCCGAAAGCCGTCCGTTAGTCATAAATATGCACAAGTTTTTTTTTTTTTGGTAAGGTATAAATATGCACAAGTTACATTATATAAAATTCAATTATTAAATTAAAACCAAATTGGGCATCGGAAAATTAGAAAGTCACGGCAGAATGTTAGGACGATGTTGCGGTTGTAACGTGCGATTTTTGGGTGAGCCCAAATCCTTCAGAAAAATTCGATTTCTGAGGGAAACGAAGAAAGTGACCATTTTACCCTTAAGGATTTCTAAATGGCTAGTTTTATGGGCAAATGGCATTTTAGTCATTTTACCCTCAAAATTGGAAAAAGACAATTTTGCCCTTGGACTTTTGAGAAATTACAAGATTGCCCTTGAATATTTTGGATAAGATTCGATCTGGGCCGTTGATTTCAAGATAAGATCGAATCTAAACCGTCGGATGAAAAGTAGAGATGAGGGGCATTTTGGTCATTTTGCATTTTGGTAAAAACTTGGAGGTTAAGTTTGGACCCATTTCTCTCTCTCCCTCACCTGACCTCTCTCCCCCACCGTGAGCCTCCCCCACCGCCGGACCGCCACCGCGCCGCCGCCGCCGTGCCATGCCATTGCTGTCCCCGCCTCACGCCGCCCTCACGCCGAACGCACCCCCTTTTCTCTCTCTCTCTCCCTCTCAGTCTCCCCTTGGCCGTGAGCTACGCTGCTGACCGCCCAAGCCACCATTGCCACTGCCGCTTGCCGTATGCCGCCGACCGCCACATGCCGCCGTTAGATCTCGGGTTTTGCCGCCGCTTTTGCTCTAACCACAATAGTTTAGAGCTTAGTAAGTTCAACCTAAACTTTATCTAGTATATTGGGTTGTTTCGGGCCTAGTTAGATGCGGTTCGATATGGTTTTACGGGCGAAGTTGAATTGCAGGCCCTAGGATTGAATTCGGGGAGTTTTGACGGAAAATTTTAGAGGTCGAGTAGGGCTGTGATTGATTGTTTGATGTGTTGTGAGATGCTGTTGAGTGTGAGAATTGCACTGTTAGGTTCGGCTCAAAATTTTATGCAAGTGTCGTGAAGAGCTGGAAGTGTGAAATTATGATTTTGGGTGCGGAAATTACTGTTTGATGGCTGTGACGTGTTGTTTGATGTGCTGTAGGGCATCATTTTGTTGTGTGGTTGGTTCCATTAGATCCGTCTCAGGATTTTGTGAAAGTCCCGTGAAGGACCGAAAATGATTTGAAAATGTTTGAGTATGGAAAAACCTTGTTTTATGCGTGATTGGGTATTCGTGATGTGATTGTGATGTTGTGAGGTGTGGAGTGCAAGTGTGTGCACGGAATTCGATGTGATTGTATGCGAACGTGAGACCAGGATCGGATTGAGGCATTATAAGCTCGGACAGCGATCACATAGGTCTGTACATTTAGCACAGGCTGAGGCTTAAAAAAGCAAGAATAAGATCAGTCTGATGCAAGATCAGCTCGGGTGAAACCGGGATCGGACTGAGGCATTATAAGCTTGGGTTTCGATCATGTAGGCCTGTCGCATTTGGCGCGGGCTGAGGAAAGTGCGAATGTGAGATCGGATCGAGGCCTGTGATGCTCGGGGCGCGATCAAGTGTGAATGTGGGATCGGACCGAGACGTGTGATGCTCGGAGTGTGATCGAGTGTGAATGTGGGATCGGACCGAGACGTGTGATGCTCGAGGCGCGATCAAGTGTGAATATAGGATCGGACCGAGACATGTGATGCTCGGGGCCGAGAAAGTGGTTGAGTAAGTGTAGGCACGACCAGTTGGTTAGGAATGCAGTGTGATTGATGTGTGGTTTGATTTGTGTGAAGTTCGTATGTTGTGGCGTGTGTTTGAAAATTGATTGTTGTGATTGCGGATTGAGTTTGTGTGAATTGATTGGTTGTGTGTCTATGTGTGTCTGGAATAACGTGGTAGCCTAGGTAGGATTTAGGTTACAACTTATTGAGAAATGTCTCATTGTTGTATAAACCAAACCATTTCAGATCACCAGCCTGAACAATGAATCAGCCGCCGCTACCGCCAGAGCGTTTTGGGATAGTTATGTACACGGAAAATAATTTTGTGGAGTACCCTACGGATGAACAATACACCTGGATCAAACATACTTCAACTGTATGGGTAGACGTAGGACATCTCCCTTAGCAGGCTCACACCTATACAGCTTAGACGTTTAAAGATGGGCCTGATGAGTTTGGTCTTATTACTGGTTTTGATGTTCCCTTTGATAGAGTTGGGGATTGGGACCCAACAGCTATTCCCTCGCCTGATGGGGAGTTGACAAGTACAAAGCTTAGTGTAGCTCAGTCTGGACACCACCCTATCCTAGTAGCTCCGGGCTCTTCAGTGAATGACTTGGACCCAAATCCGGAAGAGTCACAGGCAGGATTCGACCCTATGGATATAGACTTGGATGAGATACTAGAGGGTGATCCAGAGGAGGAGCATGGCAAGGATTTAGGCAAAGGTCCAGCTGAGGATGAGCCAGATATAGGAGCTGAGGATAATGAGGAAAACATACCGAAGTATGAGGTAAAAGCTTATGAGGGCGAGGAGAACATACCTGAGTACGACTACAATCCTTTCTTCATGCCAGAGGTCGAGCTAAACAAAGAACCAGTCGCAAAGGAGCCGGATGAGACCCCCGAGGAATCAGGTGACATAAATCACCCGATAGAGATCAGAGTGGAGTCGGAGTTCTCAGTGGAAGCGACAATCCAGGAGGAATCAAATTCGGGTAACAGTGAGTTGGATTCTGAATGGACGCCGTCGCGAGGACATCGGGGCTGATCAGGAGACTGGGAGTGGTTGTCGAGGCGTAGCATTTTTGGGAAGTTGGGTGTTTATCCCTTTTAAGGCGTATGTCTACTTGTGACAGTAGTGGTGTATGTATGCTTGACGGACTAGTTAGTTGAGGAAGGGTACAGTGTGCATGTAAAAGAATATTGTAAATATTTGGTATGGTAATATTTTATATGTTGACGGTTAGGCGTGTTTAGTTATTCCGGTGTTCTTCAATTTATTTGTCCGGATTTTATTAATTGCTTCCGCCGCGTTTAACTCTGACGTGAGGGAACTGAGTCGGCGACGTATTCCTGGGATGTCGCACCATTCGACTCGGGGAGAAGAGATGTGGAAAGCATTGAAATAGAGTCGGGGTGTGACAGCTCCTAAGTAGTATAGTCACTCTACTTATATCAACGGTCCCGATTATAACTAGCTTCTGTTTGAAATCAACTTCCAGTTGATATTCAACTGCGTCTCACTAGGTACTTCGAGTACATTGGTGATGTAGATCCAGTAGACTATTCACCTTAGTACACTCAAGTCTTTATGAACTCCACATTCTTCTAGAATTGTTCACATAAGTCCTTCAAGCTATTTTGAATCTTTTCATTTTGTACATCTAAGTTCCTTTTATGCAAATATTACCTAGGCATAAACAACGCTTGTATAAATCAACTTCAAAATATATTAGGAGGTTCTCTTAACACACTTATCAACATTGTTATGTTTAATTTCTTATGATAATACCACCAAAGTATATTTTTCTCCCATTGATTCGGTTTTTGCTTCAAACCTTATGATTTGTTTAATTTGCAACCCTTATTCTTACTCTAAGGTAGAATAAAACCTTCAAGATGCTCCATATGCACCTCATCTTCTAGTTTACCATTTAGAAAAGTTGTTTTAACATCCATTTGATGCACATGTAATTTATAAATTGATACCAAAGCTAACAAACTCTAATGGATGTCGAGCAACCAGTGCATATGTATCAAAATAGTCAATTGCTTTTTTCTGCGTATAACCTTTTGCCACCAACCTTGCTTTAAAGGATTGCATCATACCATCAATGTAATACTTTTTTCTACGTACCCTTACGTCCAATTAATTTTGATCAAGGAGGCAATTTAACTAATGTCTATGTATTGTTAGCAATAATTGAACCATTTTCATCATTAATTTCTTCTTTCCAAAATGATGCATCTCTAGATGCAATTGCCTTACTGAACATTCTTTGATCTTCATACAAGTTAAATAACATGGGTAATTTATTTACAACCTTTTCCTTATATCCCTCTAAAAGAAGAGTTACAAAATCAAAACCAAAATCTTTCATTTTTTGACTTTTCCTCGGTTCGCTTGGGTCAAAATTTTCTTTTTTTACTTGATGAAGGATTGCTTGCGTCAATAGGTGTTTCTGAATATGCTGAGGTATAAATTGAATGACATCTTTTGATTCCACAATAATAATAGATCCAACATTCAATAATCAATAAGCTTTAAAATTTTCAACATATCTAATAAACACACTTTTTTAATGTCATATGTCCTAATTTGGTTTGCTTAGGATTAGGAAATCTACTTAACAATAATCAAACAATAGGATTAGGAATTCTACTTTACAGTAATCCGACACTACAAAAAAACTAGATTTTTGCCACGAAAATTTGCGACGAAAATTTGCGACAAATTTTCCAACAAAAAGTAAAATTCGTTGGAAATTAGCGACGAAAAATTTTTCGTCGCAAAATTCGTTGGAAATTTGGGACGAAAAATTTTTTGTCGCAAAATTCGTTGGAAATTAGCGACAAAAAATTTTAAGTCGCAAAATTCGTGAGAAATTTCCAACAATTTTTCCCACGAATTTCAATTTCCAGGGCAATTATTGCAATGTGTGTTATTTTCGTTGCAAAATTCGTTGGAAATTTCCAATGATTTTTGCAATGAATTCAAAAAAACCCGGTATTGTTCGGCATTTTTTAAATTCATGGGAAAATTCGTTGGAAATTTTCAACGAATTTTCGCACAAATTCAAAAAAACCCAGTATAATTTCAGTTTTCCGGGCAATTATTTTAGTGTGTACAATTTTTGTTGCAAAATTTGTGGGAAATTTCCCACGAATTTTGCAACGAAAACCCTACTCCTTCCTTATTCAACATTTTCACGCTCATTACTCGGGCAATTTCGCAACAATTCTCAATTTACACATTCTCTCTCTCTCTCTCTCTCTCTCTCTCTCTCTCTCTCTCTCTCTCTCTCTCTGTGCAATCGACGCCTCCACCTGCTCCACCGCGTCCGCGTACTGGTCGGCGCTCTCGCTGAGGCACTGCTCCATCGCCAGGCCCAAGCTCCCCCCGTCGCCGCCAAGCATCCGACTGATGAAGGGGGCGGTGTCCATTGCTTTCGCAACGGCAAGGCTGAGCGCAACCGCCGTGAGCCAGGCCCTTGCCATGGTGGGCGAGCTAGAGGTCGCTCAGATCTGGGCGAGTTCTGAGCGACCTCGAGCTCGCCGGCGACGAGGCTGGCCCTCGCCGACCATGGCGAGGGCCGAGCTCGCCATGGCTGGCAACCTCAAGCTCCCCGGCGACGAGGCTGGCCCTCGTCGGCCATGATGAGGGCCAAGCTCGCCATGGCCAGCGAGCTCGAGGTCACCCAGAACTCACCCAGATCTGGGCGAGCTTGAGGTTGCCGAGATCTAGGCGACCTCGAGCTCGCTGGCGGCAAGGCTGGCCCTCGCTAGTGCCGGCAAACTCGCCGGCAAAAAAAAAATGATTAATAAAAAAAAATTACCGACTAATTTTGCCACAATTTTTCGACCAAAAAAGAAATTTTTTTGTGGTTTTTCCAACGAATTTAGCCACGAATTTTTCAACGAATTTTCCAACGAAAAAAATTTCGTCGCAAATTTCCAACGAAAGTTGAAATTTTTCGTTGGAAAAATTTGCGACGACGAATTACCAACGAATTTTTCCAAATTTTTCGTTGGAAATTTCGTCGGAAAAAAAAATGTTTTTTTGTAGTGCGACAAACTTATATTACGACCACCTAGATTTTTTTTCTTGACAAATGAAATGGGTTTTGGCATCTTTTCAGTCTAGAAACGTGAAAGCAAAACTCACTTTTCTTAAAGCAAAACTAGTTTCCTTGTAATTTCTCTAGCCGTGGTGTCATGTGCGGGTGTCATAATCTCTCTCGCTGTTGAAGTAAAAACCACTTTTACTTTTCTCGAGTGCGGTACATCGTGTAACAAGTTTAATGCTTTTTCTTACTCGTGCTATCCACAGTAGCACTTGGAAATATTTTTGCCCCCACCTATCTTCGCCCCCCACCCCCACGCCCGCCAGAAAAAAAAAGTAGAAGATGTGCGTGAATCATGTGGCGAGTTATTTGCTTCCGAAATGAAAGATATTGTGTCCCGTGTGTTAGAAATTAAACCAAATTTGTTGATAGTTATTTCCTTTTTTTGAGTCTGTTCGTATTTCCATATTTTGATTTTTCGTGTTTTTTTTAGGTGCTAATTATAGTTTGAGCCCGAAAAAAGAAAGTTTCCTAAGTCAATTAAATTTCCTAATTGAATGGTTTCCTAATTAGAATAGGTTTCCTAGAAAGAGGTTTCCTATTTGGAATCAAACTATGGCTTATATATAGTCTGTTTCTCTTGTAATTATGATATACAATACAAAGGCACGAATTGCGATTGTTTCACCTTAAAAAATTTCTTCCATCAAATCAAGTTGTTGCTGCGTCTCTGACGCTCAACAAATTGGTATCAGAGTCTACGGTTGGTGATCATGGCCTCAACGAACAATCAACTCCATCTTCAATACCCCCGTCTTACCAAAGAAAATTATGGTAACTGGGCTGTTAGAATAAAAGCTCTACTCGGCGCCTACGGTATGTGGAAACTTGTTAACACTGACTATGATGAGCCAGAAGATGAAGCCACGTTGAACCAAAACCAGAGGAATGCTTTGGAGAAGGTTCGATCAAAAGATCAATATGCCCTGTCAATCATCTATCAAGCGTTAGATGATTCCATATTCGAAAATGTCACGCCCCAAACCCTACGGCGCACGAACATCCCTGCCATGGTTGATTTGAGTGCGACGCCCCAGGACATGTCGCCGACCCAGCGCCCAACACAGAGATTTAAAACACATGCGGAAGTAATTAAATCACCCGTACATTAAAATACACATAACCAAGGATAGCCATTCAACAACCAGCACGGATAATTATACACTTGCTTTGAAATCGAGAATCATAAACAATATTCATGAACAGCCCACGCTCAAAAATCAAAAGCGACTCAATGGCCACCAACGTAAAAGGGGAGTACGTGGCTCAGCGGTCAAGCACTACTACTAGCCGGGGCTCCTCCCAAAAATGCGTCGGTATGTCTGCCATCCTTAAGGTTGGGGGTCTGAAAAGTGGTTTAATACAACCGTGAGAACAAATCTCAGCGAGTAATTCCCTAAACCTAAATTAGGCTAAAGTGCACCTCCTGACGAGTACTAAACGAAGCATAAATCAGAACATAACTGACTCAGGCCCTCGGGCCTAAATCTAATTCATACCGGACCCTGCAGGTTAGGCATTTCATATATATACAATCACAACAGCACCAAAGGAATTAGATTGCGGCATGTATACGCATATCACTCGGTCTCGACTCATGTAATGCATATGCTCGTGCTCGCATTCATGTTCATGCCTCAATAATGCAGTAACGCACACTTGCATGCTAGCATTCTGCCATTTACCAATTTCTCCTCCGACCCGCGTAAAACGCATCAGGTCCATCACTTCGAGATCGATCTCTGGCCCGCATAAAACGCATCAGGCTCATGACACATTACCCGTGTAAAACGCATCAGGTTGGTCATCTTCCGGTAAACCGGGCATCGTCCCGCGTAACACGCCTCGGGACGGGTTCACTACCCCGCGTAAAACGCATTAGGGTTTATTGTGATCACACATTCACAAGCACCAATTTATATCTGAACCCCGCGTAAGACGCATCAGGGCATTTTAGGAGATCACAATGCACATGTCACTCAGGCACGCTTGTATATGCACATGCCGTGCCAATGCTTGAGATGCACACTTATGGCCATAACGTTCACATCTGGGCATTCACTTGCACCGCACCACTTACTCAAATCACGATGCAATCATGCGCACTTGCACCACGCATATTCAATTTCATAAATCAACATGCCCAATCAGACAATCAATTCAAATAAGCCATGGCATCAACTCGACACACAATCCATGCATAATCCACACAACCGGGTTAACAAAAACTCTCACATTCGAGGCCCGCCAAGCGATTTCATTTTTATTCCCGCTAGACATGCGACATGGCATCATACAATCACATTCAAGCCACGTTTAATTTAGCATCCTCTCGGGTGATCATCGTTCCTTAAGCCGTTCACCCTAAAACCTCGAATAAACAATTATGGCCCGAAGCCTCCCGATACTAAACCACCCATGAATGTTTTGTCTTAGGCGCTCAATTCACTGTCAACTCATCACATTAGGCTCCCCAATTTGCCACAAAAACAGCTACCACTCGGCCTACAAATCATATCTGTCGAATCCGTAATTTCTCCCAAATTAAGGCTCCTAAGCTTAGCCGCTATTCAGCACACCAGAAACCACTAAAACTCTATTAAAACATCACGCTAGGCCACCAAATACGCCACAACATCCGCTCTTAACAGCGTCCACCAACTAACCCCCAAATTGATCGCGCCTCGCCTAAATCAAATCCCGCCGTGGCCATCCACTATACCGCAATTTCTAGGCTAATAATTATCACCAAAATGCTCCATTATGCTCCCCAAATTATCAATCTAATCAGCCACCACAAGACCGAAAACGGCGCGCGCTAACTTCCACGATTTAAGGCCAAACTCGACCGAACTTGAGCCGTTCCGATCCAAATCTGTCCAGCCCATGTATCGCGCCTCTCGGGCCACTAATTCTCCATCAATTCATCATACTAATTCACCGAATCGACCACAATCACAACCCCAAGTCACCTCCACAATTTAACCCCAAATTACCCTAATTAACCCATAAAACCCGTCTAGAAATACAAATTATCCTAATTAGAGTTTAGGGTCAAACTCATTGGATGTCCTAAGCTTGAAACGGGCCAAACACGCGACGAAAAGGGGCTGGACAGCGGCGGTCCCTCGCCGGAACAGTAACGGCGGCGGCGGTTCCGGCGAACGGCGCGAACGGCGGCGACGGTCTAAGCTAATCCACGGCCTAGAGAGGGAGAGAGGGGCATGGTCAGAGAGAGAGAGAGAGAGAGAGAGAGAGAAATGGAACAGCTAGATGGCTGAGCGAGGCGACGGATCCGCGCCGGAACAGTGACGGCGGCGGCGGAGCTCCTCCTGCTCAAAGCCTTTCACGGCCAAACAGAGAGAAAGAAAGAGAGAAGGAGAAAAGGGGGCTTGCCGGCTGCTTGGGGGAAAGACAAGGCAGCGATCGGCGGTACCGGAGGCGGCGACGGTGACACGGGGCCAGCCAGTGAGCTGCGGGCACGTCGCGAGCTCGCTGGCCGGGGCGACGGTCACGACGGCTCGGCTGGGCTGAGCGATGGCAACCCGCGGTAGCGACGACGAGCTGGCCGGCGACGGTGCCGCACGCAGTGTCGGGCGGAGGCGTGAGGGCAGTCGAGCGGTGGTCGGTGAGCTGGGCAGAGGCGAAGCAGCAGTCGGGGGTCAGGGGAGAGAGGAAGAAGAAGAAGAAGAAGAAGAAAGAGAAGAAGGAGAAAGAAGAGAGAGAGGAGAGAGGGTGTCAGAGGAGGGGGGGTTGCATGCGGTCAGAAGGAAAAGAAGAGAAAGGAGAGAGAGAGAGAAAAAAAGAAAGACAGAGAGAGAGAACGAGAGAGAGGGAACGTGCGCGGTCAGAAAGGAGGGGAAACGTGCGCTCGGAGGAGAGAGGAGAGAGAGAGAGAAAAAGAAGGAGAGAGAGAGAGAGAGAGAGAGAGAGAGAGAGAGAGAGAAAGAGAGAGAGAAAGAAATAAACAAAATAAATTTCATTTTAATATTAATTGTGATCCGATGGCCCAAATTCAAAATCGAAAACAATCTACTGGTCCAAAATAAGCCTCGTATATAAAAAGGGACAAAGGCCAAATTAATTAAACCAAATTATAACGAGGGAGGTCTATTAATCCAAATTTGCACCTGATCAAAAACTCCCTTTTTTCCATCATTCCTGACAAACTCAACGTTGGCTACCATAATATTGACACCGTCCAATTTATTTCGTCCCGACACTCTCGAAAATCGACTTCCAAGTCCGGGGTCTAAATAACGGCCAAATTCGATCGAGTGCAATTCTAACGAAATCTCTATTTTTAAAAACAAAAACCCGACAGTAATCATTTCTCGAGCGAGATTCTATTATAAGCGCATTGACGAATTACACGTTTTATAAATCCCAAAAATGGGCCGAAATTCGGGATGTCACAAAAAAAGTTTCGAACGCCACTACCGCCAAAGAGGCATGGGAGATTCTTCAAAACACACATCAAGGAGTTCAGAAAGTTAAGAAGATTCGCCTTCAAACCTTAAGAGGCGAATTCGAGGTAATTCATATGAAAGAATCTAAATCAATTGTTGATTATTTCACGAGAATTTTGGCAATTGTTAATCAGATAAAAAGAAACGGATAAGACGTTTCCGATGTTCGTGTTGTTGAGAAAATACTTCGGTCCTTAGACAAGAAGTATGATCATATTGTGGTTGCAATTGAAGAATCCAAAGACTTGGATGCTATGACGGTTGATGAATTTATTGGTTCATTACAAGTCCATGAAGAAAGGTTTAGAAAGAAAAAGATTGAACCGGTGGAGGAAGTTCTCCAAACGCAATTGACCATTCAAGATGAAAAGGAGCAAAGAAGAGATCCCGTACAAAATCGCGGAACAAGTCAAGATCGTGATCGAAGTCGTGGCCAAGGTCACTTTCTAGGAAGAGGTCGTGGACGAAGCAGAGGAGATCCTGCTCGAAGTGATGGAGGATACCAGTATCAAAGAGGTACTCGTGGAAGAGGAAAGAACTCGACAAGCCAATGTAGTAGAGCAGACGAAAAGGCGAACTTGGTGAATGATGCTGATCAAGCTCTCTTATTAGCATTCAAAGAATATGAAAAAGGTCAAAGCGATACATGGTATTTGGATACCGGCGCAAACAATCACATGTGCGGGAGAAAGGAGATGTTTGCCGAGTTAGATGAGACAATTAAAGGGACTGTCTCATTTGGTGATAACACTAAAATTCTTGTTGAAGGAAAAAGGTACAATTTTGATTCGCTTAAAGAATGGTGCACGTCAGTTTATTACCAATGTTTGTTATGTTCCAAAAATGTCAAGTAATATCTTGAGTTTGGGACAACTTCTAGAGAAAGGTTATACTATTCATATGAGAGATCTTAATCTTATGTTGAGAGATCGAAATAATAAATTGATTGCAAATGTGAAAATGTCGAAGAACAGGATGTTTATTTTCAATATAAAGAGTGAGATGTCTCGATGTTTAAAGGCGTGCATAGATGATCCTTCATGATTGTGGCATTTGAGGTTCGGCCATCTCAATTTTGGAGAACTCAATTTGCTTTCTCGCAAGAAGATGGTTTATGGCTTACCATATATTAATCATCCCGATTAATTATGTGAAGGGTGTGCTATCGGCAAGCATTCCAGAGCTAGCTTTCCAAAGGAGGCGACTTATCGAGCAAAAAAGCCACTTGAGTTGATTCATTCTTATTTATGTGGCCCGATCAATCCTCACTCATATGGTAATCATCGATATTTTGTTACTTTTATTGATGATTTTAGTCAGAAAACTTATGTGTATTTTTTGAAAGAAAAAACAGAAGTATTTGATACTTTCAAATAATTCAAGAACCTGGTTGAAAAGGAAAGCGGATATTTTATCAAGGCTTTAAGGACTGATCGTGGTGGAGAATTTACCTTAGCCTTATTCAACAAATACTGTGAAAATCATGGTATTCGGCGTTTCTTGACGGCCCCGTATTCTCCTCAGCAAAACGATGTAGCTGAACGGAAAAATAGAATTATTCTTGATATGGTTCGAAGCATGTTGAAGAGCAAAAATTTGTCCAAAGAACTTTGGGCTGAAGCTGTTTCATGTGCCGTCTATCTTTAAAATAGATGTCCCACATATGGACTTAAAGACGTAACTCTACAAGAGGCATGGACCGAGAGAACACTAAGTGTTTCACACTTGAGAATTTTCGGGAGCATTGCCTATGCTCATGTCCCAGACCAAAAAAAATCGAAACTTGAAGACAAGAGCAAAAAGCTCATTTTTATCGGGTATGACTCATCATCCAAAGCCTATTGATTATTTGATCCTAGCACTTTGAAAGTGTATGTAAGTAGAGATGTCAAGTTCGATGAAGATGGAATGTGGAAAGAAAATCTAAAAGAAGAAGCGAATGTTCGTGGTGATTCCGATCAAACGGAGTTGAAGGATTAACCTTCACCTTCTTCTCCAACATCTTCTTCAAGTTTATCAACACTATCCCCTTCAAATAATGTCAATGAACCGCTAGTGCCAAAATCAAGAAGATTGTCTGAAATTTACGAAGCTACCGAAGAGCTTCATCTTATATGTTTTCTTGCAGATTATGAACCACTTGCTTATGATGATGCAGCCAAAGAAGAAAAGTGGAAAAAAGCCATGAATGAAGAAATTGAAGCCATCGAGAAAAATCAAACATGGGAGCTTGCTAATCTTCCGAAGGACAAGAAATCAATTGGTGTTAAATAGGTGTACAAGGCCAAGAAGAACGAGAAAGGTGAAGTGACAAGGTACAAAGCTAGATTAGTCACGAAAGGGTACAAGCAAAAAGCCGGAATTGACTATGATGAAGTTTTTGCCCCTGTTATCCGCATTGAAATTATTAGATTAATTATTTCTATTGCTGCTCAAAATAATTTGTGGATTTATCAAATAGATGTCAAATCAGCATTTTTGAATGGCATCCTTGAAGAAGAAATTTATGTTGAACAACCCAAGAGGTTTGTTGTGAAAGGTCATAAAGACAAAGTGCTAAGGTTGAAGAAAGCTCTATATGGACTTAAATAAGCACCGAGAGCATGGAATTCCAGAATTTATGCATATTTCAAGGCGAATAAATTCTCTCAATGTCCATACGAGCATGCACTCTATTTCAAGCAAGAAAAATGTGATATTTTGCTTGTCTGTTTATATGTTGATGATCTTGTTTTTACAGGAAACAATTCAGCGATGATTGATGCTTTTAAGGCATCGATGGTGAAAGAATTTAAGATGACTGATAATGGTCTCATGAATTAATTTCTTGGTATCAAAGTAAAACAAAGTGCCGATGGGATTTTTATTTCCCAAAAAAGGATATGCAGAAAATATTCTTGAAAAATTCAACATGAAGAATTGTATGTCGGTCATTACACCAATGGAGTGCAGAACCAAGCTTTCGAAGTTTGATTATGGTGCCGATGTTGATTCGACATACTTTAGAAGCTTGATCGGGAGTTTGAGATACTTGACATGCACAAGACCGGATATCATGTATAGTGTTGGAATTGTGAGTCGATACATGGAGAAGCCGAAATCATTTCATCTTCAAGCTGTAAAGAGAATACTTCGATATATCAAAGGTACTATTTCTCATGGCTTACACTATTATTGCTTTGAATATTTCAAACTTAGAGCTTATTCGGATAGTGATTATGGTGGAGATATCGACGATCGAAAAAGTATCATGGGATTTGTATTTTTCTTGTGCGACACTGCTTTCACGTGGTCATCAAAGAAGCAATCAAGTGTTACTCTGTCGACATGTGAAGCTGAATATGTAGCTGCATCTTCATGTGTTTGTCATGCAATATGGTTGAGAAGACTACTAAAAAATATTCTTATGGAGCAGAAGAAAGCAACAGAGATTTTTGTTGATAATGTTTCTGCTATTGCTTTGGCGAAAAATCCAGTTTTTCATGAACGAAGTAAACATATCAATGTTCGATATCACTTCATCCGAGAACAGGTTAAAGAGAATGAAGTTGAAGTGTTGCATGTGAAGACCGGAGATCAAGTAGCTGATATTTTTACTAATCCTCTCAAGATCGATACTTTTCGAAAGTTCAAGAGCCTGCTTGGAATGATCGATGGAAGATAATTTGGTTTAAGAGGGAGCGTTAGAAATTAAATCAAATTTGTTGATACTTGTTTCCTTTTTTTGAGTCTGTTCGTATTTCCATATTTTGATTTTTCGTGTTTTTTTTAGGTGCTAATTATAGTTTGAGCCCGAAAGAAGAAAGTTTCTTAAGTCAATTAGATTTCCTAATTAGAATAGGTTTCCTAGAAAGAGGTTTCCTATTTGGAATCAAACTATGGCTTATATATAGTCTGTTTCTCTTGTAATTATGATATACAATACAAAGGCGCGAATTGCGATTGTTTCACCTTCAAAAATTTCTTCTATCAAATCAAGTTGTTGCCGCGTCTCTGACGCTCAACACCGTGCACTTGGATTGAAGAAAATTAAAGATGATTGTCGCTTTAAAGTGCTCTAATGAATTTGCTAATTCTTTGGATCATACTGGGCAAATTATTCCGAACTGTTTGCGCTGTCTTATATTTTTGTTTTCAGCGACAAGAGGACAGAGAGACTAGAGATCCTATTTTTGAAGAAAAATATATTAGGTCTTGCTTAATATTCTTTCCCAAAGAAATTTTTTGGCCAATATCCAAAGAATGTGGAGTCACAAAAAGTTGAACATTGTGATCATGGGAGTCTTCCCCACAACGAAGGACATCATCAATGGGGTTCGTGCGTGCGTTTCTAGTCTGCCTTATCATCTAGGAACTTTTGCTGGTGTAACTTTATACGTAGGACAGGAATCTGAAACACCGGGTTCGACGTAATTTGCACGTTTGGTATGTGGATGGACTTAAACCTATGGAGAAAGGGGATATGGGTTGGGTCACTTAATTTTCATGTATTATGCGCAACATTTTTCCTGCTCTGTTACTTCCTAGTATCTCTAGGGATGCTTCCTTGAGGATAGATACATCAAAGCTTGATGAGTAGAGGACATCAATTTAAACAGCCGAGTGTCATTATACCCATTGTTGGGGACATAAGTTTGTCATCATTTAATTTTAAGAATGATTTGGAGCATTATCAAAATAGATCAGTATTCAGGATCTTTTGTTGTGGACCCCGTTAATTACATTATATTAGATATATTCGTTCCTTTCCTTACCGGCTTAAATTGTTCTTTGTACTCCTCAGATCTTTTTAAGTTTTCCTAGACCAAACTCGTACGGATTCTTCTTCTGGTACATTACATTAATTTTCATTCCACGTCTTTGCCTTTTTGAAACAAAATTTCACATTTCACTGCCAATCCTTTTCTTTTAAGTACTTGTCACTTAGAATTTCTGATTTAACATGATTATGGTCCTCCTTTTAATTCTCAATATCAAGGTTAGTTTAGCATTGTGTAGGTTTTAAGAAATGAATTTAAGTTGAAGCTCGTTTAGTGCCAGACTTTTGTTTCTAAGCATTGCGGGTTTATAATATGTTAAAAGCTTTTAATTTGTTAGTTAGACGCAGTTTATTTATGATTCTAATATTTGAGTTTGAACGTTGTGCCATGTCCTATGTCTTAGTATATGCTACTACTCTTTTTTGGGTCGAAATATGTTATTACTTTCGATTGCATCATTTTGGGGAAAATGTGGCTAGAAGCCTATAAAGTCTTATTATTAATCTCTTCTCCTACTTAAATATAGCAGCGATGAAGCTTTCTGATGTCATTTTTCTTCTAAAGATTTTTTGAATATGTTTCTTAGAGTTTGTAGAAAGTCAAAAAGAGAAAAGAAAAGTTCGATATGGAGGACATATGTCTTGGTATATTTAATAACTTTCAATTGAATATTTTAGTGAAAATGTGGCTAGAAAATGTTATTATCTACCCTTTTCCTACTTAAATATAGCAAAGTCGAAGCTTCTAAGGTTATTCAAAAAAAATGTTTTTGAATTTTCCTTTTAGAGTTTGTGGAAAAGAAAAAAGAAAAAAGAGACGTTCGATAGTGGGACATGTGTCGAAAATAAAGACGACCACAAGTCAAAGTCGTCATTGACTTCTCCAAAGAGCACTACAATTCATACATTTCATTAGATTTGGAAGTCGTCGTCTCTCTCCCCTGTTTTTCCAAGAGCCTTCTCTGTGCTGGCCAAGATTTAACATGGCGAGTTTGATTGGTCATCCCAGAAGATTTACACACCCAATTGGTCATCTTTTGAGCATCTGCGTGTAACAAGTCGACTGAACGGTGAAGGCTGGTGCAACAAAGATGCTTGTTCACAAGAATACTCGTGTGACTGATGTAATTTTTGCAATGATAAATTGACAACAAATATGTATGGATCTTAAAATGAAGCAAAATTGATGCATCATGCTCAAGCTAGATGATTGTGATTTGAAAAGTATTTTCCAGTTGGCACATACACAGTGCGAACATGCCCAGCTGATTACAGGACCTAATTAAATTTGGATTAGGTATGACATAACAGTTTATTGATCCCAGATAGCAAGAATAAGTTCATAAACAATAAATAACTGACGAAGTCCTCCTATTAGTAAACGAACAAGTTTTCCTCCTTTCTTTCTTTAGCTCTGAGCATCAATTTCCAAGACAAACAGGGCAACATAACTCGTAAGTGTAAGAGGCAAAGAAGATCTTCACCACGTCCCACTAGGTAAGAGTGGCTGCACATCCGACAATGTAATGACATCCATATCCATGTTTGACTTGCTTGATGGAAAAGCAACATCATAAAATTCAGTTGCCTGACGGTCCTCTAGATTTTGCTGTATACCCGAAGGATTCTGGAGCTTCCTTATCCTCTCTAACTCCATTGCCACTTCTTTCATTGCAGGCCGGTTCCTCCCATTCAAGTATAAGCACCTTTTCGCAAGGTTAGCAACTAATGCAATGTCTTCCTTCTTACTTTCTTTCAAAACTTGATCAATCACAATGTCGAACAAGCAATTTTGCTCCATCGAAATTATGAAATAGGTTGCGAGGCTTCTTCCTTCTTGTTCCCTTAGCAACGAGATTGGCTTTTTGCCCATTAAGAGTTCAACAAGGACAACTCCAAAACTGTACACATCACTTTTGTCTGTAAATTGACTTGATTGGAAATACTCGGGATCCAGGTAGCCGAAAGTCCCCTACAATAATGTGGTTACATGAGTTTGATCGAGGGAAACGGACTTAGAAGTACCGAAATCTGCTACGTTTGCCCGATATTTCTCATCCAAGAGGATATTGGTGGACTTGATGTATCGATGATAAATGGGAATAGAGGCTGCTGAATGCAAGTAAAATAATGCTCCTGCAATTTCAGTTGCAATTTGTAGCCGTGTGTCCCACAATACGCGAAACTCTTCATTTGGTTGGTGCAGGTATTGGCATAGAGTCCCGTTTAGTATGAACTCATATACTAAAAGCGGGACTTCCGTCTCCAAGCAACAGCCCAATAGCTTAACCATGTTTTTATGATTGAATTGTGAGAGAATAAGGATTTCATTTATGAACAGTTTTACTTTTCCCTTGTTTATCACTTTCAATTTCTTAATGGCAACTATTTTTCCATCTGTTAACATACCCTTGTAAACGGTACCTTGCCCGCCTTGCCCGAGTATCCTATCATCATTGAAATTGTTAGTGGCCTTCGCTAAATCCTTGGAGTTGAACAATTTACTTTTCTCGACATTGCTTTCTGGTGAAGATAGCCCAGTTTCCAACAGAAGACCGCCATTGCGTTTGAAGTACTTCTCTTTGAACTTGATTTCTTTTCTCTTCTTGATGTATCTGTACAACCACCATAAGAAAAGACACAAAAGTAGTGCCCCAAGGCCTGCCCGAACCCCTGCATTGCAAAAGTTTATGGGGGCAAGAGTGAGAAAAAGCACTACAAAAAAATAAGATTTTAACGACGAATTTTGCGATGAAAAATTTGGCAAAATCCGTCGCAAATCAAATTTAGCGACGGAATTTTTTCCGTCGCTACTAGGTCGTCGCAAAATTGCGACAGAAAGAAATTTGTCGCAAATTAGCCACAAACAATATTCGTCGCAAATAATTCGTCGCAAATTTGCCACGAACACTATCCATTGCAAAATTCATTGCGAATAATTCGTCGCAAAATTTGTAGCAAATTTCGTCACAAATTTCGTAGCTAAATAACACTACAAAAAAACAAGATTTTAGCAACGAATTTTGAGACGAAAAATTTGGCAAAATTCGTCACTAAACGAATTTGCGACGAATTTTGTGACGGAAAAAAATCCGTCACTAATACGGCGTCGCAAAATTTAGCGACGTAAAATATCAATTTTCGTCGCTAATTTGCAACGAAAAAAAATTCGTCGCAAAATTCATTGCAAAAAATTCATTGCAAAATTCGTCACTAGTTATTCGTGGCAAAATTCATTGCTAATTTATCACGAACTTTATTCGTTGCTAATTTCTAATTTGCCACGAACTATATTCGTCGCTAATTTTGTAACGAAATTTTTTTTTGGCCAATAATTTGCGATGAACTTATCGGTTGCAAAATTCGTCGCTAAATTGCTACCAAAAATTTTTACTTTTGCCATTAACATTATTCATAAACGAATTTAGCGACAATTTTTTATTAATTCTTTTGCGACGAATATCGTTTAGGGACGAAATTAGCGACGAAATTTTATTTTTACAACGAACTTTTGTAATTTGTGATCGTACGATAAAATCATTTATTTTATTTTTCAATTTTAAACCTAATTAAAAGAAAATTTAATTTTTGGAATTTATATTTAACATTGATTAAGCACTTAATAACATCAAAATATTATACTAATATGAAAATAAAGTACATTCATCTACATTTTCCAAAATGTATGATCAAGCTAGAGAAGAAGCAGTCGAACATCTAATTTCTCGGGGAGCTCCTCCTTGCTCTCAACAGGACAAAACAATTGAACAAAAGCTCGGTCATCCGCGCCCAAAGTAAACATCCAATGATTTCCAGATTTATCATAGTATGATCAAGCTAGAGAAGAAGCAATCGAACATCCCCCTCATGCAATCTTTGCTCTTGAGAAGTCCATCCCTGGATGCTGCAAGAGAGGTTGCCAATCACATTTACATATCGTGAACTTTACTTCAAATAAACTCAATTCTTGTCATATCTTCTTGCATGTTCACAAATCAACTATTTTACTACTCCAGTTCATCAAAAATAGAAACCAGAGTGTGTTTAAAAGGCAAGATGGTAACCAGTTAAAGCACAAGTGTTCAATACCACTTCTAATCCTCCACTCTTTCCCTTTTACAGTGCAATGGTTAGTTGGGCCCTATATACCTTAACCTCAGCTCTCTAAATTTCGAACTTCTCCTGTTGCATCAGATATTATCATTCTCGTCTCTTGTCACGGTAGATTCATTGAGTTCATCAGTATGCACCCATTCACGAAGTTTAGCATGCAAGAAAGAATGCTCTACACCAGGAACTAGTGAAAGAAACAAGTACCTCCAAAGATAAATTCTGGTACAGATTTGGCAATCTCGGCTTCATCAAGACGAGCTCTTTAGGTCGCAGAAAATGCTTCTATATCTTCCATACTAGGGGAACCAGACCTGAACACAAGTTGTGATTACTGAGATTAACTGAATTAGTTGACAATGGAAATAATAACCATTCACATAGAATTGAAACCAACATAATAAAGTGAGCCAAATTTGTCCTTTCCACTGTAGGAAGGTTTTAAAGCTTGAGTTCAGCACATCTATGGTTAGGAAAGCATAGCTATCCTTCCTACGAATTTAAGAAGCTAACTAAAAATGAATTCCTCAGGTCGTCGCATGTAACTGTTTCTTCTGTCCTATAGGCCCAAGGAGCGAGCAATGTCTAAGGAGAGTTGTAGCAGGAATCGTAACGCAGCACCTCACTTAATTTCCTTCTAAAAAAACAAAATCAAGCCAGTACGAGAAACATGCAGAAGTCGGCATAGTCTAGGACACCAACATATGGGAGAGACAGAGAGAGAGTTCCAATGAGAAGACATTCCACATACTTTCAGTCTGCTGGTTTGATATAAATGTCTCAACTTATAGCGCTATTAAGGCCGGCACATTTTTGTCGAGGGAAGAACAAGGCATTCATCTCTAATTTGGACTGCCACAAGAAGTGGATGATACCGTCCAAACATCAACTGTTCCACTCACTCTTGATAGAACCTCGCCTGCATTAGCGTCATTAGGTCATTACCTCTTGGAAAGATTTTCGATGCGAACTTGAATTGTGCAATTTAACAGCGTTTTGAAGGCATATATCTTCAAATCGCCATCAAAAGATTGAGACACCTGTTCTGCTATCGCTAATGCTTTTTTGTCCCACCAAGTTCCAGCAAGAGAAATCCCACCTCCTCCACCTCTATCCCCAACCTTTCATACAGTGTCAGAAAAAAGATTAGGTCCATTAAGGAACTTATCAAATTTGTGTCCAAGAAAACTAGAACACAGACTCTGTTAGAACAGCATTTACTCACATAGACTTCAGCATCATCTTCCAGATACTCATCTTCAAAAGTCCCATCATCATACTCATCCTCCAACACATCTGCATACGAACTAAGACATCTTCAAGTTTAAATGAAAAGCACACCTTATTGTTCATTGAAGGCATTTCAGAACACTTCACAATAATTCCTCCCTTCTTTCTTGCAGAGTGTAACTAAAACGGCCATCATTCACTATGAACAGTACACAATTTGCAAAAATTGGAAAAGACAAAAACATGGCAGGAAAGAATGAGAAATCGAAAACAATCGCTTGATCTCGAAACGGACAAACCCCAAGTTCCAGTTCCTAACGGGCAGGCACAGACCCACAGAACCCTCACCAAAATGAACAGGGGTGGGGCGAGATCTGACGCCAGAACGACACAGCAAACCAGAGAAGAAGCGCCTCCCGGGGGAAATTCCCCCCCTCCGATTCAAGCCAAGCCGCGGGGGCTAGCGAGCGAGCTCGAACGAAGGAGGACGAGGGCTCGACGGCTACCGATCCGAGGGGGGAAAAGGACGAACACGCAGAGAAATCAAACACCTCTGCTCGGACACCAAAACCCCCCCGCCCGAACGGGACACGAACATCGGACAGAGGGACGAACCTGCTTCGTCGTCGTCGTCGATGTCGGATTCTTCTTCCTCAGGAAAATCGAAGATCGTAGATGCTCCTCGCGCTAGCGTGAGAGGTTGGGGGGTGTGGGGGAGAGAGAAGAAAGAGAAGGAGAAGCGGAAGCAAATCTGATCTGATCAGCAAAGAGAGAGAGAATGGGTGGGTGAGGGCGAGCTAATAGGGAGTGGGGGCGGGAACTCGAAATTTGCGACGGATTGGTTAATTCGTACGGATTTTTCTTTTCCGACGCAAATTTTCTTTTTCATCGTAAATTTGCGTTTGATTTTATTTCTGACACAAATTTGCAACAGATTTATTTTTCATTGTAAATTTATGACGGATTTTTTTTTGTGACGGAATTTTTTTTCTGTCGTAAATTTGCGACTGATTGTTTTTTTCCGCCACATATTTGCGACGGATTTTTTTGCGATGGATTATTTTTTTCGTCCCAAATTTGCGATGGATTTTTTTTCCATCGCAAATTTGCATTGGATTTTTTTGCACACAAATTTGTGATGGATTTTTTTTCTGTTGCAAATTTGCAACGGATTTTTTTTCCGTCGCAAATGTGCGACGGATTTTTTTCCCCGTCGCAAATTTGCGACGGATTTATTTTCCATCACAAATTTGTGACGGATTTTGCAATGGATTTATTTTCCGTCGCTAATTTGCAATGGATTTTGCGATGGATTTTCTTTCCATCGCCAATTTGTGACGAATAAATTCGTCACAAATTAACGACGAATTATTTTCGTCGCTAATTTGCGACGGGAAAAAAGTCCGTCGCAAATTAGCTATGAAAAATTTCCCATCGCAAATTTTCGTATCAAAATTCATGTTTTTTTTGTAGTGATGTACTCCGCTTGTCAAGAATCTATAATGGCACTTTATCATCAAGAATGTAAGAAAATCTGATTCAAAGGAATACATATAAGAGTGATGAACCTGAGTGTCCTTTGATGTGGATTCATGCTAACAACCATGAAAAATTAACTTGTCTCCATTTCAAATTCTAACCGTTGAAATTTCTGTACTTGCATTTGCAATGTACAATTGATCTTTCTTACAAGGAATTTAGGAAAAAGCTCCTACATAATACATATGATTGTAATAATCCAAATTCAAATATGACAAGAATAAGTAGGAACCCGAAAAGTTCAAGTGTTCTCTTATTTATAAAATATTAGTGCGCGGGGAAATTTTGGAGGTTGTCTTGATAAATAATATTGATTGAAACTTATCTATATTATTCACCAAGAGAATGGACAATCAAGTCAGAACCAAGGGTAAGGTAAAACTTATTATACCTTTTCTGGACATAATTAATGCTATGCTGTGCTTTTTTCTAACAATGCTAAGAGCATGAAGCGGTCTAAAGTTTAAGGTTAAAAGATCTGCTTACCAATAAGAATGAATTTGGCTGTCTTTCTACCATCAACACAGTCATAGCCGCCATGTTTGTTCGCTCAGATCCTGCCCGTCCCGTGGCATATACTTGAATTTTCACATTCTTTAGTATCTGATAACAAATGGCAAAGATATATTAGCAGCGAATTACCAGCTCCTTGAGTGAAATTAGCGAGAGTAGTCAGTCGTATTTCCTCATAAATTGTTAATTCAATGGCTAAATATTATGCTTGTAAAGATAGGACTGTCCCATTCAATTTTGTTTGAAAGTGCATTCACTTAGTATAACCTTGGGCAGAAAAACAAAAAACGAAGGCGGAAAAGCATGTATGGGATCATTAAACGGCGAAAATGCGAAAAAATCTGGAAATGAACCACTTCGCTATATGGTACCCTTAAATACGGAATGTGATAGCATGAAGTATGTTACCTTGGCATCCTCCGGTAAAATAAGGGTTACCAATAATACCCACTTTGGCACCAGCACTCCACATATGGCGAGCTACTCGTGTAACACGAGATAGCATCAGAATTTATCGAGCTTTTGCGAAGCGCGAGTGAATAGTTGGTATTGTTTTGGATCCCCCATTGAAACACCACTGGAACCTTATCAGTCAATCTCAAATCATATGAACCCGTAACGTCCGACTTCGAGAACCATGATCTCTCTGCCGGGAAAGCGTATTTGCACCCCTGTTTTTCACCTTCTTCTTCGATATCCACACTAAAGGTCCGAAGATTTAAGGGCAGCGTAGTCTGGCAGCATCCGTCTGTCCCGGAGCAAGCACTGTACCAGCTAATGTTGGCGTTGGTTCCAGCACATTTTGACTTGGAACCAGCCGATCTAAAGGCTATACCAGCTGATTCTGAACTAATCACGGTTGCCTTGGTGTCACAACCGACCGATGTAAAGACGTTCCATCTCTGGGAGATGACAAATTTACTTCCTTCTGAGCTCACCGGCTTTCCAAGTCCATTGCCCTGGCAACTTGAATTTGAGTAAATTACTGGAAGGCTGACCTTTATCATGCCATCCCCGTCTGAATGAAAATTGGGAAGTGAAATGTTGAGAACTCTCAATTCGATCTTCTTTAGTATGGGAACCATGTTGTTTTGCTGGCAAACATCTCACACCAGTCATCCAAGAAACGCCCTGTTCCTATTCCGAAGGGGAAGGGAACGGTGACGTTCCCGCACGTTTCATCACAGTTGGGCTTTGCAACTCCCGGTGCAGCTCCTGATGCTCGTACCGTGAGGGAAACCAGAAGCAAAAGAATTTGAAACACCGAGTATGACATGATTTCACGGTTTGTATGTGCATGGATCTAAATCTATGGATAAAGGTGACAGGAGCTGAGTCCCTTAATATTGTTATTTTCGTTAAAGGGACGAATTTTCCGGTTCTGTAAGCATAATTTCCAGCTCTGTTACTTTCAAGTATCTGCCTGGGATGTTTCCTTGATGATAGAAATACCAAAGGTGGACAAGTAGAGGACACCAATTTAAGCAGCCAAGTTGGACTTTTCTCATTGCTGGGGAGATAATTTTGCGAATCATCCTTTCCATGAGAAAGACTTGGAGCGTTACCAAGATAGATGAGTTTCCTGGATCCTTTGTTGTGGAACCCGTTATGCACATTAGAATTGAGATATTTATTCCTTTCCTTACCCAGTTTAAGTTGTTCCTCGCATGTGTCGGATCGTTTTTAATTTTTCCTAGACCGAAATCGGATGAATTCTTCCTCTTCCACACTACATTAAAAACTTGTGCCACGTCTTTTCTTATTGCCACATATTTTCACATTTCATTGCCAATCTTTCTGTTTAGTGTGAATTACCTCGGTCACTTACACTTCTGAGTTAACATGAATATGGTCTTTCTTTAAATTATGCATATTAATCTTACTCTAGAATTGCTTAGGTTTTTCAAGAAATTAATCTAAGTTAAACCTCAGTTAGAGTTAGAGACTAGTTTCTCAGTCTCGTGCGTCTATAATTGGTAAAAAGCTTTTAATTTTGTTAGTTAGATGTAGTTTAGTAGCCTCGACCTTACTTAGATTTCTGGCACAGTATCTCGTACCAGTCATCCAACAAACATCCGGCTCCTATATCAAAGGGGAAGGGAATAACAATGTTTCGGCACGATTCAGTACAATTGCCGGTGTGGTTTGGCTAACGATGCTTGTATACTGAGGGAACCTAGGATCAAAAGGATCCGAAACACCAATTTTGCCATTACTTCAGATGTTTCATATGTGCATCAATCTAACCTATGAAGAAAGGAGTTATAACTTAAAACCTATGAGCTCTGTCCAATCTGACCATAAGAAGGGAAGAAAGTTCAGGACATGGGTGTGATTTTCTTCAGTCCTGCTAGTGCATTGAAACTTAAAGCTTGATAAGTAGAGGCCTCTTTAATTTAAGCAGCCAAGTGCAACTTTAATTGTGAGATTTTGTGGGACCATCACGAACTGTTCTAAAAGTTTAAACTGTTAGATGAAGGTGTGATCTAATATTTAATTACTCTAACTTTCCCCTTTACGTTTAGACTGATCTTTATCGTGCCATCCCCGTCTAAACGAGAACTGGGAAGTGAAATAGTAAGAATTCTCAAACCAATCTTATTTAGTATGGGAACCGTGTTGTTTTGCTGGCAGACAATCTCATACCAGTCATCCAAGAAACACACTCTTCCTATTTCGAAGGTTAAGGGAATGGTGATGTTCCTGCATGTTTCAGCACAGTTAGGCCTTGCAAGTCCCGGTGCAGCTCCTGATTTTCGTACCGCGAGGGAAACCATAAGCAATAGAATTTGAAACATCGAGTTTGTTATGATTTTCACCGTTTGTACCATAAGAAGGGAAGAAAGTTATGGACATGGGTGTGATTTTCTTCAGTCCTGCTAGAGCATTGGAACATCAAGCTTGATAAGTGGGGGCCTCCTTAATTTAAGTAGCCAAGTGCGACCCAAATAATCAGAAAGTCTTCCGTTGAGACAAAAACAAACATAATTGCTTGGACAGCGAGATCTCCAATGCTTCTGGGATTTTGCCTATTCAAAATTGATGGATATGGGTTGCAACTTCACCGGAGTACATCTGCATCGAGGTGATAACTTTGGTTTATGGTTTCATCTCTCTTCACGGACCGCTCTCACGGAAACTTTGATCGTGCACCTGCCCATTATTTGAAGTGAACATTTTGTGCGATTAGAATTGTAACAAGGTTTTTTCATTGATTCTACTTTTTTTCGGAGTGAATTAAGATAATCATGATGCATTTTCTCAATTTCTAGTCCTTTTTATTATGTTTTCATGATTTTGTCCTCTCAAAATCTCCATTTTGCAGTATCTTCGAAACTTGTTACTTGCAGCTTTAGCCATATCAATTCTAATGCCATGAACGAAAAGTGATATATGAAGAACAGTCGGCATAAAAAGCAATGTTTGCATACAGAAAAACGAGTCACCAAGTACTTGACAGTTCACTCCGTGATATATTTTGCTTTTGAAAACATTAGGGAGAAGATAGACATAAATGTAGTTTCACTTGAGAGAATATATTAGATGTGATAACAACCTCGATGGAAACATATTTCTTTTGCATACTTGTCAATAAAAATTAGGCCAAGTATCAAGAGGCCAGGGCAGGAATGGCCACTAGCTAGTGATGGCCATTGCTCGCCACCTCAGGTTGGTCCCTACGTGTACATGTCCATCATAAGTCGCAAACAAAGAAGTCTATCTTTAATAAATGAACCTCACGTTCATGAGATACTCCAACTAGCTTCATTGACCAAGGCAAATCAGAAGTAGGATGGTGATTTAATTATGAAATTGTTTATACCTGGTACTTGGTAATATATGAATCAAACCTACGTTGCCCAACCCTTACACATAAACCAAAACTCGGAAAACTATTGCGTGGATATTAGTTCATGGACCCAATATGCAATCATAATCGTTGATCAAGTGTGACCCACAGATGGGGCCCGCATGGTTAGCGACTATGTTGGATTGGGTCCATGTAGACCCGAATCTTAGCAAAATCTCCCCAAAACTCATGGAAAACGGGTTAACTTATCCCCTTCTACATGGAAACCGATTTGTACATAAACAAACTTGGGAAGACCGGCATTGTGAGAACCAATGGATGACTTGTTGATAGTGGCCCCTGTGGTCTTCATGACCGTTATCAACAGGGAACTTATATTTAGAACATGCCACAGACTTGATCTCCCTAAGTGATATATTAGAGAAACTATGATTCCTTAGCTATTAATTATGACTTTCCTTAGCCCACAAGCTTCTTGGTGGTGACCCACCTGTAAGCTTGGTTGGGTCAATGGTCTCGTACTCGCCTATTGTCCACAAGATCACAAGTTGTTGCTATGTCACGATCGAATCTATGACAAACTTGTGCTCATGGGCACTACTACATTATGTGCAGAGAATTATAGACTGTTGACATACCGGTAGGGTTATATGTTGGTAAATCTGTCTTGAGGATCTCCTGCATTACAGAGTAGCTGTAGCTCAAACTTTATATTTAGTAGTGAATGAACACGCATTGGTCACTTGGCTAATCAATCCTCTATGTTTCTATAATCTCTATTCCGATTTCCGAGTTAGACACAAATTCTTTCAACACCTACTAGTTGAAGAGTTTGCGAATTAGAAATGGAGAAATATCTCTACGAAGGACAGGTACATTTTGATTGAACGAAAATTAAGAAATGGAGCAGCATGCCATTGGGGCCTAGTACAACGTACAGCAATCAATAGCATGCTCGGGCTTTTATCAACGATTTGTATTTCTATATGAGATTTCAATTCCTTTTCTTTGTCGTTTCCGGTTCAGTATCATGGGAATCGAAGGCGAGTGGAAGTGGGCTACACGAGTTACGAGCTAAGTAACCATTTATGAAACTTTCGTTTTCAAATAAGGGTTCCAAACTCATGAAAAATAAAGGATTTGTAGAGAAAAAACAAATCCTTAGAGTTAAAAAAATTTATAGAAAAACGGAAGCAAATATTGGTCATGATCCCTCTTTCTCACTTGTAGTTTTGGAGGTTATTATTAAATAAACATAGAGTCTAAACATTGAGATCAAGAAAGGAAATATATGACAAAAATGAAATTTGAGCAGCAGTCAATATAAAAGCTATGTTTCCATACAGAAAGACGAGTCATCAAGCACTTGGCCATTCACTTTGTAAATGCATTATGCTTTTGAAACATTAGGGGAGAAGAGCCAAACATAAATGAAGTTTTGCAAGGAAGGATTTAATGGATTTAATGGCGATATAGATCGAAACATATTTCTTTTGCATTCTAGTCAATAAAAATCAGGTCGAGTATTAGGAGGCCAAGGCAGTGACAGCCACCGAGTATCAAGAGGCCAGGGTAGCGAGGTCACTGCCCGCCCCTTTAGGTTCATCCCTATGTTTACATGTCCATCAGATTCATAAGTCTAAAACAAACAAAATAATTCATTGGCACTTAAATTATTTACGAGGGACATTCCTTTAAAAGAGTAGAGGTGTCATCAACAACTACTTGACATTCAAGTAATTTCCTTCTTCTTAATAACGAGGAAGCCTGTTTTAAATAAAAAAATCTCACATTTATGACTATGATGGATTAGGTCCACATAGACCGGATCTAAGCAAGAATTCTTCCCAAAACCTATGGAAAACAGGTTAACTTATCCCATCACTATGGAAACCGATTTGTATATTAACGAACTTGGAAAGATCGGCATGGTGGGAATCAATGGTCTTCAAGACTATTATTGACAGAGAACTTATATTAAAAGAGGCCATTGACTTGGTCGCCCTCAATGAGAGAATGGAGAGGCGATTGTTCATTAGCTATTAATTCTGCTGAAGAGACTTTCCCTAGGCCACAAGCTTCATGGTGGTGGGCCAACCTTAAGGTTGGCTGGGTTAGTGGTCTCATGCTTACCTATTGTCCACAAAATCACAAGTTCTAGCTATGTCACGATCAAACCTCTATCATGGGCACTGCTACATTATGTGGAGAAATTTATAGATTGCTCACGTCGGTGAGACTACGTTGAAAACCTTATCTCTAGGATTTCATGTGATGCTGAGTAGCTGTAGCTCAAACTTAATATTTGGTAATAGATGGGAGACTCCCGTATAAAGTGCAGAGGATAATAAACATTGGTCGCTTATCTACTCAATCCTCATGTTCTTATAATCATTGTTCAGAACTTCCGAGTTAACACAGTTTCTTTCGACCCCTAATAGCTGAAGGGTCTACAAATTGGAAATGGAGAAACGTCTCGCAAATGGCCTCTTCCGAAAAACACACATAAAAAAAAAAAGGTATCTCAACGATGGACAAATCCATTAAACCAAATTAGGAATGGGGTAGAATGCCATTAGGACCAAGTACAAGGCCCAGCAAATCATTGGCATGCCTGGGCATTTGATCGAGTGAAACGATCGAACTCTCGATTTTCGTATTTTAGGCTCCGTTCGTTTGGCGGAAAATATTGTGTTTTTGGAAAATGTTTTCTCGGAAGTCATTTTCCTGGAAAACGTTTTCCCGAAACAAAATTTTCCGGCGTTCGGCAACCAATATGAAAAAGTTTCGAAAAATATTTTTAGCCGGCGGTGGCGGGCGACCGACGGCGGCGGGCGATCAGAGGAGGGAAGGAGAAGTTTGGCGGAAAATGATTTCCGCTTTTTAGAAGCGGAAGTCATTTTCCATAGACTTAGGCTATTTTGTGAGGGGGAGAAGGAAAATATTTTCCCACGAAAAACATTTTCCGCCCCCCGAACACCGGAAAACTCAGAAAATGTTTTTCAGGAGAATATTTTCCGCCAAACGAACGGAGCCTTAATTTGAGATTTCAATTCAATATTGTGTAACATTTGGTGGGCCGTGCTTTGCCAGTTGCTTTACAATTGGAGACTGATGAAGGGGGCCCCGGCTGCAAGAGTGGCCCAATTAGGTGGACAGTGAACTTTGGGAACAAGATTTGGGTTTTTCAACCAAAAAAAACTGCGAGTTGGGTGACCCATTATAAAACTTTCCATCTAAGATAAGGGTTCCAAACTTATGGAAAAATTAAGGATTCAACGAGAAAAAAAACAAAGCCCGGAGTTATATAAAAAAAAAGAAAAAAGCCAAGATAAAAAAAAGCATCCGCCCATCGGTGGCCGCAATGGTTTGTATTCAGTTCTTTTCATGAGAGGTCCTAAGTTCAAAACTCATAAATGTCGGTGATTTAAGTGGAGGGTCGTGGCGGTAGGATGCTGCGCTAGCCCCTCCGATGACTAGTCGGGCTTCACCGCTGGTTTGAGCACAAGCCCACCAGCCGTGCGGACACCTCAGTCACCAAAAAAAAAAAAAAAAAGAGAAGCCAATATTGGTCATGATCCCTCTTTCTCACTTGTTGTATTAGAGGTGATTCTTAAATAAACATAGCATCTAAACATTGAGATTTTGAAAGGATAAATATAATAAAGTAAAGGAATAAACTTTTAAAAAATCACGTTTACTGATGTTTTCCAGCAAACAGGTTTAATGAGCATGTGAAAATATAATCAACTAAATGGAAAAGTTCTTACTCAAATAATTTGGCACGTGTGAAGTTTAAGTAGAAAATATTCAAGAAATAGACAATCCAAGGAGAGTATCTAGCGGGACAAGCAATGTCCAGGAAAATTCGAACTTCCAAAAATCAATAATAAATCTTAGTTGAGTGGCGAAACAAGTGAGAACTCCAAAGCCGATACACCCGTGAATTCACCGTATCCGCACGCGAGGAGGCATACAAGAGCACATCAAATCAAAACGGGGCTCCAAAAATCAGAGAGCAACCCCGGAAAGAAGGAGACGACCCACAAAAAAAAACCAGGAGAGCCAGAGAGGACTGACCCGAAGACGAAGAATGGTAGGAAGCTCACTCACGGCTCCTGGGAATTCATACGGGATCGTTGAGGAATGGCGATTTGAAGGAGGGGGGGAAGTTTGCTTGGAGGAGTAAAGCTGGGGGAATTGGATGCGAAACCCCGTCGATTCCACTCTAAATTTTCTCGCGATTTTGCCTCAAAACGACGGCGTCGCACGCTGTTTCGTTTCGTTCATCGCCTGGCTGCTAGTCCCTGTGCTGGGGGGGGAGGAGAAGGGGACGAAATTACCGTTCAACCCCCGCCCTTGAGAGGCTTTAAATTGGTTCCCCTCGTAATCTCACCTTTTTACCATTTTTGTGGGCCCGAGGTCTAGTGGATATGTTTTGACTCCTTTTGTGTGATTAGTTTGATTCGTGAATTTAGCACTTTGAATTTTTTTTTTTAAATTTAAATCAAAATGGTCGATAAAAAAAAGATTTAAAAAATATCGACACTTAGAATCATATATGCCGTATAAATCCTTTTATTATAAGTTTTGGAGAACAATTTTTTTTGTAGATTCCAATTATCGAAGTGTAGTTCTCTGGTCTATAATCTAGGGGCACTAGGACATGGACCTGATTATCTGAAGGTCTGTAGGGTGGGTTAAGTTCAATGTGCCCCCCTCCTAAATCACAAAGCAAGTTTGTATGCATTTTGTGGGATTTGAATGAGCGATCCCTGATTCCTAGTCGGAAGTCCCTTGATACCCCCCAACAAACTACGTTAATCTCCGGAAGGGGTTCAAAGTGCAGTTCTCATATAATAAAGCTAGTAACAATTCCATAGTGCATCGTGCTCATCTCTACTGTCGAGCAAACTTTACGGTCACAGATTTACAATGCTGTCTAGGGCGATCTTTGTATTTGCATTCCTTCCTCATTGCAAATTTTGTGGTGTGTGCGTTTAGATTTTTTTTTCTTATCTAAAGTACCGAGGACTTTTGTCACGTATCAATGCGGACATGTTAATTTACATTAATTTTTTTTATAATTTTTACAAACACAAATAACAATTTAAATTAGATTAATATCACAAAAAATCTTGAACTAGTATACATGTAACAAATTAAATTCTAAATTGGTGACATGGCTTGTCCACGGGAAATCCATAAGGTTAATATCACTAAAAACCCATATTAGTGCACCTGTGACAAAATTGACTGTACTAGTATAAGATTTTTTCATGACATTAACTCTATGAATTTCTACATCAGCAAATTTAACAATAAAATATGATGGAAGTTAACGGAGGACTAATTTATCACAGGTATACCAGTTTAGGGTTTTTAAGTTTGGATTCATTTTTCTTATTTTCTTAATAAAATACGATTCAGTTAACTTGTTTTTCGTTAATTTTAAAATGTTTGGATAAGTGACATGATGTATTTTTTACTGGATACTCAAGGCTGCCCTCTAGGTTATATAGTGTTCGCTTAGCCCGATCGGTTATGTTTTAGGTGACACGGTGTCCGTTGCCCAATCTAGTGCCGCTGGGACATCATTCAATGATCCCAACGACTCTTTTACCCACCTCAAGTTTGGTCTCCTTTTCATTGATGGTGCGTGAGGAACGGAAACTTGCATCCTTCACCTGTTTCTTCCCAGAAACTCACACCCAGTTCCTAAAGGTTTTAAGGGATCCCTAGCTGCTGGCAACAAAATCGTTCCCAGAACAGTTGCTGTACATAATACCAGCGTCGGTTCGGTCGCTATTACAATTGGACTTGAAGCCTATCATGGCCAGTTCCGATTCCTTGCTCCTCATCCGAGAGAGCACGCCACACCCGACCACGACGAAGTAAATTTTTGTCCAGGAGAAGTAGGTTGGCTCCCTTTTATTAAAAAATTCGGGGTAGTATTGTCAATTTACTTACGTCACTAATAAAATTTCAGAGGAGTTAGTAATTTAGTACTGAATTAGCATGATGATAAATTCTTCACAGTAGTGATAAGTGATTAACCATGATGGTAGAATTTTAAGAAGTTAGGAATTTACTACTTCTTTGATATGTTGGTAGAATCCTGCTAGTTGATAGTTGCTACAATACTAGTAAAATTTCATAGAAGTTAGTAATTTTCTACTTTATTGGAACGTTGACAATTTTCTGGTAGTGTTGGTAAGTTATTATCGGTTCTTGACAAGCAAGTTACCAATTATATTTTTCTACCAACGAGATTGGAAATTTGCAGTAACTTTGAAATTCATCCCACACGGAATTTTTCCAGTTTTTTTAGCCGAAGGACCGTAGAATTTTGTATGTTTACCTAAAACTGAAATCGTATCACACTTTTCTCCACACGGTATAAAGGTTGATGCAATTAGAACGCTTGTTCCCAAGAGTACGCGTGCAACCGTAATATAATCCTCACGGTAATTGGATTAAAGACAAGTATCCGAGGAACCTCGAAATGTAATAAGCCACTTCATCATATATTAGCGGGATGATTTTGCAGCTCGTTCTTTTTGGCATATAAACAGCATTATAGTACTAGCCAGAGACATCTTGAAAAAGGCACTGCTGCTCAAACACTCTTTTGGTCCCAACAAAGCAACAAGGAAACGACTTTAAAAAGCTGTCTATAATTGACTAGACGAAGGGCAAGTTCCCCTTTATTTGTTAAGGGTAAGAGGTACGGGTAAAGACAAATTTTGGTGCGGCTTGTCATTGGCCTCTGCATGTATAGCTAGAAATTGTTGCCGATATGATGCCAGAAAGTGTTGCCTTCACCATGATTCACAATGTGCGAGTGGCTGCTCATCTGAAAATGTAGTTACACCCATGTCCACGAAAGATTTGCCAGATGTGAAAATAGAGTCACGAGATTTAGCAGCTGTCACGCCCCGAACCCCATCGAGGACGCAACATCCCTCTTGGGTCGAAATAGTGCGATATCCCAGGTTATCGCCGACCTCATTTGTAATCATCAGAGACATAATTCAACAACGGAAACCACAAATCACCCGGACAATTGGAACTGGAGAAAAACAGGGAGAATATACATATTCTTTTCTCATTCGAACTTATACCATAATATTTACAATCTTACAAACCTTAATATACATGTGCACACTGCATTAAAACCATTGAGATCAAAAAGAACCGATGACCTGGTATTCTACCCTAAAAAATGGTACTCGCCAAAAGCCTAACTTTTGCACCCTTACACTATCCCCTACGCTCCTTACTCGGAGTCTACTCTGAATCTGACTCCTTGTCATTCGAATCCAAACTCCCTGGAATGGTTTGCTCCTCTAAGGACTCCTGCTCTGCCTCAATCTCAATCAGGTGATTGATGTCACCCGACTCTGCCGGAACTTCATTCTGATTTTCCTCCCACAATCCATCAAAGAAATTGTATTCCGGCACGTAGTTAGGATCCATATACTGCTCAAACGACAGTACATACTCCGGTTCCTCCTCAGGCTCCTTAGACTTGTCAGGCCCGTTCTCGGGTTCTGCCTCCTCTGGAATTGGCTCTCAATCTATATCCATCGGGTCGCTTGCTGCTTGCAATCCTTCGGGCTTTGGTTCGTGCTCAGCCCCTGAAGATTCTTGAGCTGCGAGTGCTGGATGCAAGCCAAATTGAGCTAAACTAACCTCTGCACTAGTCAATTCTCCGTCTATAGGGGGTATTGCAGAAGGGTCCCAATCGCCTACTAAGTCAAACGGAACATCGAAACCCCTAACGGGTCTGAACTCATCCCCGGCTGCATCCCGGAAATACCAAGCAGTAAAAACATGGGTCTCCCATAAAGGTAGTCATACCTCTACAAAAACGGTCATAGTGTACTTAATCTAGGTCATGCCATCACCCATAGGATATTCTGCAACCTCATACTCGGTGTGCACTGATACCCCAAAACGCTCTGGTGGCGGTGGCGGAGAATTCATGGCTTAGGTCAGGGTTCTGAAAAATATTGGTTGAAACAACCATGAGGCTACATCTCAGTAAGTACACCCCCAAACCCCACCTAGGCTATCACGTATCTCCAGACAATCACAAAACACAATCACACACACCAAATTATCACATAGCAGACACATCAATGGTTCTTACCAGGGCCTATCATGCGTGCTACTTGCACGTTAGTCACAATCACATCATATTCAATCACAAGCATGTACAAATCTCATTTCATGCATTCGTTCCGTTCTCATTATCTCTTTTACACATCACTTGCTAGTGACCCGCGTTACAGTACATGCCTCAGGTTCACTGTGACCACTTATCACAACACTTTAGGGCCCGCGTAAACGTACACGTGTCAAGCCATGTTTCTTGCCTGCGTTGAAGTACACGCCTCAGGCTCAACACCTACCACCTACTGCGCAACCCGCGTTGAAGTACACTCTTCAAGCTGGCAGTCTTCCGGTAATACCGGGCATCGTCCCGCGTTGAAGTACACGTCTCAGGATGGTACAGTTCTCACAATTGTACATGCCACACCAAATTCACTCTCTTGCTCATACACATGCTCAACAATCACTTGCCACACACAATTTGCCCATCATACGTGGCCCGTGCACGCATCAATTTACATGCATTTTTCATGCTCGTTAAGCATTCTACATGGCCAATTTGATAATTAATTCAGTTTGGCCTATGCATGCACCCAACATACATATTTCAATCATGTAATTACACAACCATGCACTCAATTTTGTCATCACAACTCAGTTGTAGTTCAAACACGTATTAAATACACAATTTGCCATTTTTCTCCAACCAAACGGCGTCAAATCAATTCCGGTCCTTCACGACACTTTCTCATAATTATTTGTCGGTTCTAAAAATCAAATTTGCGTCCCGATCGGCCCATTGCAGCCCACTGAATAATCATCCACAGCCCACTGTTGTCCTCAAAATTTCCAATAAAATTTTCCCGAATTCCATCCTAGGCCCGCCAATTGATTTTACTCCTAAACCACACCATTATGCACCCAAATAAATCCGATTTCCAACCCAAACTATCCGTCGATACCCAATATCCTAAATCGGGTTTAGGCGAGACTTACCTAGTTCTAGACTATCGCAGCTAGAATGGAAAGCGGTGACACCAAATCGAGAACGTCGGCGAACGGCGGGGGACGGTGGCACGGCTTGGCTGCTTGGGCGAACAGCGAGCAGCGGCGGTCTTCCTTGGCTGACCAGCTCACGGCCAAGAGAGAGAATCGGGAGGGAGAGGGAGTGGCGGTGTGGGTCGGTGGCGGTGGTACGGCAGCGTGGACGGCGTGGCAAGGTGGGCGGATGGACGGCGGTGAGTGGTGGCGCCAGCGTACGGCCAAGAGAGAGAGAGAGATTTCGGTGGGGGGGGGGAGTGAGCCGAAGAGGGTAGAGAGAGAAATGAGGAGAGAAAGGGGCTGGTCTTGACTCAAATAGTGTAATTTAGACCAAAATGGCAAATTACCATCATGCCCTTGTCTAATCTTTTCAATCAGCGGTCCATATTCGATCCTATCTTGAAATCGACAGCCAAGATTACATCTTACCCAAAAATATCCAAGGGTATTTTGGAAATTTCTAAAAAATCCAAGGGTAAAATGACCAAAATGCCATTTGCCCATAAAACTATCCCTTTATTAATTCCCAAGGGTAAAATGGTCACTTTCTTCGTTTCTCATCAAAAATGAATTTTTTTAAAGGATTTGAGCACAACCAAATTGCACATTACAACCGTAACGTCATCCTAACGTCCCGTTATGACCTCCTAATTTTCTAATGTCCAATTTGGGCTAAATTAAATAATTAAATTTTATTAAACGCAACTCGAGCGTTTCTCAAACTAACGGGCAGTTTGTTGGGAAAATTCGCATATTCAACCCGTGACTGACACTAAATTGAGTCGCGTGTAAGTTCGTTCGGTACGTGACGACCTCGGTTGTCATTAAAATCGCGAAGATCAATCACTAGATCCCACGGGTACGATTGTTTGGTATATGTTTAGGATCGTTCGTCAATTCATTTCGTGGTCCAGCGGAATCACCCGTAATCCATTATTATGACGGTGGCGAACTGACCCATGACTATCCCTGGATCGGTCAATAGTGGCTCAAAATATCACATCAGCAATTTTATAGTCGAAAATCAATTCACGATCAAATTTTCTCTTAATCGCGCGAATTTAATTCCCCGATTTGTCTTTCCTTACTGGTTAGTATCCCATGAATGATCAGTTCTGGGCGAAAATTTACTACATGTACATTTCATAAAACTCAGTATTTTATAAATCTCAAATGGACTAATTTTCAGGATGTCACAACTCTTCCCTCCTTACAAAAATTTCGTCCTCGAAATTTACAATTCCTACCACTATTACTCAAACAACTGGGGGTACTGACGTTGCATCATTTCTTCGCTTTTCCAAGTTACGCCTTTAGTCCCATGATACTCCCAAATAACTTTGACCATCGAGATTGTCTTATTCCTTAGGACTCGCTCCTTACGATCTTCGATTCTTACCGGTCTCTCGACATATGACACTTTGTCATCTACCTCTATCTCCTCGTAATTCAACACATGCGTCGGGTCCGGTTTATATTTCCTTAACATTGATACGTGGAACACGTTATGCACTTGCGATAAACTCGGCGGAAGTGCAAGTCAATACGCTAAGTCCCCAATTCTTTCTAAAACCTCAAAAGGTCCCACGTACTGCGGACTCAATTTTCCCTTCTTACCGAATCTGGAAAGTCCTCTCACGGGCGATACCTTTAAAAATACGTGATCTCCTACTAGAAACTCCAAAAGTCTTTGCCTTCTGTCTGCATAACTCTTTTGACGGCTTTGCGCTGTCTTTAGCCTTTCGCGAATAATCTTAATCGCCTCAATCGACAGCTCAACTAACTCTGGCCCTGTTATAGTCCTTTCTCCCACTTCGTTTTAGCACACGGGCGTCCTACAAGCCCTGCCATATAACGCTTCAAAGGGCGTCATTCCAATGCTTTGCTGGAAACTATTATTATAAGCAAACTCTACTAAAGGCAGTTGTTCTTCCCACTTACCCTGGAAATCCAACATACATGTCCTGAGCATATCCTCTAGAGTCTGGATCGTCCTCTCAGACTGGCCATCTGTCTGAGAATGGTAAGCCGTACTAAACTGTAACTTGGATCCTAACACCGTCTGCAGACTCTTCCAAAAATTGGCGGTAAACCTAGGATCACGATCTGAAGTTATCTACACCGGTACCCCATGTAGACGAACTATTTGCTGCACGTACAACTCAGCATACCGATCTAACGCGAAATCCTTTCGCACAGCCAAAAAGTGTGCCGACTTGGTCAGTTTGTCGACAATCACCAAAATAGTATCATGATTTCTTTGACTTCTCAGCAATTCTGACACAAAATCCATAGCTACATGCTCTCATTTCCACTCTGGGATTTCTAAAGGTCGCAATAATCTTCCAAGTTTACAATGTTGCGCTTTCACCTGTTGGCACGTCAGACACTTGGCCACGTGCTTAGCAATATCCAACTTCATACCGTTCCACCAATAATATTGTCTCAAATTTCAATACATTTTAGTACTGCCTGGGTGGATACTATAACGGCTATGATGCGCTTTTGATAAAATTTTTTCCTTAACTTCCGCATCATCTGGCACACATTACCGTCCTTGGAATTTCAATATATCATCCTCAGATACTTGAAAATCCGGCTTTCTCTTGGCTTCCTCCAATTCTAAAATTCTTCAAATTTCTGGGTCCGCAGATTGTAACATTTTGATCCTAGCTTGAATTTTCGATTCAATCCTAAGCGTAGCCAACAGGCTCGAGACTCGACTTACTTCTAATCTAAACTTCGAGTCTCACACTTTTTCTACCAGTGTCCATTCCTTGACAATTAGATGAGCAATGCTCGACTTTCGGCTCAAAGCGTTGGCTACCCTGTTAGTCTTTCCGGGATGATATAGAATATCATAGTCGTAATCCTTCAATAATTCCATCCACCGACACTGTCTTATGTTTAATTCCTTTTGAGAAAACAAATATTTGAGGCTCTGATGGTCAGTATAGATATGAAATTTCTTTTCGCATAAATAATGTCGCCAAATTTTCAGAGCGAATACTATGGCGGCCAATTCCAAGTCATGTGTCGGATAATTCAACTCATGCGGTCTTAATTGCCTTGACGTATAGGCCACTACTTGTCCATGTTGCATGAATACACATCCCAATCCTTTCAACGACGCATTGCTATATATCTCATATCCTCTAGGTTCTGATGGAATCGTCAACACCGGTGCCGTTGTCAACCTATGTTTCAACTCCTAAAAACTTTTCTCACATTTGTCTGTCCATTCAAATCTCGTCTCCTTTTTCAATAAATAGGTCAACGGCATTGCTATTGCCGAAAATCCTTCCACAAAACGACGGTAGTATCCAGCCAAACCCAAAAAACTCCGAATCTCTGTTACCGTTGTCGGTCTAAGCCACTTCATCACAGCCTCAATCTTTGATGGATCCATAGAAATTCCTTCTCCGGAAATCACATGACCGAGAAATGCTACTCGACTGAGCCAAAATTCACACTTGCTAAACTTAACGTACAACATGTTCTCTCTTAAAGTCCACAATACTCAATGCAAATGAAATTTGTGCTCCTCTAGGCTTTTTGAGTACACCAATATATCATCTATAAACACAATCACGAACTGGTCTAAAAATTTCTTGAACACTCGATTCATCAGATCAATAAAGGCAGCAGGGGCATTCGTTAATCCGAACGGTATCACCGTAAATTCAAAATGTCTGTATCTTGTCCTAAATGTCGTCTTCGATATATCCTCCTTCTTTATTCTCAACTGATGATATCATGTTCTCAGGTCAATTTTAGAGAATACTGAAGCCCTTTGTAACTGATCAAACAAATCATCAATCCTTGGCAAAGGATATTTATTTTTAACCGTCACCTGATTCAGCTGTCTGTAATCTATACACAACCTCAATGATCCATCTTTCTTCCTTACAAATAATTCTAGCGTCCCCCACGGGGACGCACTGGGATGAATAAACCCCTTGTCTAACAATTCTTGCATCTGCACCTTTAATTCCTTCAATTCCGACAACGACATCCTATAGGGTGCCTTTGAGATTAGCTTAGTTCTAGGTGCCAACTTAATTACAAACTCTACTTTTCTTTTCGGCGACAATCCCGGCAATTCTTGAGGAAACACATCGGGAATCTCACACACTACCGCTATATCCTCAATCTTCGGCTCCTCAGCCATTGAATCCACTATTGGAGCTAGAAATCCTTAACACCCTTTATTTAACAGTTTTGCTGTCACGCCCCGAACCCTTAGGCACGCGGCATCCCAACCTTGGTCGATACATTTGCGACGTCCGAGGAAGCGTCGCCGACCCAACGCCCAGACAGAGAACAAAGCACAAGCGGAAGCAATAATTAAACAAACCCTGGACAACTATAATATGAGCCAAGGATAGCCAAGCACCAATTACCATAGAAGAAAGTAATTACACATTTATATTACTATAAAAAAAACATTTGTGCAATATTTACAAGTACGACAAAAGATACAAACGGTTAGCGGCCACTCGGTCAAAAAGAGATAAGTGGCAAGGGAGGTCAGGCTAAACTAAGGAAGAAGGCTACAGTCCAAAAAGTAGCGGCCCTCATTACTAGCTACAAACAGGGGATAACCCTAAGGCTCCCAATCAGGGTCGAACGACTCAGCAGTATCATCTGATATCTCATCACTAGTATACTGCTCATCCAAATCGAGCTCCTCAATCTCTCCATCCTCAACTACGTCCTGCTCCATGGCCTCCGGTTCATCCTCCTCTTCGTCCATCGGTTCGGGGTCTTCAACTACCACCTCCAGTTCCTCGTTCATCTCTTCCTCCTGTATAATCCACTCAGGTGTGACCTGGGGGTCAATTACCTCACCATCAGCTATAATTGGCTGCATCAACCCAGCGTCATTAACCAGGACATCAAAGGTCATGAGGGGCTCTCCCTCATTCCCATCAGCATCCCGGTGGCACCATGCCACGTACTCCTGTGACTGATAAAAGTACTCTTCTACATTCACGAGTATTTCTGACCTATACCTCACAAAAGCCTCCCCATTTTCTGATGGGTAGGTACTGGTATACTGTCAGATCTGCATGGGGATCCCAAAAAGCGGCGGTGGTCTCTCCATCCTCACGGCTGGGGGTCTGAAAAGTTTCGGTTTACACAACCGTGAGACGAATCTCAGTGAGTTCAACCCCTAAACCTAGGCTAGGCTAGCATGCATTCTTCTGACCGGAAATAAACACTCAACATCATAATACAGCGGTAATCACACAAGTCTCTGACCCTGCAGGTTAGACAATTCAATATATAATAATCACGGCACATACGTGGCACACATAGTCACACGTACGCCAAACACATGCTCATGCACCATGTCTCACACACTTGCATGCTAGTTTATGCATATTTATGCATGCAAATGTAGTTCACATGTCATATGCATTTCCCGGCCCACTGGCCCACACTGGTACACTGGCAATTGCTCAATTTATTAATATTTATTATGACTCGAGTCATCAACTTTCATGGCCCGGTGCGTCTAGCTTGCTCCAAAGTGCATGAGACGCAACACCGATCTAGCCCAGTGTCTCTAGCCTGCTTCAAAGTGCATGAAATGCAACACTGATTACCTTACGAACCAGAGCCTGCTTCAAAGTGCATGAGGAAGGTCGTCTTCCGGACGTACTAGGTATCGTCCTACTTCAAAGTGCATGAGGACAGTATTGACCCGAAGGTCATGACCCGAAGGTCCTTAGGTGATCACACAATCAATTATTATTTGAGCCCCGCATAACACGCTTCTGAGTATTTTAAGTGATCACATGCTCATGGCAGGCACGCATTCTCGCACAATTTCGCCATATGCCACACTTTAGATATACACAATGTGTGTCCATGTTATGCAATACAATGCACAATGAGCATCGATATAATTCAAACACTTAATGTCACAACACGTGCTCAATTGCCCCAATTAATACCGTATGGCCTAACATGCGATTCATAAATCGACAATTAATTTCAAGCCAATCATTAGCCATTTGCACCCCACATTAGGCGGCCACACAACATGCGACATGGCAGTACACAATTAATCACAATTAATCACAAATTACGTACAATTAGTCAATCCGGACATACCCGGCAATGTCACCAGTGGGCTCCTAAATTAGCCATTTAATCCAATTAATCTCCCCAAATAATTCTCATTGATCCACTAAATTTTTCCAATAATAATTCCTACCAATCGGTACACTAATTTTTCTCAACTAGTACTAGCATTCCTAAACTAGTCCAAAAAAGGCACTATCAGTCCTAATCCGGGTTTAGGAATTTTACTCACCTAATCCAAGGCCACAACGACGAGGAATGGCGGCCGATCACTGGTGAACAGTGGAACCGGCGACGGCGTACGGACACTGTACGGACGGTGGTGAACAGTGACGTATGGACGTCAACAACGTCACAATGCAGCAGCTCGGCCGTTCAAGCTCCAATGCGGCGGCGATGGGGCTTCAGCGCGGCGGTGGTGGGGCTCCGGCGCGGCGGTGGTGCTAACCCGGGAGAGAAAAAGGGAGAGAGGGAGAGAGAAAGGGGTGGTCGGATAGAGGCGGGGCTGAGGCTATGGACTGAGGGGGTCGACGGTGAGGCACAGTGGGCGGCAGCGGCGCTCCGGCGGCCGGCGGTGGGGCTCCGGCCAAGCTTGTCGAAAGGGAAAATGAGAGAAAGAGAGAGAAAGTGATTGGGGGGGAGTTCTGGCCGAGAGAGAGAGAGTGAGGAGAGAGAATTTGGTCCAACATGGTCAAATATTAGGGGCTAGGGGTGCCAAGTGTCACAAATCTAGCAAAATGACCATTTATCCCCTCATCCAAGGGTCCCCATTAAATCTTATCCAAAAATACATGGGCATTTTGGTCATTTACTGCCATAATTAGGATAAGTCCAAATTTAATTAATTTCATTAATTATCCCCCTAAAATTCGGAACCAAAAATAGCCCAAGGGCAAAACTGTCATTTTTCTGGTCTCGGATCGAAGTTCCATTTTTCGCCCGCACCAATTCTATATGGGCGGGGACAACATAATGTGGTGTCGGAATTGCGAAATTCATCGCGCAAGCCCTCGAAAATCCACGTCAAAGTTTGAAGGGCAAAATCGTCAATTTTTTCAATTTTTGTTGAAATTCCAATTTTTGGCCATAATGACTCCTGGTATGTGTGGTCACCCTAAAATGGCATCGACCTCGAAAAATGATCTCATTTGGCCTTGAAAAGCAATGCCGGTGTCTAGAGGGGTAAAATCGTAATTTTTCACCCCCGGACCGAAATTCCAATTTTTACTCGTACTAACTCCAAATGTGTGTGGCCAGTATAACATGACATCAAATTCCCAAAAATAGTCTCTTAAGCCTTCGAAAATCGACATCGGAATCTGGGTTCAATTTCGTGATCAAAACTCGCTAAACTTTCAATTTCAGGGTCTCTCACTAACGGGCGGCTGTTTAGAGGTTACGCGTATCGACCTAGGGTTATCCGTATCGTGATGGTCTCGATCATTGAGAGAATGAGAAATTATCACTAATTCTAGAGGTCACGATCTTTCGATTCAAGTTCAGGACTAGTTGGCTACGTGTACTTTCGGTCTTGCAGAATCACTTGCGTCCTTATGGTACATCATTGGCCTTGGCCAAACCCAATCCATTACTTCTTTTTCTAAGATCGGCCTACGTTGGCCCAAAATATTCCCTCAGTGTCTCTCGTGATCGGTATGCGTTTCGCGATAGGATCCCCAGTCCACGCACCATTTTCTAGTTAGCCATACCCCATTGGTTAGTATCCCGAGAGTGATCAACTCTGGACGAGACTTATTGAAATGAAATGCGAAATAATATTAGTTTTATTGATCCCGAAATTACATCGAAATTCGGGCTGTTGCATTCGCCATTTCCATTGAGGAAATCCATGGAATCAAGGGTCTTCCTTGACTTCTCACAAATTTAAATTCCAGATGTCCAACAGGATTAAGTTGATCACCCTGCTATTGCAATCCATTACAGCCATTTGCTTAGACAGCCAATCCATACTCACTATCACATTAAAGTCGTACATGTCTAGAACCGCTAAATCAATCATTTACTCCTTATCCCCAATCACAATCTTACAGTTTGGACAACCCAATGATATTAGCATCTTATTATTCAAGGGAGTCATCACGCATAACACAACATTAAGCAATTACGGTTCTATTCTAATCAACTCAACTAACTGTTTCGATATGAAAGAATGTGACGCTCCAGGGTCAAATAAAGCATACGCAGCATGGTTGCACAGAGAAATGGTACCTGTGACAACCCCTCGTGCGTTCTCAGCCTCTCGTCTGGCCATAGCATACACTCGTCCTTGCACTTGAGGCCTACTCTGATTTGCCGTCTGGGCCGTTCCAATTTAATTCCCATTTCGAGGTGGTGGCAATGCAGGCAGTCTATTCTGTTTGGGATTGGGGCAATTCCTTATGTGATGACCAATTCCTCCACGTCCAAAACACGTTCCGTCTCGGGTTGGACAAGGTCAATTTTCATGTCTACCTCCATAAATTCTATACGGACTATTCAAGATCTGGACTAGCTTCCTAATATTTCTTCTAACGGAAGGAGTAAAACGCCTATTATCCGACATTGGCCTATTCCCAGGATTACGATTGTGCCTACCCTGAACAAATCTCGACCTAGAAGCAGTGGCCCTATCCACTTGATCTTGCTCTAGAATCTGGGCCCTATCAAATATTTCCTCGTACGTTCTCAAATTTACCAACAACAACTGGCTATGAATATCCGCCTTCAATCCGTCCCAAAATCTTCGCGCCTTGTCATCGGGATGTTCCATTATTCTTGGCACAAACTTAAATAATCTCGCAAATTCCACCTCATACTGATCTACTGTCATCTAGCCCTAGAGGAGTCTTATAAATTCAGCTAACTTCCTTTCATTGGCACTAGCCAAAAAATATTTCTCATAAAAGCTCTAAGTAAAAGCAGTCCAAGTCCTAGTTATACCTTCTGAAAAAACCCTATCTCTGGTGGCTTTCCACCAATCGTTCGCATTGTCTTGCAATTGATATACCGCCAGAGTTACCTTCTCATGGTTACTGCACTCTCACACCTTAAAAGCCTTCTTGAGCTCCTCTACCCATCGAGGTGCAGCCTTAGGGTCACTTTTCCCAGAAAACTTGGGCGGTTTTAGCTTTATAAACTGCTCTACCAGTTAATGCATCGGTCTATTCACAACCACTTGCCCCTACTCTTGATTATCGTTATTATTGACAGCAGCAGCGGTCTCGGCAGCTTGGACAATCGTAGCAGCTCACTCCTGAGTCTGTTGTCCTATTATGTTACCAATCTGCTATAGGGTCCTCATGACTGCTTCCATTCTAGGGTCCTCTACAGGCCTAACATTGACTCGAGAGTCCACTACAACTCCAGCACCTACTCCCGGATTACCTATCGCTCTTACCCCATTCCGGGATCCTCTATAGCTCTCGCTCTAGTACGACCTCCACCTCTTGTTCCTCTACTTGTGCCTCTTCTGGGGACTCTTCCTATGCCTCTTCCTTCGGCGGCCTCTTCCTTCATTCGTATGCCTCTTCCTAGGACTCTTCCTCCGGATTACCTACCACTCTCCTACCTGCTATAATTCCACTCAGGAATTATCGATCTAGGCCAACTAGATCAATCTGATTCTAAGCAGTGAATTAACAAAAGAGCTCACTCGGCAAGCAATCCCTCACTACCAATCACGAAGTCACAAACACAAGAGTCTGAACACTTATCTCAGGTCCAGACGCACCTGCATTTCAATAATCACCACAATCAATTCACTTAACAATCACAGCAAATAATCTGGAGGCACATGTAGCTCGTTCCGCCCATACAACTCACTAAGATCTTCCTAAATACTACCCTAGGGTTTCTATTCCTTATCACTTCAAACTTCGATTAATTTTAGATCAAGCTGACATTGCTCTGATACCAATCCAAATGGAGATGTCACGCCCCGAACCCCATCGAGGACGCAACATCTCTCTTGGGTCGAAATAGTGCGACATCCCAAGTTATCGCCGACCTCATTTGTAATCTTCAGAGATATAATTCAACAGCGGAAACCACAAATCACCCGGACAATTGGAACTAGGGAAAAACAGGGAGAATATACATATTCTTTTCTCATTCGAACTTATACCATAATATTTACAATCTTACAAACCTTAATGTCACGCTCCAAATCCTACGGACGCGCGACATCCCACTACGGTCGTATTGGAATGCGACGTCCCAGGACTCGTCGCCGACCCTTCATTTTATCTTTTAATACGCATGCGAAAGCGAACACAATAAACCCCAGAAAATAACGATAAAAAGGGATAGTATAGGAAAACCAAACACAACAGTACTTTAGTTCTCACTTGTTTAATCCCCTGGGAGTATTCTTACAAGCCCGCTTCGGACACTACCACAAAAAGTCAGCAAAAACAAAGGGCTAGGGTTAACCTACTCCAACCAAAACAGCTCATGGGCCTAATCCTTAGGGACCAACCAAAACTGCGGTACTCCGAACCGCACCGAGAACAACGACGTGCTAAAGCCCTGAAAAGGTTTAACAACAAATGAGATAAAATCTCAATAAGTTAACGATCTAAGCCCCGCTTAGGAGGCCAACTCGCATAGGGGTCCCTAAATAGGCAGAATAGCAACAACCACAACAACCACAGGCATCCTTACCTCGCCTTGATACACACATTGATGAAATGCATATGCTACATACTCGAAGCATTTAAAAAGATTTTCCATGCATTAATGTATCACAATCGCGCGTGTCTCGATTATAAGGCAAAACCCACTTGGGCACGTCCCATACTATGCCTAGCAGTTTCTACCCTATAATCAAGCACTATGCATTATACGTATTCCAATTATTACACCCCCTCAGAGCCACTACACATCAAGCGATTTGCAGCAAGATGGCAGTCTACCGGTAAAAACCGGGCTCCGTCCCGCCCCGTCGGGCGCGGCTACATCAAACGATCTACAGTAAGACGGCATTCCAATACGGCATCATCAAACGATCTACAGTAAGATGGTATCTCGTAAGAAGCATCGAGTCCGGCCTCGAGTCGCGACAAGGCATCCGGGATATCGGCACTCCAGATTATCCCTAGGCATCCGATAAATCGGGCATCGTCAAGCGATACACAGCAAGACGGCTTCAACGTGTGACCACACAAGCATTCCGGCCAATTATTATCTTTTTAATTAGCTCATGCATACATGAATCGTGCTCTAATTAATGCCATACAACAATATCACATGGTCACACATGCAACTGTCAATCAATTTTTCAAACTTCGATATCAAATACGCATATCAACCACAAACACCACTAATATTTACTTGGCATAACAAATAAAATAATAATAATTTACTACCAATAATCTCGTACAATTTCTTGAAAACCTCCGATCGAAATAAATTGTCATAAAAACAATTTTATACGATAAATCACGGCATAAACGCCAACGTTCAAGTTAAAAATCATAATTTGAAATTATAAATTTTCCGAAATAATAATAGTTAAATTCGGAATATAATTAATTAATAATATCCAAGAATAATTTAATTTTCCCAAAATTCAAAATACTTTCTCGAATCGAAATCGATCAAATCATTTTTCAAATACGCCAATTTATACGGCGAAAACCAACATTGGCATCATAATTGGCGTTAGAAAATTTTCCGAAAATAATAATTTTTTAATTTTCGGAAATTAATTATTTAATAAAAAATATTAATATTTAATTCGGAATTAATTATTTAATAATAAAATAATATTTAAATTCCGAAAATAATTGATTTAATAATAAAATTCAATAACAATAAACTAAACAATAACTTATACCCTAAACACAATTAACTAAACACTAATCCATAATTAACACATAATCCTAACTAAACAAGCATAATATTAATCTAAACACTAATTAAATTATCTTAAGCAAGTTTAACACCCTAAACACGGGATTAGGGGTTAACTTACTCGGCTAACGCCGGCGACAACGCAGGGACGACGGCGGCGGCAAGGGCGGTCCGCGGTGGTTTCGGCTCGGAACGGCGACTGGCGGACGACGACAAATGGCGAAAAACAGCCACTGTGGTGGCTGGTCGGGCTATTTCGAGCGGAGTTGGTGGCCGGCGGCGGTGTCCCGGCAGTTGGGACAGCGGCGATAACGTTCAGGACGGCGGTGGCGAGCAACGGAGGCGAGCGGAGCTTGTTCCGGCGGCGGCGAGGCGAACCGCGGCTCCGTCGAGGAGAAAAGGGAAAATGGCGCGGCTTGGTCGGGGCGACGGGCGGCACGACGGCGGCTGGCGAACGGGCGAGCACGCATGGTGGCGGGGCGCGGCTGGACGGTGTTGGGCGCGACGGCGAGCTCCGAGCCGCGCGCGGTCAAGGGAAGGAAGGAGCGGCCGGGGCGAGGCACGGCGGCTGGACGGCACATGCGGTGGCGGGGCTGGCGAGCAAGTCCCCGGCGGTGAGCGTCGCAGTGAGCTTCGAAGCCAGAAGTGGATGCAGATCAGTCGGCGTCGGGGCAAGCTTGCGGAGGAGAAGAAGAGGGGAAGAAGAGAAGAGAAGAAAAACAAAAGAAAAGAAAAAGAGAAAAGGGAAAAGAAAAGAGAAAAAAGAGAAAAGGAAGAGAGAGGGAAAGGAGTAGGTGGGGGTGGTAGGGGTGTCAGACACGCAAGGAGGGCAGCGGGAAAAAGGGGGAGGAGAGAGAGAGAAAGGAAAAAAGTCAGATCGCAATAATTGCGATCCAACGGTCATGATTTAAACTCGGAAATTATCCAACGGTCATGAAAAATCCTAATTTAATAATCTTAGAATTTGGGTAAAATGGTGTTAATAAAAACACACAGCGAGGGTGGTCTACTAGTCCAAATTCGCATCGGTCAAAAAATTCATTTTTCTCATATTCCGGGCAATGTCGAGGTTGGCCACGCGAAAATCGACACCGTCTAATTAAATTAATCACGGAACTCTGAAAAATTCGACACCAAAGTTCGGGCTCTAAATAATGGCCAAATTCAATCGAATACGATTCTAGCGAAATCTCTATTTTAAAACAATAATTGAGAGTGTTCAGTTCCCGGGCGAGATTTTACTATAAGTGCATTGACGAATTACACGTTTTATAAATCCCAAAAATTGGTCGAAATTCGAAATGTCACAATTCTTCCCCCTTACAAAAATTTCGTCCTCGAAATTTACAATCCAACCCAATCACTCAAACAAATGGGGATATTGGTATCGCATTAACTCCTCGCTTTCCCACGTCGCACCTTCGATTCCATAGTGCTCCCAAATTACCTTAACCATCGGAATTACCTTGTTCCGCAAAACTCGTTCCATTCTGTCATCAATCCTGACTGGCTTTTCCATGTACGACACATGGTCGTCTACTTCTATGTCTTCATAATTCAGCACGTGAGTCGGGTCTGGTTCATATTTCCTTAGCACGGACACATTGAACACATTGTGAACTTGGGACAAATTGGGCGGTAGTGCGAGACGGTAGGCCAGAGTACCGATCCTCTCTAAAACCTCGAATGGACCCACGTACCTCGGGCTTAACTTACCTTTCTTGCCAAACCGTGATAATCCTCTCATCGGTGACACCTTGAGAAAAACGTGGTCCCCTACTTGAAATTCCAAGGGCCTACGTCTCTAGTCCGCACAACTCTTCTGGCGACTTTGAACAGTCCTTAACCTATCCCTGATGACCTTAACAGCATCCGACGACTGTTGCACCAACTCGGTTCCCGAAATCTTTCGTTTTCCAACTTCGTTCCAACAAACTGGAGTCCTACAGGGTCTGCCATAAAGTGCTTCGAAAGGTGCCATTTTGATACTCTGCTGATAACTGTTGTTGTACGCGAATTCGACGAGATGTAACTATTCTTCCCAACTCCTTTTGAAATCCAGAACATAAGCTCGCAGCATATCCTCGAGAGTTTGAATCGTTCTCTCGGATTGTCCATCTGTCTGCGGATGAAAAGCAGTGCTATACTACAGCTTTGTTCCCATGGCGCCTTGAAGACTCTTCCAGAATGTGGTGGTGAACTTGGGGTCTCGGTCTGACGTGATCGTCACCGGCACACCATGAAGACGAACTATATGCCTCACGTACAACTCAGCATACTTGTCCATAACAAATTCCTTTCGCACCGGGATGAAGTGAGCAGATTTTGTGAGTCTATCTACCACGACCCAGATGGAATCATTACCTCTTTGACTCCTCGGTAGACCCATCACGAAATCTATCGTGATATGCTCCCATTTCCATTCTGGTATTTCCAACGGTTGCAATAGTCCACCTGGTTTATAGTGTTGAACCTTCATCTGTTGACACGTTAAACATCTAGCCACATGCTTGGCAATATCTCCTTTCATGCCATTCCACCAATAATGTTGGCGAAGATTCTGATACATCTTTGTGCTACCCGGATGAATACTGTAGTTGCGCAACTCGCGTTAAAGTACACGCCTCAGGCTAGCAGTCTTTCGGTAATACCGGGCATCGTCTCGCGTTGAAGTACACACCTCAGGACAGTACAGTTCTCACAATTGTACATGCCACACCAAATTCACTCTCTTGCTCATACACATGCTCAACAATCACTTGCCACACACAATTTGCTCATCACACGTGACCCGTACACGTATCAATTTACATACATTTTTCATGCTCGTTAAGCATTTTACGTGGCCAATTTGATAATTAATTCAGTCCGGCCCACGCGTGCACCCAGCAGGCATATTTCAATCATGTAATTACACAACCATGCACTCAATTTTGTCATCACAACTTAGTTGTAGTTCAAACACGTATTAAATACACAATTTGCCATTTTTCGCCAACCAAACGGCATCAAATCAATTCCGGTCCATCATGACACATTCTCACAATTATTTGTCTGTTCTAAAAATCCAATTTGCGTCCCGATCGGCCCATCACAGCCCACTGAACAGTCATCCACAGCCTACTATTGTCCTCAAAATTTCCAATAAAATTTTCCCGAATTCCATCCTAGGCCCGCTAATTGATTTTACTCCTAAACCACACCATTTCGCACCCAAATAAATCCAATTTCCAACCCAAACTATCCGTTGATACCCAATATCTTAAATCAGGTTTAGGCGAGACTTACCTAGTTTTAGACTATCGCGGCTAGAACGGAAAGCGGCGGCACCAAATCAGGAACGGTGGCGAACGGCGGGGGACGGCGGCATGGCTTGGCGGCTTAGGCGAACGGTGAGCGGCGGCAGTCTTCCTTGGTCGACCAGCTCACGGCCAAGAGAGAGAATCGGGAGGGAGAGGGAGCGGCGGCGTGGGTCGATGGCGGTGGTACGATGGCTTGGACGCCGCGGCAAGGCGGGCGGACGGACAGGCGGTGAGTGGTGGCGCCAGCGTACGGCCAAGAGAGAGAGAGAGATTTCGGTGGGGGGGGGGAGTGAGCCGAAGAGGGTAGAGAGAGAAATGAGGAGAGAGAGGGGTTGGTCTTGACTCAAATAGTGCAATTTAGACCAAAATGACAAATTACCATCATACCCTTGTCTAATCTTTTCAATCAATGGTCCATATTCGATCCTATCTTGAAACCGACGGCCAAGATCGCATCTTACCCAAAAATATTCAAGGGTATTTTGGAAATTTCTAAAAAATCCAAGGGTAAAATTGTCCTTTCCAAATTTGATGGTAAAATGACCAAAATGCCCTTTGCCCATAAAACTATCCCTTTATTAATTCCCAAGAGTAAAATGGTCACTTTCTCCGTTTTTCATCAAAAATGAATTTTTTTGAAGGATTCGGGCACAACCAAAATTGCACGTTACAACAGCAATGTCGTCCTAACGTCCCGCTGTGACCTCCTAATTTTCTGATGTTCAATTTGGGCTAAATTAAATAATTAAATTTTATTAAATGCAACTTAAGTGTTTCTCAAACTAACGGGCGGCTTGTTGGGGAAATTCGCATTTTTGACCCGTGACTGACACTAAATCGAGTCACGTGCAAGTTTGTTCGGTACATGACGACCTTGGTTGTCATTAAAATCAGGAAGATCAATCACTAGATCCGAGGGGCACGATCGTTTGGTATAAGTTCAGGATCATTCGTCAATTTATTTCGTAGTCCAGCGGAATCACCCGTAATCCACTATTATGACGATGGCGAACTGACTTTTGACTATCTCTGGATCAGCCAACAATTGCTCAAAATATCACCTCAGTGATTTTATGGTAGAAAATCAATTCACGATCGAATTTTCTCTTAGTTTCCCGATTAGCCTTTCCCTACTGGTTAGCATCCCAGGAAAGATCAGTTCCGGGCGAGAATTTATTACGAGTATATTTCATAAAATTCAGTATTTTACAAATCCCAAATGGACTAATTTTCAGGATGTCACAGCGGCCTCGATCTTTTCTTGATTTTGTTGGAAGCTCCAAGAGCTTCGGAGCTTCCTTATTCCCTCCAACTCCATTGCCACTTCTTTCATTGTCGGCCGCTTCCACCCAATGGAGCTCAAGCACCTTCTTGCGAGGTTAGCAACTGCGGTAATCTCTTCTATCTTTCCTTCCTCCATAACTCGAGCATCAGCAATATCAAACAAACAATTCTGCTCCATCGAATTGATAAAATAGTCCGTGAGGCTCCTTCCTTCTTCCCTAAGCTGACAGATTGGCATTTGCCCTATTAGGAGTTCAATGAGGACCACTCCTAGGCTGTACACATCGCTTTTGTCTGTAAAATGACCTGTTCTAAAGTACTTTGGATCCAAGTATCCAAAAGTCCCTCGCACCAATGTGGTACGTGAGTTTCATCGGGGGATACATACTTGGAAATACCGAAATCTGCGACTTTAGCACGATGTTTCTCATCCAAGAGGATATTGGTGGACTTGATGTCGCGATGAAAGATGGGTATAGAAGCTGCCAAGTGCAAGTAGGATAAGACTTCTGCGATTTCGGTTGCAATTCGTAGGCGTGTGTCCCAGGATATGAGAAGGTCTTCATTCGGGTCATGTAGATACTTGTAAAGAGTCCCGTTTGGTATGAACTCATAAACTAAAAGCGGGATTTCCGTTTCCAAGCAGCACCCCATTAGCTTGATCACATTCTTGTGATTGATTTGCGAGAGAATGATGACCTCATTGATGAACTCTTCTATCTTTTCCTTGTCCATCAGTTTCGATTTCTTAACAGCAACTATTTTTCCATTAGTCAGCATTCCCTTGTAAACAACACCTTGCCCACCTTGGCCGAGTATCCTATCCTGGTTGAAACGGTCAGTGGCCGTCTCTAAATCCTTGAAGTGGAATAATTTGCTTTTCGCAACATTGCCTTCAGGTGATGAAGATAGATGATGTTGCAACAAGAGTCCCCACTGCGTTTTGAAGTACTTCTCTTTTTGCTTAATTTCTCTTCTTTTCTCGATGACCTTGCATAACCACCGAGAGAGCAGCAACACTTGCACTAATCCTTCAACGCACGCTCCGAGGACTGCAGTTCGAAAATGTAGCAGAGGACAGAGTCATAAAAGCACCTGCTAAACTATCCATCTAGAAATAGAGTAACTAGGAAGGATAATGACACAGATAGTTCTTGAACTTTGCCCTAATATGTAATGTGGTCTCTAAACTTTTAATTAATTTAATATTATTTCTAAACTTTAACTTCATGTTCAATATGAATTATTGGAAGGATTATATTGAACATTTTCATATAGTTTAAGGATTAAATTGAACATGTATCAAAAGTTCAAGGACAATATCAAATAAATTAAAAGTTCAAAACTACATTACACCTTGAGTTAAAGTTTAAGAACCACATTGAACAAATTAAAAGTTGAGGGATCACATTGAACATTAGGTTAAAGTTCATGGACTATTTTTGTCATTTTTCCAAATTTGGAAGCAGGAAAACTATTAATCTCACATTGAGTTGTGGATATTTTTTCCATTGGCCAAGTGACAATTTCTTCCCATCATAGGAAGCCACCAACTATATGGGAAAAGCTTAGATTACGAAATGAGGTCGCATTAAAGAAAACTTTTTAGCAAAATTGAATGCAATTAAATTTACTAGATGTCGTGCAAACCATCTACTCAATTTGGTGACTAACTTTTAACGGTGTGGTACTTCAATCCCAGTCTTACTAAACTTATCTCACCATCGATACCACAAAAGTTCATCGTATAGATTAACAAAAGTTTTATTTCCAAGGAAAAATAATAATCTTATGCAAATAACATAGCTTGGAAATTGAGTTCAACACTTCAATCAAATTATGACACGTGGAAAAATAGAACGATACATCAAATTGAAAACAAGCAACAATCCTATTAGAACGAAGGGTAACGTAAGATTTATTTCTGTGAGATTTTGTAGAACCATTGTCAACTGTTTTAAAAGCTTAAACTGTTACATAAAGGCACATGAGATTTTGTGGGACCTCTTCCTTTGTCATGTGTAAATTGTCCAGATTTAGTAATAATCCTAGTACTATGCATTGGAATGCCATAATTATAATTCTTGGTTATTTAAAGGAAACAATACATTATGGCCTATCTAATAAAAGACAATCAGCAATACTAAAAGGATATTCATATGCTAGTTGGATGACTAGCACAATTGATAACAAGTCGACATCTGGATGGCTTTTTCAAGCTTGCAAATGATATAGTTTCTTGGGCATCAAAGAAGCAAACTTGTATAACTCATTCAATGACAGAATATGAATTTATAGCACTATCGATGGTTGTAAATAGGCTAAATGGTTGCGAAATTTGCTATTGGATAAAGAATTATGATAGCAACCAATGGCAGTCATATCTTTACAATGTCTAAGGCATATGGTATATAATAACTTGGCTGATTCATTCACTAATGGACTCTTGAGAGGTTTAGCTAGCAGTACTACCAAAGGAATGGGTCGTAGACCAAATGATGATAGTTAAGCATAGTTGAAACCCAACTTTATAATTTATAATGAAATTGACAAAGTTCAACGGGTAATAACAGGCTATTGTATCTTGACAGTAATCGAGTATTGGGGTCCAAGATTATTACTCATGGATTGTTAGGAGGATGAGTGTAAGAAAGTACTATTAATAAAATTCTAGGTTTTAGCAAGGCAATGCTGAGGTAATAAGTTACAAACTTCACCTATACGAACATAAGAAGTGGTGCTACTTCTAACAAAAGTCAAATGAACTTTTGTAAATGTTCATGAACTTTAGTGCGCAGAGAAATTTTCGAGGTTGTTTTGATGGATAGTATTGATTGAAACTTATCTATATCATTCACCAAGCGAATGGACAATCAAGTTAGAACCAAGGGTAATGTAAAACTTATTTCTATACCTTTTCTGAACATAATTAATGCTATGCATTGCTTTTTTCTAACAATACTAAGAGCATTAAGTAGTCTAAAGTTCTAGGTTAAAAGATCTACTTACCAATAAGAATGAATTTAGCTGTCTTTCTACCATCAACACAGTCATAGCTGCCCTGTTTGTTCACACAGGTCTCGCCCGTCCCATGGCATATACTTGAATTTTCACATTCGTTAATATCTGATGACAAATGGTAAAAATATTAGCAACGAATGACCAACTCCTTGAGTGAAATTAGCGAGAGTAGTTAGTCGCATTTCCTCCAAAATTGTTAATTCAATGGCTAAATATTATGCTTGTAATGATAGGACTGTCCCATTCAATTTTGTTTGAAAGTGCCTTCACTTTGTATAACCTTGGGCAGAAAAACAAAAAGAGAAGGCAGAAAAGCATGCATAGGTGAAAATGCAAAAAAAAATATGGAAATGAACCAACCACTTCTCTGTTTGGTGCCCTTAAATATAGAATGCGATATTAGCATGAAGTATGTTACCTTGGCATCCTCCAGTAAAATAAGGGTTACCAGTATACCCACTCCGGCACCAGCACTCCACATATGGCAAGCTATTCGTTTAACACGAGATCGCATCAGAATTTATCGTGCTTTTGCGAAGCGCAAGTGAATAGTCGGTATCGTTTTGGATCCCCCATTGTAACACGACTAGAACCTTATCATTCAATCTCAAATCGTATAAACCCGTAACGTCCGACTTCGAGAACCATGATCTCTCTGCCAGGAAAGCGTATTTGCACCCCTGTTTTTCACCTTCTTCTTCGATATCCACACTAAAGGTCTGAAGATTTAAGGGGAGCGTAGTCTGGCAGCATCCGTCTCTCCCGGAGCAAGCACTGTACCAGCTATTGTTGGCGTTGGTTCTAGCACATTTCGACCTGCAACCAGCCGATCTAAAGGCTATACCAGCTGATTCATTGCTAATCACTGTTGCCTTGGTGTCACAACCGACCGATGTAAAGATGTTCCATCTCTGGGAGAAGACAAATTTACTTCCTTCTAAGCTCACCGGCTGTGACATTCCGAAATTTCCACAAATTAAAATTTATTTAATAATTGAGTTTTATGAGATGTGCTCGCAATAAGTTCTCGCCTGGAACTAATCATTCATGAGAATGCTAACCATTAGGGAAAGGCTATTAGGGGAAATTAATTTCGCGCAACTAAGAAAATTCGATCGTGAATGGATTTCGACCGTTAAATCGCGGAAATGATATTTTGAGCCACTGTTGGCCGATCAAAGGATAGTTAGGAGTCAGTTCGCCACTGTCCTAGTAGTGGATCGCGGGTGATTCCGTAGGACCATGAAACAATTTGACGAATGATTCTGAAATTATACCGAACGATTGTACCCCTCGATCAAGTAATTGATCTTCGCGATTTTAATGACAATCGAGGTCGTCATGCATCGAACGGACTTACACGTGACTCGATTTCGTATCAGTCACGAGTCGATTCTGCGAAATTTCCCAGCAAGCCGCCCGTTAGCTCGAGAAACGCTCGAGTTACGTTTAATAGAATTTAATTATTGGATTTTTGCCCAAATTGGACACTGGAAAATTAGGAAGTCACGACGGAATGCTAGGACGACGTGGTACGTGACACGTGTGAATTTTTGGTGCGCTTAAATCCTTCGGAAAAACTCGATTTGGACAAGAAACGGAGAAAGTGACTAAAATACCCCTAAAGGTTATTAAAGGACAAGTTTTAAGGGTAAAGGGCATTTTGGTAATTTTGCCCCAAATTTTTTATTGGACAATTTTACCCTTGTGTTTTTGGAAAATTACAAGTATGCCCTTGGATATTTTTGTGCAAGAATCGATCTCGGCCGCCGGATCAAGATAAGATCGAATCTGGACCGTCGGATTAAAATTGTGAGTAAAGGGCATTTTAGTCATTTTTCACCTTTGGTCAAAGAATATAATTGGAGTCCAACTTGTCTTCCTTCCCCCTTCTCTTCTCCATTTTCACGATCACCCCTCCCCCTTTCATTTTTTTTTTTTGCTTGGCCATGAGTCCCTTTGGCCGTGAGCTTCATCGCCGGCGTCGGTGCCGCTGCTCGCCGTCGCTTGCCACACCGTCGGACCACCACCTTGCCATCGCCGTGCCGCCCTCCAACCTCGCCGTTCCCCTTTCCTTCCCCCTCTCTTTCTCTCTCTCTCTCCCGTGACCCTTTCCCGGCCGTGCAAGACAACGCCGTCGCCGGACCGCCGCTGTGCAAGCCGAAAACCACCGTGAGTTGTTCGCCTTCACCGTAGAGCACCGCCGCTTTCCGTTCTAGTTGTTTTAGCCTAGAACGCGGTAAGTCACTTCCTAATCCCGATTTAGGATTTTGGGTATCGCCGAATAATTTGATTTTGGGTGAAATTGGACTTGTGCGGGTGCGAAACGTTGGGGCTTTAGATCGGGAATGTATGGCGGGCCTTAAGGAATTAATTCGGAATTTTTGGAGGACGATTTGAGGGAATTTCAAGCTAAGAATCACTGTTCACGAGCTGTCATTCACTGTTCACGAGTCTGTGATGCTCGGTTCGGGACGCAAGTTGGATTTTTAGAACCGATATTTAATGGCGAGAAAGTCCCGTGAATGATCGGAATTAATCCGACATCATTTGGTTGGAGAAAAATGGCAATTACCGTATTTGAGGCGTGTTTGATTTATTTATAAATTGTGGTGGTTTAATTGAGAGTGTTGTTGTGCAATTGAGTGACTGATTATGCTTGTCGAGTGCACACGTGAGTTGATTAAATTAATTGTTGATATTGCCCATGTGAATTGTTGAGTGCGCTCTGTCTGCATGTGACTCAATGCGTGCACGTATCGCGTGTGATGGGCTAATCGCGTGTGGTAAATGCATATCGAGCATGTGCATGAGTAAGGAGAAGTGTGGTGTGATAAGTAATTGTGGGAAAGTATGTAAATGTGTGATAGAACGAGAATGAGATCGGGCCGAGTATCGTAAACTCCGGCAGCGATCATGTAGGTCTGTTGCATTTGGTACAGGCTGAGGGTTGAAAAAGCATGTATGAGAATCGGTCCGAGGCACGATCAGCTCGGGTAAAATCGGGATTGGACCGAGGCATCATAAGCTCGAGTTCGCATCATAAGCTCGAGTTCCAATCATATAGGCCTGTCGCATTTGGCGTGGGCTAAGTTGGGTTCTAATCACGTAGGCCTGTCGCATTTGGCGTAGGTTGAGTTGGGTTTCAATCATGTAGGCCTGTCGTATTTAGCGTGGGCTGAGTTGGGATCGGGCCTGGGGCATACGATGCTCAGGTCGCGATCGGGGCCTGAGACGTGAACGAGTACGCGGGCCGGAAGTGATGTGATGAATGATCGCAGTGTGCCTGAGGCGTGTACTTCAACGCGGCCCACTGGCAAGGATTGGGAAAGCGGAAAATGAGAATAGAATGAAGAGTGGGATGAGAATTGGCACATACGCGTGTTGCATACGACGTGATCGTGACTGAGTGCGAATGTGTGCATTATTGAGCTTGACAGTCTTTATTGATGTGCCTGTTTTGTGATATTGGTGTACGTGAATGTGTGTGATTGCGTAATTATTTGGAGGTACGTGATAGCCTAGGTTGGGTTTAGAGGTGTACTTGCTGAGATTTATTCTCATGGTTGTGTAAACCAAACAATTTTCAGAACCCAGATCTGAAACATGAACCCTTCGCCACCACCCCCAGTATGTTTTGGAGTTCTAGTGCATACAGAGTATGAGATAGCAGAGTTTCAAATGGGAGACAGGATGACTTGGATAAGGCATACGACGACTGTGTTCGTAGAAGTAGGATTATCGTTATGGGAAACGAATGTTTATGTAGCCTGGTATTTTAGGAATGCGGACGGAGATGAATTTAGCCCAGTTAGGGGCTTTGATGTACCATACGATCTGGTTGGGGACTGGAACCCAGCCGCTGTACCCCCTATTGACGGAGAATTGACGAGTATTGAGGCAAACTTGGCCCAATCTGGTATGCATCAGGACCCCACCGTACAAGTATCCTCAGGGGCAAAACATGTACCTGAGCCTAAAGTGTCACAGGTCGAGGATGACCCAATGGACATTGACATAGAGCCTATTTCCGAGGAAAGACCTGGTGAGGCAGAACCTGAGGTAGAACTAGAGAACTATCCTGCGGAGTTTAAGGAAGTACTGGGTGAGCCGGAGTATATACTTCCTTTCGAACAATTCTTGGACCCCAACTATGAGCCTGAGGTAAATTTTTGGGATATTTTAGCCGAGGAATATCAAAAAGCGGCTCCAGCGGAATCATGTGATATCAATAATCCTATCATTATAGAAGCAGAACCTGAGTCCTTAGAGGATCAGATGGGTCAGGAAAGTTCAGAATTGGATAACGAGGAATCGGATTCAGAATGGACACCGAGTAAAGGAAGACGGGATTAAAAGGGTTGTTAAATGGCCAAGCTATGGATTGGGTACCATTTTTGGAAGTTAAGACCAAGTCATAAACTATTTTGATGTTGATAACAGTAGTAGTTATGCACTGATAGACCTAAGTCTGTTTTATTGTACATGTAAAGAAACAGGTTTGATCAAGAAATGGAAATGTATATATTCTTCCAATGTTTCCCCATTTTAATTTTATCCGGGTGTTTTAAGGTTTCCATGTGCGCAATCAAATCTCCGATGTTTAGATGGAGTCGGCGACAACCTGGGACATCGCAACTGATCAACCGGAGGCGGGATGTCGCAGGCTCGACGGGAGCTTGGGGCGTGATACCGGCTCACCAAGTTCATTGCTTTGGCAGCTTGCATTTGAGTTACTGGAAGACTGACCTTTATCATGCCATCCCCGTCTGAACGAAAATTGGGGAGTGAAATATTGAGAACTCTCAATCCAATCTTATTTAGTATGGGGACCGTGTTGTTTTGCTGGCAGACAATCTCATACCAGTCGTCCAAGAAACACCCTATTCCTATTCCGAAGGGGAAGGGAACGGTGACGTTCCCGCACGTTTCAGCAGAGTTAGGCCTTGCAAGTCCCGGTGCGGCTCCTGATGCTTGTACCACGAGGGAAACCAGAAGCAAAAGAATTTGAAAAACTGAGTATGACGTTTTTTCACGGTTTGTATGTGCATGGACCTAAACCTATGAAGAAAGGTGACAGGAGCTGAGTCCCTTAATATTGTTATTTTCGTTAAAGAAGGGAAGAATTTTCATGTTCTGTATGCATAATTTCCAGCTCTGTTACTTTCAAGTATCTGCCTGGGAAGTTTCCTTGATGATAGAAATATCAAAGGTTTGACCAGTAGAGGACACCAATTTAAGCAGCCAAGTGTGACTTTTTCTCATTGTTGGGGAGATAATTTTGTCAATCATCTTTTTTTTTTTGAGAAAGACTAGGAGGTTACCAAGATTGATGACTTTTCAGGATCCTTTGTTGTAGACTCCGTTAAGCACAATAGAATTGAGATATTTATTCCTTTCATTACCCAGTTTAAGTTGTTCCTCGTACGCATTAGATCTTTTTTCAATTTTTCCTAGACCAAAATCGGATGAATTCTTCTTACCAAAAAAAAAAAAATCGGATGAATTCTTCCTCTTCTGCACTACATTATAAATTTGTAACACGACTTTGCTTATTGCCACGTATTTTCACATTCATTGCCAATCTTTTTGTTTAGTATGAATTAGCTAGGTCACTTACACTCTCTGATGATTTAACATGAATATGGTGTTTCTTTAAATTATACATACTAATCTTACTTTAGCATTGTTCAGGTTATTTAAGAAATTAATCTAAGTTAAACCTCATTTAGAGTTAGAGACTAGTTTCTCAGTATTGTGTGGCAATAATTTGTAAAAAGCTTTTAAGTTTGTTAGTTACATGTAGTTTAGTAGCCTCGACCTTACTTAGATTTCTGGCAGGGGAAGGGAATGACAGTCTTTCCGCACGATTCAGCGCGAGGTTTGTATGGTGATGCAGGCGAGGTTTGGCTAGTGATGCTTGTATACTGAAGGAACCTAGGACCAAAAGGATTCGAAACACCAATTTTTTCATTACTTACAACCTATGAGCTCTGTCCTATCTGACCATAAGAAGGGAAGAAAGTACAGGACACGGGTGTGATTTTCTTCAGTCCTGCTAGAGCATTGAAACATAAATCTAGATAAGTAGAGGCCTTTTTAATTTAAGCAGCCAAGTGTGATTTTAATAGTGAGATTTTGTGGGATCACTGCCGATTGTTTTAAAAACTTTAACTATTATAGAGGACATCATTTAATATTTAATTACTCTAACACCAATAATGAAAAAATCTTCCGTGAGACAAAAACAAACATAATTGCTTGGACAGCGAGATCTCCTAAGCTTCTGGGATTTTGCATATTCAAAATTGATGGAAATGGGGTTGCAACTTCACCGGAGTACATCTGCATCAAGGGATGACTTTGGTTTATGGCTTCATCTCTCTTCCTTGACCACTCTCATGGAAACTTTCATGGAAACTTTGATCATGCGCCTGCCCATTATTTGAAGTGAACATTTTGTGCGATTAGAATTGTAACAAGTTTTTCTCATTGACTCTACTTTTTTTTTAGTGAATTAAGATAATCATGGTGCATTTTCTCAATTTCTAGTCCCTTTTATTATGTTTTCATGATTTTGTCCTCTCAAAATCTCTGTATTTCAGTATCTACGAAACTTTAACTTGCAACTTTAGCCATATCAATTCTAATGCCATGAACAAAGAGCAGTCGGTATAAAAAGCAATGTTCGCATACAGAAAGAGGAGTCATCAAGCACTTGACTGTTCACTCTGTGATATATTTTGCTTTTGAAAACATTAGGGAGAAGAGGTAGAGACATAAATGCAGTTTCACTTAAAAGAATATATCAGATTTGATCATGACTTAGATGGAAACATATTTCTTTTGCATACTTGTCAGTAAAAATTAGACCGAGTATCAGGAGGCAAGGGCCGCAATGGCCACCAGCTAGCGATGGCCATTGCTTGCCACCTCAAGTTCGTCCCTACATGTACATTTCCATCCTAAGTCGCAAACAAGAAAGTCTATCTTAAATAAATGAACCTCATGTTTGTGAGAGCTCCAGCCAGCTTCATTGACCAAGGCAAATCAAAAGTTGGATGGTGATTTAATTGTGAAATTATTTATACCTGGTACATGGTAATATATGAATCAAACTTGCATTGCCTAACCCGTACACATAAACCAAAACCTGAAAAAACTGTTGCGTGGATATCATATCATGGACCCAATATGCGATCATAGTTGTTGATCAAGTGTGACTCACATATGGGGCCAGCATGGTTAGCGACGATGCTGGATCGGGTCCATGTAGACCCGAATCTAAGCAAAAATTCCCCTAAAACCTGTGGAAAACAGGTTAACTTATCCCCACCTATATGGACACCGATATGTATGTAAACAAACTTGGGAAGACAGGCATGGTGAGAACCAATGGATGACTTGTTGATAGTGGCCCTTGTGATCTTCAAGACCGTCATCAACAGAGAACTTACATTTAGAATATGCCTTAGACTTGGTCTCTCAGAGTGATAGAATAGAGAGACTATCATTCCTTAGCTATTAATTTTGACTTTCCTTAGCCCACAAGCTTCTTGGTGGTAGTGACCCACCAGTAAGCTCGGCTGGGTTGCTGGTCTCGTGCTTGCCTATGTCCTCAAGATCACAATCATGATTGAACCTCTGACAAACTTGTGCTTGTGGGCGAGAATTATAGATTGTTGACATGCCGGTAGGGCCATTTTGATAAGCCCGTCTCATGAATCTCATGTGGCACTGAATAGCCATAGCTCCTACCTAATATTTAACAGTGGATGAACAAACATCAGTCGCTTGGCTAATCAGTCCTCTATGTTCTTATCATCACTGTTCTGAACTTCCGAGTTGACACAAATTCTTTCAACACCTAATATTTAAAGAGTTTGCAAATAGGAAATGGAGAAATATCTCTAGGAAGGACAAGTACATTTGATCTAACGAAAATTAGGGATGGAGCAGCATGCCATTTGGGGCTAGTACAACGCACAGCAAAGCAATGGCATGTCCGGGCTTTTTGTCGACGATTCGTATTTTCATATGAGATTTCAATTCCTATTCTTTGTCATTTCTGGTTCAGTGTCCGGGGAATCGAAGGCGAATGGATGTGGTCTATGAGCTACGAGCTGTGTGACAATTTATAAAACTCTCCTTTTCAAATAACGGTTCCAAACTCATGAAAAATAAGGGATTTACAGAGAAAAAACAAATCCTTCGAGGTAAAAAAAAAGTAATAGAAAAACAGAAGCGAATATTGGTCATGATCCCTCTTTCTCACTTGTAGTTTTGGAATCCTAACAGTTCTCGAGGGTGGTACATGTCTAACAAGTCCAGTGTTTTTCTTACTCATGCTATCAACAGAAGCCCACAAAAGAAGTAGAGATGTACGCTAATCATTTGGCATGTTTCTTGCTTCCATAATGAAAGAGATTGCGTCCGTGCACTTGGATTGAAGAAAACTAAATATGATTTTTGCTTTAAAATAGTCTAATTAATTCGCTAATAACGCTTTGGATCATACCGTGAAAAGTATTCCAAACTCTTGGCACTTTTTTATATTTTTGTTTTCAGCGACGCGGGGAGAGATAGACTAGAGAGTCTATTTCTTGAAAAAAAAATTCGATCTAGTTTAATATTTATACCCAAGGAAATTTTTTGACCAGTAGCCAAAGAATGTTGGGTCACAAAAAGTTGCACATTTTGGTCATGGGTAATCTTTACCGCAAGGAAGGACATTATCAATGGGGTTCGTGTGTGCATATCTAATCAGTTTTTGCTGGTGTAACTTCATATATAGGAAAAACACCGTGTTTCACATGATTTGCACGTTTCCTATGTGCATGGACCTAGACCTATGGAGATGGGGGACATGAGCTGAAACCAGTGGAAGAAGGGAAGAATTTTCGGCTAAACCAGCTCTGTCACTTCCTAGTATGTTCTGAGGATGCTTACTTGAGGATGCAAATATCAAAGCTTGATAAGTAGAGGACATCGATTTAAGCAGCCAAGTGTGACTTTTCCCATTGTTCAGGAGACAATTTTGTCATCATCTTTTACCAAGATGGATGACTTTTTAGGACCCCTTGTCTTGAACCCGGTTAAGCACGTTATAAATGAGCTTACTGACTTAAATGTTCCTTACACATGTCAAATTTTTTAATTTTTCCTAGAAAAATTTGTATGAATTCTTCCTCTTCCACAGTAGATTAAATATTGTTCGACGTACCTGCTAAATGCCACAAAATGCCACGATTTATTGCCAATCTTTTTGTTTAGTATTGATTAGCGTGATTGCTTACAGTTTCCAATTTAACATGAATATGGTCTTTCTTTAAATTCCGAATATTAATCTCAATTTAGCATTGTTTAGGTTATTCAAGAAATCAATTTCAGTTTAATCTGTTTAGTGCCAGAGATTGGTTTATTAGCATTGTGTGCTTATAAAATTTCTTAGCGAAATTATTAGATCAATATGAAGGTAAGAAAATTGACCATCATTAAAATTGGGGAAAGAATCTTTGGCGTCGACCTTTACCATGTTTCACAATGTGTGGATGGTTGCACATATCTGTGTCTCCAGAGGGGAGTGAAATGTTGAGCACCTGTAATCCAACCTTACTTAAGTATGGCCCATAGGGACCGTGTTCTTCTGCTGGCACAGTATCTCCTATTCCAAAGGGGAAGGGAATGACATTGTTTCCGCATGATTCAGTGCAATTAGGCTTTGCCAGGCAAGGTTTGGATAGCGATGCTCGTCTACTGAAAGAACCTATGATCATAACGATCCGCAGACAGGGCCACCGGATGGCTACAAATATGAGTGTGTCAGTCAAGTTTTCAGACCAACGAGAGAATGTGCATGCAGAAATTCGTATCAATCAGAATTTAATTATTCTTTTCCTTTTTCTTTTTTTTTTTTTTGGCTATGGAGAGAATCAATCAGATTTTAGGTAAAAGAGACGAGACATGAGAAGTTGTTGGCCGATCATTCTCCAGCGAAAATTTGTCTATTTTGTCTGAAAGGTGCTGAGAAATAGGAACTGAGCTTTCTGAGTTAGAAAAATCGGAAAGTATAAGACTACTGAATCGCACAGGTGATCTTTGACCCGCACCTGAGGCATTGAGGTCATCCCAGTCGTGGCATTAGCGGAAAGTGCAAAGTATATTGCTTTTCAGAGCCAAATTCTTTGACCGAGAGAAGCAGAAGAAAACTTGGTTTTACTTGGTTCCATGCAGATTTCACCATCGAGATAAACATAATTTAGCCGCAGAAATATTGCGGAGCTTGTTATTACATTCGATATGCAGTTTTACCCCTTTACATATAACTTAATTCAAGATTTTTGTGAACCAAGTTCAACCAAACTGGAGACAAAACGGATTCTCATCGTTTTTGGTGATATATAATATGAAGGGTAGTTATTCGATGGTGTTACGAGAACCGAAAGAATAAATTTATGCATATCTAGTACATGTTTAATGGATTTTGGGAGATTTGTTAGATTTCAGTGTTTCAGTTGGTGAGTTTGGTTTCTTCAGTTCTTTTGAGTTCAAACTGTTGAGTGTTAAGGCAGCCCATCAAGTCCGACATACACAGCCAATGATGTTTCTTTATCAAAGATATAACCATCAAACTTCAACCTTCTCTCCATATATGGCTAATATAAACATGTGATCTATGCTAAGAGCGCACTTCCACTTTAATGAAGCTTCTAATGCTCTCAAGAAGAGGAAGGAAGTCATGACTATCCTAAGAATGTAGAAACTTCAGAATCACTGGAAGTTCTCTAACTATCAAATTAACTGGCATTTACAATTCCACCCTAAATAAATGAATATTTATTATTTGAAAGAATAGTCCTATGCACGAGGATCCCTATGCATTAATGCCATGCTAACGAAACACCCGTACATTGCCACAAAAGACGTGACGATATTTCATTTTGAATACTGTTAAGACTATGTCTCGGAGGATGCTTCCTGGAGGATAGAAATATCAAAGCTTGAAAAGCAAAGGACACCAATTTAAGCAAGCAAGTGAGACTTTTCCCACATTGGGAAGATAATTTTGTCATCATCTTTCTCATGAGAAAGACCCGGAGCATTACCAAGATGGATGACTTTTCAGAACCCTTTATCGTGGACCCGTTAATCACATCAGAATTGAGATATTTATTCATTTCCTTACTGACTTGAATTGTTCCTGGTACACATTGGATCCTTTTAATTTTTGCTAGACCAAAAATCATGTAAATTCTTCTCTTACGCATTGGATTAAATATTTGTTCCACATCTTTGCTTATTGCCAAAAAATTTCACATTCATTGCCAATCTTCTTTTTTCTTGTATTGATTAGCTTGGTCACTTATAATTTCAGATTTAACATTAATATGATATTTTATTTCTGGATTAATCTTAGTTTAGCATTGTTTATGTTATTTAAATCTTAGTTTAGCATTGTTTATGTTATTTAAGAAATTAATTAAACATCATTTAGTGCTAGAGTTTTAGGTTCTAAGCATCATGTGTTTATAGTTTGTTAAAAGCTTTTAATTTTTTCAGTTAGATGTAGTTTAGCCGTAATTCTAATGTTTTAGTTTGAACTTTGTGCTATGTCCTTTTGTATTAGTATATGTAATTACTTTCAATTGAATCATTTTGGTGAAAATGAGGCTAGAAGCCTAGAAAGTTTAATTATTAATCTTTTTTTCCCACTTAAGAATAGCAATGATGAAGCTTTTATGCCATTTTTATGCTAAAGATAATTTGAAAATGCTTGCTTAGAGTTTGTAGAAGTTAAAAAGAGAAAAGAAAAGTTCGATATGGAGGACATATGTCTTAACATATTTAATAACTTTCAATTGAATCATTTTGGTAAAAGTGTGGCTAGGAAATGTTATTATTTACCCTTTTCCTACTTAAGTATAGCAATGTTGAAGCTTCTAAGGTTATTCAAAAAAATGTTTTGAATTTTCCTTTTAGAGTTTGTGGAAAGTAAAAAATAGAGAAAATAAAAGCTCGATAGTGGGACATATGTCCAAAATAAAGACGACCTCAAGTCAAAGTCGTCATTGACTTCTCCAAAGAGCACCACAATTCATATATTTCATTAGATTTTGAAATCGTCGTCTCTCTCCCCTGTTTTTCCTAGAGCCTTCTTTGTGCTGGCCAAGATGTAACATGGTTGGTTTGATTGGTCACCTTAGAAGATTTCCACACATTTAGGACTCAGTTATTGTTTAGCAGAATTGAAAATTAAAGACTTGCTCGAGATACATCTTTTAAGCATCTGCGTGTAACAAGCCAACTGAATGGTGAAGGTTGGTGCAACAAAGATGCTTGTTCACATGAGTACTCGCGTGACCGAAGTAATTTCTGCAATGACAAAATAGACAAGTATTTATGGAGCTCAAAATGAAGTAAAATTGCTGCATCATGCTTAAGCTAGATGATTGCAATTTGGAAAGTATATCCCAATTACAGTACCTAAATAAAATTGGAATAGGTATGACATAACAGTTTATTGATAGAACAAGTTCAAAGTAATAAATAACTAACGAAGTGCTCCTATTAGTAAGCGAACAAGTTTTCCTCCCTTCTTTCTTTTTGTCTGAACACTGATTTCCATGACAAACACAACAATATGGCTCATAAGCGTAAGTGGCAAGACAGATCTTCACCATGTCTCACTAGGCAAGAATGGCTGCACATCCGAAAATGTAACGACATCCATGTCAATGTTTGACTTGCCAGATGTAAAAGCAGTAGCATAACATTCAGTTGCCTCACGGTCCTCTTGATTTTGATGAATACCCGAAGGATTTGGGAGCTTCCTTATCCCTTCCAACCCCATTGCCACTTCTTTCATTGTAGGTCGGTTCCTCCCATTCAAGTATAAGCACCTTTTCGCAAGGTTAGCAACTGATGCGATATCTTCTTTCTTACCTTCTTTCAAAACTTGAGCATCCACGATGTCGAACAAACGATTTTGCTCCATTGAAATTATGAAATAGGTTGCGAGGCTTCTTCCTTCTTGTTCCCTCAGTGACAAGATTGGCTTTTGACCCGTTAAGAGTTCAACAAGGACAACTCCAAAGCTATACACATCGCTTTTATCTGTGAATTGACTTGATTGGAAATACTCAGGATCTAGATAGCCAAAAGTCCCCTGCACCAATGTGGTTACATGAGTTTCATTAAGGGAAACGGACTTGGAAGTACCAAAATCTGCCACTTTTGCCCGATATTTCTCATCCAAGAGGATATTAGTGGACTTGATGTCTCGATGATAAATGGGAATGGAGGCTGCTGAATGCAAGTAGAATAAGGCTCCCGCGATTTCAGTGGCAATTCGTAGCCGTGTGTCCCACGATACACAAAACTCTTCATTTGGGTCGTGCAGGTATTGGTATAAAGTCCCATTTGGTATGAACTCATATACTAAAAGCGGGACTTCTGTCTCTAAGCAACACCCCAATAACTTAACCACGTTTCTATGGTTGATTTGTGAGAGAATGAGGATTTCATTTATGAACTGTTCAACTTTTTCCTCGTCTATCACTTTCGATTTCTTAATCGCAACTATTTTTCCATCAGTTAACATTCCCTTGTAAACGGTACCTTGCCCGCCTTGCCCAAGTATCCTATCATCGTTGAAATTGTCAGTGGCCTTCTCTAAATCCTTGGAGTTGAACAATTTGCTTTTTTCAACATTGCCTTCTGGTGAAGATAGCTCACTTTCCAACAAAAGACCGCCATTGCGTTTGAAGTACTTCTCTTTGAGCTTGATTTCTTTTCTCTTCTTGATGTATCTGTACAACCACCATAAGAAAATACACAAAAGTAGTGCCCCGAGGCCTGCCCCAACCCCTGCATTGCAAAAGTTTATGGGGGTAAGTGCGAAAATGTACTCCGCTTTTCAAGAATCTATAAAGGCACTTATCATCAAGAATGTAAGAAAATCTGATTCAGAGGAATACATATAAGAGTGATGAACCTGAATCTCCTTTCATGTGGATTTATACTAACAACCATGAATAATTAACTTTTCTCCATTTCAAATTCCAACCGATGAAATTTCTATACATGGATTTGCAACGTACAATTAATCTTTCTTATAAGGAATTTAGGAAAAAGCTCCTACATAATACATATGATTGTAATAATCCAAATTCAAATATGACAAGATTAAGTAGGAACTTGAAAAGTTCAAGTGTTTTCTTATTTATAAAATATTAGTGCGCGGAGAAATTTTGGAGGTTGTCTTGATAGATAATATTGATTGAAACTGATCTATATCATTCGCCAAGCGAATGGACAATCAAGTTAGAGCCAAGGGTAAGGTTATACTTATTTCTAAACATAATTAATGCTATGCTGTGCTTTTTTCTAACAATGCTAAGAGTATGAAGCTGTCTAAAGTTCCAGGGTTAAAAGATCTGCTCACCAATGAGAATGAATTTAGCTGTCTTTCTACCATCAACACAGTCATAGTCGCCCAGTTTGTTCACACAGGTCCGGCCAGTCCCGTGGCATATACTTGAATTTTCACATTCGTTAATATCTGATAACAAAAGGTAAAAATATATTAGCAGCGAATTGCCCACTCCTTGAGTGAAATTAGCGAGAGTAGTCAGTCGCATTTCCTCATAAATTGTTGATTACATGGCTAAAATATTATGCTTGTAAAGAAAGGACTGTCCCGTTCAATTTTGTTCGAAAGTGCATTCACTTTGTATAACTTTGGGCAGAAAAACAAAACAAGAAGGCAGAAAGCATTTATGGGATCATTAAACGTTGAGAATGCAAAATATGTGGGAATGAACAAACCATTTCTAAAGAGAATGTTTCGGAATGGGAATAGTAATTTATTTCAAGATATTTTCTATCTATCTATTTTTTTTTTTACTAAACGAGTGAAAAGAGATAAAGTTTCAGAGGTAATAAATATATCAATACTCTACAATTTGTTAGTTGATTCCGCCGCTATGTGGCAAATAATGTATTTCAAGATATTTTACGTTTTATTTTTGGAATCAATTAAAGTTGAAATTCAGAAGAGATGAAAAAAATTTGGAGAATATATCTTCAAGATAATTTCTATTTATCCATTTTTAATATTAAACCCATTGAAATATAAAAATTTGGGGATGACAAATCAATTATCAAATGTGTCGTGTGGTATAATGAAATGTCATGTGTTATTTACAAAAGATTATATTAAAGAGCATCCCAAAAACATACAAATCATTCGATTTTCAGCGCTTATAAATTCTCCGAAAACTCCAATTTTCTCATTCCTTTTTGTTAAGTGAGAAAGAAATAATGTTAATGCTCATGCGCGGATCTCAAACACCCAAAAAGAATATTAAATACTCCCACCTATTATTCTATCAAAGATAATGTTAACAAGTGTTTCGGGAAAGTTGTCAAATCTACCTAATATGAAATTGCTCGAATCCTCCAAATGATTATAAACTGAAAAAAATATTACTTAATTGGCTATTGAATTAGTGATTTTCGAATCAATGGCTAGCGAAAAATATTTTTTTTACGAGAACCGTGATACTCGAAAAGTCAAATGGTAAAAAAAACAAAAACAAAAAACCAACGAGGATTTTCAAAAAAAAAAACGGAAAATATTGAGAGGGAGAGAGAGAGGGAAAAAAACAGAGAAGAAGGACAGACGAAAGACAGAGTAGAAGCAGCGGGCAGAAGGCGTGTATGGGATCATTAAAAACGGAATAGCATGAATTATGTTACCTTGGCATCCTCCAACAAGGTAGGGGTTACCACCATACCCCCTACTGCAAAAGCATTCGCTAAATGGCAAGTCACTCCAGGAATAACACAAGAGAGCATCAGAATTTCTCAAGCTTCGGAAAAGCTCACGTGAATAGCTGGTATTGTATGAGATCCCCCATCGTAACACCACTGGAACCGTATCATTCAATCTCAAATCATATAAACCTGTAACATTGGAGAACCATGAGCTATCTGCCAGGAAAGCGTACTTGCACCCCTGATGTCCACCTTCTTCTGTGATTTCCACACTAAAGGCCCGAAGATTTATGGGGAGTGTAATCTGGCAGCATCCGTCTTTCCCGGAGCAAGCACTATACCGGCTAATGTTGGTGTTGGTTCCAGCACATTTCGAACTGCAACCGGCCGATGTCGATGTAAAGGCTACACCAGCTGATTCTGTACTAGTCAATGTTGCCTTGCTGTCACAACCGACCGATGTAAAGACGTTCCATTGCTGGGAGAAGACAAAATTACTTCCTCCTAAGTTCACCGGCTTAACAAGTCCATTGCCCTGGCAGCTTGCATTTGAGTAAATTACTGGAAGACTGACATTTATCATGCCATCCCCGTCTGAGTGAAAATTAGGAAGTGAAATGTTGAGAACTCTCAATTCGATCTTCTTTAGTATGGGAACCGTGTAGTTTTGCTGGCAGACAATCTCATACCAATCATCCAAGAAACACCCTGTTCCTATTCCAAAGGGGAAGGGAACGGTGACGTTCCCACACGTTTTAGCACAGTCAGGCTTTGCAAGTCCTGGTGCGGCTCCTGATGCTTGTGCCGTGAAGGAAACCAGAAGCAAAAGAATTTGAAACACCGAGTATGACATGATTTTCACGGTTTGTATGTGCATGGACCTAAACCTATGGAGAAAGATGACAGGAGCTGAGTCCCTTAATATTGTTATTTTCGTTGAAGAAGGGAAGAATTTTCATGTTCTGTGCGCATAATTTCCAGATGAGTTACTTTCAAGTATCTGCCTGGGATGTTTCCTTGATGATAGAAATATCAAAGGTTGACAAGAAGAGGACACCAATTTAAGCAGCCAAGTGTGACTTTTCTCATTGTTGAGGAGATAATTTTGTCAATGATCTTTTTTATGAGAAAGACTTGGAGCGTTACCAAGATTGATGACTTTTCATGATTCTTTGTTGTGGACCCCGTTAAGCACATTAGAACTGAGATATTTATTCCCTTCACTACCCAGTTTAAGTTGTTCATTGTACGCGTCGAATCCTTTTAATTTTCCCTAGACCAAAATCGGATGAATTCTTCCTCTTCCGCACTACATTAAAAATTTGTTCCACGACTTTGCTTATTGCCACATATTTTCGCATTTCATTGCCAATCTTTTTGTTTAGTATGAATTAGCTCGGTCACTTACACTTTCTGATTTAACATGAATATGGTCTTTCTTTAAATTATGCTTATAATCTTACTATAGCATTGTTCAGGTTTTTTAAGAAATTAATCTAAGTTAAACCTCATTTAGTGCTAGAGATTAGTTTGTCAGTATCGTGCGTCTATAATTGGTAAAAAGCTTTTAATTTTGTTAGTTAGATGTAGCTTAGGAGCCTCGACCTTACTTAGATTGCTGGCACAGTATCTTGTACCAGTCATCCAAGAACATCCGGCTCCTATTCCAAAGGGGAAGGGAATGACAGTGTTTCCGCACGATTCAGCGCAATTGCCAGGTTAGGTTTGGCTAGTGATACTTGGATACTGGAGGAACCTGGGAGCAAAAGGATCCGAAACATCAATTTTGCTATTACTTTAGATGTTTCATATGTGCATCAATCTGACCTATGAAGAAAGGAGTTATAACTTCAACCTATTAGCTCTGTCCTGTTTGACCATAAGAAGGGAAGTGATTTTGCCTATTCAAAATCGATGGGAATGGGTTGCAACTTCACCGGAGTACATCTGCATCAAGGTGATGACTTTGGTTGATGGTTTCATTTCTCTTCCCGCGACCCCTCTCATGGAAACTTTGATCATGCACCTGCCCATTATTTGAAGTGAACATTTTGTGCGATTAGAATTGTAACAAGTTATTTTCATTGACTCTACTTTTTTTCTGAACGAATTAAGATAATCATGATGCATTTTCTCAATTCCTAGTCCTTTTTATTATGTTTTCTTGATTTTTCCCTCTCAAAATCTCCATTTTTCAGTATCTTTGAAACTTGTAACTTACAACTTTTGCCATATCAATTCTAATGCCATGAATGAAAATTGAAATTTGAAGAGCAGTTGGTATAAAAAGCAATGTTCGCATATAGAAAGATTGAGTCATCAAGCACTTGACTGTTCAATCTGTGAATATATTTTGCTTTTGAAAACATTAGGCAGAAGAGCCAGACATAAATGTAGTATCATGGGAATCAAGCACTTGAATGTTCAACTAGCATGCCATTGGTACCTAGTACAATGCATAGCAAATCAATGGCATGCCCAGGCTTTCTATTGACGATTCGTATTTCCATATGAGATTTCAATTCCTTTTCTTTGTCGTTTCTGGTTCAGTATCATGGGAATCGAAGGCGAGTGGATGTGGGCTACATGAGCTAGGAGCTGTGTGACCATTTATAAAACTTTCCTTTTCAGATAAGGGTTCCAAACTCGTGAAAAATAAAGGATTTACGGAGAAAAAAACAGATCTTTAGAGTTAAAAATATGTTAAAGGAAAAAAGAAGCGAATATTGGTCATGATCCCTCTTTCTCACTTGTAGTTTTGTAGGTGATTATTAGATAAACGTAGAGTTTACACATTGAGATCAAGAAAGAAAAAATATGATAGGGTAAAAAAGATATTCACAAACAGAATTTGATCAACAGAATGGAAAGATTCTTACTCAAATGATTTGGTATTTGTGAATTTCGAGATGAAGATACAAGAAACATACAACTTAAGCAAAATATCCAAGGGGAACCGGGAAAATTTGAACTACGAGAAAATCCAAAGTCTAACTCCATGATTTTGTGCTTGATTTATAATTCAATATCTAAAACATAAGACTAATCTAAGATGCTTAAGAACTTTGCATCGATAAACAAACATGACTTAGGTTCCTCAAGAGTAAATTAATCAAACATTGGCGGGAGTACCATTTCTGGTCAAAGCCAGTATTGAATTATGAAGAAGAAAAAGATTTAAAATGGGAATATAAAACATTACTTACCATTCGGGATGAAATTCTTGTCTTTGTTTTGCTAATTCCTGTTCAGGATCTTGTTGTGCAGAATTTATGGAACGAATGTGCAGATCCAAATCTTAATAGTTGCCCTTGAAAGCATGTGAAATCGGCTGGGCGGCTTAGCTTGTGGGTGTGGTAGAAAGACAAAAATTCATTCTTGGGGGTACCGGAACATTTTGTTAAGTTGTAAATTGTTTTCCAAACCTTCGCAAGCATGTGATCACTGAAAAAGAAAAACGACATATCATTATTAAGTGGTTATTAGATATAACTTTTATGTAGCAGTTTCAGTTGTGAAAATATGTGTCTCGACTTTTATAAGGTGCTTGACGAGCATCTTGTACTTGTAGCACCTCCACAGCTGCAGCAACTTACAACATCTTTTAAAATCGCACTCAATCATGCGGCAAAACATGTATAGTTCTGTTTATGTTAATAGCTTACAACCACATGACATTGAAGCACTCGACAACAGTCTATCAAGTTGCTTAGTAACTTAATTTTGTAAATCAAGGACAAGTATAAGAAGGGAAGAAAGTTAAGGATATGGGTGTGATTTTCTTCCGACCTGTCACGTACTAGACAATAGAAACATTTAAGCTTTGATCAGTTGAGTCCTTTTTAGTTTAAGCAGCCAAGTGCGACCAAAGAAAAAGTCTTCCGTTGAGACAAAGACAATCATAATTGTTTGGACAGCGAGATCTCCTTTGCTTCTAGGATTTGACAATTCAAAATTGATGGAAATGGGTTGGAAATTCACCGGGGTACATCTGCATCAAGACGATGAAACTGTTCCATGGTTTCATCACTCTTCCTGTGACGCCTGTGATGGAAATTTCGATCATGCAACTGCCCATAATTTGAAGTAATCATTTTTGTGTGACGGACATTGTAACAAGTTTTTCTCACAGAATTCTACTTTCTTCGAGTGAATTAAGATAATTGCGATGCTTTTTTCTCAATTTCGAGTCCTTTTATTATGTTTCTTTTATTTTGCCCTCTTAGAATCTCCAATTTTCAGCATCTTCGAAACTGGTAGTCTACAACTTCAATGATATCAATGCTTATGCCATGAATGAAAATGAAACTCGAGCGGCAATCGGTATAAAAGCAATGTTTGCATCCAGAAAGACTAGTCATCAAGCACTTGGCCATTCATTCTGTAAATTCATTATGCTTATGAAATATTAGGGGAGAAGAGCCAGACATAAATGTAGTTTTTCTTGGAAGAACATATTGTATTTGATCACAAGATGGATCAAAAAATATTTCTTTTGCATTCTTGTCAATAAAAATTAGATCAAGTATCAGGAGGCCAAGGCAACAATAGCCACTAAGCATCAAGAAGCTAGGGTAGTGAGGGCCACTCCCCGCCTTTAGGTTCGTCCCTATGTTTACATGTCCATCGTCTTCGTAAGTCTCAAGCAAACAAAATAATTCATTGGCACCCAAATTATGTACAAGGAACATTCATTTAAAAGAGTAGAGGTGTCGTCAACAACTACTCGACATTCAAGTAATTTCCTTCTTTTTAATAACGAGAAAGTCTATTTTAAATAAACAAATCTCACGTTTATGAGATGCCCCAACTAGCTCCATTGACCTAGGCAAATCAAAAGTTGGATGGTGACTTAATTATGAAATTATTCAAACCTGGTACTTGGTAATATATATGCATCAAACATGCGATGCAAAACCCACACACATAAATCAAAGAGCAACTCATACATGGGGTCCACGTGGTTAGTGACCATGATGGATCGGGTTCACATAGATTGGATCTGGCTGATCCCATCAATATGGAAACCGATTTGTACATTAACAAACCTGGAAAGACCGGCATGGTGGGAACCAATGGATGACTTGTTGATAGTGGCCAAAGTGGTCTTCAAGGCTTATCAATAGAGAATTATATTAAAACAGGCCATTGATTTGGTCTCCATCAGTGGTAGAATAGAGAGATAATGGTTTCATAGCTATTAATTCTGCTGAAGATCGCTTTCCTTAGCCCACAAGCTTCTCGTTAGTGGGCCACCGGTGAGGTTGGTCGGGTCAATGGACTCCTATGCACCTGTTGTCCACAAAATCACAAGTTCTCACTATGTCAAGATCGAACCTTTGACAAATTTGTGCTCATGGGGCACTGCTACATTGTGTAGAGAGAATTATAAACTGTTAACACACTAGTGGGATATGTTAATAAGCTTGTTCTAGAATCTCATGCGGTGCCGAGTAGCTATAACTCAAATGTAATATCTAGTAGTGGATGCGGGTCTCCCATATGAAGTTCAGAGGATAATAAACATTGGTCGCTTGGCTAATCGATCCCCTCATTCTTATAATCACCGTTCCGAACTTCCGAGTTAACACATATACTTCCAACACCTAATAGTTGAACAGTTTTACGAATTGGAAATGGAGAAACATAAATGGCCTCTTCTGTAAAATCCACATAAAATAAAGTATCACAACGAAAGACAAGTTCATTTAACGAAATTTAGGAGTGGGGTAGCATGCCATTTGGACCTAGTACAAGGCCCAGCAAATCAATGGCATGCCCGGGCACTTGATCGAGTGAAACAATCCAACTCTCAATTCATGAGATTCCGGTCGATGATTCGTCTTTCAATTCGGATTCCGATTCACAAGTATGATAGTTGGGGGGTCACGCTTTGCCAATTCATTTTCTTTGTCGTTTCTCTGGCTGCAAGAGAGGCCCAATTAGGCAGACAGTGAACTTTAGGACGAAAATTTGGGGTTTCCGAGAAGTAAGCTACGAGCTGCGCGATCATTTATAAAACTTTCCCTTTTAAAAAGAAAAAAACCATCATAAGCCTCCAAATTATATTCGTTGACACATTTACCCTAAATATTTTATTGTGATATAAAAAATCCCAAACTTGTATCTACGCCACGCATTTACCCTTCATCAAGTTTTAGTTAGATTTTTTTTCCAGCTAAAACGACATCATTTTTATTTCATTTAAGCCATACAAGTGCCATTATCAACACAGTTTGCCCTCCGGACGTCCATGAATGCAAATTTTTAACAATGGTCACTGATAGAATATTGACATAGAATAAATACGTCAAAGAGGTATAAATTTGGGATTTTTGGTATTAAAAAAATTAGGGTAAATATGTTTCAATGGGCATAGTTTAGAGGTTTTGGAGGCTTTTTCCCTTTTAAAAAATGTTCCAAACTTATGAAAAATGATGGATTCGCCAAGAAAACCAAATCACGGAATTAAAGAAATCTATAGAGAAAAAAGAAGCCAATATCGGTCATGATCCCTCTTTCTCACCTGTAGTTTTGGAGGTGATTCTTAAATAAATATAGAATCCAAATATTGAGATGAAGAGAGGAAAAATATAATAAAGTAAGATAATATTTAAAAATCACAATTATTGATGTTTTTCAGCAAACAGATTTAATGCACACGTGAAAGTATAATTAACTTTTTGACCCAAAAAAAAGGTATAATTAACTTAATCGAAAAGTTCCTACTCAAATAATTAGGAATGCGTGAAGGTTTAGAAAAAAATGCAAGAAGTATGCAACCCAAGGAGAGTCTCCGAGGGGAATTAAATTAATAAAAAATTGGCGAGACTATTTCTTTTTCTGGCCTCACCCGGTAATTTACTATAACGGCATAAACAATTGAAATATAAAAAAAGAGCATCCAACATCTCCGATACGTTTGGGACGACCTGAGAATTGACAAGAAACACTCGCAAAGATGGGGAGAGATAATTCTTTAATTAGTGGGGTTCTTCAATTTTGATTTGATCACGATACATATGGAAACATATTTCTTTTGCATACGAGTCAATAAAAATTAGACTCAGGAGGCCAGGGCAGCAATGCCACTAGCTAGCGATGGCCATTGCTCGCCACCACCAGTTTGTCCCTACATGTACATGTCCATCATAAGTTGCAATTAAGGAAGTCTATCTTAAATAAATGAACCTCGCATTTATAAGATGCTCCAACTAGCTTTATTGACCAAGGCAAATCAAAAGTAGGATGGTGATTTAATTATAAAATTGTTTATACTTGGTACTTGGTAATAAATGAATCGAACGTGAGTTGCCCAAACGCATACACGTAAACCAAAATGTGAAAAACTATTGCGTGGATCTTAGCTCATGGACCCAATATGCAATCATAATTGTTGATCAAGTGTGACTGACAAATGGGGCCCGCATGGTTAGCGACTATAATGGATCGGGTCCATGTAGACCCGAATCTAAGCAAAAATTCCCCCAAAACTTGTGGAAAACAGGTTAACTTATCCTTTTCTATGTGGAAACCGATTTGTATGTAAACAAACTTGGGAAGACTGGCATGGTGAGAACCAATGGATGACTTGTTGATAGTGGCCCCTGTGGTCTACAAGACCGTTATCAACAGAGAACTTATATTTAGAACATACCACAGACTTGATCTCCCTAAGTGATATATTAAAGAGATTATGATTCCTTAGCTATTAATTCCGACTTTCCTTAGCCCACAAGCTTCCTGGTGGTGACCCAATCATAAGCTTGGCTAGGTTGATGGTCTTGTGCTCGCCTATTGTCCACAAGATTATAAGTTCTCACTATGTCACAATCAAACCCCTATTGTCCACAAGATCATAAGTTTTCGCTATGTCACGATCAAACCTCTGACAAACTTGTGCTAATGGGCACCGCTACATTATGTGCAGAGAATTATAGATTGTTGACATGCCAGTGGGGCTATATGTTGATAAATTCATCTCGAGGATCTGTAGTGGTACTAAGTAGCTATAGCTGAAACGTAATATTTGGTAGTGGTAGAATAAAAATCAGTCACTTGGCTGATCAATCCTCTATGTTCTTATAATCTCTATTCTAAACTTCCTGAGTTGGACACAAATTCTTTCAACACCTAGTAGTTGAAGAGTTTGCAAATTGGAAATGGAGAGATATCTTTAGGAAGGACAAGTACATTTTGATTTAACAAAAATTAGGAATGGAGCAGCATGCGATTTGGGACTAGTACAGTGCACAGAAAAGCAATGGCATGCCCGGGCTTTTTGTCGACGATTCTTATTTCCATATGAGATTTCAATTCCTTTTCTTTGTCGTTTCTGGTTCAGTGTCCGGGGAATTGAAGGCGAATGGATGTGGGCTACAAGCTACGAGCTGTGTGACAATTTATAAAACTTTTCTTTTCAATTAAGGGTTCCAAACTCAGGAAAAATAAAGGATTTACAGAGAAAAAACAAATCCTTAGAGTTAAAAAGAAAGTAACAGGAAAACAGAAGCGAATATTGATCATGATCCCTCTTTCTCTCTTGCAGTTTTGGAATCCTAACAGTTCTCGAGGGTGGTACATCGTCTGACAAGTCCAATGTTTTTCTTACTCATGCTATCAACAGAAGCACTGCGAATATTTTTGGCCACCAGAAAAAAAGTGGAAATGCACGTGAGTCATGTGGCATGTTTTTTGCATCCATAATGAATGAGATTGCGTCCCGACGACTGGCATTGAAGAAAACTAAATATGATTTTTGCTTTAAAATAGTCTAATTAATTCGCTAATAATGCTTTGGATCATACGGTGAAAAGTATTCCGAACTTTTCTTATTTTTATTTTCAGTGACGAGGAGAGAGATAGATTTGAGAGCCCATTTTTTGAAAAAAAAAATGGATCTAGTTTAATATTTATACCCAAGGAAATTTTTTGACCAGTATCCCAAGAATTTTCATGTGCCGTTCCCAACTCAGTTACTTCCTAGTATCTTCCGAGGATGCCTACTTGAGGATGGAAATAGCAAAGCTTGATAAGTAGAGGACATCAATTTAAGCAGCCAAGTGTGACTTTTCCCATCGCTCGGGAGACAATTTTGTCATCATCTTTTACCAAGATGGATGACTTTTTAGGACCTGTTGTCTTGGACCCGGTTAAGCACATTAGAAATGAGCTTACTGACTTATATGTTCCTTCTACATGTCAAATTTTTTAATTTTTCCTAGACCAAATTGGTATGAATTCTTCCTCTTCCACATTAGATTAAATATTGTTCGACGTACCAGCTAAATGCCACAAAATGCCAAGATTTGTTGTCTTGGACATCAAGATTTATTGTTCGACCTGTTTAGTATTGATTAGCTCGATTGCTTACAGTTTCCAATTCAACGTGAATTTCTTTAAATTATGAATATTAATTTCAATTTAGTATTGTTTAGGTTATTTAAGAAATCAATTTTGCGCCAAGGTTTGTAAATATAATTAAGTGTGCATGTTTTCAACTATACTTCTGCATGAGAATGATACTTTTACAATGATAAGATCAATATTATTTCATGGGCACTGCGCAAGGACATATATCTCATTTATATTGGTTTTCACCGAATAATGGATATGATATGATATAAAAATATCTTACTTTAAATCTGCAATTTACCAAACAGTGAATAAGATATGACAAAATTCCTGAATTTCTTATCCTATTCTATTTAGTCATATCCTTATCAGAGACCGGGACAACCAAATGTAGCCCTTGGGTATATAGATATGAAGCGACAACATTAGAAAAGTCTGAATGTTTTCTTATGTATGTAAAAAAAAGTATTAGTGTCCATATAAAGTTTCGAGGTTGTTTTGATTAAAACTTAACTATGATCATCTCTGGGCGAATGGAAAAGATCATCTTAGAATGATTTGTGAGGTGAAAAATATTTTTGTAGCTTTTCTTAGCATAATCCATGCTATACTGTTCTTTTCTAACGGTACTCCAGAGCATAAAGCGGTAGAAAATTAAAAGATCTAAGCATGAATTTAGCTAAGATATACTTACCAATAAGAAGGAATTTAGCTGTCTTTCTACCATTGATGTATTTATAGCTGCCCACCGTGTTCACACATTTCCCATGGCACCTGGTTGGATCTACTTCACATTCGTCAATGTCTGATGACAAAGGACAAAATAAATATATTAGCAGCCAAACCCATCTCATTCTCCTTGAGTAAAATCAGCGAGATCAGTAGGTCGCCATTTCCTCATAAGTTGTTAATTCCATGGCTATAATATTATTCTTATGATGAAACCCATCTCCATGAGTAAAATTAGGGCAGTCCCGTTCCCCCTTATTTCCAGTAAATTACTATGAATGTAATCGATTCAATTTTGTCTGAAAGTGCATTCACTTTGTATAATCTTGGGCAGAAAAGCATGTGTGTGATCATTAGATAATGTGAAGTATGTTACCTTGGCATCCTCCACTGACATAGGGTTACCCTGATACCCCGGTAGGCAATAGCTCTGCATAAATGGCATTGCATTTACATACCGATACACGCTGGAGAGGCTGTATCTGCCGCAGTGAGCAGGATAGTTCAAGATGTTTTGATCTTGCTGGATAAGGTAGGTAAGGTTTGCAATCCCCCATTCCAACACAACTGGAGCCGCATCTTTCAATCTCAAATCATATAAATCTGTAACGTTGGACCTGAACCATGATGTAACTGCCAGGAAGGCGTACTTGCACCCCTGATGTCCACCTTCTTCTTTGAAATCAACATTAAAGCCCTGAAGGTCAAAGGGGAGTGTAGAGTCTGGCAGCAATCATCCCTCCCGGAACAAGCACCAGACCGGCTAATGTTGGTGTCGGTTCTGGTACATAATGTCACCAGGGTGTTGCAAGCCACCGATATAAAGATGTTTATTGTCGGGGAGAAGACAAATTGACTTCCTTTAAAGTTTACCATCGCATGTCCGTCACCCCCGTGCATTTGAGTGAACTAAAGGAAGACTGACGTTAATCATGCCATTAACAGATCCAAGGTAATCAGGGAGTGAAATGCCTAGAACTTGCAATCCAATCTTCTTTAGGATGGCCTCATTGTTTCTCTGGCAGTTGATCTCGTACCAGTCATCCAAGAAACAATCGGCTCCTATTCCGAAGGGGAAGGGAATGGTGATGTTCCCACATATTTCTTTACAGCCATTCTTTGTAAGTCGAGGAGCAGCTCCTGATGCTTGCTCCGCGAGGGAAACCAGAAGCGAAAGGACTTGAAACACCAAGCTCGACATGATTTTCCCGTTTGCTATGTACATGGACCTAAACCTTCGGAGACGGGGGAAGTGGGCTGAGTCCCTCAACATTGTTATTCAGGTGGAGGAAGGGAGAATTTTGATATACTGGACGCATACTTTTATTCCAGCTCTGTCACTTCCTAGTATCTCTGAGGATGCTTCCTTGATAATAGGAATGTGAAAGCAGAGAACACCGGTTTAGGCGGCCAAGTACGATTGATCCCATTATTTAGGACATAATCAAAACGTGAAAAGGTGTTGTCATTTTGGAAGAAGACTCATGTCAAATATGACCTTTTTAATAAAATGGCAATTTTTGCAAAAATAATGAGTCTCTTCACGTTTTAACCACTGCCTCTTTGGACCACACAAAGGATTTTTTGGTGCGCACATTGAATTATCATTGTTGAAATATCATGTCTTTTCTGAGATATGAAAAAATAACACAGACGGAATGCGGAGAGAGTCAGAAAGATGGCGAAGAAAATATATCTTAGAAAAGTAGCACAACTTCCACATAAAGAGGACTCAAATGGTTTCAGTTTTAGTTAACAAAATTTTATTGAAAAAATAACCCGTAACATTCTCAAAGCGAAATTATTGAAAGGCTTGTTAGAAGCCCGTTTTCAAAGACTAATTCTAGAGCTACAAAAGACAATCATTGAACCAGAAATGTACAGAAAAGTGGAATGGCAGATGGTTCAAAATGATCATTTGCCAAAAGCAGTTCTGTTTGACTGTACTAAAATCTTTTTGGGCAAAGGAAATTGGCAAAGAATAGCAGAGTCGAAAGAATTCTTAGCAAGACAATGACAAGGTTGGACTAGAGAATGCGCGGTCAAAAGATAAGGTACTTCCCCAAAATTGGTATATCCCGTATCTATGACAATCGAAAAGCATGTGAAACTTTACTGGAACAGAGTTAATTTGCGAGAATCTAGTTCTTCTAAGTTCTTGCGCTAGTTTTTCTTTCAGATGAAAATCTACCACAACCCCACAGCATCATCGTCATTCAATGCATTCACACGAGCCCCAGGAGAATCGAGAAACTCGCGACAAGCTCACGACTGCAGAATCCCCGACAGAGCAAGAACGGGACAATCAAGAACCACCAGCAACAAACAGATTCAATAATGCGTCATCAACAAGGAAAACAAGAAACATTAGCGATGGAGTTTCCAGAGACTCACAGGATGAACCCATGCGAAGAATCGAAGAGCCCGCCTCGAACTCACGACATGCTCACGACTGCAGAAACCCCAACGGAGCAAGAACAGGAGGACATCCTGTGAAGCGAGAAACGCACGACATGCTCACGACTGCAGAAACCCCAACAGAGCAAGAACGGGAGGACAATCAAGAACCACTAGCAACAAACAAATTCAATGATGCGTCATCAACAAGGAAAACAAGAAACATTAGCGATGGAGTTTCCAGAGACTCACAGGATGAACCCGTGCGAATAATCGAAGAGCCCGCCTCAGAACCCATCCAGCAAGCCCCAGAATCCGTCGCCGGCATGCCATCGCTCAGCCTCACCTCCGCCGTTGCCGCGACCATTGCCGCCTTCCTCTGCCCCTCCGTACCGTCAACAATGATCCGCCGCACAGGTAGCCGCATCTGGCTCCGGCCCTCTTCGATCGAGCCAAATCAGGCAACGCCGGCTCGACTGAGACGCCGTCGAGAGAGAGAGAAAAAGGGAATGAGTAGACGAAGAACAAATGAAGGAAGCACGGACGAAGCAGAAGAGAGGAAGAGGAGGCGATGGAGAGGGGGAGAGAAATGATCTGACGTGAGCGGAGTCTCTGTTTTCTTGTAGCCGTCGAGAAAGAGAGAGACGAGGCTGAAAAAGTAAATTCATCGCAACGGCTACCTCCCCGTCGCCAATTCAAATTCGAATTCTCAGTAAAAAAATGCGAAGGCAAATTTTACTGTGGGAAATGATTTGTTGATGATGATTTTTGATATATTAATTAGTTTTCACATAAAACGCGTTTCAATTTGATTAGTTAGGTATTCACTATATTAGTTGATTATAATCATCGAACACTTGGAAAATGCATTGGAATGGTATACTAAGATGATTATATTTTCGTTTTTCTACGCTACCATTCCATGTATTCAGTTTTTATTGTCCAGTACCCTAAGTAATTCTAAATTTTACATTGGTGAGTCATCATTGACCGGATAGATTAAATTGTGGTCAAGCATGTCATTTGTTTATGCATTTTTTTAATGATGTTGAAAAACACGTTTCCTTAAAGATATCGAAACCGGTGAAAACACACACTCCTCTCTCTTTCCTTATAGACCTCTGCAATCACTGGCCCCTCCTCACTCCAGGCAACTATCGATGTCAGGCATTACCCTTGTCAAGGAACAAGATGATCAGATCGTGGACCGTGTTGATGTCGATCGAGACACTTTACCGTTCTTCGCCACAAACGCCGTGGTGGCCTTCGTCATTGATCGCCATTCTCATGGTGCTTTGGAGGTGGAGCTGATCAATAAACGCCCGAAACTCGCACCCCTGGTCGCACGAGACGTAGTGGACAGAGTTTTCAGCTCCCCGTACATATTCATCTGAGAGCTGGAACATCCAACTCGATGTCAATTTAAGCATTACGTTGTCATGCTCGACAGAACTGCCCTTGCGAATCACTGCCAAGCAAAACAAGGAACTGCTAGAAACAAGTCATTAAGGAGCGAAAAGAATCCGTATAGCGCTGACAAAAGCGATATCTATAGGTTTGGCGTAATCCTTGTTGTACTTTTAAGCGGCAGAAGCCAATCTCTTCTCAACGGTAAGAAGAAGGAAGAAGCCTTGCAGCCTACATTCTAATCTCTATTGAAGAGAATTTTTTGTTGGACATCGTTGATGCTCAAGTTCTAAAGCAACGTGAAAAGGAAGAGACGATGCCTGTTGTTAAACTCGCAAAAAGATGATTAGACTTGAAGGGAATGAAGCGACCTAGAAAGAAGTGGCAATCGAGTTAGAAGGATAAGGAAGCTGCAGCATCCTTCTTCCTATTCAACAAAATAAAAAGTAGTGAGGCGATTAGACATTGTGAAAACGTCTGCTTAACTGTTATCATGTCGGATGCTGATTCTGTCCTTTGACATTGACACAACAAAATCCTGATGTTCTTCTTAAAGAGTGCGACATACGAAATTAAAATATAGATAGAACTAACTTACAATGATTCACTAAATATGAGCGGTTGCAAGTTCGACAGTGTGGACACCTCAGATTTCGAATGTGTACTAGTCTCAGTCCTCTTATATATGTCCATGCTTGATGGCAGGATTTTCCAGCATTCTAATTCGTTCGAGTTCAATTGCCACTTCTTTCATTGTAGGTCGCATCTTCCCATGTAACTTCAGGCACCTTCTCGCAAGGTTTGCAAAGGCGACGATCCCTTCTTTCTTACCTTGCTTCAAAACTTGAGTGTCCACGATGTCGAACAGGCGGTTCTCGTCCATCGAGAGGAGAAAGTATCTCGCAAGGTTTCTCTCCTTGTCGTCTCCAAGAAATGCGATTGGCTCTTGCCCTGTCAAGAGTTCAACGAGGACCACACCGAAGCTGTACACATCGCTCTTGTCTGTGAACTGACCCAATTGAAAATACTCGGGATCCAAGTACCCAAATGTCCCCTGGACTCTTGTAGTCACGTGAGTTTGATCAAACAAAACCGGCTTGGAAGTGCCAAAGTCAGCCACTTTTGCATGGTACTTGTCATCCAAGAGAATATTAGTAGACTTGATGTCCCGATGATAGATCGGGATTGATGCCGAAGAATGTAGATAGGACAAGGCTCCTGCCACTTCAGTACCAATTCGAAGGCGCATGTCCCACGATACTAGGTTGTCATGTAAAAACTGGAAAAGAGTCCCATTTGATATGAATTCGTAAACCAAAAGTGGTGACTCTGTGTCCAAGCAACACCCCAGTAGCTTAACAACGTTCCTATGGTTGATATGCGAGAGAATGGCAATCTCATTGATGAACTGTTCAACATTTCCCATATTGATTGCCTCCGACTTCTTAATGGCAACGATTCCTCCATCTGAGAGCATCCCCTTGTAGACGATTCCTTGTGCGCCATGGCCAAGTATTCTATTCCTGTTAAAATTGTCGGTGGCCTTCTCCAAATCCTTTGAATTGAAAATTTTGCTCTTGTCAACGTTGTTCTCGGACGAACACAGTTGTTGCTGCAACAAGAGACCCCCATTCTGTTTGAAGTACCTTTCTTTGAGCTTGATTTCTTTCCTTTTCTTCATGAACTTGTGCGACTGCCATAACATATGAATCAAGGGTAGTGCCACTAGGCCTGCTCCAATGCCTGGTTTATCACACTGGTATGAGCATAACCGAAAGCAAGCATCAAGCATTTGCCTCTGATTTGAAGAGCAGAAAATGCTATTCTGATACTGAAGAGATTTACCTTAGACCTCTCTTGAATATCCATTCATTTCATCAAACAGAATGCTAATGTGATTGGTGCAAAATTAGTCTCCTAATGAAAAACTACGCATATAACAGAACAGCCATCTAGTCAGACGAGCAGCAGCCAGAAAATATAACACAGTTATTGGTTGATCGAAATTATGCTGTTCATGCCCCAGGGGCATCAAGGGTAAAAAGGAAAAAACCTGGCAAAAGGTTTGACATATTGTATGTGTCAATGAGTCGATCAAGTTGAAAAGAATGAACTAATTAGACTACAATTGTACTAAAAAATATGTACCCAAATCAAACAGCAAAATTGGATTCCGAAGAGCACTATAGGAACACCTAACATCCGATCCTCTGTACATACATTATGCTATATGCTTTTCCTAATTTGTGGATTTTATCACTTATAGGCTAAATCTTGCGTTTATAGGGTGAGATATTCCGGAATATCTGGGTGCACAAAAGATCAACAGTCCTTGTTCATAACCCATGACACAATGTAGAAATTTGCTTACCCAGTACGATAAACTTGATTGCATGGATTTCTTCTACACAAACAAAGTGACCTGGTCGATTCACACACTTTCTGCCGGGGCACTGATTGTTCAGATCTTGGCATTCATCAATATCTGAACAAAAGATGACAATCAAAATTAGTAGAGCTTTGTCTCTTGATTGGGTGTTTAGGATTGCATGAAAAGCCACTTCAGCCACCGAAGAGCTACTTCTTCTTATCAGTACAGTGTTTCGACATTATGCTTTCCATGATTGGATTAACAAAATGTTACTGGTTTTACCTTCGCATCCATGTTTAATATAGGGGTTACCGGTGAAGCCCGTGTTGCAAGAACAGTGCAAAAATGGCATCTCCATACGATATGCTAAATCAAAGCTGACCGTGCTGCAGGTATAGAAATTGCTGGAGATGAAGCTTTGTTCGTAAATCTCTAACCCAGGTCCTGAGGATTTAGCTATCCCCCATTCTAGCACTGCTGCAAAACGCCCGCTCACCCTCAACTCATTGAAGTCCATTGTCAAAGGTATGAACTGCGACCTATCTCCAAAGAAGGCATAACTGCATCCATTGTCTCCTGCTTTTTTTTCGTCGACCAGGAAAGTGATGGTGAAATCTTGAAGATTTGAGGTAATTGTGGTTTGGCAGCATCCATCACTGCCCGAACAAGTCTTCCTAACAACGTTGTCATCTGCTTTGCAACTGGACTTGCATCCGGTGATAGCAGAATTCGTGTCCTCTATCAGAGCAAACGTGTTGCAACCAACAGCGGCGAAGATGTTCCTCGACTGGGAGAAGACGAACTGGCTTCCTTTCAAGCTCACAGGCGTGATGCTTCCATTGCCCCCGCAGCTCATACTCGGCGAGTAGGTTATAGGAAGAATGACGTTGATCATGCCGTTTGTTCTGCTATAGTAATCCGGTAGCGAAATGTTGAGCACCCTCAAGTTGGGCTTTTTCAGTATTGGGACGGTGCCATTGCTGCTTTCCTGGCAGACAATCTCATACCACTCGTCGAGGAAACACCCAGTCCCAATCCCGAAGGGGAAGGGAATAGCGACCCCACCACATGTTTGGGTGCAATTACCCATCACCAGAGGAGCAGCTAGTGATGCTTGTTTATGAAGCAAAAGTGATCCTAGAAGCAGAAGAATCTGAAACATACTTGTTTCTACCTCTTTTGTCAGGAGATCGTGGACCTGATCGAGGAGTGAACAGGAGGCGCAGTTACTTATACTCCTTTATCTTCTGTTGTCGTCAACCTCCTAGGATGCTTCCCATAGCAAAATTGTCAAGGTTTCAGATCCGTCCAGGAGTAATAAGTTCTCCACTGAAGTGGTTGTTTCGATCAAGTTTGCTCTGATGGCGATCGCGAAATATTGTGTTCCTGTCTCAGCTGAGGATATAAGAAAGAGATTAGTCCACCAAAGAATCTATTAGGAAAGAAACCCTAATAAGCACTTTCCTATTTGAATTAGAATTTATCTTGAAGGATTATTAACATGACATGTATAAAGAGACGACTCTTTGGTATTTGGGGAAGTGTCTGTTTGTTGGTCAATAAAAGCGCAAATCTTTATTTTATTTTTTTTGGAAATAAAGAGGTAGATACCGAAAATTATATGATTACTTTCCTAATAAAAATATGATCCCTATGCATTAATGGTATGCTAAAGAAACACTCATAAATGGCCGTAGATGACCTGATGATATTTCATTTTGATCGGGTAAGGATTCCAGCCATTTATTTGTTTGATCGGAGTAATTTTTGGAATTGTGGGTCACATTTGAAATTAAGTCAAACTTGAGTTGTGAAATCTGATTTAAAAGTTGTTGAGTCGAGAAATTATGGCGGAATGAGTAACTTTTCTACTACTAATATGTCGGTAAAGTAATTACTGTCACTCTACACCATCAATGTGATGTTTATTATAATGAATTTAATCTTGATGCATCGTACTCCGGGCAATCACGGCCGCGAAAAATCATCCTAAATATTTCTATCGGACATAGAAAATTTCGGATGTAACAATACCATTCCTCAATGGAACTAGACCAAACCGAGAACCAGTCAAACAAAAACTCTAGTTCTTTTTTGATCTTTGCTGCTCATTTCTCTACCTATTCTCTCTTTTTCTATGTCCTCTCCAGCCTTGCTTGCTCACGACTCTCTCGCTCGAGCCTCGCGACCCTCGCTCACTCGCTCACAACTCTCCCATACGTTGCTCTCCGTGTCATTCGCCACTCCAGTGCAGTCAACACTCGATAGCTCAACACCAGGCTTGGATCCATTTGCAGGTTTTGTCTCGGACAAAAATCATCGAGAGGTAAAATCTCTTCAACTTCCTGCAGCTGTTGCCTCTTTATCAGATCTCTTCTCTTGAACTTTTATGCCTTGGGAAAATGAACAGCGACATCGGAGGTTGTTGTTCCACGCACTTTTGTCCCAATCCTCTCTCAAGACACGGGAAATTAACCTGAAGTAGTTAAATTCATAAAACATGCTGATAATCGAGCGTCAGAAAAGGGGTTGATTAACTGAAATAGTTTGTCTTAACTTCATGGAATTTAATAACACATACCAAGAAGAACAAAAAAAAAATTGTGTAATGCGTTGAAATTCTGAAACTAGCATCTAATTTCCTTAGTCTCTTAGCCGACATGCAAGGGGAAGAACACGGCGTCATGCTCTGCAAATCGTTGATTTGTGCCATGATAGCTTTAGAGAACGAAAAGAAATCCTCCGTCCTCGAGAATGAAGTGAAGCAAGCTTCGGAATTATTAGAAAGAGCATGAAAGGCGGGATCGCACATACATATATATTCGGAATGACAAGGCTGGATCGCCATTGTTCCTTAGCTACTAGCTATAGCGCTGAAGATGACTTTCCTCAGCCCACAAGCTTCCCGGTGGGGAGCCACCCCCTGAGCATGGCTGAGTCCATGGTCTCAAGCCTACCTATTGTCCGCCATATCACAAGTTCTCGTCATGTCCGAGCCTCTAACAAATTTGTGCCCGTGGGCATTGCTACCTTGTGTGGAGAGAATTATGAATTGTTTACACCGCGGTTGGGCTATGTTGACAAGCTTTTCTCTGGGGTCGCGAGTGCTCCAAAACACTTTCACCACAAACATTGTTCGCTTCACTGCGGTATTCCTATGATAATGTCCATAGACAGTAAGCATCGGTCGCCAGGCTAATCAATTCTTTTGTTCTCATGATCATTGTTCCGAACTTCTGAGTTAACACAAACACTTCCATCACTTGATACACTAAGAGGTCATGAATTGGAAATGGAGAAACATCTTGACGATGGCCTCGCCTGAAAATTCCACATAGAAAAAAAATATCTCAGCAAAGGATTAGTACATTTAACGAAAATTAGGAATGGAGCAGCGTGCCATTTGAGTAATGTCCAGGCATTTTATCGGATGAAGCAATCCTTTCTCAATTCATGAGGTTTCGATCAACGATTCGTATTTCAACTCTAGGTTTCGATCAAGGATTCTGCCCGTTGGCTGGGCCACGCTTTACCAATTCCTTTTCTTTGTCGTTTCTAGCCCAGGCTTGTGGATGTGGGCTTAAGGAAGAAGGTTCGTGGGTGAGAAGTAAACTACGAGTTGTGATTATTAAAATAAAGGACTCGTAGTGAAAAAAAGCAAGCCCTGAAACTATAGTAAAAAGGGAAGCCAATATTTGTCATGATCCCTCCTTCTCACTTTTAGTTTTAGAGGCGATTATTAAATAAACATAGAATCTAAACATTGAGATGAAGAAAGGAAAAATATAACAAAGTAATGATAATAATCACAGTCGTAGATGTTTTTCTCTAACAGATTTAATGCACATGTGAAAATATAATCAACTGAATAGAAAAGTTCTTACTCAAATAATCCGGTACATGCGAAGCTTTTCGTAGAATTAACCTTTTATTTTGTCGAATAAAACAACTTCATAGTTTAACTCCACCATTTTGTGCTGAATTTATAATTCAATATCTAGAACACTAAACTAATTAAAGATCCTTAAAAATTTGCATTGATAAACAACATGACTCGCGTTCCTCTCGAGTGTAAATTGATCAAACATTGGCGGGACCACTTTTTCCGGCCGAAGCCAGGACCTTCACCTATGGAGAAAGATATGGGGTGAGTCCAACCATATTGTTATTTAAGTGGAAGAAGGAGAAGAACTTGCCTGTACCGTACGAATAATTATATTCCAGCTCTGTTACTTCCTAGTATCTCCGAGGATGCTTCCTGGAGGATAGCAATATCAAAGCTTGATAGGTGTAGCGCACCAATTTAAGCAGCCAAGTGTGACTTTTTCGATTGTTGACATAATTTTTTCATGATCTTTCTCATAAAAAACACTTGGAACGTCACCAAGATGAATGACTTTTCTGGATCCCTTTATCATGGACTCCGTTAAGCATATAAGAATTGAGATATTTATTCATTTTTATACAGACTTAAATTATTCCTTGCATGCATTAATTCTTTTTTATTTTTCCAAGACCAAAATCATGTGAATTTTTGCTCATTTACATTAGATTAAATATTTGTTCCGCGTAATTGATACAAAATTTCAAATTTCATTGCCAATCTTTTTGATTAGCTCGGTCGCTTAAACTTTCTGATTTAAAATGAATATGGTCTTCCCTTGTTGTTCTCTTCTTTGTTTCCTGCTTTGATTGCTCCATTTTCTTCTATTAAGCTGTATGAGAGTTTTTAGTTTCTCTTGAATGTAGCTCTGAATTGCGTTGTGCTATTTCTGCAATTCCTAGATCTGTGATTCCATATTTCTCTTCTTTCTGTTTTTTTTTGTTATCCACGCTTTGTTATATTTTTACAAATTTACGGGTCTATTTTCAGATGTGGCTCCTCCAAATTACGTGAAAAAAATGTTAGGTCACCATTTTCCATCCATCAATGTGGACAGAATGGACAGAGAAACTTGATTACATTAATTTGGCAAGTTTTAGTATTTGATTGTACTTTTTAAAAGTTTATTAACTCAATTGCACTTTTGTAATAGTTTTAGGTCCTTCCGATACACTTATCTCTATGTTTTATAACATTTGGAAGTCTTGTCTCTCTCGCTTGTGCCGGTCAAGATGTAACATGGTCAGTTTGAATGTTCATTTTAGAAGATTTCCACACGGTTTGGACCACACCAATAACATAGTTAGCATTCAGTCATTGTTTGGCAGAATAAAAAATTAAACGCACGTTGGTTTCTGATAAATGATCTTTCTACTGTTATTTATCTGTTACTAGTTCGAAACTTTAGTCATCACCACAAAGCAATCACACATACAATATAGATGGGGTGGTACTAGGAAGTGTATCGCATGATATAAATGGTCGTGTGCTCAAATTTATTTTCTTGGTTGTGCTGAAGTCAGTTTAACCATGATCAATAAATGCGACACATGACCATAACCGACTTGAACCCATGATACATCTCATGAAATTCTGCAAGTAACAAGCTAATTGATTAGTGAGGGCTGGTTCAACAAAGATGCTTCTCCGCAGGATTACCTGTGTGACTGATGTAATTTCTGCAATAATTATATTGACAGCAGGTAATTGATGGATCTCACGATCAAGTAAAATCACTGCATCATGCTCGAGCAAGATGATTGCAATTTGCAAAGTTTTTCCAAATTGGCACATCCACTGAATGATAACGCCTAGCTAACTACAAAGACCTAAATAAATTTGGGATAGTATAGTTTAACATTTGACCGATCCGAACTCCGAGAATAAGTTCATAACCAATGACTAACTAACCAAAGTCCTATTAGTGAAGGAACGAGTTTTCCTCCATTCCTTTTTTTCTCTTTCTTTTGGTCTGAAGACCGATTTCCATGACAAACAGAGCAATATGACTCGTAAGGGTAAGAGGCAAAACAGATCTTCACCATGTCTCACTAGGTAAAAGTGGCTGAACATCCGAAAATGTAATGACATCCATGTCAATGTTTGACTTCTTAGATGGAAAAGCAGCATCATAAGATTTAGTTGCTTCGCGGTTCTCCTGATTTTGTAGTATACCCGAAGGATTTCGGAGCTTCCTTATCCCCTCCAACTCCATTGCCACTTCTTTCATTGTTGGTCGGTTCCTCCCATTCAAGTTTAAGCACCTTTTCGCAAGGTTAGCAGCTGATGCAATCTCTTCCTTGTTACCTTCTTTCAAAACTTGAGCATCGACAATGTCAAACAAGCGATTCTCCTCCATCGAGATTATGAAATAGGTCGCGAGGCTTCTTCCTTCTTGTTCCCTCAATGAAGAAATTGGTTTTTGCCCCGTTAAGAGTTCAACAAGTACCACTCCAAAGCTGTACACATCACTTTTGTCTGTGAATTGACTTGATTGGAAATACTCGGGATCTAGATAGCCGAAAGTGCCCTGCACCAATGTGGTTACATGAGTTTGATCAAGGGAAACCGACTTGGAAGTACCGAAATCTGCCACTTTTGCCCGATATTTTTCATCCAAAAGGATATTGGTGGACTTGATGTCTCGATGATAAATGGGAATAGAGGCTGCTGAATGCAAGTAGAATAATGCTCCCGCGATTTCAGTTGCGATTCGTAGCCGTGTGTCCCACGTTACATGAAACTCTTGATTTGGGTCGTGCAGATATTGATATAGAGTCCCGTTAGATATGAACTCATATACTAAAAGCGGGACTTCCGTCTCCAAGCAACACCCCAATAACTTAACCACATTCCTATGGTTGATTTGGGAGAGAATGAGGACTTCATTTATGAACTGTTCGACTTTTCCCTCGTCGATCACTTTTGATTTCTTAATCGCAACTATTTTTCCATCTGTTAACATTCCCTTGTAAACAGTACCCTGTCCACCTTGCCCGAGTATCCTATCATCATTGAAATTATCAGTGGCCTTCTCTAAATCCTTGGAATTGAACAATTTGCTTTTCTCAACATTGCCTTCCGGTGAAGATAGCTCGCTTTTCAACAAAAGTCCACCATTGCGTTTGAAGTACTTCTCTTTGAGCTTGATATCTTTTCTCTTCTTGATGTATTTGTACAACCTCCACAAGAAAATACACAAAACTAGTGCCCCAACGCCTGCCCCAACCCCTGAATTGCAAAAATTTAAGGGGTGAAAGTGTTGAAGATGTGCCCTGCTTGTCAAGAATCTAAGAAGGCACTTATCATCAAGAATTAAAGTGACTCTGATTGATGGGAGTACATATGGAAGTGATCGACCTGACTCTCCAATCATATGGAATCATCTTAACAACCATGAAAAGTTAACTTGTCTCCAGCAATTTTTCAAACCATTGATGAAAGTGAAAAAGTTCCTTTGTAAATTCCATTTCAAATATGACGAGAATAAGTAGGAATTTTTTATATCTTTTGATAAATAGGAAGCGACGACACTAGAACAGTTCAAGTGTTTTCGTATCTATCAAATATTAGGGTGCAGAGAAAGTTCCGCGGTCATTTCGATAGATACTGTCGATTGAAACTTACGTATAATCAACAATAAGCTAATGGACAATCATGTTAAAACAATCGGTAAGGTAAAACAATAATCGAGAACAAGAAGCGGTCTGAAATTCATCGTTAAAAGATCAACTTACCAATAAGAATCGCTGTCTTTCTACCAGCGACGCAGTCAAAGCCGCCCTGTTTGTTCACACAAATCCCGGAGCACACATTTGGATCTTCACATTCATTAATATCTGATGATAGATGATAAAATAAACATATCAGCAGCGAAACCCATCTCCTTGAGTAAAATTAGCGAGACTATTAGGTCCCATTTCCTCTGAAGTTGCTAAATCCAAAGCCAAAATATCATGCTTGTAATGAAAGGACTGTCCTGTTCTTTGTTTCCATTAAGTTATCATCACTTTAATTCAATCGATTTTGTTTGAAAGTGCATTCACTTTGTATAATCTTGGGCAGATAAACAAGGAAAAGAATGCAGATAACCATGTGTGTGATCACTAAACAGTGCGAATGCATTCTGTTCAGAGCAAAATCTAGGAATGAACAAGCCACTTCTCTGTATGGTGCCCTTAAATACACAATGGGATAGCATGAAGTATGTTACCTTGACACCCTTCAATAAGATAGGGGTTACCTCTATACCCCCATCGGCAATGGCACTGCATAAATGGCATTTCACTTGCATACGATCCATAGAGGCTGTATCTGGTACATCTTAAGGGATCAAGAAAATTCGAGTTATAGCCTTGCATGATAACCTCAAGTTCGTAGTTGGTATTGTTTGAAATCCCCCATTCCAACACCACTGGAACCGTATCATTCAAACGCAAATCATATAGACCTGTAACGTTAGACCTCAAGAACCATGATCTATCTGCCAGGAAAGCATACTTGCATCCCTGAGGTCCACCTTCTTCTTTGAAATCCACACTAAAGCCCTGAAGGTTAAAGGGGAGTGTAGTCTGGCAACATCGGTCCCTCCCGACACAAGCACTATACCGGCTAATGTTGGTGTTGTTTCCATCACATTTCGACCTGCAACCAACAACAGCAGATTCTGTACTATTCACTGTTGCCAGGGTGTTGCAACCAACCGACATAAAGACGTTCCATGTCTGGGAGAAGACAAATTGACTTCCTTCTAAGCTCACTGGCGCACCAAGTCCTTCGCCCCCACAGCTTGCATTTGAGTGAATTAATGGAAGGCTGACCCTAATCATGCCATTCATGGATCCACGATAATCGGGGAGTGAAATGTTGAGAACTCGTAAACTGATCTTCTTTAGTATGGGAACCGTGTTGTTTGGTTGGCAGACGATCTCGTACCAGTCATCCAAGAAACACCCGGCTCCTACTCCGAAGGGGAAGGGAATGGTGATGTTCCCACATGTTTCAGTGCAGTTAGGCCTTGCAAGTCCAGATGCAGCCCCAGATGCTTGTACCGTGAGGGATACCAGAAGCACAAGAATTCGAAACACCGAGCTGGACATGATTTTCACTGTCTCGTGTGTGCATGGACCTAAACATATGGAGAAAGGGGATATGTATGGGCTGAGTCCCTTAATATTGTTATTTATGTGGAAGAGGGGAAAAATTCTGATGTTCTGTACGCATAATTTTATTCCAGCTCCGCTACTTCCTAGTATCTCTGACGATGCTTCCTTGAGGATAGAAATATCAAAGCTTGATAGGTAGAGGACACCAATTCAAGCAGCCAAGCGTGACTTTTCCAATGTTTTAGCAAAAAAGAAAAGTTCGACTTTTCCAAATTGTGGGGAGATGATTTTGTCATCAACGTACTCATGAGAAAGACGCGGAGAGTTACCAAGCTAGACGAGGTCTCAGGCCCCTTTGTTCTGGACCCTATTAAGCATATTATAATTGAGATATTTATTCCTTTTCTTACTAACTTAAATTGTTTCGTGTACGCGTCAGTTCGTTTTAATTCATCCTAGACCATAAAGGTATGAATTCTTCCTCTTCCGCACTAAATTAAATATTGTTCAACGTCTCTTCTTATTGTCACAAAGTTTCACATTTCATTGCCGATCTTTTTGTTTAGTATTGAGTAGCTTGGTCATTTGCAGTTCCTGATTAAACAGGAATGTGATCTTTCTGTAAATTCTGAATATTAGTCTTAGTGTAGCACTGTTTAGGTTATTTACTAGATCAATTTCTGAGTTTAACCTCGTTTATAAGCCATGGAACTTCACCGTGTTTCACGATGAGTGAATGGCTGCACATAGAGTAAATTACAGGAAATTATTGCCAATCATCCCTCATCCATGTTTCCAGAGGAACTGAAATGTTGAGCAATTGTAATTCAATCTTCCTGAGTATAGGATCCGTGTCTCCATAATATAGCCAGTCTTTCGGGAACTTCCCAATATTTTCCGGATTTTTTCCAACAAAAAAAAAACTCAAGAAATTAATATGATGAGATTTGAAGATAGTTTCTTTTGTGTTCATATAAGGTGTCTCCCTTCAGAAAGGCTCCGAGTCATTTTCAGATTGGAGGAGTTTGAAGACACGTTTTTCGTTCTAAGACAGCCACATTAGGACAAGGCTTGAAAGGTACTGAGAAATGGGATATTTCGAAAACTTAGCTTTCGGAGTAAGAAAAATCCGAAAGTTGAAGACAACTGAACCGCAGAGGTGACCTTTGACCGGCACTCGAGGCATTAAGGCCATTGCAGTTGTGGGATTAGCGAAAAGTCCAAAGTAAATTGCTTTTCAGAGACAAATTCTTCACTGAGACAAGCAGAAGAAGTCATGTTTTGACTTGCTTACATACAGATTCAAACTGTTATATCATGTGTCAAGTTAGTATTAAAATTAGGTGCATAAACACAATGAAATAGAAAGTAAATGTAAGAAATAAAAATCAAGACACGAGGATTATCCGGTTCACCCTTGAAGATTCTATTATAATTAGCACGTCTCATCTTTCTGTTGCATCTCTCAATTACAAAAAAAAGAAATTATGTATAGGTGGCACCATAATTCCTTAGGTCATTCAGTAGCTATTCAAGGGCTCAGGCCCAAACTACCAATGAAATGCTTGCCCAAACTATAAAATTTCTCTAGCAGCTCTGGAGCCTTGTCCCTTGCATGTCCCTCATCTGCTCACTGGAGAGCGAGACCCCGTGCTTTTTTGTTGATGGAGAGTATGAACCATACTCCATTATTTAGTAAATCGATTTGTCAAACCGAATCTAAGATTTGACCAAAAAAAATGAATCTAAGAAACCCCAACATCTCTCTTTCCTATTTGGATTATAACTTACCTTGAAGAAAATATTCATGCGACATACGGAGACGTGAATTTGGCATTGAGAAGTCTCTGTTTCTTTTCTTTTTTTGTGCCGCAAGTAGTTGGTAATGAAAAGAGCAAATCCAATCTTCAAGTTTGACCGCTTAGATTGGACTTCTTCAAAGGCGTATGGTGGACGTTTCCCATATGATATTTGGTGGCAGATTGTTTAGTTCTTCAAGCCGCACAATGGACTCCAAAAGGACGATTAGCGAAGCAAGAAAGGGGCGCACAGTGATACTCTCCTTGATCGCATGGAGGAAATCTGGCAAGGCTAAATTGTTGGAAACGATGAAAGATATCGATAAATATGAGTTGATAAAAAGGGTAAAGAGTGTGATCATATTAAACTTATCGGTATGAATTAATAGAGTTGGCCGAGGAAAGTGATGTTTTACAGTTGGGGGCAAAACTTTAGGCCTTCATGATGTGGAGGAGAAGGTATTTCTATCATAGCCCACCTAGATGAGTTTAATAAGCTCGAGATGAATTTGAACAACACTGAAGAGACCCTAGATAATTAAAAAGTGGGGCATAATGTTCTTAGCTTCTTTGTTAGAGTCATAGGAGCACTTCATTATTTTTTTATTACGGGGGCATACTACAATTAACTTGGAAGATGTGAAATTCGCCTTATTTTCTAATGAGTGGTAAAATAAGTTGCGAGATGATGGTCAAGAATAGGAAATAGTGCAGAGACCGGTGATTCAAGGTAAAGAATCAACATTGGGGGTCTAGCAATAGTAGAGGTAAAAGCAGGTCGAAATCACACCATAGAAACTAAGGCAAGCTTGAAGTACTATGAGTATCACAAGGAGGCCCATGAGGAGATATTGTTCGAAGTTGAGGAACAGAGGTGATAGGGAGGATGTCAGTGTGGCAAACTTTGCCGACAAGAGCAATAGTAATGTAGAGGTCATCCTGTCTGTGATTACCGGGTCATCAGGAGATGAAGGGATGCTAGATTTAAAGCGTTCTTATAATTAGACACCTTATAGGAACTAGTTCGCTATTTACCAGACTGAAACCAAAGACAAGGTGAACTCCATTAACATAAGCAAGAAAGAATGATAGACGATCTTTCTGCATTGGACTCGTCGGAAGCTCGAGCAACCCTATTTCTTTATCTCTTCTTCTCCAACCTCCAAGCACACACCACCACTCCAATCATCACAAGATCTACTCAAAGTGGCTTCGTCCAAAAAACAAAATTTGGCCAGAGAACATTCCAATTCGTGTGGCAAATGATTTCATCTCCACCAATTGCTGCCTTCAACTCTCATCACCATTAGACATCATTGGTCGCTGTTTTGACGCAAATAAGCCCTGGCATTGCCGTGGCCATTGATCAAATCAGTTCCAGCTTAAGCTCAGAAAAACAGAGCAAGGACTCCTAGGCCTGGCGTTGCTGTGGCCGTTGATCAAATTAGTTCCAGTTTTAGCTCAGAAAACAGAGCAAGGGCTAGCCCTTGCCCATCCCTATTCTCTGTGCCTCCTTTTCTTTTTATCTTTTTATTTTTGTCTTTCTTTCTTTTTTTAATGGCTATTGGCTAAACATATTTTTGTTCAGTAGTGAGTGGATTTTGTTGTTTGAGCACTCGTCAGGTAATCGAAGACTAATGACTCCTTTCTCTTCTCTTTCTCTGTTTACTGCTTTGATTGCTCCATTTTCTTATAATGAGTTGTATGAGAGTTTTTGTTTCTCTTGAATGCGGCTCCGAATTGTGTTGTGCGATTTCTGCATTTCCTCGATCTGTGATTCCATATTTCTCTTTCTCTCTTTTTTTTGTTTTTGTTATCTATGCTTTGTATTATTATTATTTTCAAAATTTATGGGCCTATTTTCGGACGTGGCACCTCTAAATTTTGTGAAAAAAAATGTTAGGTCCCCATTTTCCATCCATCAATGTGGGCAAAGAGGACATAGGAGCTTGATTACATCAATTTGGCAAGTTTTGGGATTTGATTACACTTTTTGAAAATTTTAGAACTAGTTTTAAGACTTCTAGTGTATTTATCTTTATGTTTTACAATATTTGGAAGTCTTGTCTCTCTCCCTTGTGCCGGCCAAGATTTAACGTGGTCAGTTTGATTGTTCATTTAGAAGATTTCCACACGGTCTGGACTACATCAATGACAGATTTAGCATTCAGTCATCGTTTGGCAGAATAGAAAATTAAACGCATGGTGGTTTCTGATAAATGATCTTTCTACTGTTATTTATCTGTTACTAGTTCGAAACTTCAGTCATAACCTCAAAGCAATCACATACAATACAGATGGGGTAGTACTAGGAAGCCTATCGCATGATATAAATGGTCCTATGCACAAATTTATGTTTCCTTGATTTTGCCCACTCAAAATCTCCATCTTTCAGTGTCCTCGAAAGATGGAACCTGCAACTTCAACCCTATCATCGCTCATGCCATGACAGAAAAATGAAATTTTAGCACCAATCGGTATAAAAAGCAATGTTGCATACAAAAAGGCGAGTCATCAAGCCCTTGATTTAATACTCTGAAATTCATGGAAATCGAAAGAGATCTCTCAAAACATTTTGCTTTTGCATTCTTGAAACATTCACATTAGGGGAGAAGAACCAGACACATATGTAGTTTCACTAGGAAGAACATGTCGTATTCGTTTAGGATATGGATCGAAACATATTTCTTTTGCATTCGCATCAATAAAAATTAGGCTGAGTATCGGGAGGCGAGGGTGGCAATGGCCACTGCTCGCCCCTTTAAGTTCATCAATACGCATACATACATGTCTATGATAAGTCCCATACAACACTAATTGATCGGCACCCAAATTATATATGAGGACTACTCTTTTAAAGAGTAGAGGGTCATCAACAACTACTTGGCATCTAAGTAATTTCATTTTTAGTAACGAGGAAGTCCATCGTAAATAGATAAATCTCGCATTTATGAAATGGTTCAACTAGCTTCATTGACCAAGGCGCTTCAAAAGTTGGATGGTCAATCTTATATTTGGTACTTGGTAATTTATGGATCAAACGCGTGGTACTCAACCCACACACATAAACCAAAACCCGGCGAAGCTTTTTGCCGGATCCTAGTCCATGGAACCAATACGCGATCACAGCCGTTGATCAAGTGCTACTCTCAGATTGGGCCCACATAGTTAGCGATTATGATGGATCCGGTCCATAGAGACCTGGATCCAGGCAAGAACTTTGCGCAAAACCTGTGGAAAACAGGTTAATTTAACAAACATCTATATGGAAACCAATTTGCACGTAAACAAACCTGGAAAGATCGGCATGGTGCCAGCCAATGATGACTTGTAAAACCCCATGGTCTTCGAGACCGTCATCAAATGAGAACTTATTTTAGAACTGACCATTGACTTAGTTACCAACGATGACTGAAGAGAGAAAGGATCGTTCCATAGCTAGCTGTTGTGCTCACGACGACTTTCTTTAGACAACAGGCTTCTTGGTGGTCGGCAACCCCCACTGAGCTTGACTGGGTCATTGGTCTCATCCTCGCCCGTTGTCCACGATATCAATGATCTCACTATTCATAAGGAATCACGAACTTTTTCGAGGAATGAGCGCAAGACAGCGTTAGGTAGCTAGACGCCTTTTTCTTCTGTTACTCGTTGACCCCAGCATATCCGAGGATGCTTCCTAGAGCAGAATTGTCAAAGCTTCAGACCCTTCCTGGAGTAGAAAATTCTCCACTGAAGTGGTCGCCTATTTTTGGCAGCCAAAATGAGGAGAATGTTTCGATCAGGTTTGCTTTGATGGCAATAGGGACGGACTACTTTTCAGTCTCGGTTGAGGATATGAGAAAGAAATCAATTGAAAAAGAAAGCACATACATGATGAGAATTGAAGATATTTTCTTTTGTTCTCCATCGAAATGTCTCCTTTCAGAAAGGCTCCCAATCCATTTTCAGACTGGAGGACTTTGAGGATTTGTTTTTTGTTCTGGACAGCCACATCAGGACAACGCTTGAAAGGTGCCGATATATAAGATATTTCGAAAAAGTAAGCTTTCTGAGTCAGAAAAGTCGGAAAGTTTCAAGACAAATGAACAGAACACGCACAGGTGAACTTTGACCCGCGCCAAGGCATTAAGGCCATTGCAGCTGTGAGATTACCGAAAAGTCCAAAGTGAATTACTTTTCAGAGTCCAATTCTTTCACTGAGAGAAGCAGAAGAAGACTCGTTTTAACTTGCTTCCATGCAGATTTAGACATCGATATCACCATAATTTAGCTACCAAAATATCGCGGAGCCTCTTATGGCGTTTGATATGTGCACCAGTTCTCATATAATCCAGTTTAGGCTTTTTCCGAACCAAGTTCGACCAAAACTGGAGACTAATCGGGTTCGGACCGTTTTGGTACTATATAATATGAGGGGTAGTTACTTAATGGTATTCCAGCAAACGAAAAGTACAGAGTTATGCATATTATCATGCATGTTTAATGGATTTTTGACGATTGTAAGAATTCAGTGTTTCAGTTTGTGAGATTGGTTTACTGAGTTCTTTTGAGATCACAAACCATACTCAAGTTTTATATTATGATTGAAACCAAATCAACCAGAAAAGATCGAACGTTCCGGTTCAAGCCTCACTGTAGCGAACATATGTGGAGCATGTGCGGACGATCCCACAATCCGCTAACGTGTCTGCATCGTTACACAACTCAATACATATATATCGAGGTTGTAGAGCTTCCTCATCATCAAAATAAATAAGCACGCTGACCTTGTAGACAACCCATTTTCTAGAGAAATACCATTCGAAATTATATTATCCCGTGGCCTGAACTTCTTAGGTCGGATCATCTCACATAAAAATCTTCGACGGTGTAATTGCCACCCTACCGGACTGCATTGGCACAGCGCGAATACTGCCTTCTCGGCCCCGTTGTTGCATATGCACTGCAAATGGAGATAGAATCTTTTCACTCCACACACTTATTTCGCTGTTAGTAAGCAACACACACTGTTACTTTCATTAATCGCTTCTCATCTAACTGTTTAGTGTTGAGGCATATTGGGAGCGCGCGGCAAAAGTTTGATACCTTCGTCTGGGGAGATTGCCAAGAAGAGCGCAATTCCCGTCAACGTATTCAGTTGAACCAGCATTCACTCGAAAGTTTAAGCCAATGAGTTAAAAACCAACTATGATATATTAACTGTTTTACACTACACCAACACTTCGATGTGCGGTTTTTCTAACATAACTCACATGTGCATCTCAATAATCTTTCCTTCACGTGTAAGCTCGGTGTTAGGTTTGTTCCCTCTTAATTCAGGAATCCTTCTGCATCAACTTAATTACCTCAACTTGAATTTCCAACGTCCGACTTCTTCTTTGGTCTCTTTCATCGGACCAAACCATGAAATCCCACTTCCTTATGGGTCTTTTTCTCCAAACCAAACCATGAAGTATGTTATCGGGCCCATGTTTGCTACACTACAATGCCCAATGCCCAGAAACCACATAAATCACCATATTCCTTCCTTAAGCTATTCACCAAACACCAGAACAGATTAGGGATCTCACCAATCCACCATCGGCTCTAATATCATTTGTTGAGAACACACAACGAAAGCCCGATATCTTCATTCGGGGATATCACCATGAGGGAGCCCAAGTTCGAGCCCATCAACATAACCAGTTAAATCTATCTTTACTCAAAAGTTTAAGCTAATTGATTATGAGCTAACTATGATATATTAACTGCTCCACACCACATCAATTCTTCAATGTGGAAGTTCTATAACACAACTCACACATGGATCTCAACAATCTCCCTCTCACGTAAGAACTCGGTATTATATCTGCTTTCCCTTAATCTAGATATCATTTTGCATCAAAATATGAAGTTAGCCACTAGGCTTGCAATGTTACACGATAATGCCCACCGCTCAAAAATCATGCTCAACTTCGTCGATCATCGACTCTTATACCAATTTATTAAAAGCATGCATAAGAAGCCTAATACCTTTCACTTAGGAAGATCACGAAGAGGGAGCCCAAGTCCAGACCTGTTAACATATCCAGTTAGACCCACATTTATTCAAAAGTTTAAGTCAATGAGTTATAAGCCAGTTAGAATATATTAACTATTTTCCTATGTGAGATTTTTCTAATACACCTCACATGGGCATCTTAACAAGGCAATCCATCAAGTGCAACCAAGACAACCAAAGAAGTTTCTTTTTATCAAAGATACAATCATCAAAAAGCAAGATCTATGATTAAACCACAATTCACTTTAATGAAGTTTCTAATGCTCTCGAGAAGAAAAGCTTTTGACCGTTACAATCAGTATTGTGGCATGCTTGTCAATTACATCCCGAAGAAATTGTAACCATTGGGGAACCGTGACAAACTTTTGTGTGTTTGATTGATAGGGATTGTTTTACAAGTAATTGTTAGAGATAAACACTGTGTGAGTTACTCAGTGTAATTGTGAGCTGTGAAATATTGACGTTCTTTTAGTGATGCGGGTGTGTTGTAATCTTTGTAGGATCTCTTTGATCTATAATGAAATGATGTACGGCTTTCCCCATGGAGCTAGTCACACCAACCAAACCATGTAAAATCCAACATCCGATTTATTTCCTTATTTTGTATGTCATTATGTTCAATCTTTTGTTTTTGCAATTGATATCAAAGTCAGGTTAGGCTTAGTTGAAGTAGATTCAATGGCGATAGAAGAAGGAAATGTGACAATCGACACATTTGATGAGAAGGATTTTTTATACTAAAAAATGCAGATTGAGAATTATCTATACTAAAAGAATTTGCACTTTCCCTTGTCTGTAGAGAAGGCATGATTGATGAAGCAAGCCAATTGAGATTTCTTGGATAGACAGGCCTTTATGTGTTATTTCACTAACGTTGTCTTGTAATGTCGCTTTTAATATCTCATAAAAAAGGACCATTACGAGACTAATGAATGAGCTGTCAAACAAGCATGAAATGCAATTGACAAAGTCTACTTGATGGGACTTCAGCTTCAATTAAAGATGGCGGAAGGTGCATCGATTATAAAAGCATATTAATGAAATTGAGTAGGTGAAGATAGAGAAACTTGTTATTTGACATATGTGCTATGTATTTTGGTTGTTCCCTTTGCGCTACACCAAATAAAAATTGCTTTACAACTTACTAGTACATGGATAGTGGTAAAGTGCAATTGATAAACAACACTATGTGCAATGTTATGGGTGTAGGCAATGTTAGAATCGGAATGCATGACAGTGTCTTGGAGACATTGGCTAAAGTGAGGCATCTTCTAGAGTTGAAGAAGAACTAGATTTCTTTGAATGTCCTGGATTCAGCTGTGTATCAGTATAGTTTAGAAAGAGGAGTTATAAAGGTCATTCAAGATGCCCTAGTGATTATGAGAAGAATCAAGCACACTAGCCTATATGAGCTTCAAGGGTAGATAATGATGGATTTCACCATGTAGACATCAAATCCTCTGCTCAGGAGGTTAAATTGTGTTGTATATGCTTGGGTCACATTGGCTAGAGAAGCATGAAGGTTATGATTGAAAAGAATATGCTATGTAGTTATGTGGATAAGGAACTGAATGTATTCAGGTGCTCTAATTTGAGCAAATAGCAGAAAGTGCAATTCAATATGACTGTCAAATAAATCACAAAGTCAGCTAAGTAGATTCATTTGAATGTTTGAAGGGTATCATGCTTTCCTTCAAGGAAGAGTATCAAATTTATGCTAGTAATTATATAGAACTACTCGAAGAGCACCTCAATGTTTGTGCTAAGGCACAAGGTTGATGTTGTTATCAGGATCAAGCAGTTAAGAGCTTTAATTGAAAACAATACTGGTAAGACGATCAAACATGTACAGACTAACAGCTCGCCCAAAATTGTTAAATGAATTCTACATGGTAGAGGGCATGGTAAGACAAATACTGGTGCCAATGAACCACAATGAGTTACAGAATTGATGAGCAATAAATTACTAAAAACTACGTATAAAAATGCTCTTTAATGTTGGTATGGTTAGGAAATTCATGGTGGATACACTTAATACGATGAGCTACTTAGTAAATACATCCCCATCAACTGTGATCAAATATTCTACTCCTAAGGAAGTTTGAGGTAACATTGTCTTTTATTTTATTCTTCGAATATTTGGTTGTTCATGTTATATTTGAGTCAGTGATAGTAAACTCGATGAGAGAGCAAGAAAGTACATAATCTTAGGCTATCCACAAAGTGAGTAAGGATATCATTGTGGTGCCCATAACTAATTTCACATGTTGTTAGCATAGAGGTAACATTTGATACTTATGAGATGAGTGCTTGTTGCAGTGTTATGTAAATCTTACCGGTGTCAGGCTCAAAGTGGAGTTGCTACCAAAAACTTTTGAGGTAGTGAGTTCTAGCACGATAATTGGCACAGATGATGCTTGTGGTGAAATGGCACCTCTAGAGCCAATGAATGTTGTTTCTGTTGATTTTGACAAGGGATCTCCTGACAAATTTAAATGCAGTGGTTTTGTTTTATAGGTGATAGAGGAGCTTGCGTATGAAAATCCACGTATAGTAGCTAAAAATACAAGTAGATTTGGCATTCTAATGAGGTACACAGTAATGGCGAAGTCAAGCGCGACTTAGATTTAGAAGATGTAAGTGGCAATTGAGGAGCTCATGAGAGACTGTTGGGGATTGGGAGCAAAATTCAAATTCCCACAAAGCCATTATTACTTGGCTCAAACTCGAGTCAATGTAGAGGTTTATTAATTTAAGCCGACTAGAAGGAGCTTCTTATTTTGAATTTATATGTGTGTGTGGATTTTGTTAGTTCTTGCTATTGGCGGAACAATGAATTGTGCGGCTTGCTTGTGAATTAGATCCTAAATGATTGCGAGTGTTTCAGAGTAGTGACGAAACCTTGTGGTAAGAATATGTTTGTTTCTCCACAAGATGGATAGAGATTGTTCCGCAAGGTACCATCAGGTCAAATATTGACTAAGTTATTAGGTGTTATTGCAGTTGGGAAACACAAAGTGTTTGAATGACTCAAGGATCTAATATCTGTTGTATCACCTTGATCAATAGTAGAATCCTATGATGTTCTTCTTGTGGAATAGGTCACACTAACCGAACTATGTAAATTCGGTCTCCAATTTATTTCATTGTTCTTCTGTTTATTATTGTGTTCAAGTGCTTCTTTTCGCAACAAATACTCTGATCATTTCTTTCAACACATAAAGCAGAATTGGGGGTCCATCATGGGTAATGAGCTAAGATACACTGCATGGCAGAAACTTCAGATGTGCTGGCTGCGCAAGATCGCCTGGACTGATGCAGCAGCATTGCTTCTCTAATGCCATGCCAAACTGAGCACGCAGCCAAATACGATATCTGGTTCAAGTCGGGTTAGAGCCCATGCAAAGAAGCATTTAGCCTTGGTTGAATCCAATGCCCAATGAAGCCCAAATTTGGAGGATATTAAAACTCCCCTCAGAGCCACATCAAAGGACTAGTAATGCCTTGTTAAAGGAGTATTAGATAACCGAAAATGGGTCAGGCTCACAAACACCGAAATTTGCCTCTGCATCCCGTTCAACCAACTTACTCTCTACTTTTTGACAGTGAAATTGGACTAGGAATATAAACAAAATTTGATTTGGAAACGAACTCGTTTTCGTTTTCTCTTTTTCAAAGTCTTTCATCAAACAGGCTGCATTTGAAATTTTAAGTTCATTACTTTACCACGATGGCAAAATCTGTGGATCGAAGTTTATGAAAACTCTAAGCACGATGCGTATCATTGTCTTAAATCGTTATATCGTAGAAAAAACGCACCAGATTCATGTATGCCGAAAGAGGGTCCGCAGTATCCAGTGTTCTGCGGACTCGCTCCCAGCCCCCATGCGTGTCATAGTTCAGAGTTCACGCATTTCTTCTCAGTTTCTCACCAACAAAACAATTTACATCTGCATAAAAAAAAAATTCTGTGTGAAACAACTTTTACTGAGTATTGTTTCTACCAAAATTTCTTTATCCATCCACCTAATTGTGCTCCCACCTCTGTCATTCTTCATAGGTAAAAGGTTTGAGGGTAAAGAACCCGTCCATACAATGTTGGTCTCTCAACTTTCAAACTCAGAAGGAGATTAATCCCTTAAACGAGCATTTGCAATGAAAATGAGGTAACTGTCCCGTGCTTAATTTGCTAGCGTCACTTGAGAATGTATTAACCCCGAATTAGGCGTCTTCACCAGATTTTGAGAGGTGTGTTTGGTGTTTCAAAAATAAATAAAAAAACGGGTCACCCAAGTCGAACCATTTTTTCAGTTCGGATTCCATATGGTTCGGGTCTTAGGTCGGTTCACCCTCCCCCCCCCCAAAAAAAAAAAAAAAAAAGAAAGAACAAGAAAAACGCATGTTTACTTTCATATTCGGGTTAGGTTAGGTATCAACAGAGACCCAACCCGACCCATTAATACCCAACACTAGATGAGGTAGACCCATTAATACCCAACACTAGATGAGGTAAAGTTTAGTGTCTGATGTCGACGAGATGTCAAGTATAAGCCAGAAGAAAATTTGAAGATGGACTTTTATAAGTTCTTTCCCTGTAAAATATAAAGCCCACAATTCGCCTCTAGCTTAAAAAATGAACAAGATGTCGACCCTCCTCCCCCCCCAACACACACACACAATGTTGCATCGAGCTAAGCTCAAAACCATCATCCAGTGAATCATGTCTGACTTGGACA